>OY829490.1:4220993-6620993 GCA_963691745.1 Ditula angustiorana | reverse complement strand
TTTCTAACCAGTAAGCGTGTGCGAGAGGGACAAATGCTTTATGTCCGCAATAAACGCTAGTGTGCTACTATTGCTGGATGGCTGGTCGCCTCTTAATTATTTTTCGGTTTTAAGCGACTCTGAAAACAATGGTTCTAATGTATGTATGTATTTAAGTACGAATTCTCTAATTCATAAGAGTTTCGAAACTTCTTTGAATAAAATTATGTTGTGTTCCTGTCGGGCGAATTTAAGCGTCATAATTTTATTTTCTTTACATACTTAGTATAAAACAAAGACACTACCATGTTCCTGTCTGTCCTCGTCATACATACATCTTCTTCGGCCGCTAATTCCTAAAACAAGCAACGGATCCTGATACGGTTTTCACTGTCATTTAGGGAATTCCTTATATGTAGAATGTTTTTATGTACAATACATTTTAATTACGTTTTTGTTAGTAAATTGCACTTGTGCGAGATCGCGGCAAGTCGCTAGTAATAGATAACGACGATACATTGTTTAACTAAAGAAGGTTTAGTAAAGGTTGAGTGGGAAAGTGCTTATAAAGCAACATTTACTGAAGTTAAAAGACGTCGTTTTTGTGGCTCCTCGCAGGACGTTGATACAAAAGAGGAAGTTTTCCTTTGTGAACTTTTGTGTTGTATTATGAACTGAAGGAATGTAATCTTAGTTTAAAGGGGTCTTCCTCTTCCTTAAAAGTAAGAAGCTACTTCTCAAATCAAATAACATGGTACATATACGCGTAATATAATAGGCGGTATTTATTTAAAGTGACAATATTTTTAATGGAAATTTAGAAATGGTTGTTATTATAATTAGTTAGTCGTTTGCTCCATCAAATAAATGTAAAGCGACAATTTATCTTCCGTTGCACTTGCTAAACATCGTCACGATATCAATTACTTGCAGTTAAAATTAATAAAACTATTACTAAATTAATTTCACAATCAACGTTTACGGACGTACCTAAAGATCGCAATAACAATGTAATTTTACTTTCATCTTATTTCATCATGCTCACGCTACTTCTCCTATTGAGTTTCTAATTGGCACTTTTCTCTTTCCAGAAATTACCTTCGCAAAATTGCTTCAGTGTCACCATGCTGTGACTGATTATGGTATAAGTGAGCGAAGTTTCAAGTTTCAATTTAACTGACGTCTGGGCTCCAAGATGGCCGCCGTCCCCGCTGCATCGTGCATGAGCGCTGAGCATGGATGCGTGATGTTCGACTGTCTCGTGCATCTGTGGGAATGGTAAGTCCTGTTTATTTATTTTGACTACGCTGTGGGAATTGGGGGAAGGCGGAAGACGTAAATGTTTACTAGCTAAAACAAAAGAACTTGAATAAATGTTAGGTAGTAGGGCATTATTAAAATAATCGAAGTCTTCGTCGTACAAAAGTCGTAGTTTCCACAAGTTAAGTAAGTCTGTGGTTAGATTTTTTTCGCAACAACTATGTGGTTGGCTGAAATTTAGCTCAAATTAATAATTACTGTTCATTGTTAGTGCTTATCGTTTGGGAAAAGCCGGAATACCTGAAATAAAATGAATGTTAAATTGAATGAATTTCGTGTAGCTATGAAAAATGTAAATAAGAAAATAAACTTTGCATTATGAATGTTTATGACTAAAGTCTAGAATTGTTTTCAGTTTTCACCTATTTTTGTTTACACATACATTTCAAAACGCAACTCAACTAAGTATATCGTTAGAAATATGTTGACAATACTCTTGTCAGTCCTTCTAGCAATTTCTTATTTGCTAAAAGTTTAATAAAAACAAATTTGATGTAGCTTGAAAAATAAAGTTTATTCCGAATGCACCTGAACAAAATTTATATATTTATTTTTCGTTAAGTCACGTGCCTGTTATAAATTGAGGTTAGGGTTGCCGTTAACACGTCCGTAAAAGTGGTAAATCAGGTAGTAAAACTGATTTGTTTCAGGAAAAACTTGCGGTTTGACCTACTCTTTACGTTTTTCAAACGTTAAATCAAACAGAATGTAAACGAAGCTGGTGGTATATGTATAAAGGGAGCCAAGGTACTTTAAGATGTTGAAAGATTTATTACGTCTGCGCGTACTGAAATTGAACTGATAATGTAATTAGCAGAATTAGGCCTGAGAATTGAAATTTGTTAACCAGGAAAAGTAGCGCAGCTATTAATTGCCCATTCTCAAGACATTATTGTGCAAATTTTGTAACCTAAATTATTATGCGCCTGCAGATCATTGTTTTGGATGTAAGTTAATGCAACTAACATATGACGACGGTCCAGACCTCTACCTTTATTAATCATTTATTTAAAGACGAAAAACATCGTGAAACCCGACAAGAAAAATGAAATGTCACGCCAAATAGGAATGCGACTTTAATTTACATTTAACGTCAAAAGGAATTCGTTATAGGGTACGGAGAATAATTTTACATTTTACTCCACACTTTTTACTAAAACTGGGAACATTTGCATTTCAGTGAAATCTCTGACTCCCAATTTGCGACTTATAGAGGTAGCATTAAAAGATCTACACGCTTACGGCACTCACAAATACAGTGACGTTTTTCGTGCAAAATTTAAATAAGAAAAAAATAATTAAGTATCGCTTAAATGTCTTTGAGTGGATAGGCAAGAGATGTATTAATTAGAAAGCTACTGTGAGATTTAGATATGTTAATGTAAAATCTAAAACTGCTCGACATGTTTCAGATTACGAACAGTTCTCGAAATACGTACATAACTTATGCAATCCCTTTGTGTTTTTACCCGACTACGGCAAAGCCAAAAGGAAGGGTTATGTTTTTAGCAGTCTATGCATGTACATTTGTATTTTTTAATAAACTTAATTATCATGTACATTGTTTTTGGAATAGCGATGTCATAAAATGTTTTATTGATCGATATTTTATAAAATCATGGCAGTAAGGACACACAGTCAACAGAACAGAAGAGCAGAATAGATTTTGTTTTGCCTTGCTTAAGTTGTGGACGTAATGAACTCTGAATTGTCGTTGTCATCTGACATATGTTAGTTTATTGAAATAGGGGCCAGAAGTATCGGAACACTTGAGGTCAAAAAGATCTTCGCAAGTTCAAGAGATTAGAATAATCTAGTCTCTTGACAATAAAGTCACGTGTAGATCTTTATTATACCTCTTCAACTGGGTAGTGTAGATATATTATCACTGTAATAGTGAAAAGTATTACACTGTAAAAGTGTAATACTTTACAAAGCGATATGTGATGGAACAGGCTGTAGTAGCACAATGCAGAGAGGGCGTATAGAGCTTAATGAAAAGTCTAGACTAGTGAACGTAGCCTATCTGTAAGTCTGAAAACGCAGCGCTACCGGAAAATATCAGCCGCAACTGAAATGTATCCTTCTTCTTACCAGACTACGGCAAAGCCAAAAGAAAGGGTTATGTTTTTAGCAGTCTATGTCTAATGTTAATTACACTCTTATGGGTGTAATTATTTTATCACTAACTCCTTTTAGGTCAAATTAAGAGATTCGTCAGAAGTATTTTATCTCTGAACAGCAAATCTATCGAAACAATTTAACGTCATTTGGTTTCAAAATTAAATGTTTTCGTTACTGCTAACATGTGGGTCATTAATCTAATCTTAGATCAAACGTAGTTTTTGGCTGGGAAAGTTAATTCGGTCTCACCGCGACCAATTGGCGTCAGCAGTCAGCACCACGTCAGTGTCTTACTTCACAGGAAAATTTTATTTAGCACTCCTTTAATGGGCTGCCAAAGAAATCTGCCCTGGATAAAGTACGGTCAAGCAATGTAAAGATTTTAAATTAAAATCAAAAACAATGTAAAAATACGTAAGTAACTAGGTACTTAAATAATTAATATCAGTTTAGTAACGAAATCGTCAGTAAACTGATTTAAATAGTTGCACTAAATTTACTTAATATTAATCTAATCAGAATCATATACTAATTTATTCATAAGAAGTTCACCTATGTACGTACATGCTACTTATTTTTCTTGTAAACTGTTATTTTAATTATGATGTGCAATATGAGTTTTATATGCACATAAATTATTATAAAATTGTTAGTATCGATTTCATTACTTAACTAATACAAATAGTTACGAGACTGACATTAATTATTTTAGGAGCACTTGGTCCTACAATGTTTTTGATTACGACCCTTGCATTTTTGAATTCTGTTGCATTATGATTAATAAGGAGCAAAGGTGACAAATCTTTATATTCCTCGACTTTACGAGTAGGTCCGCGAAATGTCTACGGGTTTACCTACTCCTTTATTTTAATTGCATCAAAGGGAGAGCAATTGTATTCAAGTGGACCTCGGATCAGCTTACATAAACTTCTTTATCTTTATTTTCTTTTTTACATAGTATAAAACAACGTCGCTATCCGCCTCCTGTTTGTCCTCGTCGTATGTTCGGTCGCTTACGCCTCCTAAACCGCGCAACGGATTTTGATACGGATTGCACGGTAATTTAGAGACATAAAAACGTACATAAAAACTTTGCTTAAAAAAATTAAGCAAAGATTTTATGTACGTTATATCCTAATTGTACCCGTACGAAGCCTGGGTGAGTGGCTAGTATGTTTTATACCAAAATACTTGGAATTTGTTGGTGAAACAATGTTACTTTACATATATATTTCATTGGTATTGTAGATAATAAAGAACAAAACCTTAAGCATTTTCTTAATGGTAAGCCGAAATGACCGGTTTTGTGAGTTTTTCAAATAACGACTAAAACCCAATTTAATCAAAAAGTATAACAACTGGGGTTATTTATTTTGCTATACTTGAAAATCTATTTTTTTCTAAATGTCAGAGTTTGGTCCGCCCAATAAAGAGCAAAAAACGTGCAGTAGAGGTTTTTATTGCAGTCACTGCAATCGTCACTGATGCAAGTAGAGCTATATGGATTTGTTGACAAATAAAATATTGTGACATTGAATTTTTCAAAATATAATTTACATATAAAAAGGCATATACAATAGTTACACCGAAAAATACTTCCTAGGACACATAAAGCATTCTAACCAGCAATGCTTGGCGTATGGTCAGAAAGTTGACTAAAGATAATTTAAATATTGCATATTGAAATAAATAATGTTCTCACAGATATGGGAAGCGCATTATTTAAATTTATGAAAGAGTCCAACTCAGCTTCAGCGTCGCTTTTAAGGTCAAAAGCTGTTAAGAGCGAGGGATGAATTTAAGTGTTCTTACCGTCGAGCGGGCCCAGGCTTTTTGGATAATGGCTCTGATGTAATTGACTTCATTAGGTACTGATTTGACCCAAATTATAACGTGAAGGGTGGTCTCATTCACCTTCAAAACTGCCGTTACAAGTTTAACATCTGCATTTTAAAAGTTGAGACTGATTCTTTTGAATTGGCGATATAAACGTTGTAAATATTTAATGCTGGTATCGTGTGCTTATGGATAGAACATGACTACATATCAGTTTTTATTTTATTTTAATATTGGTATATTGACATTAATAATACTTTAACATATTGAAATAAAGCAATTTTAACGGTTTATGTTGTTTTAAATTAATTTTGAGTAATATTGGTTAGTTTGTATTTAAATGTTTTGTCATAGGCTGTTGTCATTTTAGGGCGGTGGTAGATTGCTCTCAAGTTCCAGTTTCATATTGATCCAGATTGAAACTAAAATTTGAGTTTGGTTTACTACCACCCTAGTTTGCCTGTGAGCATGACCTTTTTAATGTTAATATCTACAAATCATAAAAACGTAAGAAATTACAATGCTTTTAGATTTGACAATATTTGATGCCTTGTCAAAATCAAAATATTTATTGTATAACTGTAGTCAGATTGTAGGCGTGAATGTTTGAAACTTCAGTGTGTAGGACTACACCTACTGTTTAAAAATATATAGCGGCGTGACCCAATCGATAATGAAGTTTGAAAGTACCTGTACTCTACTGATGGGTCTATAATGTGAGGTTGGTTTGAATCGTGTCGCGTACGATCCAAGAAAGGTCATTATTATTCATCGTACAAAGGGGGTCAGTCGCTGTTTGGTTCGATTTCCACTGTCTCGTGTCCGTTAGCGATGCTAATACCCTCCCGATGCGCTGCGTGAGACAAAATTACTGTCTACATGTCCCTGCATTTGAAGCGGTTGATGAAGTTTCATTAAATACCCAGCATATTTTGCTGGAAGGTATGATTTAATTAGAACATGCCAAAATTGGCTCAACTGCTGGACGACTAGTTAAGTCACTACAACGGTTGGTCGAAAGGTTTTGTTCGCTATTTTATAAGGCTGCATTGCATAGACATGATAGTTATTTTCAAATTACGCTGTTTTCTAATGCTTGGCCTTTATTTCTCAGGAAGTTGCAATTAGCAATCTTTTATTAATACTCTTGCAGTACTCGGGGAAGTAAAGGGAAAAGATCAGGCAATCAGGAACATTTCATATCTTATATTAAATCACAACTTCAATTTTAGCAATTTTCCTCATCGACGTGATAGTTAAACTATACCGAACAATTTCATTTGTTGAGACAGTTAACCAAGTTCCTAATGAAAAAAGGAAACGAACAATAGAAGCTCACAGTGTTGTGCTGTATTATGAAGTTTGTTTCCATTGCTTCACGGTATTTTTTTTTACACTTTTAAGCACTGACCTATAAGTAATTATAATATCATTGCTTTTAAGTAATCAAATTACTTCACCGAGAAAATTTGCGAGATTACGGATAACAAGGTCAATTTAAGTGATAGATTGCATTGTTTTGTTAAATATTTTTATACTTGCAAACATGAACATGTTATTTAGTCACGTAACCTGAAGGAGTCATAACTAAAAAGCTCTATTTGCTAATGCTCTATGTGTGTATCCGTGTCCGAATTTGTGTCATCACCTTTGTCAATAAAGATGACTGGTAAGGCCGTTTTATGCAAGTTTTTCGTTCTATGTTTGGATGAGTTTTTCCCACATAAAGGTTAACCGATTACAACAATTTCTGAGTATTTTCTAGATATACGTAGCTCCCATATTGTTCTCTGTGCAGGCTCATGAGAAATTTGTTGTCAAGTTTGTCATCATATTTGCATAAGCGTATCAATGATATCACCTTTGGAAAATTAATTGTCAGTTATTTCTTAGGCACTCTAAGAAACAGTGGAGGTATAGAATAAACCGATAATGTACAAAGATAACATCTCTTATCGCGTCTCTAAAATACACAACAAAGCGTAAACAGAACGTTGTCTGTGACCAAAACTTTCATAAAATGGAAACTGTTAAGGAAGTGTGCCGATCGCGAATAGATTTTCACTTGTTTTAGGAAACAAAGCATGCTCTGTCGATAGCCGTGCGTCGGCTAATTGGTAAAAGTGAAGCTTTTCTTGCTCCGTCAATGAGAAAGGCAAATAGACGAGTAGCCGCGTTTTTCTACTCTGAGTCATAGCTGGTTGCGTATACTTCGCTTGCTCAATGAACTGACGTGCAAGTTTTACACGAATGCTTAATTTCCGAGTAATGATTTCCGTAATGACTTTGTATGTAAATAAACGAATGTTGTGAGCCTTCGCGTAATTATCGAAGGTTGCAGGATATTTTAAAAAGAGTCGCGTTGATGGGTCGTACAAGCGTTTTAAGCAAATTATCTTAATTTTGCTGGTCATGTTCAGGAAAGTAAAGCAAGACCTTTTTTATTTGAACTATTTCCGCGATCGTTGCTTGTTCCTTAGCATCCTACTATATATAGGCTGTGTAGAGACAGCCTTTTACAGTGCCAACAAACCAGATCTGTATGGATAAGACAAAATAAGGTGAACAATTCAGAAAAGGTTGCATTGAACTTTTTGATTAAATATAAGTAGTAGACTTAGTTTGCTATCACTTTTTCTTAAGTACGTTGACGATAATCCTAACTGCTGAATGATAACTTTCTGGCTAGTAAAAGTTACGATATAGCAAATTAACTAAGTACTATGGCGGCCAACTGTCCTGTATTTTACAGGACGTCTCGTCTTCGCCGTGTCCTGTATTTTAATAAGAAAAATACAGGACCAATGACCATACCATACAAAAAAGGCGTTGTCCTGTATTTTTTCCATTAATCCTGTAAATTTAGATCATATGTCCTGTAAAATGAGCACACAGGGTTGGTCACCTTACTAAGTACCTCCTCGAACTAGGGCTTTCAGCTTACTCTAAGTATGTTAACTGATTGCAAGATGTTCCTTAACAAGCGATTTCGACCGTTAACGTACGCAGTATTCAAATTCAAATTAACATTTGACTTTTGAGTCCGATTACTTTTGTTCCTACGTTCATATGAGCCTTCGAGCAACCTCCGTCTTTTTCACTCCACAGGAATCCAAATTACATTATCTTGCACGCGGTACAGGTAAAACCAGTATAACGCTGTAAAAACGGGGGTACCTGAATTTGTGGATAGTTTTAATGGTTCCGGCGACAGTTCTCATTAGTTGGTTTATAGTTGTGCTAGTGATGACGTCTGTTCTTGTCTCTCTCTGTTATGCGCAAATGTATATGTTTGTCGCATCACCCGCCTCCCACCCGATGCTGCTAGCGCGACGCTACTACTCTACCACCAGTCGACGGCCGCTCGCGTTCTCCGATACTACTGCGAAGCGGCCCCAATACAATCGGAAATCGACACTACATAATATTAAGTGAAAAACATAACTTAAAACAAGATCAAAAATATCTCATATTAGTGTTAAGTGTTTTTTTTAACGTAGAACTTACAGTTAACAATAAATATAGGCAATCATAATAGAATAAAATTCATACAAAAGTTTTGGTTATTGGTGATAAAGTGCAATTACTGTTTACGTTAGTGGTTCAAGAACTATAAAGTGAAACAGATGATACCAGCCACGAAGTTAAATGAAGCGAGTTATAATCCGTATTAGTGGAGGATTTGATGCCGCCAGCGAATAAGGTACTACAAACCGGATATTGTACTAGACAGTCGTCTGACTGCTTCAGCTTATAGCCATACCACATTCTCTTATTATGTCCAATTCTTTTGAAAAACGATTTTGAGTTTTTGGTCTTTGTTGGATGCTTAAACTCTTCCTCGAAGCGGTGAATTGTAAGCATCATTGGGGCAGTCACGCACGGGATAAATTAAATATTTAGAGTTGAGGGCATAAACTTGCCGCCACGGAGTGATGCTCACTCCCTTAATTCACCAGGTGTGGCGTCAACATGTGTTATGCTTCAATATGCATATTTGATCAACATTGATGATTACTATCAGTCAATGAAATGAAGCTGATTTTTAAGATTTGATTCTTAGATGACAACTACCTGCATTAAACATAATAATTAATAATAATGGATATCAACTTAATTCGACGAGGTTGAGAATGTCCATATCTGAAAACCTTGTGAATATTTTCCGCGTTATGAGTTGAAATGTTTTCAAAAGTATTAAAACAATACACTCATATCTAGTTACCTATTTGAGGAAAACGAGATGATATAAGATCGACGAGCTCGTCTTCAGACATCAAAAAGACATCAACGACATTGCCTCGAAGTTTCTCGCCCGCCGCAAGTTTTATGCATCGATATGAAACTTGTTTTTATGATAAATCATCTAACAAGATAATACCTAACTTACAAAAGCAAAATATCGAACTGACAAAAAATGAAGGTCTGGAATCATTAGCACGTAGCATCCCACGCTGGGCCGCCAAATTTAAAGGCTTTCTGACAATACGAGTACGTATTTAAGAGTTTTTATTGACCGTACTGAGTCACGTCACGTGAGATGATCAGCTGCTAAAAATAATTTAAAGCGAGGCATTCTTGGGGTACCTACTTACCATAAAAAGCATACCTACACGACGCGATGTGTCATCGACATCGGTGACGAAGATTCTACCTCGCGGGGCCATTACTTGCGGCGACTTGTCTTCGAAGCAGGTAGTTGAGAGACCTTTTGCAAGGAGTTTTTTGTCCTCAAACCTTTGTTCCGCCGAGGGGCCTGAATGGCGGCGCGCGCTCGACACCATGGGATTTGTTTGTGTTTGTCAAGCACTTGTTGCTTATTCTTTACTTTTACATAGTAGGTAACTGTGCTTTTAAATTCCCATAGACTTGCGCTTTCTTCTTAAAATACCATGAAACTTGACCACTAAACGGTTATTATTATGAGCATTTCATCGACGTTTATTAACATCTCAATAAATACCAGCGAGACATTGCGCATCGTTCACGCTCTTATCTCGTTATTCGTTAAATGTTGGATAAACCTTTCTCTGTTGGCTCATCGACTAATTCATCGTAACGATTGGCCAACATTGACTATTGCTTTCTCAAGTGTTTGTTAATGGGTGTTGTTTGTAGTTGTATCTCAGCTGAGCGCCCGGGCTTGTTCTTGCCCCGCGCCCCATCACCCGCAGGGTGAGTGCCCGCGCCCGGGAACGCCGGAGCGACTACGAGAGGCATTTCATTTCAAGTTTTCAACAAAAACCTTCCTTCTCCACAACCTTTCGTAGCATCCGATTCTTTTCGTAAGCGCTTCATCTGCTTTAATTACAGACTGATGAATAGAACTGGGTTAATTTATTTATACCATTAGTCATCTCTGTGCGTTCTTTAACTCTTAGATGAAATGGAACGCTTTAATCTTTAATTTACCTTTGTCGGAAATTCGTTAGAACTTTCTTCTTTCATGGGCCCGCTTCGATAAATATTTATTCCAACTTATAATAATATACCTTCATTGTCGGTTTCCGAGAGCAAAACGAGGTTGATGAAAATTTGCATCGGTCCTTTGTATTACGAATTGAATCGGCTCGCGGTTACTGGGAAAAGTTATTGCGAACTTGGCTCTATGATTTACCTTAGTACTTATAGATAGTTCCGTTTCAAATAGTTGGGTACTCATTCAGATGATATACTACCGACGTCGGAGAGTGTCGTTCCGAAGATACTGCTAGCGAAAAGCGTTCTATTCATCGACATTTAAATGTCTTTAGCTCCGAGGCGGTTTGGCGGATTATTGCGAAGCGTGAAAGGAATGCGGCGATTCTGCTTGCATACAATGAATCATATCTATTGGAAATATCTAAATCGAACACAATCTTGCTAAGGCTGAGACCTTAGTTGAGTGGAGCAAGAAAGGTATCCTTTTATAAAGCACCATGTAGCCGGCAGTTATAAAATACATTTCATAAAAAAGTGTGGAATCACATTTCACGATCCTGCCTTAAAAGATGGCCATCTAAAATTAGAGACCTAAGTAAGCACTACTTAGTGCCAGAACTACCTAATATGAAGCTGCCACTTGCTTCAAGACAGCTGTATTATGTAAATAGGATAACAGGGACGCGGTAAGCACACCTAAGCGTAGTCACGTAAGCGACTATACCCTTTAAGGAAAATGACGGTTTCATCTAAAAGAAGTTGAGAAGAATCTACCTTTACGTACGGTTTAAAGTAACATTAACTTGTGTACAGATATATTACGAGTAGAAATGTATCTACTTTAGAACCAGGAAATCGTGAATAGGGTTGCCCATGCCCCTGAATCGTTTATTAGAATTATGGTTGTGTTCGTCGTCTTTTTTTTATTTGTAAAATGTTATAACCAAATTTTAAAATCTGAAATCTCACACATACGTTAGTATTTAGTACTATTAGAACATTGAAGTATTTTACTGCTATTTAGGATTAAAATGTAAATGATAGTAGAGATCTATACGCAGCCCTAATACGAATGCAATACACTCAGGTGCAGGAATACGAGTTATGCAGTTAGCCGGCCGGTCGATAGGCACAGGCTGCGGTATTCAGTTGCGTCACACCTGCACTTCGTTTATCTCAAAAGCACAGTTAACTTTGCCTTTACAGATTACACCCACTCCGACAAGGTTGTTTACTGACAACTAATAAGGGATCGGTGACAAGCGGCAAAGTGGCTTTCACTTGTAATTCCAACTTTTTATTTTTGAGTTTAGGCCACTTGATGTAAATTGTCCCCAGCTGTTAATTCAGTACGTACCTATCATTTATTATTACTTCCCAACTCATTAGCTCATCAAGCAAGCTATAAAACTTTGTATTATATGGCACCTGTTACCACTTTGCAGATGTAACCAAACAGCTGACTACTAAGCAGGTGCTTAGTAGTCAGCTGATAGGGGTTATTTTAAGGAACAAAATACATACTGAACATATGTACGAACGAACAAGCAGTACAGTCAAGGAATTTAATTCCCTACCCATTTCGTTGGAATGTCGTCTGACATTCGCATTGCATTAAGGTCGATATGTCAAACAAACGTCTTGCTTTATAGCTCTTATGGTGACAGTTTTCTATATGCTATTGAACCCTAGGGGGGGGGGGGGTGGAAATTAAATTCCTTGACTGTACATCTTTCAGCTAAATAAACTAAGAGACTATAGAAACTGAGACGAGATTAGGAGGATAAGATTGTATTAGCAGTCAGTGAAACAAAACAACTTAAAAAACGATAACTATTAAATATTTCGTAGAAGAGCCGTCAAGGGTCATGCTACTAACAGATTAGGTATATGTTGTTATTAATAAAGAGCTCGCGTATGACGCTTGGTCGGTTACCTTATACTCGAGATGGTTCCGTAATGATAACCAGGTGGCTTGAATCTTAAAACAGATAGATAGCAATGTATTAACGTAAACAGACGTTTAGAAGCAGTTTGTAGCTTTTACGGAGCTAAGGCGTCAATTGTTAACATACCATTAGCATAATACGAGATTACATTTAGAGCATTGAAATTTTATGGCCCCCAAAGTTGTTTACAAAACATCTGATATATAATTAGGCTTTATAATTAATTAACGCTGCTCATTGCTATGCGGTTTTAATCTAGATATGTAAAGAGATTTAGCTGCTGCTTTAGTTCATTTCGATGAAGCATTGTTTCACTAATCTCTGTTAAGTCCGCGAAGCTAGAATGACGTAGTCTAAGAACATCTCAAGAGCCAGCTCTTATCGTAATCTCGCCTTTCAGCTTAACAGTTTTAACTAGTACTACAGTATTCTAAGCTATTGAACTACCTATTGCTCTATTTTGTTTAAATTCCAATTAGGTCTGCAAACCTTCCAAGCTTGGCGTGGTAGATACGGGTTTAATTTAAACGGTGCATTTCCGGGTAGGTCTCCGGGTTAGTCTAGATAAAAACAAACAAAAGTAGCAAAGTTTAATGGTTCCTAATAAACAAGCTCTTTACCCATTTTTAAAATAAACTTCATAGTTCACTTTGTTTTTGAATCGTCGCTATCCTTAAAATTACAGTTTAAGTAGGATGATGTTGGTAAGTACGTACGTATACGTTCCTATTCGTACGTATTTTATTTAACATTTAATGGCTAGAATGGAGCAGGTACTATGTTTCTCGTACTCAAGGAACGTGATAATCGCCGCAACCGGGTCACGATCACGATCGTCGTGGCCCTTTTGATAAAAATATCTAAGTATGTAGTGTTGATAAATGAATTAAGAATTGTTTTCATTCAACTCAATTAAAAGGTTTAACAAATATAGACAGATATTTATGTACTAGTGAGTTGATTGATAGGTACTCTTACTCTAATGTTTTTATTTTTTTTTAAATTCAACTGCGAAAGAATTAATCGCAATCAACCATTAATTTATCTAAAGCTACTTGCCGTTGTTTGTCGATTAATTAACGAAGTTAAGAGTTAGGTATGTGCGTCGATTCAGTAAATTAATAAAAAGGTGGGACGCTGTGGGATGCGAGTAGGCGTAGGCGGTAGCCCTATAAAACTCTTTGATGGTGCAGCTATACCAGTTAATCGTGACCCACCGTGGAACTTTTTCACAATAAATGTCATTCTGACATTCCAAAGGCTATTGAAAAAACTCATTATCCATTCATTGTGACAAGGTTCCACAGTGGGGCACGATACAAACGGTTCGACTGTTCGTAGAAGCCGAAAACAGAGAATGGTATTTAGACAATTATTGGGTTTTGTTTTCTTTCCTCTCCAAACCACTTATAAATTATGAAGGAGATAGAAATCGTGATCCTACTGTGATTTTTCTCACTGCATCGCTTACAAATTACACACCTGTCAACTTACTACAATGGTTTTCTTCTCTCACGGATTCCGCAGCCTCGCGTCTGATGCTGTTAAGACGATGCCCACTATCACATCTTTTACGAGACCATTTTGCACTTAAACATTCAAACGGCGCACTTACAAAGCCATTTCATCACGTAGCTTAGTGCCTGTTTTAGTACTTTATACCGTCTTAAGCCAAAGTTGGAAATTTTGTCGTAAAAGAATCTTGCTGCAGATAATGGATGACCCCGTGCAACTATGACATGGTTTAATTTCATTATGAACGTGTCTTATTATTAAATGCTCATTAGAATTGACTAACTATTGGCATATTATGGTAACAGACTCTTGTCAAATAATTTCGTCATATTCTTGCGACTTTTTATTAGATAAGCTTTTTAGTACAACATACTCTAATTACATCACGTCATGCTCGTGATTGCAGTTGTGAAGGATGTTTGGTGGTATAAGAATCAGTTTGCATCAAATTGCAGTAGAACTTTCAAAATTTCTATATTTTGTAATAGTAACAGTTGTTGTCAAATCGTTACTTATTTGGTTAATAACTTCATAGGTAAGTATAAGTTTTGCATATCCAAGTTAGATTTATCGACTATAATTAAGAATATTATAAACTAATATTAGAATTAAACTTTCTCACGTGCCTGCAAATGGGAACAACTACTGAAATATTAAAAGTAGTCGTTGTGCAGCACATATATTGTGTATGTATGTATACCCAGCTTACTATTTTTTCTTTATTTATTTTAAACACAACATGAGAAACTTGCAGCTAGATGTCGTTTACATGTTAGAAAATGATTACTTCAACAATAAAATAATTACATGCCCTTAAATCAATCAAATAATGCGACAATTTAATTGTAAACTTAATTATTTGCCAAATAACATGCAATAGAAACAAAACGAATTTAAAAATAAAATAATGTCGTAATTCTAATAAAAAAATGTTATGATTTATATAAAATTATCTATAGATAAAAAACGATAAACTTTATTTTATATTTTAGGAACAGCCACAGGTGTTACAAATTATGAAGAAATTAAACCTAATAAAAAATACAAAATAATATAAAATAGAACTTAATTACATATATGCACAAATACCTCCAAAATCTGACAATAGCGGTAAAGTTCTGATAGATTGAATTTTGCTTTAATCTTAGCATTCGTTTATACCCAAAATTTATTTTGAATACATGTATACACAAGAAAAAAATGGTTCAAAAGTATGCAAACGTGTATGTCATTGTCCTCAATCTATTGATCTAGTAATCGAACAATGGTTTCCATTACCTTAACGTAACTTTTTTAAGACATATTATTTACATTTACAAGCATTTATTTCTCAAAAATACCTAACCACCACAGTTAAACGCTTTTCAATTTATTTTCCGAAGCATTTAAGCCGTGGTAGTTTTATTATCATCATTTACAACATTTTATAAGACTGTCTTTAAACAGATATCATCTTGAGATTTAGCGCTAACTCTTAATGAAAATGATTTATGTTAATATAAGTTACTTACCGGAATTTAAGTGTTTCTGTGAAGACACGTAAAAGTTGTATCTGTTTAAATTAATGCGGTCCGAGTGGTTTTGGTCCCGTCTCATTTTTTTTGGCGGTAGGTATATTATGCAACTTTTGAACATTAATCAGTTTAATTATCATGGAGGTTGAATCAGACAGGCTCGTTTTGATCACAGGCACGGTGGTTATCAAGTAGTGTTACTTAATTAACTAACAAAATTCTTAATACGATCAGTTTTTGTTTTAAATTAAACTTCAAGTACAAGTAAGTTATTATGAAGTTACCGTGTAATTTCAATGCACTTTGTGGGTGCAGTATTTTGGGGCATCAGTTTTATTGCCCATAAAAATCAAGCTGGGAACGCACTTACCAGTAACTTGCACGTTTTCGTGTAAGTCGCTGCCACGTTTGGGATAGATTCGAATGTAATTTAGATTATGTCACACGCATACCAGCTATACTCGCATAAAAGTGTGCAAGATACAGGCTTGTGTATTTTTGAGTTCAGGTAAAAAATAGGGATTAAAACCAACGTCGCATGAAGATCTAGGGCTTTTTGTTAACAAGCCACCGTTACATGCTTGCTTGGTCCTATTGTTTCTGGTTTAGTGAACTTGGAAGTTCCGTGCCATAGTTTTAGATAACACCACCAGTAACTTTACCCGTGTTTAACAGTTGTTGAGGCAAAAACAAGTCACACTGAACCGGTCACGGTCTGCCGAGCGCCGACTGTCACAACGTTTAGTCCTAAATTGACATAAGTAATGCGTTTTCCTCAATTTGCGTGATTTTCCAAGATGAGCACTTTTAATGTTACCTAACCGTAATAACTCTCAATTTTGTCATACAAATTGTTATTGCTTATGTTTCGAAGTTTACTACAATTACATTTATCATTTATTTTCTCTCTACTTGCATTGACAACAATTTTTCAGAAAAATATGTGTCCTTACTATCTTTAACACAAAAAGAAAGGTGTTATAAGGTTGAAGCCTAGTCTTTCTCTCCCCCTTCCCCTCACTCTTTCTCGTTCTCTGTGTGTGTTTGATACTTCTATAGCTCTCAGACATGTGGACTGATTTGAATGTGTGTAGATTGATTAACGAAAGCAGGTTTTATTACGGTGGTTTAGGCATTTTGATAGCAAACAGGTATGCGGTTGTCAAGACATTTAACTTTCAAGGTATGCCGGGAATTAATTCAAAGTACATTTCAATGTACAAAAGTTGAAGTTAATGTTTTCTCTACTCTTCAAATTAGTTACTTACTATAGTTATAATATCATTAAAGGTAATCAAATTGTCACCTTCTGTTTTAATTAGTCTAAGAATTCCAACGATTACCAGGAAGCCGATGGATTCTTAAAGAACTTGATTTTGCAGCTAGATTGTCGACTGGACCAAAGACGCAATGCGGAAATTGGAAATAGTTTCTCGCGTTACATTGAAACGGATATATCAACCTACCTACAATAGATGTCAGTATTATCTCTTTTAAAGTTA
Source organism: Ditula angustiorana (assembly GCA_963691745.1). NCBI lineage: Eukaryota > Metazoa > Arthropoda > Insecta > Lepidoptera > Tortricidae > Ditula > Ditula angustiorana. The sequence continues at coordinate 6,603,833 of OY829490.1, read as the reverse complement.
GTTCGCAGTTGTATTTTGAATGACAAGCTTTATAATGTAACCCCAATGCAAAACGGTTTCAGAGACACGCCTGTAGTGATAAATGGTAAAATATTTAAGTTTTAGCAACTGGATAAATATTTAATTGTTATGTTAACTAATATATTTAATTTTCTTAATCCGTTACTAAGAAATAAACATCCTTTCTGCATCCTACGTGTACGGCTGAGGAATGCAAAAGCATTGTTTTCTTTTGCACCTTATAAAAAACAAAAAGAAAAAGTGACAAACCTTAACACCCTACTGCAATGTGAAAAGGTACCAAAGTTGCAAACCCTTACGTTCCCCAACTGTACCTAGCACGTTAGCTATTTCCCAAATGACAACTAACTGGTTTCAAGATGAGGTTGAAGCGATTACGTAAAAATGTTTGTCAAAGCGACAACCGTAATTGATTTATTATATTTTTCCTTTTGTTAACTAGAAACTGAAATTAATGCAGAAATGCATATAACATCGCGGGATACATTTGACAATAGCATACTAGTTCTATAATTAAGCCTGTAAAAGTATACAGCCGAGTTAGTTAGGTTCATAAATATCTTTCATGTGGGTAACAGCTAAGGGTCTATGTCTATTCTTTTGTCAAGTCTAAATCCGCATATTATATGGCTCCTGGCCTAGGTTTGACCTATTAAAAGAAAACATAAATCGAATATACCCAAGTCGTTAACTTTTGACCACAGGAGAGATAACTTTTGTTTTAATGAATTAGTTGAAAAGAGTACGTAACCAGTAACCACACCTAACGCATGCGTTAATGCCAGATTCCGTCTATTAACGTTTGACTGCAACCACAATAGCCTAAATTTTGAACGTAATAAATACTCTTGGATAGATAACTAAAGCACGGATATTATGTAGCACCAATACATGTCAACCGTACACATCTGAAAAGTGAAAATGGTTACCTTTGTTGTACGACGAACCTTTACATTATTAAGAAAAACGTAGATTTTACAACTCATATGAGTACGGGAGGTCTGCGTTGAAGGCAGAAGGCGTTGGAGGCTTAGAGTATGTAGTCATTTCTTTTAGACACATTCAAAATCAAAATAGTTTATTTGCTAGAAATACAGTCAAGTGGATGTTGATAGGTATTACAATTTTGTATCATGTATTCTGCCTGCTAATGGGCATGCAAATATTTAAAGTTGAAGTTAATTAATAATACCGTTAATTAAAGTCTTAAATTTAGTAAATATGAGCCTTATAATCTAAATATTCCTTATCAGAGTAAAATGCATTTTGAGTCAAAAACTGTGATAAATGTTTTTTAAACTCTTGCTTTTCAGATCCTCTTATAAATTCTGGTAACCTATTATACAATTTGGGTGCCATACCGAACGCACTTTTTGCACATAAAGCTGTTTTTGATCGTTTAGTTGCAATTTTATGTTGCTGCCGCACACTATTAAAAACAGAGAATTGGTTTATATTTGACTTAACATACATAGCTAGTTCAAATATATATAAACAGGGAAAAGTTAATATTTTTAATTCAATGAAGTAAGGCTTGCATGATTGAGTTGATTTAAGTCCACAAACAGAACGTAGACACCTTTTTTGAGCTTTAAAAATCAACTCTCGATCAGCTAAATTGCCCCAGAAAATGATACCATAACGCAATGTAGATGTTATATATGCATGATAGGCGGTGAGTACTGCAGCCCGACTTACTTTTTTACTTAGATTATACAAAGCAAACGAGAATCTATTTAGTTTCTTACATAAAGTGTCAACTTGGTTTTTCCACGTCAATTTATTATCTAAATTCAATCCTAAAAATGTTGTAGTGTCCGTTTCCTCAATTATATGATTATTATATGTCACATTTATATTAGTCATGCTATTTGTCCTTTGATAAAAATGCATCAGTTTAGTTTTATTTAAATTTATACATAAACCATTAAGATTTAGCCAATTGATTATTAACTCTAGTGATTTTTTATATTTACTTGACATGTCTGTGAATCTTCTCCAGTTAGTACTACTGTGCTGTCGTCAGCAAACAGGACCATTGTCATTGATGAAAATAAGAAACAATAATGGACCCAGTATGCTTCCTTGCGGTACACCATGATCAATCTCCCCAAAATCGGATGAAAAAGTAACTTCACATCTCGTTTTTAAACTTATATGATTTACTTGAACTACTTGTTTTCTTCCAACCAAGTATGACATTAAAAGATCGTAAACGTTTCCGCGTATTCCATACTTATACAATTTCCTCATCAGGACATTATGGTTAACTAGGTCAAAGGCCTTAGTTAAATCCATGTACAGGGCACATACTGGTCTTTTTCACGTCACATTATACTCGTAATGTGATTTAAAGAAAATTTCGCTTTCAATTTTAACACTCCTTCTATGCTGTACTATTTTTATAGCAATACTAGCATGCTAGTGTCAAATATGTGCCTATGTTGTGCGCAATGGACACGCTGACGGATGATGACGTTGACAGATAGAATGCGCGATTCACACCTTAACAAACGCTCTACTCAACGCAACTCAAACGCCATGTGCTTGATTCCCTCGCACGTAGGTACCTACCTGGTCCATGGAGTCTGTAGAAAGGAGCACGCGGCACCAAGGACGAGGCGCGCGCGCCGGTTGTTCACCTCGAACTCGTACGTCGCAGGAATGCGCGGGAACAGATCGCTTGCGGTCGCTCCATCGGTGTCCGATACAGCCTTGCGTTATCAGTTATTTTATTAAGCTCGGGGCTATCTGTTCCTTTGTAAAATACTGGATCATTGGGTAGACTAAATTTAGTTCGCCAACGTTATTATACACTCATAAGCATCATATTTTTGATGTATAAAGTGTACCTAACTAGGTACGTAAGTATTTAAAAAAAAAGCGAAATGTAGACGTCGCACAGTCTAGATGGAAGGCGGTGCTGAATTGCTGACACTCCGAATAGGTACATATAGCTTTGGCCATTTTTATGTTTGCCTCTCCAGTAATTAAATATGGAGAAGAAGATATCAAATTGATGGCCTCAACTCTCATGTCGAAACCTATAATTTATCACGCACGATCATGAAAACTAAATTAGGTAGGTCCAATATGTTATCGAAAATTTTGAACAGTTTCGTTGGAACCACGCCATAGGCTACTAAACAAAAATATTACGTGGAGTAACATACCTTCACTGTTTTATATATGCTTAAAATTTCTTAGGCTCATATATATGTAAAAGATGTTTTTTGTTTTTGCCGATGTTTATGTCAATGACTTGAGCAAGCGTATTAATCACAAGCAGTAAGATAAGACATTTATATATTTCACTTATATGCTCGCTTCATGTATTAACTTTCTAACGGTATTTTTAATTGAATTTCGAGATTGTCACCATTCGGTATTTCGTAACTGGAACGTTATACGTATATTAATCTGTTCTGTTCTGTGTATTAATTTCAGCGTAACCGTTTTCGATATCGTTTTCAGTAAAAGCGTTCTGATATTAAACCGTAATTTCACGTTTTGTTATGTAAATGTAACACAATATTGACGCTGCTCGATCAACCAACGAGTGCTACACAAGAGTAAATAACAGATCGTATCTGGTATCGTTGATTGCTGTACGAGAAGTGATATCGATTACATTGCATACGCTTACTTGCGCGCTATTGATACAAACAATCAATGTATAATGATTGCTTTGAATAAACAAATTGATTTAATTGCTATGTTGATTTGGATTTTTTTACGGTTCCGTACCAAAAAGGAGCCTCTGTGAAACGAATGCTATCGATTTGAAATTTCGAAAATGTAGTTTTAAATACTGTTTACAAATTGCTGCTTATTGCTTGCGAAAGAAAATAAATAGTTTTATTTTTTCATATTTTTTTTAAGACAGGTTGAAAGGGGACCAAATATACAATCATAATAATAAAGGGTTATATATAAATTTCAAAACATTTATTAAGCCATTCCTTGTAGGTATCTCCGAAGTTAAAAAACCGAAAAATCTGAAAAACATAAAAATGCAAAAGGAAAACAAAACAATCTTATCTTTTTAACAGTTTTGTAGGAATTATCAAAAATCCTTCACAAACAAACGTAGTTTTGCGGTTCGGTTTTTTTTTCATTACCTAGTTGTTTTGGTAAATATACATAAATAACACAAATAAGTATATTCGGTGTTGGTATGGAACTTTCGGTGCTCGATTCCGTCGCTAGAGGCGCTGTTTTTATTTCCATAGTATTTGAGAAGTTAACGCTCCTCTGAAGACTAACCGAGGAGAAAAGCCAAAGAAACTCACTGGGTTTGTTGTTAAACATGAGAATTAGGAACAATTCAGTACTGTTCTAACTATAGGTGGGGCTGACCGGAAGTCTTCTGAGCCAAAGCAAAATCAAGTATTGCGCAAGAAATGTACATTTCTACAGGAACCTTCCTCTCATTCCCGAACTGTATTACTTATTTGAGTGCGCGGTTTTTTGCATCAACACTTCACAGTTTCCCAACATAACGTCACCGCGTTTCTATCTTTAACCATGTCATCATACTGTGACGGACAGACAGACAAGCGAAACGAATGAGACCAGTTAAAAATAGGCAATTATTAATTAGAAACTGACTTGCTTCTTTGCCAACGGGCTTTAAAAAAAGTGTCAGTGAAACCCACAGTAATGACGAAAATTAAAATTTCTTTGAAAAAAAGATAACCTTCCTTAAATTCAGTCAAGGTTTTCATACGGTTAATTAATTTATAAATGACTCACAAGACAAAATCAGTATAGAACCATAACTAGGTGGGTATGGGCGCACTTATAGAAGGATTATTGACAATTTAAAATATAAGTATTATACGTACAACAAATGAATCGCCATGTAGAGAGAAAACAAACTGTAACAGCCGCTGTTATGTCAAAACATTTTACCATTAAATATCAATAGATATTAAGAAAAAGAAATATTTCACAAAATACTTATAAAATAATATAAAATCGTCCCCATCATGTAAATGGAGACGGTAAAATTAATTTATAAATTGAGTAACGCAGGTTGAAATGAAATATATGAAAACAATGAAACTGATATAAATAAAACTAAGGTACTACTAAATAGAAACTAAAATACAATCAAACAATTTATTTCAGGCAGCAGCCATACTAAATAATATTGATAGAAACAGAAAAAAAACTTATACTGTGTTAGTAAATAGATAAACTAAGACGCATCTTAGTCCAGCGCTCAAAATAGCGACTGTCCAGTCCATTAGTTACAATAGCGAATACAATATTTCTAAATATCGCTATGTTACGTTTAAAAAGTATCTGAGAAATATAATAACTAGCTAATATTTGGCACTTAATCTGTACATATATTTAGTGTGTATTTGCCATGCCCGTTTACTGACATTACGAGTAACATTACCTACCTTATTTGCAAATGCAGGCTGAATAAAGCTGCTGTGCGAAGTGGATCGTTCCCACGATATGTGACTTTTGTGGTTTCTGACCGGCTCCGCATAGAAAACTGGTCGCGTACTTATCGCTCATTATGAGAAATAAGAGGTTTGTATGCCAGTACCTGCAACATCGTTAGGGCCTTCGGTCGATGCAGTAGGTAATTTGGATTGATCACCCTTTTATAATGTATCGTACCTATTTGCAAACCTTGTGAAGAAATAGACTTTTAAGTCAATTACTTTTTTTAAAGCAAGTATATCAAATAAAACCTGCCAATGAAGAATTTACGTGTAACGATTTATATTTACGTACAAATCGTAATTTTGACATGAGTATCAAGTATTATTTCTTATTGCTGTAAGATTATAATTATTGTTTGTGTGTGAGATTGTTTTGTGAAGACACCAAAACAAAGGCACAATATTTTATTTCCGACTAGGTCAAATGGTGTAAATGTTTCTCTTTATTTCTGATGCTTTCAAACAAGTAGTAAATGCGTTGGAAAGAGCCTTTATTACATAACAACTATTATGTCTATTGAAAGGCTTTTAAGATTGAGTGTTTGTGTTACGTAAACAAAAATAAGTAAATATGTAATCAGATGCTATCAGCTGTCACTGCTGTCTCCGTTCACAATTACTAGTTATTCTTTTGAATGGGAACCATTATGCTTATTCAGTCATCGAATAAACATTTTAGCAATAGTTGACGATGACAGTTTCTCTGTATATACATTTTAGTATACAACGTCGCTGGAAAATAGGCAAGTCTAGTACATAATTTGGAAGTACGAAAGTGTCAAATTAGAAGAACAGAATCGTTGCTAGCCTTATAGATTCGCTGTCTCTCCTTCTGAAGGTCGCTGAACTTAACTGGTTGTAGTTTTCCGTAAGATGGTCCTTCCCCAGACGCACAGCTTAAGAGGAAACACAAGGGCCATTTTTCCATACCAACGTCGTCCCCTGTTTCCTCTCTGGATAATGCCAGTAGAGCAATATTATTTTTTTCCAAAAAATCGATGGCCACTATTATGCATGTCCATATGTTTTCCTATTTTTCATAAATTAATTATTAAAAGAGATATGAACATTCAAAAACCTAAAAAAATTGGCCAGTTTGTCGGCTGCGTTCATACATTCAGAAAACAAATTTTACTAGATTATATAAAAAAAGAAAAACATAGGAACACTGCCAAAGCCTTTCTTGAATTTTTAATGAAAAAAGTAGTTAAATCGGTTAAGTTTTGGAGAAGGAATCGGGGGTCTACGAATCGTTGATTTTCTGTACTTTAAATAGGTATTTTCAGTCCAACCTGCGGCTGTCTCTTTGCTCTCTGCGGGGGGAGGCTTTATAGATGGAGGCAGCAATAGATTTTACAAATACCTATTTTTCAATTCTCTAAGCCTTGGTGTTTCCTCTTAAATTTGCTGTGCCCGATTTCTCTATAAAACTGAACAAGTTAACTATTTTCTACATATAACTTATAACCGCAGCGTAAATAAGATTTTAGAAGCTGTTTATTTCGTCACCGGTAATTATGCCGTGAAGGGAACTCCACGCTATTTATAAATGCTAAATATAAGCCGTTCGCTACAGAGAGTATTGCAAAAATATCGTCAGTTTGCTTATCGACCTAGGCTTGGATAATTAGCAGACGTTTTGTCGTTCACCTAAAATTCCGATCGCGAGGCGCATCAAAAATGACTTAAAAATATTCTTGGTGTTTAAAATTCCTCTAGATGTTATACCTATACTAGTCTTCTTCTTAGTTGTGCCGTGTGTTCTCTCAATTACGATAGTATTTTACGAAACACTATAAACAATAATTATTAGGTTCAGGTGTTTTTGTACGAAGATCTAATTGGAACGAATGACGTCGCTAGTACGTGAAACTATTGTAAATCTAATACTGTCGTGCAGAACAGCTGCGTCTGTGTGACATTATTTTTGAACGATTTCGTGCATAAACCCAACCTCCACATCCAAATGGAATGAAACTAATTTTAGTAGTGGACAATAGTTGTCAAATAGTAATGACATTATATCACACAAACGGAACCGTTTGCACAAGACCGGTTGCACGAGAGTGTTAGATTTACCACAGTTTTTGCGGAATAGTACTAAGGAAGGTAATTTTTTCTAATTTATTATTTTAGAAATTGGCGCATAGTTTAATGTAGGTCATAACGGCAAGAGTGACATTGAGGATTGACTGGGAGTTTGGTCGTCGCGATCTATATGTGTAAACAGAGATAATCGGATAATCTGGCGCTGGGCCAACTGGACCAGCCGCCGCACTCGCCAGTTATACGCTCCGCAAAATTACATTACAATTGTGACCCAGACTAAACAAACATTTCGCGCGTCTGTCCTGGTTGCTTTTGTGTTAAATTCGAGCATTAAACAATATCATCATTTTCTGGTTTACATTTCTTATACAAAACTTATTTTAACTTTCGATTAATTGTCTCTCTTGGTCTCATCAATTGTAAATTTATAAATTTAGGTGTTTCTATTTCTAATCCATTTAAGGTGAAAACGCTGCATGAAATGTAGCCAAAATAAATAGCCATTAACTTTCGGAGACAGTCAAGTCTGAAAATTAATCTTAACTAATTTACCAACCTATAATATTTACTGCATTTCGCTTTATAATACCTAACCAGCGTTACTAATTATGCATAGGTTAATGATTAGTCCTCCGAGCCACAAGCGCTTGCACAGACGCTTAACACGAACCGGTCGGCCGGACCTAGATGCGCATGTCATTAGTTCACATCCGTTGATAATCCTGCACTCGCTGAGGCGATGGCAAACCTGATGACTGACATGATTCATTAACATAGCTAAGTGCGGCCCAACCGGACGGACGTGCGGACTGACAAGGCAATACGAACAAAACATAAACCTACCTCCGCTTAACATACTCTGGTTGTGTTATTATATTATAGTTGTTGTCTACATAAGTTTATTGTAATCGAAATTATTTATTTCTAAATTTATTAGATTTTTCTATTTGTATTTTTTTTCATTCAAATTAAATTTAAAATGCTATATAATGAATGACAACACAAAGAAAAATTAGGGTATTCATTATATAGCATTTTACATAAGTTTGTTTAATTTTTAAACGACTTGCTTTAGACACTTACTTAGTTTCCAATGGGTAGGTACTAAGGTTGTGCCTTGTTCCACTATCTCAATAGGGCGTGTACAGTCGGCAACGAAAGTCGCCGAACACAATAACGTTACAAAAGTCACTAAACAGGTCATTTGTCCATAAGTCGTTGAACTGCGTTAAGAGCAAAATTACATTTACACCATGAAATACCAAAAGTCGCTGAACAGCTTTATTCCAAAAATTACAGGACAGCATAATTCCAAAAATTGCTGAACAGCCTAATTACAAAAGTCGCTGAATAGCGTAATTTCAAAAATTACGGGACAGTATAATTCCAAAAATTGCTGAACATTTTAATTACAAAAGTCGCTGCACACTACCATTGTTTAAATATTTGGAATAGTCGCTGAATAATATATGTATAATTACACACACACAAAGAAAAAATAGGGTAATGGCAGGACTCGAACCTGAAACCTAAGCCTAACCTATTCCGTGCCTTGCGTTTGCCAGTTTCAACACATTACCTAGTGGTAATGTGTTGAAACTGGATTTTTATATCATACCCTGCAAATTTTTCAATGTGCTTTGTCTTTACGGTCATTACATTTGATTTTAAAGGTATTAAGGTAAACAGAACTGAGCTTTATTTTAAATGACATAAGATTTAATTTTATTTTATCTCGGGTTAATGAATATGTTACTTACTACAGGTAAAGTGAGAAATTGACAAAATAGAACCAGTGTGACATTGACGATACGCGTTAAGATTCAATTTAGCCTGACCTATTTTTTTTGTTCACTGAGATATGCTCATCTCTTCGAATTTTGAATTTTGACAATCACTGAGAAGAGTACTCACTTGTCAGTGAGCGTTTCATCTCTTTCATTTGGAGTGTAACCTTAAACTATTTAATCAATCGGACATGTTCAGCAACTATTGATAATTTAGTGATCAGCTAATTCTGCAGTCAGACATGTTCAGCGACTATTGATATTGTACATATCAGCTAATTATGTAGTCAGACATGTTCAGCAACTAATGAAAAATCGATGTTTATTGACTTTTGTTATTCTCAAATGTCCACAGACATTTGTACATTAGCCTGTTCAGTAACATATGGAACTTTATAGTGTGCATGTGTTTTGGAAATTAGGATGTGTTCATGGACTTTCGTTGCTGACTGTACTTACTACATTTATTCGATTATCCTCAATTAGTCCCGTGAATTTCTTAATTCTATGAGATTCTGTATAACAGTTAAATAGATTTGCCCTTCGATTTATTGTGGACGTGAAAGGATACTAAGGTTTTTTGATGTTATAATCGCAATATCCACTCGAGTAGTAATCTGACGTGATATTTTGTTCTTTATAGACGACGGTAAGGGCTCTTTCTTTATGTAACTTAAATCTCGTAACATATCTAATTGTTAATAGTGTTATTTAATTCATTACCGTTGTAGTGTTACAACGGTAATGATTTAGTTGCGATATGACACATCCTCATCTACAATCTATTGATATTGATAAACTAACGAATTGCCTATAATCGATCAAATCAATTGGGTTGATGGCACACTAACGATTTAAGTAATCACCAGACGACGACTCTGACACTATTTGATAATTGCGAGTTTAAGAGCACTAGCTTTTACCTGCGGCTACGTCCGCGAGATATTTTTATGGCGTAACGTTTAAGCAAACAAGATGATTGAACCAGATTTCACATTGATGGGGATATCGCAATTAATTCAGATTATTGGCATTAATTTTGATCACAACTAAACCATAATCTGATACACCCTTGAATTTTCTTATGCGAAATGACATTTTGCAAAAATCTACAAGTTTAACGAATCATCCATTCCCCCATTTTTATGAACGCTCGATAAACGTGGGAAAACTTGACGGAGCGTGTAAGCATATTCACTGTTACATAACAACAGTTACCTATATCTTTCGTTGTCGAAATAATTAGAGGTAACGATACAATGTAATTACTCGGTAAACCGCAATTTACGAAGCGATAGCCATTGTATCAACGGATTATTCAGAATTTACTTATTTATTCATTTAATATAATGATAAGAATGACATATTTATGCTCTAAATGAATATTATATGAGCTATTATAAGATAGCGTCCTCCACAGCACAATAATAAATCGTCAACATACTCGTAAAGTTCCGTGATAATACGCGATGCGGCGGAGTTCCTACAACTTCTACACACACGCACCTTATCAACCCGCCGACGATAACGTTTCTTCGATTAAGCAGTTCGAATTGATTGAGTCGTTACGGTCTACGTGCCTCTGAGCACGCAAATGTCACATTTTCTAACCTTATAGTTACTTTAATAGTTGTGTAACGTAGAATATCTTTTGTTTCAGGCTTGACCCTCCAATTGCACATTCACAATATCAAATGGAGAACAAAAAGTCAGTGCCGGCGACGCAGCAACCGCTAACGCAGCAGCAGCTGATGGCCCACCACGTGCACCCCGACCAAATCTATAACCAGCAGCACCCTCCTATCGCCACGCACCTTACCTCCCCGCAGCCAGGACAGCTTCAACCAAATGGTGTCATGCATCAGCTGCTTCAGAGCCAATACCACTCCAACATAGATGCCCGGTCTCCACTCCTTGAAAATAGACACGAATTATATGGGACAGGATACAATCAGGACTATGCCAGGCAATATGGAGTAAACGACAACTACAATTACCCTCAGTCACCTCCTAGACTAGAAAGAACAGAATTACATACGGATCATAACGTAAATAACGAAATACTTCACAATATTCCTAAAGGATATAATGCTGAAGTCTACCAAGACTATTTAAAACGAAACCCACCGAAAGATACCAACCAAATATACCAAAATCATCAACCGATGTATAGGCCCAATTCAAACCAGTGCAGCTCTAAGCCGTATCTTCCATATTCAAGTAGAATAGGGTCGCAAAGTAATACAGAACTATTGCGAAGACAGTATAATGAGATCCAGCAAATGAAACTACAACAGCAATTACACTACCAGAATCAAGCGCAGATGCACCAACAACAGAAGTTTGCTGAGAGACAACTGCTACTTCAGCAGATCCATGGCGTTCAACCACCACCAAATTTACAGAATAGCATATACTCTGATGGTTCTTATAGAGATTTAGATAGATATAGTAGTAAAAACGATTTTAAAGAATACAGTAGCACCGATATTCAAAAAGATATCGATAGGTACGCTCAAAATAATGAATTCAAGGACTCAGAAAAACAAAGTAGACAATATCCTGAACCTCGGTGGCAGGCTAATCAGCAATCTGATTTTAGAGAGCCCGAAAGGTATAGAAGGCAGTCTGAAGGTGATAAAGGAAAGAGCCAATCTCCACCTTCAGATCAAGGTCAAAGACACAATGTTGGTGTGGTATCACCGATGAAGTCCAGCGAGTCGAGTAGCCCTAGTGTTAAGTCGCCTTCTACGGACAGTCGGAGAAGTAGTGGCGGTACCCAGGCTTTGCGATCACCAATAGCACAGCGACTGCCTTCTGCACCAGTTGCCATGGCCGGTGTGCTATACAAACAAGGATCCGATGGGCTTAAAGTATGGAGGAAAAGGTGGTTTGTCCTATCTGAATACTGTCTGTTTTATTATAAAAGTAAGTACCTGTTCTTAGTTAAGTTCTAAGTTAAAGTTTCATCGCTTTATTCAGTTTTAAATTCCAATAAACATGTACCTGTCTGCAGTAGATAATTGTAGTTATTTATTGTTATGCGGGCATTATGTTGATGTAAGGTTTTATTAAAGGTCACGACGAGGAGAAGCTGTTGGGTTCAGTACTTCTACCTTCATATAAAGTGTCAGCTTGTACAGCCGAGGATAAAGTATTGCGGAAGTTCGCATTTAAATTAGAGCATGCGAATATGCGCACCTATATACTGTGCGCTCCGGACCAGGAGGCCATGATGAAGTGGGTGAAGGCGCTGACCATGGCGGCGCTCATGCAAAGCCCCAAGTAAGATATCCTTCTGATAGATCGATCGCGGTTTAGATAACCGTCATTAATTGCTTTGCTTTTAAAAGAACTTGTCTGTTAAGCTATTTTAAGATTATTAATCTTTTAGTTCGCCTATCAAAAATTTGTAACATGATGAGAAGCAACTAGCGGTGATAATTACAATAGACAAAGCAAAATTCAATTGTCTTACCTACTTTCCCCCTGTCTTGTAAGCATTGCACTAGGTCGCCAATTCCGTCACGCCCTAAGTACAGGGATTCAATACTAAGGCCATTAAAACGGTGATTTAGAAGTCCGCAAAGTAATTTTAGACCATCTATTTTCAGTGACCAGCAACAAAAGCATAGCGAGCGGGCAGCTGCAAAAACAGAGGTGGGTATTATTGTGTGCACGACGTATACCGGTGCAAGTGATCGACAATTAGTTTGCCAGAGCGGAACCAAGGACAGCGATTATGATGTCGGTCTAACTGCAGATAATGCACGGACGACGTTGCAAATTGTCACTGTTATTGATGGCTTGAAACTAAATGTACTTCACTTGCTAAGGGATTAGTTAAATTAAATGTTAAGTGTTGTTTAACCGTTCGTTTAACATGGTCCAGTTGATTCAATTAAATGTTTTGTGTTTCAGGATGATGAAATACCTGGTCCAACTTACGCAAATGCACCTCCTAAGCCTAGACGGTCAAATGAAGGATACAATTCACCAGGCTCCGACATGTAAGAAACGCCTTTTCAAGTTATTTTTTTATGTATTATGTGCCTTGTAATGATAAAATAATTAAAATATATGTTTATAATAACGGAAATCCCGATCAAAAATTCCAGATACGATCCAAACTACGACCTACTCAAACAGCCAGCATCACACTACAGTCAAGGCACTAGTCACACACGCTACCAGGAACACAATTACCAGAGCAGTCAAAACCAAGAGAGCATTTACACTCGAAGTCCGCAGTCGCCCCCCGCCCCGCCGCAATACCCGACGAAGCGACCTTACGACACCCACCATCTCTCTCTGCCTCTGACAAACACCGTCACTGACAGACTCGAAAACAACCAACCAAGCGCCTCTACATCCATGTACAAGACTACACCTAATTCCCCTTACTTTGATAATAGGAGCAGAACTCACCCTGAGGCCAAGCAAGAACAACTGTACGAGCGTCAAATCCAGTCTAATCCTTTCCTAGAGGATACGACCCCTCAGACGGAAAATTCGAAGGATAGTGATATGCAAAATAAAAACAGAAATTATGAGCAAGAAAGAGCCCAACCGAACATGAATGACTCATACTCGGAAGCGCGTTTAAATAACACATCTAGTGTAGACATGGGCCAGTACAATAGGGATGTTTATGGAGAGTTGAATGCAAGACCCAGTAGGTCAGGAAGTACGATTAACGAACGTTTATTAATAGAGAGGCGAACACCAGATGCATATGGCAGATCTACTACCATGTCCGCGTACAGCAAAGGTAAAGTTGGTGATTACGAAGATGTATATGCTTCATATGCCACTGAAAATGATTACGGTCAAGCTTATACAAAATCTCCCAACACACCACGGGATGCAACCAGCATTTCTAGTCAACACCAACAGCCGGCTCAAGATTATACCGGAAATTATGTAAGTTCCCGCATCAAATTTCTAAAACCAAAATGTTGTTTTTCATTATTCTAAATATACAACGTCATAATGTTAGAGTTTATGATTTTTTGTTGCGTAATTTACCTATTTAACTGTCATAGCATTTCTAAGCGGTAATTACACGGGTGTTCACTCTTTGTCCATAGGCTAGGGACACATTGCGCGTTGTATATTTAGAAGGACAAAATGTGAAAATTCGATTTTTAAATTCTCATTTTATTTCAGACTTCTGAGAAAACATTTAACGGACCTTCAGTGTTACGGCGTAAGAAAATGCAGTCAAGTGGAATTCAGCCTACGATGCCGAGACCACACAGTGCAGATTTTCTTGAATACGAATCAAAAAGTGAAATGTTAAATAAATCGATGCCCAATCGTATGGTCGGTGATCAACCAAGACAGCCTCAAAGGCCGAAGTCTAGTTTAGATATCAATTCTTCGTACGACCCAAGTTCAGATCGATATTATTCTGAGGAGAGTTACGCTGAGAAAATGCGCCAGTCAGCTCAATATTTACAACAAGGGTTGGGTCCCAGAAACATTCAGATTCCTTTGGCGAAATATGCGAGTGGACTAGCAGAAAAGCAATTACATTCACCCTACTCACACGCCGCGAACAACAATTACGAGACTGAATTTGGTATGCCGAGGAACAACCGAGACAATGTAAGCAATCATTCTAAGTACAGCGAAGGGTTAAATTCAAACTGGACCCTAAAGAATAAAGATCACAAAGATTATCTTAATAGAAGTGGTAGTGTTTTGAGTGATGGTTCTAATAATAGTGCCTACGTAAAAGATATGAGTAGATCAGATCCGGCTTCTGATGGGTTCATGAGGTCAGCAAGTGCGCGGCTACCTTCAACTGCTCCTGAAAAGGAAGGTGAAAAGAAAGTTCAACAGGTACTGAAACTGTAAACCAGTGTGCTATTTATTGAATTTAAGCCTCGCTACACCCCTTTAAGATAGAATTTTATCAAATGAATAATAATGTTATTTGTTATTTCAGCGGGAAGAATCAATGAAACGATTATTAGAATGGAAACAACGAATGCTACAATCACCTCTAACACGTAAAAGTACACCGGCAACGATTTCTTTGGCTCGATCTCTAAATCAAAGTCGACAGTCATTGCGGTCTGACTACAAATCAAAGACCTATACAAATGCTTCCTATAACAGCTATTCCTCCGATGACGAAGGTTAGTGATAGAGTTAATAATTGAATTCATACTTATATTTTGATATCGTTTGTGGTACCTATTATAGGATCATCGCATGTTCGAAGAGTATTATATTTTTGATGTATTTTTGTCCTATACTGTGATGTCCCAAAGACGGACGACGAAAAAGCATGTTGCGTGCATATTATAAAAGCGTAGTAGTATCATTGCATGAAAATGAATTAATTACCCAAGATTTGCAGACTAGACACAAAATAGGTGTACGTAAACGATACTTATATTAAGTACATTTGCATCAAACGAGTGCGAGCAGGAATTCGATTTTATTATAAAAAGCTGGACTTTATGTATATATGTATCTCATATATACCCCATCATCGTTAAATCACTTCCATTGTTGGTTATAAGTTTTTTAGTTGTCCGATTATTTCTATAACCTGCTATTATTATTTAAGATTGTTTAACGTTCGAAGCCGATAACAA
Source organism: Ditula angustiorana (assembly GCA_963691745.1). Taxonomy (NCBI): domain Eukaryota; kingdom Metazoa; phylum Arthropoda; class Insecta; order Lepidoptera; family Tortricidae; genus Ditula; species Ditula angustiorana. The sequence continues at coordinate 6,587,900 of OY829490.1, read as the reverse complement.
TACATTTAAATTCTATGTACCTAACATATATTTATTTTTTATTTTATACGTTAAACATTTGCAGTAGTGTTATGATGACTTCGCTTTGCGGAAAGGTACCTTCCTGCCTGCTGGGACTTAGTGCCACTAACATGATTTCATATCAAATTTGTATCGGTGGTGGGTTACAGATATTCGTTTCTGCTGTCTTATATTGAGTATAATGCATCACCTTCTAACATTTTGAGTCTGATCAAACTTACTAACAATATGTGCAATACAGAAATTGAAATTATTTAATACCGGACAAAAAGTGATATTCGGTTTTACTTTTGCACCTCAGAAGACACAACGGGTACTGAACTGCACAAACTGAAAGAAATGCAGGCAGGAAGGTCCCAAAAAGAGAACCTTATGAGTCCCATCGTTACTCGGCCTTTATCCCCGCACGCGCTCCTTACCGCAAAATCACTTGACTCCCAAAACGAACACATTAAAGAAAATAAAATAAAAGATCCTAATGATCTAACTGAAAACGCCTATGAAAATATTCATGGAAAATCCATAGCACACGCTACCGACAAAAATGAAGACAGTGATTTGGAACATAATTACGAAGATACTAGTACAACAAACCACAACGCCGAAATCGATCAAGGTGGTTACGAAACACATGAAAGTGAGGCGGAATCTGAAACGCAATTAGAATATACTGATAATGATTTAGACGAAGTATTATTGGAAACCGAAAGTGACGTTAAAGTTTCAGTCAATAACCATGATGAAAAAAGTACACAAAATCTACCTGAAGAGTATGATTTGGAAAGTGGCAAAGAGCAATGTCAACATACATCAGAAACACCGCCAATACAGAGTTTAGGTGAAGAACATTATTTGCCCATGAGTCCAAGAAAGATTTCTACAATAGAACCTGCTCATAAAATAATAATACAAAATTTGAGTGTTTTTGATGAATCCATGCCACAATGCTATGAAGATAATCCTTATGTTGAAATGAACTTAGGAAATAATGATGATGATATGCAAACATACGAGGTAGTTTGTGTTAATAATGGTAGAGTTGAACCGGTATATATGGAATTAAGCAATGTTTTAGCAAGTGAAACTTATAGTTTAGCGGATACGGCTACAGGTGCAAGATTGTCTTTAGACACTGCATCAAATTTTGCAGATACGAAAGACCATACGTTGAAAAGAGCCTCAAAGGGAGAAAAAGTTACAAAAGAATTGATAAAATTGGCTGACAAACAAAGTTACTGCTCCGATGCAGACGATGAAGGTTCTAAAGATATTTCATTGGATAGTCCTTTTAGTAGATTTAGTATATCAGATACATTCAGACCAGCTTCATATTATTTGAGCAGTAGCAGTAGCAATGTTTTAGATTTGCAAGATAGTTCTGACAGCGAAATACTTCCACCTCCTCCAGTTCCTAACTCTTCTCCGCCATGCGATGATTTATCCGATGACGCATTATCTAAATATATTTTGGATAAATTAGATCAGTCAGATATGTCTCACGATAATTCGATATTGAAAATGTTAACTAGTGAAAATCAGAAAATGAATACTGCTAAACGAAAGACAACATCACTTATGATATATGGAAGTCGAACTTCTATTCATGATACACTTTCTAGAGGAGAAAAAGCACGTAGCAGTAGAGCCAGTTTGACACTTGAGAGAAATAGAATAAATGATTCGCAAGGTAACATACTCAGTAATTCGATACTCGAACGTCATAATTCAAGCAGTATCGAATCGGATTCTCTGAAAAGTTACAATGCAGACAGGGGGTCCTCCAGATTATCATTAGAATCAGACATAAGTAGTAAATTTGAAATGGCACCATCAAATATCTCATCTGAAGTTGCAAGTCTCAATGAAAGTGAATCAGCTATAGAATTGAGACATTCTAATTCATATCGAGATTTAGAAACAATGATGAAACGGAGACCATTATCTGATGATTCATTATTTGAATTGGAAGTCCCTGAAACACCAGCTCATAATGATTCTGCGTCTAATATAGATCTAGATCGATATTTAGACAATTTACAACCTAATGCAAGTAATACTAGCTTTAACAATGATAGCCAAAGAAGCTCATTGAATATGACTGACTTGAATAATCAGTGCAATATGTACAAAGACAACGTAACTCAAGCCTTTAATCTACATACAACTTCACACATTCGTTGTTCCAGCACTCCTGTGTCTAATTCCAATAAAAAGTGTCAGATTCATTTATCTGATTCGCAATCTTCGCGCAATTCAGTAGGGATACCCAAGTCACAAATATCATATTACTGTAAGAATTACGACGAAGAAAAACTTCTAGCAAAAAATTTAAATAGCGATATATTATGTGATAAAATAAAAGACTTTGAGTGTGAGAAACTGCCACTGATAACGGCTGTTGACACAAATGCTTCCTCTAGCACTGCCGGTTTTCATAGCAGGGAGAGCTCTACGGAACACAGCGCTCCTTACTATTACTCGGATCTATCTTCTCAAGAACATATTAACTTACTTCCAACTTCACATTACTTAAAGAATACCAATCTCCATAGAAAGTTAAATAATCAACGGCGTAGAGGTCCTCTTCACAAGAAAAATGAAATCTCGCATATCCATAATCCCATTCGTAAAAATCGAGCATATGCTGTTGACGACCATTTTGACTTAGCAGTATCTGCTAGAAGCGTGTCAGTTGAGTTTTTAAGTGCTGCTGATAAAGATCCTGAAATAGACATGAAAAATATTTATGAATCGACAGGTAGTAAAAAATGTAAAATACCCGAATCAATGTCACTTATGTCTGGCCTCAGCTGTAAAAGAATATCAGGCAACAGCAACAATCTTGATAATTCCTCCCCAGAGTCAACCGATGGAAATCATAGTGGTTTGAATATTAGTTCGCCCGTTCAACTTTCGACTGCAAGTATGTCGTCACATTGCAGCGGTACCTCTTCTAATACCGTTTATTATGATGCCGAGGCAGATGCAAGTGCTTATGAAAATATTATGTGCCAGGGTGAAAAACATTGGGAGGAGGATTCGTTGTGGAGGGATAACTTAAGACGTGTTTCACACAGACACGCCCGATCAATGGACGATCTCGATACAGTAACTACAGAATCACCCATTATACCTACTGGTCGAACTAGCGTTGATATTTGTGGCATGAATAGTATAAAACGAGTAAAGAAAGAAGGAGCTAAGAAAATATGTCGTAACGTGACTTATGTGAATTGTGATATTCAAAACCAGGTATTAAGACGTAGAGATAACAGTATTCATAGCATCGAAGAGCGTGATAAAGTTGGAGACAATGATGTTCACGTAAGTTTAGCGGAACATACTAAAAATATTGACATGTCGACCGAGCAAACCGACGAGGGTGTTTATGAACAACTCGCTGTTGAATCAATGAGTAACTCACTTACGCCAATAAATACAGTTAGTTGTAAGGCTACTCAAGAGAAGGGTAAAAGAAAGTTTGAAATTGATAGGGAAAAGCTTCGGCAGTGGGATTTAATGTCAAGTGGTCTTATGAAAGGCGGGGCGGGTCGTGTGCGGGGAGCGAGCGTCGGAGTGGGTGCGGGGGACGTCCTGTGTAGCACGGACAGTGGGGCTGACAGTGCAACCAATGAAGGTATCCTCTAGCATTCTGCCCCCATAAGGTACCTTAAGTAAGTCATATTTATATTACAATTGACAGCAAAGCAAAGTCATTATTCTCTAGGATTATGCTTAAATAAGTTATTAAGAGTTTCAATGAAACTGTAATACTTCATCAAAGTTATTAAAGGTTAAAACACGATAAGGTGCTAAGACATCAAAACATGTAAGCATGCTGTTGAGGTTGTCATTGTACAGCGGTACATAAATTAAGTGGCACTATACTATAATACTAATGTTTTTGGGTTTGCACACAATTAATTTTCCTAGTTACTAGGTTTGTACATATCCTTTGACACTTTATCATGTTTTCACCAATATTTCTATTATTTGTTAAGAGCTTTACCTAGACTTTCCTTATAGAAAATTTAACAATGATTTACTTACTGTTTTAGCTTCAATGACAATGACCGGCAATAACATGGAATCAGGCACCAATAACTCATCAAACCAACAAAAATTGTCTAAAAAAGCTTTTCTCGGAAGTAATACATCTATAGGAAGGACTAACAGGGATAACAATATACCAGTGCGTGCCGTAAGTCCCAGAGTTAGATGGGTAGAGGAAAAACCATCAAATGAGCAATACGGCTCAGAACAGCTGTCAGCTTCACAGCAAAACGTAAGCGACTCTAAGTAGTCCAAACAAGTTAATTTTAATTGCACAAGGAATATTTAACGATTAATAGCTTTATTTCTCACAAATTTATTTTGTATAAAGAGAGGTTTATTTATAGACTTATATATATATATCATAAATTTATTTTCTTGAATGCTACTTTACAGCTAAGAACTATGCACATGACTGAAGACTCGTGGGCAATAGGCAGATCGCCGTCAAGAGCGTCACAGCAACCAATAAGAGCTGTAAGTCCAAGAATCCGGAGGAACACTGAAAATGACGAAATGGTACGATATTAGAAACCTTCAAATCAATAGATTCATTGTTATCGTCTTTTTGTTTCACTGTGTCGTTTTTTACGCTTTATCATTTTGTGTTGCGTTCTTTTATGTTGGCAATATCAGCAAAGGCAGCAGCATTTGGGTCGGGAGCGATTGGGAGAAGTGCCTACTGCTGGAGAGCTTCTTGGTCGAACGCATGAGGAGTTAGTGCTGCTCTTGATACAGTTACGAAGGCGGCATACAGCCACTCATCGAGCCATCGAGCAATGCTGTGCACAAATAAATAGCATCAAGGTTTTTAGAGCTTTATTTTGTTTTAGAACTAACTTTGTTTTTGAGCGAATTTTCACGTGTAATTTTTTGTATCAACGTGTTAATGACTATTGATGATAGTTATATATTTACAGGACTGTCTCAGTTCTCTAAAAGCTATGGAACGCGAAGAGAGCCTTCAAAGGCTGGAACATTTAAAAATGCAATTGATGGAATTAGAACACCAGTACGAAAAGAGCAAACCTTTGGTACAATTAGTTGACAACATGGTTAAGTTGGGCTCATTGTATAACAGACCCGGATCAACAGTCGAACGGCTTGAGAGAAATCAGAGATTGAGGCAGAAGGTCCTTGCAGAACACGCGTTAGAACAGCAGAGGTGCGAAAAGATAGTTGAACAAGTTTCTTTGCCATTTATTAACACCATTGCATATGGTTTAACACATGTATGTGATTTTTAGGTGGTTAGAGAGTGCCGCTGCAGGAAAACAATTGGAAACAGAAGCGGCTAGAGCGAGAGTGGCCGAATTGTGGGCGCTGGAGCAAGAGTTGGCTGATGAAGCGGCCATTTTGCAGGGGCTCAGAACAGACAAGGATGCTATCGAATCTTTGCTTACAGGTAATAAATACACGTCTAATATTGACTGTTTATTGTCATCAGTTTATACACAAAAATAAAATAGTTTGATCTTAAATGATTCGTCATTTTGCAATCATTTTAACCTGTATATATGTTTCAATGTTTACCATATAACATAATACGTATACGTACTTTCCAGGCGTTCGTGGTAAACTGGACAGCGTTCAAACAAGGGGTGATTTAGCTCACCTGACAAACCAGCGCGCGCCAGCCATGCCCGAAATGGGCAGCGGGGCTTTGGAAGCAGAATTAGCGCGAGTGCACGCAATGCTGGCGCTCAATTCTAAGGTTTATAAGGTTTTCATCTAAGCCATGCACTTATTTTATCTTATATTAATTATTATTATTTTATTAAGATTTTTGAGCATATGACAAAATGTAAAAAACTGGAGTAGTTTATGTTTGCTTTATTTATATGGTATCAAAATTATTTGTACGACATTTTATTTTTGGCTATCCTAACATTTATGACGTATGCTCAGTTATGATTATAAGCACACCCTCTATCTCTGGCTCTACGTTTCTGTATTTAGTTGAGGTGATGGACATCCCAAATGGCCAGTTTTATTCCGTAGTTTGTTTTAACACTGGTTCTGTTAAAATTTAATCAATCTTTTACAATGCAGTTTAATAAACTTGTAGTTTTGGTTTGTAAATAACAAACTAATAAATTTACCTGAAATACTTATTTTTTATTTTCGTATGTTGCCTGTTATGAGAACGTAGTTCACATATGTTGTTGTGTGGAACGTAACAGTTTTACTGAATTGTGAAACCTAATACAAAACATTTTTTTTTCGAATTAGCTAACTTCCCCTAATTTTATCTCGGCAGAAATTAGAAAAAACTGTGGCTGACAACGCACGTCTCGAACGCGAGCTGCAACAGTTGCGGCGCGCGTTGCAGGCTCGCCGCGCCGCCGCGCCCGCGCATCCACCGCCGTCTCATGCCACCGCTATGCTTGAAGACGGTCAGTATGGCGAAAACAGTTACAGCAACAGTCGCAACGACATTTTATGTATATTAGACGGAATATTATGATTATTATTATACATTAGGATCGGGCGGGCAATCCGACGCCTAAAAGAATAAAACCGCAATGTTAATTTGAACATGCATCGCTTTTTTGGCGGATCAGCTGCCTTACACTAATGTATACCTAAGTAGAAAGTAAACAACAATTTTGGGAAAAATACATTATTGACCTAGTCCCCAGCTAAGCAAGGCTTGTGTTATATGTATCAAAAAGACGCAGTGGTATTATAATACCAATTATTTTATAGGTTTTTAAAAAATTGGCGTTTGTGAATATTATTTACCGAAATACCTTTCGATTCTGATAATATCAGTATATGCTCGTTTGGTCGCAGAACAAGAAACTGTACTAAACTATTAAGAAACTTGACTTGAATCCGACGTACCATACGTCGGATTTATTTTACGTCACGTTATGTGACAATCTTTGGTTATCAAATAAAATAATTAAGTCGACTTAATTCATAATATTACAGAAGTATCACGAGTACAACAACTAGTGTCAGCTCTACAACGGCAGCGTCAGGAGCTAAGTCGTGCTGTAAGACATCTCACCCAACAATCTCATGCATTGCAAACTACGCATGATTCTATGCCCGGTAAGAATACAATTTAACTGTCCGTAGTATAATTAATAGCTCAAATACCCTACAACGTGGTACAGTTTAAATGCATCTGCAGCAAAGATATAGATAGATTTAATTATAATAGCTTCCGGTAGGTAATAGTACTGTAAGATGAAATCCTATGTGTCCAAAAACGAGTGTTATTGTTATAAGAGGACTAAAGACCACAAAATACGTAAGGTTTTACTTGTATTATTAAGAATAGTTCGTAAAAACAATTAACTTAATTACAACATAATAATATTGTAACTTTACTCTGTTTTGTCAGGCAAACGTCGTCCAACCTCTTCGTGGCAAGAAACCAATTTAGATACAGGCCATACCACCGACCATGGCAATTCCGACTATGACTATGACATGAGCGGAGTGATGTCGCCAAACCATTATGGTCAGAGCAATATGGAGATGCCACTTTACGTGGACACGAGAGGAGGAGAGAATGACGTCATGTCACCCATGACTAGTGAAGAAATACAGAATAGTGGATTTGGTAAGAAATATGGTTTCATTATAAATGTAATTTTTTGATACATACTTGTTAAGTAAATCCAAGATTACTCTGTTTTTAATATTTTAAATTCATATGTAATATTTGTTTCTAGCGAATCTTACCAATGTTGAGAAACAGGAGATTAAGACCGTTCGTATCGTTAAAAGAGAGAGCGAAAGACGTCAGAGGGACAGAGAGCGATCTCTTCAACCGATGTCCGATTGGCCTTCCAACAACATTACTGCCAACCTAGATCAGTTCCTCGAGGAGGAGCTTATCCAGTCTTCCAATTACTCTCGAGCTTCTTCTGCACCAAGAACTGACTTTAGCAATTTTGAAGAATATTACTCCAAACCGCAAGCCCCCGAACCTCCAAACTACCTTAGACTGAATGACAAAATGTCTTCCATGGAACTTAGCCCTAAATATCCGTCGAGCCCGTCACTGTCAAACTATGATTATTCCCGTGATATATCTTCTCTTAGCAGCAGTTATAATAGAAGCTACGAGAAATCTGGGTACGATAAAACAATTTCGATTTCAACCCAGTATCTGAATAGTCCCACGGATAGTTCTAGGACGTTGACAAACGATCCCTTGTCAAAAACGAGTAGCATCGGCAGCCTCACGAGATCACACATGGAATTGTCACCGATTTTTAAAAGCGAGGCGGCAAAGCAAATAATCACTGAAATGTCCGGGGATGTTCCTAAGAACGGGTCTCTTCATAGGAGGCAAGTACCAAAAGAAAAACGGAGGCATTACACAGCGCCACATCATTTGAGTGCAAAGACGTTAAACGAGCTGCCAAAGGAAGTATACAATCAAGATGTAAGTATCCTGTAACTTTTACCTTCTTTTTTCCTATCACCATCTAATTTTCTAATTTAGATTTTGCTTCTAATACAGACTTTTCGTTTCATCTAAGATCCATATTCAGTTTATCAGTCATCAAGTCAATTCCATTCTTTTCTTAATTATAGAATTGACCTCCAGTCTTATACTCATACCTAAACAAGCATCAAAATTTCAGAAGATGGGTCGTTCACTCGACGATACGGACATGGAACGAGCACTAAGGGCACCTCCGGATGTGGTGAGATCAGCACTGGCACCGCCGCAGCGTTATGTAGACTCCATCGATCAATTGCTCGCCGCCCCACAGAAGATACTCATACCAGAGCGGTACATCCCTGAGAAGGTAAACGCGTTTAAGATGAAGGCTAGACAAAAGTAACTACTAGTAGTAGTATAGATATAACTTTTATACGTTGTTGTGAAGATTGAGAAATATACAATTGTAAATATTGACAAAAAATATTTCACTGAGAAAGTCCAAAATCTTAAAACAAGCATCGTATGTCTTGAAATAGATTGAAAACGATATAAAAGTGGACGACGCCGATCAAATTATATTTTTAGGACATTGTGCCATACATTGTTAATTTGAAAGTTTTGCTTTTTTTAGCCACCTGAATTGTCTCCCGAAGAGCAACAGAAGCGTCAAGAAAAAGTAGAGTCGATCAAAAAGATGCTTTCAGGATCCACTGACCCTACTCACAAGGTTAGTCAAATTCCAAGATAGAATAGTTACTTTACTCGCTATTTTTAATAATTAAATGTTGTAAAAGTCTTACATAAAAATGTACCTGAATTTGTACATGACTATTCTGTGTAAAAATTGTAAAATATTGCTATCAGGTATTGACTTGTCAATGAATCAATCAAACAAATACAAACATTACATTCTCTTCTTTATCCTTGTAGTCTGAACATCATCTGTAATTATTCGTAGTTTTATTTATTCACTTAAAAACTTCTAAATGTGCTACGCTTAGTTGAACTTAGTCCCTCTTTCTCATAACATTATCATTCACATAAGATGATTCCAGCATTTTCAGAACTAGTTTCTGACTAACAATTCACTTAATCCATAAGATGTTTTCTTGTAATATCTTGTTTATTACTTTCTTTAAAACTGTTTAATCATACATAATTATACTTAACCGTTTAACTTTCATTGCATCTTGGAACTGATAGCATCGCTTTTATTGTTGTCTTGAATGATTTTTCTAGTTCATGCATGATCATTCTTATTCTTTCATTACTTCACATTATCAAACATATATCTCTACATAATAGTTATAGGATATTTTGTTACTTCTCGAAGGCCGAAATTTGAATTTGTTCATATCATGTTAAAAAAATCACCATTGAACATGCTCTTGGAAAACAATGCTTCCGGGCTAATTAAGCGAGTAAAAGGATTAATGGGTGCGAAGTTGTGTTCAACAATGTTTTACATTTTCTGCCTTCGAGAGTTTAGCTTGCTAGCAGCTTCGAATGTTGGCTGTAAATATGTGACCTAGCACACCTACATGTGTCTGCTTCCAATGCGTCTAGAGCCCGGACGGCGAAGAAAAGCGGCAGCGCGAGCATCTGCTGCAAATGAATCAACTCCTCGCCAAGCAAGTCACCGAAATGAGCAAAATAATAGCCGGTAAGAATTATTGTGGATGCAAACACAGTTTAAACCCTTGTGTTACTCAATTATGCTTGTATAATAAATCGTTACCTACTTTTGGTAGAGCTATAATCATGCCTAATTTTTATCCCTCTCAAATTTTCTCGATTTTCATTACGATTTATTATATAAAATTTGTCCTCAGTTTTGCTACACCCCGTAACTCCACTGGATGCATTACAGATCTATTGACTCATTAATAGTGCAATATTATATAAGACTTGACTTGTGCACTTTCGTTTTTATCTCGCAAGTTTACATATTAATAAAATAGTTATTGAAATTGCTAGTAATTTCTACTTAAGATCTTTGATTTCGCTTGCTTCGCTGTTACTCTGGCAATTTCAATGACGTCTTTTGACTAACCGCCACGTGTGTCCCACGCATGTAACATTATTTTGCTTGATGTTGTTTTGTTTTGTCCCGATCTCTGCAGGAACCAACACAGAGCAAGGCCCGTCCACAGCCAGCAATTGAAAAGCCATTTACTTACAAATCTTCAAGTACAAATTAGATGCCATATCAAAGTATTATCCTTGGTTTAAATTTCATACAGCTTAAATAGTGATATCATTTGTAAGTAATTCGGCTAAGTCAGCGGTCGTATGAAGAAATGTTGCAGCATGATTTCGTTTTTGCATTTTGTTGTGAGTAGTACATGTTTTTAATATGTCTTTAGTTGCATTTGTTTGTCGTTTTGTATTGTTAGAGTTACTTACTAATTCCATTTTTAATTTCCTTTTTCAATATTTCGCTTTATTGTAACGTTTCTTTGTTGACATCAACAGTTAAAGCACTAGAAGAGTTGCCGCAACGCAACAACGGGGACGACTTGGACGACCGCTCACCGGACGTGGAATTGCCTATTTACCAGCAGAGAGACAATTTCTTCACTTAGAAACTAAGAAATGAATAATAGCTTCTGAACTAAATCGCTTTTGCTTGAACGACCTTCCGTTCGGTTGATGAAAACAGTAGGGCGGGCAGGTAATAAACTAAAGATTGAAGGTTGCTTAACTTAAATATCTGTGGTCCTAACTTTGCACAGGTTTAAGCTATCTCTCAGTACATTCATTTCTAATGACACTTGTTAGGTAGAGCCGCACTTCGGGATTACCTATCCTTGTGTCATTTATGTTAGGGCCATAGTTGGTACAATAATATTCAGTCAAGTTGAGTGTAGTTTTTCCTTATTAGTTTGAACGGATTTGGGATCATGAAGTATTTTTGTCGATCCCAAAATGAAACTATTGGGACTTTTGTATCACTAGTTATACCCTTATGACCAGCTGCTATTATAAATTTATTGCCGTTACTAACATTGTAACCATTATAATCAAGTTCAGGCTTTAAATATTTCGTAAGTTATAAAGTTAGGTCATTCAATTAGTAGTACACCTACTCTAAGTATTGAACTGTATATGTAGGTAGTGTTCTAGCTCAATTATTTATATATATTTATATATCTTGATATTGCCCCATATTGTAATAATAGTGAAATCTATCCAATGCTCGTGTATATGCATAAAGTTAACGTTTTTTTAAAGTAAATTCTTAATGAATCTTGGTTTAACTAATATTAAGTTTAGAGAAACAGAACACTTAAAGGAATCGTGCCTGACTGAATCATTTTTGAAATATTTAGTATAATTTCAATTGGTAAACTGTTCTTCTTTTGATGTTTCGAAATAGTTTAACTTTGAAACCATTTTTTCAACGTGCATCAGAAAAAATCTGCTGCGTGTGATCATCGACGTGATCTTAAATCGACGTAAAACACTTTTGGAATGTTGACAAATGTCGAGAACCAAGATATTGTTCGATTTCTATTGAGATTAGTTTTTATATCTCTGTATTTGCTCAATTCTGCTAGCATTCCTTTGTAGTTGTTTTATAATTAATAATTTATGTAGATAGTGTATTTGTAGACCCAATTTATTACAAGTTTAATGATAAATTAAACTTGCAATAAAATGCCTTATAGGTCAGTAATATTTCAATTAATTTACATATTACAAAGTCTTCTATATAAAAAGGCCTTGGATAGTTACTTCTGTAAGGTTTAATTAATGTAGTAAGTAGGTTACTATAAAAGATGCCATGTTATCAATTAAAGGAAAATAGTGGAGCACATTATTTAATTTAATTAATTTTGTACTTATGTTGAGAAAGCGACTTAAAATGCGTTTTAGTATTACCTCGTTTCTTTATTGTAGATAAATTATATTACACATTTTTAATTTACGATTAAGTAAGCATATGTTTTATTTATGACATGCACATTATAGATTGTCAATTTGTAGCAAGTAGCTTAATGACTAATGGAATATTATATCAATTACTAACTATATTAATGGGCATTTTAACGACTTGAAGGTTGGTGTCATATCAATGCGAGTAACATTTGTGATATGTGAAAATATCGTCCTTAACATCACTTGGTGTTAAGTAACTCAGTGTGACGGGTTTTATTGGCGAGTGAGTCAATCCAAATTGGTCTTTATTATTATTGAGTAACGGTTCTGCGAGCTACACAGGCCCCATTTCACCAAGCTAATTCTGCTTACATGGCTAACTCAAACAGTTTTTGTATTGCCGGGCTTATAAAGTGGAAATGTAATGTGCTCGGAATTGTCGATATCACCTGATATATGTTACTTTGGTAAAATAGGGGCCACATCACGAACTGTTATGAGATGAAGTTTCATGCGAAAGCTGTCGTTTCGTTTAGCCAAGTGTAGGTCGATACATAATAGTTGGTGCCAAATATGTATGAAACTGTCGTTAATTCCATAGACATTTGGTGCCAGCTCCCATGAATCGACCTTTAACTATGTATGCTCACTTGTCGCACTTGTCGCATATTCACATTAGCCCGCTTTGTCACGTGTCGGTAAGCTTCGAGATTCGAAGAAAATCGACTCTGTATCAGAGCAGTATGCCGATTGGTTTCTTATTCTATATTTTTTATGACTTTCACACATGGATTGGTGCGTGCATACTGCGCCGAAACTTAATAGACGCGACACTTCAACCTCCTTACGCGTTTTTCTTTAATGTTGATATTTCTCAAGTGATACTATTATTATTATAGTAGTGTCCTTATGGAGCCATTGGCTTCCATTACTACTCCCGGAGTACCGATCCGAGGACTGACAACGCGTGGAGGGAACGAAGTGTCGCTCCTTTAAGGTCTTTATTCAAGTAGAGACTTTACCGACCCGTAACAGAGCGCAATTAGATGCGATATAATGGTAGTACTTAATGTGTATAATGCCTATCAAAAGCTTTAAATAGATACTGTCTCCTCTTGTTACTATGACCCCATGCGTATTAACTCATACATTAATGATATTTTTAAGTTAATGTATTTTGCTTAGTGTATTATACCTATTTTAAAGCGACTTTACCATTATTGTATTAACTAATGAAGTTATGTAGAAATGTATCGGGTGACGCGAATAATTCACTAAATTAATAGTTTTGTCATAAATCCATTATATAAATAATGAATGTGGTATTTTCACCTTTCTGATTAATTCAGTTAGGTATTCCAGTAAACATCTAATTACTATCGACTGAAACATATTTCAGGGGAAAATTTCTGCCATTTACAAAACCTAACTTTCATTTATACTGAACTGCTTTAGAATGTTATTTAGACTGAAATATTATTAATAGTGTAGGGATCAATATTGATGATTTTGAAAAGGCTTATTAGCTTAGCGTTTATAACTCCGGTTTCGCACTTGCACGTCTTAAGACAGTAATTATAGAATGATCAAGTGGGAAACAGTGGGTTGGGTGGATACAGTTGTTCACCAATGACATTCTTAACACGAAATGCCACCCGAGCCACCGTTTCTTTCTTGACCTCTTGACACAATATACTCTATTCACAATGTGAATACACATACACAGTAAGACAGTTCATTGTTTAACACTGAATAATCAAGAATGTAAAATATCCATGGATTAATATTTTGATCTAGATTCATAGAGGTGTAATTTAATGACAATTACTTTAACTTAGTATTTGAAACTGAATAAAATGAGACATCAGATATTTTCTCCCAATGTAAATGCCTTAACTAGATACCCATGTTGTTGTGTAAATACCTACAGGGAAATAGTGTATAATTTGAGATTAATTCTTTCTATACTTTGTAATTTACTGCGAACTTTCCTCATGCGGTGCAGTCACCGACAAAGCAGTTACTTTATACAGTAGCGGTTAATTCAATATGGTCATTGTGTATAGCACGACACAGAGAAGGCTGCGTATTACGTCCAATGGCAAAATTTGGTAAAATGTTTATGTATTGATACTATAATCGTTTATTATAAAAATAATCACTTATAAATATTTTTGGCAAATGCGTATGCGCGATAGCTCAAACTATCCTCTAAAGTGTTCAATATTAAATTAGCTACTAATTTGAACTTTTATAAGACAGTTTGGTACAAACCACACCACCAGTTTGGTGCCTCTTAAGGCTTTTATCTGTCTAATCAATTAATTGAAAATGTGTTTTAATTGAGTATAGTCCGTACTGCCAGACGACGTTTTAATATGTGGCCTAGTTACCGATTTCTTTAATAAACATATTATTTCCATGTAAATTACTTCTTCATTGTCCTGCAGACGCGCGCAGTGTTTCCAATTACCGGGATTTTTAGTATGCACAAAACCGGGATCCCAGGATTGGTCATACTAGAAATCCCGAGCTTGGAAGCCCTTGCACTGCTTTAACCAACCATTACGTTCTTGCTCACAATGTCGGGTCTTATAACAAGTCATCCAGCCGTGTTGTGAATACAGACTGGCTATTGTATATTTATGTATATACAGTACAGTTTCTTAATAGCTATCGGCAATCTTCGTGTTCCTAGGAAACTCGACACGAGTAACAAACTATATCTAACGCAAGAGCGAGTGAGATGTATGACGATTGTCCAAAGCTATTAAAATACTGGAAGTGCTGTATACAATTGTCCAATTCACATTCATGGACGTATATCGTCCATCTCTTTGAGAGCATGCCTTACTAACTGTGTCGCACTTTACGTATTTTTGTATTAACGTTACTATCGGCTTCATTCATTAATTGGCCTTACATGGAATAATCTCCAGCAGTATGTTGATGTTAACTATAATAATGAATTGACCCTACCAGAATAATGAACATGCTTTGTTAGCGACTGTGCGTAAATTAAATCTGAAAATTAATAAAATAAAACATGCTATCTATCAGTGCTCGTTTTATTTCTTTCCCGTAAACTTAAATAGTGCATATAGTGGTCCTATAATTTCATAATTACAAGCTTTTATTTAACTCCCCGTGTTTTGTTTATTTGTTTGTTGTCACTTTGTACGTTAGGGTAAAAACTCGACCCATTTCCGGTGGTTAGATTGATTTGAAATAAGGTATATCTGTGTGTCGTTACGACGACAATCGCTATAAATCTGACAAATTGTATGTGACTTAAATGTTGATTACTTCTTCACGCCAAAACACCTAGGTCGATTGTATTGACATTTGGAACGGAGATAGCTTTAACCCTGGAATAAACATAGGATACTTTTAAAAATGCGTAGTTCCCGCGGGATAGCGTGAAACGCATTTTACACGGACGATGTCGCGAGCAGCAGCTAGTGTAGTAATAAATAAAAATACAAATAAATACCTTGGGACACTTCACTTCAATTGACGTAGTCCCAAACTAAGTAAAGCCTGTACATACTTATTATGTTTATCGGGCCTTAAACGCGATAATAAATTCTCGAGTCTGCTCGTGACCCCGGCCGCTGCAACGCGGCCGAAGCGTCGAGGTAAATAAATAAACAATTTATTATCGCGTTTAAGTCCCGATAAACGTAATAAGTATGTGTGAAAATCGCGAAAGTTTAAACCAATCAAAGCCTGTACAGTCAGTTAAAAAAATATCAGCGCTAGTAAAGTACTCTTAAATATTTGAACTCGACTCTATTGACAGATATTTTTGACCACATTTCCCGCTCCGATATGCTGTGACTGCACTCGTGGACAGATATAAATACCTACGTATGTAGGCATACGTATCAGGTACATACATAATAATAATCACTTGAGGGAATAGAACCCGCAAGCTCAAGCTTCGTAGTTAGGTTCATTAACCACTAGGCTATCCGGTAGTCAAATAATAAAGTACCGTTTCCAAGCATGCATTAAACATGTCTGAATACCTATTTATATAAAGAATAACAGAATAACTTGTTGATTGATTCTAATAGATATATCTCTGTTGGAAATGTCGAATGGTCCAATTTAATACGCGATAATTTCTTTCCATCCAGGTCGATCAGTGCTCTAGTATTCTGAAATCGGTGTCAGAGCCGCAGCGTACCGACGCTGCGTTTTCACTGACAGCCGCCACACGACATCCGCGGTATCCAGGCAGCTGGAAAACGTTTGTGTGAACGTATTCTTATATAAATTTTAATTCCGAATTTTTTAAACTCGCATTCTCTCTTTTTAGGATGTATAAGTATTAAGCGTTTATGAATAAGGGTGTCAGTTCAAAAAGGTAGATTAAGGCTAGGTTAAATTTATAATAAATCTGAAAGTTAGACTTCAGCAGAACTAATTTTGCGCAATGACAAGTTGTGAAATGATACGTTTTATCTGCGTGTCACGGACATGGTGCCTCCTAGTTTTGGCCTACTTGAATTGTATTTATAGCCCTAACATAACCGCCCAAGTTTAGTTTATCTCTATAGGCACCTCTTTCTATGACAATATAAGACAGCTATAGGGAGGGTTAATTATAAAATTTACGCATTAGATTACGATACAATATATAGCTTTCACATTTTTGGAAATAGAAGGTCGTAGGCCAATAGATTCAATAAAAAAGTTTTTTATATTCAGAGATGTGTTTGTTTTTGCTTTAGAACGATTTTCAACAAAGCTTAGGTTATGGTTTAGGCATTTTGTAACATTTCTTGCACCGATGTTAAAAACCTCGCACGTCAAAAATAATCGTGCCGGATGTATGTGCGAACCAGCACTTAATTCGATAGATCGTTAGGTGTTATCAGGCTGATCGCGGCACCAGTCACCCGCTAATGGTTGGAGTCGCCGGGAGCTCGCACTCCATATTGAATGCTGCCCTGATTGATTGCTAATCCAAGACCCTTCCCGGAGATTTCCAGCCGTTTGACAATAGCCCGTCAATCACAAACGTATTACTTGAGTGCTTTAAAATGGAGGCTTTACCAGTTGAGCGATATTACGAAAATTTCAAAGGGGACGATGCTATTGTTGGTTGCAAGTCCTTTTAATTACGGTTTCGATGTCATTGCTACATGAATGTTGACAAAATAGAGAGAGAAAGAGAAGTTTCTAAAAGTATAAAAGGGTCATACCTGAAGTAACTTAAATTTAAGTGGTCGTAAGTAAAATACATTTAAAATAATTTAAATCTACAACGTAGGCTTCGTCATATAAACACTGAAAGAAATCAGCTTCGTGAAATATCCTACCAATGGTATGTCTGACGTGGTTTATCATCTATGATGCTGTCATCTATGCAACCGCCGAGCATCTATGAAGAGAGGATTGTGTGTGGAAGCAGCAAGGGAACTATGCCAGGGCAAATGGCGTTCTGTGGTCTCTGCCTACCCCAAAGGAAATCAGGCGTGAGCTTATAATAATACTCATAATTTAGCATCTTAAACACTTTTTACTTTTTGGTTTAAGTCAACCTAAGTAGGTTTTTTTGGTTCTTAAATAGTAATAATCCACTAAAATGTTTATACTTAGGTACTGAAAATCATCGAAGGTAGCAAAAAACAACTTTGAATAGAAAACTTTCGAAACCGTGAAGAAACTCAAGAAAATCGTTTTAATCTTTTGCGGTGATGGTACTCTACAAAGAGTATGTCCCGACATGCTCTTGCCCAGATTTTTGTTTGAAACAAGTTTAAACTAAATTTGCGTAGGCTTGACTTAATTGTTCCCAGAAGTAGAAGACGAATCACATTGATTGGTAATTTGGTACAAAACTTAAATCTGCATAAAATCACGTTTCGTCAATTAAAACGATTAATTCGGTAGTTTAGGTGTTCGGTTTTCGATAAAAAGATATAGTTCTACGAAACTTCAACAGGCAAATCCATGAATCAAAGCAGTTTTAACACTTTTAACTAAAATCAAAATTGATTCTGATAAGTATGACTACAATTCGATTTAGGGATGGCAACTATTGTAGGTTTTTTATCATAAGGAAAACCGAATGGCTCTTTCTGTTATTGTGGTAAGTCACCACTGTTTAAAGATGGAGTTTGGTTTAAACACAGGCTATCCTATACCTTGCCACAGAATATATAACTTAGTTCATGGAATCTTTTTAAGCTCGTTGTGAATTCTTAAACGTTTTAATTTTAACCTCTGCCCGAAGAAATTGGAGTCTTTATCTTTTCTGTATGCGTTGCGTGTGTCTGGATATGGCTTCATGGGGTTCATACAATTGGCAAAATTCCAATTTCTGGGATGATTGTCGCCAAAGTTTGCACATATTCAATTTTGTATTTAAATTTGATTTATAGTTTAAGACTTAAATATAAAGAAAAAACAATCAAAACCATTGTTACCCTAAAATTTATTTTTTAAACATTTTATTCTTGTTTCGTATGCGTGGGATCAATGTCTTTTATGTGTACAAAATGCCAGCTTGGTTATTTCAATAGCGTCCGCGAACAAGAGACTGTGACATACATACAGACAGATGGATATGGCTGAACTATAAAAGTTCTTAGTTTGACTATGGATCTAAAAACATCGTTGAGGCGGTAGAAAAACGTGTTTACGAGTATAATCCATTAATTTATGCAAATCAAGAGCGACATGCCAACCGTAAAAGAGACAAACCAAAACATGAAATTCAGATTTCGTAGATACTGAATGTATCATCTCTTCCATAACGTCAATCTCTATTAAAGGATGGCATAATTTAATATTACCGATTCTAACAATATATCAGATATTGAAGAACACAATTATACGAAAATCACTTTAACGACCTAAAACAACAACTGAATAAGAAATGAAAATAGAGCAGAAATGTCATATCGCCGGCTGGTTCATTAAGTTTTTAGATTGAACCCTTTCAATTACGGACTGGGCTCATTGGAATCTAAAAATATAGCTAGAAAAAATACCAAGTTCAAACGAAGAAAGCTTTCAGTATTCTACAAAATGGTAAACGGATGATTTATCTTAGTAAATCCTGATCTATATCCCTGGAAAATAAATTATTTGGCTCGGATACTTTGTGCACTCTGCTGTGAACGGCGATATGAAATTATTATCTCAGTGTACTAGTTCGTACTATATTATTAAATAAAATAATCGTTTATTTCAAGTCTTTACAAACTCATATATTGTTAGTAAAACTTATTCTAAGTGTTAAATATTGTATGTACCTACTAATGCTACTTTGATAACTACACAGAGTACGGCGCATGGAGCCGACTGCAGTGACGTAAATAGGGAGAGTCCAACCTATCTCCTATCATGTTAAGGATGATGTAAAACTTAAATAATAGAAAAGAATTAAATATTAATCGTAACGCAATGTACTGATCTAAATAAAGTTTGAATAAATACCAAGTTGAAACGAAAAAGCTTTTCGTACAAAATAGTAAAGCGGATGATTTTCCTTAGTGAATCCTGATCTTTATCCCTGGAAAATGAATTGTTTGACTCTCTGCCGTGAACGACGATATAAATTATTATCTCAATTTTATTATATTCTATTTCGTATTACGTTTTAACTTTTAAATGTCTTTCCATACTTAGTATTAAGCAAAATCGCTATCTTTTCCTGTATGTCTTCATCTTCTACCGTCTACTCCTTCTAAACCGCGTAACGGATCCTGATACGGTTTTCACTGTAATTTAGAGA
The DNA here is from genome assembly GCA_963691745.1 of Ditula angustiorana. Taxonomy (NCBI): domain Eukaryota; kingdom Metazoa; phylum Arthropoda; class Insecta; order Lepidoptera; family Tortricidae; genus Ditula; species Ditula angustiorana. The sequence continues at coordinate 6,567,777 of OY829490.1, read as the reverse complement.
TTTTTTTTACGGAACTTTCGTATGTACGTTACATCCTAATTGCATTCGTATGAACCCGGGGCGGGTCGCTATGTACAATAATGAAATAAATAAATATAAATCATAACGAAACGTATTGATTTAACTCAGAAATCTACAAAGGTTTTCGTTCTATTCTGAAATATGCTTTCTACCTAGTCATAAACGATATGACCCTTTGAAAGGCATCAGATAGGTATTGTTGTCAATTCAATTTCATATATTCCGACGTCCCATTGTTGATGGAAGCGGGGCATAAGGAAAAATACAATATTTTTTTTGTGGGTATCGATGATCTGTAATTCTTTGTTCATTGTGACAATCTTAGTGAATCACAATTCAATGCGCGTGTGGTGCGTGGACGCAGCCCAATGCCAATCGCTCTTCCTTCCGTTATGTTTGATGACAGCCCGGCGTTTAAGCGTTCGTGTTACGACTAGGTGTGGGGGACGAGACACAGCGTAATTTTTAGTTAATTTCCTTCCCAGTGTTCATTACAAGTTAAATAATTAATAGATTCAGGAAGGAGAGTGGGTTTTGGCATGAAAAAAATATATATCGCACAGACGCAGCTGTCTTGCACGTGCACGGTACTGGTTTCGCGGAGTATTGAGGTTAGTTGGTCTAATATGTCCTGACAAGTTAGTCAACGAAATTGAGATATCAAAATTTGTAGAAGTTAGTAGGAGTCCTCACCAATAATTACATTACAATATTTGCAAAACGACTGACAGATGCCCCATAAAAAATACCTATGTCAAAATTTAATAGCTGGTAAGTAAAATGATTCGTTGTTTGCATATGTATGGGAATGCGGTATTCAACGACTTACTTACGTATTATCCTCAAGTATTTGGTCTGTGTTTTTGGGCATGAGTAGTTATTACAGTGGAAAGCGTTATAACTCCCCCGATACCTAGCGATTGGCGACCAATCCAAAAACGCCACTATTCATACAATTTTAAGGATGTTTCGTAACGATGTTTTATTAATACGAATTTATAACGATATTAGTTGTAATTTTAGTAGTAATGTCACTTAATAAGTAGGCACAGTCAACCAAACTACACCAATCTCAATTTGGGGCTACTGAAGAATGAGGTTCTACAATGGCCCAGAATTTAGTTTGGATGACTACACAACAAGTAATACGCATTTGTCAATAGGCCAGGCCGCGGTATGGGGCGGCAGAGGTCTAGGCGGCGTATTTCAGAGGAATTTGCTTGAAATTTTGTTCCCAATGCGCAACCAATGCGGCACAATCTGGGTGGCCTATATATACTTAAGGAAATAATAAATCCGGTCCAACGCTTGCCGCTTGTAACTTATTACACGGATAAAATAAAAAATAACGAACCATTATGTTTTCTTTATATACTTACAAACGGTTTAACTAGCGTAAAATCATGCTTTTTTCCTTTAAATATAACTAGAAAATTTTAAATATTCTCAATTAGATACAACGTTTCACTAACTTTAAACAAAAAATTATCAATTTTTATCAATTACTGTTGTAAACGTTAGGTACCTACCTACCTCTAAATTTTATTAGACCATTTGATGTTGTGTTAGTGTGGTAATCATTAAAAAGTTATTATATTCTATCAATGTATGTATTTTATGATCCCAACATATATTAATAACATGGGTACTACATTAAAGCAAAGAACTGACTTTTTCCTCTTAGTTGTATTGTTTGGCTCAAAAACCGGTTAGCTCTATTTTAGATCTAAACGGTACCGGAATCTGTTCGGAACTGTTCTTTGGTTTTAGTTGTCTTTGCTTTATGTAACAAAATAAACTATTTTTCCCAAAATTAAGTAAGTTTGTGTAAAAATGGTTTGGTGTTCTCAACCATGGCACAATTTTAAGTAGAGTCGACACTATTTCGATTGGCCGAGCAGTTATTTACAGAAATAGAATACAGAAAATATAGCAAATTGGTACTCGAGTGTTTCTGTACCTTACTGTAGAACGGAAAATTTTATATCCAAATGTAGAGTTTGCAGTTAACTACATAATGAAATGAGATTTAAAACCCATTTAAAAAGAAAGCGACTACAGATGTTCTTTCCTTCTTATAAATTCTTTGTTTTATGCGAAATATTCACTTCCTGTATCAATGGTCGCTGTTGCCTTCTTCTGCGTTCAATGTACGTCCCAATATTCCGCGGGAGCTATGGATTTTTAGGGTGTGAAAAGTAGCCTGTGTATAAACGTAGGCTACTCTTAAAGATGACTTCAATATGCTAACTGTCTCATCAATATTGGTGTTAGCGACAACTCCGTCTGCATATTTGTTTATCACCATAATAATATTGTTAAGTTTCAACATCTTTTTGTACAATATTGCAATAAAAAAAATGACTTTGACTTTGACCATCCAGCTGGACCTGAGCATGTCCAGGGGCCAAAAATAGTCTATGTACAACGTCAATCCTCAATTTGAGAAGTATTTTCTTTACTCACCATTCGTCTTCGTTATATTTGTTATTCGGAATTGCGTTGTAACATGCAGTTTTCCTCTTTGGTTCAGATTTTAATTTTTTTTTAACTTATGTTTCAAATATTTACCAGCAATGAAGTTGAACAGGTAACTATTATTTATAACTGACATTTAAAGTCGATATAGTGTTTACTGAAATATGCCGTTTTGACAGACAGACGGACATAGTTCGTCGTCTTCGTTTGACACAGAATAAGGGTTCTTTTTACCTTTTGGTGCGGAATCCTAAAAATATAATCACTGTGTAAAAACTGTATTAGACTAAGAATAATATGAGTAGGGGAATAGTTACAAAAAATATTCAATACTATTGAAGTGTTAGGTTTTTGAACTACATAAGCTTCTATTTCCTGTTAAATTCCGGTATACCATCTACATAGTAAAGCACACATAGTTAAAGTTGGCGGCGCATATGTAAATGAAAATTACTAAAATTAATATTCAACGTGCCAACTTCATGTTTTCTCAAGAAATAATAATAACGATCCAGTTTTAAGTTTAAACAAACGTAATTGAACCGAGCTAATACGATTTGGGTTAATTTTGCTTACTTTAACTTATACCTATATACATTTTGAATAAGGGCGCGTAACTGGATTCTCTAGAAAATAAAGTCGAAGTGAAAGCTTTTATGGAAAGTAGCACATCTTTTTATTATTTCGATACTTTTTGATAGTAATATGATAAGGGCGGATTACTGAGCCAGGTGCTTAACACGCCATGAATTAAACCCGGCCAAGTGCGAATCGGACTCCCGCAGTGTAGAGTTCCGTAGTTGCCTGACTCGTTAACTTCTAAAACCTACTTAGCCGTGATAGTTTACCTTTTAATTTCTTTACCATCACTTGCTTGTTTGCCTTCCTATTTTATAAAAAAAAATACTACTACTGTAAATTTTCGCATATCCAAAATCAACAATTTTTAAGGAGGGGGAAAAGTAGACTCTAACAATTGCACTTTAAAGCTTAATATTTCATAAACGGATCCCCGCAATAATTTTTAAAGACAAGTCCAAGGACAACCCCGCACTATTGGGCAGACGAGAAAAAACATCCCCACTTTACGTGTCGTCTATGGGTATCATAATTTTTTTTTAAATAATTTTTTATTTTACTTATTTATCCGCGTTACCAATAATTATATCTATGCCAAATTACTATTTTCTAGTACTAATAGTCTCTGAGCTAAGCTGCGGACAGACGGATGGACGTACAGACGACCATGGCGAAACTATAAGGGTTCCTTGTGGACTGCGGAACCCTAAAAACCATAAATAAGAGAGTGAATTGGTTCCTTTATCTGGATAAATACTGGTTTGGGGACCGTTGTTCGACCCGCGCTCGCACATTGCTCTCATTGTTTGATGCATTGCATTTTCGAATTGTCATATATCAACGCTATAATTGACAATAAAACATATACGGGATGTTTTTTTTTTAATGAAATAGGAAGGTAAACAAGCAATTGGGTCACCTGATGGTAGGTGATCACCACCGCATATAGACACCCGCAACACCAAGAAGATTGCAGATGCGTTGCCAACCCAGAGGGCTAAGATGGAATACCTCTTGTACTAGTTGCACCGACTGTCTTGCTCTCCACGCCGGAACACAATAGTGCAAGCACTGCTGCTTGGCGGCAGGATTAGCGAGCAAGATGGTGGTAGCCATCCGGACGGACCTTGCACAAGGTTCTTCCATGCGCAATGATGATATTAGAAATTGTATTTTTTATAAACGTAGGTTCTACGATACAGTAGATATGGACGATGGATATTGACTTAGCAACTGTTCGTTAAACCTATTATTGTTTACTTTTAATTGTATAAGATATGGAACTGATATGATGATGTAGTTTTAATATTTTTTAAATCACTTTTTAAGTGTTATTTTCAACTAGGTACATTGTTCGTTATTTATCTACTACTCATGATTCGACTATCGAATTTCATATATCGGTTTAATAATCTCAAAGTTAAAGAATCATAAACATACGATAAATAAATTGATTAATAATTATGAGTTAGGAAGTCTCACCTATAAAGTGTTAAAAACGTATATATAAAGGTATCTAATGATCGTAAAAAATCCTTCAAACTTGGATTTTTTAACGATAAAGGGAGTAAAACGAGCATGCGGACCACCTTATGAGAAGTGATCACCGCCACCTATGGGAACCAGTGACAACAACACTAAGGAAGAATCTTGGTCCGGCAGGACTTTAACCTGCAACCTCCGCATTTACTTCCGACACTCTTTTCAAAGAAGCCACGGAAGAATCTCAAATCTTTAGTCATCTGGACCAAGAATTTTTACCGTGTTGTCACTGCATTTATTATTTAAATTTAGTAATTTAAATGTTCTACATTAAAATAAAAACTCGAAAGAAATTTCTGTTACTAAAATAAAGTGAAAAATGTTACCAATTAATAAATCGATCGGTTTTGGAGATTAAGGATAATTTATGAGGTCACCCTATGCAGTAGCGCTTCTTCTGCGTGCGCGCATATAACCGCGGTGCAACGGCGGCGGGCGACACTCTCGCGCACGCCGCCGACAACGCAACCGTGAGTACACGCACTTACACACACTAACGCAACACGCATGCGACTAAAACGATCAAAAAACAAATGAAAAACAGTGACTGTGATGCTCAACAGTGATTTGATTGGAAACCGTTAGTAAAGATTTGCGTGAGTACAAATGAAAAATAAAAAGTGCATATGAAAGATTTCCGAATTTAATTAATTTTAAAGTAAAGAAGCTAATTTCATTTCTTAATAATGATTGATTGTTTAATTCTCTAAATAGAGAAAAAACAAAATAATATTCGGTTCTTGGGTATACATACTTAGAAAATACAGATTTTTGTTCGGCTTTTTTCTGTGTATTGTTTATTTGTCAACCCGCTAGAAAATTTACAGCGAAATATCGAACAATTTTCAGTTATGGAGAATGTGAAATTGAATTATAAATATATTTTGCTCAATTTTACTTTTAATGAAGTAGCATATTGTATTCAGTGTAATCTCATTAAAAAAAATACTAAAATCGGTTCAGCAGAAGCAACGTAAAAGCATAAATACAAGAAGAATTATATCAAAGGCAAATTTTTGTACTCGGCTTTGCCTGGGGCTGAATTTATATTGGTTGCACAGTGAATATTGTTTTAGCTTTTAATTTTTAAATCGATAAAAATGTGATTACTTGCCTACCCCTAAAAGGAATGTCAGTGCAAAGTAAAAAAAAATTCAGTCATTAGAAGTGAAAGGAACATGTGCGGTACATTTAACGCAAAAAAATTAACATAAAACATTACATTCTTTTTTGCAATTTTTATAGAGTTAAGTAGGATATAATATTAAGAGTGATTTCATAATATACTGATATAATAAAATTCAGCGTCTTGAGAATTATATACATATAAGATTAAATTATTGAAATGTTATTAATATTTGTGTTCATATATAATATGTACCTATTTATATGTTTACTACATACAAACACTTGACCGCGATCTTCGTTTACATACCCGAGTTTGAGTGTTTGTTAACAAGGTATCTGAGCAAATTACGTGGACATTAAACCAGAACCAGAGCCACCTCCTGTGAACTTACTTCAGTGAAAGTTACCCGCTATCTTCACCGATTATGATAATTCCGACGGCTTTCAAAGTCCTTTGCCATTAATAAAAGGTAAAATCGCTAAGTTTCTCCACGATTCTGGCAACTTGCATAAATTGCCAATAAATGTGCTAGAAGTGGCAGTAAAGCGAATTAACGATTGAATTATTGTTGTCGTTTAGTTTATACGACTGTTAATTTGTTTGTAAAACAATAGATTCGTCTATTATATGCGTTTGCGGCGCGTGAATGAAAACTCGACACGCAAGAGCCGAGCGGCACGCAAGTGACATATCGACTGGCACGAGTACTGGGGTTAAATAAGCCGAGTGCATAGTTTTTAGCCAAACTTTGTTAAATGCACCAAAAAATGCTAAACGTTTAAATTGCACCCACAGTAAATAAAATTTCGTTTTTTTTTTATTCAGTTACATAACATTAAATTAAGCTTTCATTTTAAATATTCGATTTCATATACTTATTTATGCATTCACATGAACCTGAATTTCTAGTTTACGTAGGATAGCACATGCATTGCATACCCTGAAGGGAATTACAATGTTGAATGAATAAAGGCAGGCCGAAGTTTTTTTACCTATATGTCCTTGTCATTAAAAATGACTGCAAATTGCATGGATAAGTAACTATGATGCTCGTAAAGGGGTCAAAAGTTGCTATTTATTAGGTAACTGGCACTTATCCGCACAACTTTTTCCTCGTGAATTCCGCTGTCCCGTCAGAAAACTTTATACGCGTTCGCACAACAACTTACCAAACTTTCATCGCAATCAGATAAATGGCAAAGGAATGCACACGGTACCAACAAAGAAACAATAATATAATATTACCTATGAGAATAATATTTTAGGGTTTCGTACCAAACATAAAATTTAATCCAACAAAAAAAAATGCCCTGTTCTACAAAGTTGGTAAAACATTAAATCTGAAATAATTACAGTTATCAGAACCTTTCAGACTAGCACAGTTTTTTTGGAAATCATTAATCAACAAGCTTTAAACAAACTGGAACAAATTACCTTGCTACTCCGCGAAGTAGCAAGGTAATTTGTTCCAGTTTGTTGATATGGACCTCCGCAAAGTAACGCCTGAATCTATTAATTAATCACAAGCTTTTGTTATCCAAATGACTTCAGGATTTAGGATATAGCTGGGATATAGCACATTAAACGACATACATTTCAAACACTTTAGGACATTCATTAAAGACAATTAACCTAGCCGTCTTCAAAAAAGCGCAATTAAGTAAGCAAAAAGTAACTTTTAAATAATTGTAATATTCAATTTGCCACCAATTGGAACGCAGTGTTCTTTATAAATCGACACCACTATAATTTTTGAATGCCTCATACCGTTAATCGAAAATTGCAACAAGATCATAACTTCACAATTTTAATATAAAAGGAGGTATTAATAAAGGTATCCACAATATTTCAGTGCGTATCAAAATTGCGTACACGAAGCAGGCGCGTCGTTGTTTCAAGTAATTAAGTTCAATTTGGAACTTTGATGTAGGCTGAAATTATATACTTGAGGACGCCAAGTGATTCCTCTGTTCTTCTGGTTCGTTGGCTGTGCCAAAACATAGTATATACATCTAACTGGCAATTAATTTATTAATTGTGATAGGCTTTGCACTGTGTGGTATTGGATCAAGATTAGGTGAAAGGACTTAGGATTATATTTAATAACTAGCTTTTGCCTGCGACTTTGTCCGCATAGATTTTTGGACTACATGCTCCTCCCCCTCTAACCTTTTAATGCTGGAATTTCGAAAAATCCTTACGTTGTGCACTTCTACAATCTCTAAAAACCCTATGTTCTAAACTTCTAAAGGGGGGATGTGTAAAGTCTGTTCTTTTATAATGAAAACATCAAAATAAACATGACATTTATTGACCCGCAACTTCGACGATCGGCAAGAGCCGCAAACTTAAATGAAACTTCTAAAGAGTCTGTCTAGGATAACTTTCTAGTATAACTTAATTAAAAATACTTTTAGGGTCGTTTTTCATTTTAGTTTAAGTGGGATTATTATTAAACAACCTCAGTTTCACTTTCGGTCGCTGACCTTTGATGACAAAGGATAACGACACTTCTTCAAAGTGAACTCATCTGGACTCTTTATTCGACTAAACCGTATCGTACGAAGTATTGTTTTCCCTTTATATCTTACTATGTTTGAAAAGGACAGTGATACTATTTGCGCAATGACAGTTGGAAGCGTCTCTGACTAAGGAGTCGGCGTTAGTATTCTTTATGCGTGTGCGCATTCTTCATATATGAAGTGCTACCGCTTATTGTCAGGCGCCGCGTGTCTGCGCATGCAGAGTGCAATAGAGACGTGCAACTGGTTTTATCGATGTACTGAGTCTTGGAATTTAAAGAGCGTATCTACAATTTTGTTCAAAATAGTCAAATAGCACTTTTCGCCATTTTCTAATGATTTGTACATGTATAATGCATTACTGTGTTATGGCACATGGGTGTTTAGAAGATTAGAATTTTTGTATTTTATAATAATAATATTATTATTTTTAAAGAAGTCAGTAGTAGTCGTGATAAAATATTTAACGAAGTTTATTTTTGTTCAAGTACCTTAACAATAAACCAACATCGTTTAAACAACTTATACTCAATTACTGTTACTGGAAGTTCATTTAGAATAAATGTATCATCATCACCTCATTTTTCTCTCATCCCAACAGGGTCATATCAGCCCTTTGCACTCTTTTGTATCTCATCACCACCATCGTCATAAAAATCAAACGCCATTTGAAGCACTCATAACGCGAGCCTTAGCCGACCTTGTGAATGTAAAGAGACCGACGGGCCCAAACGTCACACTATCACATTACGAGCGTTGAATTTTTCACATATTTCGATGCAATAGGGGCGTGTTTTACGACTTTTGCGGAGGCTCGCGGCATTTATGGCCCTTTAAGCCTTCGGCTGTTTACTGCTTCTAAGTAATTGTGCACTAGACGCGACACAGGTCGACAATACACACAGTTCGCTTCCATGGAGCGTTATGAACTGAAGGGAACAAATGGAGGCGAAATCACGGCTTGATGCAAATATTGGGACAATTTTTTACAACTGATCGAGTTCAAAACTAGACAGCTTGTTCGGTACTAGACAATGAATATACGTACTTATACATATAAACAATTAATAAAATGTAAAAAAATAGAGCTTGTACGAGTAGATTATGATTGACTCCAAATATTGAGTTTCTCCGCTGTCACTGTCGTTAAGTAGCGTAATAGCATGGTGAAGCGGGGAGTGAGCTAGTGCCTGCGTCTGGGCCTTCGGGAGAGCAAAGAGCGGGCGACGCCTTGGTTGGAACAATCTGCTTGATATTAGAGGCATCCAAAAAGAAAACTGCGCCAAGAGAGTCGGATGGTTATTTGACCGCAGTAAGCGGATACAATATTTGAGTAAGATAGATACTCGTTCTGACTTCAAGGGATCGGGAGGTGACCATACTCAGGATAAATGGCATAGAGTATAAGTGGTAGTATACAATAAAGTATGTGATACAGAAATGACACAAATGATGTCTGAGCCCTTTCCAGCATCAGACTATATTTTTAAGCATTCAGCTCCATATCGTAGCATTGCTCTCCAATTTACTGCGAATATATGCATTGAACAGGCACACATATCTCCCATGTTTGCGAGTGACTTGCCGAATAACAAACCCTAGGCATTTTCTAGCCGCGTCACATATCTATAAAATATTGAAGGCAAATGAATCAAACATTCGTATTCATCATGCAAACTTTGCTTCTTGTGAGAATCTAATCCACGACCGCTACTATCGTAAGTTAGGGTCACGCACCACTAGGCTATCCGGACGTCACATGTTAAATTATTGACCCGATTGATCGATATTGAAAGGTAGGTAATTAGTACAGTCTGTGGATATTTCAAATGATATTTCACTAGGAACATGACGAGTGCCGGTAACTTTAAACAAATAAAAAATATGCAATACAATTATGACAAAAAAATTATGGATATTAATCAGATTTATCTACTCGTATGTATGATTTTTAAGATCAAAATTACTTGAAAATACACTTGGAAAAGCGTTAAGCAAACCTTTTATGTTACAATGTGCTCAAATTTAAAAGATGATTTGTTGCGAGCCAAAGCTCTTATTTATACAAAAGAACAAAAGGCCGAAATAAATGTATCACTCCTGCGAAAGCGAAGGCTGACTAAGTTGTGGATCGGGCAGCTTCTTTGTAACCGATATAAACAGGATTGATTTACGGAGGGAAGCGAGTAGGTATCGTAAACAGGGGTGTGAATTCTAATGCTTTATAGAGTTCGCCTTAAAAGCGATTTCGTTTATTTTGTACCGAGGGAAATACCCTTAGATAATGATATCCAAGGATTTACAATTAACCTTAGTAAATGAGCATATCTTCTAACAACAAAAAGCCCCGACTATTTAAGTTTGAAATGACTATGATTGCGCGTAGCAAAAATGATTTACTCCATTTTAAATTGTTTCTCTACTCATCTTGCGAAGTTTCTCTTCCCTGTTTGAAAGTTTTCGATGCGAACATTAATGTTTCATTTCATATGTCAGCTTCAAAGTCACGTTTGTGGGTTCGATAACAACATACAGGCTCTTACATGAACATGCTTCTAACGATACATTACTCACCAACGTTCGAAGCATATACGAGCCGAACGGTAAAATGTAAATACAGTCCTTTTACAATGTGAACTTGAACCGGTCATCGGTTTATTACTAAGGGAAGACATAAAGCTGCATTTGTAAAACCAATAGAGGTGAGTCAAATGTTGTTTGCGAATAAAATTTACATTCCCGGTGGACCGCTGCGTTTCTACAGATGTTCGACATGTCAACCGGTTCTCTGCATAAACACCTCCGAAGCGAAACATTCATTACGTATACATATATACTAATATCAAAGACTTTCTAAGTAAACAACACGTGGCTTGATAAAAAAAGAAGAGGGTGTGAGCACGGATACATATGTAGTACTGAGTGTTACAGACGTGATAATACCACGACTTATGCCAACTCTATACATATTAATATGAATAAAGCACTGAATAAAGTAATACTCTAGGTAGAGTTTTAATGTTTTCTGATTTATTATGTATATGTATATTCTATGTAGAGTTGATGAGATTTCTTATCGGACGAATTCTTGTTTGGACGTATTTTGTATTGGCCGCATTGAATTTAAGAATTGAACTCTACAATGCGTTATGGGTTTGTTTAAATTATTACATAAATACATAAAACTAATTGATGATTTTTTTTAAACCAATTTGTCTTACATATTAGAGACCTCTATATTTGTAAAATGCAATACAGTACAAATTATATTTCATCAACCATACCAAAGAACTGGCTTTATTATTCCAATCAAGGATTTAGCCAAAATGCAATCCGAATAAGACTCGATTCAATAAGGAATCTGTTTAAATAATTAAAAATCGCCGATGAACGTGCTTTTGCAACTGCAAATCGCATTTATTTATAGAAAGATATCATAAAATTATTATTGTATTTATTTACTAGAGATATATATACGTTGACTCTAAAAGGCATACAAGATAATGAAAGATACACTTTAATTGTTTAGAGAAACTCAGGCGTATATATTAAGTAGGCTACGTAACCTATTGTTAACCGAATGTTAATCCCGATACCTTAACCTACGAAGAGTAATGTTGAAATTCAAATGACCTTTCGCTCATCCTTAACTACACACGAAATGGCACCACGAAATCACGAATTAAAGTTACAGTTGCTATTTAAAATCATTCATATCTGATGAACCGTTTGTTCGAGCGTATTCCCTTAACGCAAAATAGTTTCCTGTAAATGTCGAGAGAGGACCTCGGCCCTACATTTCTATGTTATGTTAGGTAGTTATTCGATCCGTGTTTTGGTAATCGTTGCCAGTTTATTTTTAGAAGGGAACAATTTCATTTCGTCAAAAGTTGGAAACAGGCTTTATTGAATTACCAATGAAACCAATTGTAATTTTCCGACCGTTTCTAATTTTAGGAGTCTGTTTTAATTTAAAGTTAGTTTGAAGTTTGAAAACACTATTTCAAATATAAATATAAATAGCATTGGCACTTGTATGTTCCGGATGTCTAATATAATACTTAATGAATCTCGTGGTTGGCGGTCTCTGTGGTGGAGATTGCCATGATGATTGCTAACCTCCCATAGGACAAGCAAGGAGAAGGATATTTAATTTTAAAAATTGGGTAAGTATAAGATTGTTTTGTGAAAATAAGTTATAATATTTATAGAATAGGTAAATAGCTGGCAAGACTTTCTATTTTGATGTGTATTGGACTAGTCTAATGTTATTTTGTTTTAACTAGGCTGCGGTTACGTGGGGATAAAATATTACGGGTAAAACCGTATAGGGTTATCGATAACAATAGTCAAATAAAAAAATAAATAAAAGCTAACGTTTCATTAACTAATTAACATAATTTTTCAATTTATTATTTAGTGTATAAGGGTTAAAACTAGAGCACTATGAAATTTGAAGCGTTTTACAATATTTTTACAACAATCATTTATTTTAAAATTTATATTATCTCATAATGGCTCGGAACACAACGACGGCATCGATTCATCAATCAATCAATAAATCTAAGTCGTTTACTTCGCGGCCTTCCTTGGAACTTATTGATAAGCAACTTTCTCCGGGGTTTCGTGATTGATCTGTCCATTTGTCTTGACTGTCAGAGTTCCTTATTTTGACAAAACAGATACACCACTCTTCTTGTAGCATCAATAAGTTGTTAAAGAAAACAATACGTGCTTCTTAGCGGTTGATGCGTTATTATATGTCGCAAGATAAAATAAATGCAACAACATTACATCTACCAACTTATTAATCAGTAGTATTGGTTAAAAACGAATACTATCGATAGTATCGATACTATCAAAAAGTAATACTATCAATAGTAGCAATACAATTAATGCCTATCGATAGCATTGGATTTAAATGACTGGGTCTATCGATATTGTGACTATTTCTCGGGATCAACTATCGATAGTCCAGCAACGCTAGTACACCCCTTAAGGACCACATGTTCTAAATCTTAGGTTTTTTCTTTAGTGATTTAAACTGTGCATTTTCAGTCAGTCTTTTATATGAATAGATAACAATTTTTATAAAAGATTAATAAAAACACACCAGGTAAGAAACAGAAGTTCAAGATTTTTTCAAGGACATGTGATGTAAGAATAAAAATCCAATTTAAAAGTAGAGATAGAATATGTTTCAAAACTTTGGTAAAATTAGGTTTATTAGTAAAAAATATTTTGTCAAGACAAATGCAGTAGGTATACTTAGCGGCGTACCAAGAGACAATAATTAACGCCTAAATCGTTAATTAGTGACCGTTTCTTATGAAAAAGTTATAAAGGAACGAGTTATACATAACAGGCTCTGAATACGCTGGTTAAAGCTCTTAGAAGCGCTTTACGAAATGTTAACAACTTCTTTTTAGGATTTCGTTTATAAAAAGGAACTCTGTATATCCGTCTGTCTGTTAATTGAAATTACTATAAATATTGATTACTTGTCCAACCTTATTTAAAATAGAAAAAAATTGTATTGAGTTTCTGTGTAAAATGGATCCAAAAATTCAAGGTCAAAGTGATCTGCGAGATCGAATCAGAATTAAGGAGATCCACAGAAGAACCGGAGTCATCGACATAGCTATGCAAATTGCAAACATGAAGTGGCATTGGGCGGGGCACATTGCTCGTAGAACCGATGACCGTTGGGGAGGAAAGGTTCTCGAGTAGAAATTGCGTAAGCGGAAGGTGGACCGATGATCGGCTGGGGAGCGCGGGATACCAATGGTTGCGAGCAGCATAAGACTGACTGATCGTGGAGATCGTTAAGGGAGACCTATGCCCAGCAGAGAGCGTCTTTCCGCTGATACGATGATGATGATGATCACGATATGTTGTGTATAGATACAGGGCCATCAGTGAGAGAGTCTGATCCCATGTGGTCGGTTTTTTAGTAGCTAGCAAACCATACAAAACTGCCTTATTGTTCTTTATCACGAGGACAATAAGCTACGACGGGCGGCAAAAATCTTTCCCAGCACGGGGCAGTCGCTCAACTTTATCTCCACTTGTCTAGATTAATAAATACGTTGTGTACGAGCACAATAGAAGACACCGGGTCAGTAGGCGTCGTTAACTGGAGCAATAGTTCCCGTTATCCGCCAGACGAGACCGTTAACTAAACGCCTCAAACGGCTGTCATCATTGTGGTATACAGTTGTCACTTGGAGTCGGCGCCGTGTGAAAGGGGATACAAATGCACTCACTGAACCATTGTTTTCCATAAGGATCCATAATTAGTCGCTTGGCTAGCGGCGCATGCGGCTGCCTTTCCGTACAGTCAGCAGCAGATCAACATAGTCGAAGAAGTCAAATAAATCTACATATGACTCTAATGTCCAGAGAGTAAGAGCGTTACAAGTTTAAGATCTCTTTGAGTGCTCAACTGCCTTTGCTGTATTCCTTACAGAACACATGAGGTAGAGCGGCCTTCCGCCGTATTTTTAACCAACCCACTATCGCCAAAGCATTTCGCTCGCACGCGACTATACGCCGCTGTCAGTGCAAGCGCGGTCAATACAAACATATATTGTGAACATGGCTCAGGTGCATCGGCAACATAAGTCACAATGGAAGGTCATTCTATCCCATTCACGTGTTCTGTGGTATAGACTTTCGAAATGTAATTTAACAATAACGCAAACAAACATACCGATCTTGTTGTATGATTCTTATTTTTGTAATTTTATATCGGGTAATAAACTAATAATTTATTGCACCGCGAAAACTAATTAACTGATTTTAATATGAATTTTTATGGCGGCAAAGGAGCATGCGGTTCACGCGGTTAAATTCAGTTCTAGAATTAAATTTTCAAGCGGTGGTAGAGCTTCACTGTAGTCAATTACTGGTTGCAGTACGAATGGGCCGGCTCGACCAGGGTAAGGCCACACTCACAGAATACTAGCGTGAGGCCCACTTACCTGAATCCCGGCAAATGATAAGCGATTCTCTTGGGATTTCTTTGTTTCAGGTGATTTGCTCGTTTACCTTTCTGGTCCATAAAAAATAGTACTTTTGATAATTAATTCAGAATTTTTAGGTTTTTGTTTTGCGTTTTTATTGTATTGTTATTTATATTAGTATTACAAATTTGTAAACAAAACTAAGTACTAAATTTAAAATAGAACTACACTAAACCTTCTAGTATCCTAAAATTAACACATATGTACATATTAATTTAAAAAATTAAATCTAAAAAATAATGAAAAAAATAGACTCCTTAGGGGTGGTACCGAGGAAGCTGGCAGCATTTCTTCTCCGTAGGACTATATTCATTCTTTATCTGAGAAAGCTGCCAGCTCTTCGGTAAACCATGAAGTCAACGTGCCTGTTTGCTTTTAAAAACTAAAATCATACGTTTATTTCAGGTGCAAGATGCGTGCGATCCTAGCGTCGTTGGCCTTCCTAGCGGTCGCACTGACCGCGGTGCAATGTAAGTGCAACGCATTCCAATAGCTCCTCTAACATTATTGAATTCTTCAGATAATTTATGTCGTTGCGAAACATTATGTTGTGTGTGTTATTATGGTGCAAATGCAAAGTCAATGCGGGTGGTAGGGCCTTGTGCAAGGTCCGTCCGGATCGCTACCACCATCTTGCTCGCTAATCCTGCCGCTAAGCAGCAGTGCTTGCACTGTTGTGTTCCGACGTGGAGAGCAAGACAGCCAGTGCAATTACTGGCACAAGAGGTATTCCATCTTAGCCCTCTGGGCTGGCAACGCATCTGCAATCTCTTTGGTGTTGCGGGTGTCTATAGGCGGTGGTGATCACTTACCATCAGGTGACCCACTTGCTTGTTTGCCTTCCTATTTCATAAAAAAAACAGGTAAGGAATAAAAATATCCCATGTTTCAATTCAGGGCCTGAGGTGCAATTTATGAATCTCACCAGGTGACTAAAGCTGCGTGACCTTCAGTCAACCGGTGAGATTCAAAAATCGCTTTATTTGATTACCAAAGTTCAGGTTAATACATCCAGTCATTATTGCATGGTTTAGGAACAATCGCCTAAACATACTTTAATATTTATAATCTTAAATGAAACAAAGTTAAGGTAATGGTCCTAGTAGTTGACAGTAAGTGAGTGACAGTTGAATTAGTGATAAGACACGAAAACATACGAGTAAAACATTAAAACCTAGAGAACAATGTAATAACTACTGGTAAAAACAATGGCCGCGTGTCAAGCAATGGGACGTTTACCTTAATTTTTGTTTGATGTAATCAACTTAAATTGCGTGATAGTACCGAATTTTACTGTCGACATTTGGTATACAAATAACTTGGTAAACCCAACTTAACCTTTTTTCTTTGCATCATAATTATTTCTCTGTGTTAAATGAAGTGATATATAATGCTGCGAAATACACAGCTGCGTTTTAGTTCGCCTCAGCGAAGCGGCGCATTAGCGATAACTCCAATATCGTAATACTCTTTCAGGGACGAATCACTTATCAGGCCAGCAGTTTGTTTATCCTTGTATCCGCTAAAATGGACCACTGGCTCCAAATATTAAGCCGTGATCACGGTCGTTGCAAAATCGATACAAATGTGTTACTTATAAAATGTGTTAATTAAATTTAATTCAAATTCTAAGTATTTATTTGTCAAGCATAGGTAGAACAGAGATGTTACAAAAGTTGATTACCACTATGTTGTGCCATTAGGCTTACAAACACAGTTGAGCATGCAGCATGTTTGTCGTGACCTACCCGCAACAATGTTTTCGGCAACATGCAAGTAAAACTAATATTTAAATTAAACTAATATATGTCCTTGATATATTCATTCACTGAGTAATGCCTTAACAGATAAGAACGCAAATAGCGCCCCTTTAAATCTATGTACATCTTCTATTTGCAAAATGTCCTTCGGCAGGTTATTATGGATTTTTGGCGCCATTCAAATTGAAATCAAAAGTTCCCTCCTTATTGGCTATTGCTCCATAGAGGCTCAGTAAACCTGCGTTACTTAACGCATGGGTCGTTTTTATATATCATTGTGATGTTTGCCTCAGAATGATAGACAAAACGAATGAATGAATTATAGCTTATAACGTAGAACCGAGATTTTACTTTTTGTTATATATTTTTAAACATGAGTATGTTTGTTAAACATGTTAGTAAAGTTTTTGAA
This sequence comes from Ditula angustiorana, assembly GCA_963691745.1. Classification (NCBI taxonomy): domain Eukaryota; kingdom Metazoa; phylum Arthropoda; class Insecta; order Lepidoptera; family Tortricidae; genus Ditula; species Ditula angustiorana. Next base: position 6,550,309 of record OY829490.1, on the reverse strand, counting down.
TAAAGACGCTAGACAGTATTTGCACTACATAAGTCACCTAAATTTAATTTTTAGTGTTTTAGGTCCACTTGCTTTTTTAAACCTTCATTTAGTGCCTAAAGCTAGTTTAAAGGATGGGTCAAACTTAAGATCTTATGGGGACTTAAATTTTTGCTGTTTTCAATTTGAGGCCCTCAAAGGCCCGCCGTTTGAGCTACATTACAACGGTTAAAGTCACGGGATAGCTGAAATACTTGTTAGTAACTTAAACAAGTCCTTGTTATGTGCTGCGATAGTGACGAACATTTTTAGAGGATGATTCTCCGAGCGCTTGACCCACTGGAAAAAATTCTAGTCTTTGCCGGAATATCACTGGAATTAGTGTGACTCGGAACAGACGCTGGGTGCGAACCTTAAACAAAAGTTACCACTAATCGTTCCTTCTTTCATTTTTATTCGCAGAACACTGAAATTCGTGGAAAAAAAATTTTTTTTTTGTGAAATTGTAATGTGGTATTCAATAAAGCATATTATATTGTATTGTATTGTATTTTTTCAAACGGGTAACAACACTGAAATTAACACTAAAATAAAAACAGCACAAATTTAAAGATGTCATTTTCCAAAATTAAAAGCTATAAGTTTGATGCTGAAGGTGTTATTTTGGCACGTGTGTTATTCAAAAATGTGTCATTTTCATTCCAATGGTGCGCTTGTATAAATATATGTTTCACAGCGGATGGCAGAGCGCGCATAGTATGTTACTTCAGCAATTGGGCGGTGTACCGACCGGGTGTTGGTCGCTACGGCATCGAGGACATCCCCGTCGATATGTGCACCCATATCATCTACTCCTTCATCGGAGTCACCGAGAATACACACGAGGTCCTAGTCATTGACCCCGAGGTAAATAACATCGTCCTTTTCATAGTAATATAGTGCAGCACGGAAGTTTCTAAATCGGCGATAAACATTGTACACTCACGGGCTTTAATTGTTGAGCCTACATGGAACCTTGTCACTGTGACAATGCTTTGGATTTTTTACTAACACGTGGCTACAGATTGGCAAAGTCATTATAACAGGGTTCTGTGATGGCTTAACAATTAATGTCTGCGAACGTACGTACATGCCTAACATAACTGGATAATATTGCAACCGTTCACTGACATTAATATTTCAGTCAGTCAAAGCTAAGCGCCATCGTTACAATCTGTACACAATCTACAAAATCTTATTCACCGAAAAACAAACTACCCACGCGTCTTCCAGGAAACACTTTTTTTTTAATGTCAAAAGGGCAAAGGCCACGACGCTTGCCAGACAAAAGGGCGTCTAATTAACGGCGGATCTAACGGTGCTCCTTGACATTAAAAGAAAATCGGTTGACAACAGACATACACTTAAAAAATAAGTGTCGAGTTGCAAGTGGTTTAGTGCACTCGATCGATCGGGTACAAACGGGAAGCTCTATCGCTAAAGCTTTACCTTATACTATCAGGATTGGAGGTAATCAATAATCCCCTAATAAATACCCTCTCAAGGTTGTCTGGAAGAAATGACTGCCCACTATGTAGACCCCTCTTGTGTGTGTTCTTAATCTTTATATTGTTTATTTGCATGTGTTCAATGAAGATTAATACTTTATCGTAAATTAATTTTTGTTTTCAGTTGGATGTAGACAAGACTGGTTTCCGTAACTTCACGTCGCTGAGGGCGTCCCATCCAAATGTGAAATTCATGGTGGCGGTGGGAGGCTGGGCCGAAGGCGGGTCCAAATATTCGCACATGGTTGCGCAGTTGAGCTCCAGAATGGCATTCGTTAAAAGTGTTGTCGGTAAGCAAAGATTATTTTTAATGTATCTTAAGGGGGAAAAGAGTAAGTGGGTTATATGATGGTGAGTAATCACCATGACATCTGCAATATGTAGGGAGCAGCTGGTTTTTTGCCGCCCTTGGGAGAGGAAAAAGAAAGATAGAAGAAACTTTGGCTTTCGGTACTCTCACTGATTGCGACGTTGACAAGAATAATTTAACCCTCAGCGTAGGTAGTATCATTAATAAAGAAAAATATATGTTAATTTGTGTCTGTCATGTTCAGGACAGCTAAAAGACACATATCAGGAAACAACTGGGTTACTGCTGCCCCACATTACCTACCAATCTGCATCGGTAGGTAATATCGGACAGTGCTAAAAGAAAAATATTACAAAAAATCGCATGTACACTTCAAAGGAGATTAATTACAAAATATATTAAAATTTTCCATCACCACACGTTTGATGAGTTATTACGGTCAGTTACTTAATCGCCGGTGGATCAAATAGGGTTAATAGGGTATTGTATTAAGCCTATAAGACAACCAAACCATTACGCGGGTTGCATTAATCGCGTTGTTTATTAGAGGTCTGGACTGGAGAGAATAGAGATCCATCAATAATGTAGTGCACGATTCTAGTGTTGGTTCAACATCATGTGTAATGTTGACACAAATTATGTTGGAATTAGATAAACTGTTCCTTCAAGGAAATATTTATGTTGCGCACTTACAGTAAAATGTATATTTCCGGGTGTCCGCGGAAGCAACAAAGTGCGGCAAGAAAACACCGTTTTACGTCCTCTGTATATAAATCTATTGACCAATCTATTCGCGGGTGCGCTGCTACAGAATTTCGGGGAAAATGATAGTATATAAAAAGAAAAAACATCGTCCTTATAGAAAAAAGTAGTGGCTATAGGTCAGTGGTTCTTAACTGTTTTATAAACGGCGACAAAAATAGGAGGAGGTCTCAAGTTGAACCGTACATATTTGTTTATTTATCTTTGATCACGCATAACTTTTGATAAAGATGAGGGAGCATTTGCCCAAAACTTGATCCTGCCAGGGACAAATAACTGTTTTTTAGCGATTCTTAGCGATATAGTGGTCTATATGTTTATCTATTAAAGTTGTTCTATAACATAAAGCACATACATCAAGCAATTTGCGGACCACGTCTGTTTCCTTCACGGATCACCAGTGGTCCGCGGACCACAGGTTAAGAACTGCTGCTTTGGGTAATTAATTATTTATTACAACATTCTGGTAAATGTTAAGTAGCACTGAATCTTATGTTAATAGAAGTCAAGCGTTTTGTAGTCTGTCCACGTTTTTGTTATTACAGTGGTCCTTAATTACGGAAACTGTAGCAAAATTCTCGTTAAGATGAATACTTAACGAGAATAGGAGCACCCTTCCGCTCCTCCAACATAAACAAATTTGAATAATAGGGAAGCGGTGGGCGAGCTTCGCGTGATTAAAAATATATAATACGTAAACATTCTCATCACGACCGCGCCTTGACAGCAGGAATTTTTATATTGTTCCTACGTTGCCCGTTTTGCTTTCAGTCGATTCGAATAAACGTCATATTTTCGAGATATATATCATACTCGGAATAAGCTTCGGTCTACACACGCAGCCGTTCCCTATCTTTTGACGTTTTCAAATAGGATTTACATTGAGATAGTGTATTTATCTGTTGCTGTGTTATGGTCTTTGTTGACTTTTATGCGGATCAAAAAGGAAAAATATCAATGTCGCGTGAATAAGGAAACTGGTAAATTTACATGAGGTCACGGGGAACTAGAATTTCTATTCAGGAAATCACGGTTTCCTTGCCAGGGAATTTATTGTACATGTATGAGAATACCACGATGTTTTACTTTAACTAGAAAAGCAGTTTTATTATGATGAGAGTGTTGTAATTTGGCTGTTCTGCGAGAGTAGAGACCTGACCACACTTAGTTGCAAGAGATTTAAGGAGTTTGATGGATCATTAACTGTAGACATTAAACATTTAAACGACTTTCTTGCAACGGAATGAAAATAGCTTTGCACGCAAGCCACAACCGGGTGCAAGCCGGTGATAGCAGGCTTTGCCTACAGGATGACGGGATGCATTAGGTTCTTTTAAATTATGATGACCTATGTGAAGACGAAAAAAGGTATTACTGAAAGAGTTTCATAAGCTTTTGCACCGCTCAAGACAAATCTTATTAGCAGTCAACTTTTATGTAAGCATTCGGTGGCTTCGGGCCAGCTTTCACTCATAAAATCTGTCTTAAATTATCATTTCCTCTTTTGGCACACGAATTGCATTTAGTCAAGATCTTTGACTAATTCCTGACCTCCTTTGCAGACTTCCTGCACAAGTATGACTTCGACGGTCTTGATCTGGACTGGGAATACCCTGGAGCCGCTGATCGTGGTGGATCCTTTTCCGATAAGGACCGGTTCCTGTACCTTGTTCAAGAGTTGAGGAGAGCATTCATCCGTGCTGGCAAGGGCTGGGAACTGACCGCCGCCGTACCGCTCGCCAATTTCAGGTTGATGGAGGGATACCACGTACCGGATCTGTGTCGGTAAGACTTTTAGTATTCGTACTTACTTAGGGTTTTTTTCTTTTATCTTAAGTTCCAACTGTGCCGGAGTAGACGATAGATACAATAAGTCAGTTAGGGATAATAAGATGAAACGATATACACACACATCGCAATTGTAGAAAACGTTGTAATTATTCTACGAAGCTAAAAAAACGCCTAAGATTTTTTCTGTACATGGTCAGAAGCACAACTACAAACGGCAAAAATATTTATATCCAAATAACAAACTTTACTTGATAATTAACCGTGCATTATGGTCGATCGCATATGGTTGTTTTCATACAATTTTTTCGTCCGTTTATCTTTTATGCCTTGTAAGCTCTAATTTACGTACGCTGTTTGTAATTATTATCAATGACGAAAAAGATGAAGATAATAAAAAAATGAAGCGTTGGAATTTTACTATCCGCCATATGAGAAAAGCTCATTATGCCATATCATACTAGGCTATATTATCTTTTCTTTCCGTTAGTGAACTGGACGCGATCCACGTGATGTCGTACGACCTGCGCGGCAACTGGGCCGGCTTCGCCGACGTGCACTCGCCCTTATACAAGCGCCCGCACGACCAATGGGCGTACGAGAAACTCAACGTGGTAAGCCATTGTTTCAATTCTGCAATACCTGCCTGTTTTTAATACAGGCAGCAGCAGAGACAAAAAAATAGATGAAGAGCTGTTGCTCTCTAGACAACTATATTATCAAGAAGGGTTGACGCACATTGCTGTGCCGCATATAAGTCATGTGTGTACCGGAGAATTGAGTTTGTATTAGGATATTTACATTGGAAGGTGGTGAAATGGGGGGTGAAAATATGAGAGGGAGTCAGAGCATTTATAAGTTTATTTGATTCTAAAGAAAAATATGTCAGTGTTCTTTGTTGGCCATGCGGGCGAAGCTAGTATATGTATTGATAACTTTGCTACACTATCTCCGCAGTTACATAGCTTGTTAACTTGTAGCAGCGACTTAAAATGAGAACGTCATTTTGCTATCTAACCACAATGAATAAATCACGGTTATTCATGCGGTAAAGGCAGACCTAAATAAGTAAGTAGGTAGGCGTCTTAATATTAAACGCATACGTTAATTGATATGACGTCAATGCTTCCATTCATATCCACGTGGGATGAAGAAAGGGGGAAGAATACGTCATCTTTTATTGTATCCTTAAAATAACCCAGTTAATTACAAAGAAGTACAGAGGATAAATAATTTTGTCATATAAAACACAAATAAACATTTAGTTTTGTACATTATTTTTTACAAATGGGTCATCTATTATTTAAATTTAAGAGAAAACAATGCTATCGTCAACACCCCCTGAATTATGGACGCGTTCAATCTTGCTAAACTAGGTGCCAATGTATGGTAAGGTACTCTAAATGTCAATTATGAGTTGTGTACCTACCTTCGTCTATCATCACTTTGAGAATGACCTGGGCAAGGTATCGGGAATATACATAGGATATATCTATAAGTACAGTACACTGCAAAAAACTTGAGCATTGACCTTAACTGCGCAGTACTTAGCCATTTCTAGTACAAATGTGTATGCGCAAACTTACCCCCTCCACTCGATTTATGCTCAAGTTGTTTGCCTGCAAGTACACGATCGAGTTTCTAATTATATACATTTATTTTTTAGAACGACGGTCTTAACCTTTGGGAAGAGAAAGGTTGTCCGTCCAACAAGCTGGTAGTCGGCATTCCTTTCTACGGGCGCTCGTTCACGCTGTCTGCTGGCAACAACAACTACGGGCTTGGTACCTTCATCAACAAGGAAGCCGGCGGCGGCGACCCGGCCCCGTACACTAACGCCACCGGATTCTGGGCTTACTATGAGGTTTGTATACTAAAATATATGATTGTTCAAAAAGCTGTAACACCTAAAGAGCTCACCAGCTCAGTCGCTGGTAATAAGAACTTCGTTAAAAAAGTTGCTTGTCCAAAAAGCTAATGGTCCGGTGGTCACACGGTCTCAGCACAACCGTCAGCAAGTCTAGGGCCATGTTCTGCCTACTTCAGTGATATAAACATCGATAATGGCGATATCACTATTTTGTGCGATTGGAGGTTTGATTGGTGGAAATAAACTTACGACCAGTTTTTTTGTAGGTAAATTTTCACAATTATTTAACTGACCTGAAAACTGTATAAATAAATCGGTTCGGCTGATATACATATTCTAAAAAGCTAGTGCAATATTTATTTTTTGGTCGTTGTTAGTTTTAAATAGTTTATTTTTTATTATTTGTATGCAGTATTGGTTTTATCGTTAATTTCCTTAATTTTATAAGATTAATTGTAAAAGTAGTGAAAAATATACTTTTATGAATTAGAGAAACTTTACTAACCCAACCCTTTTCCTATGTAAATACAGTGACCTTTATTATATTTTTGTTATTTTCTTGGCTGCCCTTTTCTGTTTCAGATTTGCACTGAAGTAGACAAGAAAGATTCTGGCTGGACGAAAAAGTGGGATGAGGCTGGGAAGTGCCCGTATGCCTACAAAGGTACCCAGTGGGTTGGCTACGAAGACGAGCGCAGTGTTGAGATCAAGATGAATTGGATCAAGGAAAAGGGCTACTTAGGAGCAATGACCTGGGCCATCGATATGGATGACTTCAAAGGACTCTGTGGAGATACAAACCCACTGACGAAGCTGCTGCATAAGCATATGAAGTCTTACACTGTGCCGCCTCCTCGCACTGGAAATACAACTCCTACTGTGAGTATATCTAACTACTGTTAAACATGATATCTTCGGTGGTAAATTTTTAATTCAGATTAAATTGTAGCGGAATTCTTATGCTTATTCTTCTTTTTGTAGCCGGAATGGGCGCGTCCTCCATCAACAGCAGCCAATCCATCTGAAGGCGCTCCCATCGCTACAACAGCAAAACCGACCACTTCAAAGCCTGCTACAGCCAAGCCTGTGCCAACTGTCAGACCTTCCAAACCCACCACTACTGCGGCACCAACCACAACCACAACTCAAGCGCCACGAGAACCTGAGGCTCCGATTCCTGTGATCCCTGAAAAACCTGACGTTGAAGAGCCGCCTACGGTAAAATTTACTGCTTAATTTAATTCAAGTTAAAATATGTGACACGATACCTACATGAGACGATAATTTTTTTTAAAATTTGTAGTCCGTGTTCAATTTTTTTCATTCTTCATGTACCTGTTTAGAGTGCCATCCTTAATATATATTTTTAAAATTTTTACGTCCTGATTATTAAGCGATTTAGAGAAGATAACCACCTTCTAAAGGTTATTCATATATTTTATAAATAGTCCCAAGTAAAATGGAAGTGAGATATGGACGGACAGACGGACAGAATTCAATAAGGATAACATTTTTTCGGTTTGGACAAGGCTTTACACGTGCAACTTCAGAGATTATTGAAACAATCACAAACATTTTTTCCAGGACAACGAAGTTGACGACCACAGAGTGTGCGATAACGACGAGGATTATATCCCCGACAAAAAGAAATGCGATAAGGTATGTTACTAAAACAATACGAAAAACACCTACTTACTTATCCCATATCATGTTGTCAATGAAGTCTTAGCTAACAAGTTATGTTTACAATTTATGTTAGGTGGAAATCGGCGTTCTGTGATTGTATGAAATTATTTTGTTCAAATCGAACTAGAACGAGAGCTGATGATAGAAATCCACTGGTCAAAATCTTCAACTCGATACGTAGAAAACATACCTCAGAGTGTTCCGCACTTACGTCTGAAATTTAATTTGACATTCACTGGTATAATAAATTTGTGTTTGTGGTTAAGAAAGCGTCATAATTACACGATTTTTGTAGGTATGTTGTTGATTTAACACATTTGTGAAACTTGTTAGGTACCATATAAATGATCGGCCAAAAAGTGGGATGCTACCTTAAAGTTCAATGTTAATTGAAAGTCACAAGCACCACGGTCTGTTTATACGTTAACGTTACAATCAGCCTTATTGACATTTTCTTCTCGAATGAAATGCTATCAAGACGGATAGACCACTCTTAATCATAGTTTTATCAATTTAGTCAATTGCGCGTGGCTGTAAATCGGCAAAGTAATGGAAATCGTCACTCTATTTTTGATGTTAACTATACCGGATAACATATTTTAGCGTATGTATTTACCTACCTAATACTTACTTAACAATATGTGAATATCAATATGCCTACGTTATGATACAATATAAATATTAGGTAAATATTACTGTACAATTTGCGCCAGAGGAATCAGAATTACCTTTGTAACTTTATTTTTGCATAGGTGAAAAACTACTATGAATAATTAAGTATAATTTGTGATTTTCTTTTAGTACTGGCGCTGTGTCAATGGAGAAGGAGTGCAATTCACGTGCCAGCCTGGCACCGTGTTCAACGTAAAGCTGAACGTGTGTGACTGGCCCGACAGTGCCAACCGAGAGGACTGTCTGGCGTAACCAACCAAAATAACGCAGAAATTTAATAATTAGTGACATTTGAATCTCTTAGCTTAAGAAATATACTGCCTTTTATTCCGCTCTTTGCAGAAAACAGACTGATTTGTTTCCAATAATTCATAAAGTTGCTCGAAGAGTTGTATCCACGAGACTGTAAGCCTCGAATGTTCACTGCCGATTTTCTTTTTAGTTTGCATTTGTTTTTTTAGGGCGAAACCCTCGAGCCTTATTTGATATTTATGTTTCGTGAAAGTGGTGTTTAATCATGGCTAATTTAAACAATGTTGTCGTCAATTTATCTGATTACGCTAATTTATTTTGTGGATCGGCCCTTTATTTTCTTCAGTTCTATTTTTGCGAGACTGAATTCTGGCACGAAAGCATTCTTGTTGGAATTACGAGTCAGTTATTTTATACGTTATAATAATAAGTTAGGTTATAAGAAAGGTCTTGTATAATATTGCCGTATTTCGTTTTTATTCATGGAACTTAATACGCTAATGTTATGAATCGTACAAGTTATTTATCTGAAGTTATGTCGTAAGTTAAATAGATAGGTACTCTAGGGATCGAATTTAGCTATTTGTGTTCAAAATGCAGTCGATTTTTAATTTTAGTGACGCTATTTATTTATAAACGAGAAATCAATAAAAAACATGAAACTAAGATTGTACTTTTATTAACAGAGTATTTTACCCTTGTTTTTTTTCTATCATTCTGCTTTTATGCATCCAGCGACATTATACAATGATAATTCATCCCTTAGTCTAGCTCTATGTAGCTAGTATCATTATTATAAGGATGGGATGCACCAGGGGGTAACTTAAACTTGCGCATTCATGTTCGGGCTGCAGAGCTTCTATTCGACACCATCCAAGTGATACACCTAGTTGTATATGGATGGTTTGCACTTAGTTTCTATATCCCCTGGCCGATCTCAAACAGAGGTTCTGTTGTATCGGTCGTTAAGAGTGTCTGGTCTGAAGATGTCTCAAGTGCCGACTGTGGCTGAGAACCAGAGCACGTGCTCAATGCGATGTCAATTAAGTAATTAGAAAAAAAAATGTTTAACAAAGGAGAATGGGCATTTTTGTATGGGCGCTGTCCCAACCCTTGTATACAATAGTGAGTAGTATGGACGTGTAGCACTCGGTGTAAGGATCATCATAGGCTATGTTTCGAAGACCTGGTGTCTGCAGGGGCGGCGTGGGACGCAAAAATAAAAAAATATTTTTTCAATAAAACTTAAGTGTAACACACCCTAATGTATGCGACGTTGCCATTCTGTTGACAAAAAAGTCATAACGAAATGTGTCACGTCAAACTGAAATAAGCCTTTGTCATTTAAGTCATCAACGTGATCAAAAATAAATAATTCACATTTTAATACGTAAATCTAAAAATATACATTCGGTTGTGCTAGTTTGTGGCTATAATTTTTCTGCAGCCTTTCTAATTAATAAGTAATAATAATTATAGGCATTCTAAACGCCTTGCATAAAAGCATGAAAGAGAGTAAGAAACGAGAAGAAATGGCGATCTTCACCAAAAACCAGTAAGATCGTGGGCAAAGTATTCGTAAAAATATGAAGAAACCAAAATTGTGATCACGTAAACGTCTCAAGAAGCCAACCAACCTAGCCAAATATCATGAACTGTCTGCAACGAAGGCTGAATGAGAAGACAAAAATTGTGATTGTGTATTAAAACCATATTAAAGAAAAAGTACTAATAAGTGATTGTAAAAATGTAAAATATTTAGTACTAGCGACTCGCCCCGGCTTCGCACGTGCACAATCAGGATGTACATTAAACCTTGTGTAAAAAGATTTATAAACGACAAAATCAAAAATCCGATGAGTGGTTTAGAAGGAGAAAGTGGCCGAAAATACACAATAAGAATTGAAGACAGACAGGAACGGATAGCGACTGTACTTTATTCTATGTAAAGGTTTCAGATTAAATGGTACTTTAATAAAACTGTTATCTATCTTTTATATTTTATTTATTTGTCTTTTTTAAGTAAATTAGGTTTTCGGCAGGTTATTTGTGGGCAGTGTCAAAGGGGCAGGTGCATTCTCAGACTCATTTACAATGCAGTGCGGGGTTAGGCAGGGAGGATTGAGCTCGCCTAAATTGTTCAATCTTTATATGAACCGACTAGTCGAGGGGCTCAGCAGTTCGAATGTCGGGTGTCACATAGGGGACATTAGTGTCCACAATATAAGCTATGCTCATGACATGGTGCTGCTGAGTCCCTCGACGAGGGACCTAATCAAATTGTTACGCCTTTGCGAGGCATATAGTGACCTAAAAGTTGCAGACCCTACACTCGAAGTTTTTTACCTATACCTGAACGGCTATCAGCAGGCGTGTCTATTTTCTTGCTAATCGTTCAGTGGGCCCCATAGGAAGTTTTACAGTAGAGCTACCCAAATGTCGATGGAAAAAGCTATGGTTCCGAGTTTCTGTGCGTGATCAAATCGAGAATGACATCTACTGGAGAAATAAACTTGCTCTACAAGTACAAATCGTAAATAATAGCAGTGGGAGCGGCACATTGCTCCCATTGCGTAGTACGAGAGGTTTTTCCAGCGTGATATAAGGTGGGGGTGTCTTTAAAAGGGGCATCAAAAGGTTCCTGTATATAGTCAGCAACGTGCGCCTTATGCCCCTGGAGTCCCAAGCGTCCATAGGCGGCAATGCTCCCTATCAGGCGAGCCCCATGGTTTTCCACCGACTTGGTACATAAAAAAAGACTTACCAATGTCAGTTGGGGCTAAAAGGAGACAAATTATTGGTATCAAAAGACAGACCGACGGTCTGATGAGGGTCGTGGGAAACCATTGGGAGCAAGTGGCAAACGACCCGATAATATGATGATAATGATCAATATAAAACGGGGTTACATATATCACAAGTTAAAAGACGTGATGTGTACCTGTGTATCGGTTTGCATAGGGATAGTTTAAAGGTTGGAGAAGGATATCATAGGCTACTGTTATCCCGACCGAACAAGTAGTTGCCTAGGTCCCAGGGGATATTGTTTGATATTCAGATTCTTAATGAATAGTTATAATCCGTTACGTTACAACGTGTCTACTACTACACGCCTCACTCGATCAACTTAAATATTGCATACTTGTTTGCATGCCGTCTTGCATGCTTGCTTGCATGTCCGAATGCAAGCCATCTTATATGCCCGATTGCATGCCACCTTGCATGCCCAATTTAATGCTTACTCGTTTTTTTACCATCAAATGTAATTAGAAGTTGATGTTTAACCGTGATTATTAAACAGCGTCCACAGAAAATCACTTTTATAGGAATAGGTTGCTGGTAGTCTTACGCTAAATCGTTTCTTAATGATTAACTTAAAATGAATCCAATGATAGGTTCACTACAAAACGCGGCTTGTTTTAACTAAACGTAGACTGTGGGTCGTTTTAGTGTTTTATGTGAACTGAATTTCTCGTAATTTAGGGTGGGTATTTACAATAGATAAACTCTGTTTATTACCAAAAACCAGTTTACTCTACAATAATAATTACCGAATGCTATCCCATTGCGATTTTCATGTCTTCTAACCTCATGCAGCCGACAAGAAATGTTTTAATTGAAGCAGTATTTTATTTTTTTGTCACTAGATGGCGTTACCAGTCTCAAAACAGCTTAGTGTTCATTATTATTCCTTTAAACTGGACTCATAAAATGCTCCTTTATTATTGCAATGGAGATTATTCCGTAAGCAATGGTTGTTTCATATTGTTGCAAACTCTTAGCGACCGAATCTTTTAATTATTTTTGCAGTTATTGTTCTTATTTGTATATTTCTTTGAAATCTTAGGTTAAGTTGTTACAATATTTCTATAAAAGTAATAAAACAATACCAATACAAAATATACAAACATTATAAAAACCTAAGTGCCGCCGGCAGCGGGGCAGGGCTCAAGCTACAGGTGGTTAGGGCTGCAGAGTGAGGAATCTCCTGACTATTCGTGACGTGTCCAGGAGTACCGCCTTCTGAATCTGACCCTTGATCCAACTTCTAGCAAGTTATATTGGATGCAATAGATTGGCAAGGACTTTCTTAGTTTTGTCCAAGTGTAACTAAAGCGAAATGTAATTTGTCGACAAGTTAATGTGTTGGTTTTGTGACTGCGATGTTTAAAAGTAAGAAAGCTACGACTATGAACGCGCCTACCGTTAAAGGTGTTCATTTGAAAAATCCATGTCTTCTCTTCTGCCTTGCGAGCTGATTTTTTCTACAATAGTTAGTCATTATTATAGAAAACGATCATAGTGGTTCTGAGGAAAGGATCACTCGATCAAACTTATAAATAAATAAATTAACATTTTTGACAATTAACGTATGAATTATAAAGTACCTGCAATGTTTTTTTACAGTGAACTTGTGAATTTACTGTTCCCTTTGTAAAGTACAGCGTATTGTTCCTTTTTCGTATCACTGGATTAAAATGGCTTAAAAAAATCATCCCCATTTTACATGCAGGAGAGATACCGTAAAAAAATCTTTTTCAAGATATTATTTTACTATTTTTCGGCGTAGCTAATATAAGTTTATAATCATACCAAAATACAGCTCTCCAGTTTACTAAGAGTTTCTGAGCTAAGCTGCGGACAGATGGATGGACAGACGGGCATGGCGAAACAATAAGGGTTTGTCGTTGTTGACTCGGAAACCTATAAAAAGTCGCTATCTGTTCCTGTCTGTCCTCATCGTATTTTCAGTCGCTGACTACTTCTAAACCACGCAGCGGATTTTGATACGGTTTTCTTCTTTATTTAGAGATTTTCAAAGGACGATTCTTTGTGTCCATTACCCGTACGAAGATGGGGTTGGTCGCTAGGAAAGATTAAGTACCTAAATAATAAGCCTACACCTACTTGTAAAGAGAATCCCTATAAATGACAGTCACACTCAACCTCCTCTTAATTAAACCAACCAGGCGGTATTACCTATTATTTTGCTGAAACATTGGTGAACTATCAGTTAAAATAACTTAGAATGATTTTTAGTATTTAATTAACTAGTAACGAGCATAAATCCTTTTTCTTACGACACCCGTAATAAAAACGCATCTGTTTCAGTATTTAATTGTCTATGATTTAAGTACTTTTCTCGTTTACTATATATGTGTGCGAGTATAGTTACATCTCTTTCCTAAGAAGATATTTCTTCTCTGTAATAACATTATCGATAGGAAAGGGACAACTAATCACAACATCAATGCGCGCCGAAACATTCCGATCTACGTGTCAAAAGTTAAAGAAATACGTTGCCAGCTCGTCCTAAAGCACTGTTCGACTGTGGTTTACCTTAAGAGTTGTAATTCATAATTGTTTTGTATGAAAAAATAGAAAAATAAAACAGCTAGTTAGACCTATGCTCACATTACGTTTTTTACTCCTAGTGGTCTCAGGAATGCGTGGTTAAAATCTTTCGGCTATATCTCGAACATGATTTTACACATACTTTTCATACAACTGCTAGTACAAAGTGAGTTATGAAATAGGCTGTAACTTTTTCCCTGCAAACATCTCGGTTCTGCTGTAATATAAAAAAATTAAGCTCTTGTAGAGAGCTTTCAAATAAGATATAACACAACTGTATACAGCACTTGGGACAATTTGCCCATTCTCCTTTTAACGAAATTGAAATGGAAAATGACAAGAAGCGAGAAGATCTTGATGTTTCTTTACTCGTCAATTTTTACGCTACAAGAAAACGTAACAGCACTAGCATCACTCTTTCGGTCTCTGACAGAATACCAGCACTGCAGCTTGCTGCAGTACATGCTGAGTCAGCACCTGTTCTCTGCATCATCACATGGCTCTCCAGGTTTTGTAATTTTAAATATTTGTAAGTTTTTTTGTTATGCGCTGCATGTTAATTTTAAGTTGCACATACTTCATTGTTATTTTTGGGCCATGTTTGTTATGTTGTCAATAAAGTTTATTTTCAGTGGTTAGAGCCCCGCTATAGCGCCTTAGAGGTTGCAGTAAGGAAGGTCTTATATTGCTTATAATAACACTAGCGACTCGCCCCGGCTTCGCACGGATACAATCAGGATGCTACGTATAGTCGACCAAGAAATTGCTTGACCACTTTTTGACCGTATTACAAAGGGATAAGGTTCAAAAGTGGTCAATCAATTCCTTGGTCGACTATACATAAAAACTTTCCGAAAAAAAATCTCTAAATGTCAGTGAAAACTGTATCAAAATCCGTTGCGTGATTTCGAGGAAGGCGGCCGAACATATACTATAAGAATTAAGGACAGACAGAAACATATATTAACTTTACTTTATACTATTTAAAATAAATAAATAAATAAATATCTCGGGACAATTTACACCAATTGACCTAGTCCCAAACTAAGCAAAGCTTGTACTATGGGTACTAGACAACGGATAAACATACATATATAGATAAATGCATACTTAAATACAAATAACATCCATGACTCAGGTACAAACATTCGTATTCGTCACACAAATATTTGCCCATACCAGGATTTGAACCCGGGACCTCTTGCACAGTAGGCAGACACATGTGCCACTGTGCCATACAGGTCGTCAAACACACACAGAAGATTTACAGAAGATTATTAGATATGTAAATAGAGTTTTAAGTGTTTGAATTAAGTTTTTAAGACAGCTTGAACGTTGAGAGTTCCCTCTGGTATTCCTTTTGTAGTTTAGTTATGGATTATGAACAACAGGTACCTTCATCAGATAATGCTAATTCTGCATAATTAGAAAAACTAATGCTTCAAGACTGAAGTTTTCTTTTATTTATTTGAATCAGACACCATTAGCTCAGCGTCTGTTGTTCATTTTAATTGAAACCGGTGTATCAAAGGTAAGAGAAAGTGTACAATAATAATAATTCTGGACTTTGACTTATAAGTTTTAATAAAGGATATTCTTTGTGAACTTATAGTAGACCACATAATATGTAGGTACTTACTTGCTCTGTATCCTTATTTAAATTGCTTCGTACGAGTATCAGTGCACCAGCACGAATGTTTTCTATACGTGTTAACTCGCTGCTAACTCAGTAGGTCTCTTTCTAATTACAAAAAGAGAAACAAAAGAGAGACGCACTGAACTTACGTAGCGAGGTAACGCGTATCGAAAAGATTCGTGCTAGGTGCACAGAAGTTATAGGATGAAACCCTTATGGCGCAACTCCGTCCGTCTGTGTATCTCTCTGACACACCGCCATATCTGAGCAACAGCTAATGTTACTGCGGCCCTAACATGACAGCCCAGGTTTAGTTTAACCCCTCCCTTCGTCTCTGTCTAACTAATGTCATAAGAAAGGGCCACAGATAGAGATAAACTAAACTTGGCCAGTCATGTTAGGGCCACTGGAGTGCGATTTTTGAACCGGGTGACTAAAGCCCGCCAAAATGGCGGTTTTTCATAGAAATGCGGTAATTTCGGTCAGCTTTAGTTACCTGGTGAGATTCGAAAATTGCATTTGAATCTCACCGGGTAACTAAACCTCACCAAAATAGCCGTTTTTCATAGAGATTCGGCCATTTTGTGAGCTCTAGTCACCTGGTGAGGTTCAAAAATTGCACCCCTGGTGATATTAAATCCTCGGTGCGTGAGTCCGACTCCCACTATATTGGTTTTGGAAAGTAATTGCACTTAATACATAGTAGTGTCTTAGATTATCAATAACACCAGTTAGCTCACGCCGTCTTACAAATAATAATCATAATTTACTGTCTTTATAATCTAATCATACACGTATTTTTATTGCGCTTTGATCGTGTTTACGTGTTAAGATCAATAATGAAGCAATTACTTTCAGTGTTTAATTTTGCTATTCCTTTTATAATTTTACGTGCAAATTACCAAAACAGAATTCGCCACCTTCGTGGTTTTGGGCCGTAAGTAGTAAACGCTTACTAAAAAGTGAATTTCAATATTGAATTATGATATTTATGATATAGATTATGAATATGACAAAGATGTAATTCTGAACACATGTATCCATTATTATCCTACTCGTATATACGTTATATTACATATATGCTTTGTGGTATAAGTGTGCGTGTCGGGTTTCCTCCTCGTGTGCCTAAGTACTGCGGTTCCCTTATGGACTACTCCGGGGGGAAGAGCAGTGCTTGGGCGCCGGTGCTCCCTGGGCATCGGTCAATGATTTATTAGCCTATAATTTGGGATATCATTGGCTGATTACCAATAACATCTTTAGCCGCTTACTCCTAAACCACGCAATGGATTTTGATACGGTTTTTACGGACATTTGGTGTTTTTTTTTTGGTTTTTTTTTATGTAATCCTAATTGTACCGTAATTGTACCCGAGCAAAGCCGGAGTGGTTACTAGTAAATATAATGATACATGGAAGGTCTCGTTTACGTAAAACTTGCTGTTTGCGAAACTAAATAGCCTGTTACATGTTCTTAACCTTTTATCAAACGCTATCTATTTCCACCTGTGCAAATAGTTCCTTAGCGCATTTCATTAATTAGGTATAGTTAGTTAAAATAAAACTAATTTATAACTTTAATCTTTGAATTGTTTAAATCTTTTGTGCATTCACTTTCATTAATATTCCATCCATACTATCTTTGTATAAGTACTTATGTATTTTAAAAAACCCATCTCTTGGTTCGTTGTACCCTTTAGCTATGCATATCTTAAAAGATTGAACATAACCATTTTACAATTAATCTCATAATGATTTTTCATAGTTAATGTCTTAATATTACCTCGTTTACTCATTGCGACATGGTTCTACAGTGTCCCAGAATTCAGTTTGGTTGACTGTACATATTGTTTAAGTAAGCAGTGGAACGTTTTGGCTAAGCATTTGGAGTGAAATTAATGTATAACATTATCCCATTCGCTGGAGGATATTTGTGTACGGAGATCGTAACTTGATATGAATAATAACAAAGATAGTATACTAAATGGACTAAAAGATGCCTTATAAAAATCGTGCGCAGAACATTTGGTAAACCCAGTTAAACTAGATGGCGCTGTTACCTAACCTTTTAACCGCCATAGTCTGAATTTTAAGATAGGTATAGAATGTCTACTAGCTCAATTCGCCGCTGTCTTATAATTAAGATAAATGTTATATAATATACTATTTGGTATAGATGGCGACACGGACACATCCGATAAAAATGTAGTTGACGTTGAAACTGTTAAGTAAATAGAAATCGTAACCATAATAAAGGAAATATACCAAGAGATGGCGTTGCGCTAACCGAATTACGCTTTGATGTATGGAGTCTGTTAGTCTATTCAATACATTGTCCTTGATAATTCCTACCTCGCAATTGTAACACAATTCCACGTACATTTTTCCGACTTACACATTTCTTGTTACCTCGCGGCAGTATAATTTCGTGAAAATTAATCTCTACCTTGTAAACTCAACATAATTTATTTTGGGAGAGAAAGATATACTAAAAATAAATACAAAAAGATGATTGGGCTCGTCCGGGATTTGAACCCGGGACCTCTCGCACCCTAAGCGAAAATCATACCCCTAGACCAACGAGCCGTTGAGATACTGGCTAAAAAAACCGAGTTGGTGAATGTAAAACATACCTACTTCGAAAGAGGCGTTTGCTGGCGTCACGTGCTCCATATTTAGATCACAGTTGCAGGTCATACGAATTTCAACCTTAACGTAAACAAATAAAACCGATGGCAAGCGTAATTAACTACGTAGGTACGTAATGTATCTATGTAGACAAGAGGTATTAAGAGATATACTTATCCGACACCTCATGGTATTTGAAACACAAATAATTACAGACTCAATTATATTTTTTATGTATGGTTTGAATGACTTTAATAAAAATCAAACTTTTACTTTGTTATAAAACTATCTAGACATAAACGAAATTTGACGTTTACACTAACATCCCACACTCAGAACTTCGAAACAACCATTACCTATTTATCAGAATAATAAGAATTCGCAAATGTCAATTCTTCATCTTTGACATTTCCGATCCAAACTAGAACGTTTTTTTATCAACACGGGATCCGATACATAAATTTGCATAAGTTTCGTTTGACCGCGCCGGCTGCCTGCGTACATGGGATCCCGGAGACTTGTCTGGTCAACGGATACGATATACCTACCTAGTTTATAGTACTGTCACAAATTAGATTTTGACACTACAGAATGCACGTACTATTTTTTTTATACAACATAGGAAGGCTAACGAGCAAGTAGGTCATCTGATGCTAAGTAATCACCGCCGCCCATAGGCACCCGCAACACCAAGGAAATTGCAGATGCGTTGCCAACCCAGAGGGATGGAGATGGAATTCCTCTTGTGCCAGTAATTGCACCGGCTGTCTTGCTCTCCACACCGGAACACAACAATGCAAGCACTGCTGCTTAGCAGCTGGATTAGCGAGCAAGATGGTGGTAGCGATCCGGAGGGAACTAGCACACGGTCCTGCAACCCGCAAAACTATTAACGAAATGGAACCCTGACCCAACATAAAACCGTGTCAAATTGATATAATAAGAGAATAGTAAGAAACTTCTTACGATTTTATCCATAACGTCATTTTGACATAGTTCCATGGGTTCAATTTTGTTGATAGGACGCTGCAGTCGGGTGAGAATAACAAAACTTCTACTTGATACGAGTGCAAAAATAAATCACTCGATGTGAGGCTCAATCTGCTTTTAATACTTCCAAATAAATACTGCGAAAACGTTTTTTTTTACAATAAAATTCAAATCGTGGTAGCGCTACACAAATTGTCACCTTAATATTTGTAGAATAAATATTTACTATTTGTGTAAAATAATAAAAAAAAAACTGCTCAAAATGTCATTCAGGTTTTTGCGACCAAAATACATGAATTTTTATGCTGGCTGAATGAATACCTCTAGAATAGAATTAATTATTTTGACCTGTCTGGTTTTTAAACTTCTTGGTCACTGATAAATAATATAAATTTAAAAATAAAATACTGCAATAATAGAATGAAGAACATAGCTCACCGAAGTGCAAATCTTGTGCCAGTCGGCAGGGCGCACAGGGGCTCGTAGAACTGATGGCCATTAGGATTGGGACAGAAAAGTTCTCGAGTTGAGACCCCATACCGGAAGACAAAGTGTTGGTAGACCTCCTACAAGGTTGGCGGACGATCTGGTGAGGATAGCGGGACACCAATGGATGCGAGCAGCACAAGACCGACCATCGTGGAGATCCTTGCGGTAGACCTATGCCTACCAGTGGGCGTCTTCGGGCTGATTATGATGATGATGATAATTGAAAGCAGTAAAGTTCTAAGTTAAGATGAGTTTATAAAGTAATATAGATGAAATTATTGAGTAGGTAGTCGGAAGAAAAACCTTTCACCGTTCTTAACTTTCCATGCTACAATTAAGCAGTCAGTTTTACTGAATACCCAGGGTCGGCAACTCGCGTGATCCCCTGGAGTTGCAAGCATCCATTGGCGGTGGTAATTGCTTACCATCAGAAGAGCCGCTTACCTGTTTTACTGTTCACTGACTTTGAATAAAAAACCGATAACCGTAGAGAAAAAAAATATACATAAGTAGGTACACTACTAATATTTTTGTAATTAAAACCTCGAGGCTGTATTACTTTTACATTATAAGTTAGAAATATCAAACATAAATTTCAAAAAATATTTTTAATTACTTATACGTGCTTTGAAAATGTGGGTGTTCAATAAATCTTTTTAAAAGTTATGTTCAGATTGCAAACAACTAATTTATGTATTATCTAATTTGCCCGGAAGCTGAGGTTTCTCAAAATTCGTTTTATTTTTAACTTTCCAGAATAAAACGACGCAACTGGTTAGACCCAAAATGTCAACCTCAAACAATTTAAAGTAATTAAGAGTGTAAAACAAATGGTACTAAAACATTAGGTAGTACTTAAGTGTACTTACCTCATATTTTTGCATTTAATTACACTAAACAAGTCTTTAATATTCAGGGTTATCCCTTTTTTCAAGCATAACAATGCAAACTGGATCAGCGGTTTTCGACTAAAAACTGTACCTACATACATTGAAAATTACAGTTCAGTAGTAACGTCAGGTATAAATCGATAATAAATATACCTGATAAATACGTTAACATACCCGTGTGTAAGTAGTTAAAATATTTACGAGGCCAACACCAATGCGATGACCTAAATAAGTTGAAATGAAAATACATCTGACAAGATCCGCTAGGGAAGTTTGACCGAGGACACGTCGCGTGGGTGGAATCCACCTCATTACGAATTGGTCGCGGCTACAAACTTCCCTCAACTATGACGAGTCTAAAACTTAGGTGACACAGGGGACAATTTTGCCGGGAACGCGGCGGACGCTTTTGAGATGCAACAGCGGACGTGTTTGGGGTGTCAACGTAACCTTGTAGTGTTTTTTCAACATTCTTTTGGAAGTTTAAGTAATTTTTGCAGTTGTTTTGTAAAATGACTTTTGTGAGTTTATGCACCCTTACAATTCTGACGGGGGCAGTTTCGCCAGCTTTACCCTGTCTTTTATAAGAGTGACATGAAATGTATTTAACGCATATAGTCTATATCTTGTGTAGGCAATTGATAAGGACTTTCCAAATATAGATACTTAGATTACCAGTTAACGGATAAAATTAGTGCAAAATATTTTCTTTAAAGGAAGTATTAAAAGAATTAATTACATGTATTGGAAAAACCTTCTTTCCTGATAATAGAGGTTTATTAGTACTATGTGAAACATTTATGCACTTTATTGCTCCTATACCTTTTTACTAGCAATAATTGAGAAATGTGGTATATTGCAGAAAAATGCCTGGTTTCCCTTGCTGGTTGATTTACAACTATTTCTGGCATAAATTGAGACAAATTATGTATTTGTAATTGGATGAGACAGCTCTTTTCGAAACTAAATAAATTAGTATCTCAAATAACTTAAAAAAAAATGCAAAAATTGCGAAGATTGAAGATGAAATTTGGCAGACAGATAGATTTTGTCGTGGATTCTAATCCACAGCATATAGAATACTTTTATTCCTCAAAATAAATCGAAAATAATATCACGCGGGCGCTGTTAAATCCTCATGTACACTAATATAATAAAGAAGTAGATTTTGTTTGTTTGTTTGTCTGTAGCGGGGTAATAACTTAAATAAGTAAATTTTCATGTTACATTTACATTTTATGACATGTTTACTTTTTTAGGATTTTCTACTTCGACAAACTTACATAACTAATTTTGACAATGAATATACCTAGATGTATATAACAATATACCAACCTATTTATTTAGAAAAGTTTAATTAGTAAGTTAACATATTAGCTGTCATAAAACTAGCTTAAAAAAACTTAATATAGTGTTTAATGTACGTTTTACTTACTGGGCTGCTTAGAAAAAGACGCACTGAGTTACGCATCGAAAAAGTTCATGCTAGGTGCACGGTTCCTATTTTCAAGCAACGGATCGTTTTACTTACCAATAATTCAATTTTAAGAATCAAATTTTGAAACATGTTCTATGGGATATCTTTCAAAGTTTAACGGCTGGTTAATGATCATCGATATGAGAAGACAATAGATATACCTACTTGTTCGGATTATTACAAGCCTAGCGTCACCACTTTGCGACGGGGTGAAGCAGGTGAAGAGGGGCTTTCAATATTTAGTCATATTTCTTATCGTAAGTGAATAAAGTGCTTCTAAGTTTTCTAACTAGCAGCGACACACGGCGTCGGATAGCAGAACTAAAAATATGACGCCAATTTAAAACGTACAAAACGCAGAGCTGTTTACTTGACAATTGGCACATACAGTTTTATTCAGGCTATCCAACATAGTCCACCAAATAGACTATGGTCGGTGACTCTGCCATTGCGTTGTACACAGTTCTATCGTTTTCTCATTTCAATGCTAAAATAAATAATGATAAAACAATATAGGAACGCGTCATAACTCATAAGACATGTTGTACGAGCTGAGTGGCTTCGAGAAATGGATGGCGGATGTAAAGTCGTATGCTTGCTTGACTTGGCGAAGGCACTGCCGCACCCCTGATAGAAAAGTAAAAAATAATAAATAAAAGCTATTCATTTATTCTCAAATGAAAATTAATTTAGCAATCAAGGTAAAATTCTTTTATCTTTTATCAGGATAGCTTCACCCACTTATTACGAGTACTTATTTATATGTGGATACCTACATACATGAGGAATTAAGTTTTCATTGACCTAATTTCGTATCTATAAAAACAATGATAAGGCGCATAAACCGGCCGGTTTTGGAAAGCCTATAGTAAAGTGACGTATTTAATTAATATAATTCTCTATGTGGTATAGTTACAATTGATTTTGTCCAAACCAACTAGCGATGCAGCTAAGAGTCCTTATTAATATAATATTATTAAACAAGGCCGGATTTTGGAGCTATAACTTTACAACTCCGGTTTTTATGGAATAGGGAGGCAGACAAATAAGCGTACAAAAAAAATCGTTTAGAGCTCATTATCTCTGAAACTGTATCCCAAATCCTAAAATTGATAATAATGTTCTGATAATGATTTTTATCATTAAGTTATTAACTTATTATCAATGCAAGCTATCTAACGATACTTCACCCGTTGTTATTTCACTTGTACAGGAGGAGCTCTAAAAAGAAAAATATATTAATTTTTTACCAATTTAATTTTTGGTCTTTGTGCCCATACCCTACTGTATATAATATCTATACGTATGCAAAAATATCAACAATGTATTTTTATGGTTTTTGAGAAAAAGTATGATCACACTCTGTTTTTCTGGAACAGTCACTTTTTGATTATTTTTATATTTTAAGTATTTGCCGCAGGCAGACGGACATAGCAAAACTATAGGGGTTCCAAGTGAAACTATGGACCCTTCAAACTTTTAAAGACGCATTATATTGCGCTTCAGGAAAGCTTGCGTAACAAATATATTCTGTACGAGCATGTAGAGTGCTCATACTGCATCCAATGGGTGACTATTGCTCAATTGCTCCATTCCATTTTACCGTAACGTCGAATGTTATAGTATTAAGTTAGTTAAGTTTCATTTTAGTAGCCCTTAAGGTTACGTTTCAAACTTCTGTTATATTCTTATCAGTGTCACTAAATATAACACTAATTAGTCGCATTATGCTGATATATTTATATGCCCTTTTCGTTCACTTTTCTTGAACATTTTTTTCTGTTTTGTTGACATCATTGTAAAATGTGACTGAAAATAACTTTTTTCTTTATTTAAAAGCCCCTATAAATAAATAAAGGTCATAAAAAAATAGTGCACGCGTAACCTTTTCTTCGAATCTTTGAAACGTTCCCAACGAACTACGACCCACGCAAAGGACAGGGCTACGTCGGCTTTTAACTATTAATATTTTATTACTATGTGTATAAAACATTAAAATGAGCTAAAATTACTAATCCATAAAAAGAATAATTAAGCGAAGCAAAACCTTGCTTTCTAAAAATAGTACAGAGTTTTAATTAGGATCTAATTTTGTGTACTGTGTGTTTTATTCGTTTGTGTAATAAGATAACCATTATGAATATTATTACAGAAGAGCCATGAAATGTAAGTCGTTGGCGTCGTCCGTATTAAAAATTTGAGACCTTTCTCTGTCCCTATAAAATTCGTAGTAAAACAGCCTATATCTCGCGTCGGCGTCACACAAACCGTCTACCGCTAGCGAAAACACTTGACGTGAATATTGTTACGTACTGACAAGTAAAATACGTGTAAACGCATAAATTTAAGTATGTAGCGCGTAAATAGATAGGAACATAAGTTATTTGCAGAGTTACACGTTCTACAGCTCAACGCTATCGGGTACTTGTATGGAAATCCGTGTTCGCATAGATACAAAATAAAATTGATCACTATTTAAGAGGTATTTCATCTTAGCCCTCTGAGTTGACAACGCGTCTGCAATCCCTTGGTGTTGCGGGTGTCTTTGGGCGGTAGTGATCACTTTCCATCAGGTGACACACTTGCTTGTTTGCTTTCCTATGTTGTATGAAAAAAATTACAAGCAAAAATATTATTTCAATTTGGGTCAAATCTTGCAAGTCGATCTTACCCGCTTCTAGTGGTCGGGTGGAATTTAATTTTGGTATTTAAGATTAAATGATAATGTTATTATAAAGAACAGTCAACAATTAGTCTTCTTATAAAATGGAATTTTAAACAAAAACTTAAAACTTTCAACTTTCGGAATATTATAAAATATTATAAAACTCATTGAATAAAAATAAATAGAATGATACTAATTACTACTAAGAACTTTAGGCGAAGTTTAAGATAAATTGTTGTTTCATGTGCAGTAGGCAACGATTTTAAATCAAATGAAACCAAAAACTATCTAACATTTATTAGACATTGGCAAGTGTTTACCTAAGGATGTTTTATTATTCACTTTTACACCCTCTAGTAAAACCGATATTCGCACTATTGTGCCAAAGATACTCCACAGATTTGACATGAAAGTCTTCAGTTTATGGTGCATTTGAAAAGTGTAGGCGAAGTTGCGCATTGGTCGGCGCATAAGCGTCGCGATCGCCCGGCGCCAGAATAAGCTAGTAGGTCTTCGGAAAGCGCGGGTGCCGCGTCACGCTGCCGACGCCATTTTTCTTGGCCCCTCGTTTCCCGCGCAAAAAAGTTGCACGCAATCCCAAACTCGATCACAGTAAAGCCCATAAGTGACATAAATCAACTGTACACGAAAAAAGTTTAGTGAAAGAAAACTCATGCGTTATAAAATTTTAAAACAATGTTGCGGCCAGTTTTCGAATGCGACGAAGCTTTCGTACTTTATAATGATGTGAACATAAACAGAAACATAACAAAGTGTTGATAACTATGTAGAATTAGGAATTTTAAAGTGATTTCGTAATTGAGTTGTGCCGAACCGAACAAGTAGTGTCCAGTGGATTGTTACTTTGATGTCATGTACAAAGTTTTAGTGCTGTCTTACGTGGTTTGCGGGTGAGTTCACAAGTTTAACGAATAGAAAACGATGTTGAAATGGTTATGTAACAATTTGAATCTCTTGTTTTGATGCACATGTACGCAATTAACACATACCAATATCTATACAGCACGGGCGCGCCAAAAATCGCAATTTCTTTTAACTAAAACAGGCTATTGCAGCCTACTTAAAAACTATAATACGTAAAAATTTATCTGTAATTTCGTTTCGCACATTTTTTATCAGCTGTCAATTTATTTCATCTTAATGGTTTCAAGTTTATCGAAGTGAAATAACATTTAGCTTTGCCGAATAATTTTCAGGATCCGTTATCTCTTAGTCAAAGACAATGTTCGCGTCTATCTACACTGTAATCTGAATCACATTAACTAAGCAATAGCTTGCTGAATTAATTATCGCCGACATTGATAGTTGAAAGCCCTAAATTAAGTTATCAATATCCTTATTAAAATAATAATTATGGTTTTATATAACAGCAACCCTAGTCGTTAAGACGGCGGAACAAATATGTAAAAGGAGCGTTAAGAGGACTGTGTATGAAGGCAAAAAAGCGCTCTTTGTACAAACGACGTTAAAGTTTTCCTCCCTCCAAACCTTAACCTAAAGCCACGATTTTTAGTACGCTATTGTTATGCGTTAAAACACTAAGCAATAAATTGCATCAAATCTTGATTTTTTCAATATTTTCACAGATTTATTTGATAAAATTTTCTATTTAGCAGTATCATACAAAACAAATAACTGATAACTACTTTCGAATCTATAAATAATATTTTAAAAAATCAAAGCCCACAGTCTAGTTTTAGTGCATAACTAACATCCAAGAGACTAGAATTTACATCTATGAATTCTGTTTTAAAGCGTAAAATCGTTACCACAGTTTGTATGGAGACCTTTTGGTACACGAAATCCTCTTAAAACTGATGGTAATTGTAAAAGCCGATGCAACTAATTAGAGCTCACCTTTTCAGTGCAAATGCTCGCACTCCAGAAATTGACGTTGAAATTTCAGTGAATGTAAATAAAAAAAAAACATGAAACATCGTAAAGCTCGTTGCCAGACTCTTATTAGCGGAGCATGAAAAATACTTCCACAGGGCATAAAGCGTTGCATACAGCAAATCAATAACCGACTGTATTTATGTACGAGGCTTGAGTTATGTTAATCTTATCTGGATAGTTCGCAGGGCCTGGTATTAATGCCATGGGAAGATTTACCGTCCTCCTATATACGCGTTCAGGCTCCAACTTGGCGAGATGCCAAATATTTTTTGTTAAATTTTTTGCACGACCATTCGCAGGAATAAATCCTTGCGAAGGCCATTTGATTTGTATGTGTGGGTTATGGTTCGGTTCAGAGCTTATCGGTCGTGATGCCAGATTCAAGGGATTACGGTCATGCTCAGTGCATTTGCTGACAAAGTGTCGCATGTAAAATCAAGTATCTATAACGGCGCATAAGTTGTATTAACAATTTGACAAGTCAAGCAAGATATGTTTGTGCTTAAAAATCGCATCGTGTACATATAATCTGTACTTTTTAGATACTTTAGTAGATATAGGTACGTTGATTTGTTTGAATCTAAAATCAAACAAACCGACGAAGTTTTCCTACAGTGAGCTAGAAGCATTATATTTATCCGCAAATCATTGCTATGGCACATAAACGAATATGTTTCCTGTTTGGCTAGAAGTGCATCAAAGACACTACTGTGTAAACTAAAATTACCGTGCCATGGGGTGGCGTAACTTTGAGTCAAAGAAGCGATTTCAAAAAGAAGTTTGAGCGCGTACGTATTTAATTAACTAATTAGTTTTGCATTTTATAGCAGTTCATATTAGGGAATCCAAAACCGGTTTTTTCTCTATAAGAAAAACCGGTTTAGCCGGTTAGTTCTTAGCGAAAACCGGGTTCGTATTCCCTACTTCATAATAATCCCCTTATCATCAAATCAAAATGACTTATTTGCTGAGGTCAATGCACATAATACTTTACTTTTTTTAATGTACCTACCTAACCTATCACACTTTTTTAAACAGCAGTTAAGAACTTTGAATAAGGAGAGAAATAAGTTTCCGGTTTACCTGATGGGAAGTTATCATCAGGTGACCCACATGATCGTTTGCCTCCCAATTTTATATAAAAAATCGCAACAATTCCTTCGAAGGTAATACTAGAGGCATCACCCCGAATAATGCGACATGTTCACTGATTTTAAACCTTATTCAGTTCTGTTTCTGCTTGAGGGTTAATCTTCGAAATTTTGATTTCGTCATCTCATGTTTAGTAGGTAAATATATGCAAAAATATGTGCCAGAGAAATTAGAATTTCGAAAAATTACCCATGATTTCTGCGACACGAATTGCCAGTACAGCAAACCGGCAGGAGTAAGTGGCGCTCATTTTTAAGCACCTTTGTTACATTGTGCGTGTACCGCTGCCAACCGGGTCAGGGAAAACTGTACACGCAAATTGAAACGTTTCTCCTGAAAACCCTTAGATTTATGAGCATCGCTTACAACATGTCTGTCACACTAATGCGACTTGTCAAAATAATATGTAGGGGTTTACGTTTGTTAAATGAACAGTGCAACCTGTAAATTTTGTATTGTGCGACGATTTCAAAATGGCATTCGTTTTTTATATTAAATAAATATTTTTACTTGGTCCCAAACAAAGCTTGTACTATACGGATATACAATTTATAAAAAAATCCATACTAAGATTGTCAAAATTAAACGTTAAAGCCGTCAAATACGCTATAGTATTTTATGCAACTGTTGCATAATGAGGGGTCTCAAAACACGAGTGTGGTTTTATGAAACGAGCGTCAGCGAGTTTCATTATAGGATCACACGGGTGTTTTAAGACCTAATTATGTACAGTTGCATATATTACTTATTCTACACACATATCATAAGTACTCTATGATGGGTTCAGAAGCCATAAGGCAATGACCTGCATTGCTACTATCTACTAGTGCTAGGTACCTATTAAATATCTATAGACTGTACACATTAAAATAATGTAATAAAAAATGAATATGAACAAATATAGAAACAAATTAGAAAAATTCTCATAATAATATTGATTGTTATAATGCTGGTCATTGCCTACGGTTTCTGAACGCATTATAGAGCATTTTGATATATGTGTAGATAAAAATTATGAATAGATTCAGGCGTGACTTTGTGGAAGTCCATTATCAATAGTTAGAACAATTAGTTTGCCTTTTGTTTCGCGGATTTAGTATGCTAAAATTCATCGTATTTTTGCCCGCAAAGTCTCGGGCATCAACTACAATATACTGGTCGTCGAAATAATATACGGGAAAACAGGTAAACTAGTCCCAAGATGGCTAGTAATTTCTGTATAGTCAACATCAGATTTATCTACAGTCAAAGATATAATATGACTCTTTTGTCGAGAGTGTAAGTGCTTGTGTTGATCTTTTGTCCTCTGAAGTCAAACAGGTCATAGAGATCTGCATCTAACTCTTTTGTCAAGAGTGTAAGCGCTTGTGTTGATCTTGACCTTTACAGTCGAACAGTTCAAAGAGATCTGCACAGGACTCTTTTGTCGAGGGTGTGAACACCTGTGTTGATCTTTTTGACGTCTTCGAAAGTTCAGCTACTTCTGCTAGTGACTATAGGTATATCCGTAAATCCCACAATATTAAAGGAAAGCAAAATTTTTTTTCTTACAACCTTTTTTGTTAATGTTATTTTATGATTACATTGTTATCGAACTTCATACTCATGCCAAATTGCAAGCCATTCCGACCACTAGAAATGAAATAAAGTTCACTTGCAAATTTTGACCAAATTTACAAAATAAATAGAATAATTAATACTACAAGTTAAATAAAAGCTTTTAAAACGGGAGGAATAAATTTAACTCCATCGCTTTTTATAAAACGCAACCAGAGTATTACAACTTTACGTCTTGAGCGAAATTTTGCACTTAGATTTACCATTATACTTAATTGCAAGTTGCCTCAACTCAACCTGCTAAACCTGTGTTAAACTTTTGGGTGCTTAATTACTTGTACATTTAAGCTTTAGTTACAATGAACTCCTTGAGCAAATAAAGCATTAGACGTGGAATACTAGAATTTACTTGACCTTCTTAGAGATAGTTTGTAAACTTAACTTTTCTAAGGTATACTTACCAGACAACAGAGGTCTATAATAATACAATTTCCACACATATCTAAATCTATTAATTAATCAATCGATGCAATCAAAATAATACATACACTAAGACCAAAACCGTCCCTTTTGACAGCAGTCGAGAAAAAATAACAAACCATAACTGTACTCTACAATTAAGTAAACTATACTTCGTTTAATCAAGTGTAATGTTGAAATTTAAATAAATAATAACACCATCTAAAAAATATAACACCATCTAAGAAATAAACAATTAAGCAAATTAGTACGTAGGTAAACTAGGTATATTTTTAACCTTAAAAGTAAATTCATTCAACATTTGTGAGTAATTTTAAATTTTAAGACCAATTATAACCGTCTACTAAAAATTTACTTTTTTGCGGAGTCATCTTAGAAGTATTTCACAATGAAGCATTGTACATTAAAGACAAGTAAATTCTCGAAGCGATGTTTTGAAATCAAACAAAAGTTCTTAAGCTGAGTAAGTTTAACCCTATTAAAGGGTTCCCACATAGTAATTACGAACCCAAAGATAAGGCCGATTAGTCAAAGGATTATTTAATCCACATTAAGAATATTAGTTACTGAAAATACAAGGAAGGGTGAAGTGATAAAGTTGCGGCTGTTGTTTGGCTAGAGCCTGGCGCAGGCCGGGTCCCGTCCAAAGCCACTTAAAACGAAGCCGGCTGTGTGAAACAATATTGATACTGACCACCTCTCCAACTTTGTACGTGCTAATAAACATGTCAAGCTGAATAAAGTATAGAAATGTAGAGCTTAATTACTACGCATATTCACATTTCCATGAAATATTTTTTTTTTATACAACTTTTTTTTTAAACAAGCAAGTGGGTTACTTCATGTTAAGTGAACACCACCGCCAATAGACACCCGCAACACCAAGGAGATTGCAGAAGCGTTGCCAACACAGAGGGCTAAGATAGAATACCTCTTGTGCCAGTAATTACACCGGCTGTCTTGCTCTCCATGCCGGAACACAACAGTGAAAACTCTGCGTTTAGCAGCTGTATTAGCCAGCAAGATGGTGGTAGCAATCCGGACGGACCTTGCACAAGGTCGTTATGTTGATGACCCAAGGTCGGTATTTTGATAACACATGGGCGGCGCTTTTGCATGCAGCGCGACATAATCCTTAAATACCAATTTAGGCGAGAGAGGTCGGCAAGAACTTGCCGACCTTCAAGACCTGAACGAAATTAATTTGTTTAAATAATATTTTCTACAAACTGAAAAGACAGTTTAGTTAGATAATAGGGATGTTTAAACGATGATCTTTTTATTGTAATGTCATAATGTAATGTTTGTACGGAAGTTACAGAACAGAAAAGTTAACTCATCTATGTTTAGTTACAGTATAAATAATAAAGTCTTAGTGCTGTGCATGCTCTACAATAGTCAAATCAAGAGATGCAGTTGAGTCGAGAGCAGCAGAAAGTCATCGTTTGTTCGATGGCCCGAAGACAAAATGAGTCCCGCCACGTGACATGACTCACGCCTATGTTCTTAAAGTGGGAGCTCACTGCTAGTCGTCATGCTAAGTTTACACCTGCCGAGACAGTAGGCAAGTGCACCGTATTGCTTGCTTAAATGTGTTGACTATCACGCTCACTGTCTCGGCAGGTGCAAACTAAGCGTCAGACGGATATGGCGTTAACTGCCTCCATGGTTATTGATCGTGATATTTGCTTTACTATCTTCGTATCGAATGGCAGGTGCAACCGAATCTGTGCCGTAATAGCTGTCTAGTGTGTCCAGTCATTACATAAGACTCGCAACGAACTCGGAAATTCGCTAAATAAAACTTACAGCGTCATGAAACTGACGAGACTTACAACTGAGACTGACTTGTCGCTCATCGCGTCTTTTTCCTGTTGGATTAGTTTTGCGGGTGGTAGGACCTTGTGCAAGGTCCGTCCGGATCGCTACCACCATCTTCCTCGCTAATCCTGCCGCAAAGCAGCAGTGCTTGCACTGTTGTGTTTCAGCGTGGAGAGCAAGACAGCCGTTGTAATTATTGGCACAAGAGGTATTCCATCTTAGCCCTTTGGGTTGGCAACGCTTCTCGATCTTCTTGGTGTTGCAGGTGTCTATAGACGATGGTGATCACTTATCATCAGGTGACTCACTTGCTTGTTTGCCTTGCTATTTCATTTAAAAAAAAGTTATAAAAAGAGGCATTGAGCGATAAAGCAAGTTGTGGTGTGTCGTGCTATGATAGCCACTGTGTTTCAATAAAAAGGTTACAGTACGTAAAATATGTAGCAATCAGGGCAAATGTTCCTTGTTAAGCTAAGTAAGAACTCTATACGCAGAATTTTTGGTTAAAATTATCTCCGCTTTTAAGGCGGTGTGGCATAGTTTCGGCTCCTGTTTATAAAGAATGAATTTAGAAAAGCCAACTCGTTATGTAGCTAGAAAACATAGGAAATTTTAAAGAAAACAATTAAAGCTCAACTTATCCTTACATAAAATACTTTAAAATAGTGCACAAATCAGCTAGATATATATTTTTTTGTCAAATTTCATTTGCAGACTTTTTTGTTGACTTTACTTTAACCTTTTAACCGCCATTGTCTGACGATTAAGACAAACAATATAGAGCTAATCTCATTGCAGTTTTATGACAAATGTCATATTATATAGTTTTGGTACAGCTGGCGACACGGACACGCGGTGAAAATGTATTCGGCGGTTAAAGTGTTAATACATATTGTATGTATTACATCGAAATAACGGAGTGAGTTAAAATCAATTTTCTAGATTTAAACCGGAAAGCCGGTCCTACGAGTAGACATCAAAAAAACATAACCTACCTTTCTGGCGGAAGTCGGGTGAAAAGTCAGTAAAATCAAGTACAAGAAATCAAAAGAACTCTCTTAAGGAACATCTATTCGGTCCGTCGTAATCAGCTGTAAACCACAAAAGGTACGTTTGCATTGAAATTATTTGAAACGGTTGGTATAATAGGCCCTTGGCGCCTCGTAGGCTGGTTCAAATTCTGAGAAACGATCGACTGCGGGTCTGCGGGTTGCCTTGCGGCTGCCGCTTGCCAGTTATTTTCAGTTTTAATGTTAATAGGGAGTGTTATACGGCATGAATCAATATATGTAGTCAGATTAGGACTAATATCATGTGCCGTGGAGTTTCTTCACCTTCACGGAAGTAATATGTAATTACGTACACCTTAGACCCTAGCTCGGTAGCTTTTGTCGCAGATATAGAATAGAATAGAACCATTTATTTCAGGCTGCATAGGCGCATACATATTTATAAAACAAAACATTAAAATACACCACACATACAGCGTATGCGTACAGTATATGTAGATGTACCTAGAATAGCTCTTTTTGATCAGATAGCCTGTTCAAAATGGACAGATAATTTATTACTCTGATAAACTTCTGTGTGTTATTGCTGGAAGGTGCACTAGACCAAATAACGTGTTCAATAGAGATGTAGTATTTCAAAAGTGAATGTTATCTTTAAAAAAACCGTAATAGATATAAACATAACCACAACAGATAAATATACAGATGACAGCTGTGAGAAAAAGACAACGAACCTTAAAATGAAGTCTGTTGCGGACCGTATTTTCTTGATGCGGAAATCGTTGTAATACAAGCTTTATGTAGTTGAAACAATTTATTTTTTCTGGAGATTCCCGGTCACATGGATCTTCCAGTTGCACATAATTACTTTTAACCTCCATGGTCATCTAATAAACTCTAGGTTACGACCATACATCATAAACTTTTAATCGAATTTGTTCAAGTGATATGGTGGCAGTGTTTCCAATTTTTATTATTGTTTGATCTAGTAAATTCATTTATATTATACCATTTCAAATATCAATACAAAAATCTTCCTCCTCATTGAATTCAATTATAATTTGACAATGTCTTTTTATGATAGATCAGTTCCAGTCCTGACCATTATTATTAGGAATTAGATTATATTGTCGGTAGGTACGCTCTGCAAGGACGGGGATTTACAATTTTACGAACCGGTGGTCATTTGTTGCAGTTCGAACAATCCGGATCGATCGGGGTAGCACCACCCTTTCACAGAATTTCAAGAACAGTCAGTAGCATTAATTAAATATATTGTATATCATCAACATTCAGTACTAGGTTTTATTTTGTGTACAACGTTCCACCGTAAATCAAAATTACTTTTTGAAAACATGAAATATAAAATCTGGGGATTTCCAAATAAGCCCTTCTAAATGACCAAGACGAGTCGACCAGAACAGGACATCAATGTTCCGGTTAATGAAGGGATCAAAAGGCAATAATAAGCCCTATTGTTACAAAAATTACTTTTAATTACTCTCGTAATCGTTAAAGTAAATTGAAAAAAAAAATCTTTTTTACTTTACATGCTCGTAAACTTTGTCATTGATGCCGCGCTGAGGCGACCTAAAGTGCCACTTTTACGCCCTGGGTCCTACAGTGTTATCTTTTTAATCTGCTTAAGACTTAAAAAATCGTAAAAAGGTAATGGCTCTGCCAGGAAACCTTTTTTAAAGAGCCCAATCAACAAGTAAAAATTTTGATGAAATACAAAATTTTATTATTGTTTTCGTGTTTGATTTAACTCCTATCAAACTTTTTCATACTTTTTGTACAGATAGAGATTAATAAACTGCTTATCAACTTATGATAATCAAATGCTTATCAAAAGTGTTTACTTACTTACTTTGTTGTGAATAATCGCCTCTAGAGGCGCTGACTTAATTCCATTAATAATGGGGAAGTTAACTGACGCTTTTGCGTCTTATATTCTGACAAAAACCTACACTAAAGGTACATTTCCTTAGTAAACAAAGTCTTCCCTGTCTATTTAAATATTTGACAGTCAAAGTTGAATATTAAATCTTTACTTACTATTCGAGGTACGTGCTGCAGTGATTTCTCCGGGGTTTGAGCTGATTTGCAGCTCGGATTCTCACAATCAGTCACAATTTTAATTCGCTGGCTCGCTCAAAATTGCACGGGAATATTTTTAGGAATTAATTACCTAATCCTCATTTTCCAGTTTATTGACGCAACGGATGGCTCTTACACCCCAGAGACCAAAGGGAATGTGAAAAAAAAGATAATAACATATGCGGTTGACTTCTATATTTTGATGAAATTGTCATGCATCTGACCTGGGATGAAAGTTTCATGAAAGTGTAATAACCGAGTCACACTTGCGACTAATGGAAATTCCTCTATGCACTCAATTGCCATTAATTATTCTATTTCTTGAAAACAAAAAAAGACACGAGCATGCCGGTCACGTGGAGTGCGGTTTTAAGCTCACCAAAATGGCCGTTTTTCATAGAGATTCGGGCATTTTGGTGAGCTTTAATCACTTGATGAGATTCAAAAATTGCATCCCTGGTCGTCATTTCTATTGCCCATGGAACCAGCGACTCTGAGACAATCGTTAATCCGTCCTCTGCCTTTAGGTCCGTAGGCCTCCGGATCTCTAATTCACCGGAGAATTGCAGTGTTAAGCTACGACTTCACAATGTGTTACTTACTGGGGTGATATTTGACTTTCGCTCGACACTCGCTGGACGCGCGCCAATCAACGCTGGCTAAAATATACGCTGGCGTTTTTGATTGGCCCGCCGCTGGCGAGCGAGTGTCGAGCGCTCGATAGTCAAAAGTCGACCCATAGTCGCGCCGGCCGATTCGTACTGCAACCGGAAACTAGCTACATTAAGGCTCTACTATGAAATGAAATGAAAATAATTTATTCCAGAACAAGTTCCATATCAGAAAGAGGTCAATCGTCGAATCCAACTCGGCTGGGTAGCGTTCGGGAAACTGTAAAATGTCTTTTTGTCCAATATACCTCAGTGTCTGAAATCGAGAGTGTATGATCAATGTGTGTTACGAGTGATGACTTATGGCATCGAAACGTGGCCGCTTACTATTTGTCTTATAAGAAGGCTCAAAGTTACGCAACGAGCTATGGAGAGGGCTATGCTTGAAGTTTCTCGAGTCTGTCGAGAAGTTCTCGAATGGCGGCCGTGTATTGGCAAGCGCAGCGTAGGATGACCAGCCGCAAGATGGTCCGATGACCTCATACAGGTGGCCTGAAGACGCTGGTTGCATGCTGCTTTCAACCGATCACTTTGGAAATCCATGGAGGAGGCCTATGTTCAACAGTGGAGTTCTTGTGGCTGAGATGATGATGATGATGAAGTTCCATATCCATATCGTAGTAAAAATGTAAATATAAAGTAATAATAATATTATGGAAATGAGTACATCGAAGTAATACAAAATATCTCTCCAGATTTCGTAGTCGGTTGACTAACAACAAAGTTAAAAAAAAAGTATACTTAAAAAAAAAATTCTTAAAAAAAAACAAGTTTATCTACACTAATATAATAAAGAGGTAAACTTTGTTTGTTTGTTTTTTTGTTAGTTTGTTTGTATGTAGGGGGTAATCTCTGGAACTACTGAACCGATTTCAAAAATTCTTTCACAGATAGAAAGCTACACTATTCCTGATGGACATAGCCTACTAATTTTACGTGAACGAAGTCGCGCGCGTCCGCTTGTATTTAATAATTGTTTACCGATCGTGGTTCCAAAGTTTGACTTAATTTTAAGGTTTGTAAGCACTTCAGTTAATTGACGGCATCGAAAAGTTAGATTAATTTATAATTCCCATTTACAACACGAGTTTAAATACCAAGTTAACTTTATGAAGAACATTGTATTGGAAAGACAGTGCCAGGAAATTATTTCGTATAAGTTCGTAGCGATGATCAATGCGTCTGGTTCCATTCATTAATATTTCAATTTGAATTAATAAATTATTTCTTCAATGGCTTTATATTATTCTAGTATTAAACTTGGATTTTGGAAATTTCAGGATATTGAAACTACGAACATAACTATTTGCTTATGTTTTTAAATTCAAACAAACATCATAAACCATATATCTTTATCAAGTCTCTTTATTCATAATCATGAACATAAATCATTTATTATCATGCTACAAAATACCCATACATAAATTCTTTATAGACTAACATACATAAAGATATTAAAGATATAAATCACAAAAATAAAAACAAACCTATTTCGGCGACCATTCGATGCGGCTCCGTTGCATCGTCAATTCTGGTGACAGTTCTCCAGTGGCAGGCTGCCCCTAAACCGCCTGAACATGACACCTTTCGGCCAAAAGTCCGCACATAAGATGCTCTCCATCAACAGCCTTATTGTACCTATATGCTTATGTAGTAATATAGTATATGAATCCATCCCAAGCCATCCCTGATTTTCATCATTAGCTCCGCTTTACTAAACCATTCAGTCATTAAGTGAATGCCTCAGTTATATAATTTATCGCTACATGTGTCCTTGTAATATTTGAAAAGTAACCTACCGTCAGTTATGTGTATCCAATCAAAAAAATATAGTACAACTACAGGAGTCAGAAGACAGAAGGCGTTTAGCTATAAGGGGTGTCCTATTGTATGCCTCTCGGTTTATCGTATAACTTGTATTAATTCGTACGTGCGGCAACTTAATTGTGACGGCCCCTGAAGACCTAACGCGCTAGCTTTAATCGCTGACATAAACCATATATCCCTTTCTAACCCGTACGCGTGTGCGAGAGGGACCGAAGCGTTTATGTGCACGATAAACGCTAGCCTGCTACTAGAGCTGACCCCAGTGTAAAAAACCTATTTAAGATTTTAAAAAAACATTGTATTTTTTAAAACACCTCGTTGAATTTATTGCCGGTATCTTCTCATCAGAGGTATTTTCTGATGCATTTTATGACATTTAACGAGTTTTAGAGTCAGCAAAAAATGGTCCCTGAAGATATATTATTGTAACTAAACCTGGGCCCGATGTAGATAAAATTTGCTCGCGGTAACAATAAATCGAGATGAATCGTGAACACCGCGCGTTGGTATTGGCACAAAATAAATAATAGTACAAGTACAGAAGTTTTACTTCGAGCAAAAACGACGTTTAACTACAGGAAACGTCCTACTGTATGAAACTCTCTGTCTTTCGTATAACTCGTGTTCATTCGCACGCGCAGCTACTCAATCACGCCGGCCCCAGTGCAGTGGTGTGCAAAAGTTGTTGCAGCTCTGCTAAGTAAGCCGCGCCCGGTATAGGCTGGAACTTGGAACACCAAAATAACTAGGTACTATTTTTGTAAGTCATTGACGTAGTCTTGGCTAAATTCGAGTAGGCAAGGGCTCGAATGGCTATCGGGACCCAAAATACATATAAAGCGTAGGTAGGCCCCCCACAAAGTGGACTAAACATTGAATAAAGGTTGAACGGAGAGCTAGGAAATCAGCATCGATGTAGGCAGAGCAGGACATGGAAGGGTAGGCCCTTCTTCAAGTAAAAGTATTTCGGTTGGGATTACAAATGCAAACAAATATACACATATGAGCTTTTATAGGTAACTCAACTATTTGGCACTGTCTGTCAGTCAGTCAGTAACGTACGTTATGTGCGTTTTTGTTATGTGTTAATATAGGTAAAGTTCTTATAACTCATTGTCCATAAATTGCAGAGCCCTGCTGCGAATGACTGTGAGCTTTGGAAAAATAACGACGCACTCATATTCACGCTGGTCCATAACGAATAGTTCTTTTATTGTAGGCCGTGATTAATCTTTCGTTTTGCAAACAGCCAACTAATAGAAAATAATGAAACTTTGAGTAAACATAAACACCTTCTAGCAACCAAGGTAACAGTCATAGGCGCCTAGTTTTTGCAGCTTTGTCACCAATAGTGTATTGAAATAAAATAAATGAAAAAGGAATAAAAAATATTTATTCGCATTTACTATGTCTCCTTTATTTGTCGTGTTCTTCATTATTAAAGGTTATGTCCATCTTAAAAAGCCTTCGTTGTCGTGCCAAGCAATGCCCTCCAGATCTTTCTGTACACGGTCTGTCTTAAGGCTAAAGTGATTGGTAGGCCATTGATAGTCTCCACTTGATCTCACTAGCGAGCGGCCGTTTTCCATCTATTTTAGCCATTAACTTTATGACTTTTTAAAACCTAAATAAATTAAGCATTATTAAATTGTTGCAAGAGTATAAATAAATCTAGCAGAATACCTGCCTTAGAATATGATCGAACACACCCCATCATTAGCTGGATGGTGACAATAGTAGTGTTTAGTGTTCGTGTTGTTTCTTACCTTTATCGTACGAGTGTCAGAGGATAGCATTCAAATAAAAAAATAATGACTATACTATAGTCAAGGAACAATCGGGAAAAAATATAATAAGATCAAACTCAAGGCAGGTGCAGCGCACTTAGCAAAACTACAAGTCCCTCAGCAGACCTCAACAAAATCAAAGTCAAATATCTTTCTTATCTTTTTTCAGATTTGGCTTACAGGAAGCACTGATAAATGTCATAAAATGCATCAGAAAATACCTCTGATGAGAAGATACCGGCAATAAATTCAACGAGGTGTTTTAAAAAATACAATGTTTTTTTAAAATCTTAAATAGGTTTTTTACACTGGGGTCAGCTCTAGTAGCAGGCTAGCTTTTATCGCTGACATAAACCATATATCCCTTTCTAACCAGTACGCGTGTGCGAGAGGGATCGAAGCGTTTATGTGCACGATAAACGCTAGCCTGCTACTAGAGCTGACCCCAGTGTAAAAAACCTATTTAAGATTTTAAAAAAACATTGTATTTTTTAAAACACCTCGTTGAATTTATTGCCGGTATCTTCTCATCAGAGGTATTTTCTGATGCATTTTATGACATTTATCAGTGCTTCCTGTAAGCCAAATCTGAACAAAGATAAGAAAGATATTTGACTTTGATTTTGTTGAGGTCTGCTGAGGGACTTGTAGTTTTGCTAAGTGCGCTGCACCTGCCTTGAGTTTGATCTTATTATATTTTTTCCCGATTGTTCCTTGACTATAGTATAGTCATTATTTTTTTATTTGAATGCTATCCTCTGACACTCGTACGATAAAGGTAAGAAACAACACGAACACTAAACACTACTATTGTCACCATCCAGCTAATGATGGGGTGTGTTCGATCATATTCTAAGGCAGGTATTCTGCTAGATTTATTTATACTCTTGCAACAATTTAATAATGCTTAATTTATTTAGGTTTTAAAAAGTCATAAAGTTAATGGCTAAAATAGATGGAAAACGGCCGCTCGCTAGTGAGATCAAGTGGAGACTATCAATGGCCTACCAATCACTTTAGCCTTAAGACAGACCGTGTACAGAAAGATCTGGAGGGCATTGCTTGGCACGACAACGAAGGCTTTTTAAGATGGACATAACCTTTAATAATGAAGAACACGACAAATAAAGGAGACATAGTAAATGCGAATAAATATTTTTTATTCCTTTTTCATTTATTTTATTTCAATACACTATTGGTGACAAAGCTGCAAAAACTAGGCGCCTATGACTGTTACCTTGGTTGCTAGAAGGTGTTTATGTTTACTCAAAGTTTCATTATTTTCTATTAGTTGGCTGTTTGCAAAACGAAAGATTAATCACGGCCTACAATAAAAGAACTATTCGTTATGGACCAGCGTGAATATGAGTGCGTCGTTATTTTTCCAAAGCTCACAGTCATTCGCAGCAGGGCTCTGCAATTTATGGACAATGAGTTATAAGAACTTTACCTATATTAACACATAACAAAAACGCACATAACGTACGTTACTGACTGACTGACAGACAGTGCCAAATAGTTGAGTTACCTATAAAAGCTCATATGTGTATATTTGTTTGCATTTGTAATCCCAACCGAAATACTTTTACTTGAAGAAGGGCCTACCCTTCCATGTCCTGCTCTGCCTACATCGATGCTGATTTCCTAGCTCTCCGTTCAACCTTTATTCAATGTTTAGTCCACTTTGTGGGGGGCCTACCTACGCTTTATATGTATTTTGGGTCCCGATAGCCATTCGAGCCCTTGCCTACTCGAATTTAGCCAAGACTACGTCAATGACTTACAAAAATAGTACCTAGTTATTTTGGTGTTCCAAGTTCCAGCCTATACCGGGCGCGGCTTACTTAGCAGAGCTGCAACAACTTTTGCACACCACTGCACTGGGGCCGGCGTGATTGAGTAGCTGCGCGTGCGAATGAACACGAGTTATACGAAAGACAGAGAGTTTCATACAGTAGGACGTTTCCTGTAGTTAAACGTCGTTTTTGCTCGAAGTAAAACTTCTGTACTTGTACTATTATTTATTTTGTGCCAATACCAACGCGCGGTGTTCACGATTCATCTCGATTTATTGTTACCGCGAGCAAATTTTATCTACATCGGGCCCAGGTTTAGTTACAATAATATATCTTCAGGGACCATTTTTTGCTGACTCTAAAACTCGTTTTTAGGGTTTCGTGTCCAAAGGGTGCCAATAGGACCCTACAAATAAGCCTCCGCTGTCCGTCGATCCCGTCGTCTGTCACCGGGCTGCATCTTTTGAACCGTAGTAAATAGACACTTGAAGTTTTCACAGAATGTATTGCCGTTATAAAAATGCAAAAAGTTTAAAATTAAACGGGGTCCCCATACAAGTCACGTGTTTTTTCAAAGTATCTTTTGAATCGTAATAAACTTTAAAATCTGCACAGAGTGTGTATGATGGCCGCTGTAAATAAATAATAAAAAAAAGGTTTAGAATGAAAAGAGGTAGAAGAAGCGTGATTATTTCGGCGTTTTTCTACGGAGCACTTCGTGTGCGACCCCGACTCGTACTTAGCCGGTTTTTCTGTATTACCGTTTGTACTTGATAGCTTAAATAAATGAATCCCTGCTCGCGTGGACACAATGGATTTGGAGAAAGCCCGGGAGAAGGAAAGGACGCTGGCATGTCGGTAAAAGGGTTTCCGTTTTTAGGTTATACGCTAGAGGTAGTTGTTTCATACAAAAGTATTTGATCCAAACGATCAAGAAAAGTGCTCAAGCTCTGAATTTTACAAACATTGTTATAAACGATTCAATCCTAATTTTTAAATTTGGTTTATGATAATTATGATCCTTATGTATTTGACTTTTCCATTTCTTTTTATTATTATTTCTATTTGACATCCAAAGATATTTTAATCTTAATTTTAAATTTTAATTTATATTGCCCACTAACATAGTTGTGTAAGTAATTATTGTTACTAACACATTATGGGATCAGATCCTGCAATAAAAGAAATTGAATTTGAATTAGAAAAATAATTATTTACTGTCTTTATTTAAAATTTAAATATTTCCGATTATGATAAACAGAA
The DNA here is from genome assembly GCA_963691745.1 of Ditula angustiorana. NCBI lineage: Eukaryota > Metazoa > Arthropoda > Insecta > Lepidoptera > Tortricidae > Ditula > Ditula angustiorana. The sequence continues at coordinate 6,507,933 of OY829490.1, read as the reverse complement.
AATATTTACATTGGAAAAATTAACACTAATATAAAGAATAAATACATTTATTTACACCAAGAACACGTTTACTGTCTGTTATTGTGTCCTCTACATACCTAAACAATACATTTAAGTTCACTTATGATTTTTTTATTTAAAAAAATCATCTTAAAAAGGTAGAATTAGGTGTATTTATTTCTCAATATATCATCACATATCAATTGTGCACGTGAAAATTAAATATTATTATACACTGCCCCCTTTTTCATAAACGCTTCGTAAACGTTTGTTAGTTAACATGTTTAATGTCTTTATCTGTCATTGTGACGTTTACCCTCAAATGAAAGGGACAAAACATTTGTTAACTTTAAAAGAATGTTAACTTTTTATGAATAAGGGGGTTAATGTTTATTTTCTTTGTAGGTTAAAAACGAAATCAGTAACTAACCAAACAGCTTTGCACGAAAAATACGTATTTCCTGTAGTAAAGCGTAACTAATTGGAGAGAAAAAAATCTTTGAGTTGTAAGGCAGCTGGAGTAGATGTAGAGCTATCTAGATTTCATGCCTTACTTTAGGAGACTTGAAAAGCAGCATTTTTCACAGTAAACAGGTTCATAGTCTGAAGGCGACGTGATTCCTCGCTTTTGAGTAAATAAGGAAATTCTTCAAAGCATATTCGGTTGCAGGATTGTTTTATTTGGGATACCAGTTTCGGGACCATGGAGCGCGATGTAATAAATCTGTAGAGTTAAATAGAACGTGCCAAGGTCTTAAAAACGACTTGGCTGTTGGTTTTAGTGGGAGTTATAGCCAGAATTCACAATTTAAGGGTTAATTTGAATAAGAATAAGAATAAGAATAAGAATCGTTTATTTGTAAAACATAGGTAAGTGTACAAAGGTCGTATAATTGTAAAAGTTTCACTATGTTTTGCCTAGTGGCATACAAATAGGGTGGAGTATGGCATGCAGCATGCTAATTAGGTCCAATAATATAATGTCACTGATAAGAAAATTACAATAAAAATAAATTAGATGTCAATATTAATATTACCTACGAATTACATTCTCTAATCGTCAATCCATAATCATCATTTTGTCATAAAGAAATACAAATATTAATAAGATTAAAGCGTATCATGCATGTATTCTTGGATTGAATAATAAGCCTTAGATGCTAAAAACCTATATAATACATTTTTAAATTCATTTATGTTTTCCAACCTTAAAATTGCTGCCGGTAATTTATTGAAGATCTTAGGAGCCATTCCAAATATACTTTTTGCAAGAAGGGCTGTCTTACATCGTCTATAGTTTATTTTGCCTTGGTGCCGTAGACTATTGAGTTTTGAGAATTCGTTCGTGTTGCGTTTTACATAAATTGCGGTTTCATATATATAGAGAGATGGAAACGTCAGAATATTAAATTTGATGAAATAAGGTTTACATGACTCTCTCGGTCCCAAACCGCAGACTGATCGAATGCATTTCTTTTGTGCTCTAAAAACTAGATCTCTGTCTGTGGCATTACCCCAGAACATTATGCCGTATCTCAAAGTGGACGTGACATACGCATGGTAGGAAGTTAAAACAGCAGATTGGTTAACTTTTTTACTAAGTTGATGTAAAGCATATGAAAATTTATTAAGTTTTTTACATATTATGTCTATTTGATTCTTCCATGTCAACTTATTATCTAAACTTAATCCTAAAAATTTCGTAATGTCCGCTTCTTCAATACTATGTCCCTTATAAATTACACTTAAGTTTCTAATTTTGTCAATTCTTTGTTTGAAATTCATGATTTTGGTCTTGACTAAATTAATGTGGAGATTGTTGCTGTTAAGCCAATTGATCACTAATTCTAATGATTTGTTGATTTTAGCCTCATAGGTGTGTAGATCTTCTCCAGTGAATATTATGGTGCTGTCATCGGCAAAAAGAACCATAGATTCAGAGATAGTCTGGGGGAGGTCATTTATATAGATTAGGAAAAGAAGTGGTCCTAAAACGCTACCCTGTGGCACCCCAAACTTGATCTCCCTAAAATCTGAGGAGTAGGTGATCTGTTTCTTAGTCTTGACATTAATATGATCAATTTGAGTAAGTTGTTGTCGACCCGTCAAGTAGGATTTTAGTAAACTATGTACATTTCCACGGACGCCATACTTATATAGTTTTGCCAACAAAATATTGTGGTCAACAAAATCGAATGCCTTAGTCATATCCATATAGAGAGCAGTTACAGGTTTTTTTTTGTCCATGTTTGTCATGATCGTCTTTAGTAGGTCAAATATTGCCATATTTATCGATTTGGACTTACGAAAACCTTTTTGCTCTTGCGCAAAAAGGTCAAATGCTTCGAAATAACTGTTAAGGCTTTTGTAAATTACTTTTTCTATTATTTTCGAGAAAACAGAAATTAAGGCAATGGGTCTGTAGTTACTCATAGAGGTTTTGCCACCTTTTTTATAGAGTGGCCGTAATATTGCTATCTTTAGCTTTTCTGGGTATTTTCCATGTTCTATACATAAATTTACTATGTGGCTAATTGGTGCAGATATTACACTTTCAACTTTTTTAATAACCTTTGTACTAATGCCGTCATAACCAGTGCTATTACAGTTTTTTAAAGAATTAATAATTATCCTAATATCATCGGGGGTAGTTGGTTTCATAAAAATAGAATTAGATGAATTAAATGTCATAGTTGTATTTGTATTATTAGATGTCATATTATTATTATTATTGGTAATTAAGTTATTTAATAATTTATTATCTGAGTTGATTTGGTCATGAATGTCAGTGAAATAGTTATTAAATGTATGTGCAATTTCTTTAGGATTTTTGATAGCTACGTTATCATCAATAACTATTTCTGAAATATTTTCCTTATAATTTTTGGTTTTAGTCGTATTTATAATGTTCCAAGTTGCTTTTGATTTGTTTGTTGAATTTTTAATGAAATGATCGTTTTGAGCCTTTTGAGTTAACACAATTACTTTCTTTAGTCTTCTGGAATATTGTTTTAAATAGTTTTTATTACTTTCATTCGGTCTTAATCGATATTTCCATAATAAATCCCTTTTCTTTTTGCAACACTTCCTAATTCCTTTAGTAATCCACTTTGGCTTATTAAAGGCAGCTATTTTAACTCTGACGTAAGGGAAACATAAGTTATAAAATAGTTCAAAGTGGTCACTGAAATAATTGAACGCTTTATTAGAGTCGTTAGACAAATACACGTCATTAAAATTGATTCCTGTTAAGCATTCCGCAAACTTTTCAATGTTGTTATTACTTAGGTCTCTTTTAGAAATAAACCAATGAGAAAGCAAACACGTAGGTTTTACTGAACATTTAAAAATCTGAGCAGTATGGTCGGAAATAGCAAGCTCGACCACCTCTGCCTTCGCACCTAGCATGTTACGAGTGTGTATAACATTATCAATACAAGTGTTGCTGTGTAGACGCGTTGGTACTGATACTCCAAATTTGAGATTAAAACCAGCAATTAAGTTTTTAAAATCAACTGTGTGCCTCGTTCTTTTCAAAATGTCAATGTTGAAATCGCCGCAAATTATAACTTTTTTCTGAGTATGACATATTTTGCTCAGGATTTCGTTTAATTTACTCTTAAAGATCGCTATGGACGAGGTATCATATTTGGGAACACGGTATATACAAAGTATTATAATGTTATGTTCTGTCAGCTCGATGGCCGAACATTCAAATGTGTTGCACATGGACGTGCTAGATATATCTTGGAGTATTTTGAATTTGTGACCATTACGAATTAATATGCAAGAACCGCCATTCCTATTGGCGCGCGAATAGTGAGCCGCTAGGAAGTAATTACATAAATTAAATTGGACTTCATCGCCTTGTTTCATGTTATGTTCCGTGATACATATTACATCTATTGACTTTTTGGAAGTTGACAGGTTTTGTAAGTGGACCGTTAAGGCGTCGGTCTTGTTTATTAGACCATTTATATTTTGATGTAGAATAAATATGCTATTATACACGAAATAAACTGTTACTATTTAAATTATTACATATGTTACTGTCATTATCATAGCTACTATCATCCAAAACATCGTTTATGGTCCGGTCTGTATTTTTCGAGCTTGTTAAGGAACTGTTGCGGCCTACAGGTGGAAGGGGCCGCTCCTGAGTCGAAATTGTGGGGATATACTCTTCTCCGTTTATAAACAGACGACTTTTGCGTATCACGGCGTGTTTCCCATTTCGGCGCGCATTATGCAGACAGTCCTGTAGATGTTTCCTCTTCTGTAATGTTTCACTATCAAAAACCTCTGAAACGGCAAAACCCGTGTTCCTGAAGTAGTGTGAATTTTCAATTATGTATGTTTTCATTCGTTTGCTCATTAGTTCTATAATAAGAGGACGGCGATTTCCTTTTCTTCCTATTCGCTTAGCGGATTCGATAAAACTAAAAGTGTTTATGTTAAGTATGTCGCTAAATAAGTCGGTAATGCGATGATATACGTCTTCGTCTGGTTCATTCCAGTATTCGTCTAAGCCGTATAACACAAATTTCTTTGAGTTATCTTTATCTGAATTACTCATATTATTCATGTTGTCATATTTGGTCTTTAGAGCTTGCAGTTCAATTTTTATTTTGCGATTTTCTTGTTCTAAGTACTCTATTTTAGTGTTGAAATGTAAAAGTTGGTTCTTCATGTCTTGTTGTATTGATATGATTTCTTTATTTTTTTCCATAAAATTAGTTTTTATCTCGTCAATTTTTGAATTAATTTCGGTGTGTATCAGAGTTTTTAAGATAGTTGTAAAGGTTTCGTTATTACTCTTCAATTTAGAGTCCAACAAGGTACTTATTTGGTCTAATGTTATGGATGGTTGAGTTTGCAATTGAATTTGTGATTGAATAGGAGATTTGATGGTGTCGTCCGACAGACTTTTATCGGTGTCATCTCGAAGCAACTCGTCGACTGACATGTTCGTTTCGTCTAATGAGGTAAAATCAAACTGTTGACGAACTGGTGTGCCATCATTTCTTCTTCTAGACGTAATATTCATACAGGACGGACAGCGCCATGCACGCTCGAGTTCCGCTTTTTTCTCTCGAAATACTGCCGTAGTCATGGCTAGGCACATATAATGGTAAGTGCCTCCGCATGCAATGCATCTTAGCAGCTCAGTATCTTTTTTAATAGGTTGAAGACATGACATGCAATTCATGTTTAATTAAAGCGTTATAGCGATAAAAAAGACGACAGTAAAAGTGTAGGCCTATTTTCTATTGTTCTCCGCCGACGGCAAAGTGCATCGAAGGTGGGCGGAGTTAAATAGTTATTACTTTGTTTACGCTATCGGGGCTGTATGTTATATAACTGTCTCTTTTTTTCTAATGCGATTCCAATGTACCTATTGCTTTTCTAACGCAAGTTGGTCGGATATATCGCTAGATGGCGTTGTGTTCAACAATTGGATATCGAGATTATTTTAGAACAATTTTACTCATTTATTTACTGTACATTAAATACAAATTTATTTATATATATCGTAGATACTGATAATATTCTTCTATTTGTGTTTTTGTGCACTCAATGATTAGCAGTTGTCGTTAAAGATCCGTAGATTGTTCGCAGGATCAGCTGTTCAATCAGCTGTTGAATCCGTTGTTCTATTGTTAAATATTTACTATTATAGGTGATTGAGGAAGGACAGTTCTGATCTAGATGTTGTATATGTTTGAGTCTGTTTACACTAACTTGTACTAGGAGGGAAACGTTCTTTTAATTACACTTTACGCGGTTAAACTCGAAGTAACGGCCATCTATATGTTTTTATGGCTTATGTTCACAGTTATTACGACACAAACAGTTTTCAAAACACTTTCACAGAATATTTACGCTATCGTCTTTGTAAATCTATCAAAATTCACTCCAAATTGCTAGTTAAATTATATTTAAATAATATTTAAATACTGAGCCGATGTTTACATAGATAGCAGCGCCATCTACCCTCTTATAATGAGATATAATTGAGCCATAGTGTTTCGCTTTATTCATTTTTAGCTTAAATTCGAACTGATATTTTTATTTTAACTTATCTTACTAAGGGTTATTTCAGATACACATCCAACCATTAAGTTGGTGATGTGGTGCAACGGTAGTTTCTGTTAATTCTCCTGGTTTGGGATATCCACTACCATGGAGTTTCAACGATACATCCATTGTAGTCGTCATAATGTAGTGAAATCCTGTGTACATCCTGTGTTACTACACTAGTAACAAATCTAGTCGCTGTGACCACTTAGTTTCTTCACGTCGGCGATAAGTGGTGAACTTCTGAAACATAAATACAACTTTTTGGGGATAAAACTACATACAGCCGTAAAAATGTAACAATTACTGATTACGACCAGAATTTAGATGCAGATTATTTTGTTATCGAAAGTTTAATCGCCACGACGAGATTTGGTTGTATGGGTCATCTTTCTTTGTAGAATGTGTGTAAAGGAGGCCGAAACAATGGAACACATTATATGTGATTGTGAGGCTCTCGCCAGAACAAGAACGAAACTCCTCGGTAACGGATACCCCAAACCAGAATTAAAGGCACTACCGCTAAACTACATCATCCACTTTATGGAGGAAGTGGATCAAGCGATGGACTAAGTGCGAAGGAAAGGTAAATACACAAAAGATCCCACTGGGTCGAACTGTATCCTAAAGGACCCCTTGTATATAAGATAAGATAAGATGGGCCATTCTTAGACTGGCGAGAGCATTACAAGCACACATAATGTGTTCCATTGTTTTATTTTAAGTTAATCAAAAAAAAACAAGGCTTACCATGGTTTACCAGTCACGTATTTTATTGCCAAATGTAAATCAAAGTAGGAAGAATTAACACCAGCCTTGACAGAAACAAATGATAGCATGTAACTGATTAGTTAATACAGTATTTTCCTTGTACCGTTCATGTTCTTTTAGGGCGAGGACTGTCATTAATCGTGTAGCATCTTAATATCCGACAACAACAGGTAGCACGTTTAATAAATACTACAACGCTTTTTTATAGGTATTTTTGACAATGACCGAGATTATTATTAAAAGAAATAAGCCATACGCAGAAATAAATCGTTATTTATTACAAATTCCACAATAATTAAACGTCAACTTAAATTAAATAGTGAATCTTATTATCTCAAAAAAATAGCATAGACTAGGGGGGAGCAGGAGGGACTTCTTCACTAGTCGGCGTTCCGATTCGAAAAGAGACCGCTGCCAGGGTGCGCTCGCTTATAAAGACTCTTGGTGGGAGAGGCTGGTGGTGACGGTACTGAGACAGGTATATAGCTGCAGGTGCCGTAGTGGTATTTTTTGCTTAATTGCTTGCTTGTAATTAGAAGAATGAAAAAAAAACGTATAATTACTCATATTCAACACACACACCTTTCACCTCCTTTTTTTAACGTCTGTTATAAAGAATCGCACTTTTGGGTAACCATTTGAATTTCGTATTGAACAAGGTAAACGCGTTTAAAGAACGTCTGCGCGTATTTAAGAGACCGCAGGTGGCATCATGTTAATAATTAATTATTTTTAAACCCCTTAAAAGGTACACAGTTAAGGTTTAGTTTTTTGACGGTGAAATGGTAGTAGAACGATAATGAAAAGAACGGCCTTTAAAAGTTAAATAATATACCGATGGTTGACTGGTTGAGAATGCCTTGAAGCATTAAGTCTGCCATTTGTAAATTTATTTTGTATTGTGCAAAAAAGTGTAAATAGATATATATATATATATATATATATATATATATGCTCGTAAGGAACTATAGTAGCACTGCCGTTACTGATATGATAATGGAAATTGATTGACAGATGTTTGATAAAATAAATAAAATAATTTATTTTAAGACAACCGAGGCGATAGTTTGTTCACACTGTAGCTTATAAATATGACTTTTAATAACTAGGTATAATGAAATAGAATCAAAAAATAATTCAAAATAAAGTATTATTTTACTAAAATAACAACTAAATAAAATAGAAAATATCATACATAAAAAGAAAGAAATAAAAAAGTTTCTACTATAAGAGTACCTACACTTCTCGACTACGCTTGTTATTTTGGTTCCATTACAATAATCTATAATCATGTCGTGTTGTTCCGGTGTCTCTAAAAATAATTTAGAAAAAAACTGTGACTCTTACTTGAAGAAACAAGTTTAGAAAGGAATGACTTGTTCGCATTTCTTATTACTTTTACTAAAGATCTTACAATAATTATAGTATATTCTTTAGGGATTAAAGGTGCAGTCAATTTCAATAGCATAAGATTATTATATGCCCTAATAATTAAATTATCATCTAACCCCCTTATTCATAAACGCTTCGTAAACGTTTGTTAGTAATTTATTCAATTCAATCTTTGTATTATAGCGCCATCGGTACTCTCGATGATTCCGCCAATTAGACGCGTAGCGCTGGGTTTTGAGGTTTCAAAAATACTAATGTTAGCTTTTTTTCGTATATAGTTTCTTGACCATTTACTTAACCTAACACATGAGTTTGTGTCAGTTTAGGGTTGTGCATAAGTAGTAATTCAGGTTTTTGTCTTTTCTAACAATATCGGATCAAAAGAAAATTAGAGATGAAAATTTTACTTTCATGATGATGACGAAGTTGTAACCGACGTACATGAGCCTTTTGTGTCATCTCTGTCAATGGAAATACAGTTATTTAGCCACTACCTAAGATGTCGCCTTAGTAGCTCTAAAAGAATATTACAATTGGTCAAATAAGTGTTAGATGTTTTAGGTCAATGATATCTGTTGTACAAAGTATTCTGTGTCGAATTCACCCATGGTATTTCTAGCTACTTATTTTTTTTTGTAAAATACCCTGTAAAAGTCACAAAAGAAAATTCAAGTTATTAGAGTTTATGTCTTTATTATTATTACGGTGTAACGAAACACTATTCACAATTTGTGTCGTTTTTATTCATGAAATATTATTATTAAAATACAGTTGAAAGACGAAAACTTTTTAGCGCGAAGGACGGAGAAAGCATACACGCGCGGGGAACGGGGGGCGGGGTGCGGCGAGGCCGCGTGCCTGCTGTTTGTTTACATTCGATTGCGAGTCGCGACAAGTGCGAAGTGCAATGTGGCCGCGTTGTGAATTAAATATGAAGCTGCGAAATACTAAAATGGAAGTTAAAAGTAATAAATGTGTTGTATGTGAGCTCATACTGGACGTAAATATTGTGATCGTTAAAGAAAAGGAATATTCAAGTTCATTGACTCGAGCGTTGCTAGCGTTGACGGAAAAGTAGACTGTTTTAAGTAGAGATGCCACGAATAGTGAATTGGCCGAATACCGAATACCGAATATTCGGCAACGCTGTCGGCCGAAGCGCCGAATATTCGGCGCGAAGTACATGCTTGGTGGGGGCGCGTTTGCTGGAATAAGACAAGTCACAACCTGTTTTTCTCGTTGCGTCGCGTCACGGCGTTACAAGTGGTGGTCAGCAAACGAAAAACATTACCCGAACCTTTCGAAATTTGCAAAAGTTTATCTTTCTTCGCCAGGAAGTAGCGTTTATAGTGAGAGGTTATTTTCTGAGGCTGGTAACGTTTACGATGAAAAGCGCAATCGTTTGCTACCAAAAAATGCTGAAAAGCTCGTTTTTATCCATCACAATTTACCACTGATTAATTTTAATTACTAAAATGTTGTAATTTGGAAATAAATACATAATTTTGAGTAAAACAACATGTCTCTTTTTACATGATTTGCTATTCGGTATTCGGCCGAATAGTACGTACTATTCGGCCAATACCGAATAGCAAAAAAACTGGCCGAATAGGCCGAATACCGAATAGTTGCCGAATATTCGTGGCATCTCTAGTTTTAAGGACCGTGCCGAAATTTTAACTACTTAAGTTCGCTTTACAAATGAGACTGATTAACGACACTTTATAATAAATAATTAAAAATTAAAGTATTAGGTTACAAATAATATTATTACAAATTGTTACAAGTACAAGGTATTACAAATAATAATCTCCTAAGGCTGATACAAATTTGTACCTATATTACTAATCAGGTAGGTATCTTATTCAAATATTAAGTTGTTTTTATTAATAAATCTATTAAAGCTGGTAAAAAATTGTACATTAGTAGTTAAGAATATAAAAATAATGAAAATGATTGTAATGTCAAATTTATTGGCATAAATAGTGAAGATATTAAAATATGTGATACACGACATATTAAGATTATGTATAATTATGTAAATATTAATAGTTTATGAAAACACCCTAAAACTTTATAGGTTTTAAAATAATGGTATACTGTGATTTAGTTCTTAAAAGTTTTTTGACATTGTCATAGATAGTATGTGATTGTTTTGTGTAATTTAAAAGTAGTGTTCAAGACTAAAAGTGATTTTAGAAGAAATTATTAGCAATGACGGCCTCTAATTTTTATGATCATTACCGACAAGTATGAACACAAAGAATAAGTGTATCAATGTCTGACTTTCAAAATTCAGAAAAAAATGGGAATGAAAGTGATCCCATAAAAAATACAATTATGACAATTAACAATTATTACGGCGACGGCGACGGTGGTAAAATTATATTATTTTTTACACATAAAAGAATTGAAGTGTTTGAAAATGAAAATGAAAATGAAAATGAAAATGAAAATGAAAAATTTATTTTGCAAGTAGGCCATATAGGCTCTTTTACATGTCTGAATCTACTAGCGCTTCGGAAAGCAGTTTATCTTTTTTTTTCTTCTCTTTTGAAAACAGCTGTTTGAAACACGGACCTAAAAAAAAATTCTTATGTAACAACAAATTATAACTTTTAAGGCTTACGATTATTTTGTGCTTTATATATTATTATAAAAATAAAAATATTGTATTATGATCCACAAATTGTTTTTACCTCTTACCACTGTTAATACCTTGAAAACAACGATTGGCATATTTAAGCCTTTGTTCCCAACGAGTCACAACCTCAACTGTCACACTGTGACTCGTTGGAAATATTTTTACTAAAAAAATCCCAACCAGTCACACTGTTACTAGATGGGATAGTATTTGATATTTATTCTCAACGAGTCACACCCACTGTGACTCGTTGGGAATACTTTTTGCTACAAAAAATCCCAACCAGTCACACTGTTACTAGATGGGTCATTTTTTATATTTGTTCCCAACGAGTCACACCCGCAAGTGTCACGTTGTGACTCGTTAGGAACAATTCTTGCTGTAAAAATCCCAACCACGCTGTTACTAGATGGGTTAATATTTCATATTTGTTCCCAACGAGTCACAGCCGCAACTGTCACACTGTAACTATAGAAAGGTATCTTAGTATCGAATTTCCAATCAATTATCACTGTTATTCGATCAGACAGTTAATTTTATTTGTTTTTAACAATCATATAAGTTTGGTGATGAAATAAGACTGAAATGACAGTACTCACCTAACATAACCTATTTTCCTAGTAGCAATTCCTTTCTAACCTAACCTACTTTTTGTAGGAGTCGCAGTTCTAACCCAACCTAACCTAATTTTCTGGTAGCAATTTATTTCTGTTGGGATCGCAGTTCTAACCTAACCTAACCTACTTTACTGGTAGCAGTTCGTATTTGTTGGGGACGCGGTTCAAACCTAACCTTACCTACTTTTCTGGTAGCAGTTCGTTTCTGTTGGTGATGCGGTTCAAACCTAACCTAACGTACTTTTCTGTTAACAGTTCGTCGTTGTTTGATTTGTCTTTTCACAGTCTACTATTAGGTAATGATTTATTGTAGCAAAAAGTGTTCCTAACGAGTCACAGTGTGACAGTTGCGGGTATGACTCCTTGGGAACAAATATAAAAAATGTCCCATCTAGTAACAGTGTGACTGGTTGGGATTTTTGCAGCCAGAATTGTTCCCAACGAGTCACAGCGTGATAGTTGCGGGTGTGACTCGTTGGGAACAAATATAAAAAAATGTCCCATCTAGTAACACTGTGACTACTTGGGATGTTTTGAAGAAAAGAGTATTATTGTAATCGAAATTATTTATTTCTTAATTTTTTCGATTTTCTTTTTGTATTTTTTTTTACACATTCAAATTAAATTTAAAATGCTACAAATAAAAATTAGGGTAATGGCAGGATACCCTAATTTTTCTTTGTGTTGACATTCATTATTAAAAGCAGAGAATAATCCGTTACATACATCTTCATCCGATTTCCGATTCTATCATGAAATTGTATGAATAAACTTTTATTTCTAGATCGTTAATCGGATATAGATGTACTTAACAGACTATTGTTTGCTTTTTAGTTGTTTTTGATGTCAGTTTTTTTTATTGTAATCGAAATCAATTTTTTTTTATTTTTTTTCGATTTTTCTTTATGTATTTTTTTTACATTCAAATCAAATTTAAAATGCTATATAATGAATGACAACACAAAGAAAAATTAGGATAATGGCAGGATTCGAACCTGCAACATCAGCATTCTGTGCCTTGCGTATTCCAGTTTCCGCCACATTACCGCTGCCATACCCTGCGAATTTTTCAATGTGTTTCGTCTTTATGGTCATTACATTATTGATTTTTTTTTTCTTTGGGAAAACTACCCCCGATGTCATCTATGAGAAACTTAATCAAGTTATCTAATTCAACTTGGTCATTTATTTATTAATGTGGCGGAAACTGAAATACGCAAGGCACGGAATGCTGATGTTGCAGGTTCAAATCCTGCCATTACCTTAATTTTTCTTTGTGTTGTCATTCATTATTTAGCATTTTAAATTTAATTTCAGTTTTTTTTCTCGCTTTTTAGTGGGTCGGTTTATTTATCTAAGTTACAATTGCATATTTAATGTAAATTGCTCACCACCTTTTACAAAATATTGCTTTTCCCAATGCTGGGGCGATAATTGTTGAGGAGTTCTCCTGGTACTTCAACATCAGCTCCACTTTACCATATGCCTTGCAACGAGCTTAAACTGCTAAGCAACTATATTTAAAAAACCGGATCGCCACTTGTGAAATACTTATTATTGAGTAGTTCCGGTGACCGTCTGTGGTCTTTATCATCAATTCCACTTCACCAAATGGTGTTTTCTGAGAGCAAAAGCACAAGTTACTATCTAAAATATCCAAATCGCTACAGGTGTGCATACCATTTTAGAAGAGTTCCCTCGATTTCCCCAAGATCCCATCATCAGATCCAAACTTGGTGGCAGTGAGACCAATTTGGAAGTATACCCTTTCAAATAAAGAAAGAATTTGTCAAATCGGTCTAGCCGTCTTCGAGTAATCCGTGAATATACATAAACTTCCTCCTTTTTTTGAAGGCGGTTAAAAAGGGAATGTAATTCAGCACATTACATTATCGCTTCGCGAAGAAATCATGCCAACCCGAACGAAGGCGCCGCGCGTGTTCGTTTGTAAATAGTAAGTATAGTACCCGATCGAGACGGACCGAATGTCGCGCCGCCCGCGCACCGCTGCCGGTTGCCGCCACCTCTCGCTCGCTCCTACTCGCTTCGACCGCTGACTTTTTTGTTTTTATTTTCATTAATATATCATGCAAGAAAATGACACAAATTCACAGTGTCGATCTTTTGTGCATTTATGATATTGGATATGTAAACTCTAATAATTGTAATATTCTTTTTAAGTATTTATAGCTTGGAGAAGCAAAAGTATCTGAAATATTAAAAGTTCGTGTTTTAATTTGGCACAAATTTATTTAATAGAGATATTTAAGTGATCTGAGGTATATGGTACTAGTTTTTGGAATTGTAATTTTTTTTTGTCGAAGTTTTTAATATACTGACCCCAAGTCAGTTTTCGCTGGACGAAGATGACACAAACTAGGTTTGTACACTAGACAGGCTATTTAAAATACAAAACCATTAAATCTTTGAACTCTAAATCAATTTTGTCAGTTTTGATTTGAATTGTTTATATCCACTACAAATAATCAAATTTCTAAAAATGCACAACCGGGATGTGACACAAAAACGCAAATATATTTTGTTTATATGCAAATGTATCCACAGACAAGATTTTATCAAACTTTAGAATTCTTGAAGGTTTTGCCCTCAAAATAATTCAGCGCTACGGGTCTAAATGTCGAGGTTGAGGAAGGCACGCACGGTTTTAGAGCAATTGGCCGGTTCGGTCGTCTCCCGACGTAATTTTCGCAAGGAAACTTTGGTGAAATTCTAAAACAAAAGACAGCACAAACATGGATTTTTAAACTTTCTACAAATACAGACTGTTAATTTTAAGAAACTTGCACAACGTAAACACAAATTTGGAGTGAGCTAATGTCAGTAAGAATTTTATATTAACAGGGCGGGGTAAATTGGGAGGAAGGAGATCATACAGGGGTGTTACAATTCTTGGACAGTCAAAAAACAAGTGGTATAGGGTGCCTTCACCTAATCCGCCCTCGCACAGGGAATGGTCGCGGACACGAATTTTAGCTAGGAAGACAGGGGTACATATGTGGCCCAGGCGTTTGTTAGTAAAAACATGTTTTATGTCTTTATCTGTCATTGTGACGTTTGCCCTCAAATGAAAGGGACAAAACATTTGTTAGCTTAAAAAGACTGTTAACTTTTTATGAATAAGGGGGTAAGTGAATAAGTAATTTAAGATTGTTAAGCATGCGTGCCTAATAGAAATTACTCGAAAATATAATATAATATACATAATTTGAGTAGCTGTTAACCCACCCATGTGCTCTGTGGGGCCGTTCAAGTATTACGTAAGCAGTATAGGGGGGCGGGGGGGTCTTTGCTTTGCTTATTTTTCATGACATGGGGGGTGGGGGGGTCTAGATGGTGATTACGTCAGCAGTAGTCATTTAATTTTTTACACATATGGAACTGATTTGCATTATTCAAAATTTAGCGCACCAATATGTTGAACGGCTCGATGAGAACGACATAGGCATTCCAAAATCGGATGAAAGTGAGCATACGTACAACATTGAGCAGCAAACATCCAATGTCATCGAAAACTTAGAATCTTGGATTCGGGTATCATGGACTGAAGACTGTTAATTAGAATTAATATGTATACCAAAAATTTTAACGGTGTTTGTTTAGTACGTACCTTACTCTATGTTGAATACCGATTCGAGTCAATAAAGTTTGTTTAAATTAATATTATGTGCGTTACTCCTATATCCAAAGCCTATTTTCTTATTTCTAGAATTATATCTGCTGGTCATGAATTAATAAAAAAAACAATACATTAAAAGCAAAATCCATATACCAATGTTTACGTAAACATGGGGGGGGGGGTAAGAGCTTTGATTACTTTTGCTGACAAGGGGGAGGGGGGGGGGGGGGTAATAATTGTAGTAAATCTGCTTAAGTAATACTTGAACGGCCCCTGTGCCTAAATAATAAATTTTAACTGAAAACATAAATCAGGTTTTGTGTATTAATTTTGAGTTCTTTTTTACGGAGAAGTTGCATTTCTACTACAAAATGACATACCTATTTAAAAAAGTATTTCTAAAAATTTTCACTTAACCTTACAAGCACCTTTATAATTAGAGCGAACCGAATTGAGAAATGTCATGTTTAAAGTTGTGCCGCTATAATTGTGAACGTGCAATTTGTAGTCGCTGAGAATGTTCAGGCATTTTGTAAAAAACCGCAAATGTTTTAGGTAGTATTTTTTCGTAATTATATGCTGACGCATGGCTTGTTCTGCCATGGCTCTCTGCGCCTAATATATTTTTGATACAGGGGCTCAACGATCGATTCATGAATGCATTAGACAAGCCTATAGGAAAGATTAATTAGAAGCGTGCTCATATTTTTTGTAACGCTCATTTCCAAGTATAAAGGTCAATCAAAAACGTTTTATGTTAATTTGAAATATGCAGCAAGCTTTTTAAACGGAAGGTAAAAAACATCGATTATTGACCAATATAAAACGTATCTTTTACAGTTAGTTTTTGGGTAAGCCTTGTTTCATAGTACGTATGTCATTCAGCTGTCTAGTACAAGTACGAGACTGCCGATGCAATTACTGGCACAAGAGGTATTCCATCTTAGCCTTCTGGGTTGGCAACGCATCTGCAATTTCCTTGGTGTTGCAGGTGTTTATGGGTGACCTACTTGCTCCTTTGCCTTATATGTTGTACAAAAAATATACTAATCTGTTAATATTTCTTTTCTTCAACTTCATCTTTTTTAATGTTAGTTTCGTTCAGTAAATTAGCCGTTTCAAAGCGTTCTTTCAAAACAAAGGGCAATGTTTCTGTTGTATTAAAGACTGTTCCCGAGAATGTTACCCCGCGCATTATTTGCGTGTAAGTAATTTTGCGCTTTTTGGTAAAATCCCGAATGGGAGCGCTGATTTAGCTAAATTAACCGGGTGGGCTCAAAGAGCTCATTAATTACAATCTCTCAGCATGTAATCCGCCTTTGTTCCACCCACAGCGGTAAATTAACTATTTTCAACACGGACTATTTCACTTTTTTCACAGTTAAATATAATGCAAAGCCTGGTTAATTTTTCCCTGTAACGATGTTTAAGAAGAATAGCAAACTGCGGTGCTCTTTAAATCTTGCGTATTTTGTTGTATTCACAAATTATCGTCCCTTTCCTTTCCTTTAAGGTAATGAAAAACTTTGAAAAAACTTAAGTCAAAAAATAAAAAAACTGCATGCAGCAAGCTTTAAACCGGCCAAGTGTACAGAGAAAGTAAAGACAAAAAGAATTGAAGTAAGAGAAGTGAGTACAGAAGGTTTCGGACCACCGTACATTTTTTTTAATAGCCCATATTTGTGGTGCACTGCTGGGCAATTACCACTACTAAATAATATTAAATTTATACAGCTACTGAACAACACATTGCGCTATTATTAATTAATACAGACTCTTCACAGGAGATCAAGTACAAATAACGCTGAAAAAACAAGTTTCTTAGATGGAGTACTCCTTTAATTTTTTTACCTTTTTTTAGCATTTGTTGTTATAGCAAAACACAGTCATTTGATTTTATAGTAAAACACAGTCTGTATACATTTCAACTGTCCACATATTGCGATTACTGTTCAGCACTGTGACAAACTGACACATGGACGGATGGACGGACGAACAGCGACGGATTAGTAACAGGGTTCCACTGACACCCTTTGGGTACAAAACCTTAGAAATTGTTTTTTTTTTGTAGTACTTTCTTTATTTTTGTACTCGTTTAATTTTAATTATGAAAAATATCATATATCCATATCTTTCACTGCAATAAAACCGACGTCACCGTAACTTATCTTTAAAGGTAGGTAAACAAAAAACGAATGTATGTATACCTTCGGTAAATAAATTGATTTTGCATATATACGACGGCAAAGAAAACACGGTAAACTTCGTCCTTTCAGTCGGCTCAAATTACGAAGTCACACGCCGCTTAAGTCCCGCAAAGGTGAAAACTTTGTCAAAGTAAAGTACCAGGTAATTTGGCACGGAATCAGGGCGTTTCGCACGGAGATGTTTGACTTGTTCACCAACACCAAATCGAATGGGATCCGAGTACGCTTGCCACCTAAAGTTAATACTTCCCTACTATACAGGCTCTACCAGACACCGTTGAAAGTTGCGGGTCGTACAAGTCTCTGCGTCATTTGAGTTTTGGAAGCGTTTTCTTAAAAAAGTTGTAGGTGACATGTATCCCAAAGAACCAAAACTAGAGTGCTACAACTTGCTTGAGCAAGACACTATTATAGTGTAATTAGCGTTACAAGCCAATAGAGCCATTACAACTATAACTAAAGCGTTCTTTATTGCAAAAGACCGGGCAGTCCAAATCTCACGAAGAGCATGGCAGCACATTCTCACAGACAATTTCTAATAGCTACGTTTTCTGGCTAATTTATTTTTTTATACAACAGGGAGGAAAACAAGCTTACGGGTCACCTGATGGGAAGTGATCACCGTACATGGTCTCCAGCGGTCCCAAGAGAAATAGCTGATCCTTTGCCGGCTTTTTAATTAAAGAGCCGGGAGCGACGTAGGGTACTCTTTGTCATAAAAACAGAAAAGAGGCAAGACGTGACAAGCAGAAGCTCATCATCAACATCATATCAGTTACTGCTGACGAGAAAAGATACAACATATTTGAATTTTGTATCACTTGAATTCGAAATATTTTTCGGAATATGTTGTATAATCGTACACATTCACCCATACACGGCTTATTGGTAGCCAGCCTGTAAGTTGGAACTTTAAGCGTTCCCATATCTGTGTGCCTTTGGCTTATCGACGTTTGTGGGAAAATTGCATATGTTTTTGCTTACATACATGACTACGAGTATTTTAAATATATATAAACACGAAGTAAATGCTTACATAGTTTATAGATTCAGGCGTTACTTTGCGGAAGTCCATATTGATACTAATGGAAACAATTTCTTTGCTAATCCGCGAACCCAGTGTCAGCAATCGAGAAAAAAGACAACGCCTGTGCTGAATACCTTATTAAAGAAATAAAACAAACAACACAAAACGCGACCACAACCCAACCACCAACACCAAACATCCTACATGTTTGCGAAAAAGGATTTCGACTTGCTGTTCTAGAACAGATGGAAATAAATAGGTACAACAATAGGGGATTAATAATTAATGAGCAGGTAAACGGTGCGTCATCACCGTTACTACGCGTGTTTACAAATTACTACGGGGGTACTGCAGGTATAAATAGGGCCGACCATTCTGGGCAACCTCATTCGTCGACTGACAGTCGAGAGGTCAATAGCTCCTGATGATGCCTCGTGGAGAGGTGAAACACGTGTCGAGTGGTATTTTTGGTGTTGGTGGTTGGGTTGTGGTCGCGTTTTGTGTTGTTTGTTTTATTTCTTTAATAAGGTATTCAGCACAGGCGTTGTCTTTGTTCTCGATTGCTGACACTGGGTTCGCGGATTAGCAAAGAAATTGTTTCCATTAGTATAAATGCTTACAGTTTAGTTTATTTCTTCAGTCAATAAAAAATTACATTATAAATTGTATAGGATGTCAAATTATACGTTTTTATATTGAGATCGTCAAAATTAAATAATAATAAAAAAAAACAAATAGCAGGACCCTTCGATCTTCATTATAACCTTTATGATGCATTTACTCATTTTACTTGCTAAGCAATCGTAGTCGCCCGTACCTCTCGCGGGGACTACGATTTGAGACATTCAGGCCACCAAAAAAAAAGCAAAAAAATAAAAACTTTTGAACTCTAAACATAAAACAAAGATAAGATTGGCATGTCAGCATATAAAAAATTCAATGTATTAAAAGCTAAAACTAGGAAAAATTTAAATCGGAACGTCAAAATGAATTTTTTCTTCAACAGGAATCGTCATAACAAAAATAAATAAAAAGAAAGACGAAAAATAAAAAAAAATATTATTCGTACGAAAACAAAATAAAAATGTCTAAATACTCGTACTCTTTCACTGAATACAATCGATGATCCAACAAATGGTTCTTCTTTAAGAAATAAATAAACACCTACAGAAATAAAAGAAAAGTTTATACGCGACAGGCGTGCATAGGGACGCCTGTCGTGATTACTGCGTGTCACTGCGACCGCTGTGAGAAACGACGCATTTAGACGTGACTTGAAATGCTCTTTGCTAAATGTGTCCTTTTACATAAACCACCTACAATCCGTGACTTCAGAAGGAAGTGAGTATGATTTGCAAACAAAATCAAAAAAGAAATGTTCCAAAAGTATCGTTTAACTTAAGAACTGATGAAGCGATAGAACTTACCAGCACCTAATTGACCACTCATCGGTGAAATTTCATTTTACGATGAAAATTTATGAATAAATTAAATATAAGCCATAATCTCAATAGTTAGGTATTCTGCTCTTTCATACACGGAAGTTCCATAGAAAAATTATCCATGCAAAAAGACACTACTAGTTGACTGGGCTAGTAACTCAAAGTCAAGTCAAAGTTAATTAGTAACCTAGTTTGTAAAAAACAAACGCTATATATTCTTGTTATAGCTGAATTATTAGCTCAGAGATATTAAATAACGACTCCTTGAGAGACATGTCAATTACTTTAAAAAATCTGTTCGGAGTTTTGTTGACAACTCCAACATTAATTTAGTAACATATTTCCTTGAATTCAATCATAAACTTCAATTGTTCACTTTCATTCTTTCACTCTTTCACTTGACTTTCGAACTATCTGTTTATCACACGTGATTATTGTATCGATAGCTTCAGTTTATGCAATATAATAGTATTTTATGCAACTGTTGCATAATGAGGGGTCTTAAAAGACGAGTGTGGTTTTATGAAACGAGCGTCAGCGAGTTTCATAATAGGATCACACGAGTGTTTTAAGACCTAATTATGTACAGTTGCATACATTACTTTATCTACACACATATCATAAGTACTCTATGATGGGTTCAGAAGCCATAGGGCAATGACCTGCATTGCTACTGGCTACTAGTGCTAGGTACCTGTTAAATATCTATAGACTGTACACATTAAAATAATTTAATAAAAAATGAATTTGAACAAATATACAAACAAATTAGAAAAATTATCATAATAATATTAGTTGTTATAATGCTGGTCATTACCTACGGTTTCTGAACGCATTATAGAGCATTTATGATATATGTGTAGATAAACAACTTTACACGTCGCTGTTATATTTCCATGCGAACGACTTCCACAGAAGAAGCAAACAAAATCCTACAGTCCAGTATTTACCTGCGCGGCAGTTTTTACGTATATCCCATGTCTGACAATAATGAAATTTTCGCGAAGAAGTCTTACCTTTGACCCGGTTTTCATTCGTAGCTAAAGATATCATCTTAAGTCTCACTCGCCGGGCGCGCGGCTATCACGGGTCAGTTAGAGCTCTTACATTCTTTTATATGCTTCGACAGTTTGTATAAGGAAAAAGTGAACGTTTTTTGAGAATGCTTACACAGTAATACCATTAGAGGGAAAGAGTTTGCCAGTTCCGCGACGACATCTGCTTTTCCTCTGATCAAGGTTAATGATCTACAAACAAAAGTGCTTCCACGGGAGTGATAATTTCGTTTGGCCGTTACATTACGGCAAAAGATAAGGGTTTGTAGACTCTAGCGTCTGCTGTTACTCAGTTACAGTACGATTACTAAAGTTTGCCGCTCGGCCTTAGCCGACAAAAATCGTTTTATGGTTCCATACCTCAATAGGAAAAAAGGAACCCCGATAGAATCACTTCGTGGTCCGTCTGTCCGTCAAGATCCTTATTTTTACGAACGCCTGAGGGTAATTAATAGGGGGGTTGCAATCACAAAAAAATTGTCAGCGCGGAGTGCATCCGCCCGCTCGCCGCATTTTTATTCTAGAAGTTGTCAGAATTATTTTAGCTTATGAAGGTGAAACGTATTTAAAAAAAACGCATGCGTTTCCCGGTCTGTATTCTCAACGTGGGAACCTTAAGGCGCCATAAACGCTTTACTTTGTTATTAAGTGTAATTAATCCAATTACAACAAACTATTTATTCCACCTAAACGTAATTAATAACAAAACACTAGTCATTATTCATTAC
The DNA here is from genome assembly GCA_963691745.1 of Ditula angustiorana. Taxonomy (NCBI): domain Eukaryota; kingdom Metazoa; phylum Arthropoda; class Insecta; order Lepidoptera; family Tortricidae; genus Ditula; species Ditula angustiorana. The sequence continues at coordinate 6,486,335 of OY829490.1, read as the reverse complement.
ATGAACCACATATCTGGTAATCCCCACTTTGCCCACTCGCACATATTATGAAGATTAATGTCTTCATTTTGTTTGAACGCACGCGAGTTCTAGCAACTTGCGTTATCCGCTGTAAGTCGTATCAACTTTCAGAAAGTGTTTGAAGGTATTTTAATTAAAAGTCATATAAAGTAAATAGAAAAGTTACGTGCCAGTTTAATAAGGAATTTGCAACTTTGAGGAATGAAACATGTGTAAATATTTTAGGAAATTAATTCCAGCCACTTAAAGCAGCACTGAAATCAAGTAAAGTGGCATTGACTAATTATCTTTAACTTATATGGCTGCATTGTTTTGCCGACCTAAGTTGTCAGGGAAAGGCAGGTGTCAGGGAATTTTCCACTGGCAATACTGCAGGAATAATAAATAATAATAGAAGCAACTTCGTCTCTAAAATATTTTTGAAACGATTTAAAATTTAATTTATATTATAATTGCCTATATGTAAACATCGTGCAGAGATTAAATCATATCTTTTACCGAATTTACAGTGAATCAAAGGCATTTCCATAAACAGAATGTGCGTCATAAGGTTATAACGTTACAAAATAAAACAAGAAGGACCCCGATTTGCACATTTTGAGAGAATTACGCCGTTCAGGCACTTGAGGAAATTTGTAACATGAAAAACAGTATTTTGCGCCCCAAGTAGGCATAAAATGATTTTACGTTCGACCCCGAAAAACAAAGGCTCATGTAAAATAGTACGTTTGGGCTCGTAATAGCGCTTTACTTTTAGATAAACGATTCGAGCCGTAACAGATAAAATGTCGTTCTATTTTCAGTTAGCAATCAAACATTAATTAGGTTAAAACCGATTCGACAGTATTGGCATAGATATCGATAGACACGTGATTAGCTTGTAAATTTTATAACTTTAAATATATATAATACTGTAATTTACTAAGGGTTTCAATTTACAAATGGTGGACTTTATACTTAGTACCTAGTACTTATTTATTTTACGGAATAGGGAGGCAAACGAGCATGTGAGTCATCTGACAGGAAGCTAATCAACTCCGCAAAAAGGAACCATCTGAAAGATATTATATTCGGTGAATATTTCCTCAATTTTAAGAAACTTATGTTTATGTAAATTTAAAAATCGTTTCAACCGATCACCAAATTTGTTAACTTAACCCAATTAAATCTATCTACCACCAAAGTAAAAGGTAAAAATCATTTACAAAAAATAGGGTAAGTGTTATTCAGCAAATAGTATAGGTAATCTAGTGATCATGTATTAACTATTTTAGGTTTAGATCTTTACTATTTCTGGTTGACTAAAATACTTGTTCCTGTTTTAAAATAACAATGAGTTTCTATTTACAACAATAAAATAAATCTTTGACAAAGGATACTAATATGTGTTTTGCTTTTTATCATGTTATTTGTCCTTTCAAAATGGCATAGTCGGACCCACCTCATCCTTTCTGACCTAAGGCCTTTTCAACGGGAAGTATACACAATTATTTCACAGGTTGACGTTCAACAATAAAATTTACCTGTCCGATTTCAATCTGCGTTTTTCCTTAGCACAATTTCTTCTTATTTTATTTTTTTACTTTAATAGTATCTTGTGGTACGCTTTAACTAAAATATATATAAAACCGAAAATCGATAATATGTATTTCTTTTCATTATAATTCATGCGATGCAAGTAGATTCATTATGTGAAAGAAAAGCAAACAATAGGTATTGCAAATATTATCGGCTTCTAAACTGATGCAAACAAATAAACAGAATTAAAAGACAGTTGCTTGTTGATGAGTAAACTTATACACAAATAACTTGTTAGGAACAGTATAACGAAACGACGTTTAAATGGTGTTGTTTCAAGAAGTAATAATTAAATTTTACACTCAATCAAGACATCATTATGCAAAAATGTGATTAGTTCCATTCAAATCTATTAATAAACTCTTGTTTTCTAATGAGAAGAAACAAATAAACTGCTGAGTTTCTTGCGGCGTTTTTTCTCAGCCGAATCCTCAATTTTCGGAAGCGCAGGTAAACTCAGGGATGTAAAAGAGACTAGATGGCCTAGTTGCTAAATACTTTTTAATTTTTCTTAAGCAATTTACATGAAATATGAATCGCTGATTGGGAAATATATTTATTACAATATATGTTGTTGGTCGTATCATTTTCCGGCTGTGGCGGGGATTAGAGCTATTAGGAAAAGAACAAGTAAAGGGTTGCGTAGTTGTCCGTCAAGCGGTCAACAGAGGGTTGGCAGCTCGCCAGAACTCTATTTATTATTTACCTAAGGCCTCGTTCATTGGTAAAGCAGAAATAATTGAAAAGTCTGATGTCCATTGTTAAGAATTCATCGGAGAACTTTGATAAGAAAAACGTTTTCTTTTATCCTGCTATGTGTTTTTATAATTTATTGTTACGTATTCCTTTTTTAACACACGCGCAAGTGGGTCACCTGATGGTAAGTGATCACTACCCTACATATTATAGACACTCGTAACAGCTACGATATTGCAGATGCGTTGCCAACCCAGAGGGCTAAGATGGAATACCTCTTGTGCCAGTAATTGCACCGGCTGTCTTGCTCTCCCCGCCGGAACACAACAGTGCAAGCACTGCTGCTTAGCGGCAGTGCTTTCTTTAGTATATACATATATATACCAAAGAAAGAAGAAGATATTGTTTGATAAGTTTTTGTTTCTTACACAAAACAAAACCAAGTTAATCCTAGTTTCTAATCAAAACTAAAAATTGCTAAAGCTCACAAGTTCAGAAGCGCAAACTTGTCAAAACTGATTAAGTACTTCTCCAAAGTGTGTATCACAATTTCTGTGGCAACCTAAAACAGTTCTTTCGCAATATTTTCCCTCGCTGGGGAATGAAAGATAATTTCTAAGTTCCTGAAAACTCATTCCCAAGAACTTTGGTATCGGGATCGAGTAGTTTGAGCGCGAGCGGATCTTAATTCCAGCTTAGCTGTCACTGTCTGGTTAAATTCGGTGTAAGTTTTGATTAAATCACCGGAATATGAACAACCTTGTCGAGAATTAATGCAATTATAATAAAAGTGGCTGCCGTTGTATACTGTAGAAGTTGAGTTAAAGATGCAATTCAGGGTACCAAGTAAAATACTAAAACAAATGAAAAAAATATCGTTGAACAATTAACAAATTGAGTTAATTATCTCCCAATTAACCAAAGCTTGAACTGTAGTTACTTAAATTCATAAAATGTCCACAACTCAGGTACAAACATTCTTGTTCATCATAATCATACAAAAATTGTCCTTTGTGGGAATCGAGCCAATAACCTCAAGCTTCGCAGTCAAGGTTCGTAACCACTAGATAAGACAGACAAATAGACTTTATTGAAAATGACACGGGAAATACCTTAAAGTCGTCGCCCGCCGGTTTAAGGTAAATTAAATATTTGCTGCGGCTCTATCTGTCTCCTTTCCACTAGCTTCTCTATGCTTCTGAATAAAAACCAAACTAGGTGACTGTCGGTAACGCTTGACCAAATCCACTAAAAACTATTTTGGAAACATCAACTAGCACTCGAACAAAAAATAAAAGGGTTGGAACAGGTCCGGTTCGTTCGTTTTAAGCCTAGGTAAATTGAAACTCCTTTATGCGTGTGGGTTAAAATAGAACTATACGAACGCTTACGAATCGAATTCGAACTTCGGTACACCAACATAGTATATCGAACCTGTGACAAAAATGACACAATTCGTATATCACTGAATTAATGACGTTCAAATTGAAAGTCAAAATATCTTTATTCAGATTACTAAATGGGGGTGCGTGTCGGGTTTCCTCCTCGTGTGCCCAAGTGCTGCGGTTCCCTTATGGACTTCTCCGGTTGGAAGAGCAGTGCTTGGGCCGGTGCATGTCATCGATTAGACGTAAACTAATTAAGTCCATAAAGTGCAGTATTTATTTGGTATGAAACAACACTTAATTAATACGATGACTGATGGACGGTCGCCAGTGTTCGGAAATCTTCATAAACAGCTAAATGTCTCTTTCCAAAGGCCGATGTGCAATCTTTTTGGCCGGGTAGTGTAAATGCGTTTATGATTCTCAAAAAAATTACCACTAAATAGTTCGGAAAAACCTCTGATGAAAAGATACCAGCAAGAAACTCAAAACAAAATTAAAAGCTATTTTTTACTAAGTAAGTATGTCTATTCTTTGATAGCTTTACACATTTTCTGCGAATAAAACGTGCTATTATAGACAAGGTATATTAAACATCTTTCAATTTGCCTGCTGTCCGATGTCAAAGACGCCTGTCTTCTCCCTTGTTTCAGCCCTTATTTCAAATATGTCTTTTGTTGATCTTCAAATACAGTTTTCATGCGGCAAAAAAAAGAAAAGTACCTGGTCGTAAAAAAAGAAGTTAGAGAAATACTTAACATTTAGTGTTTAATTTGAAACCTGCAGGGCAAGGTTGATCGTACTCGACCCTGCGGAATGTCACCCATGCGCTGGATCTACCACATCAAATCAGCCGTAGGTGGGCCTTTGCATGAATGCACCGAATGTACAGTCAGTCTCAGAAGTAGCTGAACACTTAAAAACCTTGTCGTAGTTTATGTCGTAATGTATGAAATGAGAGTTGCTTGAAATTGTCACATCACTGACAGCGACAAGGTACTAAAATGTTCAGCTACTTCTAAGGCTCACCGTTCACCAATAGAGAACAATGGCGTCACCTCGTGTAGCATAATGCTTGTACCTTGCACACTTTTATGCAAATAGCTGGTAAACTTAAGTCATAGTTCATGCAAATCCGACACAAGCATGCAAGCTTGACGAAAAGTGTACAAGCTACTGTGTACTTCCATGGTTTACATCAGCTACAGTCGACGCTTTGTTATGACTGCTGACCTCGACTGTTCTGCTAAAAGCAAAACTATTAAAGCCGCTTAATATTCAAATAACGGATTTTGTCTCCTCGCTGTAAAATTTTGACACATTCGATACGAGACATCCGTCAAAGTTGAAAGGCTGGTAGGCAAAACAATCCATTCGAAGGACACAATCCCAAACGTCAAGCTGATATTTACAGCTCTAGCAAGGATGCGCGTTTTAAATAACGTAATTGTTATCGGTATACTTTAGTATAGACTTTACATGCTCGAGAGAGAGAGAGAGAGAGGCAGTAAACTAATGTACAGTAGGGGAAATATATTCACGTACCACCTTAGAACCCTATCGCAATGACGCGACGCGTTAAACGCCAGGCTATGTCATACAAATGTCATGCGTATGTCTCTTCGACTAGGCTCTACGGTGGTACGTGTTTCAATTTCCTTGACTGTACAAATAAACTAATTTTATGGCTACGAAACAAGGTAAGGGTTCATTAGCCTTCGTAAGGCTGAAGGCGATTTAAATCGCAGCAAACTTTAATTTGCTTTTAATAAACTCGTAGAAAATCCGTATCTATCCGAGTAGCGAGCTTCGTAGCAAAGCAAATAAGGGGCTCGTTCCATGAACATGGGCCTTTAAGTACACAATTTGCAAGTGCATAACGTTTCAACGTAACAATATGTGTGTGTATGTATGTGTAAATAACCTAAACATAAATTACAAAAAGAGATACAGTGAGGTACAAAGGCGAACTTATCCCTTTAAGGGATCTCTTCCAGTTAACCTTTGAGTGTGTGAAAGAAGTATCATAGTAGGGACAGACAAAAAGCAAGAGCTAAAAAGAAAGAAAAAGACGTATTTGTGTTTCACGCATTTAATCATTTAATCAGTGCGTTAATCTATCAAATGTTTTTTGTATTCATAAATTTCACAGCAACAGTTAAACCAAAAGGCTATGACTAGAATACAATGTTAAATAAATAATACACAAAAGAACAAAAGTGGAAAGTAATTAAAAATTCACGGAAGGCCGTAAAATTACAATACAATCCACCAAAACAATTTGTTTAATTTAACATAATTAACATAGGTTAGTTACTGAGTAAATTTCTTAATAAAATGCGATTTACTTATATTAAATATTCAGAATATAGAACAAACCAGAACTGAGGCAATATCTACATCGGAATTCAGTAGTTTCACGTCGTTGCTATTAGTCACTCACTCCGTGGTACACATGTCAACAAGTGTCAATTTTAATTAAATTATGCCGTATTGCCACGTGTGGTGATAGAGTAACGTGAGACAGATTATGGACAAGTCCGTTTTCATGAAACGTAATATCACCTTATTCAATTTACGATACGTATTACAAGCAAATTGATTCAGTTATTTTTTGTAGATTGAAATATGAAATGAAATATATTTATTCAAAATATATTTATTCAATATATTTATACAAATACTCATGGCTTTGGGTTCTGAGCTAGGATTTCCTGTGATACAGGACCCAATTCCACATCAATCCTGTGTTACAGGATTGATGACTAATTTTCGATTTTGAATTTAGGCGGCTCCTCTGAAATCCGATGGTAATGTTTTCGCGATGAATAGGTAGTTTTGAATTTGTGGAGTATCAAAAATGATTAGGGGGATCGGTCCAAAACGTATATACTGTTATAGTAAAACGATATTTATGCCGGCAACAAGCCATCAGATAGTTTTACTGAGCAAGTCAGCATCGTCATATATTATGACTTAATAATCACATACTTTTGCAGGGATGTCCATAGTAATAATTGTGCTAGTAAGTGTATTATATGCAATTAAGTATTCTGAAATTGAAAAGTAAACTTTGTTAGTAAGTTCGGAACTAAAACTAGGTTTTATTACACCGTCCCTCCAATTATCTATATTTAGTTTTTATGTAGTTTGATTGTTTTATTATATCATGTAAGTATTATAATGATCCTATTATTATCCTCTATATAAAAAGTTGCCTCATTTTAACGCATAAGAAAGACCAACAAACCTACTTCCGATTAGAAAAACGTGCTACAGCCGTAGCCTCAGCTGCTACGGGCCACGCTGCGCCGTAGAACCCTCTGATACGAGCGCGGGGAGTATATTATTATCAAATCGACGAGAAGTGACAAATTGTCAGCGTTGACGTACTGTACAGAGTGACGAATGTTCGACGACGATAACGTTTCATTAAACATGCAACGCCAAGTTCATTCGCTAAACTAAAATAAATTGGGTAAAGTGATTTTGAATCGGTCTCGGCCGGCGGATTAACTGTTTTATAGTGAATTATTTGGCTTTGATAATGGTGCGGGCCTGCCCCTTTAAGTTACTTATGTTTTGTTATCTTATTCTGTATATTTTTTTAATTAAAATAAATTTGTCTCTGTTTTTTATAGTGAAAATTAAAGAGTTCGAAGCAGTGGGCTGCTTCTATTAATGGATAGATTAATTTAAGTGACCGAATTTCATAAAGCTACCCTTAACTTGAAAAGCCATTTGCAAGATTATTGTTATATTATCATGACCCGTGTTCCAAACGGTTATAGTTAGTAAATGTTTGCATAGGACGAGTCAGTAATCAGAATCACGTTCTCGAGTTTGCCCTGTTGACTTTCAGAAACGAGTCAAATGCCAGTTTCAGTGAACTGTAATTAAATGTCTTGCTATTATTAACTCGCCTCGTCGCCTCATATCTTAGGATTGGTTCACTAATGCGTTTAAATTGTGGAGTCGAAAAATCTGCCGTGTTAACATTTTTTTTGTTATAAAATAGGAAGGAAAACAAGAAAGTGGGTCACCTGATGGTAAGTGATCACCACCGCCTACAGACAACCGCAACTCCAAGGAGATTGCAGATGCGTTGCCAACCTAGAGGGCTAAGATGGAATACCTCTTGTGCCAGTAACTGCACCGGCTGTCTTGCTCTCCACGCCGAAACCCAACAGTGCAAGCACTGTTGCTTGGCGACAGGATTAACAAGCAAGATGGTGGTAGCTATCCTGATGGACCTTGCACAAGGCCCTACCCGCAAATTCGGTGTACGCTTCGACCATAATCCCAGATTTGGCAGGGCAGGTTATTATTACATTGGAGCGACTGCCATCTGAACTCCGTTACCCCAGTTACAAGAAAACCGGACCAATAGGGTCAAGATTACTCATTTACATGAATGCGCTGCTTTCCTCACGATGTTTTCTCTCACCGTAAGAGCATTGTTTACTACAATAGAGTTATATACGTAATGTACATAAGTTAGAAAACTAATTGGTACATGGCGACCACTAGGTGTCGAACTCAGTACGGTCTAACTACATTCAGATCAGTTAGAAAATTAAAAATGGTTGCAACGGAGTGCTAACGCTTTAACACAACACTATACCTGTCAAGCAAAGGCAGTTGTTTACATCTTGAATCTTGTTTTAGAACATAACTTTATTCAACTTCTAGCAATAAAGTTGCTCAAGTACGCAACTTGATACGTTTACAGGTTCAACGACTACGAACTTTCTAGCAACTTTAAAATATGCATTCTTGAAATTTTCGATCAATCTTCTTTGAATATCAGTTTTCGATTTATTTCACAAAGTTTTATTTTAAAGCGAGAATTCTTCAAGTGAAGTGGAAATAGTTGACGGGCGAACAGTAAAAAGTGAACTAGACAGAGAAAGGTATCTTTTATGTGGTCTTTACAAACTGTCGGTAACGGTCGATTTGTTAGATAGGTGCCTTGAAAGCATTTTTTATCGGTAAGACTTTTTCCATAATCGAATTGTGCCATTATTATGTTTTATCTTGTGTGCTCGCATGCATGTTTCATTTTATGCTAAACTGATGCGCAATTCTTGGGGTCACTAAATCCCAATTGTCTGTTAGGTGACCCTCATGATCCTTTTCCTCCCTTTCCATAGCAAAACCTATGGATGATTGAAACAAAAAAAGAAGAAACATTTATTTAAAACTAATCAACACAAAGCATACAAATACACACAACACGGGCAGAGTACAAAAAACAAAACTTCTTACTTTTATTTGTAATAAAATATCGGAATATTATTTTACTTTAACGACTCAAGAATTCGAAAACCACTTGCTATACATTTTTCTTAGCAGAAATCAAACTTGAGAAAACTTTGTCATAGTCACCGTCTAGATAGGCAGAAAAATAACAAAACTTGTTATCTAGCATGCCAGCAAAGTAATTCAGTTATTTTTATCAACATTCCGTGAGACCCACCTTACATGTTATTCAAGAGTCCTATTGCAAGCTCTCCGAGCGCATTCAGAACAGTCGTCATTTTTTACATAGCTATGTGGCAAGTCAATGCATTTACTTTTCATAGCCCACCAGACTCATAATAAAAAAAGTAATCGGCGTGATGATTTGTAGAAGTGATTACGCTGCATCGTTATTTATTTTTATAGCTGTGCTCATGGGAAATGTCTGAGCAAGCATTTCCTAAACAATTCCTTTCACGGTCGTTGCGAATCGTTAGTTTAATTTCCTTCGGGAAGTCCATGATAATACGCGTTAAGGCTCACGACAGGTTGACGTGACGTCATCGCTCACCCAAACTTTTCGTGATTACAAAGTGTCAAGTGGATTGATTTTGACTTGCCACGCCACTTGTTGCTGTCAAGTTAGATTAAACTAAAACCAAAAAATTATGGTGTATTTTTATATTATTTGTTTTCACATTTTTTATTAACCCAAATACATAATAAAATTGTAATTAATGTCTGTACATAGGAAATGTTTAAGAAAAAAATACATGAGGAGTCTTTATGAGGGACTGTCTGAATGTTTGTACGTGCTCCGGCAAAAACTTCTGCACGAAATTGGATGCGGTTTTCACAATTGTGCTGTTAGAGGTCTGATTTAAAATCTCGTGCATGTTTCATCTTGATACGCCACCTAGGAACCGAGTCGTTATTGAAAGATAAAAATATACAAATAAATTCCAAATTCCACGCGCACGGAGTCGCGGGCGAAAGCTAGTCTTCTTTATGTTTATAGCATAAAACAAATTCGCTATTCGCTCATATCTGTCTTCAATCACCATGGTATCTGTTTGGCTCTTTAATTTTTTTAAACCACGCAACGGATTTTCATACGGTTTTCACTGTAATTTAGAGATTTTTGTACAGTAATTTTCGCATTATGAATGTGAATGTTTGTACCTGAGGATGCTTATATGTATGTTGTCTATACATATAAGTATGTATATCCGTTGTCTAGTGCCCAGCAACAACAGCAACAAGCTTTGTCGCAAGAGATTTTTTTTATATTCTGGGAAATCTCTGTAAGGTAAAGGTTGCACATTGGACACAGATATGTGTAGAAAATTTAAAAGTAAAGTTAATTTCGTGAGGCAAAAAATAGATGCAAAATACAAGCGAGTCATTATAATGCTCCTTGTAGATTTTGTACTTGTCCTGTTAACTCCTACGCACCCTGAATAATTGTTGATTTTTGCGAGCGTAGTAGGATGGTTGTCTTAAAATAACGTTTTGGTAAGTAATATGGTATATAAATTACCATCCTCAAACAAGTTACGTTGTTGAAGCTTTATGCGTGGGCGATTGTGAAATTGGGATTGGGTCGGAACAATTAAATTAAATAACAGAGAACATTTAATGCTCGGCAATGGACGCTGTTAATTATTCAAAATGTTGCTAAAACATGAGCATTTTAAAATAAAATCGTATTAAAAATACCTACGTTGAAGGTAAAAAACAAATAAAATACAATGTAATGAACAGAAAATCTCCCTTTTTAAGAAATGGAATGTCGAACGCTACACAAGATTAGACTATTGACTGGGGAACAAAAGACACACTGAGGTTGACAAAACTCAACCGAGATGAAGTAAACTTTGAATTGTTCAGGTTTCTGCTTGTAATTTCTTCAAGTAATTCAAAAACATTTACTACTTATCCTGATTAAATGCCACTATATGTGTATTTTATTCAATGGTATAAGATACCCAAGTGGCACTGTATGGCAAAAGTGTAATATTTAAATTGAAATCTTTAACACTTCGAGAATTTAAACGCTCGGTTTAACAACGAATAGCTGGAAAATGTAAAAGAGTTAAAAAAGTAGTCGTAAAATTTTAATTTACGAAATCAAATTATTTTTGGAATCACGAACGGATTGAATGCTCGGTCCATTTTTAAACAGAATCGATACCTATTCCACGGTCGTATTTAGAAGTATTCAGGCTTTTATGTTACTTTAGGGCTTTGATTTCAAATGTTGTTAAACCACAAACTTATAAATATAAGACGCCCCGCGTGTGGTAATGAGAAGTTAATACATTATTAGCAAATAAATAAGCAAAAAACCAACAACAAAACTGTTTCGAATGACAGATCAGCCTAAATAAGCCCGCTTTCGTATGACATTTCGGTTTAGTTAGAATCTAGTACCACATTTTGACTGGTCAAAAATGGTTACACGACAGTGAGCTATCTGGTCGTCTATACGCTAGTATTAAGGTATTTAATAATATACTAAGTTTAATATGTTAAGCAAACTTGGAATTTTCTATCTGATGTCATGCTAATGCATTTTTCTGCCAATATCGCATCAATTATATTCGCATCGAGGAATACTCCGTTGGGTATTTCCTCTTTTATCGAACCCTCGTTTAAATTGAAAGCGCATCTGATCTTTGACAAAGACTATCCCCCTTATTCATAAACGCTTCGTAAACGTTTGTTAGCTAACATGTTTTATGTCTTTATTTGTCATTGAGACGTTTATCCTCAAATGAAAGGGACAAAAAATTTCAAATTACATCAAACAACAAGCGTCGTAAATAGAAAAGCAAGATTTTCCTGTTTAGGATACATATATTTTCTCCCGCTATCTTATGAGTACATTTACATTTACACACGATTAATTAAATCAAACCAGTTGTCTACAATAGTGGCTCGTCAGTGGCAAATGGAAATCCGATATAAATGGGTAACCTCTTAGACTCATGCGTGCCTCAGAGCAAACCATACAGGGATATTCGTCAATAGTCCCTCGGAAATACTCGAAATAATTGGATCAGAGCAGCGGGCCCGGATCGGTGGGACAGTCGAGTATTAGTGTGGCCATTGTCGGTACACGTGGCCGTAAGACCCTGTGGCTTTTGTGCAGACGGATCTAAGTATACCTTCCTTAGCCTCCAATGTCAGTTCTTGGCAACCATATTCTTGGCAAATCGGGTTTTCACCGTTTGTTCTAGGCTACACCAATGAGGAGATAAGGAGTTGTTTATAGTTTTTTTTCACCTTACTGTGTAAGCGTGGCAAAAGCCTATAGTTTATTTCTTTAGGTACTGAAAATAAGGTAAACAAAATAAGTCACGTGACTATTTATATATGTTGATAAGTGGTTTGATTGCATTAAAAATCTTTACATAGTATATATTTTTTTTTATTATTATCAATTTTATTTCAGATAACTTTTAGATCCATAATCTGTTAGTTACATTATATACTTATATCTATGTTAGTAGCACAAATGAAAAGAAAAAATAAAAATAAAATACTTTCACACACACACATTAATACTTAACAATCACCGCTGCGCGATGCCACAAGAAATCGCACAGCAGTGATTTACGAAGGGACAGTCAAGCCTGTTAGAGATAATTTTTAGAATGCTGTTGGTCCTGCCCCTCGCCCTGCGCACCAGGGATGCACAGCTTTTACGCATTGTTGCGTAAAAGCAATCAACGTGCGCCGCTGCGAACATCCCCGATGCACTGCGGTATCGAGGCAGACCCAACAACACCCTAAAAGCATTATTATATTGTACTTGGAGGGAATTGCGAGCCACGCTGGTGTATCGTACCCGCAGGCTGCACGTTAAGAGGAAACACCAAGGTCTAGAGAATTGAAAAATAGGTATTTGTAAAATCTATTGCTGCCTCCATCTATCAAGCCTCCCCCCGCAGAGTGCAATAGAGACAGCCGCAGCTTGGACTGAAAATACCTATTAAAAGTACACAAAATCAACAATTCGTAGACCCCTGATTCCTTCTCCAAAACTTATCCGATTTAACTACTTTTTTCATTAAAAATTAAAGGAAGGCTTTGGCAGTGTTCCTATGTTTTTCTTTTTTTATATAATCTAGTAAAATTTGTTTTCTGAATGTATGAACGCAGCCGAAAATCTGGCCAATTTTTTAGGTTTTTGAATGTCCATATCTCTTTTAATAATTAATTTATTAAAAAAAGGAAAACATAGGGACATGCATAATAGTGGCCATCCATTTTTTTGGAAAAAAAATTGCTCTACTGGCATTATCCAGAGAGGAAACAGGGGACGACGTTTGTATGGAAAAACGGCCCTTGTGTTTCCTCTTAAAGCGTGCGTGTATAAAGTGAAGTCACCATCCGTTCCTGTCTGTCCAAAATTTATAGTGAATGTTCTGCCGGCGTCTCCTTCTAAACCACTCAATGGATTTCGATGCTGTTTTCGCTGCCATTCAGAGATTTTTTTACTGAAGGTTTATATGTACATTATATCTCGATTGTACCCTTACGAAGCCGGGTGGGTCGAGTATGTTATAAATTGTTGTCATACTAATAAATTGAAACACAGGAAAGCGGTCTGATGACGGCGCGAAAAGCTCTTTAAGACCGGCAGCGTATTTGGTAACCTTTGTTGCAAATGTCCCATAGGCGTCGAATAAGGAATAGGGAGTAAAACGAGCAAGAGATTCGAGTCACCAAATGGGAACGGTGCCCATGGGAAGCAGCGCCGTAAAAGAATCGCTGATCCGCTACCGACCCTTAGGTCCCCCTCCCTTGTTGACCTCCGGATCTCACCCACCCTCCGAAACGCATATTGAAACATTTGTAGTTAAAGCATTGTTCAAAAACTTTACTTATACTTTATATTACTTAAAATAAGGTAAACCAAATAGTCACGTGACTTATTTTGTTTACCTTATTTTCAGTACCTAAAGAAATAAACTATAGGCTTTTGCCACGCTTACACAGTAAGGTGAAAAAAAACTATAAACTTTTTATTATTTTATATAATAACGAATAGATCAACAGAACTATTAAACAATGCGCTTGAAAGTTACGGTATCAATTTGGCATATTCGTTGTTGTTATGAAAATCCTTTTAAAGTATTTAAAAAATAAATTTAAATATAGTTTACGAGTACGTTATTATTTTTCACATTCGTCATTGCCTCATCTCTGGCGGTTTTGTCGAATATCACCCCAATATCACCTCTCTTTGTGAGGAATGAAAGGTCGCGAACGAAAGCAAACGTAATAGCTATCGCTAGGGTAATTGCCCTCCTCTTCTAGATAAATATACATAGGTTAGAATCTGGTTGTATAGAATATATAGGGACTTGCTCTTGATCGACACGACGGTTTCAAGGCATTTACAATAAATTCCTAAGCAATATCATATAACCTCCTACCTACGTATAATATCAATTGTTTTTTTCATAAAAAAATATTTAATTCATTTGCAATCACTTTTTTAAGTCTGCCCTGCAGTTCAAAGTCAACTCCTTTATATTTACACAAATAGTCAGTTAACGATACAACCAAAAAACTTTTGCATGTTTTTTTATGAAATAGGAAGGAAAACAAGCAAGAGGGACACCTGATGGTAAGTGATCACCACCGCCTGCAGACATCCGCAACACCAAAGAGATTGCAGATGCGTTGCCAACCCAGAGGGCTAAGATGGAATACCTCTTGTTCCAGTAATTACACTGGCTGTCTTGCTCTCCACGCCGGAACACAACAGTGCAAACACTGCTGCTTAGCGGCAGGATTAGCTAGCAAGATGGTGGTAGCGATCCGGACGGACCTTACACAAGGTCCTACCACCCGCAATGGCTCAATCGCGCTCTTGGTAGAACAATGTTTTATGTGATCATAGGTCAAAACCAAATTATTCATACGAACTTCGTAAAACAAGTTGTAAATATTAGAACCCTTTAAAATGGGTCTTTGAAAAATATTTTTGTAGTATGAATGAGTAATTTTTTGAACAATGTAATGTTTATTCAGATTTAATTTTGCATATTCCCATCCAGTATCAAATCTTTTGTATACTACTTTTACTGTTAACTACTTTTGAATCTTATCCACTTGCAATGCGATCGAAAAGTGGCTAAGCAATTTCTTGGTCGACTGAGATAGATGTCTGTCTAGTTAGGACTATTTTTGTTTGTCAATATTGTCATCTATGTACATAGTTTTTTAATAAACCTATTATATTCCATTTTATGTATATCAAGTTTTCAATATAAAAGGTTTGTTGTTGGATAACCTACCCTACTGTAATGTATTCTAACATTGTAACAATATTTAACGTAAACAAAAACAAAAGCGTATTTTAATGCTTCGCCTAATTATGCAGTCAGTCATACCAACTCTTCCAGAAGTAATCCAATTAACTATTCATAAGGTTAGTAACGAACCTAGGTTGGGTGGTGTAATAACGTAAAATACAAGTTGATGTAAGTAAAAAATGTAGTTGATTTTAAGTTACGATTCCCTACATATTTTTGTGTCAAATTCAAGTTTTTAAAATTAAATCTAATTTTTTTAACACGCTACGGTAATCGGTTGGTGTTAATTAAAACTTTGAATGGAAATGATATTTAAGAAAAGGGATCTTTTCCGTTTTCTGTAAGAATGTGACGTTTATTTAGAACTTGGTTACGTTCGTAACCGATCCTTGTAAGTACCTACATTGTGCTAAAGTTTGTCTTTTTTTTAGCGATACGCGGTTGTTTGCGTACGTTTCGCATAACAGCAAGTAGGTTAATGCGACTTTATTGTAACAAATTCCTAGCCACCGCCGCGATAGTGACTTATCTTGAACATTTCGCACTTACCGTAATAGGTTCTTCCACTTTGTACTTTAGTGTCGCAGTTATCACTAACTTTGCCGGATTACGTCGCGAAAGGCAGAATGCGGGCGCACTGAGTAACTTTTAATCCAAATCTAGACTTTCTAGATACTTAAAATTAACTTATACAACTTCAGCGAAGCTAGCACAATTGCCTCGCTTCTTTGCTTTGCGTCTTTTACCAACTAGTCTGATATAAAAGAGCTAACACTGAGCGACAAATAAGGAACGGCTTAAGTGTTATACTTACTTTTCTAAATCTTCAGCAATTCAAAACTATCAGAAGTAATTTTCAGCACGTTACAATTACAACCGCTGAGTAAATCAGTAAAAATAGGGGGGTGACGATTGGTATACCAACAAAAAATAGAACCAACAATACCAGTCATTTGAAAATGTTGGTTTCAATATTTTTTTGTTAAGTATTCATTGTTAGATTTTGGACCAGGGCTCTCCTAACCCCTAACTTTAATACCATACTTGATAACTTGATATTATTGGAGTTTATTCATTTGTTTTTTATTTAAAACATCATTTGATACATACACTCGTTTGATATCGTTATAGACAACGCACCCCAATTGTGACTAAATAAAACCCGCGTCAAGATCAAAGTTGACAATGGCGTTAGTAGAGAAAGTTGCAATTTTTTTAACGCTTTAGCTGCTCTGATATTTTAAATGGCGACTGTACTATGAAAGTACAGTAAGTATAATCTACTAAAAAGTATTACCTATAGTAATCGCCATGAAATGTAACGTATAAACCAGTGAAATAGAAATGAAGACATTAGCAACTTTTCGATGTAGCGTGACCATGCAAATCATTTACAAACTTTGCTTCAAATTATAATAATCAACCCCGATTTTGCTCTATTTCTACACAGCCAAATTGTTTTATAATTGCCCAAATTTGTGACAGTCGCAAATTTTCTATTAATCGGTTACCAGGAAATTCAATTACAACAATAAAATATTATGAGGAGTTTTAGGAACGAACTTTGTCTACTCTAAATCAGACGACGAAAACATAAAAAAAGTTTAAATCAATTGATAACTTTGATAATATTTACATATACAAGTATTCGTCATACTTCTACATAGGTATAGGTACACTACAGTGAAACTACGAGTATAATATTTCAATTATTAACTATATACCAACCCTAAATAACCGCGGAATGGACAGCCTCCGCTGAATCAACTGGAATGTTCGAGCTAAACCGATGTGCCCATCCACCCGGATCCGGAGAGTCCCGCCGTGTCTGGTGCCTGCTTAACCGTCTGAGGACGGGGGTTGGCCATTGCGCCCACCTTCGGAAGCGATGGGGCTGGAGCGAGGAGGAACTATGCGAATGCGGACACCCGAAACAAACAGTGCGCCGTATCGTTCTGGAGTGCCCTCTAACCAAGGGAAAGCCAGAAGACTTCAAAACTCTTACGAGCGAGGCTGCAGAATATTTAAGGAAGTGTAAATTTAAGCTATAATTGTAAGTTGACCAGTGTAATTTGTTTTAAGCCATACGAAAACTAAATAATACTTTATGCAAACTTTGGTTCTCACCTTCAATTGTTAATTTATAAATTAAAACATTTCTAAAATAATGAGAAGAAGGGAAGCTTAATAAAATATTGTTTATTGGATATGAATGTCTTCATAAAATGCGGTCATTCTTTAGAAAAAGGCCGATGTGATATATATCGGGACGGCAAAAGGCGTATTCGAGTTATCAGATTCAGCTTGTAGCCGTCAGCGCGAGTTTTCCTCCGCGCCGGCTTCGGCATAGGGGTGAGCAAGATTGATAAAATACGAGTATCGGTATCGATACTTCAATAATCATATATTGCCAACCTCAAAATGCAAACGTTTTCTAATACCTAACTTACTCATCATTGTATAAAAATACAAGTTACTTTTGAGACCTGAAAAGGGCTCAAAACGTCGGGAATTCGATTCGTTACAATACACGCGATGTAAACCGTTTTAATTGTTTTATTTCAATGTCTACAAATCGCGAAAACATAAGCAATTACTAAGATTTTTTTTTTCAAACTAGGCATGCATTAATAAAGTTTAGCTTAAATTAACTCTTTTGTTTTAGAAATGATTTTATCTGTGACTGTTTGTTGTCAAAATAAAAAAACAGTATCTTACTAAAATGACAATATTATTGGTATGGTCCCAACAATGATATTATAATACATGGATGTACAGTGTCATACTAAATGACAGCAGAAAAACGGCCCGACATGAGAATACAGGCTGACGCCAATGTTACAAATGCAAACTATTAGTCTACCATTTATAGTCATTGGATTTACAACTTTACGGCTAACTGCATATAATAATAATTTATTGAGTTTCGTTGCAAATAGGTTTTTTACAAAATAATAGTATTGACAGCAGCGCCGTCGGTCCGACAGATTGACAGCGCGAGCGATTGTCGATTTAGTCTTCTTTTTATCCTACTTTGATATGCCATTTTTTAAACACCTACTAGAAGTCCATATTACTTATAGGTCAGTGGGTCCCAAAGAAAATAGGTTCAGGTGATTTTTTCTTCCACGCATTTTCTTTACTTTTGTTTCTAAGAATGTTTGGTCCTTAGTATCGATATCTCGCCAACATCGATTAATATCGCTCAACACTACTTCGGCATGAATTGCCAATAAACGGGCCCCCAAATGTCGCCAGCACCCGCTCGATCCGTTTTCTAATAGGAATTGTAAATTTAGTTTCACTCCGAATATCCGTGCTGTATTAATAACAGGCCCCGGCAATTACAAAGCTGTTAGGCACTCAATAATCACACCACTTTGTTCCGGAATTAAAATATTACTAAAGCTTTTGTCTCCCCTGAAGGCTTCAGTCGTCTGCAAAAGCCTCTTTATTTTCTACAAACGACCGACGGCGACGACGATTGTAAATGTATTTTAATGATAGCATTTTTTAATAGACTTTTAAAATAGTTTTGAATTTTTCAAAAAATTTTAATCTTAAAACATTTCTTAAATAACTTATTAATCTGAAAGTATTCGTTAGAAAAATGAATTTTTGAATGAACTTTTTTTCGGCAGCGCGGTTCTTAATTGAACAGTATACTACGGTAAAAATATTGCATAGTTACTTTTATATCAACATTGTAATGACAGTGAAATATAGATCCAGTTCTGCTTGAATTTAGTCAGTTCTTTAAAATAAAAGTTTGCTTTTTCCATTTAAACAAGTGCATTTTTAATAACAGCGTAAAATGTTAACTTTACTTTTGTAACAAAGCTGGCACGTAAAAGTACTTGAAGCTTGTTCACAGCGGCAGTATGAGAGAATTGTACCCGCATAAAATATCTCATAAGAAACGTGTCTTACTGCAAAACTAGAAGATCCTTTTAATTAAACTATTTACCTACTTTTCTTGGTCAAGCTATAATTTACTACGAAAATACGGATATCGTTTCATTAAAAAAGGTTACTCAGAACAAGAGTAGGCGTTAATTATAAATACTTCATATTCTATTTCAAAGATGGAATATTGTAAATACGTTACAGCATTAAGTACACACTCGTATATGTTTTATTTTTTTGCTGGAGGGGAAACCTTTGAAATCTATCTCTTTGGAGGGTATTATGGAACAATGGTATAAATAAACTTACCGTATTAAGTGTAGGCTTTCAAAATGTCGGCGGTATAAAAATACGCTCACGCAAAACGCCCCTTTGATAGATATCCCGGCAATAAAACACTCCACAGCTAAATCTACAGGCGTGGTCTTCGAAGCACGACAACGCTCTTTAGCGCTATAACTAATTCATTAACGTACTAAGCCGTTTAATACCGCACGCGGTCTAAATATTTACACGAATGGGATCATCTTAAAATAGAAATAGCATGAAACATAATTAAAATGCGACAATATGAACGCAACCAAATTATATTCTTTCATGCTCCAAATAAAATTTTGCGAAAGCTCGTAATCTTCTTTTTAAAACTATATGAGCGCGGTAGAAAGTATTAATGACGTCGGAATTAAATTTCTTAAATAAGATGACGAGGAAAATTCCAATATCCCTCAACACAGCTATAAAAGGAAGTTTGTAAAAAGAAAATTGAGTTCATAAGTTACTTGCGTATCGCCATCTGGGTGTAAGTCATAAAAATGTGCGAGTCACTTAAACTCGGTAGAAGTTACTAGGCGGGCATTAGGGGCAGTACTTAAATCTTGTCTAAAATTGGCGCGGCTATAAATTTTGCTTAATGTCTGTCGGAACGAGCCGACACAATAGAAGAAAAACGCTTCTGGGGCAAACAGGATATCCCGGCAGCGAGGCTGGCACCCCTGAGGTGCAGGAACACCATTTAACGAGCGTCCATGATGTTGCCATTTCAAAGCCAAGGGGTAATGGCAATGGCTGCACACCTCACCCAGTCTTTGTAATCTTGAGAAAGTATAGATTCGGCTTTATTACACAAACATGTCGGTAACATTATTTATGTACAACATTATACTGGAGCACAAAGTACATGTTCTTAAAAATAACTATTTTACAAAGTTAACATCTTTCATGGTTAGGATTTGAAATAGACAGTTGTTAGTATTTTTACGTTCATGTTTAACAGTAAGTTAAATACCACTGGACCACAATACAACAACAACTGTAATACTTTCAATTACTGGAAATTCCAGATTGTAAGAAATATACGATTTCAATGCATTGTACAAATGAAACAGGAATGCAGATCTGAATTGCAAGAAATATGCGAATTGCACTCGCGAGACCAATTTGAGGAAAGTAGGTGAAGCATTTTCTTCTGGTCACTGACACTGCTTCACATAAGGCTCGTAAATTCTATAAAATTAGATAGTACAGAGAAGGTACAGAGTTTAGATTTAAAATTTAATTTCATAAAACTACATTAAAAGAAAAATCTTAAAATCTAAAGATATGTAAAATAAAAGCTAAATATAATAAAACTAAATTTACTTACACTGTTGTTTATTAGGGTCCTTGAGATTCATGGAATATTATTATTAATCAAATAAGTGCCCAAACTTTAAACGAAGAATCATTTATTCGTTATATTTTTTCCTTCTAGATTTAAGATAGCTGGTGATGAATGGAGTTCGACAACTATAAATGATTGATTGCATCTGTGGAGTGTCAACGAAGTCACGCGACAAAATATCGACGTCTTATCGGATTGTTCTTTATACCTAATACCTAACTGAATGAATATTCGTCGTAAAAATGTCTGGGGAGTTATTATTCAGTTTTGAGGGCTTGAATTTATACTCAGAATTGAATATAAAGATGTCATATTGTAGTAAAGTCTGGTTGATCTCCGGTTTTCTAGCCTTATTATCGATCAATAAATATAAATCCGTAATTTTGACACTTGGTTTGCTTTATTATAATTCAATCTTATCTTCGTTCCTTAGCGGTAGCCATATACACATTACAAAGTAATGACAGTGGTGGATAACTACTTAGTATACTAGATAATTAATCTTAAAGTTTTCTACGGTCAACAAAATCAATGAATAAATTGCGTTTTGCTTATCGGTAACACAGATCACGGGCTACCAATTCAATGAGCTTCCATTTTACTTATCCATTGTCATCGCGGCTCTCTTTGTTGAATATTACAAATATGTTTACTTTCGGAATTTCAATTACTCGGAGTAACGAAGGCTCGGATCAAATTTAGTGAATCCGTAAAAAACAGTGTTCATACATTATTCGCGTAACGAATTACCTATTGATTCTTATTTTTACCAAATTAAGGTGAAACTAAAGTTATCAAATACGATGACAGAATATACAAAATTCTCAACCAGCTAGGCTTAAAATTGAGCTCTCGGTGTTCTGTACAGTCGACCAAAAAATTGCTTAGCCACTTTTCGATCATATTACAAGCAGTATCGGTTCAAAAATGCCTAAGCAATTCCAAGTGGGGCTGATCTCGACGTCGAGCTCATCGCTTTTTGCATTTAGTGAATAACGGACCTCAGCTATCCTATTATCAATGCATTCTATTCACAGTCATTGCATTCCTGGTTTGCAAGGGCTTGGAATTACCGTAGATAGATTGCACGGAGAGTGAGGTTTAGAATACCGAGGACGCACATTCTAGATTTACTTGAAAGTATTTTTTCGTGTTGTATGTATGTAAATTATTGTACAAAAAAACATAAATGGCAATAAGAGATACAGTGATGTGACAAGGCGAAGCGAAGTCGAAAGGTGTGTTGTTGTTGTTGTACTATTTGATAGTTAAGTGTTATTTAGGCATTTTTTATACAATCTTATTGAGTCCACTTGTTGATTAATCTTACCTTGATTACCACCTTGTTTACATTAAAAAGGTACTCATAGGTCAGCTGGTATATATAGCCTTCAAGATTTAAGTTCACCTGTTATATATTTCTTTTTTGTTCAAAGTTAACATTAAAGTTTACCAAGAACCTCTTGCCCGTTTGTCGGCTTTAATATATTATTATTTATAGGAACAAAAACATCTGCTTGTTCCCTTCTTTCAATGGCAAACGACACAATGACAGATAAATACCAAATATTATATGCTAACTAAAGTGAGTTTAGTAAGCGTTTATGAATAAGAGAGTAAACAAATAAATACTAAATAATCTGGAAATTGTTCCACCAAGAAAAAATCAACGGAAATTGCTTAATGAAATGGATTAAAACTCGCTTGTTCGAATAAAAAAAAATTAAATACTGTTCTTGACAATCAAGCAGGCACTATTTAATAACGAAATCGAATTGTATATTTTCTCCAAGAATTAATCCCAGGCCAAATTTAAGTCCACAATGTAAAAAACAAAACCAACGGTCCGGCGAACCCCTTTGATCTCCAGAATGGATTTCGTATACGAAGTATTCCATTTCACAATTTTCAAATGAAATTACAAAAGTCAGTGGATGAGATTCTCGATGGGACGCTGCGGAATATTCAAGGGGTCAATCGGGATCTTGAAGGAATATTATTGGCATATCGAAGTAAAAAATCAATTTTTCGAGACACTGCGGCGGGCGGTGATCCAAAAACGAGAATATAAAGTCGACCACTTCGGTCGGTGCTGAATTGAATACATAATAAGGGGTAAAAGCCTAATCGTGAAAATACAGAAACTCTCACTCACAGGTGACCTCTAGAATTTTCTTTTACAAAGGATTATTTTTAAATAATTGGTTAATTTGGTATACATAAGCTCAAAGTTACAACTTAAATTGAAATAGTTTTATGACCTTATTGGTTTTTTCCCATCTGTATTATTTTTGTGTGGTGTATAATAATTTTTTTTATTGTCGTTGAGAAGTTCTGAATCGGCGGTTGATTTGGGTGTCGATTTCATATGAAATACGTGACACGTATATATTTAGGCAGTTCGTTCACTCCTTCTAAATCATGCGACGGGTTTTGATGTGGTTTTTACTGTTATTTAGAGATTTTGAGGTTTTTGTACCCTGATTGTACCGTGCAAAGCCGGAATTAATCGCTAGTTTCTAAATAAATAATAAAACGAAAGGTTTTAGCAATTAAGGACCAAAAAATCCGGTATTTCATTTTCAGTAAACACGACAAACGAAATGAATTAACGAAGTTTGAAGGGCGACTCCATAGCGGCGAATTATTGCCTATCAATTTGATGTTTATTGAGTTACAGTGCGACGTCGTACTTTTCCAACTCATTTGCCGTATACGTAAGTAGGTACTCTCATATCAAAACGTATACATACATTAGCATTTTATTCCACGGTAAGTTATAATTGTGTTAAATTATACGCGTGGTGATGTACAAAATTGTAAAAGCGGGAACATAATATTAATGTCAACATTAGCTAAGGGAAATAAAGGACCTTGCATTGAATTAAAAAAAAAACATTTTTTATACATTCATCCGACTTATAATTCTGCATACATAGAGCAGTCAACATAGGATCAGATAATCTCTGAAAATGAAAGGAAAAATCTTATCGAAGTATTTTCTATTGGTTTTCCACTTCATTACAACGGATCAATGTATTGTATGCCAAGGTTTCGGGGTGACATTAACGTTGTCCTCGTTTTGTGCTGTCAGAAAAAAACTAAGTACAATCGACTTTTGAGCTTTCTTTTGAATGAATAACAAAGCACACATAAAAGTTCAAATATATTTTAAAAGTCAAATATCATTACATCCGCTTACCAGTTTTCCGTCAAACATGGCTAAGAACATCTTAGATAATTTAGCAACCAAACAACGCTACAGACTGCAAGGGCTTCTAACAAATATGTATAGTCGACCAAGAAATTGCTTGACCACTTTTCAACCATATTACAAAGAGTTAAGGTTCAAAGTGGTCAAGCAATTACTTGGTCGACTATACTGTCCTTAACTTTTGTTGCGTCGGAGCTTAAATAAAGAAATTCCATGAAATCAATATTTGGCAATAAAATTTATCTTATTTTATTTAACAAAAATCGTGAAAGCGGCTCGGCACAGCATTTAAAAGGCCTTAAATAAGCTGACAGGGACGATCGCCAATCAGAAGATCGAAATGACTTTCAACCATTTTCCGAGATAACTTTTTTATTTCGAATTGAAATTCTTTCCTTGTGTTTATTTAGGAGGACATTCCACCGAGCTAAAAGCTAGCTTATTGTCGATCCATTAGGGATTAGGGCCTGAGGTTATGTTAATATCAAGTCTAATCTTTTTGATTCAAAATCTCGGAAAAGGTATGGTACGAATATAAGGAATAAGCGAATTTCTATATAAATCTTCAGGTATCTTACTTGTTACAAATCTGTCACAGAATATCCAGCTAGCTAAAAAGCTTGCAAACTGAATTACGATTCGATGATGAATACCAGCATTGGGAATCTACCTACTCCTTTATTTATAAACGCTCAGTAAACCTACATTAGTTAACACCACAGGTTAACACATGTGTCGTCTTTTGAAAGAAACTAAAAAAAAGTGGAATTTAAAGTGAACATACTTTGCCAATTCATACTTTACAATATAATTACCAACAGCATAATAAATAAATCGACTAATTCTCTATGTTTTAACATAACATATTAGGTATAACTTACATTATAATTGGTTGTACATTTTCCGCTTTGATACGATTATCATCGAAATTGATTAAAGGTAAAGTGTATTGTTTGTTTCAACAACGTAAACATTAAAGCAGTATTGAGACATTTTCGATAACCTTTTACCACAAAACGGTTCAAAGTAAATTATAATTAAATTTCCATGCTAATTCGTCTCAAGGTAATTTTAATTTAAAGCAAGAAGCGTGTGTTTGGTATATAAATATAAAAGTATTGTCTTGAAATATTGAAACTTACTTTAATGTCATTATTTTTACTTGCCTACTTATTATTCGAGGATAAAATCATAAATTTATAAAGGAAGAAAAACAGATACGGGCAATAAATTGCCATAACGAGGAATCTCTCAGTGACAGCACTCTCAAATGAATGCCATTCTGTAAAAATAATTCAGAGCTTTTAAACAAAATGAATAGGAATTCATAACCGTGGCCGCGTAACCGCATAAAACGTCCGTACTACTCTGACGGGACACATTTTTTGCAAACCCATTTTATCTGAACCCCTCGTGAGATATTTCAGATTTATATGCGCTCTTATTAATTGGTTCTCTCTGGCGGCGGCGATCCCCTTACTGCTTTGTTGGTCCATTTTTACTCCCCGCTGAACGAAGGTGTTTTGTTTATGTCAGATTAGTACTGACCGCGTAAATTGTGTTGAATGCGGTTGATGAAGTACGAGTATAGTATAATAATAATAACGCATGAACGAGGATATAGGTAAGATACGAGGGTGTATTGGTGAAACCATAATCAGCGCCCCTATTACAGATCGAATATATAGATATTCGGTTTTGGAAATTTGTAATATAACGTATAGTTTACAAATTCATTAAGCTAAGAAGATTGGTGAATCCTGTCCTGTTTAATAGAAGTCATAAAACTAAGCATAAATAATTGTCAATGTCAAGTAATTGTTTTTGTATTTCCTGTGTCATCCTTTGTAATATGTTTGTAATATTTAATATAGGTTATAGTGATAGTGAAATTGTTTCGGCACAGTCTTCGGATGAAAACGAGGATGAGGCGAGAGATTGAGGTCTAACAATATTATTTAATAGTTAGTGACTAATAAAAGTCTCTAATTGTATTAAATTATAATATTCATTTTTGTCAACTGTCGCAACAACGTGCAATACCAGTAATTTTTAACTTTGAATGAATTGTAGCCGTAATTTAGAAAAACAGCAACAGATGGCGTTACACTATCTGAGTTACGGTTCGATGTATGGAGATGGAGATTGGCGATGATATTAAATTTTCTGAATGATAAGGCAATTATAGTAAAGTTCGCTGGAGGTAGAAGCAGGTATATAACGCCCGTGAATATCTCTAGCGAGCTGAAAAAGACGTATTTTGCGGAACATTTGAAGTGTTGCCGGTGTAATATCCTGCAATCGCGCAGCCCGTAGGAAGCAAATTCTGCTTAACGATGCACACCACAGAGCATATGAATAAGGTAGAATGGCTCGGTACGCGTGACATGCTTATTATGTTTAATTCGATTCAATCTATGTATTGTAGCGTCATCGGTACTCTCGATGATCCCGCCAATGCGCCATGTCGAGGTTGAAGAAGGCACGCACGGTTTTAGAGCATTTGCCGGTGATCTTATTATGTTTGCATTACAACGGCGTTTAGTCGCATGGAAGCGATATGCTTTGTTGACAGGGGTTTTAATACAAATCACGGCTTAAGGTCACTCCGACTTATTCGTGTGTTCTGTGATGCAATCCGTGCGCTGAAGAAAATAATTAATAGATCCATTTCTATTACTATAATATGTCCGAGTCTCACGGTAGTTGTAAGTTAAAAATGTAAATAAGGATAGTTGTTTTTGCTTAGTACTTAATGAATAAAATAATAATAGGTACATTTTGAAAATACCTGGCGCCCATGGTTGTAGAAAAAAAAAAACAAATATTCTTATTATGTTTCTTTCGGATCATTAGGATATCATGTTTTAGCTAAATTATAAGATTCTACTGAAAGTTCTAGATAAACAGAGAATCACACGTGAAAATGGAAGCCCAAGGGAAATATAGAGCCTTTTTAACTAAGGCAACAAAATGCTTAGATATTTCCGTACATATGAAAGATCTTAAGCTGGCTCAGACACGAACCCTTGTCTAAATCTAACGCCAGATAAAAATGTGTATCAGGACAATCAGATAGAAAAGAAGCATTTATCAACGCGTGTGGTCACATTCGTATATTTAAAAAAGAGGTACGTTGGGATTCGTGTACGTACGCGTTTCTCTATCTCTCGTAACGGAAATGATTACGCTGGCTTTAGGTATAGTCGACCAAGAAATTGCTTGACCACTTTTCAACCGTATAACAAAGGGAAATGGTTCAAAAGGTGTCAGGCAATTACTTGGTTGACTATACATATAAAATATTAAACTAACTTTACTTACTTGGTGTTAACTTGCAATTTGGGTGCAGAGTGAGTATTTATCGTTAGCGTTCTTGGTTTATTCATAAGAGTTTCCACTGAAAATGTATGAAATTGTCAATAAATAAAATAAACATAGACATTCGGTGCCAGCTCTTATGAATCGAGCTATACCTACCAGCTAACTTTGTACGGGACGTCATTAATTTGTATGCAGTGTTTCAGCTGGGTGCATTTTACAATATAGCGAAGTACTGTGATGCAATATTTTAAGTAAACGACGAAGCATTCCAAAAAAAACTATTCGTAAACAGTACGTAATTTTTTTTGCTTCAGTGTCATAGCATTCAATCCTTTACTATTTTTTTTGGCTTCAACGTTAGTGTTTTCGAATGTTTACTAATCATAGGAATACACATTTAAACAAATTCATTGTCTTCTCGTGTTCCCATTGCATGGTATAAACAGAAACTGCATTCAGACGGCAGCATTTCCTACAAAGACAAGATCTAGGATTCTTGTTAAATAAACCGAGCTCTACCTTCGCCTATTATTACACGCAGTTTTCTCAGCAGTGACGATGAATGTTTATGACAAGCGTAACGCTAAACCTAGCGATGTGACGAGTTGTAGTTTCCTTGGTTCGAATGATTCCAAAGAAATCTGCAACTGATTTGAATTTAACCGATTCAATTTGGAGCGTTTGCGTAACGAACCTAGCGCACCGTTGCATTCAAGACCGACCGCGTCCGACTACAGGCGAATTAACCGAATGAATTTGAATCTCGAAAATTATTTTACGAACGAACAAAAATGACCTAGCTAGCCATCCTAACTCCCTAATTCAAGTCACCGGCGAGTCGCCGAGTGCGTGCAAATCGCACGTCTGCAAGCGAGTTAAATCGAATTGTCGATGCAACCGATTGTTCCAGTTGGGATCCAATTAGAATTATTCGAATAACATATTACGTCGATTCGCCCATCGCTAGCTAAGAGTATCTTAAGCTGTGCTTAATGAGAAGCAACCGAGGCGGCGCTCTTTGTTCACTCTCCAGCAGAAACTGGAATACATTTTATTGTTACAAACAGACTGTGTGGTGTGAATTACCGCGATTTTGTAATTCTTGAGTACAGTCAGCAACGAAAGTCCATGAACACATCCTAATTTCCAAAACACCTGCACACTATAAAGTTCCATATGTTACTGAACAGGAAGATATACAAATGTCTGTGGACATTTGAGAATAACAATAGTCAATAAACATCGATTTTTCAATAGTTGCTGAACATGTCTGACTACATAATTAGCTGATATGTACAATATCAATAGTCGCTGAACATGTCTGACTGCAGAATTAGCTGATCTCTAAATTATCAATAGTTGCTGAACATGTCCGATTGATTAAATAGTTTAAGGTTACACGCCAAATGAAAGAGATGAAACGCTCACTGACAAGCGAGTACTCTTCTCAGTGATTGTCAAAATTCAAAATTCGAAGAGATGAGCGTAATTCTCAGTGAAAAGAAAAATAGGTCAGACTAAATTGAATCTTATCGCGTATCGTCAATGTCACACTGGTTCTATTATGTCAATTTCTCACTTTACCTGTAGTAAGTAACATATTCATTAACCCGAGATAAAATAAAATCTTATGTCATTTAAAACAAAGCTCAGTTTACCTTAATACTTTTAAAATCAATAATGTAATGACCGTTAAGATAAAGCACATAGAAAAATTTGCAGGGTATGGTAATGGTAATGTGTCGAAACTGGCAAACGCAAGGCACGGAATGCTTAGGTTTCAGGTTCGAGTCCTGCCATTACCCTAATTTTTCTTTGTGTGCGTGTAATTATACATATACTATTCAGCGACTATTCCAAATATTTAAACAATGGTAGTGTTCAGCGACTTTTGTAATTAAGCTGTTCAGCAACTTTTGGAATTATGCTGTAACGTAATTTTTGAAATTACGCTATTCAGCGACTTTTGTAATTATGCTGTTCAGCAATTTATGGAATTATGCTGTCCTGTAATTTTTGGAATAAACCTGTTCAGCGACTTTTGGTATTTCATGGTGTAAATGTAATTTTGCTCTTAACGCAGTTCAACGACTTATGGACAAATGACCTGTTTAGTGACTTTTGTAACGTTATTGTGTTCGGCGACTTTCGTTGCTGACTGTACTATAATTAAAAAACAAGTTTTTTTTATGAAATAGGAAGGCAAGCAAGTTGGTCACCTGATGGTAAGTGATCACCACCGCCTATAGACACCCGCAACACCAAAGGGATATTTAAAATTATTTGTTCGATGCTGTTAGGGTTTATTTCCTGGATTTCTAATAATTTATCCTCAAAGGCAAAAATTATCGATTCAGAACAAAGGCAGTTCTCAAATAAGTATTAGTTTCTTTGTTTTCTTTGTCTTTTTTATCTGGTGTACGATGAAGAATATTTGTTTGCTGTTGTTTTTGTAACCTTTTTAGTAATTAAATCTACCCTTAAGTAAGACTAGCACAGACCTTATGAAGTTTAGATCAAAAATACAGAAAACAGTCGAGATTCTCCGAAAAACATGATTCAGATGATATTAGCAACGCACCGCACTCGCTAGAGCTTGCATGCTACGAGGTGCGATCGACTTGGTACATGCAGACTTGTTTGTCGCTTGGAACTTAGCGTCTATTCACAAATTTTTTTATGTTTTTTTATGTTAAAGAGAGGCAATCGAGCAAACTTAAACAAGAAACTCATGTAGCTATACTACTATAGGTACTAACTTAAAATTCTAACTACCCTGTCTCAATTTTAGTTATAAAGGGAATTAAAACAAATAATACTTTGAATGTGTCATATTTCAATTATTTATTTTATTTGGAGAGACATACCTTTAAAGGTTGGTTCAGTCAAATATAAAAATATGCTCTAAAGACTTAAAAATATGGAGCGGCGACCTTATTGCGTGGCCATACATATAGAGCGTTTGGTATATATTTTTGAAATTGAAATTGTTTATTTTGCAAAACACACAGGTGTTATAGATTCGTACATGTCAGTAGAAATTAATTACATGAAGGTGTCACACATCAGCCTCCGGATCCTCTATGGGCAACCCCCAGCCAGGATCAGGGTGCCGCTATGCAAGCACGGGGTGGTTTTAAAAGAAAACAATAAGGGTATCACAAAATGTATTTATTGTTGCTTTAATAAAAGGAGACCACGGCTAGTGGGATAAAGTAGAAAATAATCAGTCGGAGAGACTTTAGGGATAAGTGGGCACTAGAATTTCTTTCTCTTATATCACCATTCGCTTATATCTTTGTGTATTAAATGTTTATAAAGTTAAAAATTAAGTTAGGCGCCACCGACACTATCGGATGCCGGACCGATTGATAAAAAATATAAGGTTACCTGAAGAGACAGTAAATAAATACTATCACAAACGTCACTGAGGGGACGATCGGAAGAAGGTCAGCTATAGGCCAGCCCCGAAGCACTACTATGGCGCGGACGGCTGGACGGCTGCACTCTCCGAGTTAATCCGGAGCTCCGCAAAACAGAGACCGACGTCCACGAAGTCAAAAAATGTATACACGAAGTAGGGGAAAAAAAAAACGCTCCAGTGAGGAATGGCAGTCACGCCTTGTGCTGGCCAGGCACGCGGTGTTGACTGGCTGTCAACTCCTGGAGGTTTCTTCGTGATTTAACTGCATGCGCCTTTAGCGACGCGCTTGCAAAAAAAAGGGCTCAGTGCGCTCGTTATTATAAATGTAAAAACCGGTTCCTCCGTGGTAAACGGTGAGGAGATGAACCGGACCGGAGCAATAGGCTTCACGGGTGTAAATGGCAGAGGTCGGAGGCAAATCGCCGGGTCACGACATCTGACCTCCAGTTGCCATATCAATATGTTTGACAACAATAAGATGAAAATACGAAAACAATGAAAGAAGCTATTTAAATTTTAATTTATGAAAAGAACTATGTAACAATTTTTTACTGAAATAATATTTGACACCTGAAACGAAAACACTGCTCGATCGATTTATAAATCAATAACAAGTCAAAAGAGGCCAATTTGGGAGCAGCAACATTGACAGCTACTTTTTAATTTTGATAAAAGGTAAAAGGAAGAAGGCACATACAACCTTAAGTTATGAATAATGAAGGTGGGAAAATTTTTATGTCACAATACCCCCCAACTCGCGGAAAATTTTGACGTTAGTCAAAATTTTAAGCTGGTCCCCAGCTCTTCAAGCAACAAGAAGCAACAACTAATAAAACATAAACCCAACACCAGAACAGACAAGATGCGACACGATGACTTACCATCAGTGTCCCATAACAAATTAAACAGGAGAGACGCAGGTCCATTTCAACCAGCGACTCAACTCACCTTAACTTCAACTTCAAAAACAACAAGTCAATTTGCCAATACGGCGTAAAATAAAAGTGATCCACGCATAACGTAGAGCAATTCATGAAAAAAAACAACGCAACGCGAAGAAAAGGTTTCAATCTATCGTAAGATGGAAATAAACAAGTGAACACAATGCGAAGAAATGGTTCAGATACAATAATGTAAAGTAAAAATAAAATTCACTACTACGGTGAACAAAACAACACCCTATCGAACCCACGCGCTTTACCAGTCAGTAGCTCTATATTAACCGCTGACTGAACGAACAACACAACAAACAAGTTGAGTAGCCGAACTAGCAACTTGTTCAACCTGAAAAAAAACAAAACTGAGAACACACTGAGACCCTGGCGGTGCAGCGAGAGGTGAAACAGCAACGGGCTGCACGTCCAGCATCCACAGTGGAACGAAAGCATTAATCTATGCAAAGAGTAAAGCTTAATCACCTTTAAGGTGTTGAATATGCCAAGAACCTAAGTTCTTACCAGTCACAAAATTTTCCAGCTCATACACTAGAGGGGAATGTTTAATTAAAACGCGACATTTTTCAAAACGTGGCGCAAGTTTTGCCATAAAGAATTTGTTGGCATCACTCTGAGGAAACGTTTTTTTCCATACAGTATCTCCTACTTCATATTCAACTGTTTGTCGACCCTTGTTGTAATAACGAGCACCTCTATCGTGTGCTTTGCCTAGAGCAGACACAACCTTAGCAAATACATCCTGCAATCCTCTCAATTTAGTAGCGTAATCTTCACGTGAAGCGAACGACAAGTCGACCTGTGAGGTTCTTTTGTTACCATACACTTTTCCACAGGGAACAGCTTCACGACCATGCACTATAAAATAAGGTGAGAAACGGGTAGATTCATTTACAGAAGTGTTTAGGGCAAATTGAACCTTAGGCAATGTTGTATCCCACGATCGATGGTCTTGCTGGACTAGAATCGATACAGCAGTCATTACGGTTTTATTATAACGCTCAACGGTATTGACTTGTGGACAGTAACGCGCTGTCAGATGAACTTGAGGAATGTCGTATCTCCGAAACAAAGCATTTAACTCACTGCCAGTAAACTGCGTCCCATTATCTGCAATCACTGTACGTGGTATGCCGTGCTTAAGAAAGACTTCATCCTCCAGTCGTTGAGAAATATTTTTACCGATGGCTCGACGCAACGGAAACAACATCACGTATTTGGAGAAGCAACAAACAACAGTCAAAATAAATGTAAATCCAGCCCGCGATCGTGGCAATGGACCTACCAGATCAATACTAATACATTCAAATGGACGCGAGCAGACTTTGGGATTCCCCATTAGTCCTGCAGGCGGTTTCTGCGAATGTTTATAAGCAGAACACACGTCACAATTTTTTATAAAGTTAACTACGTCTTGGTATAAATCCGGCCAGTAATAATTCATAGATAAACGCTTATATGTTTTAAAAACTCCGAGATGAGACAAATCATTACAATGACACGACTTTAACAAGTCTGAGCGACGGTCAGAGGAAACAACCTCTTTCCAGTCAAACTCACTAGGAAAACGAAATTTACTTTTAGAATACCGCAATAATTTATCATCGTCATTTATAATATAATTTGGACAAGAAGTTGGAAACTGTTTACACTTTTGATAAAGTTTATTATACCAATCGCAAGCACGGATTTCTAAAACAGGAACAGCACGCGATAACGCATCTGGAACGACATGTTCCTTGCCCTTGCGATGGATAATTTCAAAATCGTACGGCGAGAGACGACATCCCCAACGAGCTAATCTTCCAGTGGGATTGGTCAAATTAAAAAACCACTTTAAGCTGGAATGATCCGTCACTACTTTAAAACGTGGACCACCATCCAAATAAGGACGAAAATGCTCTACTGAGAAAACTACTGCCAACGCTTCTCTCTCTGTCGCGGAATAATTACGTTCAGCTTTATTTAAAGAACGACTTGCAAAGGCGATCGGGTGTTCTTGACCGTCCTCTAGTACCTGCGTCAAGGTTCCGCCAATTCCATACCCGGAAGCATCGCAATGCACGGTGAACGGTTTGGAAAAATCTGGACAAACCAAAATAGGAGCAGATACTAAAGCCGACTTTAGCTCTTCAAACGATTTATTCGCATCCTCAGACCAAAGAAAAGGAGGGGCGTTTTTACGAGTACTAGTCAATGCATTTAGTGGAGCCGCAATTGTACTAAAATCTTGAATGAAACGACGATAATAAGAAGCCGTTCCCAAAAACATCTTAACTTCTTTACGATTACAAGGGGTAGGATAATCTACAATAGCCTTTATTTTAGATGGGTCTGTCCGCAACCCTCGTTCATCAACAATATAGCCGAGATATTTTAATTCTTTACGGAAAAAATTGGACTTGCCAAAGTTAATAGTTAAATTAGCGGACGTTAAACGATCCAATACACGGTTAAGTAAAGTAATATGATCATCAAACGTTTTACTAACAACGATGATGTCATCTAAATATACGAAAAGCCTACCATTAAATTCGGGTCCAAATAATTTATCCATTAGTCTCTGCTGCGTAGCAGGAGCACCAGTTAAACCAAAACACATAACTTTAAATTGAAAGAGACCGCGACCAGGAACGGTAAAAGCGGTACGCTCTCTTGATGAAGTTTCAAGAGGTATTTGCCAAAAGGCACTTTTTAAATCAATAGAAGAAAGAAACTTAGCATCTCTCAACTGATCAAGGATACCAGAAACATAGGGTAAGGGATAGGCATCATGCTTGCTCACTGAGTTTAATTTGCGACTATCAATGCAAAAGCGAAGTTCACCGTTAGACTTAGGGGTAAACAGAGTAGGGTTATTCCACGCACTTGTGCTAGGTTCGACAACGTCTTGTTCTAGCATCTGGTCTAACTGCCTATTCAATTCTACTAACCTGTGAGGTGAGATGGGATAGTATCGCTGCTTTATTGGTTTGCAATCAGCGGTATCAATAGTGTGAGTAAGTAGATCCGTACGGCCTAAACCTTTATTCTCAAAGGAAATACTTTCAAATTTACGTATCATTTTATCAGCGGTTACTCTTTGATTAGTATCAAGCTGATCAAAGGAATGCAAACGAACCTCGGAGACAAAATTCTGGTTAGAGATATCCTTGTTGTTACTAAAGTCAGTAAATAAATTTGGAGCAATGTTAAAGGCTTTCCAAAAATCAACCCCTAAAATTAAGGGAGTAGTCACATCCGGTATTACATAAAATTTAATAAACCGAGTCAAGTTGCGAGCCTTGACTGGTAAAGTTAAATAACCCTTAACCTTTGCTTGGGAATCGTTTGCGGTAGCAATGTACGTGATATCATTGCAACCGTGCAACGAGGCACCACAAGACAAAAACAATTCAGATATATCAGATCCTAATATTGAAATAGAGGAACCTGAATCCAGTAAACCATTACACTGATGGTTATCAATCACCACAGAAATATAAGGTCGATCATCATCTCGATCGATAAAATTCCGAACCGCGGAAACGCTCGAAGAAACAAAAGCATTAAGCTTCTTACCTTGCTTACCATCATCATCAGCACGACGAATAGAGTTCTTAAGTTTATTATCATAAGAGCTCGAGTCGAGTTTAATACAGCGGTTCGGGTTAACTAGTTTTTTGACGAGGACGAAGCCACCGCATCACCAGAACCCGAAGACCTTGTTAAACAATCGGGACAAGAAGGACTAGTAACACCCTTCTTCCCGCACCTAAAACACACAACCGCTTTAGAGCGACATTCCCTCAGAGTATGGGAGTCAAGCCTACAACGAGGACAATACCGATTCGTCGAGGTGACTTCAACCCGGGGTTTTGAAAAAGTTTTACAACATAAATCTGTTGCAAGTGCACTTGTAGAAGGTTTTGGTGGTTCTACAAAAGTATTTGCACGATGCCAGCTGTCTTCAAGGACGCGACAAGTGCTTTTTAATTCCGTAAGGGATGAAACAGAATAAACTGCTAAAGGTACTGAATACTCTGGTCGAACATTAATAGACACAATATCAAATTTATCCTTATCTGAAAGTTGATCAGTCAATCTACTGAAATAGTTCTGCATGATACTGATATAAGTAGAGATGCTTTCATTAGGTCCCTGTGTTCGGTTACGAATTTCCTTCATAAGGCGCCTGTCGTAGTCGAATGGTAAAAATTCTTTTAATAAAAGAGATTTAAGTTGATCCCATGAATTACATTCGGATCTTATACCCCTAAACCAAAGTAACGCATCAACCTCAAATAATTCCACAGCTGAAACAAACAATTTATCATCTGGGATACCACGCGAACTGCAAAGTTCTTCAAGCCTCTGTAAGAAAGCTTTCACACAGGACCGACCATCATATTTTAAATTAAGTGAGCCAACTGTTTGATGTTTGTTCAAAAACACCAGAGCGGAACTTACTACCTCTGTTGGATGTTCGTCAGGAACTTCGTACTGCTGGGTGCTGGTTTTAAAAACTTGGAACATATTGTCCAGCTTTGACA
This sequence comes from Ditula angustiorana, assembly GCA_963691745.1. NCBI lineage: Eukaryota > Metazoa > Arthropoda > Insecta > Lepidoptera > Tortricidae > Ditula > Ditula angustiorana. The sequence goes on along the minus strand of OY829490.1, from coordinate 6,450,069 downwards.
AATATTTATTCAGCTGCCGCATCTGCTCATTGTAGGAAACAAGTTCAGACTCCTTAGGTTCGAGACGGGTCAATCGGTGAAATAAGTGGTGTGTCAACGCTTGTACGCGATTTAAAGTTTTTAAAGTCAATGGACGCGAAGGTGAGGTGATAGATTGAGAAAGCTCTTCCAGTTTACAAGATGTGCATGCTAATTCTGATGCAACATCGCCCTTAAATTCAACAATAACATCCGAAGGATATTCCTTCACCAAGTCTTTCAACTGTTTTCGCAAAGAGTCTACATCTTCTGCGGGTTCAGCATTCCGTACTTTAACTTCGTAAATTAACTCGTCCTTCCGTAGTAGGTTAAAGGCGATTGGACGTTCCTCCATTATAAATGGGAAGCAAAAAGAAAATAAAAAATTTATTTAAAAAAATATTTGTGTCCGACTGTACTTTATAAATATATTAACCACAATTGCCTTAGTAACTGTACTACTGTAGGTAAGAGAATAAGCAAATTTAGTATTACCAAGAAAAAGAATTAAGTCGACTGTACTTAATAAATGATGCTGCTGACTATACCCGTAAGTCTAAAAGGTTAAATGTAGAAACTTTTTGAAAAACCAAAAAAATATATTTGGCTGACTGTACCAAAATAATTATAACTGTACCAACAGTATCAATAAGTACCAAATGGACTTATACATTAAAGCAAAAAAAAGTTTTTTAATTTAATTTGACAAGGTTGTATCTATTTATATGGTCAACTGTACCAATAAGAATTTTATCATCAAGTAAAAATTAAATTTTATATAAAAGCAAAAAAAAATTTTTAAAGAAGTACTTTTTACGTGGCTAACTGTACCCGTAAATTAATGGAACACCTGTTGATAATAGGTAATGATAATGTTACTTTATATAAAAGCAGAAAAAAAATATTAATACCAAAAGTATTTTATTTGTGGTTGACTGTACAACATACAATTTTTAATAAAAAGGAGAATTTTTCAGTTTTTATTTTAAATTTTACAAAAAAAAGTTTTTTTTTGAGTTGTCAAAAATGTAGTGGTTTTTTGTGGCTGACTATACCAACAAATATGGAAAAGTAATTAATACACTTTCAATTAAATCGAAAAAAGAAAACTGTTATAAGTTAAATGCAACTGACTGTACTAACAAACATGGAAAGTAATTATCAAAAAAAGGAAGTTTACACAAAAACCAATTGAGTTGACTGTACCATTTAAATGTTGCTCGTAATACTAGCGAACATAAAAAGTAAAGATGATTTTTTTTAAGTAAAAACAATTTTTAAATTATATTGCCTATACGATTTAATGAGGTTGCCTATACCACAAATATGAAAAGGCAATTTAATTAAAAGTACTTTCCTTCAAAGAAAAAAACAAATATTAAGTTGATATTTTTTTTGTAGCTTATTGTACAATTAAATACTTTTAGTTTAGTTAGTACTTTTAGTTTAGTTTAAACAATTTATATTCCAATATTATTTTAGTGTAAAATTTTATAAATGCATCATAAGAATTTATTCTAAGGAATGTAGTAATATAAGTTGCTAATAAGCGTACCAGTTCACGAGGGAATTGAAATCCACCCTCAGTAGAAAATATTACAATATGGCCAAGCTTGCCGCTAAATATAGGTACACCCGCAAAAATGAGTAGAAAAACTCGTGTTTAACAAATGTTCAACACAAAATGGCGAACTTTAACATGATAAGTTTAAGTGTTGGATAAAGTTGAAATAGATATTTTAAGTGATAATTTACACAATGAAAAACTCAATTTATCTTTTATAACATGAGAAATGACAAAATTGGTTATGAACAATAATATAAGCAAATGGTTTAGAGAGTAATTGTTATAGCTCAAATAGACATAACAATGAAATCTAGATTTATAGTGCCACACGCTGGGCTGCCGCTGTCACACATCAGCCTCCGGATCCTCTATGGGCAACCCCCAGCCAGGATCAGGGTGCCGCTATGCAAGCACGGGGTGGTTTTAAAAGAAAACAATAAGGGTATCACAAAATGTATTTATTGTTGCTTTAATAAAAGGAGACCACGGCTAGTGGGATAAAGTAGAAAATAATCAGTCGGAGAGACTTTAGGGATAAGTGGGCACTAGAATTTCTTTCTCTTATATCACCATTCGCTTATATCTTTGTGTATTAAATGTTTATAAAGTTAAAAATTAAGTTAGGCGCCACCGACACTATCGGATGCCGGACCGATTGATAAAAAATATAAGGTTACCTGAAGAGACAGTAAATAAATACTATCACAAACGTCACTGAGGGGACGATCGGAAGAAGGTCAGCTATAGGCCAGCCCCGAAGCACTACTATGGCGCGGACGGCTGGACGGCTGCACTCTCCGAGTTAATCCGGAGCTCCGCAAAACAGAGACCGACGTCCACGAAGTCAAAAAATGTATACACGAAGTAGGGGAAAAAAAAAACGCTCCAGTGAGGAATGGCAGTCACGCCTTGTGCTGGCCAGGCACGCGGTGTTGACTGGCTGTCAACTCCTGGAGGTTTCTTCGTGATTTAACTGCATGCGCCTTTAGCGACGCGCTTGCAAAAAAAAGGGCTCAGTGCGCTCGTTATTATAAATGTAAAAACCGGTTCCTCCGTGGTAAACGGTGAGGAGATGAACCGGACCGGAGCAATAGGCTTCACGGGTGTAAATGGCAGAGGTCGGAGGCAAATCGCCGGGTCACGACATCTGACCTCCAGTTGCCATATCAATATGTTTGACAACAATAAGATGAAAATACGAAAACAATGAAAGAAGCTATTTAAATTTTAATTTATGAAAAGAACTATGTAACAATTTTTTACTGAAATAATATTTGACACCTGAAACGAAAACACTGCTCGATCGATTTATAAATCAATAACAAGTCAAAAGAGGCCAATTTGGGAGCAGCAACATTGACAGCTACTTTTTAATTTTGATAAAAGGTAAAAGGAAGAAGGCACATACAACCTTAAGTTATGAATAATGAAGGTGGGAAAATTTTTATGTCACAAAGGCATGTCCCGCCATAAAATGGCATGCAAAATCTTAATCTAATTTAAAAATAATTTGAAAATAATACCATAAAATATCAATCCATACAAATTGTCAAAATATTTATTTAAATAATAATAAAGTGGTCGCGTAGTCAAGTAGGATTTTTTTTTAATTCATAAATATTATTACATTGATTTATTTCCTCATTTAGAAAATTATATTTTTTTTTACTATTATACTCAATACCTACTTCTTTTGAACTGAAGATAATTATTACATTGAGATGTTGAATGTGGGTACATTCAACATCTCAATGTTATAATTATGTACATATTTTTACACTTGACTAGACTACCTAGACAAAATAAATGTATTTAACAAAAAATTATAATTAAAATCATTTGATCCTAAATTTATTTAGGATGCTTTAGCATTGACAGTATTTTATTAATTTTATTATCGTTCAGTGGCTCAATTTTCGCTGATATTAACTAATCGAGCCTTTTGTTTGAACTCGATTATTCAACTTATTGAACTTCCGGAAATGAGAATGGTAACTTTCTGTTTAATAATACTTCATTAGCGTTCTATATCCCTACATTCTCGGGGACTTGGCCCAGCTTAATTTGTTAGAACATTATATTACCAGTAATATAATGTTCTAACAAAGTACCTATTTAGGTAGACGTGCATATTTACAGAAACCCTTATCAACTGTAATTGTTGCAAATTTTTAACGTCGCTAACTTCGGAGTTATTTTGATCCCGTTTGCAAAGTAGGTAACGAAATGAAAATGTGCATAAGGTTGGGTAAGTAATATTTAAAAACATTCTAAAGTAGTTTTTCAAATATGACGCTGTGATCAATAAACATACAGATGGACGAAATTGCAGGATAAGGGTTTTTTTTTACCTTTTTGGGTTCGGCAACACAATAAAAATACATATTGGATTCGTAAATAAGTAAGCAAATTACAACCGCAGATTGAATTGCGACCGTCCACAATTAACAATTAAGGCTAATGAACTCCACGCGTGCCCGAAGGGGACTCTGAATGGAATGACGTAACTTGCAAATTGTATAAGACGCGTAGTCGTCTAGTCACGGGAACAGTCTCAGATAGTGATGGGTCACTCAGGTTATAGCATAACCCGAGTTAGGGAGTGGGAAGTTAGCGAGTCAACTCGAGTTGATTCGATTTGAATCCTCCCTAATTCGGGTCATGCTATATCTACTAAGTTTAGTAACGATGCCCCCTAAAACTGCCGCCTGGGCAGGTGCCCAGCTTTGCAGCAGCTGCAGCAGCACCCCCCGGCTGCAAATCATTTACGGACAGTCCTGCACTGACTCGAGTCACGTGAATTTTAACTCAAATGAACTCGAGTCGTCTTTTGCCGAGTTGGCACATCTCTAGTCTCAGGGCTCTCGTAGTCACGTACTGGTAACTATCTAAGCGCCATCTCTGGAGACTAGAACTGCAACCCACGCTAACCCGGGATACTTCTAGCCGTAACTTTGCTTTGAATAGAACTAATGGTTCTGTTGAATGTTTTCTGTAACTGAAAATTTATAGAATGTAATTTTCTTTTACTATGCTTATACTTAATCGTAACGTTGGAGACGAAACGCTCGTAGATCGTGTAGTTTCAAGTGGAAAGTGGTGGTGGTTTATAGTTGAGTCCGTGTTATTTATGTCATTTCATGTGAAAGCGGAGAAGGGTAGGGTTTGCATGAAAAAAAATATATGTGTCACACAGACGCAGCTGTTTTGCACAGCGGTGAATTTGCGAAGTAGCGAGGTAATTTGTTCCAGTTTCTGTCATGCTTATACTTTGTGAAATACTTAGGTGTACACTCACTGCATGGAACCAACTTGCACAAAAAAGTTAATTAATTAAGTGCTAGAAGGTAAAATATCAGTTTTGGAACGATTTGACGTAATTTAGCGTCTTAAACACTTTAAACTTTTCAGTGCAAGTCAGTCTTAATTTTTTGATTAGTTTGATTAAGCAGGTAAAAAAAATCCATTAGAGGTTCACATTCTATTAATTAAATGGGTGAAAGCATCTTGTGACACTTGGCATTCGGGCATTCGATCAAGAGCAAGGGATTTACTTTGCATATATTTATTATTTCCAATGAAAGCCGATGTCACTTAGAAAAAAATATACTGAACGACGACTAAATAAACCGCCTCAAAGTAAACAAAATTCCCTTTTAACTGCACGCAGTATGCCACAGTAAAGTAGTATGCACATTAAATTTCTTATAGCCTCTTTAGGGAGATAATATGATTTTATTGCGGCATAAATAACATTACAGCTGGTAGACAAAGCAGTCCCGGATATGAGCGGGCTTTAAAGCAACGCGTATCTAGAAATATATACTGTACGATAAATGCCAACGTAAGGATGTAACAAATCGTTATAACACATTTGTCAGTCTCTATCTTAACTGCCAACCGCGAACAATGAATGGTGGCTTAAAGTCTCGCAACAGCAAGTCTATTTTAAGAGGAGTGTGAACCCAGCGCTTTCCGTACAAACGGCGATAACGTTTTACACCCTCTAAACCTTAATCTATACCTATTTTTTTAGTATGTTACCATTATACCCTAGAACTAGGTTTGTATGTTTTGATTTTTTAAATATTCTTAATAGTTTCAAAAATATTGACGGTTTTGTGTTTTGCAATGAAACTCCTAAAGTAGTCAAATCTATGAAGAATATTAAAAAAATGAAAACGTACAAACGTAGTTCCAAGGCATAAAAACAACATACCAAAAATTCATTGCCATAGGTTAAGGTTTAGAGGGTGGAAATTGTTATCGTCGTTTGTATGGGGAGCGCTTTGTGGCGCTGGGTTCACACTCCTCTTAAGGTGAATCGCTTCGTGTGAGGCGGAAATTTCAAAAATATCGCAGCTATTAATTTATTGTAGCTAAATAGTGTATTTCTTATCAATTTGAAAGTTTGGCGACTATAAAACAGTATCAAAATACGCCACCGTGGTTTGTTTTTGGAATTTCAGGCTACTTTTTGGCAGAGCATACATGAGGTGGAAGGATAACATTTGATAATGCAATGAATCCTCAGGCGTGAAGGGCAATAGATCGTCAGGCGTGGAGGTATGCAGAGGAAACCTATTAACGAAGCCGAACGAATAAAAGGCGGTTATAAATGGATGTATCAGTTATGAGCTTTACTGATACAAAACTAAAGGTATTTTATAACTCAAAAAAGCTTAACCAGCGGCTACCAGCACTATCAAAAATGAGCAGACTTGTTTATGATGAAAACAAATTTATTTTCTAAGTTTATTATGTGTTTGCTCGCGCTCTATGATAAATTCAAGTAACACAAACAACTGTCTAACAATTAAAACCTGTAGTAGCTATTAAATTTTAATTAAAAGACTTAATCGCAAGGTATAATAATGTCTAATGTGGTTTTTTATAAGCGACTTATTATGAGAGCGTAGAGGTGCCTATAGTTATACTTTATAAAGTTTAATGGCAAATAATGTAAGTATACCAAATAGGGAATTCGAGAAGTGGTTTCTTGCTTTTGACTGCTTAGCAAAACATATGATTTGTGATTTGTGTTATAAAGTTAAATAGATAAATAATCTAGCACATAAAATATAATGCAATAGAAAATTCATTTAATATTATGTAGCGTTCTACCTAACCCGTGTTATGACCGATGTAGGCCTTATTATGTAACATCGATTCTTGAATATTACTGGAACCCCTGACCAAAGCGTTGCGGTCATGATACTCGTAGGTTACGACGCAACCGATCGACATCGCAGAATAAAGATACCCCCACTTTTATTGCCAACGAACGTAGCTGGTAATACAATACGTGGTCGTTAAAATAAAATAATTAGGTGTATTTCAAGCTAGGTTTGGCATGCAAGAGGAAAATCTTGACATATACATGCATAACTTATGTTGTTAATGCGAAAATGTGTTTGTTAAAGATTAATTTACGTCAAATATGAGTAAAAACGTGTTTACGTTGGAAAGCCAGAGGTCCTACCACGCTACTTTTTGTCGCAGTCATAAATCTTCTGTGGAATGATTTTTGACTTTCGAGTGCTCGACACTGGCCAGCCGTGCACCAATCAGTGTCGGCTAAAATATACGGTGAGGTGTTTGATTGGCCCGCGGCTGGCGAATGTCGAGCGTTCGAAAGTCAAAAACCGACCCGCTGGTCCCCAATTATGGCGTTAATTGCTATTTTTTTAATACCAAAGGTGAGTTCTAAAGTTTTACTTTAGGTATTCGTGATATCTAGATACCATAGATGATTACTGATAAAATTAAGTATAATTTTTCGTCCATACTGATTCTTTCGCTCGTCTTTCCGCACGAACTAAAATAGTTGTAAAATTTCCAAGTGAGAAGCACACCTGCGCTCGAGCCAGACTGACGCTCAACAGACAGACGTCGGGTTGTTATAGCAGTCGTCACTCACAGATGGCACAGCAGACTTAAATTTTGTAGTTTCATCGCTGTTTGGGAGTAGACTGAAATTTTATACCTACCTTCATAAGCTTAGGTACAAACAGCAACAAACTTAATTGACTATTAAAGAGGGAATTGAGAAAAATTGTCTATGCTCAAGAGGAATAGCTGTATCAACTCCATAATGCATATTATATACCTCCCTTTCAAAAAATTGCACTTTCTTTCAGTTTCGACTTTAATAGACACTTATGTGTGTCTTTGACTGTACAGAACAATTATTTCAAGAATTGCCTTTGGGTATCATCTGAAATGCCGTAGTAAATAATATTAAGCAAAGTACATGGCTGCCTTTAGATGAAGGACATGTACATGTAATGGTCCAAAGAGGCAATGGAAATCGATAACGATCTTCGTCGACTAACGCTAAGTGGCAAAATGTATGTAATTGTACTCTACCTAATTATGTTTTACTAGGACTTTTGGAGCAATAACTAAAGGAAATGGACATGAAAAAATAAATTGCACTGCCTTTGCTTAAGTTCCTGCCGATAAATCCTAAAAGATAAAAAAAAAACATGTTTTCCATATTTGTGACTTAGAATAGACTAGACATCCAGTGTGTGAAAGTGAAAAAGTAGTCTATTGTGGCAATTGTACACGTAAGAAAGAGAAAGAAAACGCAGCTACTTTAAATGACAGGATAGCGCAAGCACTATTTTGAATAGACACACAGCAATAAACTCTTTGGCAGTCTATATCTCTGCTAGGTTTATGGTTTTTCCCTGAAAACCTTTATTTTAGGTGGTCATACCCTGAACCCTTTTACTGAACTTTTTATTATTCTAATAATTTCAATGCACACTACTCACAAATTGAAAACAATATCCTCCAGCATTCAGCTAAAATGTTAAAGTGTTTTTCCAAAAGATACAACGACTGATGGTTATTCGCACATAATCTGTGACGCCAGCGGCGTCGCCATTTACTCTCAATAGCGTCTAAATGGATGTTAATTTAAAGCATTAACAAACAAAGGATATTTCACGAAAGCTTTGGTTTATATGCTTGGTAATCCCAAAGATTTAAGATCCCCTGAGAGTAATTAGTTAAGAACCCGGCCGAACGAATCATCCCGCACGCCCGGGAGTCGTTATAGCTGGGCCGATGGACAAAGGCTGACTGCACGATTAGTTTTATTATAAAATAAGTTAAGGTTTTTGCTCATTTGCAATCTTATGGAGCACAAAAGGTTTTAAAAAATACTGTCCCTATGCTTTATCTGTAGCACAAATTACATAATACTGCACTGAAAAAACAGTTTTACTACTCGTAACCAAAGTTTTGTTTACCTATTACACGAAGAAGTGACTACAGAACTATTTGTTACACCTTACTTAACTATTGATTTCTAAATAAATCATCAAATTATTATCAGTAGCAAATAGTTTTGCTAATTTAAATGAACTTTGATTGCCATTAACTAAAATCAGAGTAGCCAAAAAAAAAACCAATGAATTATTTAAATCTAATCCAATCTAATCTAACCAAACTAGTTCGGTTGTCCCTTTTCTTCTGTGTGTTATTGAAGGCAATACATATACACGATCTCATACATAAAATGGTATTTTCATAGCACAGGTTATTTATATAGGCACTTTACAACCCGGACTTGCTTTTTTAACCGACTTCAAAAAAGGAAGAGGTTCTCAAATCATCGGTACCTTTTTCTATGTCCTATGTTCCCAAAAACATACTTTTTCAAATTGGTCCAACTGTTTTTGAGTAATCGGGGAACATACATAAAAAAAAAGATCTTGACGAGTCGAGAACCTCCTCTTATTTGAAGTTGGTTAAAAACACTAAATTGAAAACGTTTTCACTTTCAACTTTTTGGAAGCTAGTCATAAAGATTCTCTCAAATCCATTTTCGATTGAATTGAATTGAAGCCAAATCAAATTTTGGAAATTGATTAGTACAGTGCAAAACTACACTAAATTGAAATACTCCTAAAGGAAGATTGGATGGCGAACTGTCGTTAGATCTACGTATTATGTGCAGATTAGCAGAACCGTGCCAGATGTATTGAACATCTGGATTTGAAAAAATAATTTTCACAAACTCAAGTTAGTTTACATTAGTCACTTTAAGAACTTGTAGGGATTAAGTAACTTTTTTTATTCTTATTTTAAAGCCAACCAACGGGAACGCTCTTTTCAGGACTGAGCTTACAATACAAATAAGTATATCTACCGAAAGGTTTGGTATATTTTATTTAGACATAATTTTTGGCAAAAAATCCCGTCTAACAAAAAACCAATATTACAATTCGTACTTATCAATTGAGCTAATATTATGGTGACATAACATAGAAAAATCTCAGTTATCTTCCAGGACTCGAACCTGCTACCGCATTCTTCCGTGTAACGCTCTTTCGAATTAAGCCCCAGGTGACCTCGCTAGACACTATTTGCTTCGTTTTTACGGTAGAAGATTTGATCTTAAGGGATACCTACCCTCAGTGCTATTTATGAGAAACTTTTTTATGTTAACTCATTCGTGACCGATCATTTCACAAAAAACGTTTTAGAAACTGATTAATTTCACAAGCTTTTTTTTTCAGGACCATAGTGTAGAACTCAAAAGGTTAGGTTAGGCTTGTTTTTTTTTTTAAAATCCTGAAATATTTACAGTTTCAGAAATAAAAGTATTTTGTGAAATGATCAGTTTGTGATACATTTTTTGTGAAATGATGGTAAGCCAATATCATAAAACTGGGTAACTTCGCAGTGACCTCAAGCTGACAGCCTATTATGGTGATTGTTTTCGCTGTCCGTTATTGTTAATTTCGATATCGATGATCGGATTCTTTTGATGTGCAAATGCGAATGTATTCCAATAAAATGCAAATTATTCCATTGCTTTCATGGGCTCGCAGCCGGTTGACTTTATAAGATAAAGCTAACTCAAAACAACATTGCCAAATCGCGAATTTATTGTACGCTTTATTTTCATGTAGCAAAAGATCATGAATATCATCATAATACCATTTCCCCTTTACTATCTCCAAATTTATTGGTGTCTAGATTAAATGACATCGGTCTGGATTTGTTTTCTACTTGATCACTTTAGTAACCTATTTCATCAATTCTCTCTTGTAATTACCCGACTACGGCAAAGCCAAAAGGAAGGGTTATGTTTTAGCAGTCTAGTCTGTATTTAAAATTACATCATCGCTTTCATCATCCTCTTAGCATTTTGTCTCATTTCTTTATTCGAGGAAAGCTTCGACTATGTTCCACTATGTTCCCGAAATTGGCAGGTTTAGACCAACTACGAACTGATCCCCGTAACCGCTGTAAAAGGGAGACTAGACCAATGGGTACAGTACAGTGAGAACATTGACTTACGTAGCGCGTTTTTGACAGACATTTATCCATGTTGTTTAGTGAAAATTAGATAAAATATGCTAAAAATTACGCCAGTTAAATAAATTTTTCAACATTTACCTTAAATTTTATGAAATTAATAAATAAACATCTTGAGCAAAATAATACCAGTTGAGCTAGCCTAAGCTAGATTTACCTACTAGACAATAAATATTCTTATGTACACTTTTAATTAATCTCCGATGTTAGTAAAGTTAATATTGGTTCGTGAAATGCGAATGAAACATTCAAAATCAAAACAATAGCCGACTGGAAATCCAATATTTGGTTGTTAGCTACGTATAGACAAGAGATTTTATTGGATCGCATCAAACAAGGCTCCGCGATGCATGAAACGCTCGCCGGCCATCGTCGCAAAACGCCAATAAAATTGTTTTTATTGACTGACAAATGTGGAAAAAAACCTCCACCGTCGCTAAGGTGTCGCGTCTTTCTTCGCGAAATAAGATAGTCATAAAGTAAATTTATAGTCCGCAGTAAATAAAGCGAAACATATTACGCTTTGGAGCCGTAAAAAGATATCACAGGCCAGAAATATCTACACAGTGTCGTTAACATTTTCTAACGTCGCAAGGGCGTGTCGAACATGTCATAACTGGGCGTCGCTGATACTTCTGTCAGTTGGTGATATAGCACCTCTAACTTACCCGACCGAAAATAGCTCGCTATCAACGACCTGACGCAAACTTTGTGTGAAATGGTTGAATTCCAGTTCAGTTTTGCCATCGCACCAGCAGAGTTATGCCCAAAACATTTTTTATTTTATTAAAAGTGATTCTTTTGAAAATTATTATCAGTATTATCCATTTTAAATTTTAAACCTTAAATATAAAAAAATCAACAATGTCAAAAATACACGACTCACTATAACCGCTTCGAAGACTTAAATCTATTTAATAATGACATGGCCTTTTAAAACAATTAAACCAAGTGACTTTATTAATATTTTACTCCAACGCGAATACATTGCATGCTGTTAAACGGCACAAACTTTGCTGTTCCTAGAAAACTATCAATGCACTTTTACTTGCTCGATAATACTACGTAGTTTTCCGAGCCTTTAAGCTCATCAGGAATTTAGTATCATCGAATGATGTAACTAGTTGGCGACTAGCCAATGTAATAACCGTCGGCTTTCAATTGTTAATTATTTCCAACATCAGTTAATTAAACTAACAGTGATATATAAGCCTAGCTTAAGCTTGTACAGGGTGACTGGTAACTAGACGCATTATAATCCTTTTAAGAGAATACGGTAGAGCTCACTAAGTAACGAAACCTAAAAAAAATGTTTAAAAAGACTAATTAGTTAAAAGCAGACTGTATTAAAATAAACGCGATCTTAGTTTTCAAACTATACATTTTACTAGTGACAACGTGGACTATGAGGTCAAAGTCCCGCTTTGTATGGAGCGTTTAGTGAGAGCTCACTGTTTGTAACATTTCAAAAAGTGATGTCCTTAGAAAAAAAACTGGTTTTATTTTCATTTAACTAGTTCTTTTAATTTTGAGATTAAAAAAAGTCTATGGGTCTGTTGCACGTATCAGGATACCAGAACATATCAAGACTAGATATTTTAGAGTGTACACATGATTGTTTGAAACGGTGGACGGTAGCAATAAAATCGACGTTCCCGCAGGACCCATGCTGACGTCCGAATAATAATTCAGGATCAATGCAAACACAGTTTCAATCCAATAGAACACTGAATTGATTGCGTGGACCAGATTAATGGCACTTCAGGGGTTTAATTGAGCACGTGCGTGTTGACATAATGTTAAACAACTGATTTTCAAATAGCGGACTCACTATCCTATAAGAGTAAGCGTATAAGCCATAGAAATAGTATAGCATAGAAATAATTTTAAAAGCTGATCTCTTTACTTTAAATGGCAATACTATGTGCCAAAAAAAGACGACTACATACTATAAACCTCCTCTTCAATTGACACCCTGCACACACATCAATAGACAAAAACGTTACCTTTGGTGTAGATTAACGTAGTATAAACTACGTTTTTGTTATTAATTTGCAGGTTTTACTACCTTGACGCACAACAAAGGTAGCCATTTTCAGGTGTGTACGCTTGACATATACTTACTGAGGCTATATCCATGCTTTAGTTCTTCATCCAAGGTATAAGCGTACAGTAACGGAAATATATTCACGTACCACCTTAGAACCCTATCGCAATGACGCGACGCGTTAAACGCCAGGCTATGTCATACAAATGTCATGCGTATGTCTCTTCGACTAGGTTCTACGGTGGTACGTGTTTCAATTTCCTTGACTGTACAAAGATATCGTTGAAGTGTTACCATTTTTCATGTATCAAAATGTATACGAGACTCCATCTTAATGCACAAATTCATACTAAAGCACGTAACAATGCCATCACGTTTGTATTATTTTTCTTACTTGTGCAACTGCCATAATTATATTTCCCATTCGGACTTGCAAAGACATCTAGTATTAGGAGTTTAGTAAATAGTGCATAGTAGCATTTATGGGCCATACACAGAGTTATGCTTCAATTTAGTAGCCATAACAGTAATCGTCCGTTGTTAGGGTGAAGACAATCGATCGAAGAGATATTTCATCATTTATTAATTTATATTATTTCTTAAGCATTAAAATCCCACAAAAAACCAAAACATTCCCAACCATTTCGAAGCTTGCTGTTTGTCCAAAAGTAATATCTTTTCGTAAGCTTTCTAGCATATTGTCTTTAAATGTGTCTCAATCTAGTTTTAAAATTTAAACCTGAAATGCTGAAATACTCTTACAACTGAATCTTGCCCTAGGTGGTTACGTTCTTTATGCAGACAATGAAATCCGTACATTAAAATTGAGATGTACGTATGTATAATAACATGGACGAATGAGACAAGAGGACTGCCAGACTCTATATCATTAAACGTAACTCACACAGCGTAACGCAATCTATTGACAAGTTTTTAACATAACGTCTACAATTCCTTCAAACAATTGGGGTTTGTTCCGAAAACAGATTATGGTAGTTTCAGAAGATAGTAGTTTTAAACAAGCCCAATGAAGGCCAATTTGGCCGATTTATTTGTGTCAATCGAACATTTTACTAGGTTTAAAGTTTAAAGATATACCTTGCAGATACGAGCTATGATTTCCTGGGATACTGTTTGTGCATACCAGGAATGGCGGACTATTTTTTGCCGACGTGACGAATTATCTAAAAGGAAAATAATAACATGGAAATTTTCAGTCGCGTACCATCTACGGCACGCGTGCCACAGGTTTGGCATTTTGGAATTAAAAAATCGCCTGGGCTACACTCGTAGAAAGAATAGACGAACAGTCGCCTAAGAAATATTGCGTTCGCGCTAATGCTTAATTCAGTTTAAATATGACACACTAAAAGATATACTATCACGTCTATCACACTATAAAAGTAAGAGCTCGCAGAGTATTTGAACAAAAGTAATTCTTATAAAAATGACAACAACTTTACGTTGATACGGTTTCTTTTAATATTATTATTGAAACTATCTGCTAAACCAGATTTTCTGAAGGAACCGGAGACGTAACGCAGGAAAAATACCTGAAGATAGCGTTGCGCAACGGAATTACGTTTCAATGAATGGAGTTTGTCAGTCTATTCAATATATTAAATCTTCTTTCGTAATATGTAGAAAGTTCTATTCCGCCACGGCTTTTGTTTCCAAAAGCTTCACGAGATTCTATTGTTCATTTACCGCGTTCAATGTAGCACTCGCATATTTTCTTTCGCATGAAATGTTTTCACACGGCACCTATTTATGGGAAAATACATTTGAATTCGATTGAATTTGCTATTATTTCGAAGAATACTGCCGAGCTAACAGCTGCATTTTATTTCCTATTTTGGTGAATGGTAACACTTCGTCAGTTTTGGTTGCTCTGTTCATTTGTATAGGCTATCGAAGCAAATAAACGACTCTTTGTGCAATCATGAAATGATTATATCTTTCTATGCATATTCAAAAGAAACAAAACTTGACACCCATTGATAGTCTTTACATAATTAGTCATGAAAAATTGGCAACTTGTTGCATTTTAATTTATCTGACAATTTCTTAGGTTTCAATGCTAAGCTCAGTAGTTCAAAGAACATTTACAGAAAACTGGTATATATTTTAATTCCGGGAAAAAATTGTGAACGCTAATATTGCTCCCTATTGACCGCCCATTCTACATTTATTCGCCATTTTTGGCATCTTTTGGTTTGGGTTGAAAACCACTTACCAATTATCGGTAATGTTATAAATGACTAGCGGACGCGCGCGACTTCGTTCGCGTGGAATTAGTTGCCTATGTCCGTCAGGGATAGTGTAGCTCTCTATTAGTGAAAGAAGTTTTTGAATCGGTTCAGTAGTTCCACAGATTACCCCCGACATACAAACAAACAAAAAAAGTTTACCTCATTATTATATTAGTGTAGATGTGTATAATTATATAGATGTAGACGAGAATTATACGCTTACATGACGTATAGCTAATCATTTTATTTCGTACTATCTACTACGTAGGACGTCAGCCCAACCAGACTCATCTGTCACAGACCTCACGGTCTATTTCTAGACAGTGAAATATTGCTTGCTTTAAAACATATTTCATATAACTGTGTCATCTGCAGTCGTGCAAATTATAAAACGGAAAATTATCCGTAAATAAGTCGTATAAAATGTGTCAAAAAAACTATAAAGATAATTTAAGTAAATGCGAGTAGCAATACTGTTTTTTTAATACTAAAGTTATAGCAAACTAAATTACTAAACCTAAAAAATTAAAAAAAACATCAGAACCCGTCAAAGCGCACTTCTTAATATATCACATTATTTATAACAATATTTTCTTAATTAGTAAGTAAAAAAATAACATAACACAGCTTTTTGATAGGTACGAAAATAATTACACATAGATCATACTGAACAACTTTTACTATAAGATGAACTCTGAAGAAGAGGAAAAACATCTCTGTTGTACTTTTAAACCGAGTATATAATGATTTTTTTCATAACAATTTACATTGTGTCTGGATGTCACTTAATCTACGAATTTCAATTGATGTTTGACTTGGTTCCATATTAAAAAAAATCAGTAGCATCTACACGTTCAGCGCTTAAAATATCCATATCTAATTTGTTTACACCCTGTATATAGTCGACTAAGCATTTGCCCTATCATTTTCGAATCTTAACGGTTTGTAATACGGTCGAAAAGTGGTAAAGCAGTTTCTTGGTCGGCTATACAGAGGCCCTTATCTCTTGGGCACTTATCGAAACAAAGTTTCTTGATCCTACTACACTTAAAGTAAGAGCCCTAAATAGCCCTAACGTAATCTTTATTTCCTGTACGCCTAGTGAATGGATAATAGATTGTTCAAAGAACTAATTTCGGGCCTTTGGACGTGTGCCCAGGCCGAAGTGTTCGAGATATAACTAAATTACCTAGTTACCATCATTTCGCAATTGCTTTTATCTTGCTATTAGGAGAATAGCAAAACTTTGTTGGCTTTTAGCTGATCAAAGAATAAGTTTAATTTTATCCAAGGAAATGGTTCGAAAAGACATAATGTTAAATTCCCATGTAAAATTTCCCTGTGTGTGTTCTTTTATTTTGTTTAATTGTGTGAATCAATAAAAAGTATTTATTGTTGTTGTTGTTGTTGAGTGATTTGAATCCGCGCTTAGAAACATGCTTGTATGAGATACTTAATAGATTCAGACGTTACTTTGCGGAGGTCCATATCAACAAACTGGAACAAATTACCTTGCTACTCCGCGAAACCAGTGCCGGGCTCGTGCAAAATAGCTGCGTAGTGCAAAAATGTTGGTGGTAGGTGGGATTAAAGAAAAATGTTTTAGTTTGTCAGTACGCCATTCGTTCAAGTAGCGAACGGTCGTACAGTTCGATCTTGATGATGCCTCGTATAGAGGCGAAACGCGCGTCGATCGTGTAGTTTTAGTGTTTAGTGGTGGTGGTGTGTAGTTGAGTCTGTGTGATATATGTTGTTTCGTGTGGACGCGGAGGAGGGTGGGTTTTTGCATGAACATATATGTGTCGCACAGACGCAGCTATTTTGCACGAGCCCGGCACTGGTTTCGCGGAGTAGCAAGGTAATTTGTTCCAGTTTGTTGTATGAGATACCTTTTAGTAGAGCACAAGTGACAGGGCTAGCAAATTGTATCATTTTATGTAATGTCACCCTTTATTTTTGATAAAATAGTGATACTGTAGAGAAAGTGTTCATTGGGGGTAGAGGGGGGGGGGGGTGTTTGTGTGGTTATTATTTTTTAATAAGTCAAAGTATGCTGGAAACTGACAAAAATTTTATAGTAACACATTTAAAAATTCTAAACTAGACATAGGCATATAAATGGAAACTTTATTCATAATCAAAGTCAAAGTCAAAATATTTTTATTCAGATTAAGCTTACAGGAAGCACTTATGAATGTCATAAAATTGACTACCGGTTCGGAAAAACCTCTGATGAGAAGATAACCGGCGAGAAACTCAACGAAATGAAATTTTAAATAAATTAAAATAACAATGTTATGTTACATCTTAAATATTTAAAAAGTTAACAATTTAACACAGTAGGTTTACAATATTTGGAGCCAGAGATCGCCAATACAAGTCGGGATCATTTCCAAACTTCCCTGTCCAAGATATTGTCATTGATTTTATGATACGCCCGAGAAATTAATGTCTTCTTGATAATGGATTTAAATTTTGTATCATTTTGTCCAGTAATGTTTTTTTGAAATTTTGTTGTACAATCTTACGCAATTTCCCATGAACGGCTTTTTGTTTTTAGCCAGTCTGTAAGCTGGAACTTAAGCTTTCCCGTATTTCTAGTAGCTTCGGGCTTATCGACGTGGTAGGGAATAATGTGCCAGTTACCGAAGCGTGCTAAATTGGGCTTACTTATCATTCAAAACAGCTTATAAAAGCGTTGTGTACGTATGTCTTTTCTTTCTTAATTGTTCAACTGTCATAATAGGTACTTATTCTTGCTTTTGATGCAATACCGTTCTTAGGTGTTAGATGAGCAATGAGCCTACTTTCTTGCTTAAAATATACCTTGTAGCTTGTGCGTACAGGGGTGCAAATTTAAAAGTGCTTCTATTTATATAAGCACTATGAGCATCCCTTCAAATGTCAGCAACTTGTTATCTACGATTCTTCGCAAATGGGCCTTGACGCACTTTATACTGCCCTCTCAAATGCCTCCAAACTGAGGCGACGAAAGAGGGTTCAATTTCCATTGGATTCGATTATGGAATGAGACAGGTTTTTTACAAGCGTATTTTGTAGCTTACGGTTAAGTAAGTTCTATTTCTCTGATTATATTTTACATATTATAATACATCATCATCTTCCTTGCATTTTCTCCCATTTCCAAATTCGGGGTACGCTTTGACCAAATGATCCCAGATTTGGAGCGACTGCCTCCTCAAGATTACGAGTCCAGTACCTTAGCCTCTAAGCCATACTTAGACATATTTTCGAATAAAAGTGGTACTTATGTATGTTGGTCATTTACACCGGTTTATAATAGCCTCCGTCAAAATTGGAGCCATGTTGTTATTATTACCATTTTAATATGACACCGAGTGTGTTCGGGGAAATTGTGTCGCAAAATGGTGCGGAAATTAACGAAATAGGAAGGCGGCCGATTCCCCAGTTTCCCTCGAGTCATAAACATATTTTATTAAATCCGCTTTAAAAAAATCATTTAAGCCCCGCTTACAAGCCAAAAGCGACTTTGAGGTACGTAAGCTGGAAACGACAAGGCGGATTTACTAATGTCGCAAGTCGAGCATAAAAACTTAGAGCAATAACGGAACATCTGAGAGCAAACTTCGAAGGAGCCCAGCAGAACTCGACGAAATTAATTCTTCAAACAATTGAACGCGGCAATACTCTCGCAGCGCAAGTGTGACGTAGCACGCTAACATACTCGCAACACTTGTGCTATAACAGTGCTTGTATTGTAGGGAAACGCGTAAAATGTTATAAAAGCGCCATTTACCACCGTGGCGTTAACAGGGCCATTTGGGACTGAACGACTGCGGAATCGTTGCCTCGACGATGCTGAGAAAGCACGCGATACTGTTTTTATATGATGTAAGATAGAGCGCAAAATTTTAATGATACGTGTTATACTCATTAAGAACTCTATAAAAGCCTGTTTATAAATACAATACAAATGAAACAGAACTGTTTTCGTACAACCTTATAACTTGAAACGTTTTTTATACTAAAATTATAAATAGTTTCAAAACAAAAAAGTTAAATTACCTTTGAAGGAACTTACGGCACAAATATGTAACACTGAGAAATTAGTCTAAATAATATAAACGTTTTCATACTACACCGGGACACCTGTTGAATTCTTCTTCTTGCAAATCTTTTACAAAGCGCCTAGGCAATAAGTACATAACAAATTCAAGTTAAGTGCGTTCGCGAACACGTATTGGTGAAGAATAAATAACAATCAAGAAAGTTAGATTAAAAATATCAAAGTTTAGGTCTCACGTGGTTCGCTTCGATGTTTAGCCGTTACAAGTTCTGAGAGGCGGGAGTTCAGAGAGTCTCATAAAACGTCCGATAGTTGGCTATTAGCCAAAACAAGGGATCAAGTCCCACCAACTGTTTAGATCAAACAGGAGTTGGCTGATTAATCATTACTTCCCTTGTAGTCCTGAAGCCTTATTAGAAATTCAGTCTGATGTCTATCCCTTAACAGTGGAATAAAGCTTAGAAATTTTTATTTACATATGTTTGTTGTGTTATGTACCCTCAGTACCGTTTGGCTATACTAAACGAGGATAAAATAAATTCCGTCCATCTGTATATCACAGCCATCTTACCAGGATACCATAAGCTCAAACAGATTTGATCAAATGCACGCTTTTATTATCATGCAAGGAGCCAGACTTACGACTAAATACAGGGACAATCTACAAAATGTTTGTTTTAATTTAAATTACACCTCTTCATTTTCTTTCAGAGTGGTGTCAAAACACACACAAGCTGCTAAAAAAACTCATAGACTCATTCATAAATTGACCAAAGCCAATATAAATTAAGTCAATGTATGACTCCTGAAATTAATTGGCACGGCAGGTAATTAGCGGTGTTCGGCGCAAGTCTTAATCCAGCATGTTATTCGTAAGCGAAAAATGCCCATAGTCATGAATATAGATACATAGTATAATTACTTATCTATGTTCTGCCAGTCCAGAGGGGTGATTCTCTAAGCACTTCCGCTTCGGAGCTATTGCGGAGGATATTGCGTATTACAAATTTTGCTATTGCTTACATTTTGCGTTTTTGTGCATTTTGCTCCGAAGCGGATGAGCTCGACGATGAGGCAGTGCCCTGTCTTGTTCGATCACGCTAGCACGATTAGGCGAGACAGAACAATGCCTTGACGTCGAACTCAACGCTGATATGCTTAAAGAATAACAGGAAAGATCTGTGACCGCTGTATCGATTACCAAACTGCAGCTGCGAGTATTTGTAGGGAACCACCAGCCCAAAAGATGAAATCCACACGAGGCAGTAAAATACAAAACAATATCATCACAAGAAAAAAATTATACAAAGGTTTACTTATCCCTCTAAAAGGGCCCTTTTAGTTAACTTTGAAGCGCAATAAGTAAGCAAAAATTGACTTCCAAATTATACGCTTTTCTAGGACTACAGTAAGTGTACTCTGGAAGTTTATAAAAATCTTTACTAGCTTTAATAGGAAAATCTTTTAAATAGAGCCGAGTTCCGATGTTAAAAGTGAATTCACAAAATGGGCTTAATGAAATCGTGTGCCAGTTTATTGCATAAAGTTACCTACTATTTGTTTTAAGGTTTGACATTCGAATTAGGCTCACGAGAGGCTTACATCAGCAATTATATTAGAGTTGGTGCTTCCCATGGACTGTCATCATTACCTCCCATCAGGTCCCCTGAATGCTGGCTTGCCTTAATTTTACATAAAAAAATAATTAGTTTTAATGTATGTCTAATGTACACAAAATAGGTAATAGATACAGGCGTTGCTTCGCGGAGGTCCACTTCAACAAACTGGAATAAATTACCTTGCTACTCCGCGAAACCCGCGCTTGGTTTCGTGCAATAGCAAGATCATTAGTTCCAGTTTGTTTACACAAAATAGGAGTAGTTAATTCTTCGAGTTACTTAACCTGAGAATATCTAGTGACAAGTTAGGTATTTCGATAGCTTGTACAAGCTAAACTTAAGATCAGATTTAAGTATACTTTCAAATTGCACTTCCAATTCAAGCGATAACCTCTGTAGCCTAAGTTTTATGGACTTTCATGGTTAGATAACATACATGCACGAACTAAGTTCTGCACCGACTTTTAGCTGAGTACACTCAGCTGTCTTGATATATCCAAAGTTATTTTCATATTAACGTTGAAATTTAACAGGTGGAAGCTTAAACACAACCTCCAACAGCTCGCTTAATTGGTGCGGTATTATGTTCACACCTCACACCACAGATTTACTCTTGTAAGGGTTGTTAATATGTTCAGCTTAACTTACAACATAAATTTGTACTTTTTTGTATTTTTTTAAGATGATTTATAACATTTTTCAAATTTTGGGATTCCATTAAATGTTACATCTATATGTTTATAAAAAAAAAACGAAAATCATTCCATTGCATAATTTTCAAAGAGCTTCGCAAAAAAGCTGTTTACAAAAAGTATTAACTAGTGATTGTGCTTTAATTCACCGGTGTGAAGGTTCCTAATGATATTTTTTAATTTAGACATGGAGCGTAAATGTACCACCTTTATAATTATTGTTCTCATAATTATTAAATGCGCCCTCATGCCAACTTTAATATTAGAGTTCTGAAATGAAGATTTTAATGCAAAAAACTTTGTTTTATCGCTGTAAAACATATGATGGCTTGTTATTATGTGATGATCTGCCTTCATCACCTACAACAATTTCATAAAACCAAATCAAAGTTGTTTACAAAACTTAATGACTCCGTCACTGTTATTATTCGAAAACAAGTCAATTTTCCAGTTCTACCTAATAATTAAGCAAGAGTATTAATAACCGTAATATACGGTTTTGTTAGCTTGTAACTGAACAATAAAACGAAATCCCCTTACAATATGTATCCGATACCGATGGCCCACATAAGCTACACAGTAGTATTCTTCATACGACAATGAAGTGGCTTTATGGACCGTTACAGTGTGAGCGTGCTGAAAAGGGATACCGATCGCTTGGTTAGTACGACCACGAGACAATTTATGGGGCGTTTCACCTGCACGAGAAAACCAACAAAGCCGTTTTCTAACTAGATCAAAACGAAGAAGTTGGCGATTAACTAGATGGGCAATTGCAACCCTCCTTAGCTTCGTAAGACCGGAGGACACCTAATAGTCGAATTTTAGGTGCCTCTGTCCCCTCCCCACAGAATGAAGCCGCGAGTAAAAAAACTAAATTTTCCCAAAAAAATTAAAAATAAAATGATTTAAAATAGTAAATACTTGGTTTCCCGTACATTTTTTCCTCGCCCTTTATTATAGCATTTAATCGATGTGAAATAATACGTAAGTATGTATTCTCTTAAATACAAAAGTTCCTCCCATCTGATTTGCAAAGAGACCTAGTTACAGTTACTAATAATTGAAAATAAAATGTATAGGATAATAAATTTTAGTAACTTTATTAAGAGGTACATATTAGGGTTTTATTAAAATTAACAAATTCCAAACAAAAGTCGATTAATTCAATAAGGTTTGGGCTTTCTTGATTCGATATTTCCCATTTAAAATACTCCGCCAAAGATAAAAGGAAGAAAATATTTCACTGCTAAAATATTTTCTTACATTTAAAGATAAAGATTTGCTTACTAAGAATTCGCGGCGTTCTATCTTCATGTGTCTAACAGCGGGAAGTTACACCTGTTTCGTGGTAGCGTCGAGTCCGTCGGCGTACATCGATCAACCACAAATCATCCATCAAGTACGGCCTCCTGGTAAGGCTGTGCCCAATACATCGCGTGAAGAGACAAACCTGTTATTCATAAAAGTTTATTAAACCCTTTAATATCCTCCTCCTTATTATATATATGATGTTTCTATCATTAGAATCAAACGTCACAATGACAGATAAAGATCGTACTAGTTCTAAGTAATGCCGGTTTACTGAGCGCTTATGACAAAGGGGTTGAACAATAATAACAGTCACCAGGGCGCTACGACGCATGTGAAAAGAGAAACAAATTCATAAAGAAAGTAAGTCAAAACAAAATCGTATCACTACGCACGGCTCAACGTCACTCGGTACGCTGGGCAATAAAAGGAAAAGTTACTCGTATGCCAAACGAGCGGATAAATTTGTAATAATATTATCCGGGATAACATTATTTGCGTATAAGCATTTTGTATAAAGCTAAGTAAAGAAATCCAGAGAAAATGCTTCGATTTTGATTTTTTAGAAAGAAAGAAAGAAAGAAAAGAAAGAAAAACATTTATTTAAAACTATTCAACATAAAACATACAAATACACACAACACGGACAGAATATATATAAAAAAACAAAAAAACAAAACATTATGTTGACCAGAATCAAAAAGGGCCCCACTCAGCATACTGCCTCGGTAAACCGAGACGCTGATTTTCAGTGGGACCCCTGGGATTCCTATTACTAAACTAATACTAAACTAAAAACTAATGGGCAATGACGACACGAACGAAAATAGAAAGTGGACTAACAATTAACATCGAATACCCCAGGTTTTTATGGCAACACTTAGAGGTTTAACAGTTTCACTACTGCTAAACCGCAGATTTTGATGTCGATAATTAAATGTATACTTTACAAACTCTTTTAAAACGCGTAGATTGAGTAAAGTTCATACTAACGCTTTTTCTTCTTTGATCTAGACATGTGAAAATAATAATATTTGAATAAATTTAAATGATAATGGCCTGCACCATCAGCATTTAGTGCCTCGCGTTTGCCAGTTTCGCCACATTACCAACTATCATACCCTGCGAATTTTTCAATGTGTTTCGTTTTTACTATTGATTTTTTTAGGGTATAACTACCCGCGATGTCATCTATGAGAAACTTAATCAAGTTATCTCATTCAACTTGGTCATTTATGAATGCCCGTTAGCTGACGAGAGATGACGCCATTATTGTTGTTAATTTTTTGTAATCGAAATTAACTACCGATTTCCGAAAAAAAAAAATTCATATTGATCGCAATAATAACGAGGAAATAAACAAAAATAACTCAAGGAAGCGTAAGTATCGCTCAATATGAAACCGTGACCTTGAGTTCAATTTCCGACCTAAAAATAAAATTTCGTGACACCGGATGTTCGTCTCAAAAGAAAAAAACAAACCAGACTTGTGTTTCCATGAAAACGAAACAAATATTATGTTTAACTTTCT
Organism: Ditula angustiorana; assembly: GCA_963691745.1. NCBI lineage: Eukaryota > Metazoa > Arthropoda > Insecta > Lepidoptera > Tortricidae > Ditula > Ditula angustiorana. The sequence continues at coordinate 6,425,645 of OY829490.1, read as the reverse complement.
GAATAATTAAAGTCCTTTAGATAATCTAGTCACGTCGTTCCCGGTTTATCTTTAAAGACCAACTTCTACCAAAATCATTATCTTAGTGCTTTTTACTGTTTCTTCATTCGGAGTGTGTAGGTGCTTTTGACCATGATTTAAGACGTGGCTGGTCATGTTATTAAATAAGAGTGACCACCGTCTTACCTCCTTAACCACTGTCATATATTTTAACATAAATTGGATTACAATTTTCAATTACAAATAAAAATATCTAATCTAATATAATCTATCTATCAGGGAAACCCTAACTTAAAGTCATATAAGAGGCATATACTTAATTTAGTTACCTACAATCAATTTATTCTCTCATCCTAGATGACCTACAATCCATCGCACTAACAATGCCGTACCTATATTTCCGTAATGTTCAAACGTTCTTTCTCTTCATGGTTTTGTCGAGCGGGTTCATCAGGGAGCATTAAATGGCTCGTTCTTATTCGATCCAGAAACATTTCGCCTCGTAACGTCCGCACCACTTGAGCTCCTAAAACACCACTATCTTGATTCGCTTTACTCTCGCCGTATTTTAATACATCACCGACTCTCCTGGGCCGTCCTTTTTCGAGTAGTTTATTCACATTCATTCTTTATGTGCGTTCGGTAAGCTTTTTTTCATTTATTCTATTGTATACGCATCACTTTTAGCATTAAATAGTGTTTAATTATAGTTAATAGGAAATTTCAATATATCCGATTTATCCTCGACTACGTTTCGATCCAAAAGGGATAACCTATAGTAAACTTGTTCTATATTAATTTACTAAACACATAGACAAGCGGTCGTTAACTCGACCAATAAGCATATTTAGTAGACTATAACTAATTCAAATGAATCAAGAATGTAATTGAATTATTCTAATAAATTATATTAATTGATTCGTCGATTCCATTAATTGTAATTTATGGAAATCTTGACTACTAAACTCAATTTAATGGTTCAGATTTACTGATTACTATTTAAATATTTTAATCAAATTAATATTGTTGGAAAAAGTGGTAAGATGTCGAATTGAAACCTTTGAAATACAGATCATCACCATCATCATCATCATCTCAGCCACAAGAAGTCCACTGTTGAACATAGGCCTCCTCCATGGATTTCCAAAGGGGCCGGTTGGAAGCAGCATGCAACCAGCGCCTTCCTGCCACCTGTATGAGGTCATCGGACCATCTTGTGGCTGGTCGTCCTACGCTGCGCTTGCCAATACGCGGCCGCCATTCGAGAACTTTTCGACCCCATCGGCTATCAGTTCTCCGTGCTATGTGCCCTGCCCACTGCCACTTCAACTTGCTAATCCGCTGGGCTATGTCGGTTACTTTCGTTCGTCTGCGGATCTCCTCATTTCTGATGCGATCACGCAGAGAAACTCCAAGCATAGCCCTCTCCATAGCTCGTTGTGTGACTTTTGAAATTCAGATAAATATTTTAAATTCCTTTGTATCTATTTAGCGTGCTGATGTAACTATTTTAACAAAATATGTTTGTCTAAATATGTTTATTAAGTTCATGATCCTCAAAACCAAATCTAGTACAGTTTGGGGTCTGTCGAATACATTCTTTTAGTTTTACTGCACAGTTATGTTTCTTAAGTGCAAAAGCATGGTAGGCTATTGTGGTTTTCATGTTTTTTATCCTGATGCCTAATGCTATTGTGCCTAAGCCATTGTTAAATCTTTACTTGTTAATAAACTTTTTACTTTTTTTATCCGCAGCTAGCTAATACACTCAGAAACATTCATGAAAACTTCACTTTATGTAGCGATGTCTTCCTACAAAAACCCGTGCTAAGGAACAAAGTGCCCAAATGTCTGTAATTACGGTATAGTAAAGTACGGAAAATATGTACGGAAATATTACTTATTTTACTATTCCCTTCTAGTGACTTAACGAGATGGTTATATATTGTTTATATTATTTCTCTAAATGACGCATAAAAATCAAATCGCACTGTGCACTTGCAATGACGTTTTCTCTTCGGAAACTACTTTGAGCTGAACATTCGGAATGATTTGCTATTTCTGTATAATTTTGTGACGGTGATCATCATCAATATGCGCATAACAATCAATATACAGCATAAACTAAGTATCATGAATGCAATCCATTATTGCCACTAATACATGTTCAGTAGTTTCAGATACACACGTGGTAATAATGTTAGAATAAAGATAATCATTATTACGAGTGGGATTATAATTAAAAATTTAGTTTCATATAGCCATGCCAAATACGAGTATAATAAAATGAACACCCATTCAAAGTTTCTTTATTGAGATTAGCTAAACAGCGTTTCTGCTTTTAATATGGGCTCTCTAATTGGGTGGAATTGGTTGAGTACTTAACATATATGATCTATAAAACCGAAAATCCTTGGAATTATTGGGACAGTTGCGATTCTAAGAATAAAAGAGATTCGATGAAAAGCATAATTTTGGTACCTATAATATATCTGCAAACAAGAAATAGTTACCGAGCTGAAAAAGAATACCTTATATTGTGTTAGTGTCCTTCAAAGTTATCTACCGCGGAAAATATACTGCCGTGCTTCGGGTAAGGATAGCAAATGTATTGATGTTAGTTCAGTCTGCCATTGTATTTGTACTTTACTGACGTCATGCATTATATCGGCTTACATTTTAGCCACGAGATTTATTCATGAACTTATTTGATTCTTGGTTGTTGGATTTAAACAAATCTGCTGTCGTTGATGCAAAGTTTATCCTATGTTACATAATATATTGTATTTAATGTTGGATCAAAATGCTAATCACCATTTTTTTTTCATGAATACTCCGGCTTTTTAATTCTTATCAAAGAAGGAGATGGCAATTAGGATCCACAGTTGACTTACTCCGAAGCTTTACCTAGTTCGACTACACAAATTGATTTGATATCCACCATCCCTTATAACATTTATTAACAAGTCACTGACAATGACGGCGGTTAAAACGCGCCATATTCGCCCACCAACGTATCAAATTGTTGATCCTCTTGGCACAGATTACTAACGACGTTCCAGGCTCATACATCGGCGCTACGGACGTTACGAGTATACCTACATTCCCGGTTATTGTCGCACATCACATGTGACGATGCAATTCGGCCCGTTACAGGCGCGGCGAACAATTAAGAACCCTGTCAAACGCAGCATATTGATCACTTGCTGCTGACTCATCGACTTACTTTGCCTATTCTGCACAAGTAATTACGACGTAAAGGAACAAGCTGTTGGTGACACTGACATAACAGATACTTACGTCAACGGTGTTTATATAAATACGCTGAAATATTGCGTACTTTAAAAAAAAATCGAATTGAATTGTGTTGTAATCAAAGTAGAGATCTTCCATGGAAGTAGTCTTAGCAGCTTAACAGACGAAAACAGTTACAAAATCAAGACACAGAAACAAACATTGTTAATGTTCCGTGCATAAAATATACAAATATATTAAGTAAATGAAAACAAAGCAAAAATAAACAAGAGTTTATTCTCGACGTCATTCCTCTTCTACCCGCCATTAATGTGGGCAATTCGATCCGGACGCTATCGCAGCAGTCCGCATACATAAAATTCAGTAAGATCACCCCTTTGCGCCACAAACTAGACAGTACAGAGAAATCTAGCCACTCGAGACCACTCACAATTCGCCAGATAATAGAACAATACAAAATGATAACGACGTATTTCAGATTGTTCAGCTTTATCTGCCACAAGATTATTAACTACACGAAACGTTTCTGTACCGAATGACATTTAATTTAATCAAGCCGTCCTTGCTCGATTCATCAATCATCGTCTGACCATTATCAACCATGCCGTGCTACTTCCTTCCTGATGGTGTATTCTGCTGCGTGTAGCTGTAGATATGTTGCGCCGCGACTTCTGATTGCGGCCGTGACCTTCAAGAAACTGTTATTGATGGGCTGGTGCCGACGACGCACAGTCTGCGCCCTTCCACGCACCCCGCAATAATGAATGCGCACTCCTTCAACGTACCACTGTATCTCATTAAAGCACTTGTTTTCTGAATTCCAGGCCGTTTCTGACAAAATTTACATCTTAATTACCCCGCCTTTGAATTTTTTTTTTCTTCACCAAAGCCAACCATACCCCCTAATTTTAGTATTCTGATGCGGTAAAAACCTTATTTAAATTACTTTTTGAGTTAACTTTAAATACTTGAAAAGTTAAAGAGTTTATTAATATGCATTACCTAAATAACTTTGTTTTCGTAAACTCGTTAAGCCACGGGTTAGGTATAAATGAGTTCGCCTGTCTTAGGATGATTCGAGGATGTTTTTAATCCGCGACTGAAGAATCGATTGGCGTTTTAATTTATTCGCGTCGCTCAGTACCTATGCGCCTGACGTCAGCTTTAGCGAATGACTGGAGTTTTCTTGGGAACTGGGAACTCGTTAACTCCCAGCGATTATCGCGGGGGCGTGCCCAACTAACTCATAAGAGAATTGATTCATTTTAATTTATCACTAGAAACCCAGTGGCGGAGCTGCGCAGCCAGCATAAAGTTAAATGAAACTCAAACTTTATCATATGATTAGTTTCTTGGAGAAGAAATCAGCATAAATTCTTTCAAACTTTCCATAATTGTACGGACTCTATCCTTAAATAGAAAATTATTCCATATGTTTTGTAAATAACTAGACAACATTTTTACTTATAATTGAATTTAAAAAGATCTAACAGTTACTTTCAATTACATTTACGTATAGTAGGCACGATTGTGTTCAAAAGGTCTGAAAAAACACAACAAAAAGTATAGCAAAACAGAGGCAGCGAGCGGGTACGAGTGTTACGCAACAATCGCGAGAAATACTCTTTGACGGGACTATGTTCTTCCCAAATACACGTGTTACAGGAAAATGATTGTATCGAAGGGGCGCATTCACTTTGCGCCTATAAACAACTCTATTACCGCGTTTAGGCTTTTGCCAGCGACGGAGCACGTGGCAAATAGGATTTTGTACTTTGCATAATGTCCCTTTCACCCCTTAACACTGATGTAAGAAGTACTTGTACATGGGCCGTGGCATTTATTGTGTCTAACTTAATTTACTTCCATTTGCGGGGAGCCAAGCGCCGCATCATGCGCCCGGTTCGAGTGTCTACTAATTACAATTGAAGCAATTAAGCTTCGCTAGCTGGTACGTTAATGTTTGATTAAGTATTTGTAAAATATAGCTGCGGTATTTAGCAGTGTGATACTTACATTATCGTCTATTTCGAAAGTGATTTTCTTCAAAGTCATATGCAATTTGTGGTGAGATTAATGTAAGAGACATTTCGCGACTTCAATCGAATTTGCTATAAAGATATTGGATATAAGTAATGACGATGAATAGCTATTCATTTATTCCAATTCGAAAAAGTTTGTGTGGGTGGTTTCGAAGACCTCCGTAGTAATTTATGTCGCATCGTAATAGCTCTGTACCAACACACAAGTGCTTACTTGAGACTAAAATCTAGGAGTCATCAAGCGGAAATTACAAACTACATAATTATAATATAATTGAGCTATACGTAAGGTTCAAAGTTTGACTATAATATTGAATACTTACTTGCTCGTCTGCCTACCTATTTTATATAAAAAGTTTTACTACTTAAATGTTATGCTTTTTATTTATGTAATGTATCTCAACTATAACATGAAACTAATCGGATTTTATCTTTATCAAATTTAAATCCTTTCTGTACTCACTTGTAAAATTTAAATTTTACAAGCTAAGCGTCAATAAATCGTTATTGTTTATTATCATTATCAATCCATGCTAAAACAGTAGTTAGAAATCATTAATCATATAAACCAATAAAGAGAAACAGGTTTACTTACGCTGGTCGTAAATTCCAACACATAAAATCTAAAACCTATCAAAATATTTATACCAATAATGGGTAAATAATCATAGTTGAATTATAAATCACTGAAAACCTAAAGTATATAGAAAACAAACAATCAAACCAGTATTAGTTAGTAAACTATAAATATATTGCAACTAATATAAAACAATAAATTATTTAAAATTAACAGAAACTCATATAACATCCCCAATCTACATCGTGACTGGTTCGAATATTCCCAACATACCATGTCAAGTTAAATAAAAGCTTTTAACTAAATACATGCTTGTATAAAAGAGGATTTCTTTGCAAAGAAAAAAACTAGGGCGTAAAATGTAGCATTTCGATTCGACAACAGCGTAATTTGCCAAAAAACTTGCGAATCTGTAGTCAGTGGGGGCGTAATCAATCAAAACACAATGCGGTGTTACACGAAACGTTACTCGCAACGTTTTGTGTAACGTCGTGGACAGGGAACTGATTCAACTATCTCAGCTCGTTTTATTACTTGTCCGGAAACAAGGAAAACGTCGCGATTACATTTGGTATTCAACTAGCTTGTAGTTTTTATCTATTACCTTTTGTATAACGAAATGTTTGTCGTTAGTTAAGAATCTTAGACTTCAGAAGGGCTAGCATACTTGCCATTTAGTGTGTCTCTGTTGTTTTGGAGTGGCTAAGGTGTAACTCTTATAGTGATGCAATTAAAAAAAATTGTGAACGGTCGTTGGTAAAAGTAGGTACGATTTTGCGTATGAAAATAGCAGTAGTTTATATCGCGTGACTTAGTTACGCCTACTGAATTGACTTTAGTTTAGTCGAAATAAGAATTGATTTCATTACACATCACAGCGACTAACGTGCTACGCCTTTTCGTAGACGCCTACGCAGCATCTACGGGCTCTACGAAAATTGCTCTTACAAAAGCTGCCAAATATTAGTACTTAGGTTCAATTTGTATTTCGTCTTCATTACTATATACTCGTATATCACTCTTGGGTCATGCAATAACATTCAACTTTTTTTTTCTTTTCCGTTGCCGAAAGCTGAGTGTCCAGCACGGTTCATCACAATATATAAAAAAACGTTTCTCAAACTGATCATTTGGCAAAATATGTACTTTTATTTTCGAATCTGTAAGTATTTCAGGATTTGTATAAAACAAACCTAATCTAACCTGTAAGGTTTTACACAATGGTCCTGAAATAAATCCTGAACAGTTAAAAGTTTCGGAAGTAAAATCATTTCACCAAATTATCAGGTTGTGAAACATTTGTGATGAAATGATTGGTCACGGGCCAACACAATAGTAGGTGGTTTACCTCCACGTTTCGTAAAAATATTTAGATCGTTTTAGACCAAAAATTGTTTAACTATTCTTAGCTATCAGTAAAGGTACAACAAATAAAAAAATGCATTCAATTCGTGTATACAATGTGAAAGTGTGAAATATCTATAGGCATGGTGCTAAATGTGAACTCCGTGGGGTGAAAACTCTCTCAGGGCGGGTTCAGAAGTTAATCGCCTATTTCGGTGGCCGTCCTCGCGTCATTTGTTTTATACACAATATTCAAGGATCATAACGCTCGGTGCACGTCGCGGGTCTAGCGTGCCATTTCCTGCCACTTTCCGTGCAGTGTTGTTTTTTCCTTAAAGGCTTCCTTGTGGCATTCAAATGGACACTAATGCCCTTATTGCCCTTGTTACCCGACTGCTGAGAGGGTGTTTTTGTCTGTTTTGTTTTAAATGGTTGAACTAAAAAAACCTTTTAGTATCGACTTGACATTTTGAAGTTTCACTACTTTGTGTCATGAACATGACCCTGTTCTGCGGAGTAGCAAGGTTATTTGGTGCAATCTGTTGATTTAGACTTCTGTAAAGTAACGTCTGAATCTAAGTATTAATTAAATATTCCATCACCAGATCTTGACAAAATTTATACAGATAAAATTGTTACTGTAAGAACAAAGACTAAAAAAATACCAATAAAAAAATATCACTGAACATACATAAAAACACAAAGTACAGATAGCAAACACACCAAACAAGAACCTCATCTGTAGTAAGTTCCGTTAAAGGATATCGACATCACACAAAATTACTTCTATTATGTATTAAGATATAGGTATGTATGAAATTTTAATTATTTAAATATTATGTTCCAGTCAAGAACAGAAACAGATACCCTTTACCCAAGAAACAAAAAATATAATCAGCAGCAATCAGCAGTTGTCTTCTTGAGCCGCAGTCTTCGTGGTAACCTTTAACAAACAACTTTGTTCACTGAAACATTTGCAAAGAAAGCACATCGGATAAGGACGATAGTGACATAAAACTAGACAGTTCTGACAAAACAGCATCCTCGTTAGGCCGTTTTGGTCTCCGAGCCCAATAAATCAGCCTGGGCGGTGCCGAAACTGACAGATTTGTCACTGTCACCGTGAGTAAATGAAAAGACTCGGATAAGAAGGGCCGACGCCGGAAAGTAATGGATTTCATAACTCTCAAGAAACTGCACTTTCCGGTACCCATTGGAACTTATCTGATGACTCAAAAGGGAAATTTCTTAGAACAAAAGTGAAAGTGAGATTGGCGATGTCAATTTTGGTGGCAGGTGACTTATAATGTAGGGTAACAGGGTGAAATCAAAGTCGTAAATCAAAACCATGTTTACCGATAGAGCTGCCTTAAGGTTAATACAGAATAATGTTCATGGTGATTTAATAGCACCTACCGATTGAGTAATTATTAATTAAAAAAAAATAGGCCATAACTATTGTTGTTTATAGTCACCCTAGTGACAGGCACCCGATCCACGTAACTTAGTTCTGAGAAATGATAACGTTGAAGTTATTGACAGTTTATGCCAAAACGACCAAGTCAGCCAGCACAAATTCAAATAGTCCAAAAATATTTAATGGCAGGTAAGTGACAAGTGGAATTAATGTAGTAAGACCGTGACGTAAATAACATGAAGGGAAATTATACTTCTTAAGTTATTTTATTTAAGTAGTTTAGGAGGGTTCTCAAATACCTTACGAACAACAAAGCACATAGGTGAAGATGGAATTACGATAGAGCTTCTGAAAGCGAGTCGAACACAAGTCTTATAGGTCCTTAAGAAGCTTTTTGATTCCAACATAGCTTTACAACTGAACTTGGTATCTCATGCAGTGTTTATTTTAAGAAGCTAAATAATGTTGTGAAATATGTTTGTCACAACAGATAATCAGAAACGTCCACAGAAACGTTCTTAATGCTCAAATTTACGTCTTAAGAGAGCTGTTACAAACAAGACTATCAAAGCTAAGCTGGTAAAGACGCTTTTTCTTCCTTTTACAAAAGCGGAAATTTGAAAGAATTAGTTTTCCAGTTAGATCTGAGATACACAATAGAAGCTTCGTTTAAAGTGCACGACCCATAACCAAGTAAGCACACTCCATAAAATGTTAGCATAACATAATTCCACTATTCCATAAAACTAACGTCAGACTAACCTCATGTTAGAAAGTTATAATCAACATTGTTCTCCGGAGCTAATTAGAACCGTCTATTAATTACGTGGTTTGTTATCGGCTCAGCCGGGACTCCCGGGATCCCAGGCCATTAATCTTCCGGGATCCTTGATTGATAGCATTCCCGCGTGGCGCCTCAAATTGCGACACACTTCTGTGCATGAGACAGGGCCGTACAGACGCTAATAGTCTAGCCGATTGATCGAACGAAACACATTTCACGAGCGTAAACTGAATTGTTGCTGAGCAAACGACGTTTCACAAACAATTTGAGTCCATGTCACAGTGTAACTAACACTATATCGCCCGCTACCCACTGTACTGCTATGATCACTTTTCGGGTCCAATATTTAGTGTTAATAGCACAGACAGATGTCACCGGCGTAACGTGAATCTTCGTCGGGCAACTATGACGTTTTGATCGAACAGATAACAATGAAACTTATTATCACTGAGATCTAACAAACGATATTTGGCACTTGTCTATTGACGTTTGTAGTGACGAGGCTAAGGAGTGTTGATTTACGTATCTACCGATTATCGACTAAGGGTGGCAGGTTAATGCAATCGATTATAGTGACGATTTTTAAAAATATTTTTATCTGAGTTACGACGATGAACCTCGTGCAGGTTCCGCCCGGATTGGTACCATAATTTGATATTGTTTCGGTCAGAAATCTATGCTTTGAAAATTCAAAATTCGCTTTTTAGTGAGTCTGGTTGTTTATTTAAGTTACACGCCTATTGTCAATTGCTCACCACCCTTTACAAAATATTGGTTTTCCCAAGGGACGTTAATTCTTGAGGAGTTCTCCTGGAGTGCGATTTTTGATTCTCACCGGGTGACTAAAGCTCACCAAGCTGGCCGTTTTTCGTATAGATTTGGTCATTTCTATGAGCTTTAGTCACCTGGTAAGATTCAAAAATTGCACCTCTTCACCATCAGCCTCATTTAACCAAATGCATTGCAATAAGCATAAATTGCCTTAGCAACTATATTAAATGAACCGCGCGTATCGCCACCCGTAAAATACTTATTATTGAGTAGTTCCGGAGGCCGTCTGTATTCACCATCAGTTCCAGTTTTCCAATAGCAAAAGTACAAGTTACTATAAAAAATATCCAAATCGCTACAGGTGTGCATATATCTTTTAAGATTTCCCTCGATTTCTCCAGGATCTCACCATCAGATGGTGACCTGATGACAATGGAACCAACTTGAAAGTATACCCTTTCAAACAAAACAAGAATTTTTCAAATCGGTCCAGTAATCGCGTAATCGCGTAATCGCGGAACATACTCCTCCTTTTTTTGAAGTCGGTTAAAAAGGGCGCGTTCTTAGTCATGGGGATTTTTTTGGTTCATTTTAATGTTTGACTTAATGTTTTGATATCTTATTGATTTTGTAATAAATTAATCGATTTCAACAAATTACGAAAATGTTATCTGAATCGAAACGAAGAACTTGGTCACTACACTAAGTTTAAGAAAAAAAAGACTTAATATGTAACTGTTTACGTGTTGAGTTGTTAGTATGAAATAGTTTGTTATTACGATAGAAATAAATGTAACAACCACTTAGTTGGACCTCAAAAGAGCATATACATAGCTTTTAGGTATCTGTGAAGCTCAAAAGCTGTTGAATATTTTATTTATAATTTCAATGGATAATGCACATTTACGTTATATGGGTGTTGTCATGTGTCAAATGATGGGTCTTACATATATATTTCTATAATGTTACTTATAACTATAAACAATATATATTATAAAAGTGTTTAAATGTTAACATAAAAAAGGCCCCTGTTGGACTTGCTTCACCAGATTCAGAACTGAACTCAAGTTCCAGTTCCATGCTTGTTAGTATGAAACTCGAACTTGAGTCGGTTTAGAACTACGACTAAATTTAATTTGAATGTAAAAAAAAATACAAAAAGAAAAATCGAAAAAATTTAAAAATAAATAATTTCGATTACAATAATTTTCCACAATCAGTCAAAGTGTTCCCAAAATTTAATTAAAGATTGTTATTATTTATAAATTAACTTGATGCGGTTTTCTGCCTCAAAATAAAAGTACGTCAGTTTGTGGTAGGTACGTGTTACATTTTAACAACTTAAGGGTGCTTCCGCAGTCCGCACGGCGCTCAATCCAAATTCTCCTATTCGGATCTGAATCAATGCGCAAGCGTCCTAGGCAAACATTCCGCCAACTTGAAACTTATCAAAACCATACTGAGATGAATACGTGAAACAAGTGAAAAGCAACGTGAACAGAGTAAAGTTTGTCGGGCCCGGGTCGTAGTATAGCGGATCAGTGGGGCCCTCATGTGCACGGGCCGATCACGGCCCATGGAGCACAATTCGTTTGATCTCGCCGGCTGCTCGCTAAGCGCTATTTATGTCCCGGCCCACCAAGGACACACGGCTGTGATGACGCGATTTACTTGGCATAAGGCGTACGAATGCATTGAAAGACCCTTTGCGTAATGACTAATTTTGGCTCGTGACGTAAATTAGCCATGATTTTGGCCGTTTGTGTACGCCATCTTGAAGGATCAATAGTGAACAAATTAAGTATTAACTGCTATCCCCGCATTCGCTGGCCAACAGACTGGAAAACAAATTTCATCGTATTTTTAACGGAGAAGTAAAAACTTCGCTAATGAAATTTCTTTCGAAGTGATCGTAAATCGCTTGTCAGTTTCCCATCACGAAACACCATATCTATAGCTAGCCGTTTTACTGTAAAACCCCATCGTATAGTGTTAGGTAGGTACATCAGTAATTTGAGCCTGCATGGAAATTTAAGTGTATCCGTTACGAGTGCCCGAACTTTGTTGGAGTTGAGCAATTTGATTCGCGCATAAAACCACCGGCTCCGCTACGGGCACAGATTGTAAAAAGGAGTGTAACGATCCAGAACTCGCCGGGCCGTCACGAAAACAATCCATTTGAGTGACGCATTTCATCTAATATTGATTGATCGACAAAGTGAAATATATTTAAAAGCATCTAACTTCTCGATTTTGGACTAGGAATAACCACGGAATAGATTTTGAACGCAATAAATTTAACGATTCAAGAAATCCATTTCTTACACATTAACTTGATAAATGGACTTAACTTTATTATTTTCTTTTGTTGCAGAACGTGGCCATACGTAGCTGCAGGCAAAACAAATATGCCAACGAAATATGTGCCAGAAATTCGGATACGCAAATACAATGCCTGCCAAGAACGTAATCTCGAAATGGCTGCGGGCGAAACAAGGAAAACATAAACACCTACCATGGTCATAGCTAGCAAATAATTATTGGAAAAATATGAATGTTACCGAACCGGAAATACTGGTGGCAAGAGGCGAACTGGAGGTATCGCTGAGAGGGCCGGAATACGCGCTGGCTGCGGCCGTCTATAACGCGGCGCTGGAGTTCAACGCCAGCTTCGACAACGCCAGCCAGTTCAACTCTACCGCCGACTCCGCCGAGCACTGGAACGATTACATAAAGCTGCTCCAGGACCGGGCGCTCCTTGTGACCTTCCTGCTCCTCTTCTCCCTGACCACGGTGTTCGGCAACATGCTCGTCATACTGGCAGTAGTACGAGAGCGCTACCTGCACACCTCGACCAACTATTTCGTAACATCGCTCGCGGTAGCGGACTGCTTGGTCGGCTTAGTGGTAATGCCATTTTCGGCAATGTATGAAGTGTTAGAGCACACCTGGTTCTTCGGAGTCGATTGGTGTGACGTGTGGCGCTCGTTAGACGTCCTATTTAGCACCGCGTCTATACTTAACCTGTGTGTGATATCACTAGATCGCTACTGGGCAATCACCGACCCTATCACATATCCAATGAGAATGAGCGGACGGAAGGCCGCTTTCCTCATAGCGGCCGTTTGGGTTTGTTCCGGGGCAATATCCTTTCCCGCGATCGCGTGGTGGCGTGCAGTGCGATTAGAGGAAGTGCCGGATTACAAGTGTCCATTCACGGAAAACTTAGGTTATATCATATTCTCATCGACAATATCGTTTTATTTGCCTCTGTTTGTGATGGTGTTCACTTATTATCGTATATATCGTGCGGCAACTATTCAGACGCGGTCGTTGAAGATCGGCACTAAGTCGATAATGCGGCCGAGTGGTGAGCTGGAGTTGACGCTGCGGATCCACCGCGGCGGCACGATGCGCCAGCGCAGCGACGCATGCCACGGCGCCTGCACGCCCGACGAGGCGGATCAAGAGCCTCTGACAGCTCTTCAGAATAACGGCATGTCGCGTTCCTCGACTCGCCTCACAAACGTCACGACCCACGGCAAACATTTGCCCAAAAACTTTTCTCTATCGCGAAAGCTCGCCAAGTTCGCGAAAGAGAAGAAGGCGGCGAAGACTTTGGGTATAGTGATGGGTGTGTTCATAGTGTGCTGGCTGCCATTTTTTGTGGTGAACCTGCTGTCAGGGATCTGCTCCGCGTGCATCGCACACGAGGAGATCGTCAACGTCATCGTCACGTGGTTGGGCTGGGTCAACTCCTCCATGAACCCAGTCATCTATGCCTGCTGGAGTAGAGATTTCAGGAGGTAAGTTTAACAATGTAAGATAATACATACTAATAATACATTACAACCTGTTTCACAGATTCAGTCGTTACTTTCTGGAGGTCCTAATAAGCCTCCTGCGCGCAAAACACCGTTAACTAAAACACTCTCGCACGAAGCTCGTGAGGTGTTTACATAGATTTTAAAATATATATAAATGTGGCACAGACGCAAGTGTGTAAATAAATTCTGTTATTTTGCTGAATAGCAAGTACTTAAATTGGTTTCTTTCCTAATTAAAACCTATAACGTAATTATTACTGCAAGAATTCGTAATTGCTCTAAAGAAACAAAATAAATAATTCATAACCATAACTTTTGCTCAAGAAATCATTACAATCTTCTTTGTATGTGATGCAACTAACGCAACTATATGTACATATGTATACATCAAACAAATCATAATAACAGTCCAAATTACAGCGTATGGGAACATAAAGTATGAATTAGTAGAAATGGCCTACGCAGACCAATGCAGCTTTTGTTTTATACTCGTTACTCGTATTATCATTGCTTTGTTACGCATACTGCTAAATGAAGGGTCCAGGACACATCATATCTAGTCACTTTTTTAAAAATGGCATTTGATCTCAAAATTTTGCGACAGTAACTACATTTTAATTAAATAAAATTACTAGACATGTTTTCTCGTGAATCCTTCAAATTATTTTTAAGTAGGTACTCAATTATTAATATCTGTTTTTCTTTGATGATGTTTTTGATTAATATATTGTACCTAATTAATTAAAATGAAAAACTAAGTACCTACTAAAATAAAACTAAACTAAAATGAGTATTCTAAAATTAAAATAAAACATACTACCTAAATCCATAATTAAAACTAAAAACGCCAGAAAAACTAGACCCCTTAGGCACGGTGCCAATTGTTAACTTAGAAAAAGATGGTATAATACTTGTGTATTATAGAGCTCTGTATTGCATTACCTAGCTAATCATTGCCACAACTTTTAGGTTCATTGCAATTAAGATGCAAGTTGCCACGCCACCTGCCGCCTGCCGCCTACGCGACTAACTAATATATGTGCACACGTGCAAATCTATTTGTAAAGTTAAATTTACTACCTCAAACAACTCCCATTACTTTGTTATAGTTCTGAAATTGCGAGCCATTAACAAAACACACAGCCACTCCACTCTGTTCGAATGAGTCGGGGAAAAAACATGCAGTATCGAGGTAACTTTGTTACCGCAGTCATGACAAAAGCGCACCTCGCCGTTTATTTTTTTTTTAAAATAGAAACGGACAGGCTGAGTTAATTCAATTACCTTCCGTGAGATTGGACACCATGTTAAAATTTACAATCCGTTAGGAATGAGTACTCGTATGCCGACTTCATTTTTTGTATTTAGAATATTTAAATAGCATAATTACTCCAAAGACTGTAAAAAACCGGCCAAATGCGAGTTGGAGTCGCGGACGAAGGGTTCCGTAAAATTATCTATAAAAACGGCAAAAAAGTCATGTCTGTAGTGCGGGAGTTTTCGTTTTTGTTGTTATAGCGGCAACAGAAATACATCATCTGTGAAAATTTAAACTGTCTATCGATCATGGTTCATTAGATACAGCCTGGTGACAGACGGACGGACGGACAGCGGAGTCTTAGTAATAGGGTCCCGTTTCACCCTTAGGGTACGGAACCCTAAAAACATATCTGAGGTCATATAAAAAGAACTGTATGTATACAAATACATACGTGTGTATATGTGATTGAAACATTCTGCATGTAAATTTTGGTAATTAGTTATTGCCACTTTGAATTTTGAAAATATATATGCAGGACTTTTTAATGCTGCGCTAAAGTAAACTTCCATATCTGTGTGGTTCGTTTGTTACTCTGTGTGGCAAAAGTTTTTGTTGGCATAGCACGCATACTTGCATGCGGTCCGCATATGCGATAATTTCATGTTAAAATGTTTTATGTTTATTGTTATTTCCTGCGTTCCTGCTGTGTTATTTTCAAATATATGCTGTTGTTTCTTGGCGAGACGCAGGTTTGTTATTATCAAAGTTCTAGTTGTAAATCAGTACGGATATTAGATACATCTACATCAGCAGTCACCTAAACTTTCATTATAAATTTTATCATTTTAATTTACGTTTTTTTTTGAATGACGTCTAACAAATTTTCAATAAATAATTACGAAAAGATAGTACTACTAGTTAATTTATGTTTATAGAATTGTGCTGAAGTATTATTAAGGTTTTTAATTTTCCATGTTTCTATTGATTCGCTGGTAGGCCCCATGTGAACCGCGGGCCACGTTTTATGCATCCTTGTCCTAAACCAATGATTTGGCTTCCATCCTCCGTGAGCCAGCCTTCTCGAACACAACTTAACAATTTTTTTATTTCATTATTTTCGTTTCTAGTATAAACGACTAAGGGACGTTCAAGAAACAGGTCCCCACGGAAGACCAGCGTCGTGGTACGTAGCCGTGCCTCGACATATGCTGAGTGGGTACCCTTTCGGTGTTCTTGTTCTAAGTTCATCCTGTGTAGTACATCTTAGCACCGAATAAACTGTTTTCTTTCTTTCTTTCTTTCAAACAAGCCTAGACTTTTAATAAAGGCCGGTAAAGCTCTTGCTATTCTTCTTGTAAGTAAGCAATTATTACCATCATACCTATTGTTATAACTATCTACCTTGTTTCCCTTTCTAATAAAAAAAGGTTAAGTTTAACTGTTCTTATTATTAAAACAATAGTGCGGCACGACATTTATGTAAAATATTTGCTTGCCTACTAATTGAATACTTAGTTCTATAACTATAAATTTATTAATAGAGGTGTAGCTAGACTTAATTGGCTGCCAACCATATTGAGGTAAACGCTTCCAAAATGTTTCGCCGTAATAAATTTGCGGCCGTCAATTACTGGGAAACCCTGGTGATGTTGTGTTTTGAAATCGTGACCAGATTTCCGATGACCCTATAAATCACATTACGTCATTTTTGATTCAGAACGCGGTAAATTTTCCTCGTGTGTCACTTAAGCGTCACCATATATTTTTTCAACCGACGCGACAATATTAGAACCATTCAGTCTTTGTCGCAAAAAAGGCAATATACGACGTGACTTAGAAATGGGATCTACTGAATAAAAGTCCTAGATGTTGCGGTTTACGTAGGAAACAAATACTAAACTAATGAATTGTGATAAATATATATACTTGGCAGCTGGATAGGTTCTTGTTTATTGACTCTGGTTCGGAAGCTAAAGGTTGTTATTCGAAATCACACTTGGGCAGATCTGTCTTTATGCTTTAATTTCTTTGTTTGGATTTCAATTTTCCCAACGATATCAATATCAATATCAATATCAATATTACACACATATTATACGATTTTACTAAAGAGGTAGGTATCCTACACTTGTGTAATCATAGTGAAACATTGTGTTGTGTAAATAACACTAAAGGCCAGTAAATTTACCCGAATAGGATAAAAGTGGGTTTCGAGGTACTTAAATATTTAATTTTATTACCTACGCAGCCAATGAGAGCGCCTAACCACTAATAGTGTATAAATTACACAAATAACCAATTTAACTTGCCACTACAAATCCACGCAACGGTTATAGTATCGGTTAAGAGATTAGTACTTAATATCGTTAAAAAAACAAACAAACAATTATTAACAAACGGACACGAGCAAGTTTAGATTTACCGTTACAGTCACGTAGCCCCATGGGAACGCTACATTTATATTTTTACCTAATAAAAATACAGCAAAGTATTTTTCAATGAAACCAAGTATGACAAAACTTATACTTTCACTAATAATCACGCTCCATCCGAACCTACAGTACTGTAATGTTCCGAAATACGAAACCATTTACCTTCTAAAAACTAATTTCCACGCGGGGGTCCAAAGCTACTAAAACAAAACGAGCACCGAGCAGTTTGATCCTACAGCTACCACACTCAAAGGCTTTTCAAAGCGATCAAATCGAGCACTAAACTCATCCTGTCCTCTACGTACAGCAAAAGTGAAAATGAGACGGCAAATTATCGTACGATACGGTTCCAGAAACTATACTGAGTCAGAGGATATACCATTAGGCTTAAGTACAGTTTATTAGCTTTTACCGATTTCGCGTCGTTTATAATGCAGTATATTGACCCTTGTACAATATCCTCAGTGAACGGGGATTAGGCTTTTTGTTACTAAAGAGAAACAATGTTTTAACGCCTGGGTAGTCTTTTGTGAATAACTTTACTGTGCTTGTATAGATTGTCAAAAATATGCTTTCGCGGTTTTCCATTTCTACGTCAGTTTTTTACTTAATGCAAGTGTGACACTGTCAAGCTTTAAAAAACTAACTTGTTATTTAATTATTTAAGTAGGACGATAACGAGACGACCGAAGATACTAAGGCCCGTGGAAACAAAAGTGGAGACCACATTTTCTTTATTAATTTAGCAGGCAAATTCTATAGATCATAATCTTGTTGAAAAGCGGCGAGGCCTCGAGCGATTTCCAACGCCTCCGATAATCCATTTAAAGTTGGTCGGACGGAGCTCATCTTGTCGATTGGGACCGACGACGACGCGAAATTATTGGATTTGCCTCGTAAGAACAATCTAAAGTAAAATATTTAATGCTCCAAGTATTTAAGGGTTAATAGCATTATATTAGGAGAACGGTTATTGGCATTGGAGTTGATTAAGTAAGCGGATAACGCTTAAAGGAAAATGGCCATGAAAAAGCAATGTAACAATAAAGCCACTTTAGGTTTATGTTTAATCCTGTTAGGGCTGTTTGGCACAGCCCAGCCGCGCGTTCGGGGGACGGCTTTTAGTTAACCTTTTAAAACATTACGCAGATAAAAACAAAAGAGTACTTAAACTTCCTTCGGCTGTCTTTGCGCCACTTTTATTAACGAGCTTAACGACCTCTCTGAGATAGTGAACGAAATTTGAGCTGAAACTGTTTTTAATTCCAGACAGTTTCCATGAATCCATTTTTATACCCATTTTTCTCATTAAACATTTAAAGTGTTATTATAAGGGTCCTTTTGAGTAACCGGAGATTGGCTTGCGGGCTCCCCGGGGCATCCATTTCATACCGCCTTTTTACTATTTGTAAGAATAGTATAGTGCTTGTAAACAATACATTAACTCAAAATTTTAATAAAAGCACAAAATAAATTGCTTCTAACATTTTGAACCTGGCTATGCCATTTTCATCTTAACAAAGTAGTAAACCTTATCTTGTAATGTCCTTAAATCTGTTATAATCCGCTGTTACTCTTAGTTAAATATCTATTGCGTTTCGTATGAATTCGTACTTAGTATATTATTTATCTAGTGCCCTTAAAAGATATTAACCCGAGACCATTAAAGGATTATGCCAATATGCAGCAAAAAATTATTCAATAATGTGTCAAATTTTATTTTATGATCAGTAAGGGCCAAAATCGTAGCAACTTTTACAAACCATTTCTATTTCTTACAAATGTTCCTTATTTGTACCTGAGTGTGTCTATTCAATAATCCTAAAATATTTGACAATATCTTTAGTACTTATTTGCTTGCGAATTCAGAGCAAGTCAATTAATGTCTCAGGTATTTATTTATCTGCTTGCCAAATCTGATCAAGTAAATCAATAGAGCTTGATTCACATTGGCCGCATTTTGCGATGCAAATTCTCGCTAATCGATCGTACGCCTGACGCTGAATTTTAGCAGTGTACCGATGAGGCTTAGTTGCACTAAATGTTTCAACAATGAAGTAGATAATTTTCATAAATGACTAGGTATTTTGACATTCTGTGACAGTGTGGTACTACCCTGGCCGACCCTAAGCGTATGTCTACAGTGTGGCTCTACCGCTATAAAAGTAACATCCACTTTTAACCTTTTCATCGCCAACAACGCAAACTAAAGTTGTCATCGACACGCCAGGTCGGGTCGCCATAAATAATATCAAACGCGAATTTGAAGTTTAAATATCTATACGTAGGTCTCTTGATACTCTGTGTTAGTCAACTATATGTGTCGGTGGCGTGACGAGCACGACAACTCGCGACACCCTTAAGCGTTCTTGGCGTTTAAAGGGTCAATAAAAATGTACTACGATCTCCATGATTGTTTTCGCAGCCTAATGGTTCGACGACAATTAAAGACTTCGATACACACAGCTCTGATTTTTCGGAATGTGTGAAATAAAATTTGAATTCTACGTTAGCTTTTAGATGAAGGTAAACATCGCGAAGAAACTTGCACTAACCTATGAAGCAATCTAGAGTGTGTTAAGTTCCCAATGTATTTACTGCGCTCTATGGGAAATGAAGAACAAGCCATCTAATTATGTCAGGAGGCCTGTCCTAATACCAATGGTACAGTATTACCAAAAATATATTGTGCCACGATGTACCTGCGCAGTAGACCAATTTTAGTAGCGCGAGAAATTTCGATCTACTAATAATAAAGTAGAATTTTACGCGCGCTAAACTCTTGCGCTTTTATTGGTCTATCGATTTCGTAGCAACATGGCGGCAGCCCGTGCGCCACAGTGTACGAATTGTGTAAGCAATACTCTGCCAGTTGCGCTTGCAAATAAAGTACAATATGGATTATTCACACGTTCGGCTACTGTCGGAAACCGGTCTGCGCTTCTCTGCGCAAACGAATACTGCCGATGCTCAATATATTTTTGGTAAAACTGTAGATGGTGAATATAGTAGTAACAAAAAAAGCACGTATTCCAAGCTCAGTATCGCATTTTTCGTAAGTAATATAAAAAGCCTTTTTGGTAATCGGATATCGGATTCGGTCAGAGTAACTGAAACAAATTTAATTATATCAGTAAAATCGAGCGATAAATTCATTGTTCAATCGTAGGTTTTTGCGTATAATTTGCATGAATTGAGACGTTAACTTTAATGGATGTAACATTCCGGGATTATATTCGAAACCTTTCATTGTACAATAAAAGCCGTACCTTTAGTGACAGTTTTTGTCACAATAAACGTTTGGTACGCTTTAGCGTTAACTTCTCAATTACTATGGAAATATAGACAGCGCTCTAGCGGCGCGTATCCATAACAAACTGTTTCCATAGTTATTGAGAAGTTAACACTAACACGTTCGAGACGTTTGTTGAGAGAAAAATCTTTTTTTTTTTTATGAAATAGGAAGGCAAACAAGCAAGTGGGTCACCTGATGGTAAGTGATCACCAACGCCTATAGACACCCGCAGCACCAAGAAGATTGCAGATGCGTTGCCAACCCAGAGGCCTAAGATGGAATACCTCTTGTGCCAGTAATTACACCGGCTGTCTTGCTCTCCACGCCGGAACACAACAGTGCAATCACTACTGCTTAGCGGCAGGATTAGCGAGCAAGATGGTGGTAGCGATCAGGACGGACCTTGCACAAGGTCCTACCACCCGCAAAATCTTATACTTGGTTTTTCAGAAATGTTAAACATTTCCTATTAATTGGTGACGCCTAACTTAAATATATCGCCTCTTAAAAATAATATTTTAATTAACACTGGATTTAATAATATGCAAAAACGCAGAAAAAACTAAATCGTCCTCAGTCTTATGAAGTTAAAGGTTTTCATTTCGTTTCATTGTGCAGTCCTTATTGTAAACACATTCACCCCATCCGTTCAAGCTGCTGTAGTATTAACAAACTGGAACAAATTACCTTGCTACTCCGCGAAACCAGTGCCGGGCTCGTGAAAAATAGCTGCGTCTGTGCGACACATATATGTTCATGCAAAAACCCACCCTCCTCCGCTTCCACACGAAACAACATATATCACACAGACTCAGCTACACACCACCACCACTAAACACTAAAACTACACGATCGACGCGCGTTTCGCCTCTATACGAGGCATCATCAAGATCGACTCGTACGACCGTTCGCTACTTGAACGAATGGCGTACAAAGTAACGCCTGAATCTATTAATTATTTGCTGTAGTATTCTAATACTAAACTAGCCAAATGCGAGTTAGATGGTACTGCAGAATATTACAGTTTTTTTGTTTAAAAAAATACTTTATTAGAAGTCACAACACATCCATATTTACGTACATAAGAAAGTAATAATAATTCAAAAAGTGACCAGGTGACAAAAAATCATCATTTTAATTAGTTCAAGATTTTTTTAGATATTACATTTTAGTTAAGGCTGAGTATTGAGCCTTATGAGGTAATAACCATTTACCAGACTGGCTAAAACCAATAAGTCGTTCATGGGAAATTGCGTAAGATTTTACAACAAAATTCCAAAAACATTACTGAACAAAATGTTACAAAATTCAAATCTATTGCCAAGAAGACATTAATTTCTCTGGCGTATTATAAAAAACAATGACTATATCTTGGATAGGGATCTTTGGAAATGATCCCGACTTGTATTAGCGATCCCTGGCTCCAAATATTGTAAACCCACTGTGTTAAATTGTCAATTTTCTTAATTATTTAACATGTAAAATAACATTGTAATTTTAATTTATTTAAAAATTACACCTCGTTGAGGTTTTTCCCGTTATCTTCTCATCAGAGGTTTTTCCCAACCGGTGGTAAACTTTATGACATTATAAGTGCTTCCTATAAGCCTAATCTGAATAAAAATATTTTGACTTTGACTTTGACTATATTTTTAAGGAAATACTAGCAAAAAAAGTTTGAGATCATTGTACGTAAGAGATTAAAATATTAACTGTAACATTTTTTTTCTTAAATATGGTATTCATGGTCAACAGTGCTGGAAGCCGCAGCAACCGGATAGGGCTGGAGCGATGTGGTACCTGCCGCACAGGATCGCTCCAATTGGAAAAGAGAGCCATATGGACATAAAGCTCTTGGCACACTTTTCCAATTAGGGCGATCTTCTGAAGGACGCGAGGAAAATGATCATTATGATGAACTTGTTCCAACAGATTAGACCACTTCAGATATCCCGATCAATCTGGCGGTTAGACGGCCAATGTAATCTTGTTTAGATCGGGATCACGGTATCCAGCATTTTGTCAGCATTTCTTTTAAGCCGTTCAACCAATATGTAGGGGAGAATTTCTTTTAATACGACGGGTTCTTATCGGTGTAGCTTAATTGGTTGGTTTTCGATGTCCATATGATTGACGGGTAATGCCCACGTTTCTGTGAGACATGGATCTTACCTTTTTCTTAATTATGGGTCATTGTTATGTTCTCGACAATTAAGGACGTGGGAATAAAAATGAAAGACGAAATGTCCGAAATGCCATTCAAGACCATTTTTAACATAAAACTACCGTGAGACTCGGACATGTTAATAAAAACGGATCACTCACATATTTTTAAGTCGAAGCCCGAAATGTTTCAGACCAGTCAGTGGTCCTTAATCATGAGCCTTGGATGATTTTTTCTCGACTTAATAATATGTGAGTGATCCGTTTTTATTATTAATATGCCTTTAAGACCATGTTTAAGAAACTTAAAAATCTTTAATAGATATGTATAATTATGCAACTCTTTTTAAATATTTTTTTATTGTGTATTTAGATAATTAGATGTTTTATTTTCATATTAGGAAACTTGTAGTTTAGTTTTAATGTTGTAAGTATTTGTTTTTAATTAAATTAATTTAAAATAGGTTTTAACGCTTGAATAGAGTTTGCTACTCGGGCAGTGTATTATTGTGGATCAACGGACGGGAAACGAAGTTGTATGTAGTTGCGACACGTTTGAAATGGTTTTGTTTAAGGTTTGCAAACATTCATTTCTTTACACTTAGAAAACAGTTTTGTTACTTAACCAAAGTTTTGTTTACTTATTACACAAAAAAGTGACTTCCGAACTATTTGTTACACCTTACTTGACTCTTGATTTGTAAATAAATCATCAAATGTTTATCAGTAGCAAATAGTTTTGCTAACTTAAATGAACTTTGATTTACCATTAACCAATGTCGCTAGTAACCAAACTAGTTCGGTTGTCCCTTTTTTCAGTTTATTTGATGCTGACTGTACTCTAGTCTCCAGCCTTTGCTCCGTGCTAAGTACTAGGTAGGAAGAGTAGGGTAGGGGTTACTGTAATCGATCCCAGCACCCGCATCCAACAAAACCAGACATTTTGTAGACCCAAATTTTCTGTCAGGAAGTTGGTGGTGAATCTGAGGAGGTTTTGTTACATTTCCGCCAATAAGCGTCAGTCTTAAAATGCCTTCGGGCTCGGGTAAAATGTATTTCGAATCGTAAAATAACAAACGAAAATTATCACAAAACAATACAAAGCAAATTGAAAAAGAAAACCAGATAAACCCTGAAAAATCTTAGGGAAATCGTTGTTAGTATTTTTGATTTGTACCTACGTAAAGCATGCTTTATGACCATTAAAAAACATAAATCATAAAAAAACATAAAAAAACGTTATTCATCTTTATTCTTTATTTTTCAGTATACGTTTTAAGTGGTTTTATTATAACAGTTACTATAATATAATTAAGAAGTGTTAAGACTTTTACGTGGACTAATTACAAAACCTCCAAAAAACGCGACTTCTGCAATTTCTTTACCTATATTTCTTGGCGTACATTTTCCTATACCGACACTAAGGGCAAAACACCTCTAAGACGCACGCCAGGCACGCTCCATACAAATACGCCACGTCGAAGAAGCCTTAAAGTTTTTAATTAAAGAAAAAAATCGACGCCCTAAGTATCACTTACATCTAGCCAGCATCCGATTAACAAAATGAAGGGCGCCAATTACACTGCCAAGTGGCACGGAAAATTATCCATATCCCGGAGAGAGCTTTTACGAAATTAAAAATTATCCGCCGAGGTCAGCATTTTTACTTTAACGTTTTATATAGGCGTAACAGAATGTTCCTGTACTACATTAAGGCTGACTTGCTCCAAAACGTCAAATATGATTAAGGCTGTAAATTAACAGTCCTTAAATGAATTTGACGAGATTTAGCATCTTAAACTTAATATTTAACTTTTAAATGCAACGCAGCCTTAAGCGACAAAGTTCCCTCATCTGTAAACGTATTTCCGATTGGTCGGCGCTCGTCAGATTTCGGAGATCAGTTTAGACAATATAATTATGATTACTTTCCCATAGACGCAATTAAAATTGTCATATTTTGCCGAAGTTTGTGAAGCAAATTATAATTCAGTTGGTAAAATTTTGTTTTTGGTGCAGTAAATCACGTTCCTGTCACTCTCTTTCGCTTTGATTTATGGATCGATAAATTAAAATTAGAGCCAACAGGAATATTTTAACTGGAAAGTATATTGAATTCTACTAGTAGATACGGGATTGCGTCGTTTCGTAAGAGTTGGCATGAATTTGATGAACAAAACTAGCTTCACTTCTAGCCAGCCAGCTTCTCTAGTAGTGATGTGTCGAATGTTTAAATAAACGTTTTTCTTTCTTTTTCTTCTTCTTTCTTCCATTATTATTGTGTTTGTAAGTGGCGACCTTATACAATTATCTATTCTATTTGTATGGAACGTGTATAACGTTTGTATGTGGTAGTAAAGTAAAGCGCATCACCTCTACATAGTTGTTGGCCTTTTGTCTCACAAGCAGCTGTGTAGTGTCATAAGAACCGTAGTCTCGACTATTGTTTGCAAGTAGACGTGCTCTGAGCACCCTCGAAGCTGCCTTTGACTGCCGTCGCTTTTTAACAGAGTAAAAAAAAAATAGCTCCAATACAATGAAAATTTCGTTAGCGTGGGAGTTAAAGAAACAACAGGTCTTGTTCTAATTTAATTTTCTACTAATGATTGGATAAAACGTATTCTCTTAGTGTTTTTCATTCTAACATTTTAAAACATAAAAATTTTGGTTTGTCATAAAATTGGATTAAATTGGCAAGGTTATTGAATCTGTAGAAAAGTATTCCCTATCTGCAATTCTGGTTGGTGCTAACGAAATACACACACTATAATGACCTTTAACTAGTTATTTATTGCACGATGTGCCAACACTGTTGCAGGTCAATGCATAGCATGTGAAGCTAGTAATTTCTCCTTGAGTGGGACTTAACAGTTGGCACAGGTTCTGGGTGTCTGTGGCTTATTTATCCTGACCGTGGACTATATGGCCACTCGTCTCATGTGCCCTATCATCTGCGTGATAAACTATTTAGCTCTGGGCAACCAGAGGGCCGTCGATGCGGTGGTCTTCGTCGGGAAAAATTTAACTCATAGAATAAGATCGTCAGCATCCTACACTGATGGGCATAGGCCCCCTCTCACAATCAGGGCTTGGCATTTCATTTCCACTCGGGCCCTGTACGGACTTGGAACTTTTTGCACACCATTTGAAGTTCTTTTTTTTAAACAACGTGTTAAGGAAAACGAGCAAATGCGCCACCTGATGCTAAGCAATCACAACCGCCCATTTGAAATAGGTGACGTTTAATTATTAATTTGGTATCAGGTAATTTAGCGTGCAAACAAAGACATAAACAGAAAACATGGTGACAAGGTATTTACAGGCTGTCTTATTACTAAGCAGCGATGCCCTCCAGACAACCTTTCAGAGAGACAAGTGATGTAAAATAAGCAGTGTAAAGTAGGCAGCACAAATGAAAGAGATTCAAGCACGTTCAATATAGACTAAGTCAGTATATAAATACATACATGAATAAAATCAAATTATGAGAAAAAAGTAAAATAAAATTTAAGCCCATTTAATAAATAAAAAATAAAGAACGGTTGACCGAATTTACTACGGACAATAAAGGCTAGGCGTTTGCTTTTGAATAAAGCATTATCAGATCCAAGACTGGCATGTTTCGATTAAATGCTGTTCACTGATCGTTATTAAATTGGGCAAAATTCCGCACACGTTTAATTAAATTTTACAGAAGCGGTTCCAACAAAATATACTAAATAGTCAGTGAAAGATTAAAGTAAATGCGAATGTGTCATGTACACGCAATTAGGTAAGTCTGGGTTTTGCTACAGTTAATTTTAACCGCATTTTATGTGACGCATCAGAAGAAAACCCTCTCGATCCGGGGTTTTAATGAAAAACACTTAAGAATTTAATTATTCCAATATTGTTTACTCGCAAGCAAAAAACTCGCCGGAATCACTTTACGTTTTACTGGGAACGTAATCTGGGAAATAAAAAACGTCTTACTGCTTCCCCTGGGTCGAGTCGACCCTGCAAATGGAGTGCTCGGGAACGACGGCTTTTTGTCAACCAACAATACCACAAATTGTGGACGCGGACCCCGCCGGCGGGTCGTGGCCGTATCGCGACACACAGAGTGATCTCGATACGATTTAAAGATAGACGGAGATACTGAGGTCCTTGAGAGCGCTAACATCTGTTACGTTCATAGTAATATTACATTTTAAAGTGTCCAATTTGCCTACTTGTCTATTTACTTGAACGGATTTTTACAAAATTAACGGTTCATTGTGGAGGCATTCCTACATGCCATGGTCCATTGACCATATGCCCACCGCGCTGGTCCAGTGCGTGTTGGTGGGTCGTCATTTGCCTCGTTTGTTATTTGGCAGGGTATACCAAGTGCAGGTGAGGTTGACTTGAGGTTCGTGAGATGTTATATGAACCCCCTTTATACCCGAAATGTATACATATGAATATTTATTGATTTTATATTGATTTCCTTATTGGAATTGCAATACCCGTTTAAAATGTCAAAATATGAGGATTATACAAAAATATCGTCAAGTTAAAAATTTAAAACAATTATCATTGGCTACTCCGGAACTACTGTCTCCAAAATAATCAAAATAACTCCCCGTAACCAGAACGTTAAACCTCTTTCCAAGTTCAGTTCAGGCAGGTTTCTGTTTACAATCTACTTAAAATAATGAAAGTGTAATTTAATTTTTTCCCTCTCCAATTTGTTTCAAAACCTTGTATGAAAAACTAAACTTTATATTCGTGCTGTTTAATTATTATCTTTATCTTCATTGAAACAAAAGTCACTATCCGGCTCAGTTTGTCCTTACATCTTCGGCCGCGTACTCCTTCTATACCACGCAATCGATTTTGCAACGGTTTCCACTTTCAGTAAGACATTTTTTTACCGAAGGTATGTATGCACATAACATAACATCCTAATTATACCCCTGCAAAATCGCTACTTTAATATTAAATAAACAAGCGATAATGTTAATAATGTTTTACGTCTCCAATCATTATTTCTCCCAAATAAGTGCGTCAAGAGGGTCTGAAGAAAGGTGAGCTTCGGCCCATTTAAAACTCAATGATCATTATGTGCCGGGGCAAAGATCAAAGGCGGAATAAGATGAGCGCGGGTTTCAAGAGCAGACGCATTTACGAATATTTATAATCTTTTCAAAGAACGGGCCGTGGCCAAGTGTAGTGGGATTTTGACACAAATCCTTTGCCTGCTAGCAAAATAATTGCGGCACTCCATTCTCAAGCAAAAGTCCATCGAGGTTTAAAGGGAGTGTGATGTTTCCGATCCTTTTAAATGGCTGCACGTTTTGAAATATGGATTGGACTTTGTCAAGAAATAAAAGCAGCTTTCAATCGACTATCTATTGATCTTCACGAAGTAGGAATTCTGGCCGAAAGGTGTCGTATTCTGACGTTTTTGGGGACTGATAAGGTCAGGGCTTAGATACCGCGAAACGGGGTCTCATGTCGCCGAAGTAATGTGTTTTTAGCTATTAATTACTAATTTTACAGTATCAAATATACATCACATTTATTTTTTTTCATTATTAGAATTTGTATTATAGTATATGTTATTGTATCACCGCGGCGTATATATAGCGTATATATCAATGCATAATACAAAAGTATTATATTGTGTGTCGGTACGGAACCCACGGTCGCGTGGTCGACTGACTCTTAGCCGGGTTTTGACCTTTTCAACGCCAAAGACGATATATCTGCACCATGAATTTCACGCCAATGTGCTATACATATGTACGTCAACACGTACAATGTAAAAGTGACCTACGAGCATTCGCATAAGGTTCAACTTCGTTACTTACAAAAAAGCCTGGCATGTGAATAATGACTTTTATATTTATTTGACCACTTAAACGATAACGGTTGAGGTTGCTTCTACTATATATATCTCAAAATCAAATTATGTTTACCCTCCAGAGTGACAATGATGCTTGTCCTCTAGACCTAGCGGCATGCAATTTGATTTAACCATTTTGTTCGCTTACTTCTAAAGTTTTTCTTAAATTTAGGTTTCAAATTATTTCATTACCTTAAAATTGAATTTTAACATGTCAGCAGCAGAGACACATTTTTCCTACGATAGCTTACATCAAGCCAAATATTTTAATTAAAAGCAAAGAAAATAACGCTACAGATCCTCTTTGATCGCATTAAATTAAATCTAGGAACAGTATACTGCAAGTTCTTTTTAAATTACTAACTACGCAAAAGATACTTACACGCCACCCCTCCAAGTCTTTTTGATAAATTTAATGTTCTAACGAAAATCTTATCAGGCCTGTGCAACGAATAAATCGTATCATGACGCGTGATTTGTTTTTTAAAGACAATTACACACACAATTGCCTCACAGCCTTTAAAAGATTGATACGATAGCGTCGCTGTTACGCGTTGCGTCGGTATAGGCTATAAGTAGACAGTATAACGTGCGAAGTCTGCAACGAAAGCCGTAATATACCTACAGGCTAGTCAGTGCTAAACACGGTTGATTGGAAGCATGGCGCCATGTTTACCCGCCCACCCGTATATAGACGCTTTTGAGCAACGACGGCATTAGGCGGGTTACCACGTACCGAATTCACAGCTTTAACATGCCCCAAGCAACGCGACTATAATACTGTCCTTATATACCTCTTATAGTGTAAGCGAGACGGACTTATTTAATTGAGGGCTCGCGATATTGAGTAGGGTTGTTTCGCGTTCACTTTCCATTGTTTCGTCCGCTCCAACTAAAATCCTTGTAATGCAGTGACGTGAGAGTGCCGCAATGTCCATTAACCCTAGTTAGTGAACACATGAAATTAGCAGTATGTGGTTTAATTTTATTATTAGTGGCTCAATTCATGCCAAGAGGGGTGTTGTGTGACGGAATACTACTGTATCACTTTTAGGATCCGTAAAACATTTCAAAAAAGGTAGCAAAAGTAGTAATGCGGATATTTCGTTTGAATTTAAACTGCTCGTCTGGAGAAGGACCGTCGCCTTATACAACACTACCGCAGCCAAAAAACGTTGCTTTTGTAAAGTTGTTCTGCCGGTAAATTATAGTCTCCAGAGCTCGTTGGGTTGTTGTGTAGGCAGTTGAATAATTATTTTCTCTGCCTACACATTAGCTTGTCCGGCAGGGTCGGCAACGCACAACTAATACTTTTGGTGTTACATTGCTTAACAGCTGGTTTTTGTTTTCCATCGACGTTGTAAATATTAAAAGAAAACATGAACAGATGAAGATGAATGATAACAAAATTGAGATGATGGTTGCGTGTTAAAAAGCAGCTATAAACACCACACTTCTAAAAAATATTCACGGGTACTAACAATTTATGTAAATATTAAGACCTCAGCCATTTGTAAAAGGACTCATTGCGGGATAATGTTAGTCCCGGTTACATATTCTTCACACGTAAAGTCTAATGAGATGCTACAGCCTCTCATTCTTCACACATACGAGGGATCTCGAAAAAAGACGATGCGTCATTGTTTTCACTTCGTTTTCTTCGTCGGCAAATTATACGTCATGTAAATATATAAATTGTTTTAAACTTTCGCGATTTTTACACATATTTATAACTTCAAACGGGACTTTAATGTGACAAAAACATTGTAAATTTTCCTCGACGTTTCGACCGTGTTGCAACGGCCGTGGTCACGAGTAGACCTGAATCTACTCGATCCAACGGTCCAAACGTCAAAGTAAATCTATACATATAATAAAATCGTTAAGACAAAAAAAGTTAAGGCATTTAAGATTTAAAAAAAAGAACCACCCAGGGCGACTTAAAATGAGTAACTGAACACGATAAGACCATTTAAATTTTTTTTGTTTGTTTGTACGCCAATCACGTAAAAACCGCCGAACGGATGTAGATGGAGTTTTCACAGATCTGTTTAAATAAGTCCAGAATAGGTTTTAGGCTATAAAAAATTTGAAAAAAGGGGAAGAAGAGGGAAAAATGGGGGGGTGAAGTTTGTATGGATTTTTTTAAAGATTGTTCTAGAATCATGAAACTCAGAATTCATACTTATTATTTAAAATAAAGAAATACCTATTTCAGCATTTTTTCCAAATCGCTTTCAGAAAAGCAAAAAAGTGGAATTGGGGTTTAAAAATACTTAACTTCATACAACTATATTTTAGAAACAAATGAAGCGTGACTCTTGATACTTGCTACACATAATCAACATCTAATAAAGATGAATAAAAAATTTCAGTTTTCCAGAAATATGCTTTAAATGGCGATTTTGAACAAAAGAGTGCAACAGAAAAAAACAGTTTTTCTCAGTACATGAACTTGCAGTACTATATCGCGATAATGGTACGGTCTAATCATCCTGGATTAACACAGGATCATTTTTATTCCGTAATTTAACTTTGCTCTAATAATTAAATAATTAATTATTTAATAGTGTTCATTAATTATCTGACGGATTTGGATGAGAAACGGAGATAGCCTCTACCCTGGATTAATACATAGCATACTTTTTTTCCGTAAATATGCATAGTTCTTGCAGGATAACGATTAATGAGTTGTGCGCGCTTCTTCTTCACCTTAAAACGGCTGGGCGGATTTAGACGAAATTTGGAATGGGGATAGCTGAAACCTTGGATCAATATCGGATTTTTCCGCAAAGATGCAAAATTCCTACGGGACAACGCTAAACGACTTCTACGCGTTACGAGCAGCAAATAATCTTGATGAATTTTGGCAAAAAGATAGGTTGTATTTTGCTCCTTTAGGCTTCTTGGGCTCACTTGAGCAGGAACAAAGATAGGGGGACGCTTGCTAACGTTATAATACTGGTCGCCCTCGGGTCTCGCAAGTTACTCAAGAGTATTTATATCAGCAGGACGCATCATCGCACGCGCTTACATGGAGCCCGCACTTCAGGCCCGCTGGAGGGGGGTATAGGAGTTGTGTGCTAACGTCATACCGCCGCTCGCGATCCGGGCTCGCAAGATGCTCAGGATTATTTGCATCAATAATTTTTTATACCATATAGAAAGGAAAAGAAGCATGTGGGTCACCTGTTGGTAAGTGATCACCACCGCTTTTAGACATTCGCAACACCAAGGATATTGCAGATGCGTTGCCATACCAGAGGGCTGTGATGAAATACCTCTTTATATTTATTTCAGACTAGCGGACGATCGCGACTTCGTTCGCGTGGTCATAGTAGCCTATGTCTGTCACGGATAGTGTAGCTTTCTATGTGTGAAAGAATTTTTGAAATCGGCTCTGTAGTGCCAGAGATTACCCTACATACAAACAAACAAAGTTTACCTCTTCATTACATTAGCGTAGAGTAGATAGTGTACATGTAGATTACTGTAGATTATTAACCCAAATTGGATTAGTAACAAAAGGACGCTTCATCAAGGAATGCTACGTGGACGAAGTCGCGGGCAACAGCTAGTTAACAATATTTTTATTGTGCTAAAGTCTCGTTTGACGTTATAAGGACCCCGATGCAAACACAGGGAGAATGTGGTTTTAGTCAAATCTTACGAATTTTTAGTATGATGTACATTCAAGGTGTCCTGATTATTTTTTTATAAGGGCACAACTCTCTCAGAAATATACTTTCAAAAAAGTTATTAAATATTTAAGTTTAGTTAGAAACCGCATAGCGTAGAGCATAAACGGACGAAGGTGCGGGAAAAAGCTAGTAAATAATAAGGAAATTTTATTTAAAAAATCGAAAAATATAAACCAACAGGTGTATCCATGAATGTTCCGATACTTTGAAAATAATTATAGGTATTTCGTTTCTACGAAAAAGTTCGCCTGAAAAAGACCAAGACAGTTGCTCGCAGCTGACATAAAGTTGGAGAAACTTTATTTTAACTAATACCATTTTCAACACAAATACAAGTAGATAACTTAAAGTTGCTTTTATGTTGTAATTACTTTAAAACTTGCCCGAACTGATTAACGAAGCGATGTAAATAAAAGTAACAACTGGCACCCATCTAGAGATGTTTTTTTTTTTATCGATATTATCAAAGAGCCAAAGTATCGATATTTTTACATTAAGTAAATGAAAATCGCTTATGACGATACTAGAAAATAAACTGAATATAAAGAGTACTGCCGTGTCTAACACTTGCACTACGCACGACGTTCGTGACATATAGGCTTGTTAAAATTTGCATGTATGAGTAATGTCTATCTATTATTGGTTTGCATTGATTTTGGCGTACGAATTTGGAATTTGAGATTAAAAATGAAAGCGTAATTGTACCGGCAAACTGCTTCAATTCTAAAAATGTCTTACATACAAATCCATTCATATGGCATAAAGTAAAAGCTTGTATGTCCGTGGCACCACGTATAAACCATATTGCAGTAGCGAGTGACAGAGTAAACAAATTTTTACTAATACTACTAATTACTAATAATTTTGGTTGTTTTTGGAATACATTTATTTACCCGGGATTTATCTATCAAAATGACTTTATACGTGTCTGATCCATTAATGTTTTCCACGTGTAAGCTATTTTGGTTATTGATTTAATTTTACATTTTACTCATTTTTACCACATTAACGTATTAATATTCAGAAATAAATGTTGCATTGAAAGTTTTCCATAATATTACAAAAATATCGATATCTTAAGAAATAATAACAAATTATCGATATTGAACTCTTGGTATCAAAGATGTACATCTCTTCACCAAACTTGTGAAACTTAAGCCGTCTCAATAGATACTCGCAATGACAGAACAATGGGCAAGTTTCAGCACAAACCGCACGAGTTCCGAATGCCATTGGATGCAACACGAGTCTATCTATGAATTGGGGAATTACCGCGACCCTTATTCTGTCGTCTGTGGTTCCGTTCCGACCCATCGCGAGAAAGCTTCAAAAACATTTATATTAGACAAATGTATGCTTTTAAATAAATTATGTATTGATAATACTCGTAAAAGAAATGTGGTAAAAATGTGTGTTCCTTAATCACGCATAAAACGGTTTAACAGTTTTTGATGATTTTTTTCCTAACAGATAAACCACTACGTCCTGTTCTTGTATATGTTCCTGCGGGATAGTGATAAACAAATTCTACACAGTCAGTCTCAACACTATAATTTTAACAAGTTATAACGTGTTATGTTAGAATTATAACAATAGCAGGTCCACTGAAATTAACCGCCATAAAAAAATATTAAAATTATATTAATTAAAAGCAATCAAAAATTTTCAACAATATAAATAAGATATTTGAGACGCCCAATAGTCATATTTATGCACTCTCGGATTTGTTATTATTATAACGGTGGCACTGGTCTACGTTTTTACCCTACTGCCACCAGAAGGGAGGATTATGTTTTGTTTTATATTCAAGTACTTATTCGCAGAACAAAAAGAACATGCACTATACGAGTAACATTTTTGACATGAATACTCGTGAACGATATATGCCGCGTTTCATTTATCAGGCGTAAAATTTTGACACATTTTATACGTGACATCTGTCAAATGTAACGGCTCGTAGGGATATCGATCCGTTGTTTGAATATAGGAATGCGGCAGTAGTGCACCTCGTTTGTTATTGCAAATACTTGGGTGTGACAAGGTAACATACTGTTAGCGTCAACGCTATAATAAACGATACCATATATGGACAAACGTCAAAATGTGTCGATCGTCAACTTCAAACCCATACATTCTGTCGTTTTACTAGCATTGCCGCTAACAGGATATCACGTTGTCTAGACACCCTGAACATAAATAGCGAAGTGTAACGCCGCCATAAGGCAAGTCCGATATTTTCTAAACAGGCACTTATACAGGGTGACACACAAATGCGCCAACATAACGACGCATCCGCATCCGGAGTCGGGAGCCGGCGCTCGGAACTCGCGAGTTTGCCCCGGCCCAGCGCGAGCGCCACGGCTATTGTTCACTGGAAAACTCCATTTGAAGGCCACATGTATGTGTCGGTAAATAGAGGATAGTTGGACGTAAAACGGTACAAGTGTTAAATATCAAGCTACACAGAGTGTATGTATGTAAAGTCTTTTTGTACATAATCAATTACAAATACATAGACAAACACAGAAAGTGGTTGAAAAGTCAACATATTCCTTAAGGGGATCTCTTCCTGCTAAGCTTTGAGCAAAAGAGGGAGGATTACGCATAAATGATAAGTATAATATAATGTAGACAAACGATTACAAATATATAACTAAAACATCATAGAGCGACTTTGTAATAATTGAAGTTATCGACATCTTGATGTCATTTATTGTTATAAATTTGACGACCTGTATGGCACAGTGGCACATGTGTCTGCCTACTGTGCAAGAGGTCCCGGGTTCAAATCCTGGTATGGGCAAATATTTGTGTGACGAATACGAATGTTTGTACCTGAGTCATGGATGTTATTTGTATTTAAGTATGTATTTATCTATATATGTATGTTTATCCGTTGTCTAGTACCCATAGTACAAGCTTTGCTTAGTTTGGGACTAGGTCAATTGGTGTAAATTGTCCCGAGATATTTATTTTATTTATTTTATTTATTTAATACTTATTTACTTTAAAAAAATACTAATCTTGAAAACCATCGTCGTGAAACATTAGCCGTTACTTACCTCAGTTACCGTAGGTAGACTCAGTACCTATTTTTCTTCATGTCTCTGGGCTGGCCTATATGAATGGAAGTCCAACGATCCCGAAGTCGAATGAATCATTACTGTACAACAGAAAGTAACAAATTATGCTATAAATCTGTATAATTTCCTATCGAAGCCTAGGTTAAGCTTCCGCTCAAAGCTTTATGCGGTGCTCTTTATAGCATTTTTCTGCTTTTAATAACACATTCACCGCGTCACGTCAAACAATAATATTATAAAGACCGGCCGTTCAAACGAAATTAACATTTAGGTCGTGGCAATTATACAAAAATTACCACACTGTGCATTAATTTAATAGACTCTCTACATCACGCGAGGCAGTCAGAGGAAACCGCTTGGACTGAAAAATACATTGCGACACGGCATAACGACGTGAAAAATAATTGTCACATTAATTGTAAGTCACATACGCTCGCCTACCTACTCATATGTGGAGCCAGAAAGTATGAATCAAACTATACTCGTAAGGTTCCTGTCTTATAAAAAATAAGAAATATTAAATGAGTATCTAGCAGCGATGTTATGGATATGAAATTTGGGATCTGGATGGATAAATATATGTTATACTGGTTTCAGATACCGTTACGGATATAAAATTATTTCGGATTATCCGATAGTTTCAGTTATGGTTATTAGATTTTGAAGGAATAGTAAAGGAAGAAGATTTAGAGCGGGTGAAAACTCTGTCATAACGTATTTCAGTTACACTTCGGCCCTATCCGAAATTATCCGAAACTTCTATATCAGATTCGGTTAGATTTTTATTTCGGATATCATTTAGTTTCAAGTTTAGAGGCGTCCTGTGACCAGAAAGCTGGCCAATACTCCCTCAGCGAATTAATATTGCCATCCAACGTGACAATTCTGTCAGCAATCAATCTACAAATTCTACATATTGGCGGTGATTGGGACAGATTTTTTACCTTTATATTTAGTTTAGAATTCGTATATAGTAATAGTTTAAAATGAGTTTTTTCTACTTATGGTTTTCATATAGCATAGAATAAGATTTTATTGTTGATTTTTCGAAGCTACTTTTATAATCAATGAATTACGTACACATTTAAGTAATCTTATCAGCCGTGAAGATAAAATACCATTGAATTTATTTGTAAGCTCCAATAAAACAGCCGATAATCCGTCTTATTTCTCAGAAACAGAGCTTAGCTACAACAAGTATTAAACGAAAATTGATTGACTGGCAGGCTTTGCGGATCAAGCGGACCTCAGCGGAATCCCTCTTCCGAAATAAAATGAATAAAATTATTTCAAATGTAAATATAAGTGCGATTTTGTATTTTTCTTGCGACGTCGGCGGTAAACAGGCGTATGGTTCGCTGAGCAATTACCACAGCCTATAGACGCTTCTAACTCCAGAAGTATCACTTGCATGTGGCCGTCCCAGCAGAATCTATTGTGCAGGAGCTATTGTGTAGACGAGAAAAGAGAGTACTTGCTTTCTTTTGCAGCCTGCACAACATCTCAATGTGGTTACGAGAACTTCCTGACAATCAGGTATACAACACTGCGAAAATAACGTTATTTGGTTTATGTAATATTTCGCAAATCAGTAATGTCCTACCTCCTAAAATAGAATATGACGAAAAAAACATTTAGCAATTGCTTTAATTGAAATACTTATTTAAAACGCAATTCAAACGACCTATTCGCAATCTGTCGACTAAAAAAGTGGTTAAATGTACGACCGGAATAAAAGTAAAGGCATTAAAATACATCCATAAAATTTACTGTCACATTAACCCAATTTCGGGAGAGATAAATTGAAAAGAAATAACACAAGTGGGGAAATTGAGTTTTAATGAGTTCTGGTTTATTTTGTTATTAACTACGAGAAGATTCTCCCGGTATAACTTCTATATCGAGGTGTTTCATGCCAGATCTTTTATCTCAGAGGCATCATTTTGATGCATGTTATTTT
Organism: Ditula angustiorana; assembly: GCA_963691745.1. NCBI lineage: Eukaryota > Metazoa > Arthropoda > Insecta > Lepidoptera > Tortricidae > Ditula > Ditula angustiorana. The sequence continues at coordinate 6,387,864 of OY829490.1, read as the reverse complement.
CAAGCAATCGAAGTTATGGCGTTAAATTAGATTGTAATTGTAATCAATTGAAATTTAACTATTTCATAGAAAACAAATCAATGGAAATGCAGGGACATAACATGATTAACGTTCAAGGTTCAACTATCCACAACTCTTTATACAAATGTAGGTTTATGTTTTAATTCACAAATTTTGAGAAAACAAACATTACGCAATTAAAGTAATTTAATTTATATATGGCTAAGAAAAAATGTTTTTGATTTAGATACAAAGCTTCAAATAACGTTAAAAAAAGTTTTTATTTTTTATAGGAGTCTCGAAATATAATTTTATCATAATTCCAAAGTTTCATGTGAATTGTAAATTATAATGTAACCACATTTATTCAGTCAGCCCATCTAAATTCTGGCCAACTGCAATGATTGCTGTATTATTATGACATTTACTATGAAAGGATTATAATCATTTTGTTTGAAAAGGTTCTACAGTGGCTTAGAAATAAGATTGGTTGACTGCACTTATGAAAACAGGAGTATACAGGGATCCCTCAAAATGAAACCACAGAGGGACGTAAAGAAAGTCCTTCCGTAAAAATATCTCTAAACGACAGTGAAAATCATGTCAAAATCCATTGCGTGGTTTAGAAGGAGGAACTGAGAGCCGAATAGCGACTACTTTGTTTTCTTATACTACTAGTGAGCCGTGGCTTCACACAGGTCCAATCGGAGTGTAATGTACCCAAAACCTTCCGTAAAAAAAGTGAAAATCGGAACAAAATCCGTTCCGTGGTTTGGAAAAAAAAAAGGCCAGCTATATGAGGATTTCGAAGAGACAGGACCGGATAACTTTACTTTATTCTATGTAAAGTTGAAAAAAACAAGCAAAGCTGTCAGTATTTTTTTTTAGGATGTTTGTAGAAGGACGTCGCGACTCAAAATAAGTGTAAATACAACAAAATGCACGCAACAGAGTTCTTTGCCAATAATTCTCGTTTCTGCTGGCCCCCAAAAACGATTAATGGGGGTGAATTTTTGTGAAAAAGCTACCATTAATCACTGCGAACCATTACCCTGCAGCGACGTACTGCCACAGACCAGTACGTGAGCTCATTTTAAAATACCGAACACTTGTAATTATGCTATCTTCCGCTGATAATCTTACTGCAAACTGATAACGATAACTCATGTTTTTAACAGAGGCTAGATAAAAAATGGTTTGCCATCTTTTACTTACTCCGTCGGTTCGGATATCCTAGTTTCAAACTGAATTTTAACTTTTACATCATTTTTAAATCAGGCTGCAAAACGTTGTATGCTTGCGTGTTTTCTTAACAAAATATGTACTGACTCTTGTACAACCCTCATACATGTAATATTTATTTGAATATTAATCTGTCGTTTGGTAAAACTAAAACGTAGTTTATGCCTAGATGTTTGTTCGATACTTTTCATCATCATCATCATTATAAAGTATTTCTCCTAAATCACGTGATTAAAATATGTACGTAAATCAGTAGCTACAAAACTTACTTTTTTAAATAGTAATATGATTTTTTATAATGCTTAGTCCACCAGATTAACATTATTTCAATTTTGTAGTTTAAGTCATTAGCTTCTGAGCATTAGGTATTTGACGGTGTACGCGACCTTTAGCCTTATAGCTATGCCCGTAGGGTTCTACCCCCACGCGCTCGACTGCAGTCCCCCACGTCGCCTTCTCATCATGTTTACACAGCCTCGCCTTTATTAAAATAAAATACTAACCCCCTTATTAATAAACGCTTCGTAAACTTTAGTTAGTTAACATGTTCTATGTCTTATCTGTCATTGTGACGTTTGCCCTCAAATGAAAGTGACAAAACATTTGTTAGCTTAAAAAGATTGTTAGCTTTTTATGAATAAGGGGGTTAACATATACTTCAAAGGAATGTTACTTCTTTCGTCAGCTAAAGATTTTGTAGAACGACTCCATTATAATTTAATCTCTCTGGTAAAAGAACATGAAACTTTCTTGGCGCTGTCAAAAACAACAAATTAATGAGAAGGTAGTAAAAAAAAGCATTATCGTTTAGCTTCTGGTGATTAATATACAAGAAACTCACCAGACTTGGGGAGTTTCTTTAGTTATTCATATTTTAGTGGAGAAAAATTAGTTACGACTGCAGCACTGCTATTCTCGAAGCGTATCAGCGGCGAACTCGACGTCGAGCCATTGCCTTATGTCGCTCACTCGAGCTATGGTAATATGCCATTTATTGCAATGATTGAAAGAGTAAATCTAAAAATAGTTTGAAACATCATTACCATTATCTCATTACCATTATTTACCATCAACCATTCGAGAAACGGTAATGATTATAAAATTATGGTAATGTTACAGCTTTGGTATATATAACTAAAAATTAAAATAATACTTGAAATAACTAGATTTATGTTTATCTAACTTTAATCTATTGAACTTAGATGTTTCTTCTGTATAAAAACTTAAATGGACCTAGCTTTTTTTATTTAATTCTTCATTATCAGCATCATTTTTTTTACTTTAATAGGTAATGTCATTACCAGATTCCATTCTCCAATAAAGTCATTACCGTGCTCTTTTAAAAAAAAACTCTGCCAATTTTAAGTGTAATTACGTGTAAATTATATTTAGATGCCTTTTTTGATGTAGCCTTGACATTGGCATTAAATTAAGAAAATTTTTTTTTTTTCTCTCGAAGTAGGGTGATTTGCACGAAATGAGAGAAATGCCCTAGCGCGGTAGAGTACGACAGGCAGCTGCCCTGGCGTCGAGTTGGTCGTTGGGCTTAGAGAATCACCCCCCAGGAATCCAGGGATTTCGTTGATTGACGAGTTGGCCGTGAGGGAATGTTAAAAGGTATTTTTAATTAAAGGTTCCGACAGCTGTAACAGGTTGAATTTCAACGTGTTACGTACGTATCTAATCTGAAATTGATTTTAAGCCGGGTACTCACTGCGAGCATTCGCGCGTAATGTAACAGCTCAGTAGTGGTTCTCTAAGCGTACCAGCGTCGAACTCGCCGCTAGGGCAGCGCCCCGTCTTGCTCTAGCGCTAGGTCGAGTGAGCGAGACAGGACGATGACTCGACGTCGAGTCCGACGCTGTTGCACTTGAAGAATTACAGTAGCGAAGACGTCGAATAGCCAGCGATACAGTTCATTTCATTTAAATGTAAGTTAGTGTTAACAATGTGTTACATTACGCACAGCCTTATAACTTTTATCTTTAGCTTTTCCAATATTCTTTATTCTATAATATTGCTTTTGCAAAGTCCCGAAAAATGTGCGGGCGAAGCCGCGGGTAAAATAAAGTAAGTAAGTAAGTTATAAATAAAATCATTTGTCAAATCAATGTAAAGCTTCTAGAAATGGTCTATGTTAGATTACAAAGCATTTGTACTATAAATATTAGTCAATGTCATTTGACCTTTGCTCAATCAGTCATCCCAAATTAGCTTGGAGACTGGTAGACGGCAAACCTAAGTCTAAATTATCCAAGCATCTGCTTCGCCATAACGATTGCTATCTAGCTTCAATCGGGGCTGAAGGCTTAACGTGCTCTCTACAAAGGGGCAATTATTAAAGTTATACCGAGCAATTTACTTGGTCTTGATAACAGGGTGGAATTACAAAACATAACACGTATAAGTCATGTTGAGCTTTGAAGAGTAGTAAATTCCTTTGCCAGCCGTTTGCCGTCAAAAAATATGTAGGCTTTTAGTCAATAATACTATACGTGCCTATCAGAAATGACAATTGACAATAATATTAATCGAGTTGAACAGAAACGGCCAATGCTGTAAACAAACCAATTTACCATATCACGCACTTTTGAACAACGAGTATGGTTCCATTACACTTTATCCTTGTATTTTTATTTGTTATAAGTCAAAATATCTATTTACTATTAAATGATTTGTTATTTCAATAAAAAAAGTCGCTGAAAATTGAAGATTATGTGTCAAATGTTAGCCATGTTTGTTTACAACATAGCCCATTTCCATTGAACCCGACTTTACGTAGAGTTTTACGGTGAAATGAAAATTTAACAAAATGAGTAATGAAACTATTTGACTTTCATTCGGCGTAACGATAGGATTCCTTTTATTAGATCTTCTGTTTAATTTATTCCACTTGAAGTCTTTCATTTATTCGCACAACAAAGGTAGAAGTAATGAATTGGATATAACAAGGAGAGACGTGAGTATGTAAATACTCATTATATTTATTCGGGGCATTTAAAATTCCCTTTTTTTTCTTGTATTGTTTTTTGCCAAAACTGAAGAGCTCTTTTTTAATGTTCTATCGTCAAACTAGGAATCCTTATAGTTTCGCTATGTTCATCTGTCCGTAAGTAACACAATTTTTTTCGATAACTCTGTAAGTATTTTTTTTATTGTACAAAAATCAGAAATGACAAAAGGAGATACAGTGATGTAGGTACAACGGCGCACTTATCCCTTCAAGCGATTTCTGTCAGTGAATCTTTCCGGTCCCTCGCTGATTTTTATATATTTTTAGAAATAATTCAACATCTTATACCGTTCAATAAATACCTAAAAAAAATATTATGTCAAAAACAATAATTATTTCTCTAATAATAATGAAAAATTACTTTTTATTTGTAAGAATACTTTTTGCTGAGGAAGCTCACGAAGAAAAAGTTTAACAGCAAAATAAAACAAGTTTAAAGTAGAGTAAATAATCTATTTAGTAAATATTATTTAGCCTGACTAAATAATACTAAATGTCATATTTTAGGACATGAGAAGCTAAAAATAACACTTTAATGAAGCAAACCATTAGAAATTCAGTCTAACACTCTCTGTTAGTAAACACATGCTAAATATAATTACTGCATAAGCGGCCGCAGCGGGCGCGGCTTGACGTCCCCTGTACCGCGGCGCTGAATATTAAAGCCAGGAGAGTGAATCACTAAGCTCACTTTTGACTTCGTGGATAGATATGCAAATAATACATTAATTTAAAAGTTATCATAACCATACACGATCTCATTCCCCTAGCGCTTTTTCCCGCTCTTAGTTCGGGGTATACTTTGACAATGATTCCTAGCCATTTGACCTCCGTAACCCAAAGGAAAACTAGACCGATAAGATCATGGTTACACATTCATTTACATACAAAATATCTTTATACAGATTAGGCTTACAGGAAGCATTTATGAATGTAATAAAATTTACCACTGGTTTGGAAAAAACGTCTGATGAAAGGATGCCAAGATGGCAAGAAACTCAACGAGGTATTATTTAGTAACATAGTTTAGTAAGTAGGTAATAGACAGACAGAGTTACTTTACATTCATAATATTAGTAGGAAGTAGATATGGACGTTGTCTTTAATTTTTCATGATTCAAGCGCGAAAACAACCGAAACGTTCCTCGTTTCATCTTGCGCGAGGCGCTACCCTCCTAACAGGATTAGGCAGGATAAAAATATTTACACAATTTATACCTACACAATTATAATTTTTAGGCTCGCTTTATAAAAGTTTTGTTCAGTTTTTTTATACAAAAATGTTTACGCTCAAAAATTTACAATATTACAAAGTAATGTGGATAGGCGTCCTATTCAAGTTAGGTTCAGGCGTATAAACTGGTTAGATTAACTTATGATCAGATTATAGGGCATGTAGCCATTTTAGACTGGAGAATGGGAAATTCCGTATACAGCTTGATCTATCCACGTCCAAGAATAATTTTGGTATTTGATGATGTATCATCATCATAACAGCAACAAGGCGTCCCTCATAGAACGCCACAAGGCCCGGTCCTGCGCCGCTCGTATCCAGCGGATTCCCGCAACTATCACCAGTGCACCTAGCACGAATCTTCTCGATGCGCGTTAACTCGCTACGTAACTCAGTGCGTCTCTTTTCTACGGGGCTGGTTAGAACGAGACGCACATGGTTACGTAGCGAGTTAACGCGTGTCGAGAATATTCGTGCTAGGTGCACAGGTCAACAACAGTCCACCTTGTGACCGGTCCGGATCCGGGTTGTACGCGGTCGCCACTCTGGCACGCTGGTCCCATCGGCCATCCGTTCTACGAGAAATGTGCGCCGCCCACTGCCCTTGTTTGCTTGCTAGACAGCAATTCTTATAAAGACATATAATTAAATCCCACGATTTAGACTAAAGAAGTTCTATTACCGAGAGAATCTATTTCTGCAAACATTTGCTCTTATTCAGACATAATTTGTCTCCCACTATATTACTTAAACACAGAAAAGTATATCGTTGTAAGGACAATTTAATAAAGCGAGAGTAAACCAAGAAGAATTAATGTACCTAGACAACCAATCATAAATTAATGAAAACAAATTGCGTCGACTCTTTCTCGGCTGGTAACGAAGTGGCTGAATTCAGCTATATTGGGTTGTATTTGGGAACATAAAGCATTGGAAAGAGTTTATGAATCTAATATAAATAAATAGGGCAATGATTGTAAAGGATCGACCACACCGATGCTTAAAATACGCTGACGCGCCGTTTACGGAGTGACGCGTGTTATGCATCACATTATCAGCGCAACCTTCCACACAGGTATAAGTCTCGTCACTGCGTTTAAGGTGCTGCAGCATATTTTAAGCCCCGGTGTGATCGATCTTTATACGTTCGGGTGTCCAATCACCGACTGTAATTTGAAGGATACTGATGGGATCCAAGCAAAAATAGAGAGACTTATATGGTACCTACTACCATTTTACCAGATTTAAATTTAAAAAAAATTAATATAAAAAATGGCCACACCAAGGCAATGTGATGATATACTCGTACAGAGTTTCCCACGGCTGTGCCGTGTGGGACCGGTGTTAAGGGCTGTGCAAGTGCTTTAAAAATACGTCTTTATATTTAGTCGGATGAATTCCCAGATGAGCCAAGCAACTTCTTAAAAAATCGTTAAATGCAGTTCTACAAACTTTTCAAACTAAAGTAAAAATCTCTATGAAATATTTAAAACTTCCCAACTTTAATTTTTAAAGTACTTCCTCGCTCCTTGTGGCACAGTCATGGAACGCTCTGTGTGCCCTCGGAATAGTAGAAAGCTACTTCAATCTAAAACTCATTTTAACACAAAAGCTAGTTTTTATAATAATATGTAATATTACACAGTGAAAAGAAAAACACGTTATAAACTAAGTTACTATAAATTGAAAACCGACTTCATACATACATATGTAGAGCAGGAGCTCGTGTTTAAATGTAAACGGCGATTCATCCCTTAATTTTCCACTTTAGAGGTGGAATTATTTACCCCAATTTAAATAAGATCAACCTCGAGTTGGTATAACCAATTCAATAAAAAAAACATTGACATCGATTTACAATTGACGAAAATTTCGCGTAACATACACAAACAAAAAATTTCTGTCCAATTGAGAAGCTTCTTGTTTTAAGTCGATTTAAAAATAACTAGATGTAATTATAGACAATAGTATCATCAATTGGTATTAAAGATACCCTTTGTACGATCATCCGTGCGTTTGAACACGAAACAATACAAATCACATCGAATCAATCGACGCTTAATTGCTTTATCGAATCGATTCCCGGAATCTTCTCAAGCGTTTTATCTTAATTCGATTCCTAGTTAAGTCGTTAATAGGTTAAAGACCGTCATTTTGAGGCCAATCGACCGAAACGAGTGGATATTCAAGCCGCACAAAAGTTGTATCTGGTACTCATTGTTTGAAACTCTCACCACCACTTAATTAAAGCTTTATCGAATTCCCTAAAGTCTATTGAAAAGGGAAAAGGAATTACAATGCTAATGGAGTCTTTGCCTTACGGCCAACTTCAATTTATTCCTTGATGATATTTCCAAATGAATCTGATGGAAGTTTCTCTTATCGCCACGATTTTAGCGAGTTAATCAACACGGTAACCTTAAATGCTTTGTTAGCGCTCGCGGCGCGGACAATTATAAATCATTTATTTATCTAATAATCAACTTTGCATTCGAAGGAGAATTTGCTTTACTTATTAACAAAATCTGAGAAAGTAATCTCGAACACAAGTCTATGTTTGTTCCACGAGTATTGTTGTTGATCAGAAATATTTGCTCAGGATAAACTTTTAACATAAACTTTGTATATTAGTTACACCTATACCTAGTATTCGAACCAATAAGTCACTTGACTTAATATGTAGGTACAATTTGTATACTAATCGAGCCAGCAAAATCGATTATAACGTTTTATCTTGGTTCAATTAACTTCGGTCCTAATTTATCATGGCAACAGGTCGTTCAGTACGCCCCATTGCGCTGTCTTTCGTACGCCAAAATTGAATTTCCTTTTTTATCCTCTGAAATAGTTCCGCAATAGCAAATTGTGTTTATTAAGGCTTCATAAGAAAATAGCCTAGTTTTCCTTCAGATTTTACTTTGAAATTATATTAAAAATAAATTCCACTCCGTCTGCTCCGGCAAATTTTAAAGCAATTAAAATCACAACCCCCAGTGCTATTGGAAATAAAACCCATCTCAGTCCATCGGGCGCAGGATTAAAACCTTTTACTGAAATCCACACTTTGCGGTTTAAGCTGTTAATGCGATTATGTATTTTTTTTTGTTTCAGGGCTTTTCTAAGGATCCTGTGTGTGTGTTGTCCTCGCAAGTTGCGGAGGAAGTACCAGCCTCAGCTGCGATCCAAGCAATCACAGGTACATCCGAGTACTACCTTTCATTAGTCATGGCGCGGCGATGGTAATGATTTAATACGTTTACAGTCTCCATACCTACAAACATATTTCCGATCACCTCGCGACTCTTTTAATTCTCATAATTTTAGGAAAGTTATGTTGAAATACTTCAACGTGTTTCTATTTTTTTTTTCATTTGGCTGTATGTAGAATACAGTGCGAACTCTATATGAACGAGAACAAGATAGAATAAACTCTAATTTAAGTGGGGCGTGGGGTACGATCTTTGGAACTGCAGAGATAAATCTACAAATTAATTTATTAACAAATTTACAAATTCAGTTTTACGCTATCGCGATTTTGACACATATTTATAAGTTATAGCGTATATCAAGACTTTTAACTAAATTTTGACTGTATTTATTTGCAATCGAAACACATAAACAATAATATTATTGCGTTAAAAGATTTTTTTTTGTTTCTTCAAAACCATGCCTTTTACACGTTTGTGTCGTGTGGACTCTATGTCAACTAGAAATACGGTGCTTATCTAATTTAGTTATTTACATAGCACAAACGTGTATCTAAGCTTCGTCTTTCGTTTAAAGAATAAAAGCATAAAGTTATGGGAATTCAAAAACTACAACCTTATTTGATTTTAAGAATCATTTCTTGATGTACCATAGCGTGAGTTTCGGACTTGTAAACCCATTTCCTGATATAATGGACTGTGAACGTATTAACTGTGTGTCTGAGGCTATCTAATACTTATACAGTACCTACAATTATTTCAAGAATTGACTTTGGTTGTCATCGGAAATGCGATAGTATTTAATTAAAATTAAGCGAAGTACATTGCTGCCGTTAGATAGGTCAAGTACCTCTATAAATGGTCCAAAGTTGCAATGTAAATCAAAAACGATCTTTATCGAGTAATGCCGGATGGCAAACTTTAATTAATCGTACTGTGCTCTTGTCTTACTATTAAATCAGGGCTTAGAAATAACGGGGCCTCGAGTCCCGCAAACCTACCCTCTTATTCATAAACGCTCCGTAAACCGGTGTTAGTTAACACGCTTTGTTTTCATATGTCATTATAACGTTGGCTCTCAAATGAAAGGAAAAGAATATGTGACATATTATGTTAGTTAAAAATGGTTAGTAATTTTATACGAATAAGGAGGTTAGTACATATTAGCGTATTGTCGAATAAAGAGTATGTTGGCGTGTAATCATTTTTGATCTGTCAAGGTGTGCTATAAGTAAAACTGGCTTACTTGGTGAGACGTCAGTCAAAACGGGTTACAAATGGCATTGTGTTTGTTTATTTTTCTTACTTGGGGAACGGCCATACTTGCACACACGTAAGGTCTAGTGTATTCTAAGTTTTATGTCGAATTAAGCATAAGAAAATACAAGTCGGCCGTAATAGGTGCCGTAATCAGTCTGTCTCTTTCCATTTTTTTAAATATATCAAAGCTTTTCTAGGTATCCTAGATTGATTACATTGGTGGACGGTAAGGACATAAATAGTATGTACAGTTAACTTCACAAAGATCTGCATATTTTCATTCCGTGTCTCTTTAAAAACATTAACAAATCACTATGCGAAATTGTAATTATAGAAGGACGGAGAGAAAGGGGCAGACCTAGAATAAGGCAATAATCAGGTAAAAGAAAAGGATCCTGTCGTGTCATACTGGGAGGCTAAGGAGCTAGTCATCGACAAGGAAGCCTAGAGAGCCCCCACAGCGATAAGACCATAAGTTTCAAATTTAAGAGATCCGAAAATGACGGGTCCATGGAAACAACATGTCTAGTCACTTTTTGTTTTAGTTGATTTTTATACCTGATTTTTTTTAAACAACTAATAAATAAACAACTAGAAATGTTCTTTCCTTAGACTGTACAAATATAAACGACGTTAAGGCGACGAGGTGCTAAGTGTACAGATATCTATGACGCTGATTGTACATTATAATATTATCAGAAAAAGACAAGATACGATCTGTTGAAATTTGTATAGTTATTACCTTTTGTTTTTCGTACTCGTAAAAAGAATAAATAACAATTACGATTTCAATTATTTTTTAATATGTTGTTTCTATCTGTCTTCCGCATTTGTATTTAGCATTAGGTATTGTTTATAACCTGAAATTACTAAGAAACGTGTTCTATGTTACCTTAATAATAATAAAAAAATGTTCCGCTTGATCGAGCGCCCATTTCTGACGTTTTCATTGCTTTCTACTAAGTTGCGAATTCATATGCTTTTTACTTACTTTTGGTTGTTTTAATTTCAGTTCCGCTCGACACGTCGCTATTACTCATCGAGCGAACTAACGGGGATACAGCAGATTAGGCAAAACTCCTGCGAACAGACTTACATATAGCAACTCAGCTTCCCCTTTATACATCGCCTCCGTTTTCACTTCAAACTTCCAAGTGCCTTGCTGAGAAATATTTTCAATTCCTTCTTCAAAATTTTCTCAAATTAAACTCTTCGCATACAACAGATCAAGAAAGATAACCTTATAAACGTTGCTAAGTAGGTAGATTTTTGATAAATCTGAACCCCATCAAAACTGAGATGTTAGTCGAGGTACGTGTGGACTTTGTTAACTTCACATGTTGCACTTTGACCCAGTATTAATTATGTCTTTAAGTGCTCTTACATATTCGGCATGCAGATGCAAGTGACACATCCCGAGCATGTTTTATAAAATGCGAGTGTTATCAACGTAATGTATTTAAATGTTCCGAGTGCTTTGAAAACTTTTTCGTGCTTCCAAAAAGACTTAATAAATAGCTGGGCAGACGGTGTGTCTTCGCCTGGCCTTTTAGCGTCGTCTTCTATAACTCTGTATGTGCACTTGGTTTTTCCAATTAAAATACTTTCCTCTCTGCAATGCTCTTGTTACCCCCTGTAAGCCACTGTTACAATTGTGATGTAATCCATTGTGTCCTCAGCATTGCATGCATCGTCACGAAGAGCAAACATCAATTGACACGCAAATATTTGTCTCATGTAATGTAGATCTTTTAATGCCATTAATAATTCTCTTACAAACCCTACTTCATTGTTCAGCTTACTAAATCGGACGCATTGATTAACTAACCCCCAAGTCAATATTTTTCATGTCCGATAGAATTAACGAACTAATAGTGTGTTTATAAATACATTTTAGAATAAACACGATGGCGTGAGCTACATTACCTTCGCGGAAAAGCTACAAAACTTTGGGATTCCGTGTCAGTTTCTTGCGTCACCTCAGATTAACGGGCTTACGACAAACATTTGCGTAGCTTCCTAATTGCGACTCGCACAAATGTTTACCCTAAGTTCGATAATGTGGGCCAGGGTAAGCTAAACAATGATTAAATGTTTAAAAGGACCTTCTATATTTAATCGGCAAGTACAGCTACGAACGTGGTCGAGGGTACTCGCGGAGGTAACCGCACTTTGTTCACCACTCGGCTACTTTCTCCCTGGAATGTATCTAAATGTTGTTTACTGAATCTGAAAGTGCCCTAACCGTCCTGGGTCAGCGTTTGCATGCGCAAAGGTCACAATCATATACATCGTTTAAAAAAACAGATAATTGGATAGCTACAACATATAGAAACGGCCTTCCCGCTACCCAACGCTGGCTCACATGGCTTAACGTGTTGTCAATTCGTGTTTGCGTTGTATTCAGCTCATTGTTCGTTTTGCATTGCAGTATCCAGTGTCAACAATGATGTACTCATCAGTGTCGCAGCACGAGATGTGTCGGTTGTGACGGCAGGCGCGCGCGGGCACATGTCGGCCACCGCGCGCGCGCTGCTCCTGATGCCGCGACCAGTTGGACACGCGGCCGCGTTCCAACAAACGAAACTCAAGGCACTACCCGGACTCATACCGTATGAGGACCTTAGAACATTCCTTTGACAACCCCATCCCGTGTGTCGACAGACACGTGTGCCCGGACACGGTGCCGTACTGCCCGGACTCCGAGTCCAGTGAAGTGAGCATGGAAAGTGACAGTCGGCACCAGTCGTTCAAGCGGAACTTGAGCAAAAAAGTCACCTACCAAACCAAAGCCGAAGTGATCTCGAGTTAGGCTTAGTGTCGTGTGTAGCTAAACGTGCTTAACTTATTTAAAAAGTGACAGAATCTGTTATAATTACAAATCCTGTAAATTAATAAATAATTTAAAGTCAGTCACTTTTTAAATAGGCGTAGTGTATAGTCAACCAAATTAGTAATAGTTATTCTAGTCGTTTATCGTATTGATGGTTGTAATCTTTTCTAGTCATTTTAAGGTCTAATGTTGTTCTTGTCGTAAACCTCCACAGAATTTACTAAGGTAAAAATGAGTAAGAATGAGCTAAGCGGTGGGTTAATAGTTGAGTCTGTGTGATGTACGTATGTTAATTTCACGTAGATCGGAGAAGGATGGTTTTTACATGAAAATATCCATATGTCGCACAGATGCAGCTGTTTTGCATGAGAGTGTTAAAAAAGGATCTATAAATGTATAACCCCACTTAAAGTGTTGATTTTCAAATCTAAATTTAAAGAAATATTGTAGTTGGGGAATGAGGGAAATGCCTTTTTCCAAGGCAAAATCAAGCTTACTACGCAGCAATTAGCGACTTTGAGAGGGGTCTTCCGCTCGTTCCTCAACCGTCAGAGGATTGTGTAACAAGGCTCTCCATACGAACTACAGTTACGTTTTCCACCTTTTTTAAGCTTACCATATAGCGGTGATAATTGCATGCTATTGTTATGTCTTAGAACAACTTAGATTTGTAGGTTTTGATTATTCAAATAGATATTCTTAATAGATTAAGTTTTAGACTTGGTTTCCAATTTGTTGAAATAGACCGACGCAAAGTAATGCCTGAACCTGTTTATTATTGAAGTATAAAGTGCAAAAAAAATTGTCAAATCTATGGAAATAATAAAACTTACAATCCAAGTTTTAAAGCATAAAAATGACGTATTAAAAAAAATCATGGCTATACGTATAATTCAGGTTTAGACTGTGGAAAACGTTAGCATTATTTGTATGGAGTGACTTTTATGTGCTTTGGTGCATAGTCTTCATAAATGTAGTTATTTATTTCAATTTTTAAGCGTTGACGAAATCATAGGTTCAGCCATAAATCACTGTTGGTTACTGTAGTGGTTCACAATAAGAACAGACCGACCGTTTTTCAGTGAAAATGAATTTCCAATCAGGAGCTGTGATTTACTGATTAGTTGTACATATTAACGTTTGTGTATATTGTACCTATCTCTGCCTGTACTTATGCTTCTCATAGCATCGTGTAATGGAAAACGGGAAGTAATACGCTTTCATGAAACTGTAAATAATGTAAATATTCATACATTCCGAATACTCATACGGTAGCAATACGTCAATTATTTAATGCTTGTTTATTTAATTGTTGTTAACCTTAAAGGTTTATATATCACGTGTATTAAAATTATTGAGGTCTAATAAATATTATTATGTGGAGTGTAAGTATAATTAAGCCTCAACAGGTTCTCGCCCGAGGCACCATTCCTTACCTAGTAAGAAAATATGCATGTTAATTGATTATAATCGTTTCAGATAATTTAATGTCATGTTAACCAAAGAATAAGGAATGACAGCTTTATGCAATGTTTGTTAAACCTTAATGCAAGCTGTTGGAATCATTTTTATTGTTCCGTATTTAAAAGGCAAAATGGAGCCCTAGATCACACTCTGCTTTACACTACATAATTCTTAAACTTCATTCGATATTTGTTCGGAGAATACATCATTTGTCTGAATTTTATCTCTCCGAATGATGTTTTGCACTATTAGTCTATCAATTTTTATCAAGAAATAAAACAGAGCTCCAAGCTGTGCTAGGTTTGTATGAAAAGTATTGAGCATACCGTCTCTTTGTTGTGTTTTTTTTTTCAGATAATAAATATAAACATAAAATGGAGACTGTTTGTGCATTTAAAACGTAAATAACAACCGTAAACAAGTTATAAGATAAACATGTTCTTGGTTTTATCCTCAATTTACTGAGAAACGTATGCATGTTTGACCGTTATTTTTCTCATCTGAAAAAAAAACGGAGTATAGTAGCGGGTGATGCGGCGATTCCGTGCTCTGTGCAACCTGACTTACCTTCCTCTCCATCTAAGTACATGTTCACCAAACTTTTCCTTCATCAGAAAATAGTTTTCGCAAAAATAAAGATTTGGGAAAAGGAGTATTCCTACAACTGTTATTTCGACAGCTTGGGTGATTCCGTCCGCCTGTCGGTCAGTCGTATGTGTCACGAGTCTGTACCTCGTTAACGGAATGAGTTACAGTGAAAATTGAAAGTTTTATATCAATATAATGTTAACCCTTATCGGAATATTAAATTAGAAATTCATAAATAAATAAATGGAGGCTGTTTAAAAAAAAAGTTTTAGACCATTTTTGTTACTGTCGTAAAAACTTAACTAATAAGGAATTTGGAATTTTTCTATATTATGTACCACTGGATTTAAATAACAATTTTGTAAACGATAATTCGTTATATAGTTTGTGAACTTTGACCAAAATAAACCGACATCATTTCTTTCATGGGTTGTTTTGGTAACTACAAAATTTGAACAACATCATTTATGTGATGGATAATGTGGTGGTTTGGTACAAGCACAAATACACTCTGTGTACGAAACACTCGGTGCGCGAGTCAGAATCGCTCTTGGTTTTTTGCTCGCTACGGCTCCATAAAATAATGTGTGGTTTCACAGAGTGATCCGAGGGTTTAAACTGTGAAGCCGGGTTTATATTTAGCGGCGCTCGAATTGGCCGGTCTGTCCGCTCAAACACAATCCCGCAGAGTGGATGAACAAATTGTTTCAAAATGCTATGACACTAAATGTCACCCTCTATTTTTTCTAAGAGGATGGCATAAATGAAAAGCGCCTTAGAAAATGTGCCCGATTTTGTATTTCTTTTTACGCCGTATATCGCTTTGAATATTTTCGTCGGCTTACCAATTAGCATCAAAAAGTTCAAGTAATAATCAAAGGCGCTTGTTATTTTGTCTAATCAAGGAACGGTATTTGAGCTTCTATTTCTACCATACTGATAAATAGATTACATCTGGTACAAATCCTCTTTAATTTTTAACATACAAATACATACATTTTAACATACATATAAATATATAGCTTTTAACTAATACTCTGACATCATTTTATATCACGTTGCGCTGTAAATTAACAACAGAGTTATTTTTATTTGACTGCGCAAATAAAATCGTTCACTGCAATAGGGATGTCTCCTGGGTTAAAACAACAAGATTCTAATTAGTCCGTCAGTTAGATTATAGAAAAATACTCGATACGTATTTTTTTATTTGTCCATACGAATAATATTGACAAAGATACAGCACATTCAAATTCAGGAGTAGGGGCTCGTGACGTCACTCTTCCGTAAATTTTTTACGATATAATGACGTAGCGCGAACTTTCGCCGCTCTGTAACTTTGTTATTTTAAGTTTTAGAAGCAAAAGAAAAAATACGTGTCTACTATTTTCTGGCGTTCTCAAAGATGGACTAATTATTATTTTTTAGTCAACATCCCAATTGTATTTAATCATTATTGTAAAAGATACTTGAATTTATTTAACAGCTTGCTACATGCCACGGTATGATTGCAGAACATAATTTTATATGTATGTGTGTAACATAAGAATTAAAATAATATAATGTTGACTGTCAAAGTGGAACTCATTCCGTTAATTCATTGTTTGTATCTGTCAAAGTGAACGTATACTGTAGGTACTACATCTACTTCTCGATAAGTCATTATTTAATATGCCATTGTGAATAAAATGTGTAAATTTATAGAAAAATTTGAAACGGGTTGTCGTATAAATTTATATAAATTATTTTTTTCTAATCATCTGTTTTATTCCTAACCCATTTTCACCATAAATGTCTATAACCATCCTTAACGTTTTTAGCCGTTTTTTTATTCGAGGTACCTTTAACCATAATCCTAGATTCAGCAGGTTAAGTTATTTCATTGAAGCGACTGACCCTTAACCCCGGTTAGGGAAACTTAACAATAATTAAATTTAAAAAAGTTTTTCTTTTCCTGGGCCTGAAAATAACCAACCAACAAAATCAAAAGGCACGAGTTGGTAGGTACTCATAACTTTTAAGCTTGGCTCTTTGGCATAAAAGAAAAGCACAATATCAATTCTTATAAAACTTCACAGATATTATTCAATCCAGTAGTTGTGCGGTGCCGTTTGCCGTTTCTATTTGTAGAAGCCACGCCAGGCACCTGGCACGAACATCTTACCTGTATTGAATACGTGAGTCAAGAATTCTAGTTGGAGAGCTAAACTGCAAATATATTTTAGCCACGCAATATTATTAACCTTTCAACCGCCATTGTCTCATTTTTAACACAAAAAATATGAAGCTCATTTCGAGCGGTTTTATAATAAAGACATAATTATGTCATATGCTTTTAGTTTTGGTATAGGGCACGGATACGTGCGATGAAAATATAGTCGGCGGTTAAAGGGTTAATTCAGTTGTTGAATAAAGACAATCACGTACATTGGAGTACGAGGAAAAACTACTATTAGTGAAAATCATTCTGTTTATTTTCGAGCTCGAAATGGGTGTCACGGTTGGGATCATTTTATTTTATTCCATTTTTTGGTAAGTTTGGAAACCTCCAATGATAAACCGATCGTTTGGAAAGCCTGAGGGAGGCAGAGTTTATCAAATAGTAGGTAAGTGTCATCGGTACAATAAAGATCAATAATGATATATTGAAAAATAATACGAAGATAATATTTTGCAAATACGCTGCGTAGAATCTTTTGTACGTGGTTGATTCAACTATGGCTTCGGAAAATGAAATATTCTTCTGGGAATTGAGATGCACAATGAAGCTATACGGAGTATCGAACGATACACTCTATGGCATCTTGATATCGAGATCGACTTCAATGGTACCGAGAATTGAGCTTAAAATGCGTTAATGACCTATTACTGACGAACTTACCTTTTTTATAAAAAAGGGATACAAACGAGCATTCGGGTCACCTGATGAAAGGCGATCACAGCCGCTGATAATAACCAGTGATTCTAAGGGAATTTCTGGTCCGTTGCCGGCATTAAGCTAACTTAAGTTATAACTTATGGCTCGCAAATTTTACATAGTTAATACATATACAGTTAGGGATTGCAGAGGAGGCCCTGTCAAGTTCTCTTTTTCCTGCATAATAGGTTTCATTTTTCACTGACGTCATTATCATCATCATCAGTCAATGTCAGTCCACTGCTGGATATAGGCCACTTCCATGGTGCACCACTGAGCCCGATCTTCGGTTGTTCGTATCCAGTCTCTGCCAGCCACTTTGTGCAGATCGTCGCTCCACCTAGCTGGGAGGCATCTCACACTGCGCCTGCCAAGACGCGGTCTCATTCCTAAGCTAATACTATAATAGGTATGAAAATTTAATCAAATATAGTTTGTAAGCGAATTTCTTTCGTTTTTAATTTTTTATTGGAGATGTTAAAATTATTATATTTAAATTATATGCAATGAGAACACAGAAAAACCTCGGCATTCCGTGCTGTTGCTGGTTTGAGTCCTGCCAGATACCTAAGATTTTTCTTTGTGTTGTCATTACATCTAATTTCAATGAAATGAAATAAATCAATAATAACTGGAAGCATGTAGACAAGGGATAAAAAATGTAATATTAAGTAAACAAAAAAGTATCATCTTGGTGCTTGGAGGCTGCAGCGCTGGCGTGGAATATGAATTCAGCGATTTGAAGATCTCTTCCATCTTTTGGTTTGATGCCAATATCCCAGCAGCCCCAATATGACTGCGAAGGTTTTATTGCTCCCTCCAGGCGATTCTATTTAATTAGTGTCATTAAAAAGGGACGCACATAGAGATAAATTATACTGAGATGGTCATGTTAAGGTCACTTAACTAGACAGGAGTATAGTGGAATGGACTGAAGGTTCGTAATATACACTATGCAGTTCGACATATAAAATAACTCGCACGCGCAACTAATGAGGAACATTTCAAATCTTTACATAGTTTAAAGTAAAGTCGCAATTTTTTCCTGTCTGTCTGAAATTTTAAAGCGTATCTTCGGCTACCTTCTCCTCCAAACCACCCAATGGTTTTTGATGTGATTTTCACCGTCATTTTTACTACTGAGATTTTTATATGGTAAGTGATCACCACCGCCTTTAGACACCCGCAACGTCAAGAAAATTACTAATGCTTATCCAACCCAGAGGGCTAAGATGGAATAACTCTCATGCCAGTAAGCTATC
Source organism: Ditula angustiorana (assembly GCA_963691745.1). Taxonomy (NCBI): domain Eukaryota; kingdom Metazoa; phylum Arthropoda; class Insecta; order Lepidoptera; family Tortricidae; genus Ditula; species Ditula angustiorana. Next base: position 6,368,845 of record OY829490.1, on the reverse strand, counting down.
TTGCTCCCCACGCCGGAAACAACAGTGCAAGCACTGCTGCTTAGCGGCAGACGAAGGTGGTGGTAGCGATCCGGACGGATCTTGCACAAAGTCCTACCACTTGGCCGGCTTTAGTCCGCTTGGACTAAAGCCGGGCAACGAATCAGTAATTCTCTTAGGCTCGCTAGTTCCCATAGGCAGCGGTGATTACTTTCCATCAGGTGTCCCGCACGCCCGTTTTGGCTGCCCTATTCCGTAAAAAAAGATCAAAATAATTTTAAGTGTGAAAGTAAAATGTTAACTTATTATCTCGAACAATTATGAAATCAATTGCAAAATACCAACAATATTTCTTTAAAGAAATAAGGGTTGCTTTTTGAAGTCTTCACGGACGGTAGAGGGTACTGTCATTCCTGGCTCCATCCCTCAACCGTTTTAATCCCTAATCACCCCTGACTTCAGCATAAGCGGATTCAAAATCTATTAAAGAGCTAAGGAAATAAGACTGGCATTAGAAATTAATAAAACAGTGAGCGCAGTAGAATTTAACTGCCAACTGCCGCGCCGCCGTCCGCGTCCGCTCCACTGCATTAATACATTATTAATAACTTGGCCCCCATTTCTTTGGATACAGTTACGATACAGTTTTAAGTTTAGTAGAAGTTTTCTGAATAGTTGGCAGGTAAGTATTACTATTAGGGGCTGACAGGTACGTTTATACAGATATAATTGTTCAGTTTAGTATTTAAGTACTTAACTGAATAAAAATAATGAGTTTTATGTAATTTAATATGAGTATATAGGTATGAAACACAAAATGCGCTGCGCTACAAACAAAAAACAATGCGTTTGCAACGAAATTCTACTTGAAGTTTTACGTAAAACTCCGACCCACTCCGGTTGCGCAAGAGTGTAATTCAAAAATAAACTTAATTACAATTTATACATATAATATAAAACCTGACATAAGGAATCACTAAATGTCAGTGAAAACCAACTAGACATTAAGACTATTTAGTTCAATGCGTCTCTTTCCTACTCGACTAGTCAGGAAAAGATACACGGAGCTACGAGTACGTTTCCGTTATGACGTGTCAAAAGGGTACGTGCTAGCCACACTGGATTCATCAACACAAATTAATCGGATACGTTGATTCAGCAAACGTCAAAAAATTCCATTAATTATTAAAAGAACAGCATAAAACAATAATTCGTTCGGTAAGAACAACTTTCCTTGAAAAGTGTTTACGGTTATACCTAGTAGAGGAAAACATTATTCTTTTATTATGGAGAAAAACGAGCATGCGGGTCACATGACGGGAAGTGAGCATAATAACCCATAGGTCATTATAGGCCCCTTAGAAAAACATCAACATCAAAAGACTCGCTCGTCCGCGTGCTTCTGGAGCTTATAATTTATTGTAAGAAACGCAGTAGTAAGCTTACTAAATTCGATTTATAATGCAAATGTACAAAACTTCAAAATGAAATAGTTTCAACTGCAATGTTGCGCGCTTAGTGCTCTCAGCAGCAAAGTCTGTTTAACCATCACGGCAAATTACGACCAAATGGTGCTTCCACTAAAGCTTCAATAAAAATCATTCAAAAAGCGTGCTCTATTTACCTAGCCAATTTGTCTACCGTAATTGCACTCTCAAACGAACTGCCTCCGTACATGGTAAATAAATCTTTGCTCAATTTAAACTTACTGAATAAGCACTCTTTGGGATTTCTTGCAGCGAAGCCTTTGGCAGAACTTCAGAGAATAATCGCGTCGCGTCGATATCATCGATGAATACGAAACCATTCAATGAAAAAAAAACTTTGATCCACCTTAGACACATTTGAAAGTTAAATATTTCGAGAACTGTCAACCAGTTTGTCACCAAACATATTTGGGACTTAAGAGATTCTTGTCTTTGAGACCAAAAAACAACTATTGTCTTTTGCTTTTCGTTTAACCCGTATAAATAAAGATAACAAAATGCTGTCATCTAGATACGAGAGAAAATGTATTATACTTAAAATTCGTAAGCATAAACCATCTTTACACATGTTAAAAATATTTTAAAAATAGGAGTACATTACAAACGGGGGTGTTTTTCTGTTTATTTGCGCACTCCTATGTGTGGTATATCGTTAAATAGCTCTTGCAGAAATATTGCGGGTTGTCTGGAACCATTTCTCAGAATAAAGAATCGTTTACGAAATACTAAGCGAGGAATTATTGCTACAGTTACGTGTTCGAAGCGTTTAAAAGAAAATTATCACGGAAAAGCAGGCTTAACTTACTTATTTTAAGTTTAGCTTACTGTTTCAGATATGGGACATTTTCGGTTACACGCTATTTTGAGTTTCATCGAGCGAAAATATCCTTGTTTTTAATAGTCTTTGAAAAATATTACGAAATACGTACGTTTTTGGTGTCGGTAAAACAAAAAGGTAAATATTTTTAAAAATTTTGTTGAAATGGATACGAACCCTATAAGCACGGGCCAACGTCATCTTATTTTATTTATGAAAAAAGTGATGAAATATTTATGTCAAATAACAGCGATTTATCCGTGTAAATAGATCATGGGACAGAAAAACTACCGGATTGAGGTGCCGTGCCGATACGTCATCCCTTTCATGCTTTTTATCGAAGGGTTTTTCCATCATTTTTAAAATTGCATTTCAACGCCATGACTAGCCTTATCTTTACACCCCATTGGCCACGAGGCCTTTATTCACTAAATCGATCGCGTTCGCTATGGCTATACATATTTCAGTCGATAGCGAAAGATTATTTCTGGTCTAAAAACTACTCAATAAATAAGAAATAACTTTTCGAACAACTTATTTTCGACTTACGTGTGTTTACCTTAAAATCGTGTATGCAAAATATTTCAGAAAAAAAATATAGGGACAGACGTCTTCGAGTGGTAAGCGACCTTTTACCGATTAAAAAGACGGAAAAAACCTCCGATGAAAATCCGGAAACAAACTCAAAGAGGTATATTTTTTAAAACAAATCAACAATGTTTCTCCATTTATTTACGATGTGACTCATATTTAGTATGATTTTTTTGTCCCCGTGAGTAGTACGGTCAGCCTTAGAAGTAGTTGAGCATTTTAGTACCTTGTCGCTGTACTGGGACGCTGTAATGGGACAAATTCGAGCAACTCTCATTTCATACGTTAATATGACAAGGTTCTTAAGTTAAGACTACTTCTGAGGCTAACTGTACCGTGCACCTGCAGCTACTGCATTTCCTACGGGGAGTGAAGATTCGGTGGCCCAACGTATTACGTAGGGACCTAAAAGACAGCAATGGATCGGCCATATTTGCACCTTACTTTCTGTCTCTCTCCTTCCCTCTAGAAGACATTAATGTAGTACAGGGCTGGCTGACAAAATAGAGATCGACATATGTCCCACTCTCGATCTCTATTTTGTCAGCCATTTCTGTCCTACAATCGAAAACACATAAAAGCCACCATTAAAGACGGAACTGCGAGGAGGTGTCATTTTTCGAAAGGGAAGCAAAATATAGTACTATGCACTGCGGAGTTGATATAATTTCCTTTCGAGCATAGAGAATTTCTCTCAGTTCCCCTCTTTAATGGTCGGCTAAGTTTGTTCCTGTTTGTACGTATGACCTCCATTGTGTTTTATTTATACGTATAACCCACGGCAAAATCAGTGTGGTTATAACGTTATAAGAAATCATAAAGAAGATTAAAACGAATTTGAAAAGTTCAATTTAATTAGTGGACAAACTCATTAAAGCGGCAAACTTCGAGTCGTCTCAGCGCGACCGCTTCCCTGTGGCCCGTGGGTGAATACTTAAAAATTAAATTAACTTAAGACGTTGACAATGCTGATTTCGTATTAGGATTATTTTGTATCCAATTTTGTGTAGTTCTTTTTCTTCATAAATGAATTTTTGATCATAAAAGAAAGAAGAAAAGAAGTTAATTTAAACATATTCGACAATAACAAAATAAGGATTTTATAAACACTTTAGTAACTAAACAGAATGAAAAGTCAAAGTCAGTAAAAAAAATCTACGAGAATTTTAGAAAATTTACCATGAAATAGAATGAAATATGTGTCGATCAGTGTAATATTAAGAAATTAAATCTTTAAAATTAAGCACTCAATCAAACAGCCTATTTTTAATTTTTTTAGTCAACTATACCTATAGACGGAGGTACCTACTGATGTCTTCCCATCAGGTGACTCGCGTGCTCGTTTGCAAAAGAACACTTTGAGTTACTGAATTTAGAATGTACACTCAATAAAATAAATCAAAGGAACGCTTGATTCTATTTAAAAAATACGTTTTTTTTTCTAAACAAATCTTCCCATTTTCTCAGGGACCGACGCGCGCCTCCTTCGTTAGGCGTCTCGACTCGATTATAAACGACTCTAAATAAAAGTAAATCCCACAAAGACCAAAGTTCCTCGGTGCGGGCTCATTGTGCCCCCGTACAACTTTTTTATCAGCCGCTAGTCTACAAAGATTCAAGTTAAAGCTGTCTAGTTTGACTGTACAGAGAAACTTCTAGGTACGTATTTATAACGTCAATCGGAACTTTAACGCAATAAATAATAAAATCATTGTTAATTTACCTCGACATTTCAACCGTAATGTAATAGCCGTGGTTACGAGTAGAGTCTAGTGAAGAAATCATACATTTTACTAGTGACAACATGGATTGTGACATCAAAGTCCATGCTCGCTTTGTATAGAGCATTTTTGTGAATCTTGCTCAGTTAGTTTTCTATTCGAAATATTTCAAAAAGTAATGGCGTTAGAAAAAAACGAATTCTTTTCAATATGGGCATAAAAAAGTGCATGGGTATTTTCTATTCTGGCCCACAACAAAACCCTGTCGCAGTGACATCGTTTTAATATTAAAACAGTTACCATGAAAGGATATGACGTTTATTGTGAAAAGGTTCTACATTGCCCCGGAATTCAATTTAGTTGACTGTACCAACGTACAGAATATCACGTTTATGAACGATAGAGATTAGGTATTTGCTGGCGACACACACGGGGATAATCCCGGAAAGGCCGTTTAGCCTGCAAGACGTGCAAGTGAAGCTAAAATCGCCTGCCACGTGTCGGTGTTTTGTTCGCTTGGACGTTTTGTAATAAACCGTATAAAATATTGGCACCATATTGGAAACACTTTTGAAATGTATTTTCACTTACTCATTCAGGTAGATAAAGTAAATGTAGGACTGTAGTGCGACGCTAAGCGACACGCGACGCTTGGAGCTTGATGATAAGCCCACTATCTCGCAGCTGCGGCTCGGTTACATAACTCCAAGTACTTGGCCCTTTTTTACCCAAAACACGGAAGTGGTATTATGGTAATGAGATATGCAATTCAGTCCTATAAAGCAGTCTTGATATGACGATACATTTATGTTTCCGGCAAAGATATTGGGTACGTGAATACTGAATATACTTACGTAAAATATCTTGTAATACAGGAGAATCAGTTTTGTGTTTTCGTACGAGTAGATGTTTCTTGGTGTATCTTTAGTTTTAATAGACAATCCTCGGAAGGTAAGCAAGTATTTTTTTATAAATTAGCATGAACAGAACATGTGCTGTCGAATGCGTGTATGACACAGAGACTATTAGATATACATTTAAGTTGGTATGTAGGTAGGTGTATAAGTAGTATAGGTGACTTTTCTGAATATGCCCAAAGGTTGATTGGCAGAGAATGCTTTAAGTCATTCAGTCCTTCTTTTGTACATTATGTTTTTTTGCGAAATAAAGTAAATAAAATAAATAAATAAATGATGTTCATTAAGTTTCGCTTAATCTGATTTAAGCAACACCTGAAATACCTGACCTACGTTAATCCAAACTCTTCCTAAGCTTAAACTTACACAAAGTTTCACAGCTTATTAAACTGTTTATAAAACAAAGATTGAGCTCCGTCTTAGCAAAAGTTGGCTTATTAGTGTTTGCTTGAGAGCTTCGTTTAAGTAAGCCTGGATGTACTGAGATACTAGTTAACAAGATCCTCGTGCCCACACATTAAGCAACAGCATAAGATGCTTTACCTTAACTTTAAAGCAAACTACATAACACTCATGCATAAATATACATCTTAATTTTTATGTGAATATCAAAGACAGCTGGCTCAGACTACCTGAATCACGCTACTATTATAAAGATAAAAGTTTGTGTGTAACATGGAACTTTGTTACCTTTTTACACTGAAACGGCTACACGGAGTTGGATGAAATTTTGAATACAGATAGCTTATATTACTTTGGATTAATACATAGGCTACGTTATATCGCGGTTAAAATTTACACTGACGAAACTACTAGTAAAAGCTAGTATTACATATACGTAGTTAAAGACGTTCTCAAGTACGACGGCGTGCTAAAGATCGCATATGATATTTCATTCCTATAGAAACGAAATCGTCAAATGGGATCTTAAGTATGCTGCTGTACTTGAGAAAATCTCTAACAACAGGCCTTAGAGTCGATTTATCTTGATTTAAATGGGAATTGGAATACGGTATTCAAGATCTTTGCGTATTCTGTAAATAAGTATTCCTACACAATTTTAGTCGTCTTATTCTCCAAAGCGATATACAGACACTCAATCCAAGTCACACTCACTAATGGGCGGTGCATGGAAGAGAGTCTGCGGGCTGTAAATAATGGCCTATTGTATGTTAAGCGATATGTCTCGCAGGGCTTGCGGGATGCGCCGCGCATTACCGTGGGCCTGGCGTCATATTGACGACTTTGTAGCCACTGTGTCGCAACCAGAGGCCGCCCGCTAGCTTTTATCGATGACATTAAGCTTATATCCCTTTATAACCAGTGAGCATGTGCTAGTTGTGCTCAGGCTTAGGGAGCAAGCCGTGGAGGGCGAAGAATTGACCAGGGCGAAGTTTTGTATCATTTATGTAGCATTTTTCGAGGGAACAGTTAGATGTATAAGCTTGGCTTGGATGCATAAAATGCCAGTTACGATACCGCCTAGCCATTGACTTGACATCCGAAAGATGGAATTAGAGAAACCCTTTTCAAGGCCAGATTTGATAGTGTGAACCACTGAAACTCATGGGTAAAAGTAAGAACTGAAAAACGTAAATTAGGGAAAGTGTATAAAATATAGTGTAAAAGAGTGAGTGCAATTTCTGTTTGGCTACCAGAATACCGGCGTGAAGTAGTAACTTGCTACTGTGTTGCTTACAGTGAATGTGAAATTGGTATATAAATACGCAGTGCTCGTTTTTAATATAGGTTTCATGAAACTAACATGCCAAAAGATAAAACTTTTTTCGAATTCGGACGTCACAGAAGTAAATGACGAGTCGTTCTCGACAGGAATAAAAAAGATCGTTTGTGTAATTTTGATACGAGTAGTCGCTAACTTTTATCAAAGGAAATTTGTAGCATCGATGATTATATTACATTTGTGATTCTGCTTGTTGCATCGCGAAATGCAAACCATATAAATATAATCCGAAATATAATCCTAAATGCAATTTGCATGTACTATACAACTACTTAGCATGCAGAAAATAATTATTTTCTAGGCCAAACGATCCAGTCCACTAATATCCGGATTTCACTAATATGGGAAATGGACCGAATTAGATTGGGCGCATTAGGACGTTAAATTTATACGCCTACATAAATGTCACTACATAGACCACCAAGTGTACAAAATACGATTACATAAATACTCTTCACGCTATCCGGTCAATTAATTAATTACTGCCCCCGGATGGTAGCCTTGGCGGGATGTGGAGGCTGTAACTGACCTCCATAGAGCTCTATTAATAAGCGTTTATATTTTCAAGGATACAAGAGAAAATAGAATATCTTTAATACTTCTGTTGCTATACCAGACTAGAGTTTATAACGAACATAAAGTTTTATACCTACAAGCAAAATTAATGAAGGAATGCAGTAAATCCGCGACTAGCCCAAGTATAACATGTAAAGTGCAAGTTTAAAGTGTATTTAAAAAATGGATCATTGAACACGTTCAGTTTGAAAAGCACCTAAACCGGGGTAATCAAAAGATATTCACTGTTCCCATACTATAATTATGAAAGATCGAACCACCGCACAACCACGCCATACAAAATACGTGTAATAGTAATTACTACTACTTGAGCGAGATAACGTTTGTATACATTTTGTATACGCGTTTAAATATGATTTTATGCAAAAAGATTAAATAAATGAGAGATGCATATCTAAACGTAAACGACTATAAGACAAGGTCAACGAAGGTCCGATTTGTTTAGCTCCTATTCCGCGAAGTGAAGGCGCTTTACGCCTTTAACGTTACTCTAACGCTCTAAGTCAACTTTACCCAACTACCTATAAACAATATTAATGATCAAAAGAGTTAAATGTTTTTTTATCAACATTTTATTCTTTATCTAACCTCCTTCGGCAATTTTGCAGAACACCTACGTAAAGTAAAGCATAAGTAAAAATGAAAGAAAATATTACGCGTTGCCTAAACGACCAAGTATTCCATAGAATACCTGCAGTTCGTACATTATCGATGAACAGAAATATAAAAAGTTAATCATCTTAGAAACTGCTAAACCGATTTCTACCAAGCACAACTGTGCTTGTTAATCGAATCGTAACTAAGAATCTGTTCAGAGGTGCAATTTTGGAATCTCATGAGCCTTAAAAACTCACCAAAATGGCCGTTTTCCATAGAGATTCGGTCATTTTCGTGAGCGTTAGTCACCTGGTGAGACTCAAAAAATGCGCCTCAGTTGATTTAAGCTCACCAAAATGGCCGAATCTTTGAAAAACAGCTATTTTGGTGAACTTTAGTGACCCGGAGAGATTCAAAAATCGCACTCCTGGAGTTACGATACTACAGACAGACACATCGACTAACAGAGAGCTTAACTCTTTGCGTTGTGTCAGCGAATAAAAAGTAAAGCAACTACGTAAGGTTACAACAACTATGAGGATAGTTATTACTCAGGAAAGAACTGCAATAAACCATAACGTAAGCTGAAATGATCAATGGAGTTATGATCCCTGAACAAACTACATGCCCCGATAATAGCGCGCCGGCAACTTTCAGCAACTTTGTACCTAATACTTGCGTAGTTGTTTTTAGAGAACTACGCAAAGTCTACAGATTAGTATTTGATTACAAAAGTTTCTCCGCGAAATGTTTGTATCCTGATATATTGCCTTTTTACAGACTTTATATTGGCTTCACTGTCTATAGAAAACAAATTAAGTATTGCTTCAAATCTTCCAAATCGATTTTATCCTGGTTGCAGTGGTTAAATTGGATTGTATGTGTGCGTACTTGCGTAGATATATTACTAGAAATTGATTAAAAACAATTAGGCAATACAATAAGCTTATGATATGAGGCTTAATTTGTCTTAAGAAAAGTGGAACAAGAACCGTTGAAAAATAAGATTGTATTTTGCACTGGGAACAAAAACTTCCTCTTAATTTTATAATTATTTCTTTAAGTATGCAGTTTCTCTTGCTTTCGGGAACAAGATCAGATAAAATGATAGTTTTAATCTTTTGTAGATAGTGGCAAGATACGAGTATTCGCCGTTATTATTAAACAAAATGAATAAAAAACAGAATGGTATGTCAAATAGAAACTTAATTTAAGCCAACTTAAGGTGTTTTATAATATTTTCTTATATAGTATTTTCTTATGTTTTCGCGACTTGTAGACATTGAAATAAAACAATTTATACGGTTTAATAATGTCAAACCGCTGCACGCTGAAGGGCTAAGCGGATCGACGTTAATCAAGATTATCAACAATTATGAATTTTAACTGAGCGCCGACACATTTAGTTTTAATCAAAGCCTCATAAATAAAGATTTTAGAAAAGAACGACGAATAGCGTCCTACGAGTATCTACCGTACCCTGTATTGGAAATAATTCCACTACATTTTCGAGGCACTAAATACACTAAACAGAATGAAGTGACTGCCACTCAATACACAATTCCACTTTTTATGTTAACAAAAAGTGGAATTGTGTTTTGTATACGACACATTGTCATGTCTTTACAATAGTACGATCCTGAAAATATGATTTCTCAAACGTTTATCTTTATTAAGTTAGAGGGAATATTTTTATCAGATCGTTTTTGTAATAACCCATAAATTATGTATTAGTGCGTGTCACCGGCGAACGTCCTTGGCGCGGTGTCAGCTGGGGCGCGTGTGCACAGTGCACGGTAGAAACAGTATAGAAACTACAAAGACGTTCTAAGACAAAATATGAATTGTATTCTTCCACATATATTTTTTCTAAACGTTCGACTGTAGGACGATTTTATATGTATGTTTTTACCATGCGCTATTTCCTGTTTTATGTAAAAAAGCTTGTAATGCTTATTTGCAAAACACCGATACATAATTATTAGCATGTCTACGGTCAAAATATAAATAAGTATAAAGATTATAATGATGTATGTATGTAAAACTCTTTATTGCACATAATAATAAAAAAATAACAGTTTACAAGAATGAAAAAATTAATGAATGAATAATGATGCATGAATAGAGCCAAAAAAACAATAAAGAAACACAAAATTGATTTGATAGTGTAATGACACTATCAAATCAATATTTATTTAACTTTTTTCAGATGAGATAAATGACGGCGAAACATACATACGCTTTTCAGTAAATTGAAAATGTTTACAGTATTTGCCGAATAACACTTATTTTTATCCTTAAGAACGTTTAAATTGCGGAATTTGACACATTACCCAATTTTATCTTCGTTTTACTTTAAAACGTGTGCCAGGTTGACCGTTATTCTTGTCATCGGAAAAAATTAAGTATTATACTAGTAACGAAAACTTACTTTATGAGATCGGGTGAATTCGGGTGGTATATTAAAAACGGGCCTGGAGCAGTCAAAAGGCTGCGTGCGCTTCTGGAAGTTATTCTACTAGATCGAGTTTGTTACTGCAGGAGTTAATACGCCTACCTATAGGCCTACTGTTTCCACCCTCCACTGTGCACATACTTCGATGCTTGTAGCTTATCGAGATTTTATTTAAGAAGCATAATATCTCGAAAGTGAGTTATCAGGTACTAAGCGGCTTTTTATTAAATGTTATTTGATTTTAATCTCCATTTAGAACCAAAAGGGAGCTTACTGACAGTAGACAGACATACTTACAATAATGGACGAAGGCGAACTTATCCTTTTAAGAGATTGCTTCCAGTCAACCTTTAAGAGATAAATGTCCTAAGTAAAATTAGACAAAATATACAATGTAGACTGCGGTATAAGCGCCTGCCGTCTGGCCAGCCACTCCAAAAACACCTATATATTTACAAAGTTGGTTTTTAGTTTCACTAGGTAATTTTTTGATCGAATCAATATCAAGTAGGTACTAAATTTTAACCGATCACTGGAAATAAAAGAAAATAGACATATAAGACATTAACCAAACATACTTACTTACAGAGGAAGTTAAACTATACGTAAGTACATACAAAAGCTTGTTAAACGTAAAGAGAGAGAATATGTAGGACATCAGTTTGGATATTTTCATTTGTACGTGAACTGGAGCATTGCATGTACTGGTAACGCAGTTTATTGCGAGGTCAAAGACAAATCTGACTAGATTGGCTACTAGATGTCGTAGGTACTCGTAACACTGAGTTTATTTCTATTCTCGAACTTATTTATTACAGTGTCTTCCTTGAAAATAAAATAAAATGTGAATGTAGCTGAATTCGAAACAGATAAACATGACGTATTCGGAACATAGTTAAGAGTTTGGCAATGGAGTCGCCTATCGTGTAATAATAAATATGTATATATTTTTTAAGTAAAATATTTTGGTAAAGTAAATAAATTGCTTCTATTTTCATACACATGCTGGACAAAGAGTTCCTCAAATTAAGAAACATGAAGAAATCCTAGGAAAATGAATATTCACCATAATAATTTTTACTTATTTACTCAATGCACTCTGTTTTATAAAGATTTTGGTAAAATCTATCCGAAATAATCGAAATCATTATCCATTTATAAATATTGTAAGCAGTTGTGACTTAGCGTGGATTTCGGTTATCGCGGTAAGTCTGTCTTTACAAAGCACCCTATATGTGTAATTTCGCATTTTTATAACATAAGTACAAATTCGCTGTAAACTTCATCAAAATAAATTCATTATACAGTGGTTACAAATTATAATCATAAATTATTACAAAAAATAGCAAAAAAATCTAATTTTCGATATAACATTCGAATTGAAATCGAAAGTGTCTGCAGTTGCGTAACAAACAAATGAAATTACCTAATTCTGGAAAGCCATTTGGATCTCTTTGTTAATTATCTGTATTTATCTAACTCGTAGTAACGAGCACCGACTGCCTAATCCCTTTAGGGTTCACGTACCCTTCTGTTAATAATTTCACCCCAATTGGGTTCATACTTTTGATCCCTTTATTTGTTACCTAGGATTGTTTAGGTCCTATGTTGTACCATGACGACTTCTGTGCTATTTTATTCGGTACAAGTAAATGAATGACTATGAACAACAAAGAAAGAGTTAAATACCAAAATTACTGTGAGATAACATGAGTATAGGCGTTGCTAGTAGTTTCAACTGCCTGCCTGGTTAATAATAAATCATTTATTTCAGACAAAAAAGCATCCATATAGTGTTATTAAAAACAAAACTATGACTATATGTTAGTACTTATTTACTAAAATTTGTTTTAGATAATGTATAGTTGTTAAATATTAGGACCAAACATTTATTGATTCCAATGTTACATATTTTTCAAAGCCTTTTATATTAAATTCGAATATTATGAATATTATGATCAATCTGTGACAGGTGACGTCCGCTCCACGCGGTGATGACTTTACATAAAAGAAGCCTATAATTCTTCGCATAGGTATAGGGTGGTATAGGTAAACTATCGGTGTTAAAATGCATTTTATTATATCATTTTTGTACATCTGTTTCTTTTCAAATGTTTTAACTTACATGCTTGTAGACATAGGTATAGTAACAGACACAGGTTTATTTGACATCAAAATCAAAATAATACAGAGTCGAAAACTCTGTAAAACTAAACTAAAGTCTCCATAATCAAACATTAATTGCCTAACTTTTCACAACTTTCCTTCATTACACCTACTTACCCCACGATTTTCGTCCTCAAAAAGCGAAAAATTGAATTTCATAGGGTTCCCCTAAAAGTTACGTACCTACATAACCGCGTCAAATGAGTACGTAATATCGGAGAATTACGCGGCCTGCATAATCTCAGCTTTTGGTACAATCGCAGCATCATAAAACGGAACGGTTAAGCGGCAGCGGGAGCGATTTAATCTTGTTTGTGGCCGTTTGTGGCGTATCGATCGTCACAGACGAAAAGCCGACTGCGGATACAGCTATTCACACATTGTAGAAAATAGCCAATTCACCGTTTCTTTCAGTTAGAACGGGCGTAAAAGAGAAGCAACGATATGCCCGCGTTTTTTTATGGTACAGTATGGTGAAATCTACCCATTAGGTTTGTGTGACAAAAAACATATCTTTGTTAAAACATTACTAATTCTGCCGCTGATTGTTTTAGTTTGGCGTTTTCCAAAACTTGTAAGGGTGTAAATCCTTTTTTCTTAGTTAGCATTCCGAATTCTAGGTCATTGTAGAATAGGTTCTACAATGACCTAGAATTTGCTAGCTGCCGCTGTCTGTAATTATGAAAGTTATTGGGTAATGGTTTTACAGTGGCCAAAAATTAAGATCGGTGGTTATATTGTAAAAAATATCCACAAAAATAAATGTCAAACAAAAATAAGTTACATATAAAGGCAAACTTGTTTTATTTCAAATTAAATATCCAGTCAACTTTTGAGTGGATGTGAGGAGTAAACAATTTAGCAAGTTATTTAGTGTCCAAAGAAACCACAATGTGGGTACGCAGTTTGCCAGCCTACAAGCTCGCTGATAGTTGTTCTCAATTATCCGTCCCTCTTTTCGCAATTACACCCGTTTGACCCGTTTCAGAAGGGTAACTATGCCGTTACCCGTTACCCGACGCGAATCCACGATTTGGCTACCAAATAATATTAAAAGTAGTCTCGTGAAGTGCGTAAAACAGTATTGTCCTTCAAAAGTGGTCACTTCAAAATATTATGTCAAATCATGGCGCGTAACGCACACGTTACAAACATTTAGTTTTTCTGGTTTCAGAGCCGCCCAGCCGACGGTAGTGAAACTGTTTAATAAACCTCAGGAAAATATTGTCGATTTTAAGATTAATGGATACTCTTATAAATAACTCTTAAGATAGGAAACGATAGACGTTAAAAATATGTCATCCATGGAAGTGACATGACAATAACCCACATGTACAGTCGACGTTTTCACCTTATTGCAATGGAAAAAGGTGAAGAAGCCTACGAGTAAACATCTCTTTAACGCGACTGCACGGCGCGAGAGCGATAGACTGTACAGCGCTCTCGGGTGCGAACGGAAGTGGGGTAGCTTCCAGATTGCAAGGAAAATTGTATAATTGCTATTTACCAGAAAACCATTGCACAATATCTTAAAAAGTAGAGCTTACCAATTTGAGAACTTTTAAGTTAAATTACCCCAGAGTTCTGGACACTGATCGACAATTATGCAAAATGATGGTATCCGAAAAAAGTACATTGAGGATTTCGTTATTTTTCGTCCTAATTTCAAATGTTGCAATTAGACGAAGCCCTAATCTAAAGAATAGAATAGAATAATTTATTTCAGGCTACATAGGACCATAATATATATTTATTAACAACTCAATTACTTGCACGTGAAGTCTGTATCGGGAACACTTTCGCGGTGTAAGTTTAGTTCAATTTCACATATTCTTTGTACGTACAAGAAACTGAAATTCAGGTTTCCAAACATTACCAAAATTGGCCTAGGTGGAATTTGTTGTATAAGTCACTTCTTCACCGGAATGGTTATTCAATAACAAATTATTAAATGTTGTCATTTGCGGGGGAGATATTTTTTAAGGGGGAAGCGAGAGAAGCATTCCAAGATAGGAGCAGGTGGCATTCTGTGTCTCGTATTTTAAGCCGAAAGCGTTGTATCTATATACCGTCATGTGCGTAAAACAAACATTTCTGCATTATCGCCTCCTTTTATGTAATACTCGTAGAATTGGAAGCTACCCGCAGTTTACGCAAAATACATTTTCTTCTTGGACAAAAAGTTAATATTTTATATTTAGCTTAGGATGTTAACAAATTTTTTTTCGCTATTTTGTACTTGGTAAGATAGCAGTATAGAGAAAACAAAACAGCAGATAAATGTTATAGTATACAAGTAGGTAAGATTTTACTTACCTACCTCTTCATGAAAGTTTATCAAAAGCTCTTTCAGCTAAAATATGTTTTGTTTATTTTATTCAATGACAGATAAAGACGACGCATAAGTTAGCTGATGTAGCTTGTACCTGTCAATTGCGTAAAAACATATTGTTTTGTGGTTTGCTAAGTGCGTATAGCAACTATAACAGAACTGGGATTTTAATTTTCTAACGCAAGTGTGCCGCACCGCATTATAGAGACACGCAGCAAAATAACCTGCCAACTGCCAGCGTACCTCCACAAATGTGACCCATTAGGCTGTCTAGTTTGTACGCAATAGTGCAAATTGAGGTGGCAAAGAAAACTACGACATATGCTCAGTTTGTTTATACAATACAATGCGTTAAGCGGGGTGGCTTTAAAAAAACTACTTGAAACTTGAAACTACTTTTTTAAAGTCGACCCTGTAGTCACTCTATTTGACCGTACAATACAATACATATATGCTGTATTGATTACAATTAACGATGTTACAGAATTATAGGTATATACATACATATACTCGTATGTACCGTCAACCAATTTGATTCATAGGCCACTGCAGAACGTTGTCGCAATGTGTCATTGCTGAGATATTATGAAATTTGTTCAAAAGTCACTATGAAATTTATTGTGAAACAGTACAGTCAACGAAATTGGTTGACTGTACGTAAAATCCGTCTCATACAAAAACGTAACGAATTTCAGCATATCCGGGGGCCTACGTAAAAATGACCTGAGACCTAAGATCATGAGTCTTCTGCCCGATCAGAGGGTGAGTGCCCCCCAAATAGGAAACATAAATGTAGTATTTCATTGATCTACTTTAGTATAATTTCAATATCACCTCAGTGTCAATTTCCATCTAAAGTCGATGGCTAAACTATAACCTTATAAAATCCGAGTTAAGACCAGAACTTGTATTCTGCTAAATTCAGCTGTACTCCAGCATTTCGCAAATCGGGTCAGTAAAATATAGGCCCAGAAAAAACATTTTAGCAGCGCGAAATTACAACCCAAGTCACACTTAAAAACCAGTTTTATGACTGAAATACGCATTCAGGCTACCCAAAGCAAACGCCACTTTATTTACCCATCGTATTTGCAAAGGAGTTGATAAATATCTTGTGCAAGAACGGGCTCGAAATGACTGCCTCCACCCACGCATTACCGGTTCACTCTTTATTCGAATCGGTATGCACAAAAACTCCTTAAACGTTTTGCCTGCACGCACAGTATAATCAGAGGTAAGCGATAAATTGCGATCGACATCTCATTTTTAGCATAGTGAATAATCTGGGTGGAATCGAGAAGTAATTAAAAGAATATTTAAAGTATAGTATTTTCTTATGTTTTCGCGACATTGGAATAAAACAATTTAAACGGTTTATATCACGTGTTTATGTACGGGCTGCCCGTGAACATGAGACCTGTGTCGCGACATAGGTCGCGAAAATTCTGCAGTGGCAACACTGCAGAGTACCATCGGATGGCGCCAAACACCAAATAGCTGTCAAATTGAGTACTTCACAAAATACAGGAAAGACCAAAGTAAAAGTGTCGAGGTTGGAGCCTTCAGTAAGCTAAAGCTAAGTATCTTAGTGTGTAAACCTGTAGATTTGTAGAATGTGTATATACATTAAAGATTTACTCTGAAGTATAAGCTAACACTATTAAAGATAACCTAAAGCTCCACTAATTTCTAGACTTATCGATACCCAACTATCTGAAGTTTCCACAGTATGTAGTGATCTAATATTACTAGAATTATCCTTTGCTTAATGACTGTTAACAGCAGCCGTTAGACCTCGCTGAATCCATCCCTATGAGAAGATAGGTCCACCTGAGGTTTGACATCTTTAGGACATTGTGGGGGAACTAGTGCCGGTGTATTGCCGGACCATTGTGGGGGATGAGGCCGCTGTATCCCAGGGCCATTGAGGGAACTAGTGCCGGTGTATTTCCGGACCATTGTGGGGGAACTAGTGCCGGTGTATTGCCGGACCATTGTGGGGGAACTAGTGCCGGTGTATTGCCGGACCATTGTGGGGGATGAGGCCGCTGTATCCCAGGGCCATTGAGGGAACTAGTGCCGGTGTATTACCGGACCATTGTGGGGGAACTAGTGCCGGTGTATTGCCGGACCATTGTGGGGGAACTAGTGCCGGTGTATTGCCGGACCATTGTGGGGGATGAGGCCGCTGTATCCCAGGGCTATTGGGGGAACTAGTGCCGGTGTATTGCCGGACCATTGTGGGGGATGAGGCCGCTGTATCCCAGGGCCAATTGGGGGAACTAGTGCCGCAATATTGCCGGACCATTGTAGGGGGTGAGGCCGTTGTATCCCAGGGCCATCAGTGACTATAGTTAGACTTTGTGTGTGAATAAGTTGAGCTGCATCCATTCCTAAGAGATGATGGATCGGTGTACTGCTTATATAATTTCCAATAGCCTGTCTATACAACTCATACATATGTAAACTGTCCATATAACTTTCTAACAAGTAGCCATACTGTGGATACTAAGATATTAATATAATACTATAACTTCTAGATAATCATTTGTTGGGGGGATGGGCTGTGATGGCAGCTTTGACCTCCTTAGCAGATGGCACCGAGACAGTCGGTGTCATCTGCCCGTAAATTCTACAGGAGGTGAAACGGAGTAGACACATCAAATAAGAGGCGGCTAAGCAGATCTGGTTTCTAAGACATAGCAACTCAATCTCAACCCAGGTATGATTAAGGAATTATTTTCTTTCTTTTATTGGCACTTAAATCGGGATATGTTATATGTGTTCTCTCTATTATATGTACTATAAACTACTATTCTATATCATAATATCAATTCCCGACATGGTGGTTCAAATGCTGGGATAATTAAAGGGAGCTGCCAGTGATTGATTGAGAATAGTCTTTGATCATCCTGTGATACTAGAGTTAGGATAAAATCAAATGCATTGAGAGTACACCATTATCAACAAAACATAATAAGTAAATAATATCAATATTTACTGAAATTACAGTAGGTTGTGGCATAATTGGATATTATTTGTTTGTTAATAAAACTTATATGAGTAGTAAGTGCTGAATGTGTCCATAGATGGCGCCACATGTACTGTTCCAACGATGTAACTTGACTAAACTCTTTAGTCAGAATGACTACTAATTTAATAAATTTGCATAAAATTATTTGAATATTCTTTTAAGAACGTTAGGCAGTGATTGGTTGATTAGCTACTGCTATTTTTAATTATAATTTGATATTCATTTTACCCCGAGTGAGGTCCCAAACAATAGGGTTGCCAGTTTAACCCAGTGAATCCGAATAATTGACCTTTTTTGAGTATGTATCAACAATCGGTTTCATCGGCTACCATCGGCCTCTCATCAGCCCTTTAACTGAGATGATTATAATGTAAGCACACAGTAATGTGTATTGTGTGTATAAGAACAATTTTTTCCTACATGAACCTTTCCTGACGAAAATCGGCCCTTTTCCGCAGAACTTTCGGCCATTTTATGATTTATCTGTTGGCAATACTGGTAAACACTGTCATTCAAAATGGCGCTATGGAACTCCTGTCAGTAACACAACATTTATTTTATAGATTTATTAAAATTATGAAACAAGTACATTGAGTAACATGAAAATGTCATAGAATTTATATTTTGCTATTTTACTCTAACTATTCTAGTTATAAACGTGAATGTAGACTAATAAATTTGTTGATGTATTGCACTGAAGAATACTTAACGATTATGAACCTTATAAATAAAGTGTTAAGAATCAAGTTATGAGGTCTTTCGTTAGGTTTCGTTTCCGTTTCCGTCCGATGCGGCGACCAATTGTGTACTAGCTAGACCTACCTACTATTGAATTGTACATGTATATGCGTGTACCAAAGCGAAAGCATGCGAAACTAACACTAAGTTACATCAGGAACCGGTAAAAAGTAAATAAGTCGTGGTTTGCGTTGTAAAGTGGAACAAATAAACGTAATTTGGATCGAAGTGATATCTGGTAAGTTATTTAATCGTTTACCTGTAAGCGCAGAATGATTTGATTAAGAATTCGTGAAGAAGTGAAAGAGGAATTTAAGTTGTGAAGCAAACAATTGTTTCTAGTTAAGACCGAGATTTAAGTTTGTTTGCCGGAAGGTATTGTTTAGCGGCGAAGGGTGATAATTTGGCCAGTTGTATTCTTACATGTTACTTAATATACCTATACCGCAATATCTCTTTTCTAATAGGAATACGACTGATAATAGTCTACTGTAAGACCTACGGTGACGGTATTGCGGCTAACGATACGGCAGGCCGGCGGACCCTGCGGTATGTATTTAACAAACTTTGCTGTGTTTAGATACAAGTAAACCTGTGGTACACATAATAAACGGGTTAATTAGTAATTCAAAACAGATGCTCAAAATTTAAATCGTCTGCAAGGAGATCTTATCTATAATGCTAGAACATTCTATACCTACCTACTGTGTGCTAGAAAGGTTGTTAAAATAAGTCTTGGTTACTTTTCCATTCGAACAGTTTAGGCCCATAATAAAAGCATACCATTGTTGAATAAAGTGTGTGTGAGATGATGAATTTTATTAATTGTAACTTCTGTAGTAATTAATAGATTCAAAATATATTTTAATACTATTTAAAGACTAGCTGTGCCAGGGACTTTGACCGCGCGAACTTAGCTCTATCTCGGCTGGTTATTAAGCTTTAAGTACCTTGTTATTAAAACCTTTGTTGTCATAAAAAAAAACTTTGAGTTGATTTAACGCGCCGTGGGCGTGGGTTGTGGGTGTTTTTGTATGAGGTTCTAATTAATCTTTAAAATAAATCTATTATGGATGCCCTTTGAATCTGTGGGTTACTGTTAATGAAACGAATTCGTGTTGAACAGTGATTTGGCGCACCAGCTTAAAGCTGCCTGTGCATTACAAATAATAATAATAATTAAAGATACCTAAGATTTTAAATAAATATACATGAATAATAATTATATTACACTTACAATTTAATGAGTAATTTTATGTGATGCTTGCATGCACGAATAAACATACATACAAGGGCGACTTATACCAATAACTTACACCTTTGGGGGTTTCTTCAAGTTAGCCCATGTTAATTTCATTGTATTACCACCTCATACAGTGGAAACATACAACTTATTACAAATGTGTACAGCTAAGTTTACTGGCTTTAAATTAATATATTAAATTAGCAAACAAACAAACCGCTCCTCAAACATCTTCCAAAAACACAAACATTGAGACCCTGTAACTTTGAAAAAAAATTCCCACTTCTAATGATAAATTGTGGTTTGATTAAATGTCACAATGTGAATGAATATGATTCGTTTTGCCTTTGTATTTTTATGTGGTGTACTATAAAGAATATTTGTTGTTGTTGTTGTCAGAATAGCTTCAATGTAAATTTCAGATCAATCAACATGGAAAGAAGTCTTATGGCTATACTGCATCTGGATGTGAACCGAATAAAAGAACTAATTGAAAAGGCGAGGACTATGATAGAGAAGTGTGACCCTGTAGAGACTTCCCACAGCGAACTTATTTTAGAAACTGAGATAGTTTCTTCTAAGTTAGAAAGTGGGTTAAATAAATTTAAAACTGACTTTAATAACTATTTGCGTCTCGTCAACGAGCCAGCAATAGATGAGATTTCGGAAATGTCGACATTTCAACTGGATGCTGAAGAAGCTCTTTGCGAACTTCGGATTAAATTTAGAAGGACGAAGACTACTGAAAATGAAGAAGAGAAAAGAATGGGATCAGGCCGCCTTCCAAAATTAAACTTACCAGAATATGATGGTAACATCTTGGAATGGTATCAGTTCTGGGACCAATTTTCTTCAAATATAGGTAATAGAAATATAAGTGATGTAGACAAACTTTTATACCTAAAATCTTCATTAAAGGGAGAAGCTAGTAAAGTGATTGAAGGTTTAGACACAACTAACAAAAATTATAGCATTGCGATCTCCACACTTAAAGAAAGATACGGAAGAATGGAGCAAGTAGTAGACGCCCACTACTCTGCTTTAAATAAAATTGAACCGGCTGACAAGACTATGGTCGACTGTCGTAGGGTTTTGAATGACATAGAGAGACACCTTAGAGTCTTGAGGTCCTTAGGAGAAAATACGGGCCACAGCTACCTACGCTTTCTTATAATGGAAAAGTTTCCTGAAGAACTAGTTTATGAGATAAAAAAGAAAGTAAAAGACGATTCCATAGATGAAATTAGAAAAGAACTGGATAATATCATATCAGCCAGAGAAGATGCTTGTCGATTGACTCGAGGTAAGGATAGTAAAATAGTAGAAGATGATAAGCGAGATTACACCACCGGAACATTACATGTCATGGAAAGAGAAAACCAAAGAAACAATTACAGAAGTCAAAGGTTCAGTACTAACGAGAGAAATCCACAAGAAAATTTACCGAGTTTTTCAAAAAGAAGGCCATTTAAAAGGACATATCAAGAAACTGCAATAGCTAAATTTCAAGAAAATAGGGAGTTTACGCAACCAGAGAGGAAACGGGCACGGCTAGATTGTGTCTTCTGCAAGGAAAACCATTTTAATGATAAATGTAAAAAATATTCAAATTTAAATGATAGGTTGTCTAAATTGGGAAACAAGTGCTATAACTGTTTTAAGCCAGGCCATTACGCAAAGCAATGTTGGAGCAAGGCGGCATGTTTCCACTGCAAGCAAAGCGGTCAACACAACAGAGCTTTGTGTCCTAAATTATTTTCCAAGGGAGAAACAACTAAACAATTCCATGTAAATGAAGGAGGATTTACTGTGTTGCAGACTGCTATAGTTGATGTTAAAGATAAAGAACATAGTTCTAAGCAACTAAAGTGCAGAGCCTTATTAGATTCTGGGAGCCAGAGAACTTATATTACAAAGGAAATAGCAAAACAACTTAACCTCGAGGTACAAGAAGAAAGTAGACTCACAATATTTACCTTTGGAGCCAAAGCACCACAAGAAATCGAAAGTCCTGTAGTAAAGATGCAAATAGTATCACGGTCCGGTAAAAGCATACCTATGACCGCGAACGTAGTTCCCATGATAACTCAAAGTGTACCATATCTAAATGTAAAAATTGATTACAAAAAAGGCAAAGATAACCTAGCAGATGACGGTTCTCTTCTAGATCGTGTCGATATACTTATAGGCAACGATTATTACTTTTCGCTGATGTCTACGGAAAAGATTATGATTAGAGAGAACCTATATTTAATCGAATCTGAATTAGGATGGATCTTAAGCGGGAAAACCGACTCCAAACCTGTGGACGAGTTAGCAGTAATAACCTATTTCCAAACGAATCTAGAAGTAAAACTGAACCAACCTGACCTACCTTTGAATGAGGGAAACTTAAGAGCACTATGGGATCTTGAGTCAATTGGAATATACGACTCACCGAAGGAAGATCGAGAAGACGAAGCAATACGCAAATTCAACGAAAACACAGAATATGTTGATAATAGATATTATGTATCCTGGCCGTGGATTGAATATCCTCCTCCTTTAACGTCAAACTTTGGTCTAGCTTTCGGACGTCTCGTTAATCTTATAAAGCGACTCGATGCCACAACTTTAAATTCATACAATGAGATGATCAAAGAACAAGAAAAGAAAGGGATTATTGAGGCAATACCTAACCCAGAAAGAAGATTTCAAGAATACCCGGTACACTATCTTCCACATCATGGCGTTCAACAAGCCAACAAACCCATTCGAATAGTGTATGGCGCGTCATCAAAAACTAAAGACAATAAAAGTCTCAACCAATGCCTTTATTGTGGACCAATGTTGTTAGAAGACCTAACTGGGTTATTACTGAAGTTTCGTTGTCATCCTATTGGCATTTGTGCGGATGTAGAAAAGGCTTTTCTACAAATTGGCTTAAAAGAAACTGACCGTGATGTAACCAGATTTTTGTGGCTCAAGAATCTCAAAGAACCAGTGAGCGAAAACAATTTACTCCATTTAAGGTTCTGTAGAGTTCCGTTTGGCATAATATCGAGTCCATTTTTACTAAACGCAACTATCAAGTACCATTTGCAGAAATCTACTAACGAACGCATGCAACAACTGGCGAAGGATATCTACGTAGACAACTTAGTGACTGGTGTACATACAGTTAAAGAAGCGACTGACCTTTATAAGGTATCTAAAGAAGTATTTCAGGAGCTATCGATGAATCTACGTGAATGGAGTTCAAACTGTGATGTTTTGATGCGGCAGATTCCTGACGCATGCAGAGATTCTGTTGTCAAAGTATTGGGACTAAACTGGTTGATAAAGGAAGATACTCTGCACCTAAGACCTATAGATCTTCGTGTCAAACCCAGAACGAAACGAGAAATCCTTAAAATTGTTGCGTCTGTTTATGACCCTTGTGGTTACCTAGTACCGGCATTATTATCTGCGAAATTATTTTTGCAAGAGCTTTGGAAAGAAAAAATTAAATGGGACACGTCTGTACCACAAGCAATGATGGACGTGTGGGAAAGCATCCAAAATGATCTGAATGACATCGCTGAGGTAACGTTACCTAGGTGTTATTTCATACACTTCACAGAAAAGGAATATCAGTTACACTGCTTTACTGATTCGTCTACAAAAGCATATGCAGCAGTTGTATACATAGTTAATGGAACCGAGAAAAGCTTTGTCATAGGTAAATCTAGATTAGTGCCTATTAAAGATCAGGAAAACTTATCCATCCCACGTCTAGAACTATTAGGAGTAATGATAGGATGTCGACTTATCAAATATGTGCTGAAATATCTTCACCTGAATGTGACAAGACAGTTATTATGGACAGACAGTCAAATAGTAATAGAATGGTGTAAATCAGACAAACTCTTACCTCCGTTCGTAACTAGAAGAGTTGAAGAAATAAAAAAGAACAGAGATCTGGTGATAAGATATGTCCCTTCTGAACTCAATCCTGCAGATATAGCGACAAGACCTTTCACTTCGAAACAAGATAAAGAAAAATGGTTGATTGGCCCTCGGTTTATAGTAGAAGACTCCAGCACCTGGCCTAACAAGGCGACTAATACTGCTTCTTTCTTGTCTGGGGAGGGTCTACCGAAAGAGAATGTTGAAATCGAACACGAGATACAGATTATGGAGCCCACAACTAATAAAGACACTCAGAACGAACAGCATACAGGATTAGAAACAATACAGAAAGAATATGAGAAAATACCATACACTACAGTCGAGGAAGTCAAAAAGATTCAGGCGGAACATTTCTCAGAGGAACTAGAAGGAAAAGAGACTAGTCTGAAACGGAACCTAGGTTTATTCAGTGATGTAGATGGCGTGATAAGATGTAAGGGACGACTTAAGAACACAGACTGGCCATACGATAAACGTTATCCCATATTAATCCCAAAGGACAGCGAATACACCAACAAGATTATCATGAAGGCACATGTCGACAATTATCACGTAGGTGCTGGTCACACGCTAAGTATTATTCGTCAATCCTTTTGGATCCCACAAGGAAGAAGTCAGACCCAAAAGGTTCTGAGAAAATGTCCACGATGTATCAAACACGGAGGAGGACCCTTTAAACTACCCCCTGTACCTGCATTACCACCTGAAAGAGTGAATTACTCTGCTCCATTTACATTCACAGGGGTAGATTATTTAGGCCCCGTCTTAGTGAGAACTGATAATGGAACTAACAAGCGCTGGATATGTCTTTTTACGTGTCTAGCTGTAAGAGCGGTGCACCACGAACTAGTAAGAGATTTATCAGCGGAAGAAGGGCTTATGGCTCTACGACGGATGATTTCAACTAGAGGTGTTCCGACTTTAATCACATCGGATAATGCCACTAATTTCAAACTTATGTCGGAAATATTAGGTCAACCCTATTGTATTGAAAGAAAGATACGTTGGAAATTCATACCACAATTGGCACCGTGGTTTGGAGGTTTCTACGAGAGGCTTATAGGAATCGTAAAAGGCTGCTTAAAGAGGACACTTGGTAAACACTTACTCACAGACAGTCAACTGACTACCATCGTTAAAGAAATAGAGGCGGTAGTCAATTCAAGACCGCTTACCTATGTCGATACTGAGTTGTCGCATATTTTAAGACCTGCCGACTTCCTCACTATGGGAAGAACAATAGTATTGGAAATGGGGAACGATATGCCTCTACCACAAAGTACACAAACTAAAACTGATCTTATAAAGGGCTGGAAGAAAGGACTTACTATTCTAAGTGAATTTAAAGAAATGTTCGCGAATCGTTATCTGATAAGCTTAAGAGAAAGGTACTCACACTCACACAAGCAACCGAAGTCCACTTCTAATATATTACCATCAGTAGGTCAAATAGTACAAATTAAAGGTGACTGCAAGAATAGAGAAGAATGGAAAGTAGGAAAAATTGTGTCCCTACCCAAGGGAAGCGACGGCCTTTGTAGAATCGCAATTGTTCAAGTCGGAAATAGAGAATACACACGATCGTTGGCACACTTATACCCACTAGAGGTAGAAGATGAAAAGGACATAACACAAACGAAAACACCGGATTATGAAGTCCACGAAAATGCTATTAAGAATTACACACTTGACTTTGATATCAATAATCTTGAAGTCCCGGGAAGCGCATCAGATAATACTGAACAAGAGGAGGAAGTCCGAGCCGTAGAGACCAGAGATGATGAGGAAAATTTGAACAAAATTTCCGAGTTGGAAGAAACTGAACACGAAGTTACTAGCAACCCAGAGCTGATTGAGGAATCTATTGAACCAAGACAAAGACGAGAGGCGGCCACTAAAGCTTTAGAAAAAATTAAGCAGTGGACGCAAAATTTATTAACACTTCTCTAGTCCTCGCCGGGAGTGTCGCGACATAGGTCGCGAAAATTCTGCAGTGGCAACACTGCAGAGTACCATCGGATGGCGCCAAACACCAAATAGCTGTCAAATTGAGTACTTCACAAAATACAGGAAAGACCAAAGTAAAAGTGTCGAGGTTGGAGCCTTCAGTAAGCTAAAGCTAAGTATCTTAGTGTGTAAACCTGTAGATTTGTAGAATGTGTATATACATTAAAGATTTACTCTGAAGTATAAGCTAACACTATTAAAGATAACCTAAAGCTCCACTAATTTCTAGACTTATCGATACCCAACTATCTGAAGTTTCCACAGTATGTAGTGATCTAATATTACTAGAATTATCCTTTGCTTAATGACTGTTAACAGCAGCCGTTAGACCTCGCTGAATCCATCCCTATGAGAAGATAGGTCCACCTGAGGTTTGACATCTTTAGGACATTGTGGGGGAACTAGTGCCG
Source organism: Ditula angustiorana (assembly GCA_963691745.1). Classification (NCBI taxonomy): domain Eukaryota; kingdom Metazoa; phylum Arthropoda; class Insecta; order Lepidoptera; family Tortricidae; genus Ditula; species Ditula angustiorana. The sequence goes on along the minus strand of OY829490.1, from coordinate 6,342,101 downwards.
GTGTATTGCCGGACCATTGTGGGGGATGAGGCCGCTGTATCCCAGGGCCATTGAGGGAACTAGTGCCGGTGTATTTCCGGACCATTGTGGGGGAACTAGTGCCGGTGTATTGCCGGACCATTGTGGGGGAACTAGTGCCGGTGTATTGCCGGACCATTGTGGGGGATGAGGCCGCTGTATCCCAGGGCCATTGAGGGAACTAGTGCCGGTGTATTACCGGACCATTGTGGGGGAACTAGTGCCGGTGTATTGCCGGACCATTGTGGGGGAACTAGTGCCGGTGTATTGCCGGACCATTGTGGGGGATGAGGCCGCTGTATCCCAGGGCTATTGGGGGAACTAGTGCCGGTGTATTGCCGGACCATTGTGGGGGATGAGGCCGCTGTATCCCAGGGCCAATTGGGGGAACTAGTGCCGCAATATTGCCGGACCATTGTAGGGGGTGAGGCCGTTGTATCCCAGGGCCATCAGTGACTATAGTTAGACTTTGTGTGTGAATAAGTTGAGCTGCATCCATTCCTAAGAGATGATGGATCGGTGTACTGCTTATATAATTTCCAATAGCCTGTCTATACAACTCATACATATGTAAACTGTCCATATAACTTTCTAACAAGTAGCCATACTGTGGATACTAAGATATTAATATAATACTATAACTTCTAGATAATCATTTGTTGGGGGGATGGGCTGTGATGGCAGCTTTGACCTCCTTAGCAGATGGCACCGAGACAGTCGGTGTCATCTGCCCGTAAATTCTACAGGAGGTGAAACGGAGTAGACACATCAAATAAGAGGCGGCTAAGCAGATCTGGTTTCTAAGACATAGCAACTCAATCTCAACCCAGGTATGATTAAGGAATTATTTTCTTTCTTTTATTGGCACTTAAATCGGGATATGTTATATGTGTTCTCTCTATTATATGTACTATAAACTACTATTCTATATCATAATATCAATTCCCGACAACCTGTAATGGGCTCGAAACGTCGGGAATTAGATTCGTTACAATACACGCGATATAAACCGTTCAAATTGTTTTATTTCAATATTTAAAGTATTTTATTTTTAAATTATTGACGTCCTTTCGACCATTTTTGCGGTTTATTAAATATTTTCATTAACTATAAAATTGTATAAGCAACCTTTTTACGAAATCTTGAAAAGGTACACATATCAAAGCACTTAAATGTCCCCTGTACAAAATAAGTCCCACTCAGTATGATACCGCGGCAGGCTATAGCGCGAGATTTCAGTGGAACCCACCGTAAACTGGCAATTGAAGTCAGTTGCGACATTGAGATCTATCGCCGAGATAGGCTATAAGCGATGATAAGCTTATCTCTATGTAATGACTTCTCTTATTTAATTATCATGGCAAGTATGACTAGACTGTAATTGTTAATTGTGAGATTATTAAATAAAAATAAATATAAATAAATCTAATTATTAAAACATAATCCTATTGCTCCACAATATGGCGCTATTAGACTTTGATTATTTTGATTTTAAAATTAAAAAAATCAAAGAAAAAGAAGGAAAAAAAAAGAAGAAGATGGTAAGTAAATTATTTTGATTTTAAAATCAAAATTAATTCACTTATCAGTTACAACCCTCACACGCCCTTACTCAAATTTAAATAAAACAGCGTATTCTTTTACCACCCTGTTATCTTCGGCCCCGGCCTGTGCTATTGCTAACCGCGCGCGTGCCTCACCCACCATTTCGCAGTAACATTTGATCAAAAACATAATAAATGTTTATGTGCAATTTATGCACCATAGCATTTCACTAAGTGATAAAGAGATGGCTAAGCCACATATTCAAATTTCACCGAGATTGCCAGGAAAATTGCGACGGTGAAATTTATCGAAGAGCATGCTCCGTGCGCCGGATAAGCTGCTCGCAGAGGCATGCACTCGATTAAAATTGTATACTTCATAGCTTGAATACATTTTGTGCATTAGCCGGGAGATAAAAGTCGAAAACTTCTAGACGTCCAAGAGGTTTTATCCTTAGATCTAAATCGGGTTCACCTTTGAATAACGAATGTATTAAAATGTCGAATTTTCATTTGATCTAACGCCTTTTTCTCACAAACTGTAAACTTTGGATTTTTTTAAATATTACAGAACCCATTAGGTAAAGTTATTTGTTTTATAACAACTCTGAACACAATTCTTTAAAGAAAAAAGTGCCTTTCATTTGCTTAGATTCGATATTTAAATACGTGCCCTTTCATGGTCCACTCAATCACTTTCACCTTGCCTTTACATGTGTGTGTGTAAGCATATACGAGTAGGTAGATGACAACTGACATCTTACCTCAGATACGATCCAGTGCACGAAACACCGCACTACTATGAACTTTGTCTCCCTTTTTCTTTAAAAACATTTTAAACAAACACTCACTAGCCAGATTATATGGGTTTGACACTGGCAATCCACATGTATTTCGTACTTTTGCCCATTTTACCTCAAAACCAGAAATATAGAAGTTTCCACTGGCGCAGATGCTAACTATCGGCTAACAGGGAGTCACTTTGTCTAAGCATGCAGTGGCCTTAACATGATCTCTAAGCTTCTCTATGTGCATCCCGTTTCTTACAAGTTATAAACACTACATACACTGAGCCGAAGGGAGTAATCAATTAAACTCAGCGGTCATTTTAGGGCCACCGAAGTAAACCTATACATGTTTGAGTGTAAGTAAAACCAAACACCTCTCTGTACAAACAATTCCTTTTAAAATGTGTCTTACTATTATTTAAATTCCGCTCTAAAAAGCTATCTTATTTAGACTTTATTCACTCTGCCTATATCATCTTTTATTATCCTTTGATATCATATCCTATCACCAACTAAAAAGTGCGACGCCCTCGACAAAATTTGATATTTATTGTGGTTCTATATGCAATGAAGTCTCTGCCTATATCAGATTCTCAGAGACAGTAGGGAGGCGGGGTCGTCGCTCGGGCCCAAATATCAAAGATGCTCGGAAACGTCGGGTGCACGAACTTCTTCATCGACAGGTAAGTATGGGACTGATATCGTTGATGCGAGTTCTTGTTGCTCAGAACATCGATTTCTATTTCATTCGGAATGTTATCGACAAGCTGGCAAATAGGTTTCCTTTAATTATGGTGCTCTGAGTAGAGTAGGAAAAGTAATATTTACCCTACTGTTTGTTTTAATACCTAACAAATCGTAAACGTTTGCTGACAGTTCACAGATAACTAATTAAGAGATAAACTTCAGGTGCTACTTTGCGGAGGTCCATATCAAAAAATTTGAAACCAAGTTTCGCGGAGTAGCAAGGTAATTTGCTCCAAATTGTAAGTATACAGAAATGAAATTTATATCAGACCATATGCTGCATTATGCTTTAAAGCCAAAGAACAGTGTAAAGTTTCGTACCTGACTATAGTTGGGGAAGTGAGCGGCAGGATCTTGCGTCAAATTAAAATCAAACTTATCGTACTGCAAATACCGACGTTGACGGGCCCTCTGCTCGGCCCCCAACAGTGAGTACATTTGTTTTTTGAGAAATACTTATCAAAGTTTATGAGCTTATAGTCTTACATAAAGCACGTGTAAATTCTTACTAAAACCTCTAAAAACCGTTCGTCTTACTCGTATTCGTATTAAAAATGTGGTAACAATGTTTTTTATCATTACAAGATTAGCTAAGGAAACCTCCATTGTCCAAAAATAAATATGACATCAGAATGCAAGAATAGCGGAGTAATATCGTCGGTAAAAGAGCTCCGTCAAAAGTATCATCACTTTTGTTCGGGAGAAGCGTTATAAAGAATGTCTGCGACAGGGAAAATACGGGACGAGGGAGGCTAACAAATGTGGCCACAGCAGATAACTCACTAGAGGCTTATTTGCAGAGCCGCCACAGTTCATTAGGCCGCCAGATAATGCACGGTATAACTTGGCTTCATGAAGTTCGCTATGATTATTAGTGAGGAAACCTCGTTACCTAACCAAAGCAACCAACAATAGTTAGCTTGCTGGCATGAGATTAAAACTGAACAGGAAAGCTGCGCTAAATAGAAATATGCCAGCCATATGCGCCAGGAAAACAGTTTTTATCTTCAAGCACTTTTCACCAGCTATTTAATGCGGATTGGTTACTATTGATTAGTGATAAAATTACAATAATATTGTAAGAATACGAGCCTTTTAAGTGTATTCAGTTCAGAAATAAGTATGAGTAAAATACTGAACATCATCTTCACGAAGTATCATTCTATTGGTTCTCAGTATACCATTACATTCAAAAGCACGGCGCGGTTAAACAGCAGTGACGCCCTCCACTTCAGTCTGCTCGTGACCACGGCCATTGCAATGCGGTCGAAACGTCGAGGTTAATAAATAACAGAATATTATCGTGTTAAAATCTCGAAAAACGAAATAAGTATGTCATTCTCTTAGTGACAGTATTTGAAGAATTCTGATAATAATTATTTATCTAAGCTTGAACGACTATTTATACAAGATAAACGAAATTTTTCTTAAACTGTTAAGATTAACGAAACCAATCAAAAGTAATCCAAAGCAGACCCGCGGGCAACACCTTTTCTTAAATGTTCACAAAAATTGAGCTAACAGTCCAAGGCATCGCCGCTGCGCCGAATAAATCGGAACCCTTTTCGATCACGACGACGACTGACTATAATTAAAGTTTGGACAGGATTTAACGCTCGAATAATCCCAGGACAGGGACGGTTGTCACCATAAAACATGATAATTGCAATGTAAATTCCAGAGGAATTCAATTCAGCTATGCTACCGTCTTGGACGATTTCATTACAGTTTATTCAGGGATGAGCCATCCGGAATTGGCTCGACCTCATCCTGTTGTAATGCTTTTTATATTCGAGCCACTCATTTATACGGAAATCTTCCATGGTGAGAGGTCAATTCTAATCTCGTCGATCGTTCTTGGAAAGCGTACCCTTGATGTCTTATTGAAATTGGTTTTGTATTCTACCTCGTATAGCCACCCAAAGATGGAAAACCGGTCAAGACCACGCCAGCCATACCTACACAGTAGGATTTTGTTGTCATAATGTTTTAGATAAAACAATTTTTTCAGCCACTGCTGACAATTTTAACTGACGAGAAAACGAAGGAGATAGTTTACTCAAGTCGACCTGTGTAATCATTTTTTATTTATTTTTGTATTATTGTCTATAACTGATGCCAAAATAATAATCAACGTTGGTTAAATTTTTGAGATGAAAAGAAATTGGTGAATACAAAACCATCATTCACACCATTTTAAATAGGCACCCCACAGGTTTACCGATCCTTCTTCAACCTTAGCAGATAGTTTTACTAGTAAAGTGCTACACGAACAATTTTCAACGGCAAAAGAGTTCAGCGGTATTGCATGCACTCTCAAAATATACACGTTGACAGAATGTCCTTACATAATTACACATAATGAAATATAATACTTTCGAGCTTCTGGTGTTTTTCGCCCGTTACAATATATGGAGGCTTCCACGGATTTTTATTAGTCCGAATTTAATATTTCCACATCATTGCTTCGCCAATACGGTTCTCCGTTATTTCATTTGTCCGTTGCTTTGTAATAAAAGTATCGAACAACGATTACCTGGAAATCCTGAAATCCATTAATGAAGAGCCTACTCCAAATAAAGGACTTTCAATTCGGTTTTATTTATATTACTTTTTCCTAATAAGGCTGAGTATTGAAATAATGTATGGAACGGCTTAAATTAATCGCAAAACAGCTGGGAAACAATCGTGATTTAAGAACCTAACATCTTTTGCTCTTGGCTCTTGCGGCTGAATTACTGCTCGTTTTCCATCCCTTTCCATAAAAAAAAATAACGCAGTCAACAGTAAGAGCAGTTTAGTACTACGTCCGATCCGAATCCGTGAAAATATGGTCAGTAGTAGCCGTCGAACTATTTCTATGGTAATTTACGCACTAGATCCGATATCCGTCATCCGATTTCTTTCCGTCATTCTAGAATCTCCATTCCGGAGAAGATTTTCGACGGACCAAAGTAACCATAGTATTATTTGTATGAACGCTCGCGCACTGCGTCCGAGTTAAAGCCGAGATGCGTACGAGCAGAGAGGCAGCGGGGCGGGTGGGGTAAGTGGCTGGGTGACGTGAAGCGGCAGGCATTCAGTGTATTAGTTCAGTGTGGCAGCGAGCGCATGCGCACGTTGTTATTTGCGTTATGTTTCCCTACGATGTTTTTACTTTAATTGAAAATGTTGAAAATAACCCTTGTTTTCACGGGTTCGGATAGGATTCGGATCAGACTAGTGCGTAAGGAATATCCGAATTCGGTCTGAGTTTTCTAGACCCATGTTTTCACGGGTTCGGATCGGACGTAGTGCAAAACCGCTCTTACTAATATTTTTTTCTTCTTTTCTGTTCCGAGAGCGAGCATACCATATCTAAAGTAGCGAGATGAAGATGGCATTTCCATCTATAGAGAGGATTTTTTTTATTGCAACAATGGTTTATCTTCTAAATATTTTTTTAAAGAAATCTTACAGTTTATTGCGATGAGCCAAAAAGTTTTTTTACAGGTCTGATATCTTCTACCAGCGCATCGGAAAATGGAAAATTCAAAGCCAGAGTCAAAGTTTTCATTTGTTGAACATAGAAATAACATGGTTGGTTTTGCTACGTGAAAAGTCTACAGTCTCGATTAACTCGGGTGAAAGAGATCACTTCCACCCTTGAACTAAGACGCCCTCGCTGCCACTCGTGCCATCTAGTATTAAAAAAACCCTAATATTTACTCTAGTTGTAGATAGCAATAAGACAATACCAGAGACCGCTCTTGGTTTCTATCAGATGAATAAAAATGCTATATCTAGATCCAAAACCAAGACATTCAGGCCGAAATCGGATTTCTGAAACGGTTCAAGTGCTTCCCAGCGGCCGTTGGCTTCGATAGGTGGTCCCTGGAGCTCAGCACAAAGCAAGATCGATGCCTTTTACCGCTGATTACATTGTCTTGGGAGTATCCGGATGACCAGAGCCCTAACGAAATTACTAAGAAATCCGCCGAAAATAGCATCTTGTTCGACTTTTTTTGAAGCTGCAAGCTGGTCCCACCACACCGTTACTGCCGTGTTCCAATACTCAAATAACGGATCGTTTTACCTACCAGCTGTTAAATTTTGACAGATGTCTCGCATAAAATGTGCTTTTAATTAAAACGGTTCGTTGTTTTCATATAGGAACGTGGCCAGTAGTTTGATTAGTTTGATCCGTAATTAAATAAACTAGGCAATAGTGAAGAATCTGTCATCTGTTAACACTATGGAAATGACATTGTATTGATTACATGGTTACCGTGGTTATCGGCTATTGAGTTAACTACGGATCAAACAACAGGCCCTAAGACTACAAGACCTACGAAAATAGCGCTAGTAAATATCTGCATAAACCGTAGCGTATTATCGGTATTAGTTATCAAGTCTAAAGTAAGTATATAATGACTATACGTCGTTGATATATTTCCACAGTTAAACTGCACTGTACATGTATGTTAATAGAATTTGATGTACGAATAGCTGATAACTACAAAATCTTATTATTCATACTATCTCTTTACTAAATTTTATTAAATCGGTAGGTTTTATTAAACGCTTAGTAGTTTTGTCGTATAATTATAAATAAATAAAAATAAAAATAAAAATCATTTAATTCAGATAAATTAATCCATATTTTGTTAGTAACCATTAATGCCTAAAACTATGTTAGTACAAAATTGAAATGAAACAAAACATACATCAATGTGTGTGCCCTCCCCAGTCCGCTCATCTACCGGCGCTCCTCACATACAGGCCCATGAACCGACTGAGGACAACACCGTCCATTCTTGTGGCCCACATCCCCAGGATCCCGTTGCGGCTCCCCCGCATTCGGTGAATAATAGATAATTATACCAAACATTCAGAACTACTCTCACATTTATTATGTTGGTTAGAATGATGTAGATAGTTTTTTTATGATAGGGGAGGGGGGTAAACGAAGTGATCACCACCATCCATGAGAATAAGCGACGCCAAGAAGGGCCTCAGGATGTCTATCTCACCGTACGAAACGCAGTGGAAAGCAACTACTTCACACTGGTATTTTGTGACCCGACTCAATTAGTACTGCTATCATCAACTTCGCTTTACTACTATAAATTATCGGTAGTTCTTAAACTTACATTTTACTAGCGGACGCTCGTGACTTAGTGAGAGATAGTAAGCTTTCTATCTGTGAAAATATTATTTTTTGAAATCCGTTCAGTTGGTCCATAGATTAACCTCTATATACAGACAAATAAACAAAGTTTTCCTCTTTATTATATTAATGCAGATGTAGATTAGTGTAAATGTAGATTAATAATTTAGCATAATAATATTAGTATTCAAATACAGTATCAAACTTCTGGGAAAATCTGAACTGGTCCTTAACGCAAGGCGAGCTTATTGGCAAAAGCCTTTACTAGGAATCACTAAGCCTGTAGCTGTTTTCCTCAAATACCTAAAAGCTCGTAGACTACCTGTTCGTGTTTTGTTGTTTGTTATGTACATAAGCTTTAAAAATGTATTATTATAGAGATACAAACGTTTATTTTATCATCCCGCCATTATTTAAAAAAAATAAAAATAAAATAAGTATACTTACATATTATTGTAAATTTTTTTTTTTGCGAACCCATTGCGGAGTCTGCAGAAGATAGGAGATGAGGCAACAGAAAATAGTCATTTTAAAACCTTTCCGTACACCACGAAGATGTATCAATTTAGTTTACATACTGTTGTAAGTAGATATGCCTAAAGTCTCGAACAGTTATGTGCCTCAATTTCGTACATTTTAAATGGCTCCACCGTGCTTCGTTATTTTGTGAACTGTCGCTAAACATAATTTTATTTAAGATACAGCGACTGTTTATAGTCGTTAAATCAAACTTTGCGAAGGCGTTCTTATTTCGTACCGAGGATTTTCTCCAAGATCATAAGTCGCTTGGTGCCTAACTATTTGTACGAGCTAACAAAGGCTAACACTTTGTAACACTTTGTTTTGCGGCTAATAATAATACATTCCTTTATTTAAGATGACTGAAATCCATCCACTTTTTAGTAACTATATTCTTGCATCACAGATTAGAATATACGAAATACCCTTCGCAACAAACGTATTAATTTCATCCAATTCCGTGATAGCCGTTTGAAGTCACAGCCTCGGCCCTTTATATTTAATGAAAACAAGTAGCATACAGAGAAATGAATGAAGTAGTTCTAATTTGACCGTCGCAAGATATTGACGTTTTATTTTAATCAATATTTAAATTAATAATGTAACAAAACGGGCAAGTAAGCTTGTCACCCTCCTTCTCAGGATAATGTTGGTAATGTGTTTTATTTAACTTTACTGCAAAGCAGCCAATGAGAGCATTATCTATTTACGACAGAGTTTGAAGTATGTAATAAACATGTGCTAGTTGGCTGTGTTAAATAAGAAATAAGTAGCACCTTTCTCTCGTCAATCTAAAGTAATCAAAGGAGCTGTAATCATCCTTTCCATGAATTGCGAAATACGTTAAATAAAAGTAAGCATTCCTCCCTAAGTGTTGTGAAAATGAAGTAAGGGGAAACTTAGATTGCTTGCAAAGAAGCGGTAAGAACTTAACCGATATTTAACACGGGCTACTCATTTTTTCTTCCCTTAAACTTTTTATTTCCTTATCGAACATCGAAGATCAGCTTTCCAGATGGTGGTGATTTTATGTAAACCATTTTGAAGGAAAGTAAATTGCTTATTGTTTTACGTTGACTTCAGTACTTCAGTTGTACGTGACATGGGTCTCTTCAGTAGCATATGGCAAATGGAAAACAGTCGGAAAACTGCCGAATCATAAATAGTTACCGCGCCCTCCCAAATCGTTCGGCAAACACAAGCCCAGAACGTGATTTTCCTTTTCAGTGTTACATTGTCATGTTGACCTGCTTTTGACCGTTTTGTTACAACTATCGAAAAGCTGTTTCGCACCTGGTCATAACCTTTTATGTTACGTTATGGGTAAAGCGATGTGCATTTTTTTATATAAAACTTTTTAAAAATTAGTTTTTACCTCTGGTCATCCAAGGGCTGGCGTGTCGCTCAACGTATTGGCATTGCCATCGAAAGAGGTAACGTCGCCAGATTTTTGGGCACCCTGCCCAGTAACAGCGGCTAGGGCGATATTTTTTACTATAATATTAATCAACATTTAATTTTTCTATTTTCTTTTTTGTAATAACTTTATTTCTTTTTAAAAATTTTTTCTCAATAAGTATTAGTAATTATTTTCAAAAAACTTATTCAGAAAAAAATTGCTTTTGTTTTCAACTAGATTTTTTTTGTTAATTCAAAAATGAGGTTGTAATAATATCAATATTTACGTAACCTATCTATCAAATGTTGTCTCGCACTCAGCCCATGAACGGAACATGGGTCGGAAGTTGACAGAACGTGTTAAACATGCCAGACACGAACGCTCGCCAGTAGAAACAACAACATAAATGTAAAAGCTTTATGATAAAAATTTAATAAAGCCCGAAGCTCCTAATTCGTATGCTGATTTCCCAGAATAAAGAGGCCTTGCTCCTTACACTTGAAAGAATGGAAATGGGCGTTAATGTGTACAGTTTCGTTATTAAAAGAACACAATGAAAGTAACTATTAATCTCCCAACGTTTTATTAATTTGTTAAAATTCCTCCCCGCGCCTTGTCAAAGTAATGTCATAAGATAGGGACGCAAATAGAGGTAAATTCAGATGGTAAACTAAACTTTGCAGGCCATGTTAGAGCCACAGGGTAAGGAAAGTTGTACAGATAGCTGAACAGAGGCAATAGATACGAGGACTCTATTTTGCCTGCAGCGAGGCGGCGCCGCGTAGACATAAAATCTTATTTTACTGACTTACAACAACCGCTACGCATGTAAATAACAAAATAATTCTTCAATAACTTCTTAAATTGTGTGGTTTGGAAGCTACTAAAACTAACAATATCTGATAATTTATCCAAAAATATATCTCGTCTCTTACATTTGTTGATCACTGAATTCCAACATAATGAAAGTTTGAATCCGTCCTCCTGCTTGATTTTTGTATACTTTTATGATTGTTTGTTGGTTAATTTCAAATGCTTCACATACCTACTATTCTAGGGTAGAAAGGACTTTGGATTATGAAGTTCGATCTAACGGTGTGGTTCAGAATGAGAAAATCTCTACGATTATCATATTGGATAAGACAATGCCATATAGTTATAAATGTAACCTTAATAAAGGTTCTTAACACTGAATTTTTCCGATAAGGATGCAACAATATCCCCCACTTTTGCGTCTAACAGTGAAGAGGTTCCATTAAATTCGCATTAGACTTCGTACAAATCCACGTATACCAGCTAATGTAGGTTCGTAAGCTAGATAACGGATTTTTTATCAAAGTTTATTTTACGTTCAAGTTGTTAACTTTGGCTTCAAATAGAAAAGAACAGTTAGGTTTACTTGCTTAGGGGGGTAAACGGTAAGTAAAGAAAATGTTGTAATTCATTTTTTATTTTTAAGAAATAATATTACCGCCTTGTAAGTTTATTTGAAAAACAATACTGGCATTGGCAGCATTTTATAAAGAAAACTTTATAAAGGTTTATGAGCAATGCTCATGAAGCTATTGATGCATTACAACAACCGCATTCAAAGTGTTATTATTTATTTATTGTCGTTTTAGTCAATGTAATGTAACGCATCGGATAACGATAGCTCTATGCGCATTGCTCATACATAAACATTTATAAAATATTGTTATCAGAATGCAAGAACTGTGAACTGTGAAGGAGTTCTAAGGTAAACTTTACTAATAGTCCATCACCAGTTTTGCTTCACCAGATGAATTCCAATTAAAATAAGTTGCTTAGCATCGTTGTCAAAGGAATCTCTTCAAAAGTCGTGAGTATATCCATGGACTCCTCTTGGTTCAATGATGTTGCCACAGCGTAACCTTAGTTAACTCAGAAAATTCCCAAATGTTATAATAGTTGCCTAAAATATTTATTCATTTGAAGGGTTTCGTTGATTTGTCATGAATCCCATCATCAGATCGTGACTTTCATTCTTTAAATCAACTTTTAGTTAAAAAATAATTGTCCAAATCAGTTGAGCTTAGCCATTTTCGAGTAATCCTTGCTCCTTGCGGTTCTTTGTTGCAAATCGCAGAGATTTATAACATAAAAAGACTTCAGTTTTTAATCACCTCATAAAACGTAGTTTTCAAACTTTATTCAATTCAATATTCATTACAAAACTGCCAAAAGTATTAAGAAAATTAATTTAAAACTAGCCAGTTAATAATGTCTCGGCTTAACACTGAGAAACCTGCATTATTTTCTCAATATTTACTTTACGGACCCTTATTTTTAAACCACTCGAATTGGAAAGCCTGGAGTTTACTGTCGTCCGATTTTTCCGTTGAAATATCTTACAGAGAGAGCTGGAAGCAATCGCTGTGTACTAACAAGCTCGGTCCTGAGACTAAGCCGTGTTAAGCCTTAATGCAAGGGTTGGGGACTAACAAAAAGGACAAATTATCGGGTTGTATATTCCATAAATAATTCATATCGGCATCACTACAGGAAAAGAGAAAATTGATTTCTTACCAAAAAAAGTAAATTAAGTAATATAAATAAATAAAACTATATAATTTGTATTTATTTTTAAGCAAAAGAAAATTAACTGTAAAAGTTGGCTGTCTAATGTAATTTCATAGTTAATCCTTAGTACCTACTATTATTACTTGCCCAAGTAATCTGTTCAAGATATAAATTAGGAGCTTATATACCCACAGTTTCGCCCACGTGATACTTTGTTCTATGAGTGTTCTTTGTTTTCCAGGACATTATCTATCTGTCTACCAAATTTTATCTAAATCCGTTCAGCCGTTGTTAATGCGTAATTCAAACATCCAAATATCCAAACTCATTACTTTCGCATTTATAATATTATAGTAGAATTCATGACATTTTTTCGTATGGTTTTCAATTGATACCCACAATTTCGTCACCATAAAATGCGTTTATCGGTAGCATATCGGTATTAATCCAACGGGAACTAATCGTATTCATTTTAATAGTACACTTAAAAACTATTCTGTTTTATCTACCGTTTAGCCTACGATTATGTTTCATCTTTTCCCAAATAAGTGGATGTTGCGAGTTTTTTCTATCAATCGCCATTTGCATTGGCACAAGCAGCTATACAACGCAAAGATAATTTGTTTATCTATCAATAACAGATAAGGCAAAAGATAGCTTTCGGAAAAATCACATTTTTAATAAATGATGCATTTAGAGAAATGAGTTATCTATGAACTAATCTTGAACCCTTATTTTTTAACGTTTATCCGTTCTGATTCAATCACTGTTTCATGTCAAACTAAATGCGATTAGACAAAAAGGAATATAGTTCTCTTCCTTTTATAATACAAAAAATGTGAAGCGTTTTTTCTTGGCAACGTTTTCAAGTTTTTATTACTCGCAGTGCCTAACCGTCGCAGGCTGTGGCGCCGCAATAAACCCGTTTTACATATGGAAGCTTTTCGTTTAACCATAGCTGTCCGTTGGCTTGGACACTTAGCAAGGCTGCTCCGAAATATCACAGAAACAGTCAGGCTCCTATAAAAAAAGTACTGGGTGTCTACACAAAGTGAAACTAAATATTTAAGCGTCAACGTTAGTAGACATGACAGACTGTATGGGTTTGTTATTGACAATCGACAGAATTTGAAGTTTGCTTTCGCTCCCTTACGTCATTTACGCCAGCAGAATACCACCTTGTCTAGGCACCCAGGTAGGACTCGCGCACCCAAAATTCCTTACCACCATATACATGTTTTTATTATATTACAACCCATAAAAGAATAAAAATCGAACCACAAAACTGAGTTTGTTTGTGAAGGATTTTTTTCTGATTACCAGTAACTTGTGTCTTTGAAGGGTTCTAATTTTCCTGTAATATTTACAAAATCTATATCAATTTGAAATTATGTCAGAATAATATAATTGGCTTTGCAAACGTCAAAGACAAGGGGGATGGTGTTTCTTGTTTGATATTATTTATTGTTATTAAAAACTACACCACAATAAAACAATAAAATCGTGTTTAGAAATGTGAAAAAGAGGGCTTATTAAAATCTTTAAGTGGTATTATTAGATGTTTTACGGAATCGGCAGCCAAACAACGCTGCCGAACAATAGCTAATATTAATATCTAGAATGTAGCTTCACTATACGTATTTTACATATACATTTACATAGACTACACAACGTACGTATACCTTATGTATACATGTACCTAAAGTTTCTTTATGTTAGTACTAAGGTTAGGCAAAACGCAACATCAAAAGAACGAACATAAAAATATATGATGGAAGCGTCCGGACGACCTAAAGCGATTCTTGATTGCCAGATGCCGCCACGGCTGGCTTGCATTATTGCAGTGCAATATATGCGAGTTCTACTAACAGTGAACGGTTAGCAAGAGTTGCGTTGACTACCCTAGCAGCGCACAAGCGCTATAAAAGCTGTAAAGTAGCTGTATAGAGGCGAACAGCTCATACTACATATACAGCTCGCATAGAGTTTGTTCCTTGGGAAGCGTTGTTTGCCAGCATTGGTGATACTTCAGGTAGAAGTCATCATGTAATGGAGGATTTAGCGTCTTTCAAGACGTACAAGAATACGCGACTTGCAACGAAACTTGTCAGCATAATTTGCTAGCTTTCTAAGCCTTCCAAACTCAAGCGTGTAATGAGCCCTGGCGTTTGTAATAGACTACTGGAAAATGTAACCGCGGCTCCACATTAGTGCTGTTTTCAGCGTCACCTTAAGCGTTGGCTTATTAAACTGTCGTTGTACAGCTATGACAAGTTTATCACGTTTAAGCTTAAATAATGAGTTTGTGTAGTTGGTATCTAATTCTATGTTTTTCTTGTATTTCATACATAGGGATTATTAATAATATCACTTACTGGAGTATGCGTAGTTATATTTAAATTATTAATTTTCTGGATTACTCTTTCGACTTAATGTAACTCCTAGAAAAGTGAGATACTTCTAATACTAGGTTACCATAGGTTTTCTATTTTATTTTCTTTTGACCTAATTGGCATCACAAATATTGGGTTTGCGCTACAAAAAATATTAAGTCGAATTGACAACCTCCTTTTTTTCAAGTCAGTTAAAGAATAGGGCTCACGCTAAAAGTCGAACGGATAGTTTTGAGAACATTAGAGAACCGAATTAGGCCTTGGAAAAGCTAAATAGACGTTTTACATTGTAGTTTGAAAACGTATTAGATAAATTTCACGCAAGCGTAAAAAAGTGAGAAAGCTTGAGCGTGAGCTTTTTTTTTTGTTTTTCTTTTTTTTTTTAATACCTTGAAGCTTTTTGTAGTAAAAATATTATTTTAGTCCTGATTTTTCACTGTTCTCGTAGTCAATTAAATCTAAACCATAATAATTTTACAGGCATTTAAAAGGACGGCTTTTGTCAACAATAAAAAACACAACCGTCGCTTACAGTGGGGTAAAAAGTGCGCCTTCTGTACTTGTTCTATTATCTATTCTGTAGTTCTACATCGGGAGAATGAATCATTAATATGCGTGCTACAAAATAGCACGAGTTCTATTTATTATTGAAATTTGGAAATGGAATTAATATACGTAGGAGGTCTGGCTGCGCTGCGTTGACGTAGCGTTGGGAGTATGTACTATGCGCATCGAAATGAGAAAACTATAGAACTGTGTACAACGCAGTGGCGGAGTCGCCGACCATAGTCTATTTGGTAGACTATGTTGGATAACCTGAATAAAACTGTCTGTGCCAATTGTCAAGTAAACAGCTCTGCGTTTTGTACGTTTTAAATTGGCGTCATATTTTTAGTTCTGCTATCCAACGCCTGTGTCGCTGCTAGTTAGAAAACTTAGAAGCACTTCAAAGTTGAACCAATGGCTAAATATTGAAAGCCCCTCTTCACCTGCTTCACCCCGTCGCAAAGTGGTGACGCTAGGCTTGTAACAATCCGAACAAGTAGGCAGATCTATTGTCTTCTTATATCGATGACTATGCGCTACGAAACTTAACCCTTAGCTATTTTACCTGACTGCCGCCGAAAGAGCATTATTATAACGTACTTTATGCTATCTTAAGAGAAATGTGTGCCCAACCTCAAAAAATGCTCTCCATACCAGTTTTCAATATCGTGTATAGTTTAGAAATTAATCGCACTTATCGTTTCCACCCTGTATATATGTATTTATATGTACTGCCAAACAAGGCAAATGTGCAGTCAGTTTCAAAAATCAGCTCTTTCCAGGCTGTATACATACGTAGTACCTCATTTTGGTTTATTCATAAAAAACCTCAACCAAACATTATTTTAATAATAACAAT
The DNA here is from genome assembly GCA_963691745.1 of Ditula angustiorana. Lineage (NCBI taxonomy): Eukaryota > Metazoa > Arthropoda > Insecta > Lepidoptera > Tortricidae > Ditula > Ditula angustiorana. The sequence goes on along the minus strand of OY829490.1, from coordinate 6,325,598 downwards.
AAATAGCAACACCTACGAGAACAGCGAGTCAGAGTACCTACAGCGAGAAAATGTTACAGTTATACCGAACAAATGGATTATTTGTCGCCATCCGGTAAAAGACCGTTATCATCGAAATGAAATTTTCGTGCTATTGTACTGTTGAGAAAAGAATATTGGCAAGACGTCTGTGGTTTCTTGCGAAACGATATTACTCACGGGATCTTTTAAACTGCGCAGTGGGCGGCCGGAAACTCTATTCGACGCCGTCTTAGACATATAGAGATGGAGCGAAAACCAGATGCTGTATCTCACTCCTACGAGAATGCTTATAAGGATGTAGATATTGCCAATTTTGTATAATACCATAGTCAACGTTTTCTTCTCTGAATTTCGACATTAAAAAATAAAAGATTAACCGGAATTTCTTCCGATTCTAAGTATCTAGTTAGGGTCAACCTTAGCTCAATTGGTAAAAGCAAGGCTCGGAATACCGAAGTTGCAGGTTCGAGCTCTACCAGATGACCAAGACTTCTTTGTATTGTAAATGCGTATTTCATTCAAATCAGAGAATGTGTTTTCGTATATGTCGAAGATGTTCATTATATGCCTTTAGGCTAATATTTTAGTGACATTTTTTATGAAAAGTACTTATACGAGTATCTTGAAAAGTGAACGGAATCGAATTCTCTTAATGCGTAAGAGTGAGATAAATCATCACCATCAGGTTTTCGATACACTTCTATATTACTAAGATGGTGTCGAATAGAGTTCTGTTTGTTATAAGTACTTATCTATGAATAATGTTTGATGTTTTTTAATTATTTCTATGTGGTGTGCAATAAAATGTGATTGTATTGGAGGTATATTAAAAGCAAATGTATATATATGCAACACAAAGACGTTTCTATTGATTATGAAAAACAAAAATGAAATACCACCAATGTAAAATGGGAAAAATAATTAGAAATTAGATTTTCTAATCAAATTCGTCGAAGGATCGGCTCAAAAATAGCCATTTTGTTTACAAAAAAAAACTGTTGCAATGAGAACATACTCCTCTTTTGAAGTCAATTATAATCAATAAACAAACAGGCAGAAGGGACTTCGTACAATGACCCATTACACCTACCTATCACACATTTGCTATATTCACAAGAAACGTCAAAATAGTATAGTTGGTGTCCTATAAGGCAGCCAAGAGAAGACATACCATTGACACTTGTACAGTCGCCATCAAATACAGCAGCGAAGTAGGTCAAAAAGATCTAAACATTTGTTCAGATATTTTTAAACACCTTGCCCACTCCGATGTATTTGATGGCGACTGGAACACCCTCTTTTTCTACTGAACCTAAAAACGGTTAAGGCTCGGTTATCACTCGGTTATATCGGTACGTTATTCTATGTCCACTAGACTTCCGAAAACAAAATTGAACCACGTGGGCTGCGCGATGAGTGCAGAATTAACCGCATCGCTGACCTGCCCCGCTATTCTCGAAGAGCATCAGCGTCGAAGTAGACGCCGATACATCACTCTGTTCCGCTCACTCACGTACGCTAGCGCGCTAGATGAAGACAAAACGCTGCTATAGAGTCGATTCGATGCTAGTAGTGCTTAGAGAATCACCCCAGCTCTAAGGGTAAGGATAAGGAAGTACAGCGAAGCGCGTTGATTGCCGACAACCGTGGAGTCCAAAGATAAGACTATATAAAGGCTGTATAGCGTTGCTTACTCAAGTGAAGATTCAATATCATACCTTTAAAGTTCAGTAGGGTTTTTGAATTAAATAAAATGCCTTTGTTTTTTTTACGAGTTGGTGGATCTGAGCTTATCTGCGGACAGACGGACAGGGCCAAACTATAAGGGTTCCTTGTCGAGACCACGGAACCCTAACAATGAGAAGATAAAATGAAAGAAGATTATAGCTACATTTCAACAGAAAACTACCTTGAGATTGAGACATGTTGAAGTAAATGGATGCCGGACATGTCGATCAATAACTCTGCTTTAAATAGGTATGTAAGTGATCCGATAACTTTAATATGTTAAGCTACATTGTTTACTACTACATTAGGCAGTCCGCCTTAAATAACTAGGTAGCAAGTAACGTTTAAAACTGATATATTTCCATCCAATATTTATTAGGCTTGCTCTAACTTTCGCTGTCCCGGTAGAACCAGTACAAACAACAAAAAAGTTGAACTATTTTCATTTACTTGGAATTGATTGGAGCCTTTATATTTCATAAACTATCACGACTAATATCTAAAGATAAACATCCTTTGGGTATTCATTTATGTTCAGCCCGTCGACGTTAAACTGAAATTGGTGATTTTAATGAAAACTTTTTTATGAGGACTTCAATTGATGAAGTCAATATTGAAATTAATATTTAATTAATATCAAAGAAATGTAGTTAGGTAATTTAAATTATTTTATTTTGACAAATACTCTACCACATAACATTATAATTTAAAATTAAGATGGCTACAGAACAGAGTGACCGTTAATTGAGAGGACGCCTAGGGTTGCCAACCGCTGCGCTATACGCGGAACGTCCTGTTTCTGGAACCCAAGAAGTCACGTCTCGCTCAGGGTACGGACGATAACTGTCCGGTTATTTCGACTTGCATGCATAACCCTATACTATGCCGTCACGGCTACGCCACTTTGTGCCTGCATATTAATGATTCTTAATATAACAAGCATTTTATTTCACTTCTCAGATCAGTTCCTAAAGTAAAAAAACCTTACGTTTTCGTGTTCGTTACAAAGCTAGTTGTGTTCCGCTTTGTAAACCCTTGTCCTGCATTTACAATTATGATTTCCAACTTCGTATTTTAAAGTTGGTGACCCTAGGGATGCCTGCCGTTTGTCCCGGATAACACCATATTCCCAGTTGATATTCAGAATTGTGGTTATCTAATTTTGACGTAACCCTGACAACGAAGCTAGAGGTTGTGGGCTCGATTCCCGCAAGGGGCAAATATTTGTATGATGAATATAAATGTTTGTACTTACCTGAGTCGTGGATGTTTAATGTATAAAATATTTATGTATACATGTATGTTTATCCGTTGTCTAGTAGTTCTAGTACCCATAGTTTGGGACTAAGTCAATTGATGTAAATTTTTATTATTTTATTTATTTGATTGTCTACGCGCCACTAACAACGCCCGCAGGGCAAGTACGACGTGCGCCATAGAAATTACTTCCCGTTTATCTCGATTAATTAACAAAACAAAGAGATTACCTTCAATTAGATTTTGATAAGTGTTATATAATGTTGTACTGCTTTGTGTCATAAAGGTTAGTTAGCATGCAGTCGACATTTTACAGTCTCTCAAAATGATTGGTCTTATCTCGCAAGGTATTACGCACGCCTAATCGTTAATCTGTGATGATAAGCATTTGGAAGCTTTCGTTCCCCATGAGTTTAAATGCGGGCATTTTTTAATTAAGTCTCTAGCAACATGCATTACTTGATTAATCGTTATCACTAAATATTTCTTAACTAGCGAACCGCCCCGGCTTTGCACCGGTTCAATTAAGACTAGGATTTTGGCGTTACTTTGCGGAGGTCCATATCAACAAACTGGAACAAATAATCTTGCTACTCCACGTAATGAAATCGTAATCAAATGGTTGATTTCGCGGACTAGCAAGGTAATTTGATCCAGTTTGTCACTTTAAAAAACCGTACTAAAATCCATTGCGTGGTTTAAAAAAAGGAAGCGGCCTAAGATATGAGGACAGAGAGGAACGAATAGCGACTTTTTAAATTGTTTTAAACTTTCGCGATTTTCACACATACTTATAAGTATAACGTTTTCGAAACGTCGAGGTAAATTAACAATATATTTTTATCGCGTTAAAGTCCCGATAACGTTATAAGTATAGGGACTTTTTGTTGTTTTCATAGTATGTAAAGATAAGGATTCTTATGTACGTAATTAGTTCGTTTCTACTTATGAAAAAGTACTTACGCCTTCCCGAAGCAGACTATCAGCAAGTATATGCAGAGTTGTAAGTTAATCTCTTGAGCTGAAAGTTTCCGTGCTAATTGCTCTACTCAGCGGTAAAAAAGCACCTAACTTTAATGATTGTGGACTCATTAATTTTATAAATTTCTTTGTAACCGAAATTTCTTTCGATTTTTATTTTTTAAATGTTTACAGCATTCAAATTATTAAATAAAAATGCTATGTAATGACAACATAAAGAAAAATTAGGATAATGGCAGGACTTGAACCTGCAACAACAGCATTCCGTGCCTTGCGTTTTGCCAGTTTCGCCACATTATCGCTGCCATACTCTGCGAATTTTTCAATGTGCATCGTCTTACGGTCATGCATGCAAGGCACGGAATGCTGATGTTGCAGGTTCAAGTCCTGCCATTATCCTAATTTTTCTTTGTGTTGTCATTACATAGCATTTTAATTCATTAATTTTACTTAACTTACAGGTTCTTTAAGAGGTTGATCACATTTGATAAGCGAAAAACAAAAAACATCTTACGTATTTTGTGAAACGGAAAGATCTCTGCTATATTTTAAGTTTTGTTGTTAGTGCAGTGGCGAATATTCATAATTATCGTAAATAAAAGATTTTAAATAATGTGATGTTTGTCAAGTACTACCAAATATTGAAAGTGCTATAGGGTGTCACGCACCCGCTCTTATCTGAGCTCTGCCTGCATTGATCTGAGCACACAACCCTAGATTATAGATAGCAACGCCTCGCTTTCTCGACAAATACATGAAAATAACAGCATGTCACCTAAAAGCATGGCCATAATAAAGCTATCATTTCATTAGTTTTGGTCTTCAATGTATTTGGCCAACGGATCGGCATAGCAATATGAGGAAATGCAGTCAGCCTTATGGGCTCCCTGGTCAATACCGCTAGTTAATAGATATACGCACATGTAGGTTTAGATTAATTTAGTTTAAGTTTGTTATGGTTGTTATAATTATAAAATCTTTATTTCCAGATATAGTCCATACACTGAGTCCATAGATAGATTTTAACTTTGTCATTAATTCGTATACCGTCCCTCCCTAAGGAAAAATCTGATGCCTATGTATAGACACTGATCAACAACTTTCTTTTTTTAGTATGATCGATGCTACCCAACTTATTTTACATGATTTAATATATCTAAAGATTTTAATATAAGTAGGAGAAAAAACCCTGAAATTACTGTTAATCTCCTCTCCCACTGCCGCGCGGGATCAGGCTCCACACTCGAGGACTTTGTTAGTGAGTGTGTCCCTACACCTCAAAGTTCAACAATTTAAAAAATTGCTTTAATATTTCCGACTGATTTAATTAATTTTCATAACAGAAAGTGAGGCATAAGTTAAAATTTAATTCCGCACTGTTACTTGTTATATTTGTTTTTATAGGTTTAATCTTCTCGGTTCTGTTCATGGTACGTATAAGGGCCTTCGCTAAGCCTCACGGGTGCACGCCTATCGAACAATTAGTATGAGCCTGCACCCGGACCCGCGCGAATAAGCGGATGCTCTCTTACTATATTTCTATAGGCATGCACCCGCCCCGTGAACCCGCTCCGTCCGTGCACCCGCACGACTTAGCGGAGGTCCTGACTCGTATTAATTCGCACGCGCGGAAACTCAATTGCGCCGGACCCTGTGCAGAGGTGCGGCGAACGATTTGTAGCTTTGTGAAGTGTGCCATGCCTGCCAAGAATTAAATTTTGATTCTATTCATAGATTTTGATGTGATGCAGTAAGAAGTTAATATATTTTTCTCCTACTGTGGATGTGTGTAGGTTGGCACCACCGATGTAGATGAGGTTATTGTTTGCGGCGCCTTGTCGCTAGAGATTTAGATCACGTCTCACTCCGCGTCGCCCGTCGGAATTCGGATACCTTCCCAGTGCTGCCAACTATACAGTGTGACACGCATATTTATTACTTGCAAGGTTGTTTGTCAACAATGGCTAGGTTAGGTTAGGTTTTGGGCCATTTTTATTATGGGGTCTATCTCAAAGACGGAACTAGTTAGGAATTTGATGACTTTCTGTATGTATGTACCATGTGTGTTTAAATAACAAATTCTGAAAATATGTATAAACTCCTAATATAATTTTTAAGTTGGCTTACAAAAACTTTCTTTCACGGATTGTATTGGTAAAAACTTAAGTACAAAATACAAGTATGTAGTGCGGTAGGACACAACGCGGGGTGTGCGAGTCCGACTCTCACTTAATCGGTTTATTTCATTATTTGTGAAGATATCTGATATACTATCATATCTTGCGTAACTAACTGGACCTTCTATTACTGTTCATAAGATGATGCCTAGGTAAGCTAGACAGACGGACGGACTACAAACGGCGTTGACTTAGTGATAAGGTCTCGTTGGAACCCTTTCGCCACACAACCCAAAAAAAAGCAATTGTACGTAAATGCGGAAGATAATAATTTGGATAACAAAAATAATATGGCTTAGGGGCTAGGACTTTTCAACGTTATTCATCACAAAAAGAACCTTTTTGACATTCATTCCGTTGTAGCAGAACAATTTACCGGAATAACGAAAAACATAATACACCCCCACGGGATACACGGAATGGAATAAGCCTGCGCTCCTCGGAGACTAATTAAGGTTCTGATTCGTAACTACGACACATTCAGCTGAATACCTTCTATCTGCCAACTGAGTCTACGTAAAAATGATTGAGTAAAATCCTTGTAATTCTATTGGATAAAATGTGAAGGAAATGAATTTGGTTGGACGTGTGTGTGAATCGTGTAAATTTGCAATGTGAACAAATAAGACCAAAATCACGACCATCATATAATTTAAGAGGTGGAGTAGTCGCCATTTGTCTTTTTCTTTTCCCAAGGACCTGCTGGCGTCATACCGGTGTTATTGTTTTCTTGGGGACTTTTCAAAGCGATTAAGCTACTACGAGTAAACAGCCATATTTATACCGCGATTGACAGGAGTTTACAGGGCATTGGTTTTTTTTAAGCTGCATTGTGGCCTTCAATTAGAGTGGGTAATAATTGATAATTGCGAATTTTCAAAAATTCCGTAGATAAATAAAGTGTCTTGTTTTAAAAAATATGTCTTTGTAAGAGTACATAATAGAAGCCAAAATAATTACCTTTAAACAATTAATTTGATGCAGCTGTCAGTTGTATTGCTGATGGTGTTACTTAAAATCTGGAGCATGTTTCATTACGATACACCGCCTAGAAGCTGAGTTATTATTGTCACGAAAGGAAAATATAGATACCTGCTTCCAAAATCCACGCGTACGAAGTGGCGTGCAAAAGCTAGTGCTATTATAAAGGTGTTTGATCCGCCGACAAACATTGACCCGACCTTTGAACAACATTATACACACATCAATCAAATGAACGTCAAATTTAGATCTTAGTCGCGGAAGTTGAGCAAATAGTAGGCAAACACGAAATCAAATACGCAAACTTAGTTCCGTTCCATTTATAGAATGCATACGTAGTGAACGACTTAAGACATTTACCAAGATTACGAAGAGCGGAACACAGGAACTAAACATTGACATTTAAGTCTATTTAGACGTCATTTGTTTCATAATGAGTTAACGTGTCTAGAGCACCAATTCCAGGAGTACTCGTAGTGAATAGTCTAAACTGATGGTAATTAAAGGAATAATGGAAATAAAACAAACGAGAGTGCCGCCGAGCCTTGGGCGCGATGAGTAGGGCAATCTAAAATGCAGATGCAATCTACCGTCCGACCTAACTGCATACGACGTCATTTTCCCCGATAAACATTGAGCGATGGTGAGCAAGTTGATGTTATTATTAACATGACAGACATTACAATTGAGAATATGCATGGAATTTATTTATTTCAAAAATTAAAAAACCCCGTAAAAAGGTAAACAACCGTGTTTTGGCTTATTTATAAGGTCATTATTTTTTGAAATATACCAATAGAAAAGTAACAGTACACAAGATTCATAAAAACGCTCCCTATAAAAACGGCTTAGATTTTGACGTCACAGTCTACGTTATCGTAAAATATTTGAGTTTCAAACTAATATCACGTTTATTTATATGTATGTATGTAAATTATTTATTGTACAAAACACATAAATTACAAAAAGAGATATAGTGATGTACAAAGGTGAACTTATCCCTCCTTATCTTACCCTTACCTCTCTCTTACTCTTACTTATCTTATTTATTTGAATACGACTTCGGTTTTAACTCATTACTGTTACAAAATATTTATCTATATTTTTTATCTGGATTCGAATGACCATATTTCGAAGCATTAAAAAAATATTTTTATCGTTATTTTTGTAAATTTGTATCGCTATAACGTGTAAAATATCGTTTTTTTTTTAATCTATTTCTTTAGACATATATTTTTGATAATGATGTACAACAATTTGACAGACTTATCCCATTTCATTCATGATGCATGTTCCCTACTACGCCCGTGTACGTAAACAACCTAATGTTCTTTGAATAAGCAACTGTTACAAAAGAACGGAACTAAAGTCCCTTCTATTCTAAAGAATCTGGCACCTTTTGACGAGAGACAAAATTATATTACTCGTACATCTACATCACTAGGGACATAGACACTCCGATGTCAATGTTAGTAGGCCATATTTGCACTAGACTGCCAGATTCTATTGAAAAGGACTATAAATTTCTCAAAAAAAATCGTCAAAATTGTGTAGGGGCTATTAAACAAAGTACCAATAAAGTAAAGTATCGAATTTAAGTACCTACTTATTATCGAATCCGCAGCATTTCCGCTACTTCCTCTAAATTAATTAGTTAGCAACTTGGAAACGGCATTACCTCGGAAAGGAAGGACGTTGTTACTCTAGTTTGAAGCTTTTATTATTTTAATGGCTTTAGTTGCGCAGTTAAACGATAACAAAGGAGTTAACTTCTCCCCCGTATTTAACCTAATATTTATACCGAGGGATAACTTTTGTCATTTACACCCGATAAAAACAGCGGGATATTTATAAACAACGGTATTAGACGAGTGCGTCCAGCGTTAGTCGTCAGCTCAGGACAGTCTTTCGACCAGGAGGCCCTTAATCCCGCGCTCAAACTCGCAAAGACGGATAATCGTCGCCCGACTGCAGTCTACATTATATGCATATCTAACCGAATAAGGTAACGGCGCCTATTACCGTGGTACGTAAGGATGTTTTCAAACGAGTCCAAAAAATTAAGGGTATCAAAGCTACTTAACGACCGAGAATATTTTTCTTATTTAAGAGTTTTTATTGAACTTTCAGCGTAGTAACTTTTTTTTACTCATTTTACTTATTCTTATTTGATAAAATAATTATTGAAACCAAAATACCTAAATCTTCTATTACCGTGGTAATGGATAGGCGTGATTCTTTTACCGCAAATTGAGCTTCCATTACCGACGGTATACAAAGCAGCAATTTTCTACCATCGGTAGTAGGATTCAGACTCATGTTACGATTTGGAACTAATTACCGAGGGTTAAAAAAATATACTTTTGGTTCTGTACATTAAGTTTTTTAAGGGTAAGTAAATAAAACGTTAAACATATATAACTTATGACAACTACATAATGTGTGTACCTACTAATCTCCTTTATGGATCAGTACAAATGGAAAAGTTTCCAACTGATAAGTAAGTCTCAATTTTATCAAATATACTGTACTTACGGTACCCGAAATGCGATTTATTTTAATAGAAGACTGAAATGTCACTCGATAATAGACACTTCTTTAAAAGCCTATCACCGACCCAAACAAAAATTAAATGGATCGGCAATAGATTCCCATACATTTCAATACCGAGGGTTATGTGATCTAAGCATCGATAATAGGCTTAATTTGGAGTATTATAAAACCTATTTCCGACCCATAAGAACAATAACATACAGTTGTATTTTCATTTCAAATCAAAAATAAAAATGACAACCTTGGTATAAACCCAAAATTACATAACTGGTCAGTAAGTATATCATTTTATTTCAATATTTAAACAACTTGACAAAATAAGCGTTTCTATAGAAACTACAAAATCAGTACTGAATTTTTTGTTAAAAATTAAGGGTTTGTTGAATAAATTCCATACCACGGAAATAGTTCTTTAATAGCGTAAATAGATAAAGATTGGAATAACTGTAAATACTTAAATAACCGGTCACACATAATCAAAATAAAGCATAAAAAACCAAAATCACAACTTTAACTATTACCGTGGTATACCTTGGTAATAGAGCCCACAGCAAAAAAAGGTGCCAATCACCGCTGTATTATATTTTAAATTTTAAACGTATTTCCAGGCCAAAAAATATATAAAGAGTACTCAGAAGTAGTGCAGAAAACTACAATCAACTATTTAAAAACTATAACATTAGTTCAATTGCCATTACCATTACGTAAAATACTAAATACGATTCCAGTTCACTTACATGTGGCGTCACGCGTTAGTATGGTACGACCTGTTCCTGCGCTGGCGTTGCGGAAACGGACGAATTGCAAGCTCTTTGTTTTATTTACACACACTAGCGCTAATAGCACCGTTAGTCAAGTAAATAAGCTTCGTTCGTGAAATTAATATTTTTTAAGACATCGATCGGTTTGCTTATAAAATGCGTACTTGAAAATGCCGCGGTAATGGTCGTCGATTTTGATACCCCCGGTAATAGGCGCCGTTACCTTAATTAATGGCTCTGCTACACTCTCTACTAGTCTCTACCAGGTGGCGCACTTCGCGAAGCTTAACCCTTAGGTGCATGATTTTATCTTTTTTTGTAAAAAAAATATATGTGCTTGGAAAATACACGCTAATGATGGGAAAAATAATTAAAAAAATCATAGTCATATTTTAAATGTTTTTTTTTATAAGAAACCTTTGATATCAAATCTGATACTCCATGGAGTAAGCACAAAAAAAATACTTTTCGTAACATAATTCATTATTAAAAAACCTAACTTTAGACAAATAATTTCACAAATCAGAGAAACGTCACCTACAAATGGAACTCATTTAAACAATTAGAACTCTTTTTGAGCATAAAAACACTTTACACTTGTCGCACTGTGTGCTACTGAGTAGTTTGCATACCGGTTTTTGACATTTAATCGTTTTATCCCCCTTTATTTGGATTTGCCCAAATCCCTCAACCCGTCCTCGATTGGGGGGTGGGTCATGCATAGGGCTATTGCTTGGGCATCTGCTTGCTTGCAGTTCTTCGAGTCATGGATAAAACTCCAGATCATCTGCGTCAGACTCGGCATCATCTTCCGACATTTCTTCACCTTCTAACTGTGCTAGCATTTCTTATATATCTTTATCTTTTAATATTTTATGTGCTGTAGAAAAAATAAAAACTCATTTACACACCCAGACTACATGCCAAATATAAGTAAAATACAAACAAACTCAAAAAAGCGTTATATACCGTGCGAGTAGAAAAACGAAGCATACTGCATGGAGTATCATTTTTGATACCACAAAAATAGGTGTTATCGCATGGAGTATCGTTTTCGATACCAACTAAAAACTCAAAAAAATATTTAAAAGAATACGAATCTCACAAAAATGCATATTATGTGAGATTAATATAAATACCAACCTTTCTTATAAAAAAATCCGATTGAAAATATCGCAGGATTCACCAGATAAACCAAAGTTAAAACTTGTAAATTTCATTGTCGCAAAAAGTAACGTTACAATTCAAACTTTTGACATTTGATATTAAAATGGCTGCGCTATGGTTGTCATTTCTTTTTTTTTTTTGCTGGTATTGGAGCAAAAGTAACTAAGTTCAGCCATTAGAACGAGATTCAATAATAATAAAAAAAAATTGGGCGACGAAAAGACAAGGTATGCACCTAAGGGTTAAAGTTATTTGGCGAACCACTGCACTGGGGCCGCCGCAATTGAGTAGCCACGCGTGCGAATGAATACGAGTTGTATAGTAAAGAAAGAGGCATAGTGTAGAACGTGTTGTATTATCTGTGACGCGATCTGTCAATGTGACAGTTTCCCGGCATAATGGCTGTCAGAACAGAATATAGATGTCATCTGAAAAGCATGTTGTCTTAAATTAAAAACTCAAATCAATATAGAATTTAACAGAACGTATCTTATACTTAACCGGCGTTTTTGTGCAAAGAGAGACTTATATACTTGAAGTTACTTGAACATTACTTACCTAATTTATACTGTCTTTACTATATGTATGACGCCGCTTATACTTACTTACAGGCATTCATTATGTTGCTCGATGAAAAAATGTCTAGATATTTAAACTAAACTGATTCAAGTTTTAGTAAAAGTAGATTTAGTATAATGGCCTACGCTAAGTTGCGCGGGCGCACGGAGCGGGTGCATGCCTATAGAAAACTAGTATGAGAGCGTCCGCTTAACCGCGTGGGTGCGGGTGCGGGCTTATACTATTTATTCGAGAGGCGTGCACCCGCTCCGTGGACCCGCGCGACGTAGCGGACGCTCTTAGAATCTTTACATACCTATTTCTGCTGATACTAAAGTATTAGAAGGTAACATATTTAAATGGAGGCTGAAAAGATGGCTTTCGGATAAAGCATTTTATGACTTGAAGGAGTTCTATGAAACCACTTAGCTTGTGTTTGTTTAGTCTTAAGAAAACTTTCTATTGTACGCCCGGTACGGGTAACTGTTGAAACTGTTTTAATATTAAGAACTATAATGTACACAGTTATACAATACATTTATTCTCATTCTCATTCTCATGCTCCTAGTATAAAACAAAGTCACTAACCGTTCCTGTCTGTCCTAATTTTTATAGTGTACTAGCTGACCCGGCGAACTTCGTACCGCCTAATTATTGGAGGCATATTTGCTCACCGTTTAGACCTACCCTGGACTACGACAAACATTTTAAAACCAAAATCAGCTCAATCGGCCCAGCCGTTCTCGAGTTTTAATCAGACTAACGAACAACAATTCATTTTTATTTATATAGAAGATGAATAGCAACAATTCCAATTTCAAAGTTCTCATCATTAAACAAACCACCTCCCATATAATTTTTTTCCCCGTTTTCCCCTTTTTCACCTTTCTCCCACTATGTGTAGATCCAAAACCCCAGTATAGCACGTCACTATTTATTTATGATAAGTAAAATTAAAACTTTCAAGTTCCTATAAAAAAAAGATGCCTCCAAATAAACTTTCACCTTCTGTTTCACCCCCTTAAAATGCAAAAATCCAAAACACTTCATTGTTTATCTATGAAAGTAGCTTAACTTTAAAATTGTAAGTTCTTATCTTTAAAATAAACTGCAGCCACACAAACTTTCATCCTCCCACTACCTGTCCCCCCCCCCTTAATAAGTAAAAATCCAAAAACCATGAAATACAATTTAATTCATCTATACTCGGTAGCTCTAATTCAAATTTAATTATTATGTTTCTAACTTCGAAGAACAAAGATTTCATACAAATTTCGACCCCCACCCAGTTCCCCCCTTTAAAACCAAAATTTCCAAAAGTCCTTTCTTATCGGATGCCTACGTTATAAAACAAAACTGTATTCCAAATTTCAGTTTTCTAGCTTCAGTAGTTTCGGCTGAGTGATGATCGCCAATCTTTCAGGACATGTTTGGGCATGGCACACAGACGGACAGACGCACAGACGGGCGGCAGTAGAGGCTTAGTAATTAACACGATACTCGTGTACATTATTTTTACTTTGAATACAAAATTTAGTGAATAAACAACTTAAATACAAAATTTTATCCCCCTTTTTACCCCCATGAGGGTTGAAATTCCAACAAAACTGATATCCGTTGCGTTACTTTCCAACCATAAGCCTAAATAATAAATTAAGTGATTTTTACTTAGAAAATGAAGGACTTTCCATACACAACTTCATCCCCCTTTTCACCCCTTTAGGGTTAGAATTATCAAAAACGCTGAAACAGGTATAGACTAATTTTCAATCATCAGCCTAAACACAAAATTTGATAATCGTAACTTCATAACTGACGGACTTTCATACAAACTTTCATCCCCTATTTTACCCCCTTAGGGGTGGAATTTCCAAAAATCCTTCCTTAGTGGATGCCTACACTGTATAAGGTATCTATGTTCAAAATTTCAAGTCTCTAGGTCCAGCGGTTTAGGCTGTGCGTTGATATATCACCCAGTCAGTCAGTCAGTCAGTTTATCATTTTATATATATAGATTTTCGGCCGCCTTCTTTTTCCAAACCACGCAACGTATTTTTATGCGGTTATCACTTTAAAAAAAAATTACGGAAGGTTTTAATGTACATTACATCCCGATTGCAACCGTTCGAGGCCGGGGCAGGTCGCTAGTGTTGTATAAACCTGAACAGCTATAAAAGCCCGAGTTGCAGCTACTTGTTTTGTCGCTACATGCTCTTTCGAAGTAGCCTAGCCAGGACCACGAACCCGCTAGCTGGGTTTTCGGTTCGTAGAGGATTTTCGCTACAAAGCGAGAAACCCCTGCTACGAGCTGCCAGTGTAGCATGTAGCGCTGCGTGACAGTTAATGCAAGCAAGCCCTCAATTCTGACGTTCACCGAGATAAATCTGCCAAACGAAATACGTCAAAACTGACGATATTTCAATGGGAACTTACTGTTCCTTTTGGCATAATTCAAATTACTTTGTCTCTACTGACATGAACGTTAATATTGTCAAGCAAAATGGAAATGCGGTGAACGTAGTAAGCGTCACTTAACTAACGTTCCTGTTTCTTTTTACTGTTTCCAATACATTCGGGCGTGTTTAGATATTTTTACCACCTTGCAGGCTCCGATATTTTTGATGCTGACTGTACCAAGGTAACGTAACCGTAACAGTGCTTGACACGCGTAGGGCATTGTTTTCACCAGTGGTGGACATCATTTTGTCTTAGTTTAACTCGTTATTTCCATTACTACTCGGCAATTACTGGGTTACCGTCAATAACTAGGACCGCTACCTCACCTATAAAATATTATTTATTTAGGTAAATCAACTATTTTACCAATACTTTGGATGTCTCTGGAGTCTTTGCAAAATTGTATTTTCAAAAAGATATTTTACTGTACGTATAATAATTGGATAAACATACGCCATAATTCCATAAAATAAATTAGAGAAAAATCATTTATACTAATAAAAAATTGCAATTGTTTAGATAATTTTGTGGGCAGATGGGTATAAGAGTTGGTTAGCCCTTCGTGTTTATTTTTTGTTTTTACGCAATCGTCCACCCTGCCAAAAAAGCTTGGCTAACTCGCAGGTGACAAACGTCGGGTAACTTTACCCAATCAAGATAAACGTCAGATTAATATTTTGTTGGCAATAATACTGACTTTTATGTGCTGGTCCTATGAAATATATTTTTTATACCCTTTGGGTAGGTATAGCTGTATATTTGGTATAATGTTTTACCCTGTAACGAGTATAATGCTGTTGATCGGCCTACTTGCAAGTACACATGCTTCTTTTTCTTGTACGTATAACCTGGGCGTCCGAACACTACTCAGTGGACACATAGGTATAAAAAACACAGAATATGAATTTTCCCGTAATAGTTCGAGTATGGATTTATGAAAAGAAAAATTGTATACCCAGAATATGTAACCTTCCCATACAAACAGTTATTGGTTGTCAAATCTGAAATCAGAACATTTCGTTTGTGATTTTTTGGCGAAAAGCCTGTCGGGCCAGTTCTCAGTTGCTCATGAATACAAAATAAGAAAATATTATTGACAAAACCTAATACATTAGGTATAAACTTAAGTGCTCTTCATTACTGATTTTTGAACACACGTATACGCATGAGCTCTATCAAGACAGTATTTATCTACAACGTGGTCTGCGTGACAAAAAAGTACCTAGTTTTCGGTAAAATAAATTGAAATTCCCAATGCTACAGCCAGTGCGCCGCACTCATCTCAAATCCTCTACATAATGCAAAATTCCTGTGAACATTAGACCGCGAACTTAGGGGGATTTAGATTCATCTCATTTGCCTCAAAATCACATAATGACGTAATCAACTCAGCCAAAAGGATTTATCTATCCGTCAAGATTACTGGATCCATTCTAATTAGCAGTAGGGGTAGGGAATGTAACAGCTTCCCGTCAGTTACCGTCTTCGAGCTCATACCCGATAGAGGTAATTTTGGGGAACTAAATCTGAAACTGGTTAGTGTTTTGTCACTGGTGAACAGCAACCGTCACTAGCACTAATATAGTACAGCGTCAACAACTGACCTGTGTAAATTTCTGTATATTCCGAAATAAAATTCAATATACATAATACGATTGGCGTGCTTTTCTATTCGTTGGTCTTGGAAAACTGCAAAAAGTCGAATTATAACAATGAAATCACATTTAATACATAAATAACAGTAATGAAGGTTTACTTCAGTTTTATTGTTAGTTTTCTTAAGTTTTGTGTTCATTTTAGTTTTAAGATATTATAATTTTGTTTTTTAAGTAACTTTATTATATAACAATAAATATAAAAAAAAAACTTTTTACACATTTTATTACGGCTTGTTTGACCTTAGGCCAGCCAGTCGGAGCCCAGCAAACGCCACAGCGATCTTTCGAAATTGGTCGCAAGCGAAATAAGTCACATTTATTCATCTCTATTGTGATTATACTCGATGGTTACCGCCTAGGGTTGTATGTTGTACGGCTGGGAAACCCTATTTAGTAATTAGACATAGACTCACACTTAACAGCGAAAGCAGATTTAATTACCTATTCCCACAGATAAGGTGACGTAGGCAAAGTACAGTTAGAGGAATGAGCGGAAAGCTTGTCAAAATCGCTATTCTCCTGACGATGTTTGTTTTGCGCTGGAGAGATTCTCTAAGCCCCGACGTCGAGTCCGACGCAGATGCGCTAAGAGAATAACAGTGCTGGAGCAAGGGTCTTCCGCTCAATCCCAACTGTAAGTGCGTCCGCTACGTCGCGCGGGTGCACGCCTATCAAACAAATAGTATGAGCTCGCACCCGCACCCGCGCGTATTAGTGGACGCTCTCATACTATTTTTCTATAGGCGTGCACCCGCTCCGGGCGCCCGCGCGACTTAACGGAAGCCCTTATTCTTAGGGCCTAAGATTAAGAATCATTTATTTGCTATAAACATTACCAGTGGCCCGTTTCACTAAGCTACAAGTTATAAATTTACAAGTCTAAACCGTCAAGATTGGTCAATAATGACCAATGGCAATATGGGCATAATGACCAATGTTGCCGGTTTAGACTTGTAAAATTGTAACTTGTAGCTTCGTGAAACGGGCCACTGGTAGTTGTTAATTAAATTACCATTAGTGGTAGGTTTTCATGCTTAACCGTTGTATAACCATGTAGGTTAGAGTTAGAGATAAAAAATATTTTCTCCTCTTCCTCAAGGTTTAACTAGTTTCCTATTTAAAGTTATTTGGTGATAGGTCTAAGAATACCTTTGATGATTTTTGGCATGTACCTATTAAAAATTTTAAATCGCTTTAACTCAAAGCCTAGTGTTTTTCCAAACACTTTGTATTTGAAAATATGACTGTAGGAGAGGACACGTAAACGTAACTGTAACAAAACCGGCCAAGTGCGTGCTGGAGGGACTACGCATAGCGTAGGGTTCCGTAGTCGCCTGATTACTCGTAAAGTAGTAAAGCCTACTTAGTATGTATACATATATACTGCTACAGTGAATCTTTTCACATACCTAAAAACAACCATTTAGCTGGAGTAGGGGGTACTTGACTCTAATAAAAATTAGCACTTTTAAGCTTAAGTTTTCACAAACGGATCTTGTTTTCGCAAACCCATAATATTTTTGAAAGACATCTCCAACAATACCCCACGTCAAGGGGTAGACGAGAAAAATGTTGTCACATCTATTCAAAGTTGAAATTTCCACTGTATACTATACTTTATCTTAACAGTATTACACACAAAAAGGTCCGAAAATATGATGATAAATAGTTCCTGTCGGATCCTTTAAGGTGACGTGCAGCTGAAGAATTCGAAAATAGCCAGGTTGGATAATACTATTTAAAATATGTGGTGTTATAAAATTGAGTTACGAAACGTTAATAGTTTCTGCTTTTTATTCACTTAAGTTCTTTCTTGTACAAATAACACCAATTTATTTCATGATTAATTCAGGAACTAATGTTTCCTGCTCCCCCAACTACATAAATCCAGTAGCGTGCTTAAGCTTAGTCCATGATAATTAACGTTGAAAAGAGTGAAGTCGACGACTTCACTATTAATCACCAAATATAATCGACGCATATTATTTCAGGCTCCTATCTTGAGCCATTTATTTTTTGCGGGTGGTAGCACCTTGTGCAAGGTCCATCCGGATCGCTACCACCATCTTGCTCGCTAATCCTGCCGCTAAGCAGCAGTGCTTACACTGTTGTGTTCGGGCGTGGAGAGCAAGACAGCCGGTGCAATTACTGGCACAATAGGTATTCCATCTTAGCCCTCTGAATTGGCAACGCACCTGCAATCTTTTTGGTGTTGCGGGTGACGGTGGTGATCACTTACCATCATGTGACCCACTTGCTTGTTGTCCTTCCTATTTCATAAAAAAAACATTTCACTGTTTTAAAAATCACCTTGAACCGAGCGTTACAAAATTGAAATTTCAAGCAAGCTCACAACCGAGATACGAGCTTGATACCCAACCAGTCGATATATTTTATTTACTTCACACAAGATAATATGCTATGGGACTAATAATGTTTGACAACAGTGACACGCGACAATTTAACAGTTTGGGCCTAAACAAGGAACGTGTTTTAGCCCATTAGGATTGTACCGCGGGATGAATAGCACCTTCTCATTCTTTTTATAAAGTGAAGCTTTTAGATCTCGGGGTGCAATTTTTGAATCTCACGAGGTGACTAAAGCCCACCAAAATGGCCGAATCTCTATGAAAAACGGCCATTTTGTTGAGCTTTAGTCACCCGATGAGATTCAAAAAACGTACTTCACAGGTAGGTATTTGTGTGCAAAAGTTTGTTAAATTTTGGAACATTAAATACGTACAAACAGCAGGTCCTATGTATATCTACACAGTCGAAGAGGGAAAAAAAAGAGTACACACGATTCTACTGTCAAGAGAGTAAGATAAGAGCTTGCGCAGGTAGCTCTTTTTGACCATTTCGAGCGTTCAGCTACTACGCGCGTGATGTGACTGCAGAGTTTTATTTAAAATGCGCTAGGTATCGAAAACTGCATTGAACTGCAGACTGGCTTTACTTAGAGCTGTTAGGATTGTACCTGCCATTGGCCAGCCAGAATAGCTGTCATGACATAGTTATTTCTCGCTTTTCCACTATAGATATATCACATTCGTAACGGATTCATTAGACGGACAAAAAACGGTACCTGGGGTGCAATTTTTGAATCTCACTAGGCGACTAGAGCTCACCAATATGGCTGAATCTCTATGAAAAACGGCTATTTTGGTGAGCTTTAGTGACCCGGTGAGATTCAAATGAAATTTTTGAATCTTACCAGGTGACTAAAGCTTACCAAAATGGGCGCATTTCTATGAAAAATTGCCATTTTGGCGAGCTGTAGTCACCCGGTGAGATTCAAAAATCGCACTCCTGTTTGTGACAAAGCAAGCCGAGTGACCACAACTCACTTTGCCACTTTGTTCGTAAATTTTAGCACTTCCTTCGTTTCGGTCGTTGTCTTCGTCGTTCACGTTAAAAAATACATCTATTTCGTTTACGCGGAAGTACAAAGATATTAATCGGAGTGGACGCAGCTCTTTTTGTCACTTCGCGATAGTTCAATATGAATGAGGTGCACTTAGCAACAAGCTAGAAAATGGCAAGCATTACTACCTCTTCCGACCTGCGATCTGCTTGCAGTCAAATGGCGCGAGAGTGCGGCTCCGTGTCTCAATTATACGTTGCATATTTAAAGTTACTGCACTGCATTATCGGAGTAGAGACGAGGCTTAGGAATATTTAAACACGCGCACGAAAAGGAATCTAATATTTTAGTGGTGGAAAATATATCGCTTTCGGGCGGCAAGTGGGCATTTAAATGAGATTTTACAAAAAAATCCCCTCTTAGAAAAATAGACTTAATACTATTACTAAAACTTTTGAATTTTGTTCATTCATAAAATCAATAAAATGATAAAAATTGCAAATCAGTGAAACAAACATTATTTAACACTTGTTATATTTCGTTACGATTTGATGCCTGAGTAATATAATAAAACAGTAAAAATATAAGCTTAATTAATGTTAACAACTTTTTGTATAGACAGGTAGGTACTAAGTTGGAAAAAATAACAGGAAACAATATATTTTTTTATCCATTAAGTGCTACTTGCCATAGTTGCAATGTAAAAATAGCACAAGGATCAAACTAGCATTAAAATTAGTTAACAAACACACAAATACCCATAGCTGGTGAAGTCATCAATTAAACTCTTTATCAGTGATGTATATTTCCGTGCGGCGGACAATTTTTCGTCATCTGTCAACAATATCTGTTTACTCCTGACATGACCTTCTTGCTGCAAACCATTAGATAACCATAGAGCTGTATTAGCTACTATGAAAACAGCCGGACCAACCACTTTCAAATCATTCTCAAAATTTTCCCGAGAATAAACAACTGCAGCATCATTTCCCGCTATGCTGAGATAGGCTTCTAAGGTTTGGTAATAAGCATCCAAGAGTTGGCTGAAATGGTCACGTCTCAAATTTGAATCTGTACTGCTTGTGATGAGGTAGAGAATATCATATGCAGGGCTGCACATGCGACATGTTTGGTAGTCAATGAGGCAAACTTCAATTGGCTTCGTATCCTAAAAAATAAAATTTTATTTGACACAATTTACATAAGTCAATGACATATCAAATCAAAAAATGTTTGCTTCTACTGTAGATAGGGATAAATCGTATTATATTACAGTTACGAGCAGATTATGAATTTTTCATAAATTATAGTTAAAGCCGGCTTAATGACTTCATATATATCATTGTGCAAAAGAAATTGTTTCCAAAATCATCTAGACTTTCACCTAGAATTTTAAAATTCAATCCCCAGACTAGCATTAGGTGAAGACTGGACAGTTGTATTAATTTTGCAGCATTTTATAAAGTAATAATGCTTGTTGCATTCGAGATTTAACTTAATTTTTGCTAAATGATGCATCAAATAAAATTCACATATGTGATCCGTTTGGTATGAGAACAAAGCCATACATGATTTAGCACTATTTTTATGTAGTGAATTATGTAGGTAGGTAGTTATTTATTATAAAATCACAATAACTACCAGTTAATGATGTACTGTTGTGTAATTGTTGCATCCCTAAGTGTAAACCTCTAATGATTCAATACTTACTTTGTATTTAAAAAGAATATTTTCCTTCCAGATATCACCATGGCAAATACATGTTTCAGCAGCAGACTCTGTGGCTTGTCTCACATACTTATCGCAGTTATTTTCTAGATTTCTTAACAAACACACATATTCTGTGTTTGCAAACTTTTCTAATGCTTTTAAGAGTCTGTCTCTTAACACATCAAAAAATCGTTTATCCGTGATTTCATTTAGTGGCACACATTTCTTTTCTATTTCATCATACAAATTTCTATCCCTGTGCTTTAATATAAGTGACAATGCATGAAACTTAGCCAATGCCTTCACTGATACAAGAATGTGATCCAAATCTAAAAATTCACCATCTTGTGGCATGTAGCCATTCTCACGCATGTCTTGCATGACTATAACTTCCTCACAATATCTATTACACGTATAATAACACCGAGGTATTACGTAATGAGATGTTGTTAAGCTTTTCTGTATTTCTTGGTACGTACTAAGTACCGTGCTGTAAGCAAATATTTCTCGGTCGAACATCCGTGTAACTGCATCGCTTATACGAAATCTTTTGTCAGTTGGTGCTAATTTTAGCACTAATTGAATGCTAAGCGCTTCTCTGTTATTATCAGTACCAGTTAAATTCAATGGTACTAGAACGCCAAAGAAATTTTGACCGACACTTTCAAAGTTGTGGACAGAAAAATCCCAATCTGTAATACCATTTGTTTCAGCCACAAGTTTTAAGATTTCTTTAAGATTATATTCTGATGATACGGTAGTCACAGCCATTATCTTAAGACTATATATAACTAGCTTTGTAAAATAACAATAAGTATTTAGTTAACTTTAACCTAACCCTTTGTTGTTTGTTTACATGTACAACTGTCAGTGTCAATGAATTTTTTTATAGTTTGTCCCCTTTGGGAAAGACAAGGGTATCTTTGCTCATACAGCAATGACTGTCAAATTTGGCTTGAAGTTAGTAACTTGCTAATGGGATTTGTACATACGGTGAGTAACGAAATGCGGAAGCTACTCTCTTCCAAGCTGATATTCTATGAGAATGTGATACTAAAAAATGTTTTAAACTTTCGCGATTTTCACATATATTTATAACGTTATCGGGACTTTAACGCGATAAAAGTATAATGTATATACCAAAAATTAATACGTTATAAATAAGTGTGATGCTACCCTGGTCAAGCCGTCTCATTCGCACTTCAATCAGTACCTACTTTACTACTATAAAACTATCACCTAATAATGTTATTGCAACTTATACTTAACCATTACTTTAGTGGGAATAAAATGAAGAAAAAAAAATTAATTATATTAAAAAAGAATCTATTTCACAATTCTAACAATCGGCTTTTGGTGTCTTATTTTAAAGGCTAACATTTTGTTGTCATAGGTAAACATATAAAGTATAGAATAATATAGATTTTGAAGAAATATTATTATTATTATTTTATATTACGTACGTGCTTAAAAGAGTCAAGAGGCGTGAAAGAGGCGAACGGTGGAAACCGCTACCGCATTTCATGCACGTTGCGCGGTCTACGATGGCCTTACAATGGGCGTAAAAGATGTAATAAAATTGTTCTAAGACGTAAAGGTGGATTATAATGCTCATAAGTTACATGATATTTTTGATAAGCATAAATAAAGCGGCCCGAGAAATTAATATTTACGCCGTGTCAATATAAATTGCGCCTGCTATTAAAATATGCTAAGCGCTGGGGAAGGATTGTCCCTCAAAGATTTAAATGTATGCAAATATAAAATGAACTGTCACCTCGTTTCGCTGATTTAACGCTTCCCGCAGACGCGAACCGGGTTAAGGCTCCTGCGGGGCAATTCTGGCGTCAGTAGAGATGAAGTCACACTCGACATAAGCCAAAAAGAGCTGTCAGATCCCTTTAAAGTCTGCCATTTTTTGACACATCTCGAATGCGAGATGAATCTCGATGAGTGCCAGAATTGGGGTCAATTCTGGCGTCAGTAGAGATGAAGTCACACTCATCATATTATTATGCCAAAAAGAGCTGTCAGATCTCTTTAAAGTCTGTAATTTTTTGACACATCTCGAATGCGAGATGAATCTCGATGAGTGCCAGAATTGGGGTCCTGTACTCCTCAATGACTTTAGGCATACATTCCGCAGGTGGGCGGCGTAGGCTTTAGATTTTTTGTATTTTAAGCATTATCGATATGTGTGCTTTTATCGTATTGAAATAGAAATAGATACGGTAATAAAAATTTTTTCAACGTATCACTCACACTTTTGTAAACTAGCTACAAAAGATGTTAAGGAAGCCTTACTGATTAATTTTATTATTAAATAACTCTTTCTTTTCAATTAATGCTATTGTAGAATTTTATGACGTATAAAAAACAAATTAGTTAGAAAACGACTTTTTTTTGGAATTTGTCCGACAACTCCTCTTGAAGTTTTATTTAACATTTTAAACACAATTAGAATTCATTACAGTGCTAGCAAATCGCAGCGCTTAATAGCAAAATAGCAGCGCTTGTGTTTAATACTTATAAGACCAACGTTAATTTCCCCACCGTCCCTCCCCATAAAATAAAATAAACAACACAAACGCACCTTTTTAAATACAGACGATAAATGCGATTTCAGCGGTATAGGGGCCTTAAGAGCCACACTAAGTTTAGATTAGCTCTCGGGGAGTGTGAAGTGTGGTACTTACTTAATATTAAGAGATTCCAGTAAGCTCGCCTAATCTTGCGTTTCAATACGAGCCTAGTGACGTTTTAATTGAGTAATGCCATGCCATGCCACGTCGAGCATGCGACCTTTGCAGGTTTAATGTGTGGTAAAACGGAACCCGGAACACCGGAGGGTGTGCGAGTCCAAGCCGCTCTTGCCGATTTTTAGGGTCCCGTACCTCAAAAGGAAAAAAGAACCCCTATAGGATAACTTCGTTGTCCGTCTGTGTGTCTGTTTGTCTATCAAGACCATTTTCTCAAGAACGCGTGGAGGTATCGAGTTGAAATTTATATCAAATACTCGGGTCTGAAGTCTCTTATAGCTGTGAAAAAATCAATCTTCTAAGTCAATGCAATCAAAAGATACGGCCGTTTGCAATTGAAAAGTTTTCGAAAACCTACAGGGCACTTATCCCGTTGACCTAGAACCATGACATTTGGCAACGACAAGGTAGGCAAAAATCCGAAAACAGTACATTCCTAGCAAGATCTTTAAAAAAATATTTTAAATGTGTTGTATTGTAGCTACTCCTAACGCCATCTAGTTTACAACGGAGGAAATTTACTGACTTGCGCTAACTCACCCTGCACAACCACTGATGGAGCTCTCTCTCTAGGTGCAACGAGGTAACGTTGGGCTGCCGCGCAGTCCATTAGAGATTAGCCTGCCGTTTACATAATAAGGGAAGTTATAAACGCCACACCTTCGTGTTTTTATAAGCAAGGCCTCATCTGTTCTACTAATAAATAGGTGTCAGTTTGAAGTTGATCCGAGCGGTGGTATTTCGAGTTAGTTAGTGGGTTTGTGGGTGTGGGTGGTTTTGCGGTGCGCGAGTCCGGCTACCACTTGACCGGATTTTTGAATTTAGAAGGGGCCTACACTTCCATGTCGCAATTATGATGCGATAAGTAGGGTATTAGTGCCCTTCTTCCTAGGCAAAGTGCCCCGCGGCAAGTGTTTGTAACTCTCGGCTAAGGGTTAATCCGAGGATACAATTTC
The DNA here is from genome assembly GCA_963691745.1 of Ditula angustiorana. Lineage (NCBI taxonomy): Eukaryota > Metazoa > Arthropoda > Insecta > Lepidoptera > Tortricidae > Ditula > Ditula angustiorana. Next base: position 6,300,510 of record OY829490.1, on the reverse strand, counting down.
GGAATGTCAATGAAAAACAAAACTTTTATTATACACTTCACAAACAATGTATAAAGGGGGAACCGTGAAAAGTTTGCGTTTACTTCTTTTCATGAAAATATTAATATTGATGCCGAGATCAAAACCGCGAACCTTTATTAGGTTGTCCAATGTATACGGCGGGTCGAGGTACCCGAAATTACGGTTGGGTTACGTCGAAAGCCGTGAAAGAGGTGCATTTATTTATGGGCACCAACCTTGGATAGACCAATTTATTTTTGCACAAAAACAAATAACTAACTCTTGTACAGGGTGATCTATATAGGCTATAGGTACGTATCACTATCACTACATCACTATCACTATCACTACTTAGTATAGAGTAAAGTCACTGCCCTCATATCTTCGACCGCTTACTCCTTCTAAACACCGCAACGGATTTTGATGTGGTTTTCACGTTAGTCCTTAATAAAATGGTAACTGGGTAATGTCTGCTGTACACAGAACATATTTAAGAAAAAAGAATAAGAGGGGTCTTAATAAGAGCAATAAAAGCCAAACAATTATCTTATTATTATTAAGATTAAAATCTTATTTGAAAAAACCAGCCAAGTGTAGAACTCGCGTGGAGAGTGTTCCGTACAATGCCAACATTTGAAATCCCCACAGTAAGTTGAGTTAACTACTACTAGCGCTATCTAGTGGTGTATTAGAGTACTATTTTCCGTAAGTGAACGTATTATATTGAGATTACCACTTTATTTTCAATGGATACTCTACAAGCAATCTATATATATAAAATTCAAAGTCCTGACTGACTGACTGACTGACTGACTGACTGATATATCAGCGCACAACCCAGACCGCTGGACCTAGAGACTTAAAATTTTGCACATAGATACCTTATGTAGTGTAGGCATCCACTAAGAAAGGATTTTTGGAAATTCCACCCCCAAGGGGGTAAATTAGGGGATGAAAGTTTGTATGAAAGTCCGTCAGTTTTGAAGTTAGGATCTTGAAATTTTGTTGTTAGGCTTACGTAAAAAAAATAATTTATACGGGTCTCAGTGTTTTTGATAATTCCACCCGTGAAGGGGTGAAAAGGGGGATAAAGTTGTGTATGGAAAGGCCTACATTTTCACAGCAAAAATCACTACATTTATTATTTAGGCTTAAAACGCAACGAGTATATCGGGTGTTATTAGAATTACAACTCTTAAGGGGGAAAAGGGGGATGAAATTTTGTATTTGAGTTGTTCGTTCACAAATTTTTTGTATTGAAGTAAAAATAACGTACGTGGTAACGTGTCATTACTAAGCCTCTATTGCCACCCGTCTATCCGTCTGTCTGTCTGTCTGCCACGCGCAAACATGTCCTGACAGATTTGCGATCATCGTCCAACCGAAACTATTGAATCAAAAAAGCTGAAATTTGGAAAATAGGTTTATTTTATAACGTAGGCATCCGCTAAGAAACCATTTTTGGTATTTTTTACCTTTAGGGGGAAAACGGGCACCCCCGTTTTCCCCCTAAAGGTACACCCACCGGTGTTGAACTTTGTATGAAAGTCTTTGTTGATTGAAGTTATAAACATGAAAATTTGAATTAGAACTACTGATCATAAATAGCTTATAAGTATTATAACGTATTTCAGGATTTTTGCATTTTTACATTTAAAGGGGGAGAAGCGGGGGTGAAAGTTTGTAAGGACGTATTGATTTTTTTTAATAGGAGCTTGTAATTTTGAAATACAGCTACTTCTGCTAGCTAAATAAGGACACGTCACAGGGTTTTTGGATTTTCAAATTTGTAGGGGGAAACGGGGAGTAAAAATTTTGTATGGATGGAGGTATCGGGTTTTTAATAGGAACTTGAAATTTTGAATTTTAGATACTTATCATAAATAAATAATTATGTGTTTCAGGGTTTTATGACTATCGAATTTTAGAGGTGGGAAACGGGGGTGAAACTTTCTATGGAAGGGAGGTATCGGTTTATTCAAAAATAAGAATTTCAAAATGATTGTTTATTTTAGGGTATTTGGATTTTTACATTGGAAGGGGGCAAAACGGACGGTCAAAATATGAGAGGGAGTGAGAGCACTTATAAGTATTTTGATTCCAAAAAAAAAAGACATTTGTTTTCTGTAGGCCATGCGGGCGAAACCGCGGGCAGGACATAGTTATAAATAAATAATGAGATATTTCAGAGATTTTAGATTTTTAATTTGTAGGGGTAACACGGGGAGGGGGGAGTTTGTATGGAGGTATCGGCGTTTTTTAAAGCTAGAAACTTGAAAATTAGAACTATTGAGCATAAATGAATACCGCCGTGTTTAAGGGTATTTGGATTTTCACAACTAAAACGAGAGAAACGGGGTTAAACATTTGTATGGAGGTATGGAGGCTTTTTCGAAGATATAAACTTGGAAGACTTTAAGGGATCATAGTTAATGTTACAAAAACGAAAGTAATGGTGTAAGAGAAGAATGAAGAGGTTTCTGAATGTGTAATAAAAGAGTTGAACAAGTGAAAGTATTTATGTACTAGGTAGTATGTTTACTAGGGATGGAAAGCACGATTAAGACATTGAAAGGAGAGTGAAAGCGGGAAATTGGGAGCTCTGCGTGCTTTTGTGAGCAGCCAGAATGTCACATCCAGCAACGTGAACAGCCAAACGTGCCTTTTACGACGTTCGGCTGTTCACGTTGCTGTGTTAGTTTCCACGTTGATGTATGGAAAAGAAAGCTGGGTTTGCGAGAAGAAGCATAGGAGTACAATGAATGCCGTAGAGATGCGTTCTTTGCGTAGTATGAGTGGGATCAAGCTGACTGAGAGAGTGAGAAATGGTGTTATAAGAGAGAGAAGAGGTCTGAAAGAAGATGTAGTGACTAAAGTAGAGAAACGTATGTAACGTTGGTTTGGGCATGTTGAACGAATGGATGAAAGGCAATTATGTTAGCAAATTTATGAAGGTGATGTGACTGGGCGAGTTGGTCGAGGGCGGCCTCGACGTACTTTTGCCAACCAAATTTGTGATGTCCTGAAGACAGGTCAAACCAGAAGTACACGGAACCGCCGAGCATGCATGAAGAGAGGAATGTGTGTGGCCCTAGCGAGGGAATATGCCAAGACCAGGGCAAATGACGTTCTGTGGTCTCTGCCTACTCCAAAGGAAAACAGGCGTGAGTTTATAATAATAACAATAAAAATAAACTTGAAAATTAGAATTGTAGCTGCTCATCATATTTAAATAACGATGTTTCGGGGTTTTCGGATTTAGATGTCATTTGTTTTCTGTAGGCCACGCGGGCGAAGCCGCGGGCAGAAGCTAGTGAACTATATAGTAGTTACGGAGATCAGGGGGAATGGTCAATTTTCGCCTTCTGTCATGAATAAAATCAAAACAATTTATTTTACAAAAATAACAAAAATATAAATGAGTTTCTCGTAACTAGCCCTTTCATTTGATATATGACACACTAAGGTTTGCAAAACTGTGTTTTTCCTAACCTGTCCCCCGAAAAAGATCCTTATTTTAAAAAATATTGTTTACTTTGCTCATTTGTGTTTGGGTCATAGAACTACACCATCCTACCAAATTTCACCTGATTTGGTGGTGAGTACATTCGAACCAAATTGGCTGTGACAGATGGACGGACAGACAAACAGACGCAAGAGGACTCCTATAAATAAGGGTTCCGTTTTTTTGTACAGAACCCTAAAAAAGTGACCAAGTATAATGTTCTTATCGTGGGCCTTTCACCAAATAGAATAAATCATATAAAATACTATATGATTTAATGCGATAGAGCTCTGCCAACTATTAATGAATGCTCTCCAAGACAAATGTTACACATACCAATCACCCTGTAGATACGCATGGTCAGTTCAGGTACATTTCGGTTTCGCACTTTATTCCCGTCCTTAAATTTACACTGATGTAGGTGAGAGGGCTTAGTCTTGAATTATAAGTATTTTTTTATCCGGCAACAATTGATGGCAGAGATAGATAGATTTTATCAGTTACGCAATAATCGTATACTTTTGATTCTGTATACTAGTATTATACTGCACGTATTACGACACTAAGCCTCGTTCTTTAAGACGAGAAATATTGTAAATTTAAATTATTGTAAATCTCAATGAGTTTTTTTGCAAAAATACCTACTCCAACAAAGTAGGTACATGAATATAGCCTATTTCAGACAGATTGTAAGTACTGAAATGTTATTTATCTGTAATGTATTTTTTAACAGCTCTTATTTATTTTAAAATAGCACTTTTGCAGAAAAAGACTTACCAATATAGTCCACAACATACCTGATCTTAAAAAAAAACAAGGTACCTATATTTTCAATTGAACACAAAATTAGGAAATAATACGTATTTTTTTATAATAACGTAATATTCGAGCGTATTAGTTACAACTTTTTAACTAATCCAGCTATGTAGAACGCTAGCTTTTAACGCACACATAAAAGCAGCCATCCCTCAAGCACACGCATACTGGTTAGAAAAGAATTAAGCTTTATGTCATCGATAAAAGCTAGCATGCTAGGGCTTTAGGCTTTTAGACACGGCCTTTCATATCTAATAATTTACTCGGGCAAAGAGAAGAGATAAAAAAGAAACTGTAAATATTGCACCATAATTATATTACACATAACATCTTACACGTGCTGTTTTTACGGGCTACAGCAGCTTCCGCGTAGCGCAGGAATATATCCGTAAGATAAAATCCTACCTAATAAAGTACAAATATAACAGAGGGTCAAGTGCGATCCTGTATCAACCGTTGATAAAATAATGAAAGGCTCCTTTTTATTTTGGATTTTAGGAAAGGTAAGCTTAATATTTTAAAAACTCCTAAGGCTCTAGCAAAAACGCTCTAGGAAAAGTAACTTAATTTCAGTTCAGTATAATGGTATGCAACGGCGACAACGGTTTCTGTACAAAGCACAGCGGAAGGCGACTCTACCTGATTCATGTGCTCCGTTATTCAAAAAATTGTACATTACAATCTTTTCACCTTAAAGGTCATTGTGACTTTTATAACCAATACCATAATTTCACAGCGATGACTCATTGCGACACGATTCTATAGTGGCATAGAATTCGAATTCATTCTTAGAAAGTTACTCCGTTTCGCAGTATTTTAGGGAGAAGAAGCTTTTTTCGAACTCGGCTGCCACACTGCCGCTTACACTCAGCACGGATCTCATTCAGGGCACGTGTAAAGTTTGCAATTTTATTTCAATGACTTTTATAGTCTCTCGTCACGCTAGCATTAAAACAAGAGCGAAACGATTTAAACGTGACACGCACAATCTTTCGCATTGAGGTGGTTTTGAAGAAGTTTCATAAAAACAAACGATAGGCCTATCGGTACCTACTATAGCACGCTAGCTTTTAGTCTAGTTTATTAGTCAGTCAATTAAAAATGCACACAATTATCGATCACATAAAATCATCCGTCCCTCTCGCACACGCTTACTGGTTAGAAAGGGCTATACGCTATGTCAGCGACAAAAGCTAGCCTGTAGGGTTCTAGTTCCTCGTTGACTTTTTTGCCACCAATTCTTAAGAAGTATTTCTTAGAACTTGTTATGTGATAAATTTCATGAGTTTGCTTCCTTGATATCAATTTACGAAAAATCTGCTTAGTTGTGGTTCAGAGAATTTGGCTCAAGCTTCAAGATAAACAGCAATAACGTAGAGATCAAGTGGCGGTATACTCTGAGGTGAGCGAATGGAGTCATTCGAATCTATGAGCTCCGGTACGAATTGGACTCATTTGTCTGCCCGCTACATTCGTTCGGAAGGAAGTAAGCCTCACTTTTATTAAGGCCATTTGTATCTTGATACCGTTGCCGTTAAAAAGAAATTGTACTCGAGGGTACGTTACTCTTAAAGTAATTTGGGTCAGGTATATGTTTTCTGAGGTTTAAAACCGTAGGCGTTTCGGGATGAAGAGAAATTTTAGATTTAAGAGCTTGTTTTGTATGTAGGTAGGTAGACTGTCGCAAAATACCTACTGCAAGCACGTCGTTTTATCCTTGACCTCGTGGTACCTGATACAAAGTACAAAATATTTGGTTAAATTGTGTCGGGTTTTAATTATTCCGCCGCGGATTCTAGTTTATTGCGTCTAGTAAAATGAGAGTTAATCCAATCGCCAGCGTCACTAACAACGTTAGGGGACGTCCCCTGGGCTCCAGCCTCGCATAATTACATAACGATAACCATATCGAGGCGTGACTCGCGCAAAAAGAACTCCTTTTATTGCGTATGTCTCAGCCTCTTTTGCACGTATGACGCTTAATGAAGAGCCCTCAGGGGGAGTTTTATTAGATTTTGTTTTAGCTCAGTTCAATAAAAAGAAATGTAGACGTATACCTCTGGTTGTATACCGTTATTCGTATCAATTCTGAGTAATTGCCGATTCTGCTTTGCACATAATCATTTTACAGAAATTACGTCGGAAGAAACACGAAAAGGAAAATCCGGTTTCCGTTTCCTTGCATTTATTCTTTTGAAGAAATTATATTGAGAACTCGGAGCATTGCAGTAGCCCCAGAGCAATCCGGTTCGCGCGGCGTCTCTATTTGCTGCTAACTTTCAACAGTTTCCACGACCAACGCTAAGCGAAGTGGACTTGTATTGCGGTGCGAGATTGAATTTTGCCTAAGAACGACTCTCGGGAGTGTAATCATTATTATCTCCTCTCAGTTAAACAGATTCGCTGCAGCAAGTAACAAAGAAACAACGAATTTACTAACAGAGATGATAGAAACGTTAAGTTAGCTAACACTATGAAAAGCTCGGTACACTGCAATACCACCGTACGCGGGTGATTTCAATAAACTTTAAGCGAAACAAGCTAAAATATAGCTGGCGCTCTGTATGCAGATTTTGTCGCAGCCAAAAATAATGGCTTAAATACTTAACTTTTCGTATCACACCTATACGTATTATAAATATCCGTTATTCTTACAATCCAATCCATTAAAGTTATTTTTAATGTTATAACAGGGTTGATGTTGGTTTAACAAGCAACATCAACCCTGCCATAACTTTCAAAGCTAAACACGAAGATTATCACGTGACCAACAATCATGAAAACGAGCGAAGCCATAAACACCATATTTTGACCCAATTAGCGGCACCCGTAAAAGTAATCCTATTTCATTTACCAACAAATAAAAGTTAAGTAAAAGGCCGCAATTTATCTTTCGGTGAGTAAAGTTACTTTATCTATTTCCTGGCGACGGTGGCATCAGAGGACGGAAATCGTCTCACGTCGGGAATGACGAAGGTCGAGAGATCGAGGGCGCGCGCGCGCTGCATGCCAAATATGGCGTCCACACGTCAGCTCAGGCCTAGCACACTAGCGTTATCGCGGACACAAAGCTTCTCTTTCACACAAGCTAACTAGTTAGAAAGGGATACACGTTTTATGTTCTCGACAAAAGCTAGCGTGCTAGAGCCGCTGAAGTTCAGTGTCGCTGTCGAATGAGGTAGGCGGGGAAGCAATGCGTGTGCTATATTCCGTACTATTCACCCTTTTTTATGAGATAACAGATGAATATCAATTGAATAATTACGCATAATTTCAGTAACTTGACATTCTTAAATTGTTACACAGTCGCCTGAAGATCAATTCCTATGTCGGAACTGTAAAAGGCACTCGGCACTACCGTTCTTGGCAATAAATAGGGTAATTTTTTGTATTGAAATATTTTTAGGGACATTCACCGCTTCAGTATGATAATAAATAAAACCATAAAAATTGTGTTATTGGTACTAGACAACAGATATAAATACTTACATAGATAATTATATACTTAAATACAAATAACATACACGACTCAGGTACATACATTCGTATTCATCATACAAACATTTGCCCCTCCCGGGTATCGAACCCGGAACCTCCTTTGTAGTCAGGACCACTAACCACTAGGCTATTCGGTCGGCATCTGTCTAAGATAGGACCATATAGCATTCAGCTAGGTCCGTTTGCTGTCGCTGCCTAAATCTAGGGCCTGTCGTGCTTTTATGGCCCCAAATTTCATTATTTTCCAAGCAGAAAGCTGGAATATGTATTAAAAATAAAACACCAAAAACATTAGTAAATACCTCAACGATCCATACAATGAGTAATTTTTGACTTTCGAGCCGCGCGCCATTCAGTGCCGGCTAAAATATACGCTCGCGTATTTGATTGGCCGCGGCTGGCGAATGTCGAGCGCTCGAAAATCAAAAATCGACCTGGGGTGCAATTTTGGAATCTCACCAGGTGACTTAAGCTCACCAAAATGGCCGAATCTCTATGAAAAGCGACCATTTTGGTGAGCTTTAGTCATCTGGTGAGATTCAAAAATCGCACTCTTGCAGTTATGAAATGAAATAGGTATATCATCGTTACGACCGCGGCGCGCTAAGCGGGAGTAATACGCGCGGTGCACGGTGCATTGTTTGCCTCGTGAATATTCATAAGACACCGGACTGAGTTGTCCCGACTATTTCCCTTATAAAAGAATATCTGAGTCCTTCAAGACTCCGACTACTTTAGATTGAAATGAACTAGGTACTTCACTCTTTGTCGTGAATCCCGTTTTTTGCACTTTAGGTTTTTTTTAATACAGTGTTTATAAAGCTTACGGTGAACTAGGAGAACAGTTACTTGTGTAGTAGTGTTTTAATGAAATGCATAAAAAGAAGAAAACAATACAGTGGTCTACCCTATTTAGGTGCAATGGTGGAAATATTAAGTGACGTCGTCTCTGTTTTTCGAAAGAAAGTTTTTGTGAGAAGCATAATTTTTAATAATTAATAAGAACAAACTTTTTTATGAACGCTTTTTATCAATGAATTGTTGCTATCAGCTCCACTTATAGGTATGTATGTACACGACTACAGATAGGTACCAAATATTGGGTCAATCGGATAACTAGAAGTTGTTCAGAATTGAGTTGCAAGATTTCACCCAAACGTTAGTATAGTCGACCAAGTAATTGCTAAACCACTTTTCAACCTTATTCTTTTGTAATACGTTTGAAAAACGGTTAAAAAATGTCTTGACCGACTATACAGACTGACCGACGAACAGAGTAAAAGTTAAATTAAAGTTTATTATGTTTAGATTTACACTAGTCTAACAGATCAGATAATTAATTCCTCAGTAAAGCTCTAACTAATTAGTAACATTAGAAAGGGATGCACAGAGATAACCTAAACGAGGTCAGTCATGCAACCGGTGTCAGCAATGGTCCGGCCGCTGAAATCAAACATAGTTACGCTTTCGTAGTTTGAACGAAATGCAATTTAAAGCGTCAAACTTCACCATCATACATTACAAGGGTGATAGACTGACGAGTGAGTTCGCGTACTTTTGGCTCGACGAGCTTTTATCGCCAAACGGAAACCCGCTCAAAAATAACTTTAATCAATGAAAAAAATGAGTAGGCCATTTTCATTACGGCTTATGTTTTAGTCCGCTGCAAACAGCTTTCAAAACCTTTTTACCCGACTACGGCAAAGCCAAAAGGAAGGGTTATGTTTTTAGCTCTACAATTTAGAAATCTCTACAAAGTTTCTTGAATGCTAATACTATAATTTTACGTGGCATGTGCAAAAAAACATGGCTTGCGCGGAGATAATAGTAGATGAAGTGTAATTAATGAAATGAAGTAGTATTAGAACTTTGACCTACGATATATCGTAGGTCAAAGTGAAATCTCCCCAATGAAATCCGGCGGAGTCTGTGCACCTAGCACGAATATTCTCGATACGCGTTAACTCGCTACGTAACTCGGTGCGTCTCTATCCTTCTGGGTTGGTTAGAACGAGACGCACTGAGTTACGTAGCGAGTTAACGCGTATCGACAAGATTCGTGCTAGGTGCACTGGTCTAAAGCCTTAGTATTCGGTCAACACCGGATTTATACGGACAGATGGAAACCCTACACACGAGATGAGATACGCAAACTTACTCGTTCGTATATCATCACTTAGAGACAAACTGAACCAATAATATAAGATACGACGCTGTGAGCTTGCCTACCCGAATGTCAAGCTGTAGTAAGTTTGTTTGTGCAAGTACAGCCAGCAGTAAGAGAAACTTTGATTTCGTTCGAAATCCGACCTTTCGTCGGACACTACAGGTATCTGTCTGTAGTTAGAGGTTACTGTACAGTCATTCAAACAGAATTTTGGGTTATTCTAGAACCTTTTCGTAATGAGTAATCACTGTAACATTAAAACATTTACTATCCAAAGTCATGTGACATTTATAGTGAAAGGGTTTTACAGTAACCCAGAATGCCGTTGAGTTAACGTACAGTCTTGCCTTCCAATGCTTATATTTAATCTTTTTTACTTAGCAAAAGTGGTATTTAGGTGACTGTAGTGCAGTTGATAGTCAAGTTGGGTCGCTCAGCGCCGCAGATTGAAAAGTAAGCAGACTCAGAGTTTGTTATTTGCTTACGTTTCACTGAATCGCAGCAAACTCTAAAATCCTTCCTCCTACATTGCAAACGCTCGTGCATCCTCGGGGAGTAATCAAACGTTAGTTCAAGTAGTTCTCTGTAAATGTTCAAAAATATGCAAGTTTATTTAGATGTTTCACACTCTCACAGAGTGCGATGAAGTATGTAGGAGCTTGTAACTGCGTTTTGCACGGGAGTGGCGAGATTTGTAAGCCCAGAGGCGTGACCACTGGAGCTCGGCTCAGCGATTCTCTTGTGGTGACCACATATGCTCTTTTTACCCGACTTATATTTTACTATGGCCCTTGGATGAAAAACTAAAGCATGGATATAGCCTCAGTACATGTCAAGAATGAACCCAAGACTGTCAAAATGGTTACCTTTGGTGTGGGTCAAATATGGATGAAATGTTAGTTGTTTCATAATTAGGACCATCTTATCCTCACTTTCTATTTTTTTTACAGAGACCTTTTATGGAACTACAAAAATCACAGAATTAGGTACCTACTCATTTGTATTTCAGAAATATTTGTTAGCTGAAATAATATTTTAAAACTTTTAGTACTTAACTTATTACTACATTATGTAGCATTTAATAAACTCTTTCAACAACATTTGCTTTTTATCGTTTAGTACCGTTAATGTTCGTAAGAATCATAATGGCGTAAGTAAAATTTATTTCCTAGTAATACTGCTTCTCCTGATGCATTATTCATACAACAAGGCACTCCAATTAGACACTTCAAAGTTTCCGTATTTGACAGGACTTCGTTCTTGCACAATTTACATGGCTGTTTGTACTGCAGCCACTGTAAGACGAATAAACAGCAAACTATTGTTTACTATGGTACTGAGAAACTTTGATTCATTAAGTTAAGGCTGCAGGAATATTTCACGGAATAGTTTTCTACGTGATCTTTCAATGTTTTGTGCATGTTGTACGGTTGGTGTTGATTTTTAAAGAACATAAGAAGGGTACATTAAAGGAAGGGAATGTTAATAAAATTAAAGTTTATAAACTGTTACCCGACTACGGAAAAAACTAAAAAGTAAAAAATAAGTTATGATTGATTACTATCATTGTCCTATAGAGTAAGGCATGCCTTTTGATGTGTTAGATATTACTGTTAATTTACTACTGTTTAAGTCTTCTGGCAGTGTCCCATAAATAGCGTAATAATGCAAATCCAATGCCTTGGTCGTGCGTCAACTACAACTATCAAGTATACCAAATACGCACGCTAAAAACATAACCCTTCCTTTTGGCTTTGCCGTAGTCGGGTAAAAAGGATCAAGACAGGCTAACACGTAACATTTTAAAGGCTTTTTCGTATGGACAGGTATTTTTTGTCAATCAGTTTATTTTTACAAAAATGTGTAGAAAATTCAACAAAGTAACCCTGTAGACTGATCGGCCCGTCGATAAACCAGCGTTACCTCTGGGAAATGCTCCCTGGAATTTATATAAAGATCGGGGTCGACTTAAAAACGTTTACGATTGTTTTTCTTTATAAAAGTTAAAGGAATCCTTTCGGACTTTTTCTGTTTTTACAATTATAGTAGTATGTCTGTATGTATGACTTATTATTGTACATAACACAAATAGTAGTAACTACTACTATTTGTGTTATTTGTGTGTTAAGAGTCATACATACAGATACTACTATAATTGTGAAAACTCAAAATCCGTTGCATGGTTTAAGGGTCGTTTTAAACCGAGATCAAATTCCAGTTTCATACTGCGTTAGTATAAAGCTAGAACTTGAGTACGGTTTAAACCTTCAACAATATCTAATAGAGTGGAAGTAGGACTTAGTTAAATTTCAAAGCAATCTCGTCAATCTCGGCATTTAAGTTACTCGGCCGTGGTCAGAGCATTCCTGCGTAAATATAGAAATCACAAATAACCGTTCCAATAATCTGTAAAAATAGCTCTTTTCATGCCCGATTGACTGGCGATGAAAGCTGTTTGGAGATGAAGGACGCTCGTTATTGGACACAATGCTTTATTCCAAGGAAGATTGAAAAATAACTTCTAAATAAATACATCATTCACACACTTTATTTATTAATACTAGATTCGATAGACAGAGAGATAGGTAAAAATTCCATTCAACGCCACAAATCCCGCGATTGAAATGCAACTAATTTCACAGTTTGTGGTCTAATGGAGATACGCCTAATGTACCTACTCAAAGCTGTCCATCATTGAATGACGAAGTTATTTACAGGATGAGTAAGTGGATAAGTTAAATGACAAAGTTATGCGTAACTCAGGCCGACACAGCAACACTATCGTGACTTGCGACTTGTCAGTCAAGTTCATTGTTTAAAGTTTGTTCGCGGCTGTTTGGTTTCTTGCTACCTTCACAAACAACAAAGACATTGCAGACATCAAAACTTCTACGGTTAGATGGCTGGTTGCATGAAGGTATATAGCAATCAAAAAAATAAGGTTATCAGTCAGACAGAACATAGGTAGACAACCTATTTATTTAGCTATGCAACGTACTTTAGATACAAATAATTAAAACTAATTCCGACACGTTCAGTTATGATCAAAGCCCCTAAGGCTATTAACATCAAAAAAAAACTAAGACTGTCATCGTCATCCAACAATCCTTAATCGTGCAGGCGTATTAAGTCCATCCTCTCATTTTCGCTGTTAGAAGTTTAAACTACGACAACTCTTATTGACCTTACTGTATACTTTATTCTGTTGCGTTGATTAATTAACATTTTCGGTCCACCTACCTACCTAATATGATTAGTAATAGTATCATTAAACCTTCTTTAATTATGCTGTAATCAAGCCCAAATAAAATTACATAATAGGTATGGAAAACATTTTCTCACTTATTAATAAAAAAATTAAACCCCTTTTTCGGTCTTACCACAAAACCATAGACTATGTACCAAACGACTATTTTTAAGTTTTAGGCATACTTTAAGCAGCTGTCATCCCAGAAATATCTCTAGTTTATCAAGTGTCCTCATGTTTAGTTTCTATGGTGAGACCGGTTATAATTAAATTACTAAAAACTAAAGATACATATTTTAAATAAAGAACACTAACGGTTTCAGTACTTCAGTGTTATTATTTGTACCAGTAGTTGACATCATTGTGTCTCGTTTTCACTAAATTTCCGTATCTCGTCAATCACTGTCAAAGACTGGGGCGCTTACCTTACTTACGTTTAGTGCGCTTATAGTTTATGAATTGATCATAAGGGTTCACTCCCTCAGTTTTATATTAAAGCGCTAATCCTCCATCACTTTAATTAGTTAAGTATTGTACCCATATATGAGTAAGATGGGCATATTAATAATTACAGTTTCACGTTGGAAATCCAAAGGGTAATTAACACCGCTCGGTTAATTAATTTCATTAATTCGCGACTTGCCCGGGCCTGGTGTTTACACAAACAGTACAATACCTGTACCTAGGCTTCCTTTTAATTGTACATCCGCTTCAGTCTGTATTCCGCAGAGAATTAATTTTAATGGCGCTTTAAGGTTTCAGTGTTCCAGTGGCGAAACAAGTTTGTAGAATTTCATTATCAATTACACTACAATAAAATTATCAAAAATAAACGCCGAATTCATTTGCTTTAAAGTTAGAAAAAAGTACGTACATAACTAGTAGTTTTTTTTTATTACTAAGTTGTTTAAACGTGTCAATAAGCCTTCATGATTTTCTTTCATAATTACACCTTTCTATAGTGCAACAGACCTTTAGCTCCTTTTTATTACCTAAATTAGACTGAATTTACTTTATTACCTATATAATTTATTTGCATGATTAATTTCAGTTTTTTCGTCTTTTTTCTGGACTCAAGCTTGCACTGAGTTAATCTAGAACTCACTAAATCAATCTTCAAAGACTACATTAGGAAAAATTTTACTTTGCTCTACTTGCGGAATTCTCTTCCTTCAGTTAAACCTTACTTAGTTTATTACAAGTCTAACCACTGCGTAGTCTTTATAATAATATAATCTGTGCATCAAGATAAAATTACTACCTATCTACGTCTACACATCTATCTTTACATATTAAAAGGGTTCCGTTCCGTTACCGACTGACTAGTTGCGGTTGGCTCGCAGACAAGGCACAGCATGAATCTGATAGAAAATGAAATTTAGAACATGTGTTCCTAAGAGGATGTAGGTGCATTAAGAAATTATTTTTGACAAATCCATCATTAAGGGAAGAGAAGTGAGTATGTAACCCAAAATCTAAGCATACTAAGTGGCACTGGCATAAGGCAGTAGGTACCTAGAGAAATAAACTTACGTGTTTAATTAAAGTTATTTTAGTATCCGATATGTGCGTACCTGCCATGTGTAATAGTATAGCTGGGGAACGAGCGAAAGGCCCATGTAATGGCCGCGCCACACCGGAAGCGTAACGCAGCTCTACGAAGCTAGCTGGAGTCGTGCTGCATACGCAACATACATTTATTTTTCTTCTGCGAGGGGGCCTACCGGTCATTGTTGAACTTTGCAAATTTTATCCCTGAATTATATTTACACAGAAATAAAGCATTTAAAAATTTTAAAAAAAAATGAGAAAAAGATCAATCGTAACTCAATTCAAAGTATTTTGTTAACATGAACTTTAACAATCCATCGTCCATAATAAACATCGAGCAGTAGCGAAAATACCAAATAAGAAAACAAGTTACAAGACAAAATAAAAATCTCGCTATCGAGGGCGACGCTTGAAAGCGGAGTCCATGTTCCGTAAACATTTTCATAAAGAATGTGAAAAGAACTTCAGAAAGAAGGCTTTTGAATGTACTCAGGACTTATTTGAACAATAAGGAACTTGTAATATCTTTATTAGCGTCAAAGTTTTGTTTGGTAAGCACTTATTGAAATTACACTTAAATAAACTTATTTTTTTAAATCTCGTAGTCTTGATAGGCGTGAGTTTATTTCTGAAATGCTGTTCTACACATTAGTCAAAATTGTACTTTGTAAATAAATAAGTAAATAAAATTTCACATACTGCACGCTAGGACTTCAAGTTAACTTTCGGTTCGTACATGCACCATAATTAATTCAAAAATTGGCAAGGCACATTGCTTTGCATTGCTGCGATTGTTTGATCAATGCGGCAACGTATGATACGTGTCTAAGTGTGGTATAGACTCTACACCATAGACACCCGAATATTCTGCTTGAACAATACAATTCGCGCGGCTCCACTAGTACCCGCACTCATAAAGGTCCAAAGTTAATAAAAACTTTATCGCGGGCACGTCGGGGATATAAAATATGACTTTACAGGGCACCTGCTCAACAATACATAAAGCCGGGCATTAGATACTTGTCACAACAAATGAACGCGGGGAAATACCATTTTATGGGCCATAAAGCTTAAGGTGAGCAATAAATAAAACACAAGAGTGTCTTCCCGTAGTGGACAAGATGAATTTAGGGCGTAAATAGACGCGCGGGTGTAAAACAAGCAATTGGGTGAAGCGATAGTCCCCGCGGATGAGTTACGACGCCGTTCCGCCGGAGATACGCACTCGGGATTACAAAGTAAATACTTGGTAGCGTTACAATCTCAATTTGTAACTAAGGAAAAGAAAGACACATCCCCTTTAGACAGCCGCATCGTCGATTCACATAACCGGTGTTATGTCCCTGACAATACAGTGAGAAGTGGCAAGCTCGAGTCCTGATAGAGGTGGGCATTTATCTAATTAGGTATAATATGAATATTTCTATTCGAGTCGTTAACTTTATATTATTATTATATGCTCACGCCTGTTTCCATTTGGGGTAAGTGAGACCACAGAACGCTATTTGCTCTGGTCCTGGCATGCTTCCCTCACTTCATACACTTTTTCTTATTTTTATTTGTGTAAATTTTATGTGTATTTCTATTTACCGTTATAAGTAAGTAAATCCCTTGACGCGACCCTTTTCATTAAACTATATTATATAATGAGTATCATATTATATAAATCATAAATTTATGCTCAGGGTAGCGACAACTGAATGGCATCACATGACACGAATTTGCCTAGTTTCCTCCGAAGTTTATTTTGTATCCTAATGCCATTGTGGTGACACTATTTATAAACCAA
This sequence comes from Ditula angustiorana, assembly GCA_963691745.1. NCBI lineage: Eukaryota > Metazoa > Arthropoda > Insecta > Lepidoptera > Tortricidae > Ditula > Ditula angustiorana. The sequence continues at coordinate 6,283,937 of OY829490.1, read as the reverse complement.
TATCCGCAAATAAGATATTCTCGGAACGTCAGCAAGCAATCCATGTGTAAGTAGATTTATTGCGGACTAAAGTGCACTGTACTGAACTAATCTGCATAGTGCATTAAGCAATTCGCGTTAGAGGTTATGTACACTTTGCGTGGTGTTAAGTGTGATTTTATACGTTTGCTAATTGCACTTGCAGCAAATTAATCAAGACGCTCTTAACGATGCCACCACACTTCGCTATTCTTGTTCGCCTTTCGGGCATTAAATCACTGCTACTCTCGACAAAAACGATAAACGCATCTTTTATATCACTTTTTTTCACCTGAATTAGCTTGAATCATTCTGTGGCCCTAAACTAACATGACCGGCCAAGTTTAGTTTATCTGAGTTTATCTCCATAGAGATAAAGGGACGCACATATCCCTTTTATTATGACACCAGTTAGACAGCCGTAGGAAGGGATAAATTAAACCTGGGCCGCCACGTTAGGACCGCTGGAGCTTGCATGTAAACGAACGAGTCATTAACTACTAACTAAGTATGTAAATACTAATGATGACAAATCCTAGAACCAATTGCAAGTTCGTCATGTAAATAAATTATTCTATTCAATTAATTGAATTATTTAATTTAAAGAGTACCTAACCTTGAAGCAGCCTCATTTTTCGCAAAATTTTTAAACAAAATTGAAAAAAACTAATCAAATGAGTATTGTTACAAAAAGTTGTGAAATATCAAGTAGACAGCTTCAAAATACGGATGGATGTATTTTTCAATAATTGCCAATGAGTACTTAAATCGGTTTGTTTACATGTTTATTAAATTCATCCAGGACATGCTATTTTGATATTCCAGTAACGTGTCAACTGGCTCTGAAGCAGGGCACGACACACGCCACGATGAATATTAATCAAGTGCTTATAAACACATTCTTGTAGAAGGTAAATGAGTAAATAAACTTTAATTTGTCGGTGTTGGTGTTAGCTTTGATCTCAATTCTTAACATTCAAACTTTAGCCACAAGGCCGACTTTTTACACTTTTAAATATTTAGTATTTCACGCGTTTTAATATAGCAGATACTTAGTCGAATCGATTACATTTAAGTTCCAAATACATGCATGTTTTGTTTAAGCACGCTTTCTATCTGGACACATTTGCTTTTAAGCAAACGCAACGCATATTTATTTTAAGCGATGGATACCCCATTATTAACCATGGACATAAAGTTGTTATTTTTACAGTAAAATATTAGCGGAGCTACGGTTGGGACAAAGGTGGACAATGCCCACCAAAGAAAACTCTTCGCTCACCCTAGAAAACCACCCTAACTACGCCAATGAGGGGGGACCTTATGGTGGCCAACTGTCCTGTATTTTACAGGACGTCCCGTTTTTCAGCTACCATTTTGGCAGTGTCCTGTATTTTAATAAGAAATATAGAAAAACGCGTAGTCCCGTATTTTTCCATTAATCCTGTAATTTGAGTTCATATGTCCTGTAAAAGGAGCACACAGGGTTGGTCACCCTAGGGGAACTACAAGCGGGCAACGATCTGAGATTTCTCTTGTGATCGCTGGTTTCTATGGGCGGTGGTGATCACTTCCGATCAGGTGCTCGTTTGCCTCCCTTTGCTTTATTACAAAATCCTTCAGATTAGTAGCTTGAAGATCTGACTCTGATTTACTAGCATAGTTTAAAACGCTCGAAAAAGGGCATGAAGCTAGATTGAGTATGGTCGTTAGCAATAACACGAAGGAACGGCAATTTGATGCTCTCCAACTTCCAAGATATTTCAACTCAGACCGATCCAGATCTGCCTGAGGAGGATCGTATAGTTAAACGAGTTCATTTTTCACTAAACCTTCACTTGCTTTTTAGAGTAGATATTTTAGACATAAACAAATCGACGAGACATTTTTGAAGTTAAAGCCGCGAAATAATTGAAATCAATAAATCACGTGTTCCAGAAATTTTATAGAATTAACCCTTTAGGAGGAGAATAATATGGACTAGAACTGTGTTTAGAGATCCAATAAAATCCGTCAATTTTAAGGCGCGAGACATAGGTTTTAGTATTTATTAACCACTAACTGAAGACATGAAATAATACGATTTCCGACAATCAACCCGTAAGGCGTGCATCGCCGCCTTATAACAGCAAAAGTTTGAAAAACCTACGAAATCTGTGCGAAACGAGGGCAGATAGCTAGTAGGTTGTATTATAACGAAGGTACGCATCCGCGCCTTGTAATGGAAATTGGTATTACGTCGCTAATATAAACCCAACAGGCCTGCCTCGCAGGCTGAGTTTCGCGCAATTAAATAGCGCTGCATCGCGGCGGGGTTAATCGACAGGTAAGTCGATTGCAGTGATGGGTTCCAAGGAACCGCTTCGAGTTAAATTGGATTTCGGAAGTTACTGTTCGGGTCAAACAAATGTCGAGCGAATATCAAGCATGAAACAACAGATGAAATCGATAAACGAATATTATACGAAATACGAAAAGGTGGTAGGTAAGTCTAACGGAAAATTTGAACGAGCCGAAAAGAGTTTAAAACAAATGGCTTGAGTTTTACTTGGCTGCGGTTTTGGCGGTAGGAAAGTTTTCCCTTGGTATACCAGATAACCTTGCAATCAGACGTGCTCCATTAAGCCTTTGTTAGCCAACAGTCTTAAAACAAAGTATAATTGGCGACTGATGTTGTAAAAGAAACCCATGAGATTGCAATTTGAGCGGCAGTAATCTCAGGAGACGCCTCACCGACGTAATCAAATCCGAGGCGCGACCGAGAGCCTTCGAGGGGCCTCCGCGTCACACACACTCACTTACCCCTCGTTGACGTTTATTGATCACTGCACTCGCCAAAATAATCAAGTCAGTTCTTACAAAATATACAAGGCAAGGAACCAAAGATGCAGTTATTAATGGACACTATTGTGTTTCGTCATTTTAAACACCTCCAAACTCGAATGTGTGTTCTGGTGATAAAAGGGGAATGTAGGTACAATTGGTCGAAGTTGAGTTTTAAGTACTGCTAATGAGATTTATACACCGTAAAATTCACAGACCTCCATAGGTTGATGCATGCACTTGTGGTTATAAAATAAATTGATGGAAGGAGCGACTTACGCTACGCCTTATTTTGTTACGCAAAGATTGGCATTTTACTGTAATGGAAAAAGAGCCAAGGTTTCTCGCCCATGAAAAACACGAATAACGATTTTTTTGTGTCAAACATAATACTATAATTCGGGTTTATCGCGATTTTTCATCTATACTTCCAGTACAATTACCTAAAAAAGTAAAAAAATTAAATGTGCCACCAAAATTGGCTGAAAACGATATCTTGTTTGATATCGACATATCCATGCAATAATAAAGCCCTGAAACAACCTCCTAAGCTGTAATAACACATTAAAGTGGTTCTAAATCCCCGCGTCGGCGCTCCGTTCCATTGCCAACTTAAAGGATATTTCACACTCCGAAGTAAACCTGAAGAATTATAATAAATCAACATAACGTAAAGCAAAGTTTGTGCCCTCTAAATAAACAAATATGCAGAATGGAAGGAAAGGTAGCAAAAGATCTCTTATTTTATGTAGCTATCTGCTTACTCTTATTAAAAAATGCTAGCTCTAGCCTGTGATGCTAGGTAGACATATAAAACAACATCTAGCAAAAATCTAATAAATTATGTGTTTATTAACCAAGATTATGACGATGGTGTTTTGTAATTCAAGGTCTTGTTCGAGGTGAAGAACGCACTGAAAATTTAACGCAAGGGCGACATAATGCTTACGTAGCTGCAATCAACTTGTCAACCTTTGAAATATGACTATGAGCCGCAGGCGTGTCGCCATTAGAGTCGCTCCTCTCCGGGCTCTCAGTTCACTCGTCTCTCCGCGATCAAGCTGACTAGTACACGCCGACAAAAGGAGGTGCCATGACTTTCCACTCAAACAGTTTGTTTCCTGATTCATTCGGGCCCATTCACAATGGCATCGCGGCCCAAATGGAAGACAAACCAAAGAACAAAGTAATTTTTCTGGATGTGACTCCCAACCGCACACCTGTTTTCAAGCTATCCTCACCTAATGCGGTAGCTCCTATGAGGGACAATTTAATGAACCCCGATATTTCTAGAGATATTATCTACGAGAATATAAAGCCGGTATTCACAATTCTGAGGATGATGGGCGTTCTTCCTTTGACGAGGCCTTCTCCGGGTGTGAGTCTATTCCAGCCCGCGTCTCCGTCCATGTTGTACTCCGTTATAGTCTACATTAGTCTAATCGGATATGTTCTATACTTGTCTTTGCATAGAGTCCAAATAGTGAGAACTGGTGCACAAGAAGGCAAATTTGAGGAGGCTGTAATTGAATACCTTTTTACGGTCTACTTGTTTCCGATGACTGCAGTGCCCATATTGTGGTATGAAACAAGAAAAATTGCTGGAGTGCTAAACGCATGGGTAGAGTATGAGGCAAGAATATACTATTCTTTAATAACATGATGTTATCTCTTTAGTGAGAGATAGTGAGCTTATCCTATTATTACTCAACAGATTGCCTACAAAAAGCTATCCGGGCGCATCCTTCCTGTGGGGCTTTATAAAAAAGCTTTAGCTATGGCCATAATCATCCCAACCCTTTCAACGGCGTCAGTGATCATCACCCACGTAACCATGGTGCACTTCAAGCCAACGCAGATCATTCCATATGTATTTCTAGAAATTTTGACTTATATTTTGGGTGGTTACTGGTACCTGCTGTGCGAGACTCTTAGCATTTGTGCACACATCCTGGCAGAAGATTTCCAACAGGTATAAAGCAAGATAATAAGTAATGCTTAGTAATACATGGGCACCGGGCGGACACGCCATACAAAATTTGCAAAGTTCACTACACTACACTACATGAGCAAGCTTAGGTGTCATTTGTAGAAATTCGCGCCTAATAAGTGTCGTTTAATAAAGTCGTCCGTTTTCCGGCAATCTAGGGGGCGGAGGTCGCAGTATCTAAATCAATTGCAATATATTGTGTGGCGGGCGATTCTGTACGAACAGTCGACCATAATAATTACAGTCATGCCGGCATAATTACAGTCTGTGAAATAATATGAAAATGCTGTAGTGTTTTAACAGTGCTATAGTGGATTTAATAGATAATAAACAAAAATCAAAAAAGCATGAATGGCTACACGTAGGCGAAGTAAAACCGTAATACGAAGTCCTGCCTTAAAATATTGACTTGATTGATTGTCCAGTTTTTTAAATTGGCTTTTATATCATCCATCAAATGTAATAAGTAAATTTGTCGTTTTAATCCCTGTTGCTTTGTTAATAATATAACAAATTATGACAATCCTTAAAAATCTGTGTCAAGCTGCTCAATAAAGACGATTTCGTCTTCATTTTTCGATTGTCTTTAGCAGCCATTCTTTTTCACCCATTAACGCAAGCTCTTCGTTTGTTTAACACTTTCGACGGCGGTAAACGGCTATAGCCGTTAGAATAATAGATTAGAACTACTTGTTAAGGTTCAGAGGATGGAAAACGTTACCATTGTTTATATGGAGAGTGCTTGGAATGCCTTAGTTTTAACTTGCTTCTATTTTGTAGGCTCTTCGGCACATAGGTCCAGCTGGTAAGGTGGCAGAGTACCGCGCACTCTGGCTGCGTCTCAGCAAGCTCGCTCGCAACACTGGCATTGCCAATTGCTACACCTTCACTTTCGTCAGCCTCTACCTGTTCCTGATCATCACATTGTCGATCTACGGCCTACTCAGCCAGATCTCAGAAGGATTTGGCATCAAGGACATCGGCTTGGCTTTGACCGCTTTCTGCAGTATTATGCTCCTGTTTTTCATTTGTGATGAAGCTCATTATGCTTCTCAAAACGTAAGTACTTAAAAATGTACCAGTCTTTACGACCTGACATGTTATAATAGATGGGATTTTGGCGAAATATACTATTATGGTGATCGCAAATTTTTTGAATAGCCTCTTGGCTATGGAATACCAGCAAATTGCTTATGGCTTACTAACTCATTGTATTAGTTTCTGTACAGGATTTGTAGCTGTACCTACAGAAAAATTATTATCATCATAGTCAGATTGGCATACCTATATTAATTAGCCCACTGCTGAACGTAGGCTTCTCCTAAGCCTGATCTTCAACTCTTCTCATCTAGATGCTGCAAACCACTCTGCACACATTGTCGCTTTATCCAACCAGTCTCTAACATAACCGGCTCAGGTTTGACTTTTCCCTCCTTGCGTCCCTGTTACACTAGTGTTAATGCCAAGCTGCTAATGCTGCTACCTCTGTTTCAATAGATCTTAGGTAAGTATCAATTTATTTGATGCTGATCGTACTGGTACAGGTGCGACTAAACTTCCAAAAGAAGCTTCTGATGGTGGAGCTGTCCTGGATGAACACGGATGCGCTGACCGAAGTGAACATGTTCCTGCGTGCCACCGAAATGAACCCCTCGCAGATCAGTCTCGGAGGGTTCTTTGACGTAAACAGGACCCTCTTTAAATCGGTAAGAGTTGGCTTGGCTATCAAGTAGTTCGTAGTAGTAAGTGCAGTTCGATTTGTTTACTGCTTTGTACTTAAGCTGGTAGATAGTAATATAGCTCGAGAATGTGTGGGATAGAATAAAGGAAACAAGCGCGCCTTGAAGCAGTGGGGTGATTTTTGACTTTCGCCAGCCGCGCGCTAAAACAGTACCGGCTAAACTATGCGCTCGCGTCTTTGATTGGTCCTCGGCTGGCTATTGTCGAAAGTTAAAAACGTAACGTGCTAATTTTAATGTTTTAATGTTTTTGTTTTATAAATATGTATGTTAGTTTTTAACATGAAACTACCGTGAGACTCAGACATATTAATAAAACGGATCACTCACGCAAAAAATACGAGAGTGATCCGTTTTATTAATATGTATGTTAGTCTTTAAGGTATTTTTTTCTATGGGCCTATGCAGCCTGAAATAAATGGTTCTATTCTATTTTATTTATTCTAAAAATTATCCCGCTGGTCAGTGAGAACGCAATTGAATCTAAAATTATGTTTTTCTTTATTAAACCGGTTTCTGGGCCATATATATTTTAAAAAGTCCTTTGGCATACTACTGCAATGCTCTCTTACGTCTTGCTCGTAAAATGATGATACAATTTTAAATGAGAATTAGGGATTTAATTGGATGCTCTATGCCTTCGATAAAGCTACTCTGCTACCAATGCTGGCCTATTTTATGTTCACAGTTACTGGCTACAATGGTCACATATCTAGTGGTTCTGCTGCAGTTCCAAATCAGCATACCCGATGACTCGCAGATGCAGAATCAAGATGACGACGATGATTTCATGAACGCCACCGCCTCCGTCACCGATTCGCCTACCACTTTCACTACCACGATCACCACCCTGCTCACCACCCTTGCTAAAAAGAAAAGGAAACATTAAGTCCTACAAACGTAACCATTAAATAACTACTTAGAGTAGGTACAAAGCATACTATAAGAATTAAATTACCAAAAGATGCTTTTATTTGAAAAAAAATAGTTGACTAGGTTCTTAAAAAAAAGCTTCACACTGATGCAGCGCCGTCTCATTCGCGCGTTTAGAGGCGCAAGAGAGGGCGCTGCTTCGACGTCGAGCTCGTCACTGTTGCGCTTAGAGAATTGCCTTCCTATTCAAAGTCCTCTCGTTTTGTTTTCATTTTGTGCATCTAAATTGTATAATCATCTTTGCCTGTAAGCAGTGTGATTCTCTAACGTAGATAACATCGTTGCATCAAACGACACTTCAGCGATGAACGCTAATTCTGTACACAGAGATTCGAGCGCGACCGAGCGAGACAGATCCCCGGCGCTGCGTTGAGCACAGCGATGTCATATTAGAGAATTACGCTACTAGGCAGGGGTGGACTGTGATTGTTTGGAGCCCTGGCAGTGGCGTAACAATGGGGTGGCAGGGCTGGCGAAATGCCACGAGCCCCGACCCAAGAGGGCCCCGGCCCGATACTTTTTAAAATTCACAATATTGTCCAATGTCTTCGATGGAGGATGGGGGAGGGGCTTTATATCCACGGGGTGCTGGGCTGCTGCCCAAAAAGCCAGTGCGGCTGATTTGAGGGAGGTAGGACCTCGTGCAAGGTCGTGATCACTTACTATCAGGTGACCCGCTTGCTTGTTTGCTTCCTATTTTATAAAAAAAAATAAAGCCGTTTATATTGATCCGCTCCCATGCCTGGGTCTGCCTCGCCCCTGGTGCCAGAAAATAAATATGCCCGGTCAGTCACATTTAAGCTTGGCTGTAGATTTCTTATTTTGGAGTGCAATGTGCTGTTCCCGACACGATCGACCCTTCTGGTACAGTATGCTGCCGGCATCACATTGGCAGACATTGAGTTTGAAATTCAGGTTTTTAGGTAACCTGAGCAACCAAAGTTTTCTCAGGACAGAATGTAAAAAACACGGATAAAATGATTATTCCCAGAAATGCTAAATCTATTTTTCGCCCCCGTAAACTAGGTATATTGTAGATTTCATCGAAACCGTTAGAGCTGTTTGAAAACGCGTTTATAATCAAATAGAATAATTGTGTATGATGTTGAGCATTGTATTTAGGTCAGGGTGGGAAAGATACACATAACAACAAACGCTAAGTGCATCGTTGACAAGTAACTAAAATGTATTATTATGTAAAATGTGTTATTATAAAAGATCCTGATGAAATACATTCGAAAGTTATTTTATTTCGTCGAAAAAACGTACATACTAGGTACATGTTTCACATGACGTGAATTAATCATATCCCGGAAGTAGTCTTCCCTAAGATCATGAAAAGAAATTTATTTTTATAAACATATTCTGAAGATATTCACGTACTTCCAATTTGTGATTGCGCCACAAACTGTACCTACCTAGCTCAAATATCAGACAGTGAGTAAACCGCGAATTTCACATAAGTTTTACGCTTTTTAACCGAGGAAAAATAACGGAGGAGATTCTCTAACCCGTATTTATTATTATTTATGTACAATCACGCATAAGTTTTTACCATGTTTTTACAGAGGTTTTTTTTGTAGTCTGATTTTGTTGAAACTCTGAAGGCTTTCTTCATTCGACAATCATTGCTAACAGCGCCATCTCTTTTGTTACGGCTACAACTCAACACTAGCGCTGCGACACCTAAAAAAACCCTAGAACACTACAATGCGTATGAACTTATCAAGTCGATTAAAGCATCAGGAATTTCATGAACATGAATTACCGAATGTTTTATTTTTGGATCTGGTTCCTTGTATGACTTCTTAAAAAAAGTTTTTCATTGCCATCTGCCTGACTGTACAGACTCAGTCTCCTTTGCCTTTCTCTGACAAGGGATAAATTATGAAAAAACAACAGCTGTCAAAGATGCGAATCGTCTAGAAATTTAAATGAATTGGTTAAACAGTTTCTGAGTTTCGTATTAAAAAGAAGATAGATAAGTATGAACGAGTTCTCTTATAAACAGTGAACATCCAACCCATCACTATTAGAAGCATTACAAAATAATCAAGAAGTGATTGTGTAGTATTTTTGTGGACTTACAAATTTTATTTTACAAGCTATTGCTATTCCTGAACCCAACAAAATAGTGTTTTTGTAAAAATGGTGGACTACAGCAAGTGGAAGGATATTGAGGTTGGTAATTGAAATGTAATAAACCGGTCTTATTTATTTATTTTAACACAATAAAGCTAATCCTAAAACGCATTACTTACGAATAAATATGGCAGTCCTAATAATATTCGACATAAACAACGCATTTTCTAGATTTCTGATGACGAAGACGAGACGCACCCAAACATCGATACACCATCGCTGTTCCGATGGAGGCACCAGGCGCGTCTGGAGCGCATGGAAGAGCGAAAAAAAGAAAAGGAAGAGTTCGAACGCAAAAAAAACGAATTCAAGAGAAAAATGAATGAAACTAAAGCTAAAATTGCGGAATCCGACGGGCCCGACTTAGACTCCTTAAAGAAAACATTGGCCGACTTAGAAAGAGAGGATCAAGAACTGCAAAAGAAAGAAGACGAGCTTAGAAAGAAGGAGAAACAGACGCCGTGGAATGTTGATACAATCAGTGAGCCGGGCTTCACCAAAACGGTCATCAACACGAAACCGCCGCGCGCGAAAGATGAGAATTTAACTGAAGAGGAGAAAGAGGAGAAAATGAGACTGTTTATCAAAGAAAATGAGAAGTTATTGAAGCAGTTTGGCATGCTCAGGAAGTATGAAGACTCTAAAGCATTCCTTCAGCAACACACGCAATTGGCGTGTGAAGAGACCGCCAACTACCTGGTCATTTGGTGTATTAATCTGGAGATGGAAGAGGTAAGCATCATCATCATCATCACATATATAAAATCAAATTTGTATGTACCATACTATATTTGTACTATGGTTCAATTTCCATATACAGGTTGATAAATCACCTCTGACCAGCTATAATAGCACGCTAACATTTATCGCATACATCAATGCTTTGGTCCCTCTTGCACACACTTACTGGTTAGAATGGGATAAATGCTTTGTCGTCAATAAAAGCTAGCGTCCTAGGCCCCCAGATAAGGGTTAAGTGATCTATGCATAAGATTATTATACTCATGCTTGGGTGTTTAGGAAGCACTGGAACTCCTACATGGAATTTAGGTGAAGTGTAATGAACAGGGGTTATGGAGGTCAAACGTGCAGTGGCCTGACCTGCCAAATCTGGGATCATGGTCAAAGGGTACCCCAAATTAAGAAACATTAAAAATTGATAGGAAAATGTATAGTTTCTATTTCATGAAGGTTTCATTTTGAATTGTGGTTTTCATCCTAATGCTTTTTGTCTTACAGAAACACGACCTCATGGCCCATGTCGCTCACCAGACCATTTGTATGCAGTATATCCTGGAACTTTCCAAACAGTTGGATGTAGATCCCAGAGCCTGCATTGGATCATTCTTCTCTAGGTAAATATTTGTTAATCATACACTTATCCAGTCATTTTCGTCAGTGAGATCTCTTATCACATCTTTACATCCCTTTTTTCTGTCTCCTTCTTTTCCTTATATTAATTATCTTTAGGGTGCCATGAAGTAACTTTGGATCATTTTATTGTTCGGCCTATCTATTTCCATGTTTAGTAGTAGACAAGTGTTAGAGATTATGAAGCAGCCAAGCCTAGTAATATTACTTTCATAATCTCGTAAGACCCAATATACAATTTAGGACAACCATGACTAAACTCACTCTCTCAAATGATGTGCTTTAAAATTCATAGAAAGACATTTGATATTGGTCTTACCAGGATAAATTGTCCAAAAGCTCCCTACTACACTACATTTTGTATAAAGCAAACATTGTTTAAAATTTTCCTGATTCTCTCACATAGTTATTTGTGCACTGAATTGCACAAAAAACATATTTTGTTCACCTCAATGTTTCATTTCGTTGCAATATCTATGATTTCTGAATATAAATATAATCTGTCCACTTCTCTAAAGAAAGCTACTTGCTTCGGTTTGTCTACTCTTTATTAAAATTGACTATACCTCTCAACATGATCAAGCCATCTTGAAATTATGTCATACTATCCCAATGGTGTGTCCCATGTTTTGTGTAACAAGTTTTTGCCTTTGACTATTACTGGCTGCTCTTAATCATACGCCATATCAACTTGTACACTTTTCACTTTGCCAGGATACAAGTTGCGGAGAAAACATATAAAGACTCGTTTGATGATGAACTAAACCAGTTCAAAGCCAGAATCCAGAAGCGTGCTGCAGAAAAGATTCAGATTGCTCTCAAGGAGCAGGAGGAGGAAGAGAGGAAGGAGAGACTAGGACCCGGCGGGCTGGATCCCGTCGAGGTGTATGCAGAGCTCCCTGATGTAAGTAACAAAGAAAGTACCTGTAACATGCCACAAATGTTACTTACGTTAAATAGGACTAGAATTCCCGAGCGACTACGAAATCACGGGAAAATATAGATACGAATCTATATTTTTCATTCTTGTTTATTAACAAGAATTAAAAATATAGAAACAATATAGAAACCAGCATTAAGCCTTTTTTCAATCAAAACTCAGTTATAATAATGGCTTAATGCTGAGTTTCTTGCGGCGCATTCTTCCGAAGCGCTGGTAGAGTCTGTAGTCTTATTGCGTTAATTGGAACGATTTCACATTTAGTTTTATTAATTTTTTCAATTATTTTTCAAAGGGTATTTGTATTCTAACATTTTTTGTCAGTCTGCCCGTGAACATGAGACCTGTAAAGGGCTCGAAACTTCGGGAATTAGATTCGTTACAATACACGCGATATAAACCGTTTAAATTGTTTTATTTCAATAACTCAGCTTCTGGGCGGCGTAACATTAAGATAAATAAATTAATATCTTGGGACAATTAACACCAATTAACCCAATCCCCAAATAAGCAAAGCTACTAAGGGTACTGAACAATGGATAAAGGATTCACATATCCACACATAACATCCACAAGTCTGATACAAACATACGTATTAATTATATAAACATTTGCGCCTTATGGGAATCAAAGCACTAGGCTAGGTTACTAACCACTAGGTTATCGGGATGTCACAAAACCCAAAAACTGCTCTAATGTTCTGAACAACTTTATTTCAGGAACTGAAAAAATGTTTCGATTCACAAGATGTGCCGCTGCTTCAAGCTACAATAGCTAAAATGCCTGAACAAGAAGCCATTTATCACATGAAGAGATGCATTGATGCTGGATTGTGGGTACCCGGTAAAAACGATGATGAACCCACTATGAAAGAAAATTCTCCGAAACCAGAAGCTGCTCCCACCGTCAGTACTGATGATCTAGATTGAGATTACATTTACAAAACATATTTAATGTAGAATTAACATCAATGATCAAGTTTTACAATTAATCTAAAACATTATACTTTTAAGTCTCTGCACAAGATGCCAGCTGATGGTGTAGAAGACATGGCATTCTAAATCTGTAAAAGCATTATGAATGGACGCCTTTAAATGTTGTTATATGTTAATGAATCTAGATTTGAACAGAAATTAGATTTAGAGCAACAGAATACCTTTGCTTTCCACTATGGAATGTTTTCCTATCTGTCAAATCTGTAATACTTTACAAATAAAAATGTCGAGCAATAACAAATATAAATGAATATTTATTTGCCGAAATATCTATATTTTGTAACCTACAGTTTTAAAGATAGAAATAAAACAGATGTCAGAGATTAATAGTAAGTTTTATTTTTTATCATATAAAACCCAAACACTACCGAATAAACTTTTTGGCTGCGCCGCAGTCTGGTGCAAAGAGAGCGTTAACTCAACCGCGCGGATCTTGCAGACGTACGATTATCTCTTCAATTAGTGTAAATTGAATACAAAACCTGACACGGGCCAATCCTTTGGCTTTGACGAGGAAACTGGGGGTGTTAGTCATCTGGCGACTACCACAAACGTGGAGACTTGCGCCTGTCGCGGCTGCGGTCGTCGAGCGAGTAACCGGCGAAGACCTTTAATTATAATTTTCCCACGGACCAACTAGTTGGTCGTCAACGTGTTCCGCAAGTCAATAGCTGTATTAAACAAAAATTGTACAGACTTACTACAATCGGTTTGAACGAATGTGTCCAAAGGCCGGTAGGCGAGATTAATAGCGTCGCATTGGTTTGCTCAAGTTCCTTACATTTAGGCCGGTTTGCACCAAAACCTTCTCGTGCGACTTTATGAACTCTAATAACGCCGTGTATAACCATTTTTGATCAGTGAAAATTCATATTAAAGCGGGCTTACTGGGGGATGACCTACCATTCAAAACAGGTTACAAATGGCATTGTTTTCTTGGACTTACACTCACTGGGCGTCTGGCACTACAAAGAGATATAAAAACGCGGTGCAAACCGGAGAAATAAAATTGTTTACCATCAGGCGAGCCGAATGCTCTATAAATGCGAATAAAAAAGCCGGCCATTGGCTCCAAGAAGGAGATGTAGGAGGAAATGAAAGGCTAGTGATAAACTTGTACTTTTATATAACAAAACTACAATAGGTGTGTGAGAGCGGGCGCGGGGGCGCTACGTGAGCACGTGCGGCGGCAGCTGCGGCCGCCCCTCCAGCTTGCTGTAGTCGAGGTGAAACTCCTTCGCCACCTGCCGGGGGCACAGAATAAATAATAGTACTAACGTACAGAAACTTCTCTTTTTCGACCACCATTAAACGAAATCCAACTTTATAATCAGGCACATAAAGTTCCTATTACTTCATAAACATTCGCCAGGCGGCATGCGTCAAAAGGAAGGCGCCGCCCGCGCCCCCCTTCCACCCGAAATGCCCTGGCGCACCGCTAGGGTTGGGCTGCTTACTGTAAGACTATCAACGCGCGACTCAGAGTGAGCGGGCGCGCGCGCGGCAAGCCGGCAACCTACTGTGATTAACCTATGCCATAGGACATGCGGAGTAGAACCCCCTGCCGGGGGACGCGGCCTTCAACATTTATTGTGCTCACAACAGTATGGCTCTGACACTTTATTGTTTTTTTCTTAATTATTTGTTGATTAATTAACGTAATGTTGTTTACCTTCCGCCAATTATGCGCGTCAAAAAAGTAGTATGTGCCGCGTTCGTAAGTGGGAGTTTTCTCGACCATAGGCATGCCGGGCGCCTGCGAAATCCACACCTTCTCCTCGATGTGGTACCGCCACTCTCGGTTGTAGCTGCAACCAAGGACACCGTCGTACAGAAAGTCAAAAGGATGTGTGTAGTACAGTGTTCAACTTCATTCTAATAGAAAAAAGTAGAAAAAAGATATTTACGAGCTTGAGTACTTGTCATAAAGGCATATTGCAACCCGGTTTTAAATAAATGTTTTTTCTTTCTTTCTTTCAGTCGCCCTTTTGAACGCCAATGAGAACTATAGTCACCAGTGGCCCGTTTCACTAAGCTAAAAGTTACAATTTTACAAGTCTAAACCGGTTGCCGGTTTAGACTTGTAAAATTGTAACTTGTAGCTTCGTGAAACGGGCCACAGGGGGTGACTATAGTTCTCATTGTCATGTCAGGGGACAGGCTCATATCGTTATCAGAAACAGGTCGGCGGTGATCACTTAATATCAGGTGAACCACTTGCCCATTTGTCGGCTCTAAAAAAAAGTGCAATAGAGACATGCGTACATTACTTAAAAGATCGAAATTCACGTTTTCAAATTATGAAAACTTACCGTGTGAGTGACACTTTTTGTATTGGCTGATTACATACAAAAGCTTTAAAAGCACATCGTTTATCACGATACACACGACACGATACGATATTATAGAGTACAGTCAGGATCAAAAGTGGCTCATCAATTTATACCTTGTCATTTTTTATACCTCGTTTTTTAAGATGAACAATTTTTGTAAACAATCTTATCTTGGTATCTTTTTTGCAAAAGTGCCGTTTTAGAATAAGAAAGAATTGCTAACAAAGATATTACAAATAAGTTAACAAGTTTTCTCATCTTAAAAAAAACGAGGTATACTTTGACGCATTCTTATTGAAGTGCTATTGAACTATATTGATAATTGGTATACTATATTATTTTATGTATAAAATGAAATTTTATTTTTAAATGTAGGTAATAAACACTTACAGCTCGGCGGCGGCTGCTAGTTGCAGGACGTCTCCGACAAAACAGTAGAACAAATAAAATAATAGGTCTTCCTTATATCGACTCAGTCGTAGCGGTGCTAGTTTTTCTCTGATGGAACCATTTATCAGATACTCGGGAGGTACGTGGTAGTCCATGTCTTGTGGTCTGCAAAATAATGTATCTTTATGAATGTGTTGCGTCGGGTCAGGGAGTTAAACAGCTGGAGGAGAATAGACGAGTGGCTTAGACAAACGCGTAGCTCTTAAAATAAAGAAGGATAATTGCGTAGTATAAATGAATAAAATGTGCGCCCTAGTAAAGGGCGAAACCGCACTGCGGCGCACGCTAGAAACAAAATGATCCACGCCAGCTACGTTTTAGATAAAAAAACTAAATTATAAACCAAAACGAAGTTGTAGTTTTGGTGTAATACATTTTTTTAAAAGATCAATTCAGTTTTCTTCATTTTACGTTTTGGTTAATCTTTTTTGTTTTACGGTCAAATACTATTTTTGTTAAACCGCGGACCAAACAAAAGAATGTTACAAGGTTCCCGCTTTGCAATTTGACAGCTCGTACAGTCGAAGTCAATGAGATGTTTACACTTTTTCACTTTATTCCATTGCAATAAGGTGAAAAAGTGTAAACATCTCTTTGACGTCTAACGTACTATTGCGGTAGTTACCAGCCATTGCCAGAGACGACAGAGGATTGGCGAGACGTTTAACTTTTTAGTTGGAGGATAATTCAAAGGTTCATTAACCTTTCAACGCCAAAAACATATATACGCACTATGAGTTCAACGTCTATGACCTATATACACGTCAACGCGTGCAATAGAAAAGTGACCTATGTGTATTCGCATAAGGTTCAACTTCGTTACTTACAAAAAAAGCTTAGCGTGTGTGTGAATGCCGACTTTTTTTTGACGTGGCGTCGAAAAGGTTAAGTTATATAGCAATGTGGTCACCTGCAGGGTGTGTCCGCCCAAGGGCCGGCGAAGGTGAGATATAGGTTGTCTGGCGAATTGAGGTTGAGTCCCAGCGCGGTGAGGTCCTGCCCGAGTGCGAGCGACACCAAGCTGGGATCCGATTCCGCGGCTCGGATGAACGTCAGCAGCCCCACGATGCCGAACTGGTTCGGTATCATCGTCTCCGGTATGTTCGTCACTTTGCCTAAAACACGCAACAAATGTAGCACTCGAAACTCGGCGCCGAGTCAATTGGATTTTGTGGCCGATACATTAAAGCTGCTTTTATGGTTGTAACAAGTCGCGCATCCTATGGCCCGTTTCACGAAGCTACAAGTTACAATTTTACAAGTCTAAACCGGCAACATTGGTCATTATGCCCATTGCCATTGGTCCTTACTGACCAATGTTGCCGGCTTAGACTTATAAAATTGTAACTTGTAGCTTAATGAAACGGGCCACTAGTCGCTGCATAGAGTTATGCGGTTCGGCAATCCTTGGTTTCTGAATTACTTTTTATTTTTCTAGGTACCGGAAACCGGGTAAACAAAAGAGATAACTGATTTGGCAAATCAGCCAGTAAAGTCAATATTTTGCATCACCACGCGTGCAAAATATGGATTTGCCTAGCTAATTTGCCAAGGAACGTGAAATTCTTCTTTAGCTTCTTTTAAGTACTTTAAAATATAACCGCCATACGAATATGCCTTATCATAATCCGTGCTGTCACCTTTAAGCTTGTGAGAGACGGCAAGAACGGCCGGTCATTGGTTCCATTTCCGTACAAATTCGGAAACATGAAGATTGCCGAATCGTGTAACTTAAGTCGGAATACTATTCCAAAGTTATGCACTTTTCGCTTAAAAATTGAAGAGCCGCTTTAATACATGGCCATCATGATCGACTATATACACACCATAGAATTCCGTATGCGCTCCTTGATTGACAACTTGGGGAGAAAAAAACTTGATGTAAAAAATACGATTCATTTGTAAATTCAATCTATCTACACACTCACTCTCAGTCACTAATGCCGCGTTCCTATATTAGACCAACAGTCAAATTTCGACACGATGTTCTATGGGAATCTGTCAAAATTCAACAGTTGGTAGGTAAAGCGAACCGCTGTTTGAATATAGGAACGCGGCATAAATCATGCACAATTCTACTCCAACAAAACACAATTTAGAACTATTTTTGCTTGTTGAAAGAAATAAACGTCCTTCACACCCTCAAAAACAATTGAACTTTTATTTGTATGGGTTCTGCATTCAACTCATTGGAGACAAGAAAAGGGAGCGCTTACGAAAGTAAACCATATTAATCCTTACTTGTCTAATGTAGTAAAGAACATTGTAACGTAAAATTTCAGTTAGTGCCATCAAAATGTTGTTTATTATTATTTAAATAAAACTTTCTAAAGCATCAAATTAAAAATCACCTTTCCTATTTACTGTCTCGATTTGTTTTATTTAGACAATAAACGATGTTTATGTGCCAAAAAATGAAATTTTATTTACAATTTTATTTACTTGATAGATAAGTTATGGATGAACAGATTTTAAATAGATAACAAATAAATATTGCAGTAATACCATAAATAACTGAAAGCTAATATTTTTTAATTTTGTCATAACTTAGTTACCGAAGGAGTCATATTATTTCAACAGAACTAATTTTAAAATGCTAACATTTTGTTGAATCTTATAACACTAAGATCTTTATAAATCTTATAATTTTAGGACTGGATCATGCAAGATAATTTTTCAATCACAAGGGCAGAACGTCATGCAGCGATTTTTGGACTTGACTCTACATACACACGCTTCAAACTATACCATGTTCGAAGCCGTGAACAAGTAAATTAATGGTTGTTTGTGATTAGTTTTATTGCTTGGTATATGTTCTAAGAAAAAGCGCCATTATTATACTTTTCGATTCCTTTATTAACCAATAACAGAGCGTTAATGAACCGGGTAAAAGTAGACTATGGTCACATGAACAGGGTATAGAGGGGCCGTAAAAAGAATAATGTTAAATGGTGAAAAAGTATTCTTATGTTGTAGTATCTGTGCAATTATCACAAGACATAATAAGTATAACCAGGACCCTTAGTCACCCATACATTTTAGTTCCTAATATATAGTTTGTTAGTCATAATTCTCGTTAGTCATAATGCTGAAATAAAACTTTTCAGGACTTTTAAATGTCATTGTATGAAATCAATTAGTTTGGGTTACCTTTATAACAATCCTGAAAATGTAACAGTTTCAGAAAATAACCGCATCATAACTTACAATAATTATGAAAAAATAATTTTATTACTGAAGTTAGAGATAAGAAAATACGACTAGGGTTTATAAGAAGCATTTCGATTTCTTCATATTGGATTTATCAAATAACCTAATAACTATACTATTGGGACTTCTAGGATAAATCACAATATTAGATATCCAAAGAACTTCAAAAACATGTTAAACTCATAGAGCATGAAAAAGAATGGTGCACTTCGGGCTCACTTCTTCTAAATCACGCAACGGATTTTGAGACGGTTTTCACTGTCGCTTATAAATTTTACAGAAGTATTTTACGTACATTATATCCTAATTGTACCCGTGTGAAACCAGGGCTGGTCGCTAATTTAACATATTTGTCACATTTTTGTATAAAAAAACATGACAATTATGTCAAATTGTAGAACTGTATTACAAAACTTACAAGTGCTACAATTTGACATTATTGTAAAGATTCTCATACGAGAATGTGACAAATATGTTAAATTCTAGCAATGGTGACTTTCATGGTATAGGCTCCAATGCACCTAGCACGAATGTTCTAGACACGCGTTAACTCGCTACGTGACTCAGTGCGTCTCGTTCTAACTAGCGCAGTAGGAGCGAGACGCACTGAGTTACGTAGCGAGTTAACGCGTATCGAGAAGATTCGTGTTAAATACACAGCTTCCGGCAGCACAAAAATCACAAGGGCTACAATTTGTCATAATTACAAAGTTTCTCATACAAAAATGTGACAAACATGTTATATGGTTGCACTTGTGACCTTAATGAGACAGAGTGCTAGCGTGGGCTGCGCGGCGGTTACCTTCGGGCGAGGTCTGTATGCCCTTGCGCGGCTTGTCGGGCGTGTGGTTGGCGTCGGGCAGCAGGTGCGCGGGCGGCTGCGCGGGCGCCGCGCCCGTCGACGTGCCCGGCAGCGCGGGGAAGTCCTCGGACGACATCGTGAACTCGGACTGCTCCGTCGTCGGCTGCTTCACCATACCCACTGCCGGATACGAGACATTCATTAGCTTTCGACTTTTAAACGTGTGTGTACATGAATTACCCTTCCCGACCGGGTCTCGTCACTCGCCGTACGAAATGCAGTAGCGAGCGCCGATCTCGATTGAAGTTCAGTCATAATAATATCATAGTAGAAAGAAACAGATATAATAGGCTAGGGCAGGACAATATAGATAGAGGCATATATTAGTGCATCTTCTAAGTTTATGATGAAATAAGATTGTTAACTATGGTAATAATTGGTACGCCTTGAATCAGAATTTCGGGTTGCAACATTCCAAATATCTATAATTGATCCAATAATTTTTGTGGTTTTATTTCTTTAGAATTACAACCGTTCAAAAAAGAATGTCAAAATCATTAAAGTCCTCGTCTGAAAGGTACAAAATGATGTATTGTGAGAACAAGAATTTATAATTAATATGAAGGCAACTGTGTAAATAAATGCCTATAAACAAAAACATGTTTACAGGAAAAAAAATACCTAAATAACATTACACCGCAAAATGAACTCTAGAATCGTCGTCTTTCTACGACGCAATAATGTTACGATAAATTTAAATATTTAAATTTGCTATTTATTTTCTGAGCAACCAAATATCTACTAATTTATCACTTAAGAAATTATCCTTTTATTTTACATTTGTTAGCCTGCCTAATCTATAATAGAAGCATGCTAGCGTTTATCGCCGACATGAAAGCGTCCGTCCCACTCGCACATGCCAGCTGTTTAGAAAGGGATACATGCTTTATGTCAGTAATAAAAGCTAGCGTGCTAGGTCAATAAAGTTTGTTGATGTTTGTACGCTGCCTCGACGTCGAACTTATTGCTGTTGCCATTCGAGAATAAAGGAGAAGTGCGACGAGATTCTCGTCTCGTATTTCTGCATTCTGGTACTAAGTTGAGTTCGTGTTGGAGTATAAATCCAGTGATAAAATATTTAACATATATGCGAATCTTAAAAAAAAACATAATAGAGAGCGTTATATTTTTTGACGACGATCGAATTAAAGACGAAGAAAAACTATCAACTTTTTCAAATAAGTTAATAGTTTGTTTCGTCTTTAATTCGCTATAAAACAGATCGTTTTTTATTTTCCTTCTTTTTTTCTTAAATAATGTAATATCTCGAAAACGGTGGCACCTTTACTAAAGCTATTTCACCTCTTTTAGACTTTCCAAAGTGCCCCCTATCAGCACGTCACGGATTATCCACTCATTACGTAACACCCTGTATAATTCCATATACTACACAGTACAGCATCAAGTGTGGCTCAGCCTTAAATAGAAGTCCACGGGTGTGCACGGGGGTTCCTCACCGTAAGGTTTAGAGCCGGGAGGGGGCGGCGCCGCGGCGGGCGCCTGGTCGCCGGCGCCCCGCGCGGTCAACGACGGGAACTCGCTCAGGTCCAGCAGCGGCGGCGTCGACGTGTCGCCGCCCTCGCCGAACACGGAGTGATAGTTGCTGCCAGCGTTGAACCGAGACAGGTTGCCCATACTTGTCTGAAAAGTTAAAATGCTCATCAGATTGGTGTATCGAGTGTTTGGAAATGCGTTTGGAACATTGCAAAGTTTTATTTCATGACGGTTTAAAGTTTTACAATGTAATGTACAAATAATTAACATCATCCTGCCATTTACTAATTGGATGGAACGTGGTTGGTCATAAAAGCAAAACGAATGTTTTCTATTTAGTAGCTTTATTTTTTTATCTACACACATATCATAAAGGCTAAATAACGCGTTCAAAAACCCTAGGAAATGACCAGCATTATTACAACCAATGTTATTATAAGAATTTTCTTGTCTGTGGTAGTAGGTAAATCTGTTCTTTATTGGTCATCACATTACCGATATCTCGTGACTGCTCGTGACGTTATGAATTTAAATTTGGAACAGCTGTCAAAATTCAAGTTGGTCTCTATTCTAATATCCACAGATATTAAAACAGTTATCGATACGAAACGTCAACTCAGTATGTTTTTTTAATTTAAACGCACGACATTTGATCTCTAGTGACATAAGAATAGGGACTTCATTCCTTCGTCTATGGTTTAAAAAAAACGTTCGTCTTGACGGATAGATCGAATCACAGAGTACCTTTTTAATATACATGGCCGCCATTAGTTGTCATCGTTTTTGGTTTTTTGCTGTTACGGTTTTTTGCAGTCATGATATGTGTGTAGATAAAGTAATGTAAGCAACTGTATATAATTAGGCCTTAAAACACTCGTGTGATCCTATTATGAAACTCGCTAACGCTCGTTTCATAAAACCACACTCGTGTTTTAAGGCCTCTCATTATATAGCAGTTGCATAAAATACTATTACCTACCAGATGCAAATATAAAAATATAAAATATTATTATATTCAGTTGAATTGACAACCTACTCCTTCTTTTGAAGTAGGTTATTAAATAATAGTATTTTATGCAACTGTTGCATAATGAGGGGTCTTAAAACACGAGTGTGGTTTTATGAAACGAGCGTCAGCGAGTTTCATAATAGGATCACACGAGTGTTTTATGACCTAATTATGTACAGTTGTATACATTACTTTATCTACACACATATCATAAGTACTCTATGATGGGTTCAGAAGCCAAAGGACAATGACCTGCATTGCTACTAGCTACTAGTGCTACGTACCTGTTAAATATCTATAGACTGTACACATTAAAATAATTTAATAAAAAATGAATTTGAACAAATATAGAAACAAATTAGAAAAATTCTCATAATAATATTGATTGTTATAATGCTGGTCATTACCTACGGTTTCTAACGCATTATAGAGCATTTATGATATATGTGTAGATAAAAACAATTTTTGCCACTCACTTATTCGACAAAATGAACATGATTTAGTTTGTGTCCTCTGTCCTGTATATTTTATTTGGGAAAATTGAGAAAATAAGCTAATAAATTATGTTACATTTTTAAACATTTGCATTGCACTAGCCCAAAATTTGCACAACAATTCAGGTAAATGGCTCACTTAGTCTAGGGTTAAAATAAGCACACACATACATAATATTCAGTTGAATTGAGAACTTATGACTTTAGTTAAAAATACCACTAAAAAATGTATGTCAAAGGCAGTTTTTATGTAAAAGTTTTGGTCATAACACTCATAACTACTGCTTTTACAACTTTCAACCTATTGCAACAGAGTAAAGTTAAAAAGTAAGTATAGTCAAACCAAGTAATTCCTTAGCATCTTTGAACCTTATCCTCTGGTTAGAAGATCAAAAAGTTGTTAGGCAATTTCATTCCTTTCCCTGATCAAACAAAATCTAGCAACCCATAAAGATTTAAGGACAAACCAGGATGTAACCATTTAAAACCTCGTAGTTCTTACCATAGCATTAGAATTAGGCTGAGATAATGGTGTCGGCATTGGTACCCTTCGGTCCGCAAACGCGCGTTGTCCAAATAGTGTGGATCGAGAGGCCATAGAGGGGGGTGCTCCGCCGGGCATCGCTGTGGCACCCCGGCCCGGCGATAGCGCTCCACCAAAAGTCGGGGTCACATGGCCGGAGACTCCTCCCACAAGCCCCGAGCCTACGCGACCTCCCACACCGCCGCTCGCTAGGCTTCTAGGCGCTTGCTGGAAATTCAAGTTTGCCATAACCTGAAATAAAAAACATTCATAAATTAAGATAGTATTTGCTTGTTGAAAAGCTTTTTAAGTGTGCATAGTATACAAAGTTCCATTTTATCAACCGAGTTTAGAAAGTCCAGGGATATAAATGTTCATCACTATTGCAATGTATTAAGGTGCAACGGTGACAAACCTCTCAATTCCACAATTATATGAACCTGTTAATTAAGCAAGTTAAGTCATAGAAGTCGACAATATACATAGATATTTAATCATCATCATCATCATCTGAGCCACAAGAAGTCCACTGTTGAACATAGGCCTCCTCCATGGATTTCCAAAGTGACCGGTTGGAAGCAGCATGCAACCAGCGTCTTCCTGCCACCTGTATGAGGTCGTCAGACTATCTTGTGGCTGGTCGTCCTACGCTGCGCTTGCCAATACGCGGCCGCCATTCGAGAACTTTTCGACCCCATCGGCCATCATTTCTCCGTGCTATGTGCCCTGCCCACTGCCAATTCAACTTGCTAATCCGCTGGGCTATGTCGATTACTTTCGTTCGTCTGCGGATCTCCTCATTTCTGATTCGATCACGCAGAGAAACTCCAAGCATAGCCCTCTCCATAGCTCGTTGCGTGACTTTGAGCTTTCTTATAAGGCCCATAGTAGATATTTAATGTCATATGGTAATACATTGTCTGGATCAATCCAGTTTACTTTGTTGAAGAGAGTTCACTAATATAACATATTTTTCATTATTGTTATTGTTTGCAGTGACAATTGAGGACATAAGAGCCAATATTTATTATTTAGTTATTATTATTATTGTACCTAAGATTTTATAAAATTACCTACTTGGTACCAAAGATAACTTAAACTAGCAAGAGTGTATTCAATATACAACAAAACACTTGTTTTTGAAGATTACCATTATCAGGGCAGGATTATCAATACTAAGATGCACACATCATGTATTTAACAAAAAATAATTACAAACACAAACTTGATGAACAGTATCTTGAATAACTAAGGGGGTCGAAAATGGCCTGAGCTGCTTCAAGAAAAGGATAGTACGGCCGTGCCGCTTTTGTTTTGTTCGACTTGGCGCTGGCAGATTATAATATACACCTACATAAAATTATGATTGGTTTCCGGAGGGGTAAAATATGATTACTAATAATAATTTGCTTACTTTTTGGTTTATTTACTATACGTTATTTCAAATGATTTCAACTAAATCTAATGACTTCAAAGCCATCGATCAGTGTTTCCCAAGCAGGTATCTACCCTAAAGGGTCCATTTAAGAAAATAAAATGTTTATTTATTATATTTAGGGGCCCATGAAGATCATGAAATCTCTCAGGCTCCCTCCCAAAACGTTGGAAAAGGCTGCTACAGATCACTATGAAACACTTGAATATACTATTATACATACAAAGTTTATCTACAGTCGCACTGTTAATACATATTACATATCATTATGGGGGATACTTTCAAGAATGAAGATACTAACATTTCAGTGAATAGTTCAGCTGTCTTCCAACTCTCAGGATTGTAAAACTTAGCTTAAAATGTTTCATTGATGGCGGGCTCCAAATCTTAAAAAGCATTTATTTTTAAATCAACCCTAATGCATTACTTATTTTTGGAAATAATTGCATGAATCCTGGATATCACATATAAATTGATTCCGTAAAAATGTCATTGAACGCAAGGTTTACTACCTAACTATTGAGTGTAATTAATGAAAATAATAACAACATTCAAGTAAAAGTTAAATCACCTTAATATCAACAAATCATTCACCCAAATATCATGCTATCATCTCCTGGCTCTTGCAAATAATTAATTTAAATAGAAAACAGTTCATCTCACAGAAAAAAGATCGTAAAATAAATAAAATATCCATCTGGTCTCACTTACGTAGCATTTAGACACAGTTCACGTAATTCTTATTGGATACATATATAAATGATATGACGACAATAACAACAAATTAAGTAGGTAAATCTTCACGATATTATTTGATTAGCATTCGTCCTCTGTCAAACAATGGCGACCCAGGGTGAACATACTAACTTCTCTGAAACTCATAGAATATTTACCTAATGTGTCGACGTCAGTCCTTATTCCACTATTTCAAGAAACGTATGGATGGTTCATAATCGAGTATTCTCGGCAGAAATTAATGAACCCACTAGAATGGAATAAACAAAAGTTTGTTGACTGTTCAATTTACAAAACGATCTGTATGCATTAAATTTTTTATACACCAACTAGAAACATTTGTAGCACAGTCTCCGCTTCAAACACTGCTATAAAACGCTGAAAACTTTATACATCATTACGTCACAAATAAATATTTTAACAATTTCACTCTGTTTTGTCGAACGCCACATTACCCTAAACAATTATGGCGGCCATGTTGCTGAAAGCGGAAATTAGTAGTAATATTCACCCTCAATCCATCCATATCATACCCGCGATAAAAAATATGATTACTACTTCAAAATTTTAAAATTGGATTTTTCGTATCTTCATTATATTTTCTATCAACAGATTTTTGTTTTGTGCAGTAATTGTAATTATTTTGACTTTAAATTGACTTATAGTAATTGTCATACCGCACCCAAAATTTTATCCACGATATTTGGGTAAAATTGTCTATGAATTGACTCTTATGTCTCAGACTTGAACATTCGATTCATTTCAGTATTTAAAAATATAATCTTCCTTTATGACGGCAGTCGGGTAAAAAAGGTTGTTAGCTGCTAAGAACAAATTGTTTTAAATAACTTCTTTTCATGTTTTTTATCGAACTAAAAGTTAAGTTACGAACCGGGCGGGGATATCCTCTTTGCATATTTTTGTCATACTGCGGACGTTGGTTCTTCATTTTGAGATTTTCAGAAAACTTTTGAACAAATTTTCTTTGTCGTTCTTCTTGTTTAAATATTATATTTAATTCCTGTGTGAATTGCGTTCCATCGAGAAAAACTTGTCAAAATTTGATATTTACTAACTACCCAAATACTACTTCAAATAGTGTAGTGATAGTACTTTAAAAATTAAGGGTAGTTTTAAATTGTATTTTAATTTAACATATTTAAGCTAACTTGCACCAACAATTTACATGTGCTAGAAATGCCAAATTCACTGTTTATACATACACCTATACATATAATAAACTCGTTGAGACAAAAATGTTTATACGCGTATCACGTAAAAACCGCTAAACGAATTAGGATGGAATTTTCAGAGATCTATTTATAGCCTAAGTCCAGACTTAGGCTATAAATAATTGGAAAAAAGGGGAAGAAGGGGGAAATGAGGGGGTGAAGTTTGTATGGAAAAAAGTTATATGATTGTTCTAGAATCATGAGACTTACTTTTTATTGATTGTTAATAATATAATAAAGAGGTAATCTACATTAATATAATAAAGAGATAAACTTTGTTTGTTTGTTTGTATGTATGAAGGGGGTAGTCTCTGGAACTACTGAACCGATTCCGAAAATTCTTTCACTAATGGAAAGCTACACTATCCCTGACCATGATGGACATAGGAAACTAATTCTACGCGAACGAAGTCGCGGGCGTCTGCTAGTATATGTACAAACTAGCTTCTGCCCGCGGCTTCGCCCGCGTGGCCTACAGAAAACAAATGACATCTTAATCCGAAAACCCCGAAACATCCTTATTTATTTATGATGAGCAGCTGCAATTCTAATTTTCAAGTTTATTTTTATTATTATTATTATAAGCTCACGCCTGTTTCCCTTTGGGGTAGGCAGAGACCACAGAACGTTATTTGCCCTGGTCTTGGCATATTCCCTCGCTCCCTCCACACACATTCCTCTTTTCATGCATGCTCGGCGGTTCCGTGTACTTCTGGTTTGACCTGTCTTCAGGACATCACAAATTTGTCAGTCACATCACCTTCATAAATTTGCTAACATAATTGCCTTTCATCCATTCGTTCAACATGCCCAAACCAACGTTACATTCGTTTCTCTATTCTAGTCACTACATCTTCTTTCAGACACCACTCTTATAACACCATTTCTCACTCTCTCAGTCAGCTTGATCCCACTCATACTACGCAGAGAACGCATCTCCACGGCATTTATTCTACTCCTATACTTCTTCTCGTAAACCCAGCTTTCGTTTCCATACATCAACGTGGAAACTAACACAGCATCGTGAACAGCCGAACGTCGTAAAAGGCACGTTTGGCTGTTCACGTTGCTGGACGCGACATTCTGGCTGCTCACAAAAGCACGCAGAGCTCCCAATTTCCCGCTTTCACTCTCTTTTCAATGTCTTCATCGTGCTTTCCATCCCTAGTAAACATACTACCTAGTACACAAACTCTTTCACTTGTTCAACTCTTTCATTACCAATCTTTATTACACATTCAGAAACCTCTTCATTCTTCTCTTACACCATTACTTTCGTTTTCGTAACATTAACTGTCATCCCTTAAAGTCTTCCAAGTTTATATCTTCGAAAAAGCCTCCATACCTCCATATAAAGTTTTAACCCCGTTTCTCTCGTTTTAATTGTGAAAATCCAAATACCCTTAAACACGGCGGTATTCATTTATGCTCAATAGTTCTAATTTTCAAGTTTCTACCTTTAAAAAACGCCGATACCTCCATAAAAACTCCCCCCTCCCCGTGTTACCCCTTCAAATTAAAAATCTAAAATCTCTGAAATATCTCATTATTTATTTATAACTATCTCCTGATCGCGGCTTCGCCCGCGTGGCCTACAGAAAACAAATGTCTTTTTTTTTTAGAATCAAAAAACTTATAAGTGCTTTCACTTCCTCTTATATTTTTACCGTCCGTTTTGCCCCCTTCCAATGTAAAAATTCAAATACCCTAAAACAAACAATCATTTTGAAGTTCTTATTTTTGAATAAACCGATACCTCCCCTCCATACAAAGTTTCACCCCCGTTTCCCACCTCTAAAATTCGATAGTTATAAAACCCTGACACACATAATTATTTATTTATGATAAGTATCTAAATTCAAAATTTCAAGTTTCTATTAAAAATCCGATACCTCTATCCATACAAACTTTTACTCCCCGTTTCCCCCTACAAATTTGAAAATCCAAAAACCCTGTGACGCGTCATTATTTATTTATGATAAGTAGCTGTACTTCAAAATTACAAGCTCCTATTAAAAAAAAACAATATGTCCTATCAAACTTTCACCCCCGCTTCTCCCCCTTTAAATGTAAAAATGCAAAAATCCTGAAATACGTTATAATACTTATAAGCTATTTATGATCAGTAGTTCTAATTCAAATTTTTATGTTTATAACTTCAATCAACAAAGACTTTCATACAAAGTTCAACCCCCACCCCCCGTTTTCCCCCTAAAGGTAAAAAATACCAAAAATGGTTTCTTAGCGGATGCCTACGTTATAAAATAAACCTATTTACCAAATTTCAGCTTTCTTGATTCAATAGTTTCGGTTGGACGATGATCGCAAATCAGTCAGGACATGTTTGCGCGTGGCAGACAGACAGACAGACGGATAGACGGGTGGCAATAGAGGCTTAGTAATAACACGTTACCACGCACGTTATTTTGACTTCAATACAAAAAAATTGTGAACGAACAACTCAAATACAAAATTTTATCCCCCTTTTTCCCCTTAAGGGTTGTAATTCCAATAACACTCGATATACACGTTTCGTTATAAGCCTAAATAATAAATGTAGTGATTTTTGCTGTGAAAATGTAGGCCTTTCCATACACAACTTTGTCCCCCTTTTCACCCCTTCAGGGGTGGAATTATCAAAAACACTGAGACCCGTATAATTTTTTTTTTTTACGTAAGCCTAACAACAAAATTTCAAGATCCTAACTTCAAAACTGACGGACTTTCATACAAACTTTCATCCCCTAATTTACCCCCTTAGGGGTGGAATTTCCAAAAATCCTTTCTTAGTGGATGCCTACACTATATAAGGTATCTATGTGCAAAATTTCAAGTCTCCAGGTCCAGCGGTTTGGGCTGTGCGCTGATATATCAGTCAGTCAGTCAGTCAGTCAGTCAGTCAGTCAGTCAGTCAGTCAGTCAGTCAGGACTTTGAATTTTATATATATAGATGTGAAGTGATAATTGTCATAAATTTGTCTATATTTTGTATTGATATTGTTTTATTGCTTATTATAACTTACTGTTCACCAACACAATGGAAGATGCCTTTAAGCTTCTGGAGTGGAAAGGATTCGGCATCAATATCAGCGGCGAGTACATCACTCACATTCGGTTTGCCGACGATATAGTAGTCATGGCAGAATCGACGGAAGACCTTAGCACGATGCTCGGAGACCCGAAGACCTCAATCGGGTTTCCCAACGGGTGGGCCTTAAGATGGACTTGGACAAAACGAAATTCAGCCGAATGCCCATGTGGTGCCCACCCGAATAACAGTAGGAAACTGAACTCTCGAAGCTGTTGACGAATACGTCTACCTAGGATAAACAGTCATACTAGGCAGGTCCAGCTTTGAGAAAGAGGCCAATCGTCGAATCCAATTCGGCTGGGCAGCGTTCGGGAAACTGTGAAATGCCTTCTCATCCAATATACCTCAGTGTCTGAAATCGAGACTGTATGATCAATGTGTATTACCAGTGATGACTTATGGCACTGAAACGTGGCCGCTTACTATGGGACTTATAAGAAAGCTCAAAGTCACGCAACCAGCTATGGAGAGGCCTATGCTTGGAGTTTCTCTGCGTTGATCGAATCAGAAATGAGGAGATCCGCAGACGAACGAAAGTAACCGACGTAGCTCGACGTAGCTCAGCAAGTTGAAGTGGCAGTGGGCAGGGCATGGAGAACTGATGGCCGATGGAGTCGAAAAGTTCTCTAATGGCGGTCGTGTATTGGCAAGCGCAGCGTTGGACGACCAGCCACAAGATGGTCCGATGACTTCATACAGGTGACAGGAAGGCGCTGGTTGCATGACGCTTCCAACTGATCACTTTGGAAGTACATGGAGGAGGCCTATGTCCAACAGTGGACTTCTTGTGGCTGAGATGATGATGATGATGATGACTTATTATGAAAATATTACAAAACCTAAACTACGATTTCAAATAAATAAATATATAATAATAATAATGTTATTAATGTATTGTGTGATATTTCTGGCACAAGTCCAAGACAAAGGCTTAGAAATCATAAAAAAACAGTATCACCACTGTTACTTACAACATAAAATCATCCTAGTACTTACCTAATTACGAACCGATTGATACCTCATTCATCAAAATCGGCTCAGTCGTTTAGGCACTACAGTGGAACATACGTAAATACAAACATACATACATAGGCTGTTAAAAACATAACCCTTCCTTTTGGCTTTGCCGTAGTCGGGTAAAAATAAAGTAGAACAGATTAAAACAATTTGAAGTTCGAATATTAGCAAAATCGGTGAGGGAGTCAGAAAGTTAGTAGGATCGTCCATAGGTTTTTAGGGAGGTCTCTGTAGCTAGTTTTTGCGGACCGCTAGTAAATAGTTTTTAGCAGCAAGTATAAATATGTTAGTCTACGTAGTAGTGTTTTCAGTAGTACGACTTTATAATGGGATAAAAAAAACAACATATTGTTTTCATTTTTTTAAATAACGTATAACATTAGGGGCTATTTCTAATCTATGTCTAATATTGTTCCTCCATTATTCTTCCATATCATACTGTTTTCTCGAATGGCACATAGACTCAACAAGGTAAAAAAATATTTAGCAATTTCCTAGGTACTTGAAATGCGTAGATCAACGGCCATCAAACCAGTGATTTTAATAAGTTATACAATGAAGAGGAATCGGAAAACTACTATAAATGCCTGTACTTAAAACATAAACATATAATTACTTACCTAATATGAATAAATACGTTATTGTTTAGTGTTGTTTAGCTAACGGTGCTTTCCATTCCTTTTTTGATTGTGTACGGATGATAAAAGTCGTGTATTCTAATGGCATATAACCATCCATGAAAATTGTCTGTGGTATTGTAATGGGAAATTTTGTGAAACACTGGCAACACTAAGGATCATATGATCGTTCAATGAAGGAGCACGTCTCAATAGGCGTCGACTTACTTCTTTAGGCCAGTTTTTAATTTTCTGGCTGATTATCGGCTGTTTTACGTGTGAGCGGTGTAAAATAATAACTATCAGCCATGGCGCTAAGCGACGCAGATGTTCAGAAGCAGGTATGTATAAAAAAATCAATGTATCATACTGTATGATACATGTATAATCCGACGACATGGATTTTGTCAGATTGATCAAAGATGATGTGAATTCTGGTGCTAAATCTGGCTTTGATTGCGTTGAATACAATGTATTTAGGTTAGGGTACATGATTTTTCGTCCATGGCATTGAAATGTTCTGGTTTCCCATAACAGATCAAGCATATGATGGCCTTCATCGAACAAGAGGCCAATGAAAAGGCCGAGGAAATCGATGCAAAGGCCGAGGAGGAGTTCAACATCGAGAAAGGCCGTCTGGTGCAACAGCAGCGGCTCAAAATCATGGAATACTATGAAAAAAAAGAAAAACAGGTGGAACTCCAGAAAAAGATGTAGGTTACCCATATACCCTCGCTGGCAGGGGTGCATCCAAAAAGACATCTTAAATTAAAGGAGTGGATTATATTCCATGTCTTGTTACAGTCTATGAGGTGGCAAGGTTATGTCATCTTCATATTTCTTTCTGTATGCACTGCTGTACAATGCTCATAAGGTATATCATTATCATTTAAGGTAAATGTGCTGAGAAGATAAATTACTTTGGTTTTTAGAGTTAATCAAAGTAAGCCAATAGCAAATTGATGTTGAACAAAAAGTTACTAACAATTAATACCTAAACTTTGAAAAAAATATACTTAAATTTAATGAGAAATATGTTGTTGCTACTACAAAACATTATTTTAGACTCAAATATGCTATTTGATAGGTTAGTGGGATAGCCTTGTGTTATCTCTAATTTGTTGCACCTGTCATAAGTCATGTGATTTCATTTATTGAAGTGAAACCTTGTGGTACCAATATAAAATGACTTGTTCATGGTTTTATGAATGGACTATGATTTGAAAATATTTATGAGTCATGGATTTTTGATTTAAGTTGTTTTGACAATCTTCAAATGATCTTTTGAGTTACAATTGAGTTAGTACAGTGGGCTAACAAAGCTCAAAGTGGTGTATAAATTTTGACTACAAATCATTTTGAATGAAAATCTCATAAGATTGATTATGTCCTAACATCATTTCTTTATTTTATTTATAAATACAATCTACAGCATTACAGTCAGTGGCCAATGCGCCATAAATCTTAAGCTAAACTAAATTAAAAACTCAGTAACAATATCATATAAATATTTAATAAATTCCATTGAACTGACACAACAATGATGGGTTGGTGGGGAAGGGATATTTCTTAAATCGATTTTTAAAATAATGCACATAAATTTATCTGTACAAACAACACAAGTTGCAGGAGTGCTGTTCTAGCATTTCAATAAAATTTATTAAAATTTAATTATGTCCCATTTTCACATTAATTTATAAGTTAAAATTGTACCTTGGTGTTTTATGACATTTTATTTATTTTACACGCAAATGGAATTAAGTCTGAAGGTGATCAATAGACCACATTTTTAGCTGATTATCACAATATAGACAGCTACAAAGGTTAACCTCGATAAATCAATTCTGCTTCAACATCCACTGCTAATGGGCTTTAAATTATGTATTATCAGAATTTTATACTAATGAATTAATTGCAATCAAAAAAATTTTATATATTAATATTTTTAGTAATCTACTAATCATCATCATCTATGAAATATTTAATTTGTAGTGATGGAACTGTAAATATAAAGCATATTACTTCAAAATTAAATAAATCACACAAATACATAGGAAAAAAAAGGTATAAACAACTTTTTAAAATCAAAACTGTCGCACTTCGGTAAAATAATATTTACCATCAATGGTATCTATAAGTGCATAATGAAACCAATCTGGACCTATGGCATCGAACTCTGGGGCTCGGCTTGCCACTCTAATATCGAAATACTCCAAAGGTTCCAGAATAATGCTTTAAAAGTAATTGGGATGTTGACTAAAAAATAATAATTAGTCCATCTTTTAGAACGCCAGAAAATAGTAGATACGTATTTTTTCTTTTGCTTCTAAAACTTAAAATAACAAAGTTACAGAGCGGCGAAAGTTCGCGCTACGTCATTATATCGTAAAATTTTTACGAAAGAGTGACGTCACGAGCCCCTACTCCTGAATTTGAATGTGCTGTATCTTTGTCAATATTATTCGTATGAACAAATAAAAAAATACGTATCGAGTATTTTTCTATAATCTAACTGACGGACTAATTAGAATCTTGTTGTTTTAACCCAGGAGACATCCCTATTGTTAATGCTCCATGGTCCACAAAGAATGTTGAAGTACATGAGTATCTAAATATGCCTACAGTTAAAGATGAAGTTCAGAAATTTTGTAAGACATACAAAACACGGTTGGAACACCATTCCAATAAACTAGCATCTGAACTGACTGACACATCAAATTCAATATTCCGCCTGAAAAGGAAATGTCTTGTCTCAATTTAATACTAAAAAATTGAAAATGAATTAAGGATGTCACATCACTGGAAGTGACTCCTTCAAATCCAAATTCATAAAACAGCTAATGGGCTGCTAGCAGATTGATCAATAAATTAGAAAAAAAAACCATCAAAGGTACTTTTATGAAAAAAACTAATGACATTTGATAAGTCTGGACTCCTATGGCTGACTATAGCTTTTACATTATTTACTTTAAAGACATAATTATTTTACTGCTAGCCATGTGGGGTATACCATGAGCAACATCTCGGGAACCATCTGTCTTTTTGCGTATGTTTGAGTTTTTGGTTAAGGGGTCGACCATACGTCACACGATTTTAAACATTTCAAGACCCCCTCCCCTTCGTCATGCTTTTTCCTATCTCTAATACGGACTGCCACGTTTGACTAGACCCCCCCCCCCCTCCATAAGCATGACGTAATTTATGGATGACCCCTAACCAGCTCTGCTCTAGCCTTCTTGACTTCTATTTATAAACACCTGAACACCAATTCCCATATTTCCAAAAAAAAAAACAAACATTAATTTCCTATTTAACTTCCTTGGGGGATGAATTAAAAAAAATCCTTTCTTACTGTATAAGAAGTTACTGTGCAAAAATGAATGCTTCTCACCCACCAGTCACTCAGTGTTAGTGTTAGTCAGAACAAATATCAGCCTAAATTTTAATAACCCAACACAATTTTTAACAATATTAACTAAAATTGTATCTAATAAACCTTAATAAATCAGCCCAACTAAATATAAGTGAATATTTTCGTCCTTCTTTGCCCATGGAAACCTAAGCAGTCCCAAACTAGTCCACAGGTGTAAAACTTAGTTTGGCTGGTTGTATTTATTTTTCCCTTTTTCGTCACCAGCCAATCTTCGAACATGCTGAACCAAGCCCGTCTGAAGGTGCTCAAAGTGCGTGAGGACCACGTACGTAACGTGCTGGACGAGGCCCGCAAGCGCCTGGCCGAGGTGCCCAGTGATGGGAAACTTTACTCTGAATTGCTCGTCACCCTCATCGTACAGGCTCTGTTCCAGGTACCTACTGCACAATAGTTATTTTTGTTACTAGGGTAGAAAGGCAATAACAATTGGATTGTTTGTAATTGCTGTAACATAGCACATAGGAGTATGTGTTCAATGTTTTTTCTGAGGAAGTCTAAAAAAAAAGTTGACTATGAACGCCTTCTCCACCTCTCCCGTTCATGTTTTACAGCCATCAGTAATAATTTACTGTTTTATGTCTAGTTAGTGGAGCCGAACGTCACAATCCGCGTGCGACAGACCGACAAGGGCCTAGTCGAATCCCTGCTGGGCAAGGCGTCGGCCGACTATAAGGCTAAGATCAAGAAAGATGTCCAGCTGAAGGTCGACCCTGAGAACTACCTGCCCGCCGATACCTGCGGAGGCATAGACCTCATCGCGAACAGGGGGCGCATTAAGGTAAGGAAAACATCTTTTTTAAAATATAAATTCAACAGACTGTTCTCGTTGCTTTTTTTTTTACCCAACTGCCGTCAGAAAAGATGGTTAGTCACATTTTTCCGCGTGAAATTAACCATGTGCTTTTGTTGCCTCATTTTTTTTCGGGTTGCTTTTTTTGCCATTCGTCTGATTCTGACGTCGTTCGTCGTTTCCCACACTTATCTGACTAAGAATAATTATTGAAAGCTATTATGCTGATGCTATGGTGGGAGAATACAAATAAGACCAAAATTATGTCAGAAGAGGCATTCAGGTATTAGGATTGGAAAACCTTTTTTGTTTATTATTATTAGAAAAAGTAATGGAGAACAGAATTTGTGATTGTTCTAAATGTGACTCAAATAGTTACATACCTACATTGAAAGTAAATGGAGGTGAAACTATGTAACGGCTACCGATAAAAGTAACTATGGCTGTAACTCATAGGTTGCAATTTATATTGTAAAACATAATAAACAGCCTGTACGATATAAGACTATGTAAAACTATGTCATAATTTGGTAATACTTTTGCTCTAAACAAATTGCCAATTTTTTTTTTATTATTTCTGCAATTCTTTCTCTTTATTTGCATAAAATTACACTTTCGCAGTTTTCAAAATAAGTATTACTTTATTTTTTATTTGATTTCTTTTTTTATTTTGATTGCATGACTTAAGTAGTTAGTACAGAATACATGCTTATTAGAAACAAAATAATATTCTATAGTTTGATCAAGGAATATTTGAAGTATGTTGCATGTTAGTAGTTTTCTATAGAAGATTGGTGTGCCTCGATTGAAAAAGTATATCTCACTACATCCAGTTTTAATGTAGCATTTTCTAAAACAACTTCATATTAAGGAGTTCCAGTACAAACTAATGAATCCAATCAGATGATAGATCTATGCGTAGGTATATGAAATGTACTTGAGATATACTCTTTCGTTTATGATGACAATTATCAAAATCAGTTTACTTTACAGGTGTACCAGGTAATGTTTAAAAATATATACGGAGATTTCTCTCTATATATTTTTAGTAAGTAAATCCTAACCCGCCTTTTTGAAATCCGATAAAAACCACTTATCGTCATGACACTGCATCTGTCCTTAACAGATTTACTCTGTTTGTCATCCCTCGTGGTGTGTCACTAGCACGACACAGTGCGACTTGCTTTGTTTTTCAGTGCGTCTCTTTCTAACTAAGAGAGACACTGAACGACGAAAAGATCAAACAAAATATTGTTTATTTCGTATATAAACCAGTTCCTAGTACAAATATTTGACTTGAAGCCTCGATTTGTTTTAATTAACTGATAAACACTATTTAGGTCACAAAAATTGGAAATTTATGTCAGAATTTTGTATGCCATAGATAACGTGTTTTAGGAACGACCCTATGGCCTTAACATGACCGCCTAAGTTTACATTATCCCTTAAAGTACAGCACTCTTTATAAGTTGATGCAAATCTATGAAATGACAGTGTGTCATATCTTATGACACTAGTTTATTAGCGAACCGCGATTAGTATTGGATTAGTTAGAGAATAACTTCAGCACACTGTCATTTCATAGACTTCCGTCAAGCTTCATTCCTATAACTAAAAATGACAGCGTGCTGACGTTACTCTTCAATCCTATTCTAATCGCAATTTGATAATACTGTAGTACTTCACCACTACACTAGGCATAAATCGGCAGTCATATTAGGGCCGCTGCTGCAATGATGTACTAGTGGATGACGTGTGTGCGTGTGCGCAGATCTCGAACACGCTGGAGTCGCGGCTGGAGCTGATCGCGCAGCAGCTGCTCCCCGAGATCCGCACGGCTCTCTTCGGCCGCAACCCCAACCGCAAGTTCACCGACTAGGTGCCACACACAACGTTACTCTTACTTGTAACTTATTTAAAATCTTCATTATTAGTAGAACTAAATAATTATAATAAATGTTTTCCTTTGCCTAATTAATTATATTGTAATAATGCGTACAATTTTATCGCTGTCTAGCAGTAACTGATGAATGGTCCCCGCAGTCGTCAGAAGTATATAATTGAGGTCGTGTCAGTTTCTGATTTCCGACGCCTACTTTTAGCTGTACGTTAGTTTCGCCCGATCAACGCCGACCGTCAACCGAGAGCGGCATATTTTATTATTACAATTCATTCGTATTTCACGATGTTCTATGTATTTTAGAGTAGTTTATAGGGATTGGAAACGATATAATTAAGACTATGTTACCATATAATTAGGTAATACGAATAACCTATAGTCGCTGCTGTCCAGGAGTTCAGAGGCGTCCTTGCATCTTCGTCCGACTTTCAGTATTACTTGAAGCACGTGTAACAAGCAACTTCGCAGCAGTAAATCGTCATTTCATTAATAATGTATGTGAAAATGTCATATATCTTCTTGATAGTTATTGTTGTTACTGGATGTTCTGGAATGATATTTTTCGTCTATATTGTTGATCGTTTCGCGTAGGATCATTGAGTGCTGTAAGGTTGGCGCGCGGCGGCAGCATCCTATGCTGCGTCCACCCAAATCGATGTAAAGATTTGGCTGCGCGCAGTGTAGCGCCGTGCGGGAACCTTCCAGCCGCAACACATTCCTACTCGGTGTTACCTGGCTATTACAGTAAACCTTCGGCTAGCTTTTGACGGACGTAATCGGCAGAGCACAGTAGCTCTTAAAATAAGGTACAATGTATAATCCCCATTATGGCACTGTTAAAATTCTTATGTAAATATATAGATGTGTTAAAATAAATCTTTTATTTCGATAAATCCGACCTGCTTCATCCCTTACAGGCAAAAGCCAATGTAGCCGATGTATTATCTATTATACCTGGGGCCGAATGAAAATGGATATGAACTCTATGCATTGTCCGATTTCAGTCGGCTCCAACGATCGGTTGAGCGACTGAAGCAAGTTCTGAGTGGATAGGGAGAGGAAGGGAAATAGTTTGTATGTAGGTACGTTTGTTCGACAATAACTTTTATACACAGCTTTTATACCTACCCTGATCCGATCTTCATGAAATTTGGCAGACTAATAGTTGACGCAATTTTTTTATTCGAACATGAGCAAAATCTGTTTATCATATAGGAAGGATGTATAAATTATGTTTGAAAATTTGCCTGGTTTGGATATCAAGAACTTAATTTGTGCTTTTAGCAGAACAGTTTTTTAAAGTTATTTAGTGTTGGCCATTCTCAATGATAATCCACCAATCATTTCTGGGCCTCTGTAGAACCCGTATAACATCACAGCAATGAATCATAGCGAAACGATTCTACAATGGCCCAGCGGCCCTGTCATGACTGCCCAACTTTAATTTATCCCTTCCTGCGTCCCTTTCTTTTGGAACTAGTTAGACAGAGCCACACGGAAGAATAAAACGGGAGAGCGACCTGTTAAGCAAAAAGTTATGAATATTTTACGTTCGTGTAAACTGAGAAATTAAGTTTCAATAATATCAACACAGCCGCAAGAAAATCAATTTCACAAAAAAACATCCGTGTCAGTGTAACTCAAGTCACGAGTTTCACTGTACACACTCGTGATAACGTTTTACAAACAAGAATTGCCATTGGTGGAATATTTACCGCTATTATATTTCTCTAGGCGTTTCAGGAAATACCTAAATTATGATAGTTACATATTGGTAGTAGGTAGGTAAGTGAATTTGGAATTTAAAGGTAATACGTTTATTTATTACACGGAATAACAATATTCTTGCACTTACAATTATTCGTTTCCTTGTCTCTATTAAATATTTCACGTAATAATGTGCATGTTAAACACCTACCTAATTATCTTTTTAAATAACGACTAAAGTCGTTATTGCATAAGCACCACATTTACATGGTGTGAATATAAATTGTATCTATTTAATTTAATCCTTTTAAATATCGGCCGAATGGGTTACGATGGGGTTTGTACGGATTCCACTGAGCGCCTGGTACGGACGCAAAAGATTATTGTCTCTTTAAAAACTAAAGGAACTTAGAAATTTGGTGATACACAAAGCTAGTGCTCGCACTTGATGAATTTCTTATTCTAGGCCGAGTTGTGTTTCTACATAATTGTAACTAGCGTAGGATGAGGCCGGGTCCTCTCGACAATCTAGCGCCCATTCTAGAGACTTCTACTCTATTTGTGCAAACAGGTCAAGAACAGAACTATCAGCACGGTCTAGCATTTTTCTGTCCAGTAGCCCTATCATAACTGGCCAAGTTTAATTTATCTCTAGGTTCTTAGGTTGTCCTTTTCTTATGATACTAGTTAGATAGGAAGTATAAATTAAACCTGGACCGTCATGTTAGGGCCGCAGTGCGTTAGAAACCCACCTAGTTTCAAGCGAGAAAATGGCGACCGCGCTAGCCGTCTTAATATGTTATAGTTATGGCCAACCTTCTCTTTGTCTAATATTTATGGTGTTTAGCTTTTGAACAAAGTTAGACAACTAAGTGGGAGACATCAGGTGTGTACGCGGGTAGGTACCGAGGTACCCTAGGTTCGTCGCGCCGCCGCGCTCCTCTATCCACAGCCAGGCTTATACTGCCGGCCTCCTTCACTCCATTAGACTTGGCGCGTCGTTGCGACGGCAGTATCGATGCCCTCAAAGTCTTCCGTTTCTGAAACACCCCAAAAACACTTCATAACGGATCAATGTCTGGTTATTCTATGAATGCATCTACTTACGAAAGCTATATATTAATGCGTCCAACGAAGTCGTCGGG
Organism: Ditula angustiorana; assembly: GCA_963691745.1. Taxonomy (NCBI): domain Eukaryota; kingdom Metazoa; phylum Arthropoda; class Insecta; order Lepidoptera; family Tortricidae; genus Ditula; species Ditula angustiorana. The sequence continues at coordinate 6,243,509 of OY829490.1, read as the reverse complement.
ACATCTAGCTAATCCGACTGAATGACAATGAATTTCTTGGTATGAAGATTGCCTGAATGACTGGACGTGGAATTGTACGGCATAGAAAAATAAATGAGCTATTTCCATGTCCCTGTTCAGAGCCTATTAATGTCTGAAGCGGGTAACTAACTACGGCACACGAGTGAAAATATAAAAATAACATGAATCATATATTTCTGTTAAGTGTTTTAACATTAGTCATATTGATCCAAAACTAAGACTACTTGACTTATACTTGAAACATGAAACAATGGCGCCTTGCCGTATGTAATTAATGAGAGATCTAATTTAATAATTGAGTATGTCTCCGTAGTTAACGCTGTTAACGCTTTTCGAGTTAGTAGTGGTCCACGGCTGCGGTCTCTTTGTCTTGTTTACCTCAACAGTGCCCCGCCAGCGGTCGGCCGCGTGTCTGGCAATCTCCATCCTCTTCTGCTTCTTTATCTGGTGCCTCTTGTACACGACCTCGATCACGATTAGAACTATCCCCCCGATTATGCCCGCTAACACCAGTATGAACACGCCCGCCATATTCTTCAAACCTAATGTGTTCGGCGTCTTTTCATTTTCCTCACAGTTGAGAAGGTTGTTGCGAAGAATCCAGTTGTTGTCTAGGGACTCCATTATGCCACCTTAAACATAGCAGATATAATAAGAGTTATTAAAGGAATGATGTAGAAAGATTCATTCAATCAACTGTAACTGTGACTTACTTTCATGAAAGTCCAGTATTGCAAGGGTTACCCAATCAGCCCATGGAGATCCTTTTTGCAAACCGACCCCGTACCCAGAACGACCAAACAGCTCGCCAGCGGTTACCAGCTCACAATCCTGGGCAGCTTCAAATTCCAAACGCGAAGAGTCCCAAATAAAAGCCATTAATTTCCTGGAAAATACTATTGTATTTAGAAAGTATAAGGCAAATTTTTAAGGTAGTAATAAGAATCTATTAATTATGAATTTACCCGTTTTTAACGTCCTGAATTGCCTGTTCAGCGTTATCATAATTATTCGCTTCCATTGTCCGGTACATATTTGAGAGTTCCACTTGACGCCTAAAGTACATATCCACTCCAGATCCTTTAACCGTGGCACATGTAAGGTTTTCCATTGTATTTCGAAGCTAGAAGAAAGCAAAAGGTGTAATATAACGTCTTCAACGCTTTTCTGACACTAAATTTCATGTTGCTAATTAGTACTTACTCTTGCATCATTAATTCCAGTTAATTTGGTTTTTGGCCGCTCCAGCACGAGGAAAGCAGCTAAGTTAGCTGTATACGAAGCAACGATGATCATAGCAAAACCAGCCCACACCATACCAAGCACTCTGGCCGAGAAACTACGAGGAGTGCCTGAAATATTGCGATTGTTGTAATTTAGAAATTGCTAGTACTCGTTTGTTTCATCATTAAATTTAAATTCTTCTACCTTCACCAATGCCGCTGTTTAACAGGACACCCCAGGCAAACCAAATAGCGCTTGATAAATTGAGAGCATCCTCCTCTGTTCCGTCGATGTTAGCCAGTTTGAATCTGCCGAATGGTGAGAACCTATCCAACAGGTATAGCACCAAAGCTACCACGTGCACGGATACCATCACTAGTATCCATAAAGTGTTCGAAAATGGTTGCAAAAAAGACACCAGCGTCGAAGAACGCGATGGCTGCAAAGATTAGAATATTCATGTAAGTACCCATAGGATTAGGCGTTGTTATTGTGTTTTGTGCTTCAAACCAAAAACATACCTTTTTCTCCAGAATAGTAATACCTTGATATTTAAAGGGCTTACTAAATTCTATGAATTCAGCACGTTCTGGATTAATGGTCAAGGGAGCCACAATCATATCTGCCCGTTCATATACCAATTCACCTGCAGATACATAATACAATACAAGTTTCAAAAATACAAGTTTCTGACAAACTAGGAGTAAAAGCAATAAAATCGGTAAAAGTGTCTGAAGACGTACCAATGAGTCCTGTCCATTCCTTCTTAGCTCCAGGATGAGAAAGATTACGTATAACGTAGTGACCAAACTGTCCATCTGGTGACAGTGCTAGAGAATAAGTAAAGTTAATCCAAGTGGAAAGGTGCTTCAGGAGGTCCATACAGAAACCTTTGCAGCAGTACATTTGGTCTGCAAAAAGAAGTGTGTTGCATGATACATTCCCTTCTGGCGCCAGTCAGTTAAAGAGTGGTATATCTATGTGAATTAATGTCTACTGATTTTGAATTGCTTTGTACCTATAGATTTACCTGTGTCATCACTAGCATTATAATGTGGACAAGGAATCTCTTCCGCAGTGCACTCGCTGCCGTCGTCAATACGACGAGTATATACAAAAGGTTTTTCTTCTATGGTTAATACCTGAAATGTTCCAATAAGTAGGCAATTATTGATTTTATCACGGCGTTTCTTTTTAACAGAGTTTCGTTGGTACATATGTAACTGCAATGGTATAACAAACCTTTAGGTGGGTTGGTATCATGAATCCTTCTGGCTTTGAAGGGCTACGACCCATCCAAATTATTTCCTGTTCCTTTAACTCCAATCGCATCTTATGCGTTTCCTTTAATAAATATATATTTTAAGTTAAATTTCAGATGTAACATTAATCTCGCAATCGTTAAAAAACACAAATATCTTCATACCTTTGAATAGAAATATTTGCCAACAGCAACATGTTCGCCCTGGGCTCTTACATTCACCATATCATATTCCGCGTTTACACGGTCGCCGTGATCGTCAAAGGCTACGTGCCCAGTAGCTCCACTCTCTAACCTTTGCTTTCTGACATAGTCGAAGAGATGTCGTCCTGTGTTCCAGGTTGTTCCGGAGTTGTCGCAGTCAGACGGCGGTGCGTTTATTTCTTCGGTCGTGTTCATGTCTCGTATTGCTGATGCGAGGACATAGCTGGAAGCCCAAGATTTTTTTTATTTTAATTATTTCTATACCTTCACGCATTCAGCGTATTCAAGTAATCGTTACGCTACTCACATTGAGTCTTGAATATGTGCGTGTTCATTTGTGGCATTGACAAGTCGCAAACCAAGCAAGCCTTCGGGTGCGTTGGCAGCGTCCAAAGCCTGTTCGGTTACAACCCAGACGTATCCCGCTGTAGTCATGTTCAGGAAAGTTGCGTCTCGAAAAATACTCTCCGCGTCTGTTTTGCTGCAATCAAAAGTTTTCTTCTGTTATCTCTGTATGTCATTCATTATTCAAATTATTTATAAGAAAATATATGCCACTTTAACCTACCTTGCATACATTAAGTAAACTCTTGCCTGAGCACTTTTAACTTCTATGAGCTTTTCATTGAAGGAATCCAGTCCCGGTTCAAATTCAATCACTTGTTCCACAACAACTTTTCGGTCTACGTCCTCGTCAACACTTTGGGATGTTGTTTGGAATCTGTAATACGCATTGTTTGAAATTATTCTTCAAAGGTCTTGTAAGTTGATGAAATAACTACATTAGCATTTCATATATAGTGTGCATTCTTTACCGGCCCAGAATAGCTCGGCCATCGGTATCGGAGCTATGAATGAAGATAACCTTCATGTAGTTAAAATGTTTCAGAACATCAACCCAAACATCAGCCTGGTGGGAATAAGGAGGTACTGTACGCAAGAACGATACGTGAATGTTTTTGTCTGAAAATGCGGAATCCCTTGATGATATCCCGATAACTGGGATGTGATAGAAGCCACTTGTATAGGACACAGCCGCAGGGGAAAGGTCTCCTGTTAGGGGATGGGACACCACTACAGCATACACCTGTAATTTATAACCTTAGTTGTTAATCCATCGCAACTGGAAGATACTGTGGGAATTCATGATGCTGTGAAACTCACCCGGTGTGCAATAAGATCTTTGCAAACGTTTAAGGCAGTCTTAATCGGATTTGGATCCATAAGAATGGAGTAATCATGATAAGTGACTCCTCGAGGGACGTATTTAGCTTTGAAGTTCAGATTCTGAAAACAAAGAACTTGTTAGTCGTTGTGTTTTTATAGCCTACCTATGGAATCTCTTAGTTCATATGACTCACAGAAATAGTGTCCTTGAAGAAAGCGACTGACTCGTTGCTAGAGAGAACCCCTCCAACGTTGTAGTAGGTTGGATTTGAGAAGCGTCGCTTGTCGCTGTTGGCGGAAACCAGCTCGTAGCTGGTAACCGCCACTAGGAACCCGAGGGCTGACCACATTCTGGCTGTGCGTTTAAAAATATGAAGTTATTTGTTTTTTTTTTTACCACTTTGTCCCCTTGTAGATAAAGTGTAGTCAGCAGGTGATGTAACCGAAGAGATCATTATATCTATACGCAACTCTATCCATTGAGAGCTTGTGTTGGAGTCATCGGGTGTTTAGCTAATTCCGTTGCTGGCTGTAATAATAATATACCAAAACTATTCACCGAAGTGGTATTTTGGTATACTCTGATAGATTTCTTTTTACTTCATATCAATTCATTAAGCAAGTGCAAGGTTAAGAATGTTAAGATATTAAGGTGCAAGATCAATTTTGTGTGGTCGGTTTATTCATAGTTTCCTGTGTAGTGTTATCTCTTGTCCAGAAACTTATCATAATAAGCCTGAATTCCATAGTAACGTTACTGAAAAGCTTCCGTCTAAGTTTTAATTACGACTGAATATTTCAGGCGCTGCTGGGTCCCGCCCTTCGCGCGAAGTTAAATGAAATTTCGCCCTACGTTCTATTTTATTCATCATCACTAATAGGGATAATTCAGTGCATGTTAGGTTTAACTTACCAGTGTTTAGATTGTCACAATTACATCATTGTTTTGATTAATTTTGGGTTGTTAAATAATTATCTGGTAAGAAAAACAGCTGTGGGATGCTGCGCGGTACAGTGGTAGATGGCGCCTCCTCTGCGGTTGCCATGGCTACCTGCCGCGCAGCCGTGCCTCTGCTTGGTATCAATCGATGCTTAATTAAAAAGACGAAGGATGCTGTACATACCCTTGTATATTTTGTCAAATATAACGTCTAAAATATTTTAAAACAAATCTGGGATATTTTAGGTTTAACTCTTAGAAATCCAGACAGATTACAGAATCCGTTTGATACAGTGAAAAAATCACAGACGTGTTGAAGTCTTCGTGACATTGGCATAAGGTCCATTTTTGCTTGATTTATTCTCTTCTCACCATTAGTTTGCATAAGTTATCCATGTTCATAGTGTAATGTTATAATATGCAAAAAGGGAGCGAAGTAGTACTGGTTAGGTCTAAAGTCACGCGTCACAGATTTAGACATGGGTATAAAAAAAACCTTAAATAATTTCAAAGTATTTATTTGGTTTCATAAAAGCAATTAATTATTTAACAATTCATTGACAAAACAAATAATTTCTTAAACTCTATATTATTTAGAAGTAACAATGTAGATGTATTATTATTTAGCGTATGAATTTAAATAGATACTAGAAACAGTTGGATATAAAATAATTATATATTTTAAATGTAACATAAAAGAACTTTGCCCAGCAGTAGGACAAAACTCTCATAGGTTGAATAAAAAAAAAATCACATAAACTTCAATCAATAATTATAAAACCGCAACCTAATTATATATACTACATGGGTACTTAAATAACATTCCATAAACAGCCGTTGAATACTCCTTAAAAAAATCAAGTAAAATAACACATTAATCACAGATTTAAAACATCCTTTCCCATACAAGCCTATTAGGAAGGGACAAATGTTTAAAGTGGAAGCATTCATTTTTTTAATATTGAACATATATGAACAAAAAATTGAACTGTAATGGTTGAAACAGTTTAAGACCAGGCCCATGGCCCATTGGGCGGGGCCCAGGTGGGTGCTGGCCAGGAGTTGGCCCATGGGTTCCAGGCGGGCTGGAGCGCTGCTGCGGCGGCGGTGGCAGCGTGGTGCGCCGCGCCTGCAGCGCCGGCGGCACCGGAGCTGGACAGCACTGACAATTTCACTGCTTCCAGGTCTGAGGAGAAAGGAAATGTTTTAAGTCAGCGGTGGTCTTGCTCTTTAATAGATCAAATGCGAGTCGGGCAGAGTGGAATAAAACTGGAAAGACGTAAACGGTAGGTATGGGCACAAACGCGCTGTAGATTTTGCTGCTGCGGAAGACTTTGAATTTTGCATGGATTGGATAAGCTGTAGGCATTTAAAACTCAACATTATTCTTGCATTCTTGCTCTATTCTATGCTTCAAAAGAGATTAAAACAGATTTTAACTACTATTCTATTGTATGGTATGGCTTGATAAAATCAGGCACCAAAAGCTACGCCTACCATCCAGGGCCACGTATTACAGCGGCCCTAACATGACAGCCCAGGTTTAGTTTAACCCCTCCCTGTGTCTCTGTCTAACTAGTGTCATAAGAAAGGGACGCAGATAGAGATAACTAAACTTGGCCAGTTATGTTAGGGCCACAGCACAGCGTTTAGCGCCACGCGCACTATTATATTTTATTACATTATAGCTGAAACTCCAAGATGCGTGTAAATCGACAGAAAAAAATGAAACTTCTGGTAATCTTACCAGCATTCTGCAGCCGAGCAGCCTGGTTGTGTGCGGCGCGGTGTATGGCGCGTGCGGCGGCGGCCTCCCGCGCGGCAGCGATCTTCTGCGCGGCGGCGGCGCGGGCCTTCGCCCCTGCCAGCTGCGCCTGCGCGTGCACCGCTGCCTGCGCCGCTTCCAGTGCGTGGGCGCGCGCGTGGCGAGCGGCTTCCTCGCTGGAACGGTTACAGCGGTTTAGCCTCGTAAATCAAAATATACTTTTAGGACAAATCTCACATATTCAATCTACAATTTAAATAAAGTAGGGTCAATCATATGAAGTCCGGGCTACTGTAGAATCCCGTCGCAATGATTCATCGCTCTATGACATTATATAGAATATAATTTCTTGTTATATCATAATTATATTTTTTGCGCAAAATTTTACAGTGACTCAAAATATAGTCGACTGGATCAATATTACGAGCGCATACGTCTTCTTCTAACTAGTCAAGAAACAAGTTGCGCGTAACTCGAGCCGATACAAGTAAGGTAGGACAACATGGCACCTTGCTTAGCCATTACCTTTTTTCTCTTTTTTGTATCTTCTGATTGCTATTTAATACTGAAGAATTGTGGACACAATAGAAAACTTTGTATTGTAAATTAGGGCTGAACTCAGGACGGAAAATGTTTTAGGTACAGTGGCTTTTGTTGTTCAGGCGGTGCTCTGATACCTCTGAGGCTTTAGCGATCCCTAACTGCTTCCGTTCACAACACTAGTTTGAAAATTCCACTCACCTTTTATGGGCAGCATGAGCAGCGGCGGCCTCTTTGGCACTAGCGATGCTCTGATGCTCGAGCGCAGCATGCTTGGCAGCCGCGACCTGGTGCTGGGCGGCCATCACTGCAGCCGCCGCGGCTTTGGCCGCCGCCACTGCTCCCGCCACGTCCGAGCTTGAATCTATGAGTTTTTTTTATAGAATAGGAATGCAAACAAGCAAGTGGGTCACCTAATGGTAAGTGATCACCAACGCCTATAGACACCCGCAACACCAAGGAGATGACATATGCGTTGCAACCTAGAGGGCTAAGATGGAATACCTCTTGTGCCAGTAATTACAGCAGCTGTCTTGCTCTTCAAGTAGGTACTCGTAAAAGTAGCTCTGTCTAATTTATGTCATTAGAAAAGGATAGTCATAGATATAATGAAACTTGGGCGTTCATCAACTTTAGTCAACTTTAATGTGTGATCTTGTAGTCTTTAATGTCGCCGCAGAAAAAATAATTAGTACCTTACCTACTAACGTGCGTCACTAGGTGATCGTAATTCTAAAATCATTTATCTGAATCACGACCAATACTATGCTATTTGACTTGATGAAGTCTAAATAATAAAGCTGGCTATGGATCAGTGACTCTCAAGGCTGTTGGTTCACATACGTGGTTATACATATGTTTGGTTCCCAACAGCACATGTTTTACGTACATGTGTACATGTTTCATGTTTTATTTTTATAATTAAAGCCAATTTCTTGGCTTGACACAGCTTCCACTCTTGATAGCTGTTCTGTGTTCCTACAGTATAACCTAATAAATATAAGTAAATAAATAAGTATTTTGGGACAGTTAATTAACACCAATTGAACTAGTCCCAAACTAAGCAAAGCTTATTTAGATAAACACATACTTAAATACAAGCTTTCAGCAGTCATCACAACCTACCTTTTTGTAATACTGTGATCAATATTATGTAATAGGTAGGTAATTATGACTGTGGCTGGAACAATTGACGAATCTCCCTCAATATTATTTCATGTTTACAATGAAACCGATAAATTCCACTTTGTCATTAGTCTCACCATGTGAAAGCACCACGGGTTGCCAGGCGTTGGCTGGCAGGGCAGCGTCCCAGCCCAGGCTTCTCTTGCCAGGCTGGCTGCCGACTGAGGCTGCCACCAGAGTGAAGGCAAATACCTACGTAAATCATCAAATATATGAGCATGGTGATATAATTAAGTAAATGAAAACTAATAAATATAAAGGGAGAGGCCTTTGCTCAGCAGTGGGACACGATTGCAGGCTAGCATTATCATTATTATTAATTTATACAAAGTGACGACTCCAGACAAGCACAGCTTTTATGTACTTATTCTCTTACTTTGGGTACCTAGTAGATAATGCTATACATAAATAATTATATAGTCATTTGCAAAATTCATAATCATCATACAAATATCTGCCCCTAGCGTGATCCGAACCTGCAACCTCTGCTTCGTAGTCAGGGTCGCAGGGTCACCTAGGGTATCCAGTGGTGGTCTCCTGTGGTACTCCCTCTCGTTGAGGACCCTCTTGCAGAGAAGTTAGATTGGGATGGCCAGATGGTCGGACCAACCGTCAGACATTCAAATATGTATGGATGTTTTGACAGCTGGCGGGAGAGTGGCGGATGTACCAGCACCTGCAGGCTGAGTAGGCTTGAGGCAGTTTTTTTTGTCCTCTTATAGAATTAATACATAGAAGTAAGGGCTGCAAAAATGTTACTTGGGATGTGTAAATCCGCCCCTATTGCGACCAGTTAACTATGGCCACTCCTTTACGCAGAACTTAGCAATAGTAAGACTAAGTTGATTTTGCAATGTTGTTCTTAAACTCACCATAATTTTGAAAGACATAATTGTTTAGTTGTTGTTCCTTTGATATCTGAAGGTACTGTGATGTCCACCATAGCCCAACTGACATTATATATCGTGGATCGCGGAAGCGCTGACAATATAGAAAGGGATTGCTCTAATCCATATCCCCAATTATCTATACTTATGTACCTACATTGCTAGAACAAGTCTTTATAAACACTTTTGTGATGGAAAGTATTATTTGGTAAATGTTTGACGTTTTTACCGCTTCTGAATTACAATGGTAATGACAAGCAATGGCTTGTTATTAGTAATTACCATTAAAGTCTGGTTTTATAACAGTCCGTGAAATAATTTTTGAGACAAAATATATATATCTGGGGGCACGGCAGTGCACCCGCCAAGTCGATAAATTTATACAGAATATAGATATATCTCGGTAAAGATTTTTGGCATTGCTGACTAAAATTGGATCTACACCGGACATTTTATAAAACCCAGTCTGTACTTGGTTTGTTCAAATTGAAAACAAAATATCTTGTGTCGAACTTGGGGTTTTCAGAGTTCCACAGTCGACAAGGATCCCTTATAGTTTCGCCATGTCCGTCCGTCCATCCGTCCGTCTGTCCGCAGCTGAGCTCAGATACTCTTAGTACCTAAGTACTAGAATGCTGTCATTAGGCACGGATATAAATATTAGTCACACTGATAAAGTAGTAATATAAATTTTTAACATAAAACTACCGTGAGACTCGGACATATTAATAAAACGGATCACTCACGAAACATGTCGGGCATTTCTCGACTTAGAAATACGTGAGTGATCCGTTTTATTAATAAAGGTAGTAATATAAAATTGTGTTTTTTAGGTGTTTATACTTCTACACGTCAAGTGTTATGTTATGTTTTCTCATCACCCCTTGGTGCGGGGTGTCGTTGGTGGATAGGTTTTTCTGAAAAGATATTTTCGATTAAGATCGATATACAGAAGACATGTGTTAAAAATACTGAGTAATCTAAATACATACTAGAAAACGTATCGTATTTATGCTAGGTAATAGATTTATTTCGGTGAATGAAAGAATGTAGAAGTAATAAAACATTGTACTTAAGTAGGCAAGCATAATAATAGCATAGTATTATAAACATGATTGCTAGATATACTAAATAATAAAACCTTCAATATTGAGGGAAACAAAAACATTTGTAGGCGTAAATGGCAAAACATCTAAGCAAAACATAGAGATTCCTAAATGTCATATCATATCTTTAAGATCTATTCTGTACACCTATGTTCTTCAAATAAAAAGTGTTCTTTTCTATTCTATTCTAGGTAGGTACTACAACTCTAAGTAAGAGGGGCATTATTTGTCGTCAAGCTAGTTTAAGTATCTCGAGATTTTGTTGATAGCGTATCGAGAGCTAGGTGCTTATCAATTGTTTTTGATAGGTGCACAATCTCTTCCACCTTTCTTAGATCTGACGTCATATCATGCCACTACAGTGGGTAAACCCTTGGAGCTATTGTACACGTCCGTTTTTTCTACCGGACAACGGACAGTGTTTTTACGGACTTGCGGTGTTGAATAGGAATTGATGCGTGTACATGCCCCGTATACCGGTTCGGCGACTATTTAGTGCTGCCGGACGCGCATCCGCACGACAGATGTCGTGCACGACAGACGCCGGACCGGTATAGGGTACACACCGGTCCGGCGTCTGTGATGTGGTCATCTACGCCCGTGTCGCTTGTTTTATGCTACCTAATTGCTTGCCAAAGAAATGGGTACTCGAAGCTAATGTCCATCCGGGAGAAAAGCACAACGTAGGTAAGCAAAGATGTTCGTAGAAAAAACACGGTTCGTTTTCCGGTGAAAAAATCGGCCGTCTTTATTTCATCTTGGCTTAGGGAGAAATTAAAAAAATTAGCATTTCCTCAAAATTTCTGGGACAGTGTTGCTATGGTGATGATGATAATAATAATAATAAATATTGTAAAAACTTAACCAAAAATTTTAAATAAATATACATGAATAATATTGTAAAAACCTAGCCTAAGATTTTAAATAAATATACAATAATAAATATAAGCAGGCTAGAAAAAGCCCATGCAAAGTTTACCTTAAAACTGCGCATTCACGGTCCATCTTGCAGTACAGCAAATAGGGACGCAGTTATATGTTAGAATGATATAGTGATATATCTTTCTCATTCTAACAGATATCTGCGTTCCTATTTACTGTACAGCAAGATGGACCGTGAATAAACGGCTAAAGTTACAGCAGCCAGCGTCTGACGGACGCTCATTCTATATATTACAATACTCTTTGGACGGACGCGTTAGATATGAGCCGAGTGCCCAGCTTTGTAATTCATTCATTCATTCGTTCATATTTTTTTCTTGGCGTGTTGGTATTGCAGTTCGAGCTGACCGACTATGTGACAGTTGAGCTGACAGACAGTACAGTCGCTCACGTCCTTCTTGACTTGACTGGTTGACAGACAAGCACAAGCTGTTTGTGCTGTCTGTCATATTTTTTTCATGTAGTGTCCGTCTTGAAAATTTTTGTAACTATCAATAAAATCATGTCCTAAAATCAGTTCCAAAAGGCAGAAATTCCTACACAAATGTTTTGAAAAACATCTTTTACTGGTACGTGCGATTAGTTACGTAAAAAGTGGCGGCTCAATTTGATTATTGGCCCTGCTTGTAATTGGATAATTCATTAAATTGGAGTCCAATTGCCGTTCCGAATATTGTTTTCTTTGGTTCTGTCCTTTATAACTTTGCAAATCGAAGATCATATTTATATTATTTATTTTACCGATGAACGGAATTCGCTGTCTTGGATCAGGACATTATTGATTTCTGCTCGCGGCGAAGACAATATTTCATTTGAAGCATAATTTCAAAGAATAGTTGTATATATTATACTCAAATTAAAAGTGCAATCATTTAATTTAAAGTGAGCTCAACCTTCCCACATTCAAGCTAATTACATAGTTTACAAATTGTGCAAATATTTTTACAGCACCTAAAAAACCGGAAAAAACACCCCAAAATGGTTGTGAAGGCAGCAGATAAGAAATCTGAAAATGAGCCCCCAAAGCAGTTTGCGTGAGTACATTTTTCTCTTTACAGAATATAATCAAGGGTCAATAAAAATGTCTTTAAAAGTCCTAGTTCAATTAAACTCTTGGCAAACAAATTACATTTGATTAACAACAATACAGACATAATAATGTAATGTTTTTTTTTTTAAAACTGCCCTGGCTTGCCTATATCATTGTGTAACTTTTGAGCGGTTCCTCATATATTGAGTATAGAAAGAATTATACTCTAGTCTAGTAATTATTGTAAGTTGTTTTGACCCAAGGCCACTTCGGCTATGAATCTTAAACACTACTGGCTTCTTATGCTAATAGGCAATATAGAGTGCTTAGCTAATTAAGACTCAAGTCAGTCCTATTTGAAATCCTTTTCATGCGACTATTAGTTATTTATTTTTCTTTAAAGTAGGCAAGCAGTTTGTCCAGCAGTGCAATATGATTATAGTTTTTTAAATGTTCATTTTATTTTTTTAATGGAAATACCTTTATTGTACACTCAAGGCAAGGTTTTCTAAAGAGATTGTCATGTATCACATAATCATTACTTTTGTTAAGGTTAAATCCAACTTCAGTGTATTGAAAAAAAAATCCATCCATTTATCATTGTAATATATGTTTGGATTGAGTTTCAGGATAATGTGTCCCTTTTTATGTGTGTGCAAAATTGGGACCCAATTGAAAAGTGTGTGATCAAATATTTATACATCAATCTCCCCCAACTACTGATTTACATTCGAATTAGTTCAGAGTAATGTATAAAACCTAACAAACATTTAAATGCTGTGTATTTTTATATGTTAACTACCTATCTTTATTTGAAATTCTCAGTCCCAGATGATGTCGACGTCTACCATTTCAATAGCATTCTTCACTGTTCCTTAATATTCAGCAAGTTTGCTATTTTCCTTGGCACACAGCCCGTGTGCCTTGGTGAGTGGGAGATCCACCGGAGACTCTTTTGGCAATGGCAACGACAACATTAATGAAGATACATTAGTAAACAATGTGGAACAGGCTCAGGGACTTTTAAATTACTGTTAACTATCTACACCACACATATATAAACACTTATTATTTGAGGGCATTTGTTATGTAACATGACTTTATTGCACATAAAACATGTTACATGAATGATGTTGTAAAATATGTTGGAACAAATAAGGGATTGAGGATCTCTTCAGATAGTCAATGTGTTTTTTTATAATAAGCTTTTGGACACAATGGCGCTTTTTAGTTCAGTACCAGAGATTTCCCCCTAAATACAAATAAAACTAACAAATGATATCTCTCAAAACATTATTAGTATCATCAAATAAAATATATTTCTATCTGAAAACACTTAGAATATTCAACCATACTTAGAATACTCTTCAATGTCCTTTATATCATACAAGATTGAATAATAAAGACCATAAAGATTATTTTGGTAACAGCTAGTAGGATAAAACTAATCATTCAGGTTGTGATAAAAGACATCACATGTTCTGTACTTTTAATATAGTGCAAAGTTCACTCACTATATCATTGAAACTATAAAGCGTATGAAGTCAGTGTGGTAATCTGAACAGTTTAAATATCTTGTAGCCTGATTATTCTTTAATAAATTATGCGAAATTAAAAGAGTTCAAGTGAGTTATTACATGACAACTGCTGGGGATCGGCCACCAACGCTCTCAAGCCCAATTACCGCATTTGACGCGATCTTATTTCTTTCAGACTTCTGCCGAAGATCATCAATGGCGGCATCGCGGGCATTATTGGCGTGTCCGTCGTGTTCCCCCTGGATCTGGTGAAGACCCGTCTGCAGAACCAGACCGTCGGGCCCAATGGCGAGAGGCAGTACAAAAGCATGTCGGTACCTTTATGTGTAAGCCTTTATTCATGCCCGTCAATGGATAGACAAAGGGGACAAAGCAGTATCCGTTAAACTGTTTTGCACTGAGTGTATATCCACAAGGGTCCACTTAAGGCCGGACCACACCGGTTGCGTACACGTTGCGTATGCAACACGGCTCCAGTTAGCTAGCTGGATACGCATCAAGTGTGGTTCGGTAATTAATTATTTATTTGCGGGTAAAACATAGCTGCCAAATCGATGGGGTGCGGGAAGGGGACGCTTAGTCTACTGTGATGGGTGCGTTCGCCGCCGTGTTAGTGCATTCGTCTGCAATCGTCCGTGACGTCAAGTTTCTACACACGGTCTGGCCCGAGTTATAGTTTTGTTACTTTAAGTGTGGCAAGCTGAGCGGCCGGCTAGGCGGTATCTACACGATTAATTGCCTGTGACTACTTGTTAATTCTAACAGGATATATGTAATAAAAGATCATCAATGGATGAAGTTGTTAGGGCCGCCGCAGTGTATAGTACAGCCCACGCAACAATATAAAATAGGCTGGCGTGGGATGTCTGTCGACCAACGCTACACGCCTAATCAGTTTGCTTAATTCTCACTTGCCGCGCTCGCACAAACCAGCGACTTATTGGTCGTTTTTATTCGGGCAATCCTTATCGTTTCCTCACACAGCTGTGATGCGCTGCCAGCCTAATTCTGGTGCATTATTTTATTTTTAAATTAAATTTTTGTGTATAGGGTGGATTGCTTCAGAAAAACCTATGCAGCTGAAGGTTACTTTGGCATGTACCGGGGATCCGGTGTAAATATTTTACTCATCACTCCGGAGAAGGCGATCAAATTGGCTTGCAATGACATGTTCCGACATTATCTCACCCTTAAAGACGGGTAAGTAACATGTTTTTTTTTATTTGATAAGAGCCAGTAGCCTCTTACCTGGCTTAATTAAAACGTAACTGTTTCAAAATCTGCTAATTATATCGCAATAGTTTTTTTATTCTTAATGCCTTAATTTCGAAGGTTTACGGAAAACGGTTAAGAAAAATACCCTTGATAAAAATGATTCTTACTTGAAGCTTGCAGGCTACAAATATATCTTCATTATTGATCAATCTCGGGTAACAAAATTAAAAAGTCATAAAAGATTATGTGAAGAGCATTATTGTTTCCTATTTGGAATTGACCTACTACTATTAGTTGTTGCATTTTAGTTTTTATTATTATTATTATAGTCGGGCAGCTTTAATTGGAATGGAATTACCGATAGTCCCTGTCTGTCTCTTGCTAATGATATATCGTTCGCATTCTGACTAAACTGTTTGACATACATAAGCAATACCACGAAATGTTTCGTCAAACTGATTAAAATCTATGGGTAATCTGTTGAAACAGTGTCAGAGATTACTCGATTTATCATTTACTTTTGTGACAACAAGTGTTCTTATTTTTATACATGGTGACATGACTGAAAATATAGGTAGATATGATATGATGTAAACGGATCATATAGATAACATTTTATTATATTCCCTGTATTAAATGGCGCCTGTTCCGTAATTAAATAAGAAAACGCTTCAGTATATTACCCTTTACTTTCATCACAACCAAATCGTTTTTAAACTCTAGCGACCCGCCCCGACGTCGCACGTCTGAAATTCGCTAACGAAAACTTAGAATATATTAAATGGCCGTAAAACTGTATTAAAACCCGTTGCGTGGTTTAGACAGAGTAAGCGACCGAAGATATTAGGACAGACAGGAACGGATAGAGACTTTGCTTTATACTAAGTATGTAGAGATATAAGTGGAACCTGAATTTATTAAAATTAACAAATTCAGGTTCAGTAATTTTACTAGCTGTTGCTTGCGTAGAATACGTTTATCGCTATCCCGCTATGCTTTTTCACGGGAGAAAAGTATCCTTTGTAAAGGTAAAATCCAGGGTAAAAGCTATCGTCGTCCCAAATTCTATCAAAATCCATCCAATTGTCTTAGCGTGAAGAAGTAACAAGAACTTAAGTCACACACAAACTTTCAGCTTAATAACATTAGTGTGATTCAATTGTATCTTGTTATATTCCAGGTCGCTGCCGATACCGCGCCAGATGCTGGCGGGCGGCATGGCGGGCGCGTGCCAGATAGTCATCACCACGCCGATGGAACTGCTCAAGATACAGATGCAAGACGCCGGCCGGCTCGCCGCGGCGGCCAAAGCCGGTGAGTTCAGCATGTCAATTTTATGCCAATTTAACAATAATAATATATCCTACGAATAAAATAAAATTGTAGACATGGTCATTTTACATCAGTGCGAAATTAATAATTCAGCGGCCGTAACGCGTTACATGTGAGGTTTGCACTTAATTTTTTACCCGACTGCGCGACGCAAAGGATGTGTTTATCAGCCTATATATGTATGTATGTATGTTTGTTCCTTTGTGGCGATTTACAGACCAAATGCGTGGGCCGATTTTGATGATTCTTATTTGCTTTTTATATGTCACTTGTATAGTGTTGAATAGAGACCCAGATGGAATTAACGATTTTCTTTTTAAATTGTTTTTATTCGATCAAGTTATACTTTATTACTGCACTAGTTTCATCAATGATCGCCTTCACAAATGAAAAGCGTTTGTAAATTCTGTATGAAAAGCAAAAGGTCCACGCCCCGCTGTTCCCGTTTTGTCTTTATAGCAATGTGTACTTTACGCAGGAAAAATTAAAGTGGAATTTTTTCACGACACTTTATTCAGTAGTGGCGCGACGACGAGGTGCTAAATGCATGATAACCTCAACTCTAACACGTTTAACGCTCTTTTATTTGGTTGATTTGAGTGTATTATTGTGTTAAATGCCCGTTGAACATGAAAATGTGCTATAGTGGTAGAGCCCTACCGTAGCCAGTTCTTGGTCGTATTACGAATGGACCGGCCAGACCGGGTAGTTCGATACTCAGAAAGAATGCCGGTGAAATGTTACTTGCGTTGCCTTTCGTACGGTGAGTGAGAGATCTGAAGGCTTGCGGGGGCGGACGGCAACTGAAGGCTGGCAACGTAGCAGCGCGTATCGTTCTTAAGCGATAGGACTGCCAGCCAATTGTTTACCTTGTAAATCACTACATAGTATAAAGTCGCTATCTGTTCCTGTCTGTCCTAAACCCTTTTAGCTTATATTCGGCCGCCTTCTCCTAAAGCAATCAACGGATTTTGATACGGTTCTCACTGTCATTTAGAGATGTTATGGGAAGATTTTTATGTATAAAACATCCTAATTGTAACCTTGTAAAACTGAGGTGGGACGTTATAATCAGTTTTTCCAGACATGATGAAAACGAGAGGTGTCAACCTGACGTAACTCGGTACTTCCACGTGTAACACTGTAATACAGTGTATTCCTAGTACTAAAAGCATCAATAGCATTAAATTGTTGTTAAATGAAACGCTATTAAAAAGTTACATTCCAAATATTTATATTCTTACACAATATATTATTAGTTTTTTTGTCATAGATAACCCTCACATCTAGCAATTAAAGCCTATTGCCATAACACTGTAAAGGTGGTCAATAAAGAAAATAAGTGAACATTACGGAGTGTTTTCACAGCAGGTTAGCCTTATATTAGCAAATTTGAGTTCAAAGTCTTTACACAATCCGCATTTTGGAGGTGATTTCATTTTTTAAAGATTAATTTTCCCTTCAAAAAATGGTAATTTTTACTTACCTCCTTACAAAGTTACATACCATTTTGAAGTGTAATCTGTCATTTTTATCGCCTTAGGAAAAACTGAATATAGTAAACAAATAAATCTTTGATAACCGGCCAACACCTACACCAGAGGGGTTCCACTCCGCAATGTAGGTGCGCTCGCCGCATGTCCTATGGCATAGGTAAATCGCAGTAGGTTGCCGGCTTGCCGCGCGTGCGCCCGCTCACTCTGTGTCGCTCATTGATAGTCTTACAGTAAGCAGCCCAACCCTAGCGGTGCGCCAGGGTATTGCGGGTGGAAGGCGGGCGCGGGCGGCACCTTCCTTTTGACACATGCCGCCTGGCGAATGTTTATGAAGTAATACGAACTTTATGTGCCTGATTATAAAGTTGGATTTCGTTTAGTGGTGGTCGAAAAAGAGAAGTTTCTGTACGTTAGTACTATTATTCATTCTGTGCCTATACTTGCGATACTCTTTGGCCAACCAACACCAACGCAACACACACTGGCACAAGGCCCACGGCCGCCATAATAGAGAAGAAGAAGCGAATAAAGTAAAAGCGTTCGTGCAGAGGGGCGGGCGTTAGAGCGCGTGACGGCGCTGCAGCTGACGCGGCGGCTGCTGGCGGAGCGCGGCGTGCTGGGCCTGTACCGCGGCGTGGGCGCCACGGGCGCGCGCGACGTGTCCTTCAGCGTCGTGTACTTCCCCACCTTCGCGATACTCAACGACATGGGGCCGAAGGACAAGCCCGGCGGCTCGCCGCCTTTCTGGTAACCTTACGCTTCAAACCGCAACAATGCTCACTTGTCTTAACGCTTCATTTCACAATATCTTCAACCAGTTCAATTACTGGCACAAGAGGTATATTTAGCCCTCTGGGTTGACAACGCATCTGCAATCTCTTTGGCGTTGCGGGTGTCTATAGGCGGTGGTGATCGTTTATCATCAGGTGACCCACTTGCTTGTTTGCCTTCCTACTTCATAAAAAAAAATTGAAAACATGTGCAATTCAAGCCTTGGTTTTGCCGTGTCAAGAATTTTACATCATAATAAAAGAGATTACATGGATACCATTCTATACATTATCAAAAGAAGGAAACAACTCTAAACTAAAATTTCAGTTTTTGCCACGATCATACTGTTTGTTATTAAAAAAAAAATTCTAAAGCGACATAAATATTATCAATCACCTCTTGTATTTACCGTCTGATTTGTTTTATTTAGGCGATAAACAAAATTTTTAACATAAAACTACCGTGAGACTCGGACAAATTTATAAAACGGATCACTAACGTATTTTTACGTTGTGAGGGCTCATGAATAAGGACCACGGACCGGTCCGAAACATGTCAGGCATTCCCCGACTTAAAAATACGTGAGGGATCCGTTTTATTGATAAACAAAATGTTTATGGCAAAAACTGTAATTTTAGGTTAGAATATTGTTTCTTACCAGGTCCCCTCAAACTAAAAGCTCCCCAAGAAAATCTAATGCAATTCACTAAGAAATCGATTTAGTTCCAAATCGGTATTCACGTTATTACAATCAAACGTGCATTTCAAAACCCAGAAAGCTGCGAATCGAAAATTTATACCGGTAACTCTTCAACGGAGGATTTTCCGAACCGCGGTTATATGTATAAGTAGAATTTATGACACGCGTGTTTATTGGCAGCCTGATTACTACCGCATATTTAACGCCATAATGTTGTCAGGTGGTCGTTCGGCTCGGGCTGCTTCGCCGGCTCGCTGGCGGCGCTGGCCGTCAACCCGCTGGACGTCGTCAAGACGCGCATGCAGTCGCTCGCCAAGGGCAGCCCGCAGTACTCCAGCATCCTCAACTGTATCACGTGAGTGAAAGCGCCGAGCACTGCCGCCTTCACTTATTACCATCTTCCACCTATTGGCAGTTGGGGATTTATGTGTCACCTTCCAACCTAACTTAGGTTGGATACTGGGGGGATTATACGAAACTAATATAATAAAGAGGTAAACTTTGTTTGTTTGTTTGTTTGTATGTAGGGGGGTAATGAACCGATTTCAAAAATTCTTTCACAGATAGAAAGCTACGTCATCCCTGATGGACATAGGCTACTAATTTCACGCGAACGAAGTCGCGCGCGTCCACTAGTACGAAATAATATTGTTCCCACGCTCCAACTTATCATAATGTAAACTGGTCGGCAATAATACACCTAGTGCATGAGTACCTAATGGAATTTTAGGTTATGATTGAGTATGAGGATTAATTACACTTTAATCCGATTTTTGCTGTGTTATTTTATTTTAAACCTTTAGCCATGCGAATTAATCTTTTCAACGCCACATCAAATACAAAAGATATGATTCACATGCCAAGCTTTTTTTTGTAAGTTACGAAGTTGAACCTTATGCGAATACACGTTAACTTTTATATTGCACGTGTTGACGTATAATGTATATAGGTCGTTGGCGTTGAAAAGGTTAAATGTGCAAATAATAGAACGTCTAGTGTATTTTCGTACATTATGGTGAGATATCACTATGGCAATGGCGGCAGTAAACCTGTAAAAACAGTAAGTTGTAAGGAATTGTAATTCTTAATTGTATGAGTGTACTTTTCAGCAACAATCGGACAACCTTTTACATGCACCCTGAAGACGCTCTCTGAAGACTTCGAGATACTGTGAACTCTCACACTGTAATTCTGGTTTAATGTATACTGTAATTAGCTAATTCAAGCTCTTGAATTAGCTAATTACAGTATACATTAAACCAGTATTACTGGTGTGTGTCAAGAGCGAAATAGTCATGATTCGAAGCAGCCAACTGTCACATTTGACAGTTAATAAAATTTCTTAAACTAGGCCGTTAATTTATCATTTTTGTGTGCAGGACAATAATGATGAAGGAAGGACCGCTGGCATTCTTCAAGGGCGGCGCGTGCCGAATGATGGTCATAGCGCCGTTGTTCGGCATCGCGCAGACAATCTACTACATCGGGCTCGCCGAAAAACTGTTCGGGTTGTAAACTATTCGCGGTCGGCTCTCAACACAGGCCCTGCTCAACGTAGCGGTGCTAGGAATTCTCGCATCGCGAGTAAAATATCATTTGTGTCTCGTGAGATGCAAATATAATAGTACCGCGGGTTCCGTCGCAGGAGATTTGTTGCCCTGTGTGACGAAAGTTGATAGTACGGTCAGCCTCAAAAGTAGCTGAACATTTTAGTACCTTGTCGCTCTCAGTAATATGACAAATTCGAACAACTCTCATTTCATACTTTACTGCGACAAGGCTTGTAAGTGTTTAGCGACTTCTGAGGCTGACTATACCATGACGTCATAGGATTGGCTAACAGGCCATAGCCGATAAAGCTTATTCCTGATTAGTTGAATGGTTTCATCAGTATGTGGCATACTTCACATCGTTGCAGTTTAAAAAAAAATGTTAATTATTGAACTCTTATTTTATTTACCAACGTGGCATTCAACAGTGTCAGGTTATTTATATATTTGTCTTTTTAAGTTTTATTTAATGTTTGTTATTTATGTCATTCCCGCTTAGTTAAATTTTATTTAATTATGAATATAAATCTACCCGGTATGGACTTCAAGTGTAGTGAGCAGATGTTTAAGCTTAAAATAATGGCGGACAAATCTAACCCGCATTACCTGAAATTATAACTCTGCCTACTGTTGCAAGTGACCGATTAACGACGCAGCTGCTTTTTTAATACATATTGTAAATCATCATAATGCATTTTAAATCACTGTGTTATTTTTTTATATCAAATAGTTTCAGTGTGAAAACATCTAGACGATACTTTAAGCGACGTGCAGCTAGTTTACTCCGAGACTTAAGGATGTTAAGAGTAAAACTAACTAGCGGCATGCTATGATGATTGGTTTGAGGTTTGTTCGCTCTTAAAGTTTCGTTTAACCCTTTGAACGCCAAGGAAGCTTAAAAGTGTCGCGAGCTGACGTGCCCGTCACGCCACCGACACATAGTTGGTCGATGACATTGTGCAATAGCAACCTATGTGCATGTGTTTAAACTTCAAATTCGCGTTTCACATAATGGCGACCTGGCGTGTGGTCGACAACTTTTGTATGCGTTGTTGGCGGTGAAAAGGTTAAATTACTACTTACAATACTACTTGTAACTACAAAATTTATGAATGCTGATTGATAAAATTTTGATCGATGGCAAATTGACGTATTTTTCGTCACTATTGTAATGTGTCAAACCGGCCATCATAGCGTGCCGCTAGTGTAGTTATACAGCCTGTACTCAGCTTTAGTGAAATATTTTTTAAATTTCGTTATAGGCATCACTGTTACGCTTATAGCTCAAGTTAATGATACTTAGGTTACTTATATTATTTTATATACCTAGAGCAATTGAAAGTGATATTATATTATTAGTTGTTACCATAGTTTTGTTACTTGGTTTTTAAGATTAGAGCTTGTTGATGAAATATTTACTGTGTACAAAAAATTACATAATCAGATTCTCACAAACTAAGCACTCGATTGTAAAATCGCGAAAGTAACAAAAAAGACACTTATTTCTAAACGTACCTAACTTTATATTTAACTTTACATTTTTTAACGTTCAGATGAATGAATTAAGTTACAAGCAGCTTTATAAATACAGGGCGTTTGATGGGTTAGTGTAGGGATTTTAATAGATGGTGTTAAACCGAACATTTTATATTACGCATAGTCTTATCTCGGACGCCGTGCGA
Source organism: Ditula angustiorana (assembly GCA_963691745.1). Lineage (NCBI taxonomy): Eukaryota > Metazoa > Arthropoda > Insecta > Lepidoptera > Tortricidae > Ditula > Ditula angustiorana. Next base: position 6,220,953 of record OY829490.1, on the reverse strand, counting down.
TTTTGCGCAACAGTAATTCGTTTCGAAATAACCAGACTCGCCTACTCTATCATCCTTTCTTTTGTACATTTCTCAATCAAACGCCCTGTTTAAAAATGATTTTAATTGTTTTAACTTTTTTCTTTTTTGATGACAATTAATGAAGATGTGTGATACCTTCGGGTTCCAACTGGGACCTCTCTTCAGATAGTCGTCCATTACTAAATATACTATTTATGCGTGTGTAGATGATATTGGTGTGTTTAATCAATTAAAATGACAATAATATCATGTATGTTACCTAGTTAGCATGATAAATAATTCCTAGTGGCATGAGAAGGACTCGAATTTTAAATATATGTCAATTGAACGATCTATGAGATTGTATCCATGTAATATACTTATCACCACTTTACTGATAACGTATTGATATGACGTGCCACTGCCGAGAGACTAACAAACTTGTCTTATTAAATCAGAGTTCAAGTATTCTTGAACGATGTTTGGAATTTCAATATACTCTCTGTTACTTGTATCTAAGAGAAGTCAACAAAATGTTTCTAAAAATACAAAAATATAAATATTCATAGATAAAAACTATTAGGTAACTAAGTCGCAAAAAATATATAGAGCGCGTGTGTTTTATCACAGTTTGAAATTTATAAGTCGCCTATCACTACAATTAAAGATACGAATTCAAGATGATATTATATAATAAACATGAATTGGTGTTGTAACATTATTTTGCTTGCTGCTTCCATTTTTCTTCTTTGCCCAGTAGTTAAAAGATAAAATCTTATTTTATCTTTGCAGTTATTATGCGGGTATATTTAATGATATCTTTGTTGGACAATAACTTGCCGATGTGTTGTTAATTAATTAAAATATCATATTATGTGTTTGTCGTACTATAAGCTAAACTTATCCATGTCAAGTCAATTAACAATTAGTACTATCATTTTTGGTTTTATTCGGTGGTCTGTGGTCTAATTTGTCAGGCCATTGTGGTTGTATTCTCGTGTCTAAAAATCAGGAACTCGTGTTTCCATTCGTCGGATGCGTAGCTTCGCCCGACTGGATATTTTTACGAAATTCCATTCCACACTACTGAAAATTACCAATGGTCAGATTAATCAACCAAGGAGATCAGGAGTGCGATTTTTGAATCTCGCCGGGTGACTAAAGCTCGCCAAAATGGCCGTTTTTCATAGAAATGCGACCATTTTGGTGAGCTTTAGACACCTGGTGAGATTCAAAAATTGCATTTGAATCTCACCGGGTAACTAAATCTCACCAAAATAGCCGTTTTTCATAGAGATTCGGCCATTTTGGTGAGCTCTAGTCACCTGGTGAGATTCAAAAATTGCACCCCAGGGCCACTGAAATCACCATATTCTTCCATGACTCATCATAATTAAAGTTCATTTAGGAATTTATGTAGCTAGTTAAAATATCACATGACTGTTTATGAAAAGAAATTATGAAATTTACGAAGATGTGGCTAGACAGAAAATTAAACAAATTCGATGTGCTTCTTTTAGATATAGATGTTACAAAAATAAACAATGTTTATGTTACTATGTAGTTTGTTTTCATATGCACTACACATATCCTAAACAGTCCCAGCTGCCACTTGCGCAGTATGTTCAAACTTTAATCCGCCCCTCTTTTCTTAGTTAATCAGTTACTCACAATCAAGTTCCTTAATTAAGTACAATTTCTTAGCCCTCTGGGTTGGCAACGCATCTGCAATCTCTTCGGTGTTGCGGGTGTCTATAGGCGGTGGTGATCACTTACCATCAGGTGCCCCACTTGCTTGTTTGCCTTCCTATTTCATAAAAAAAGTGTTCTCTATGATGCTCCTTTAAGCGGGGTTTCCACTGCGTGCGGAGCGAGCCCCTCAAGGACTTGCCTAAACTCGCTACAGCAAACTATACAACTAAGACTTATTATTAGCGTGCTTGTATGCAGTTTGTTGTTGCGAGTTAAACAGAGCCCTTATGCAGGGCCCGCTCTGCTCGCTCCTAAACCCGTAATAAATATACCCTGGTAATAAATAGTCTTATTCCGTATTTATGAATTGAAACATCAACAGTACTTACTCCGATGACACACCTTGTTTGTTTTAGTACATTTAGGTGAAACATTACTACGAAATTCCTAGTAATGTTTGTGTACAGGACGATAATAATGGAGAAAGAAGGGGCAACGGCGTTCATGAAAGGATGCGCGTGCCGAATGATGATCGTCGCTCCTCTGTTCGGAATCGCGCAGACCATCTACTACATCGGGCTTGCCGAGAAACTGTTCGGGCTGTGAATAGTCCCTACTTGTAAAGTTTCTCTAAGTTATAGGGTACCTATTATTTTGTATTTTTTGGGTGGTATTTTTTAATAAAACTTTTGTATTGTATAGGTTAGTTTCACATAAAAGTAAATAAATTTCATCAAAATTAGTTTAGTATAGTTGAAAATCGCCTAAAACAACACTACACGTCAAGTTTTAAACGATAGTGATATAACCTGAGTCCTATGTTACGACTAGATACGTCGAGTATTTTTCTTTTCATGTGAGTATATGGAGTGGTGGTGGTTCGAACTGCCGCCCGGAGTCGGGCCGGGCCGATGGACCCTTCGATCTTCATTATTACCCTTACGATGCACCGATTCATTTTACTTGCTAAGCAATCGTAGTCGCCCGTACCACTTGCGAGGACTGCGATTTGAGACATTCAGGCCACAAAAAAAAAAAAAAAGTATATGGAGTATATGAGCTTTCTCATATGAAACCGTTGAAAAAACTGAAAACACCGTGAAACAAGAAAGAATCGAGTCGGTAGCGCCATCTATTTAATGTAAGTAGTAACTTTACATTACCTGCCTTCTTAGTAGTTTTGCTACTCGGCAGTAGATGGCGCTTTATGGATTAGTGTTGTAAACCGATTATAATCATTTTTTACCAACTTCAGCACAAAGGGAAACTTTTTTAGTTCGTCGGAATCTTTTTTTTATTAACTGGCAACACCACCCACTAAACGTCAACAAAGGCGACGCTATATCATATCACAGCACAGTGCACAGATACAAAATACACTGATGCCATGTAAATTGTGATTTGTTGTATTTGTAATTTTATACAAGATTTAGGCTACACAATAAAGTGTTGATCTTAATAAAAAGAAGTGCTTTTGGAGAACTCATAAGCATTAAGTTATAGACATGGCTACTATAGGCCCCAAGAAAGACGGCGGGCCAAATGTTGAGTTTTTCCAATCGCCGGAATCGCTAGCACAATTTGATCAAATTCGTGTTTGGTTGCAGAAGAATTGCAAAAAGGTAATAATGCGGCTCTTCATTAATTTTAATACTTAATTGGAAAACATTCCTTTTTCTTTTACCATTAGAAGCTTTGTTAACCAATGCTAACCTAACCCCCATACGAAACTACTACAGTTTAAATTTTGGTCTAACCAAAGTATATTACTATATCATATTTCATATAACTAACAATCTAGATCATGTGAGATCTTATTAAAGTGTAATTATTATCTTTTTTAGCATGTTCAAACTGACCCACCTACCAAGGAGGGCTTGGCTCAACTGGTCATACAGCTTATTCAGTACCAAGAAAATAAACTGGGGAAAAACGCCACGGATCCACCCTTCTTGAGGCTTCCGGTAAGTCTTTTTTAAACTTTGTTCCTCAAACTATAACTGCAAGATCAAGAGTTAGTGTCATGTAAAGGTCTGATGTTTATACTTTCTTACAAGGAAGATATGTAGATGTGAATTAGTATTAAATGTTAAAACCAGAGCATGAAAATAAAATTCCTGGCTCCAACTGAAATTTTCTGAAATCTCTGCCACTTAATTTTGTGAGTTATGAGCTGATATAGTATATTGTTATCTCCTAACTAACAAATGGTCATTATGTCATGAACCCCTCGGCACTCACTGCTGCCGTCAAAATTAAAAATTATACCTTCATAATATAATTTAACAAGATTTAAAATCGTAATTTAATAAATTGACGGAATTTTGAAAGATGAGTTCAAATACACTGTAATTTCCAAATCACTTAGTGGATTATAGTTCTAACTTGGACAATAGACTACTAGTTCCTGAATTAGATTTTGGTATGCTTTATCACAAATGACTGAAATACATCAGAAGTAAAATTTCTATAAAATTTAAAATCCTGGAACTTTCCAACAAATAATTCAAAGTCTTAGGAACATTCTTTAACATTTATTTTTTCATATTAATAAAATTTTCAAACAGTAAGTGTTCAGTATCTGGCAGCATCTGCAAACACAAATTGGTGCTCTGGAAATCCACTAGTCCCGGTGCCTTCAATAGCGAACAGGGAGCCAGCCTCGGGCTCCTGGGCTAGTTCACCGGGGCTCAATCCCACTCGGGAAGTAGTTACATATAAGATGGATAGGTCATGTCCGCCCCAAACAGCTGAGGTCACTTTGGATGCTGGCATCTTATGCTGTTCTAAAAGTTTACCAGCTCTGGAATCTATTTTGATTACCTGCAATCAATTACGTTGCTTACAAGCTTTGCTTTGCTGAAAGAATAAGATCATCCTTGGAAACTCAGCAAAATTTTGGGTTTCTTAGAAATTACTAGTTACTCATGCATATTTATTAGGATACAAGATCAGTTAATAGGTAAATGTTCATTAAAGGTAAAACTAAATCCAAAAACTAAGCTTAAACTGCAAGTATCCTAAAATTTTAATTAAAACATACTTATTTTGAACTGTTTTTGTGTATCAAATTTTACTAGCAAGTTATTTTTTGATCTTCTTTGTTTTTTACCCGACTATGGCAAAGCCAAAAAGAAGGGTTATGCTTTTAACAATTTATGTATGTATTTTCCACTTATCATTTGAATTTGATCGCTTATGTCACAATAAGTAGTGTTTTGTTTCATATATGTGTACTAACCTTACCACCACCATGACAAGCTACCCACAAATTGCCATCTTTGTCAATTGTCATGCCATCAGGCACTCCTGTTACATTGTTTGATTGGAAACTAAACAGCGTTCTTCTGTTCCCTGGAATAATCAAACATAATATCAAAGTCACAGCTTACTAGAGAAATGATAATTTAGAGCACCAAAAGTACATCATAGTTTTATAGAAAGAAAACAGAAATCTGGGCCACAATATAACACCAACATTACAACTGACCATATTTGGACTTAAACACTTTTTGTATTACAACTCAACTTACGAATAGCTCCAGTGTCGAGATTAAAGTCGAAAACGTCTACATTTCTAGTGGGAGAGTCTATGTAGAACATAAACTTGTTGTCAGCAGTCCAGGCCATGCCATTAGATATGGACACGGGCCGAACTTTTGTTTCTGGATGAATGTAGTTGTACTCATTCAACATATACAGACTGCCTTTGTCTTTCTCTACGTTATTTCCCTCCTCTTTGCCCATGGTCCCTGTGAATAAAAGTAGATTGATATATTATGTTCTGTAACTCATATTTAAGTTAAGTTTATATTATGTTGTGTAAAAGTGAAAATAAACTTTTTGATTTGATTTGATTAAAGGACTGCACCAAATGTGTCCTGTAGATCCTACCACAGTAAATATATAATAGATAGAGCAGTAAATCAAATATATAAAAACGTCCGAAACGACGCACTCACACAGAGACGCGTCGCAACAAGAACTGCAAGTGAGTTTCGAAATTCATTTAGTCTTGTGTATGAATAGTATTACTGTGTGTAATGCATAGTTGGGATGCTGCTCTATATATTTTCCACGATCATGCGGTCCCGTCAAAGCAAACGTAGCCCGCATTGTGACTCGTGAGTGAACATCACTTGAATTTTCGATCGTTTTCCGTTCGACCGTACTGCAGGATGTGGAAAGCCTTTAGTGTGACAAATTGTAAACCATATGAACTAAAAGTACTTATTGTGAGTTGATACGCAGCATTTTACTAATATAGTAAACGAGAATTATTGTAGAAATAAGGCGAATTAAAAGGAAACTCTGAATTAGTTTTCTAATACGATTTGATATTTTTAGTTAAGTGACATCGACACCTTGTCAACACAACCGTTGCTAGGCATGTAAAGTACATAGACAATAACACTTTCCCTCAATTAACTAAAAGACTAGTCCAAGCGCTTCTCGCAGATGCAGGAATGTTACCCTTGGAAGAGGTTTAGTTAGGATATCCGCGATTTGTCCGGAGGTTCTAACTCTTCTTACTTCAAGAACATTATCAGCAACTTGCTCACGAACGAAGAAGTGCCTGAGACGAATGTGTTTCGTCCGCTTATGAAGCTCTGGATTATGAGCTAATCTCACTGCAGCTTCATTGTCAACGCTAAGTGTGGGTACTGAACTGAGCGTAGTCAGTTCTCGGAATAATCTATTGAGCCACACTAGTTCTCTTGCGGCTTCACTTGCGGCGACTAGTTCTGCTTCCGTTGTCGATATTGACACAGATGCCTGTCGTTGGCTTAGCCAGGATATAGCTCCGCCTGCATACCGACACACAACTCCAGTTGTAGAGCGCCCTGTACTCAGGTCTCCACCGTGATCAGCATCGCTAAAAGCATCAATCATGTTTTTGTTATCTGGAGCATATTTGATGCCATGCGACATTGTGCCTTTTAGGTATCGCATTATTCGCTTTACTTTTGTCCAGTCTGCTTGTGTAGGTGTTTCAAGCTTTCTTGAGACCACTCCTACTGCATAAGCGATATCAGGGCGGGTCGCCACCATTAAATAGGCAAGTGCCCCAACAGCTTCTCGGTATGGGAAGTTTTTCTCTCCGTTTACAACTTTCCCTGTTTCAAAAGTCTCCTTCTCTATGGGTGTTGTAATTGGATTACAATTTTCCATTCCAAACCTTTCTAGGACTTTTTTCGTATATCCTTCTTGCTTTAATATGATAGAACCATTGCTTTTAGTAATTTCTATTCCCAGATAAAATGATGCTGGCTTTGTCGTAATTTTGATTCTCTTCTTAAGTGCGCTCAAAAATTCTTCAGCCATATTTTGATCTGATGCAGCAATGAGACCGTCATCGACGTACAGAGTTAACAGAAGCTTCTTATCTCCTTCTTTCTTTGTGTATAAACACGTATCTGCACTGCTTTGCGTAAATCCGAGTTCCATCAATATCTCATGGAAACAGTGGTTCCAACACCGTGGTGCTTGTTTTAAGCCGTATAAGCTCCGGTTGAGACGACAAGCTCTATTAGTGCCATCTTCAAAGCCTTCGGGCTGCTTCATATAAATGACCTCTTTTAATTTTCCATATAGAAACGCTGTTGTTACATCAAATTGCGTTATATACAAGTTCTCTGATGCAGCGACGCTCAATAAGGAACGGATTGTGGTCGTTCTTGCCACTGGGCTAAACGTCTCTTGATAATCGACGCCTTCCTTCTGTCGGAATCCTTTCGCTACCAAACGAGCTTTGTAGCGTTCGATTGTTCCATCGCTAGCTCTTTTCAATTTGAACACCCACTTGCATGGTATACACTTCTTATCATCTGGTAGATCTTGAAGAGTTCATGTCTCATGTTCATTAAGTGATGATATTTCTGCCCTCATTGCAGTTAACCACTTCTCTTTATCTTCGCTATTAATGGCTTGTTTGAAGGATAAAGGTTCTTCACATAACACCTGGTTAAGTGACGTAAGATCATAACCATCGAATTTCGTTGGATGTTTGAGTGAAGATCGATCACGCAAGTTGTATCTGTGACTTAGAACTTCTTCAACGCTGTCATGATATTCTTCATCAACTAAGTTGTCATCTTCATCATCATTTTCTCCCTCAGGTTCGATTGGTATTGGATCTTGATTTATTTCCAATGAAGCCGGTATCTCCAGATCGTACTCCCTCATATTTGTGACGGTTTCTTCATTAGGTGGGAGATCTTCACCAGTAGGAAGGGGCTTTTCATCGAAAATAACGTCTCTCGAGCGGACGAGCGTGTTTCTCTTTCCGTCGGTGATCCAAATTCGGTAGCTATCTTCGTCATAGCCGATAAGTCTGCCTTTCATGGCTTTCTTATCTAATTTCTTCCGTTTTTGCTTCGGGACGTGGACGTAAGCGGTACAGCCTATAATTTTCATATGCTTTATTATAGGTTTCTTTCCAAACCAAAGTTCATACGGAGATTTGTCGCTATCGATATTCGTTGGACCCGTTCTATTTAAGATATATGCGGCGGTGCTGATGAGTTCTGCCCATAGTTCTTGAGGTAACTTCTCATGTGCATACATCATAGATCTTGCTGTTTCAACAAGGGTTCTATTTTCTCGCTCACTTACTCCGTTCTGTTCTGGCGTGTACGGTGTGACAAGTCTATGCTGGATTCCATGGGAGTCTAGTATCCCTCGAATGGATTTATTGTCAAATTCGCCACCATTATCACTAAGCACACATTTTATAGTATGTCCGACTGCTTTAGTCTGAGCGAGCATCAAAGCGAGTTTATCCTTGACCTCGGACTTGCGTCGCAGGAAGTATACCATACGGTAGCCAGTGTAGTCGTCTTTAAACAAAACGTAGTACTTATACTTCGAGTAGCTCGGTTGAAATGGTCCACAAACATCAGTATGTACGAGTTCACCGGGCGCGGTAGCTCGAGTCCTCGTACCGAATTTAAGTCGATGCGCTTTTCCATAAATGCAGCCTTCGCATGTCTCCTTATCAAGAGGAAGATCCAGCCCCAGTTCGCGTTTAACTGTAGCTTTGATATGTCTCTTATTTTGGTGCGCAAATCTCTCATGGTAGAGCTGCATCGTTGTAGTCGTTGCATAGACTTCCGGGGATTTCGCTGGTGGTACGTTAATAACGTCGAGTCGGTACAAACCACCTTGATGTTGACGTTTTCCGATAAGACTTGCTTCTCCGTTGACAAAGACTGTGCATTCTTTCGTCGTCGATGAGAATAAGCTATTTGGTACCTTATCGTGAAGTGCGAGCACCGAGAACAAATTCTTATTAATTTCCGGCACGTACCAGACGTCTTGTAGAGATACGCGTAATCGTTTCCCTTTCACGTTTGCTTCGATAGTTACTGAACCTATGCCTATGGCACGGATCGCATTGCCATTAGCTGTCGTTACAGTTCGAGGATCGTCAAAGCGTTCAAAGTTCTGGTAAAGGTCTGCTCGGTTTGTTACATGGCTCGTTGCACCGTTATCTACAAACCAACTCTCAGTGTCACCATCGATGTGAAAAACTGAATTTTCTATAGACATCAGGATTAAGTTCGCTGTCTTGGAAGAACAAGAAGGCGTCGGATTGCTACTTTTTGGAGGTTTGCCATCTCGAATCCACTTCTGGCAGTTTCTTACTCGATGTCCTATAGCCTGACAGTAGTTACATTTTAACTTCTTGTCCTTTTTGACATTAAATGAGTTATTTGAATTCGCTATTAAGGCTTCTTGCTGCTGCAGTACGTTGTTATTACCGAGCAAAGCCCGTTCAAACGCGCATAAGTGGCTTGTGAGATTTTCAATGGTACGATCGACTTTTGGTAGTAATAGCCAGCTACTTCTGAAGGAAAAGAATGTTTCGTCTAGTGTATCCAAAATCTTACAAATGAGCATCAGTTCGGGTAACTCTTGATTCTTGTCTTTAATAAGTTCTAGATTCAGCTGCGTCCATATATTCTTTAGTTTCGACATATGAGTGGCTATATCGTCAGTCAAATCTTTTTTGAAGCCAAAAAAGCTCATACACAGATTGTACGCTTTGTCTTCATTTGTTCCATCAAATAATCTATGTAATTCAAGCCATACGTCTCGTGCTTTCGTATATCTCATAACTTTCCTGAGTGTGTCTTCGTGCATATTGGACGTTAAAATCAGAAGGGCACTCGCATCTACCTTTGCAAACTGTTCTATGACAGCATTGTTTTGAGCGACGACGGCATCTCCAGCTCCAGCGGCCGGCGGGTCGGGTTCTTGGAACGTGCCTTCAACTACTTCTAGCGCCTTCGGTACGGTGCGTAGTAGACAGATGACTTTATATTTCCATGTATCCCAGTTCGATTTACCGTCTAAAAGCCCAATCTGAATTTTTCCAGAATATGTATCCATCTTTCACAGTTAATAACCCATAACCTAATATAGTAAACGAGAATTATTGTAGAAATAAGGCGAATTAAAAGGAAACTCTGAATTAGTTTTCTAATACGATTTGATATTTTTAGTTAAGTGACATCGACACCTTGTCAACACAACCGTTGCTAGGCATGTAAAGTACATAGACAATAACATTTACTTCAGAGATTCGAACCAAAGACTTGTTAGTTGTTTGTCTCTCTGACATATGTGGCATATGCCAAGAATGGGCACATGTCTCAGAACAATCGTATCGTGCCGCCGTGTAGGTATGGTATTGTGCATGTAAAGCATAATTTATCTCGTGCAACTTGAACCTATATGTATGGCCAACCATCCATCACCGCAGAATAGGAAGTGTCCATTCAATTAAATATTATTAGGTTTACATGCATTCATGAACTCCGTCCCAAGAAAATTACGTGCACAGTTATAAATTATAATTAAAATAGTAAATTTACGCTTTGAAACTGTATTGTGAATATTGAAATAAAACAATTTAAACGGATTATATCGCTTGTGTTGTAACGAATCTAATTCCCGACGTTTCGCGACGTTAACGCGATATAAACCGTTTAAATTGTTTTATTTCAATGTCTACAAGTCGCGAAAACATAAGAAAATACTGTGTATTGTGAATATTAGAAAACGATCTTTCTTGAATGCCGCGCTATACTACCTACATAATTAATAGAAAGACCTTTTGTTATGTTTGTATTCGATTAATATACAGTACTATACGTAATTCTGGAAAATTTAGGAAACAAAAATACTAACATATTGAATAATTTGTTCAGTAACTTCGATACAAACACGCTTGATGATTAGTTCGGGGTGCAAGAAATGTATTAGGTACCTATAACACTGGCTTTCGCCCGCGACCAGAATTTGTAATACAGGCTGTCCCTGGAAGTATAGATTAAATCGAATGGGGACATGGAGGACGTAGTTTTATTTGTTTGAAATCTATAGCTAATTTTCAATTATTTTTTAAAGTTGCGCCTTCATCATCATAATTTTCGTGGCGCTTTTACTAATTTGGGGCACGTTTTGACCATGATCCCAGTTTTGGTAGATCAGGTTATTATAATATGGAGCGACTGCCAGCTGACCTCTGTAACCCCTGTTACAGGAAACCGGACCGACAGGATCAAGGTTACACAGTCTTTATATAAATACGCAGATTTCCTCACGATTTTTCCCCTCGCTGTAAGAGCGTCTTAGGAGGTTAAAATTTGCAAAATTTCTCTTCCATAATTTTGGATTATTTACTATATTCCACCCCCTAATGGGGGATATTAAAAAAAAAAACAATCTTAATACACCTACAAACCTTAGGAACAACTGTTCATATTTTCATGTCTATTTTTAGGGGTTCAGGCTGTGCGTTGTCTGTCAGTCACTCAGTAACGAAATTCTTTTATATCTACATGTTATAGTATGATAGTATAGTATCGCTTTAGATTTAAGTCTTTTCATGGCATATGTCGTTAACTTCATCTTCGTCACTAAAGTCCAACCATAACGATCCCGTACACGTCGCATATACATGCGACACAGCTTCAACTAGCTTCGTAGAGCTGTGTTACGCGTACGCGAACGGTGTGATTCGGCCTTAAACTTACCGAACCAAAGCCTTCCCTTGGCGTCTGCCTTGCCGTCGTTACACCGGTTGTCGGGAAGCCCCAAGTCGACCGCGCTCAGCAGTCGAAGCGCCGCGTCGCCCCCCGGTGCGTCCCACGGTAGCAAGTATATCTCTGAGCGCGAGCTCACCACCAGCATTTTAGGATTGTCCTTCACCGTTATCGCGAATGTCACGGGCCCGTAACCTGCCGGGGTACGATAATAAGTCGCTGCGCTGGCTTAGTGTGTAAACCTGCTCAGGGGCGGAACGTGAGCTTATGGGACCCTGAGCTAATACTACTCAGAGGCCTGTCTAATAGGACTTATTAAAATTTTAGTTTTTTTTCATTCACTTATTGTACATTGCCTTTAATGTGGGGGTGGGTTAGAGGGACTTTATATCCACGGGGCCCTGGGCTGCAACTCAATAAGCCCCTATATACATCAACCCTTAAACGTGCTAATTCACAGGATCATAGGGGCTTAGCAGGTTTATACTCTAAGTCAGCGAAGTGTGGGCGTCAGAAACATTCATATATTTGCTGAAATCAACGATATCTATGATTCCCAATCGATTCTAGACCCGAGGGCGCCCGTGCTTTCTCGTAGGCTTGATTATGTACTTTTATTGAGATGTCCGTCCGGTCCGTATAAGCCACAATAGGCTAAACAGTTTTTTTATGAAGCTGTTTGCTTTTGTAGCTTTGACTGCGGTTTCGCCAGTTGGGACGTTTCAGGAAAAAAGCGTTTTTTTAACTCCGAGTTTCCGTTCCATCATCGTGTAATATTATGGGATAACTCAAAAATTATAATCGTACCAATTTCTCTCGTTGTGATGTTGCCCGTTTCGCCGTCCTGTCGGTACACCATTTGTTTTTGGATGTCTACCCAATACAGCGAGTTTTCCGTCTTCGACCAGTGAGGCCCTTCAAAATGGACCCCACCGCGATGAACCTGCAAAATAAAATGATTGCAGTCTGTTCTTAATTTCTCGGCGCCCTTTATGCCAGTAACGAGCCCTAGCGCTGTGTGAAAGGTGGTTTGGTCTCATGGTTAAAGATCGACATGTCGACATAGACTCGACAATAAAGTAAAATTTTAAATAAAACTTACATTGGTTATTAATGGTGCACTGTTTGAGTTAGATCCGTACGCACTGGCGACGGTAATTAATATAATAAATCCTCTCGTAACAGCCATCATATTTGGATTTATTTATGTGTGTTTTGAAGATTGCGAACATTTGGCTCGCGCTGACGCGTCTGTCTCGCTGTGGACAGAACCGGTCACTGCCGCGCGATTGTTTAGCGAGTATAATATAATGTTAGGTCAGGTGTGCGAATCTCTAAGGCTCAAAACAGTTGCCACTCTAGAGTAGGTACTCTCTGTTGATGATGTATTTCGGAACCCAGTGCGTCGTTTTTTAGTGTATTAAATAAACGATAGGCGTCTAAATTCTTTTTAAGCACCAAATAATTATAAAATATACTTTAGAATATTTATGAAACTGATATTAATGACGATAGATTATTAGCCTAGAGTAATGTTTACCAACTGCTGAACAAGTGCCTCCCCCTATACGTCCTCCATTCGTCTCGATCTTGATTTGTCTCCGGGTAGTAGTTAACGAACACATCTAATGCCTTATTCCCATAGAAAATGTGTCAAAATTTAACTGTTGGTAGGTAAAAGGATTAGTTTTTACCTCTTTGGATCCGTGCGGCTGATCTGCTCATGTCATTTCACTACACATTCAATATGCAGATTTCCTCACGATGCTTTCTGAGGGGCGGAAGGGAACGTTGCCTATTGCGGTACTTAGCTGTACTCGTAAATTAGAAAAACTTATTGGATTATGGCATTATGGCACTGGTGTCCACCCCCTTAGCCGCTCAGCCACCAATGCTCTACTGCTAAAACATTAGGAAACTGAAGTTAATTGTATCTTCAGGCGTCTCTATGATATTATCTTGTTCTGTTTTCAATACTAAAACTATACTCGTAGTCTTACGTAACATGTAATATGGCACGATATCTAATTAAGTTTATGTAAATTGTACTTGTTTGCAAATTACGAAATAATACCTGCCTTGTGCACTTACGGACTGGCGGCACTGTCTCGCGGATATCTGATCTCTGTCAAGGTCTTTAATTAAATGGCATCTCAGGAAGACGTTTTTGTTGCAATCATTGCGATTTCTTTATTCGATTTGTCCTCTTTCCGAACAATGTTATTCGTTTCCGTTATTTTCTTGTTGTTGAGGGGGATATAGGAAAATCTAGGACTCATTCTATTAGGCTTTATTTATTAGTTACCTACAACGGGACTTCGTCGCGTAAAACGCATGTTTTCATGCTTTGATGTAGGTATTTTTGGGTATTTACTTGAAAATGCATTTTATTCATTTTTCCATTGCATTGTCATGTATAGTCGACCAAGTAATTGCTTGACCACTTTTGAACCTTAACTCTTTGTAATACAGTCGAAAAGTGGTCAAGCTATTTCTTGGTCGACTATACATGCATATAATTTAGTAATTTTCTAGTATAACATTTAATTACGCGCTAGTTTTTTTACTCACGTATTGTTCTATACATATAAGGTGCATAAGTATCGATTCCGTGTCGATATCCTCTTGGCAAGGAAATTCAAATTAACATATAAATTGATTCGCTGTTGCTGCTTCCGGATTAATTGCCCTCTACTGAAAGTTACAGGTTATCGCTGTCATACTTATCCTATACGATTCTACATGTATTGGCACGTAATAATCACCACTGGTTCCATAAAGTTTAGGTACTACAAAGGAAAGTATGTAGGTATTCTACAAGAAAGTAGAATACAATAGGTGTACTGTACAACTGCGAACATGTTTCTTTAATTAAGGCATTTCTTCCGATTAGTATTCAAATGAATACTAATCAGTTTCAGTTTCTAAGAATAGTCTTCGTAATATTACTCACACTTTAATGGGTACTTCTTTTCATCTCAATTAGATACATACAATCACAATCGCTCTTTAAAATATTGATATACCTAGGCAAGACATTCTAATTTTCTATCTGGCAAGAAAGGTTTCGGCTTGTATAAGCGTTCAATATCTAGCAGCATCTGGAAACACGAATTGGTTCTCTGGCAATCCGCTTGCCCCGGTGCCTTCGATGGCGAACAGGGACCCAGCCGCGGGCTGCTGTGCCAGCTCCTCGGAGCTCAAGTCCGCTCGGGCAGAAGTCACGTACAGGGTGGAGAGGCCAGCTCCGCCCCAGACTACTGACGTCACTAGGGCAACTGGCATCAGGTATTTTTCCAGAAGTTCACCGGTTTTTGAATCTATTTTTATTACCTGGAATAATAGTAAAGTGCGAGTGAGAGTAATGAATGAAAGTGTCTTATTATTAATGAGATTTCACGTGTAGGGAGTGAGATGAGCATTTTCTTGTGATAATGATGAATTGTTTGTTTTACTCGTTGATGTTAATGCTGCACATATTTTAAGCCCTTCAAGGGTTTATTGTCGTTTAACGTGTGTTGCCAGCAACGTCTAGTAATGTTGTGATACTTAGTTTGCCAGATTTTAATCGTCTTGTCTATGTACAACATACCTAGTGTGATACAAATTCCATTTGTGAATTCTTAGCGTTACCAATTTTTGGAATATCATTATGAATAAATTAGTGCTACTTAAGTGAGCCATATATGGCTCGTCTACTTCTGTTTTTGGATATCCTTTGTATGTTATGTAGTTAATTGTATTGACATACCATTCCGCCGCCGAAACAAGCTACCCACAGGTTGTCATCTTTGTCAGTCGTCATGCCATCTGGAATGCCAATTATGTTGTTCGCCCCGAAACTGAATAGGTGCGTTCTGTTTCCTAAAATAAGTAAGAATAAAATTACACTGTTTCGCTCCGCAATTAGCTATACCTTATTTGTAGGGGCACCAACTGAATCATAAGCCACAGTGAAACATTAACAGCCAATTTCACACTGAAATGCCCGCCAAGGAAGTCAGTTTTACGTTTGTTATAAAAACGTTTCACAATGGTTCAAGATTTAAATGGTGCGACTGTTCAAAATGGTAATATTTCACGAAGTATAATGATAAAAAATTTCGTGACCCTTTGCTGTTTAATATTTGTAACATAATAAATCATAAGTTAAAAATATGAAATCCGTACAACATTTTTATTATTTTTTATAATTATATATCAGCTAGATGCATAAACATACATAATAGACATACTCACCAATCTCTCCTGTGTCGAGATTAAAATCCAAAACGTCCACGTTTCTAGTTGGAGAGTCGATGTAGAACATAGACTTTTTGTTTGCCGACCAAGCTATGCCGTTGGATAGTGATACAGGCCGCAGCTTTATGTCCGGATTGACATGGTTGTGCTCATCTATCATGTACACACTGCCTTGGTCTCTAACAACGTCATTATTCTCCCATTTCCCCATCGTTCCTGTAAATTTCAAGATGAGCAAACTCCATGAATGAACTTAGACTTTCCTTTCGTCGTGATTTGTATGGACACCGCCGTAGACGGTGGATTGGCTGCATAATTTGTATTAGCCCGCATGCGGCCAGGAGCGGCTGTCGATCTCAGTGGGACAATATGAACATTTGTTCATTCTTGAAAAACATCGGAACACGTTCAAAATTTATCGACAATAGGTCTCGACAACAATGGTTGTCGGGCAGGCCCACGACTATTGCGTTCAGCTGCCGCAGCGCCGCGTTGCTTGGCGTGCGCCTCCAAAGCAGCAATGTCTGACCGCGCAGTTACTAGCAGTAAGTAGGCTACTACACAGTAGTAGGTTATTGAAGTTGTCGTTGGCCGTTTATTCTTCTACCATTCTTTATATCTGGTGCCACTTACCAAACCAAAGTCTCCCTTTGGCGTCGGCTTTGCCATCGTTGCAGTGGTTGTCGGGCAGGCCCACGTCGACCGCGCTCAGCTGCCGCAGCGCCGCGTCGCCCGGCGGCGCGTCCCACAGTAGCAAGTATACCTCTGACCGAACAGTGACTAGCAGCAGTCCGGGGTTATCCTTTACTGATATCACGAGTGACACCTTCCCGTAACCTGTATGAACAAGTTTTGACGCCAATCAATTTTTAATACGTTTTGGGCGTTGTTTCAAAGTTAGACTTTATATAACGATGCCGGGGCGTCGTGTTAAAAAATATTGTAACAAAATTGCAATGGTTCGCAGAACTATAATATCTAATGGGAGAAGAAAAAAATAAACACGCTATGGTTTCATAGGGAAAAGTCTTGAAAATATTCTGATAACCCTGAGACATTTCATCCTTTCATTTAAGACCGAAGCATACAAACTTTCATATTTGTATATTTAAAACCTTTTAACAATAAATGTCATCATGATTTGTAGGTTGGCGTCCACGTGTCATTATTACAATTACTGTGAAAAGGTTCCACAGAAGGTTTTAAAAACTCTAGGCAGAGTATAAATACGAGTAACTGGGGTAGCCAAAAGGTTTTTATATACCAATTTGTCGCGAAGTGATGTTGCCTGATTGACCGTCCATTCGGTACAACATCTGTCCGTCGACGTCTACCCAATACAGCGAATTTTCTATCGTCGACCAATGAGGTCCCTCAAAATGGATCCCACCGCGGCGAACCTGCAATGCCACATGTTTTAAATTAGTATTAGAGACTTGAATAACAAACTGGTGTCGTTGTTTTAAAAGACCACGTAGCTAAACAAGCTATCCGTGTCGTCCTGTAAAATAATTGCCTTCTTGATTCTTAATTGTTTAAGCAACGCGTATCGCCATTTGGTTTTCCGAAAGGTTTCTCATTAGCAAATGGAACAACACAATTATAAAAATTATAAAAAGAAAAAATTACAATTAACTATGTTTATGAATATTGTTGTTATAGCGAGAAAAATAAATTGGGAAGAGTGATCGTAATAAACATCAACTGCAATCGGTGGTGTTAAAACGTTCGGACAATCAAGTTTCGGCTTGTCAATGTGGACTCCTTTTGATATTTATTGCTGTACTAATCGTCAACAACATACATCGATTTGTCGTCCCCGTACACCCCGGCATTGTAAACATTGAAATCGTTAGAATTGTTTTCAGGAACGCGATTACAAACAAATTATATAAATAAAGTAGGGTAGCTAGGAATCTAGCGACCCGCTCCGGCCTTGCTTTGGTACAATTAAGGGCCATTTACATGGGGCGAGTTTTCGTATGCGAGTTGCATTACCTTGCGTGGCTTGATCAAGTGATCGATCACATCATATCTCGGTAGCCCGCAATGTAGTGCTACTCGCATACGAGAACTCGTGTAATTGGCTCTTTAAGATATAAAAAAAACTCAAAATTACAGTGAAAACCGTATCAAAATCCGTTCCGTGGTTTAGAAGGAGTAAGCGGCCGATAGTTTTAGGACAGACAGGAACGGATAGAGACTTTGTTTTATCTTTTTTTTTATAAAAAGAAAGATTTACAACTTACGGTTTTAATTACTGGCGCACTGCGTGCACTGCCCACGCTGACCACACTGGCGACGGTAACTGCCAGAACGAATCCCGTAACAACGGCTTTCATCATTTTTAAAGACTATGTATTGTCTTTGGATGTGTACCTTAGCCGGCTCAGCCTTGACGCTGCGTCTGCCTGTTTATGCTTAAAACTCTTAACTACTTATTACCCGCTTATTATGCGTCATATATTGTGAAAAGCTTGTAATAAAAACCGGCCAAGTGCGTTTAGCACTCGCGCACTGAGGTTTCCGTACACAATACCTAAAATGTATTTGCAAACAAAAACAGAAATTACTCTAACCTGAAGATTGTTTTTTAATGATTTTTTAACCAATTTGATTCAGTGGCCATTGTAGAACCTATTTACAATAAATTTCATAATAACTTCTCAAAAGATATCGTAATATCCCAGCGATGACACATTACGACAACGTTCTACAGTGGCATATGAATCAAATTGTTTGAGGAGCAACGTCTTATAATGGTTAAGAGGAAACACCAAGGCCTAGAGAATTGAAAAATAGGTATTTGTAAAATCTATTGCTGCCTCCATCTATCAAGTTTCCCCCCGCAGAGCGCAATAGAGACAGCCGCAGCTTGGACTGAAAATACATTTTTAAAGTACACAAAATCAACGATTCGTAGACCCCTGATTCCTTCTCCAAAACTTAACCGATTTAACTACTTTTTTCATTCAAAATGGTGCAATAAAAAATACTGAATACTGAAAAATTAAAGAAAGGCTTTGGCAGTGTTCCTATGTTTTTCTTTTTTTATATAATCTAGTAAAATTTGTTTTCTGAATGTATGAACGCAGCCGAAAATCTGGCCATTTTTTTAGGTTTTTGAATGATCATATCTCTTTTAATAATTAATTTATGAAAAAAAGGAAAACATAGGGACATGCATAACAGTGGCCATCGATTTTTTGGAAAAAAAAATATTGCTCTACTGGCATTATCCAGAGAGGAAACAGGGGACGACGTTTGTAAGGAAAAACGACCCTTGTGTTTCCTCTTAATACTAAAAATAAAGCAAGTTAAAGTCAAACTAAGATCAAAAGTTTATTTAAAAAAAATGACAATGATCCCAGGCTCTATTTTTTTTAAATATGTTTAAAATGATTCCTCCAAATGATAATATATGTAAATAAAACGAACAATCCCATTTCGCTAAGGTAGCGAAGCTAAAACTTCACCTGTATACTCGTAAGTTGAGTATACCAATATGGATCGGTTCATTTACTTTGACGCGCATGACTTGAATTGTGTTGTTTTTGACGATCGATAGGATCGATCCTAGTGGTTAATACTGATGACGAAGAAGGTAGAGAGGTTATGTGCTCGATTCCCAGAAGGCGCAAATGTTTTTGCGTCAGTGAGTCATGGATGTTATTTGTATTTAATTATGTATTTATCTATATATAAGTATGGTTATCCGTTGTCTAGTATCCTTAACACAAGATTTGCTTAGTTTGGGACTAGGTCAATTGGTGTTAATTGTTAGAAGATATTTATTTATTTTATTTATATTATAGTGATAGTTTAATACATATCTTTTTTTCATATAATAAAATCGTACAGATTCGGTTTCTGTACATTAACGTTTTTTGCAAAAAAAAAATATTGTCGTGAGATAGGCCATTCAAAAATATTGCGGGTTTTTAAGAACAATTCTTCGATTAAGGGATCCATTTGTGAAATACTAAGCTTTAAAGTGCAAATTTTTGTTACAGGTAAGTGTCCACCCCCTGCCAGCTAACTGGTTGTTTTGAATATGTGAAAAAGTTACGGTTTTAGTATATTATAAGGAAGTTAAAATGAAATCTATCACAACAAACAAGGTTTTGCTAGTTTACGAGTAATATTCAATAAGTTTATAAAATGTACTTACAACTACGGAATCCTACATTGCGCGTCGCCCGACACGCACTTATTGGCTGGTTTTTAAATTACATGCAAAAACAACAATTCAGAAGTGTGCAAAAACTAACTAAGTTTGACCGTATATAACTATGCCACTACTTCGATACGCTTGTAGTAACTTATACAATTCGATACTTTTATGACATTTGATTTGTTATGCATATTACTTATTTATAGATCACACATTGGCAATAGACCGCGACTTTTTCTTCCTTCCTCTCCACTCCCGGGCAGTGTAATTCTTTTTTACCCGACTGCCGCTAGAAGGGAGGGTTGTTTTTCTATAGCGTATATTTGTATGTATGTTTATTTCTTTGGCACGCTTGATGGACTAATGATATACTCTGTTACTTAATTCGGGGTACGCTTTGAGCAGGTTCCCACATTTGGAAGGTCAGGTTATGTATAGGAGCGACTGCCATCTAAAAAACTGATTGATACATGGCGTGGCGATCGCAGGGATCGAACTCTGTACCATACGATCACGAGTCCACCCCCCACCCTAGCCACTAGGGCCCCATCACTCCCTATAATGCCCAGTACTGTTAAGTTGAAAAAAATAGAGTTTAGCCGACCACCGCCAGGTGGTGGCAGAATTACGTGTGATCGAAGAGAGAGTTAATATAAAAGACTAACTGCTCATTGATCAGATTTTTCGAGTGATTCCCGGAAACTTTGCTACAAAGAAAACTCAAATATGAATTGTTCGCACTTTAATAAACTCTTAAACAATATTGAACACAATCGTTCAGTATCTGGCAGCACCAGAATACACGAAATGGTTATCTGGGTATCCGCTTGACCCGGTGCCTTCGATAGCGAACAGCGAGCCGGCCGCGGGCTGCCGTGCCAGCTCCTCGGAACTCAACTTCGCTTTGCCAGTAGTCACGTACAGGGTAGAGAGGTCAGGTCCGCCCCAGGATAGTGACGTCACTTTAGTTACTGGCATTAAATATTTTTGCAGAAGTTTGCCGGTTCTCGTATCTATTTTTAGTATCTGTAAAATGTATTATATATTGTTTATGAGCATAATTAGTGATAGAGACATGAATGCAATTTAAAATGTAACGTTACAATGACAAGCATACTTCTAGGAGAATTTGTACTGTCTTGTTAGTTGATGTTAAAGCTGCGTAAGAAAATGTCTCGTCACACCTGCTGTTAGCACGGCCTAGCGAAGTCTCACAGTATCCCCAGGGTATTAGCTCAACCTATTATTATCAACATTATAGTGTAAGAGGAAAACGCAACCTTGCAGCTTGCCAAATTGCAAGTGGTTATTGGGAGAACTTTGCAAAACTCAGATAGGAATTTGCGCCATAATATACGTGAAAGAGTAAAAGCCTTGTCGTGCAAGGGCTTTTTTAAAATCTGGACGCAAATCGACTGCTTCAGAAGATCCAACCCAAATTCCCCTATACTTATTATATGTATATACACATACAACTCGGCTGGTCAACTCTTTTGTGCAGCATGTAATCGAATCTTTAAAGCGAAGTTCAGTTTCGCAAGTCACGTCAGAGCGCAGCATAGGCATCACAGCAACAACCCAGACTGAACCAAACGCAGGAGTAGCCGTCAACAGTGGCCCGTTTCACTAAGCTACAAGTTACAATTTTACAAGACATAACCGGCAACATTGGTCAATAATGACCAATGGCAATGGGCATAATGACCAATGTTGCCGGTTTAGACATGTAAAATTGTAACTTGTAGCTTCGTGAAACGGGCCACAGGTGGAGGACATGATGATGTCGTTATTTATGTACGTCTAAATCATTGACACGCTCTGTAGCCTAAACGACTTCATGTATTTTAACATGTGAGGTGTCGCTAGATACTTCTTATTTGTGGGAATAACATGCGTTTCTGCAGCGCATCGGGGATGTTCGCCGAAGCGCGCATGGACTGTTTTTACGCGACCATGCGCAAGAGGTGTGCGTCCCTGGTGCGCAGAGTCCGGGGCAGCACCAACAGCATCCTGAACATGATCGCGAGCAGGTGGGACTGCCCCTATATAAAGCACTGTTGCGCCATCTCCAGTGGGATGGCTAAATAATGTAATTTTAATTTAATATCATAATGTATATTTTACTAACATAGTTTAAGATCCAATTGTTTTTTTTAACTAACCAAATGAGTCCTGTTACTTGAATAAATGAATTTAATTATTATTATTATTATAGCGTAGGTATTCGAAAATTTAATATGAAGTCTGTTTAATTTTTATTATAATGTGGGTCCCAAATGACAGTAAGAAAATAACTTATGCTATATGTAATTATATTCATTATAATATTTTTATACTACTATTTTGAAACAAACTGAGAAAAGAAACCGGCCAAGTGCGAGTCGGACTCGCTCACAGAATGTTCCGTACAAACTTAATAAGCCCTGAACATTGCTCTAACGAACGAGAAGATAAACTGGATTGAGGGACAGACTTAACTGTTATCCCCATACTTCGTATATTAACATTAAGTCGCTGTCAGTTGACTAATTGCAAAAAGTTTATTTATTATCCTGTAAGGGTTCCTTTTGAGGCACAGGAACCTATTTTTGTTAGACTGTAACCGTCCGACTGTTTCATTAAAAATAACAAAAAAATGGAAATTATTAAAAAAAAAGGTGTAAGAAATAGAAAAGAAAATTAAACCCCGTAGGTGTATAGAAAGTTTGTTATAATGTTTTAATATGTTGTCATTTCTGTCGTTCGTTCGGTAATTGATGGAATTGTGCATTTCAATCTTTAGGTATTTAGAGAATATGACGTTTTATGTCAAAGTTTTGTTTACTTAATTTGATAATTAATCTTGTTATCATACCATTCCTCCTCCGTAACAAGCCACCCACAAATTGTCATCTTTGTCAATCGTCATGCCATCTGGAGCCCCTGGAATATTGTTTGCTTCGAAACTAAACAGGTGTGTTCGGTTTCCTAGAAAGAAAAAAAAACATTTTTTTCACAACTAATTTTTTGCATAGGCTCGTCGTAAAAAATAAGTCGTTGCAAAAGTAGTATAAAGAGAGCCTCAGTGAACGAGCAGAAAAGATCAAGTGAATTGTTGCCTGTTAGATTGTCGCTAATTTGAGCTATTATGATGAAAAAGCAAACAAAAATAAATATGAACCGATTTAGATGGTCTCATCCAGGCTTAAGGCAAATGCTTAGCAAACTGTTTTTTTTTTAATAAAATAGAAAGTCACACAAGCAAGTGGGTCACTTAATGGTAAGTGATCACCACCGCCTATAGAGATGGCAGATGCGTTGCCAACCCAGAGGACTAAGATGGAATACCTCTCGTGCCAGTAATTACACCGGCTGTCTTGCTCTCTACGCCGGAACACAACAGTGTAAGCACTATTGTATAGCGGCAGGATTAGCGAGCAAGATGGTGGTAGCGATCCGGACGGATCTTGCACAAGGTCCTACCACCCGCCGTTATGGATCAACTATGGTTTTTTAAAGCCCAGAAACACCTCTCCATATTAAGCCTCTCGGACCTATGTTCGTGCCTCGCTACCTTGGCCCGCGTGGGAACCATTGAGTTGAAGGGCCCAGTTAGTGAGCCGGAAATTCTCACTCTCCCCCTCCCTCCTCCCCCCGCCAGACTTTGATATATGCCATACTGAAATGGTAGTTGTCCGTTATCATCTTATTCCATAACCTGGTAACACAGAATCACGTCCATAGGCCATTCCATTTCGCTCTTGTGGAGGGCTGTCCGCTAGCATTAGCAAAGCTTAGATTGTTCTCACCAATTTCTCCGGTGGCTAGATTAAAATCGAAGACGTCTACATATTTAGTGGGCGAGTCATTGTAGAACATGAATTTTTTGTCTGCAGTCCAAGCTATTCCGTTGGATATTGACACAGGCTTAACCTTGATTTCTGGATTACGGAGATTGTGCTCATCTAGCATGTACAAACTGGCTTGGTCTCTGTTGGATCCGGAGTGTTGTGCTTTGACCATCGTTCCTGTAAAATTGTACCATAACTTAAATGCTCGTTTGGCATATTTACTTCCAATAATGCAGTTCAATATTGAGGCGGCATCTCTACTGTTTGAACGTAAAAATATTATTTGTATTATTTGGCTTATAATCTAAAAAACATGGTGTGCATTTAACTTAATATTTTGATATTATTTAAATTAATGAGTATGAGTATGAATATGACAAGTTTTAATTTTAATATCGACTCCATGGTTATCTTTCATCTTACCGTGCGATAATAAATCCGAGGCCTGCTTATAATGTACCAGACGTCCAGCATGTGCAAATGATAAAGTAATATGTTATGGCAGTCAGTTGCACAAGTCAGAAAGAGAAAACAAACACAATAACATTGTTATCCATCATCATCATATCAGCCGAAAGACGTCCACTGCTGGAAATAGGCCTCCCCCAAATATCGCCGCAACGCAAGGTCCTGCGCTGCTCGCATCCAGCGACCTCTTGCAACCAACACCAGGTCATTGGTCCAACTTGTGGCGGGTCTGCCCACGCTACGTCTTCTGGTACGCAGTCGCCACTCTAGAACTCTTTGGTCCCATCGGCTATCTGTTTTACGAGCCATGTGCCCCGCCCACTGCTACTTACAAGTGTAGCAATTCTTAGGGCTATGTCGATTACTTTGGTTCTTGTGCGGATCTCCTTGTTTGTAATTCGATCACGCAGTCAAACTCCGAGCATAGCCCTGTCCATTGGCCTATAAATAATTCCATCAAGAAAATAATTATATGATATTAATTATTTTAGTAACAGTACAATCCTTTAGATTTGACCCTGTCACTAGTTTTAAATGACAAGTAAGTCCTAGTACTAGTAACCTGGTGCCGCTGGTACTCTTACCGAACCACAGCCTTCCCTTGGCGTCAACCTTGCCGTCGTCGATTCGGTTGTCGGGGAGCCCCAGGTCCACTGCGCTCAGCAGGTGCAGCGCTTCTTTCCCCGGCGGCGCGTCCCACCGCAGCAGGAACAGCTCCGTCCGGACACTGATCAGTAGCAGCCCCGGGTTGTCCTTCACTGGTATCACGAACGACATACCCCCTAAATCTGCACGCCAAACAAGTCATATGCTTGAGGCCGTATCATGGATTTGGTTAGCAATAATGTAGATCTGGCTGGAAGGTACATTAAACCCAAATACGCGAGCGAAAAGGATGTTACTTTATTTACAGTTGTCTCTTTCTAACATAGTGCCGTAGAGAAAACATATACATATAATCAAAATCATACATAACAGATATATTATTATAGGTATACCGATGGCAGCTGTGTGAGAGGGTAACACGGAGCCAAAGTGAGCCTCCCTTGTCATGCTTTTTGCTTGATGCCATACTTTTTTAAAACAGGAGCTTTATGCTGATCGAATAATATAAAGTCTATTTTTCTAAAAATAGCAGGACCTCGCTTCTGTGTCAAGGCATTAAAAAAGAAATAACTTTTATTTTTAATTGCTGCCATGTAAATTTAATAGTTCAAATAAAAAAAAAATGGTACTTGGAGTTTTATTTATGTCAAGGCGGTGTTGGAGTGTTAGGTAGTTATTGTTATTAGTCAGCTTTAATGCTTTAAGGACCTGGTGGGGCAACTCATATGTCCCTGTTTGTTGCATGCCGATGATCTTAAGATCTACACCTTGATTGGGGATTTCAGTAATTGCTTGGCTTTGCAACAGGATTTGCATCGAGTGGCAGAGTAGTGTGATGCTAACCAGATGTATCTGTTTCCACCCCACCTGTACCAATTCTAAGCGCAAAATGACTTATAACTCGTTAAACGGAAGCACACTTAGTCGTAAATTAGTAATTCGAGATCTTGGAGTGCTTTTTGATGAAAGTTTACCTTCCATGCTCATTATGATCACATTATTTCTTAGTGTTCCCACCTTCTTGGCTTTGTCGCTCGCTCAACAAAAAGCTTTAAGACTCCTCACGCTTACAAATATTTGTATTACTCTTTAGTCAGGAGCACCCTTGAATTTGCATCGGTAATCTGGTCACGTCACCATACTATGAAGTGCATAGCGACAGAATTGAAAGGGTCCAGAAGAACCCTAAATCACCTCCATTCCGCATGCGGGTATGCAAACGAGTGCTAAATAGTTCAGGAAATAAAATTGTTGTTTTTTTTTAAATAAAATAGGAAAGTAAACAAGCAAGTGGGTCACCTGATGGTAAGTGATCACCACCGCGTATAGACACTCGTAACACCAAAAAGATTGCAGATGCGTTGCCAACCCAGAGGGCTAAGATGGAATACCTCTTGTGCCAGTAATTACACCGGCTGTCTTGCTCTCCATGCTGGAACACAACAGTGCAAGCACTGCTGCTTAGCGGCAGAATCAGCGAGCAAGATGGTGGTAGCGATCCGGACGGACCTTGCACTATGCAGATATTTCGCTTGATAAAGTTTGAGTTTGTCAACATATATAAATGAAATTACAAACATTGTCACTTGTATTGTAATTGGAATATAAATGGATAAATAAAAGTTTTTAAAATATACCAATTTCTCGAGTTGTAACGTTGCCTGTTTCGCCATTCAGTCGGTACACTACGTCTTTTAATAAGTCTATCCAATACAGTGCGTTATCTGTCGTCGACCAATGGGGCCCCTCGAAAACGATTCCGCCGGAGAAAACCTGCAAAATTGATTTCATTTGTATCATGTTTAGTTTATTAAAATAAAGTTTTGTCAAATTAATGTTATTTGATCGGTCTGTTACATAATATAAGTGTTTAAGCGTGTGAAAGTAAAAATAAAAAAAATGTAAGTAGGTATTCAAACATATAGGTTTTCTGCACTATTTAATACATTTTCTTGGTTCAACCTCTAATCAATGTACTAAATGTTAGAGTGGAATACCTAGTAAATAAAAACAAAAACAAATGATCTAAGTGTGTGAGTAAAGATAAGATGGTACGTATCTCACCAGCAATATCGGCATGATTTTTTAGAATATTAATAATGATATGGATATGGGTAATTTAATATTTTTTTTATTATTGCATATATTATAGGTAAATTATACACAGAAAAAAACAACACATTGTAAATGAACTCAAAAATAAAGCGACGAATAGCTTAAACAAACACGAAAAGAATGGATAGCGAATGTGCCCGAAAAAGAACGAGATGCAAATGAGACCAATTAACTAAAGAAGAGAGATACGAACAACGCTTGTGACCATTTAAAATATAACTTGCGAATGAGATTAAAAACGAGAGACACGAACAACAAATGAGACCAAAAAACACTGCGACGAACTGCAAATTAGACTAGAACTGTGACAGAAAATGTCCCTCATAAAAACATCAAGCAACGGTGTTTTTTGGAATTTGAGTGTCCGTTTATGATTTTTTTAATCCAGAGTTACCCAGTTTAGATACAATAATATTATGACTTCATAAAAAAAAACTGATACCATATAACAATTTCACGGTAAAATCCAAACTGCGATAATTTAGAAAACTAAGAAAAGCTATTGTGATGCGTGACCTTAAGTCGTGATAACACAAGAATTTTAAACGATTGTAGTGATTGTTATTACTTGACTTGTTAATTACTTACTGTTTTTAAAGACAGCGCATTGCTGTAGTGGACGCTGGCCGCAATGGCAAAGGTAAAGAGCAGATAAATAACGGCAGCCTTCATAGTTTTTGAATTTGTGTATGAAGGTTAGGACACTTAGGACCCAGTGGTCCAAACCCTCCGCTCTCGACGTTGCAACTGCCGCCGCAACTGCCTTTTTATGCTCAGACTTCTTGACTTCTGTCTGTTTAGTGTGTGTGACATACAGGGCGAATAGTTATTCAGACCTTTACGTAAATTTAAAAAATAAATTTAATCTAACCTAAGCTTTTGATACTGAAGAAACAACTCGGAACAAAATGGGACCCACCTGTTTGTTATCATAATCTATGTAAAAAAATAACAAATTAGAATAAAACAATTGGAAAATGACGAATTATACATGAAGTAGAAATCTCATTTGGGTACTGCTTAGGACTTTTAAATGTCGTTGTAAAAGGTTAATTAATAAATAATTAGTTCACCAAAAACGCGATAACCGTTACCCCTTGTTGCAAGGTCGTGGGTGCATTCTTGTTGACGAATACGTTGTTGAGTTGCTTTAAATCTTGGTTTGTCGCAACGATAAATACTAAACGTGTGGGAACGTTACGAAGAGACTGGTAGTGTTTTAGAATAGAAATTAAATGACTAAATGCACGAAAAGATTTTTTTATGGACAAGTGTCATGTCCGTTTGTGTGACATGCGTTGATGGTCGTTTCAACTTACACAAAAAGCTATGTCTTATTAAAATATATGCCCGTATGAAACATGCGGGCGGTATATAGGAACGCGGCATAAGCCTCGCATTTACTGTAATTTTAGAGTCTTGCTACACATGTTGTCAGTATAAAATAGCAAAGTCTCTACAGGCCGTATATTGTAAAATATATTTTAAATTACAATTAATCTTCTTTTACAACAATTACATAATTTTTCCACAAGGATTTTACGAACAACACCCGCTAACGCTCAATTATGTTTGAATTAGGAACACTTCATTGTCAATAAGAACATTTTACTGAAGTGTTTTAAAAGTTGAGTTAATTGTTATTAAAATCATCGTTTTAACGTTTCAAGTGAAAAAATGGTGTTAAATTATTCTTAACTAGCTTTTGCTCGCGATTTCGTCCGCAGAGGCCACTAAATGTGAACAAATGATTATTTCAGATTTACATGACAGTTTAACTCATTCTCGTCCGGTGAACCATAAACGTCCAGTGCGTTATTTTCCAATCATAAGCGTAATAATAAATTAAATGAGATTTACTTTGAAAATGAAGGACTTTCCATACACAACTTCATCCCGCTTTTCACTCCTTCAGGGCTGGAATTATCAAAAACACTGAGACACGTAGACATAAATTTTCTATAGTTAGGTTAATCACAAAATTTGAAGTTGATCGAACCAGAACCTCTAGCTTCATAGTCAGGGTCACTAACCACTAGGCTATCTGGTAGTCATGTGTATTTTTGTGTAATGTTTTATTTTAATACAGTCTCCGTTTAACTCATTATTCTCATACCAAAGTTTTCTGTTTTTCATCTAGATTCAAATGAGCATATAAAAAAAACAACTTTTTCCCTTGCCTCCTCTTGGCCAAATCATTTTATGAATGAGGAATCCTTCATCAATTGCAATTCAATCCAAAATATCTCTAAAAATCCATGAATTTCTCACAGAATAATTATGTAATAAAAATAAAAAATAAAATCGGGGAAAGGGGGTTCCTATATACGAAACGTTCTTTTTCGGCGTTTTTTTACACGAAAAGCTTCGTGTACGAGTCCGACCAGCACTTGGCCGGCTTTTATGTCAGCAGTCAATAGCTTATTTAAATGCCACTTTCATGTCTCTTACTTAAATAAAATCGAAGAAGCTAACTAAGGGAACAAGAGGTTTATGTGGTGAAATCGTTAATACGTAATTTTTATTGTTTTACTGTTTGCCTATTTTTAACTACATGTCTGAGTTAATTTAAAAGACAATCTGCACAAATCTTAAATTTGACGAGTTATTCCCTGATAGTTTACTACAAAGAAAATTCAAAGGTAAATAGTATTGTTTACACATTAATAAATTTTTAAACAATATTGCACGCACGAGATCGTTCAGTAACCGATAGGACCAGAATACACGAAATGGTTATCTGGGTATCCGCTTGACCCGGTGCCTTCGATAGCGAACAGCGAGCCGGCCGCGGGCTGCCGTGCCAGCTCTTCGGGACTCAACCTCGCTTTGCCAGTGGTCACGTATAGGGTAGAGAGGTCAGGTCCGCCCCAGGATACTGATGTCACTGCGGTAACTGGTATTACATATTTCTGTAGAAGTTTGCCGGTTCTCGAATCAATTTTTATTACCTGTAACATGTAATGAATTTGTATTGCGTTTATGACCATAACTGGTTGAGGCATGAGTGCAATTTCGCATGTGACGTGACGAGCATACTTCTATGCAATTTTGTACTATCTTGTTGGTTGATGTTAAAGTTGCGCATTCACCCACTGGTGAGAAAGTGCTTTACTAACAGTTCTTTATATTTTTGCCCCATTAACCTGGCTAGGTCCATATCAATCAACAAAGTCGAATAAATTACCTTGCTTTTTCCGCGAACTCAGTGCTGTGCACGAGAAAACAGCTGCATGTGTGTGATATATATTTTTTCATGCATAAAGCCTCCCTCCTTCGCTTCCACCCGAAACAACATAATATCACACAGACCCAACTATAAACCACCAATACTAAGCACTAAAACTACACGATTTACGCGCGTTTCACCTCTATACGAGGCATCATCGGGATCAAGTCGTACAACCGTTCGCCACTTTAACTAATGGCATATGTATGCCATTCATTCGGCGGTTCCCTACTTGACTTAGTTTTAATCTTGCTAACATACCATTCCTCCTCCGACACAAGCCACCCACAAGTTGTCATCTTTGTCAATCGTCATGCCATCTGGAATCCCGGGTATATTGTTTGCTTCGAAACTAAACAGGTGCGTCCTGTTTCCTATAAAAATAAAACAATAAATCGTATTTTTGGCATAGGTTCGTCGTAGAAAAGTAGTCGGAAAAGTACTCGTATAAAGGGATCCTGGGGAAACGGTCAGAAAAGACAGTAGCTTCAATTGAATTGTTGCCTTCTACACAGTGGCCTTTTTTGCTTTAGTGCAAAAGCAGAGCAAAACCAGATTAGACCCGATTTAGTTGGTATTTTCAGGCTTAAAGTCAGGGACCCGCCCAGTTATCTTTTCAAAGGATTTTGTTTCGGTTTTAGAATAAGGTTAACGAACCCTGTCCACGTCAAACAAAACCCATTCAATGGAGTTTTATAACGCTACCTCCAAACGGTAACACATTCGATTATTTGATAACCAAATACCCTTAAAACACTTCTCAACAGCTCACCAAACCCTTACGAAAGGGTCAGCTTGTCTAAGGGTAACCGATTCGGGGTGAATGTAAAGTTAAGTTTTTTAGCACACTTTGCTTTGCGCACTATTCCAAGCTGTTAGGTTAATACTAAGTAGCGACGTGACGTTAACAGCAGCAGTTGTCTTGTAATAAGAAAAAATATCGAACAGCACTTTTGTTTGATGTCACTTTTGTTTGTTTTCAACGTTGTCGTTTGTTTTGGCCTTTTTAAACAGGGAAAGTTTTAAATTGAGGGCTAAAATTATGATAATCTTTTCATAGGGCTAATAAGACGAGAGGGTTGCCATTAACGAATTTCAAATGGTGTTGGTTTTATCTTTGGGTTAC
This sequence comes from Ditula angustiorana, assembly GCA_963691745.1. Taxonomy (NCBI): domain Eukaryota; kingdom Metazoa; phylum Arthropoda; class Insecta; order Lepidoptera; family Tortricidae; genus Ditula; species Ditula angustiorana. Next base: position 6,189,419 of record OY829490.1, on the reverse strand, counting down.
TGAGGGGCTCACTTCTGCTCTGAAGTTAGTACATATTGAAACAACGGATCGTTAAATTTATTTCCCATACAAAAAGAGGCAAAATTTTAATGTTGATGAACATGCGAGTTCATTATCTTATCCCATAACCTGGTCAGAGCATCTCGTCCCCATAGCCCATTGAATGCCGCTCGAAGAATCCTCCACAAGTGCTATTTTTTTATATATTCAAATAATTACACAGTATTACAGTAACTAAGACACTGTCAAATTCATTGCACGTAGTATATACATGGAGCAAGACAAGTAAAATACAGGTTATTAAACATTTTAAATATTAAAATAGACAGAAGAAAGCCGCGTTAATATTGCTTCCTGATGCTTCTGAGGAAGCAATTTGCTAGCGGACGGTTACTCCTCTTGATATACCGTAGTATAAAGGCTCCTACATGCAGTCTTTACTTTCAAATGACCCGGTCTCCATGGGCCCTTTATCAGCGGGATAATGATGAAGGAATTGTATGCAGACGAAGTCGTAAAATGAGCTCACCAATTTCTCCAGTGTCGAGGTTAAAGTCGAAAACGTCTACATATTTAGTGGGCGAGTCATTGTAGAACATTAATTTTTTGTCTGCAGTCCAAGCTATTCCGTTGGATATTGACACAGGCTTAACCTTGATTTCTGGATTACGGATATTGTGTTCATCTAGCATGTACAAACTGGCTGTGTCTTTGGCGTAGCCGATGTATTTTGAGTCGTCCATCGTTCCTGGAAATATGTAGCATAACTTTAATGTGGTATAGTGGAGACCCCGAAGCAACTTGCAAGGATGAAATGTACGAGATAGGGAATTTAGTTCCAAAAGTTGTTGCAAGAAAAATTGCATTCATTTATTTCGTTTTTATTTTAGACTTCTTCATACCCATTCGGGTCAGTAACTCAGTATGAAGAAATCCACCCTTCCAAAATTATTTTATGTTTCTTAAAATACTAGGCATTCTGTGAGAAGTTCTTCACATGCTTTACTTGTTAAAGCATTAGGTAGGTTTAACACAAGCGTCACGCGTCGCGTCACTAAAAAAAAGGAATTTAACCTGTGGGGTGCGCAAAAGTCTGATTTCCTACACTATCCATTCGTTGGTCAAGAAAATTCTCTTTAACTCGCCCTTGCCCAGTTTATTCTTCATGGTAAATCTGGTGCGACTTACCAAACCAGAGCCTTCCCTTGGCGTCAACTTTGCCATCGTCGATTCGGTTGTCGGGGATCCCCAGGTCCACTGCGCTCAGCAGGTGCAGCGCTTTTTTCCCCGGCGGCGCGTCCCACCGCAGCAGGAACAGCTCCGTCCGGACACTAATCAGTAGCAGCCCCGGGTTGTCCTTCACTGGTATCACGAACGACATGCCCCCTAGGTCTGCACGCCAAACAAGTTTTGATGTTCGTATGCTTTAGTCCGTATCATGGAGGTGGTAAGCATTAACGTACATCTGGAAGGTACATTAGAGCCAACGACACGAGCGAAAAGGATGTTGGAATAATATTTAATTTTCAATGAGCAATGGCAAGACCCTGACCAATGGCAAGTCAACACAAACCACGGCCCCCAGTTCCCGGCCGCCCTGCTATTCCTGATCAAGGCGGCGGTCACGGTAACGGCAGGGCAGGGGGTGCGAAGAATCCCCGGGTTACGGAATGCCGCCGAAAACAATTGACCTTGGCAACGTACAACGGACGCACGTTACGGCTCGACGAGCATCTGGCACAACTCGAAGTCGAACTCGAGAAAATAAGGTGGCACGTTCTTGGGTTAAGCGAAGTCCGAAGAGAGGGGGAGGACACGGTAACTCTTGAATCAGGCCACCTTTTATATTATCGAGAGGGAGACCAGCTGTCCCAGGGCGGCGTAGGGTTCCTGGTGAATAAAGCTCTCTGTGACAACGTTGTAGAAGTGTCGAGTGTGTCGAACAGGGTTGCGTACCTCGTAATTAAGCTAACCGAGAGGTATAGCCTCAAGGTTGTGCAGGTTTACGCACCGACCTCGGCGCACTCTGATGATGAGGTGGAAAATATGTTCGATGACATATCGAAGGCCCTACACTTCACCACCAAGGCCCACTACAACGTTGTCATGGGAGACTTCAACGCCAAAGTGGGAGTACAGAGTTGCGGCGAATCGGTAGTAGGATCCCATGGCTATGGTAGCAGGAATCATAGGGGGCAAATGCTTGTCAACTTCCTCGAAAAGGAGGGGCTATTCTTGATGAATTCATTTTTCAAGAAACAGCTCCAAAGGAAGTGGACATGGCGTAGCCCCGACACTATGACTAAAAACGAGATCGATTTCATCATAACGGACAAGAAGCGCATATTCAGGGACGTCTCAGTGATCAATAGGTTTAATACCGGAAGCGATCATCGACTCGTGCGAGGCTCTCTGAATATCGATTTTAAGCTTGAACGTGTTCGTTTGATGAAATCCAGGCTCCGACCAACTCTGCTCCAAACTATAGTCGGATCTGAAAAGTTCCAGTCTAATCTGGAGAACCGATTCGCTGCCTTGGAAACCACAAATAGCGTTGACATTGACCGGGCCCTCGAGAATGTAGTCGGAATCCTCAGGGAGGAAGGTGTGAGATTTTGCGAATTGCGGCGTAAAGGCAGAAAGTCGAAGCTTTCGGAAGAAACACTTAGACTCATGGAGGAACGACGTGAACACCCACCAGCTACTTCGTCAGAACGACATGCTCTAAACAGGAGAATTGGCAAACTCGTACGATACGATCTCCGATGCTCCAACACCCGTTCAATAGAACGAGCGATCGAGCAAAATCGGGGATCAAAGGTTTTTGTCAAGTCTCTTGGGAGGAGTCATCTGACGAAGCTGACCACTACGGATGGAGTAGTTGTTTCTTCCAGGTCTGGGATTCTTTCGGAAGTTGAAAACTTCTACAGCCAGTTGTACGCTACGCATGCATCTCAACCTGATCCCGAAAATGAGGAGTCCAGAGCTGCATTAACACGCCACTTTACGGAAGACTTGCCAGAAATCAGCCTGGACGAAATCGCGATGGCTCTCAGACAGCTTAAAAATGGAAAAGCCCCTGGAGAAGACGGTATTACGACTGAGCTCCTGAAATCTGGTGGTAAACCTATAATGAAGGAGCTCCAGGACATTTTTAATACTGTTCTTTTTGATGGGAGAACTCCAGAGGCGTGGAGTAAGAGTGTTGTCGTGCTGTTTTTCAAAAAGGGTGATAAAACTCTTTTGAAGAACTACCGACCCATTTCACTCTTAAGCCACGTCTATAAGCTGTTTTCGAGAATCATCACGAACCGTCTTGCGCGAAGGCTCGACGAGTTCCAGCCTCCCGAACAGGCCGGGTTTCGATCGGGATACGGCACCATAGACCACATCCATACAGTGCGGCAGATTATACAGAAGACCGAAGAGTATAATAAGCCCTTGTGTTTAGCGTTTGTGGACTATGAGAAGGCCTTTGACTCGATCGAGATTTGGTCTGTTCTGGAATCTTTGCAACGATGCCAAGTCGATTGGCGATACATCCAAGTGTTGAGAGGTCTGTACAACGCCGCTACTATGGCCGTCCAAGTCCAGAATCGGCAGTCTGAACCTATCCTCTTGCATCGTGGTGTGAGACAAGGGGACGTTATATCCCCCAAATTGTTCACAAATGCATTGGAGGATATGTTCAAGACGCTGGACTGGAAGGGGCGGGGCATTAACATAAATGGCGAGTACCTCTCACACTTACGATTTGCAGATGATATCGTCATCGTGGCGGAAACGCTGCAAGATTTGCAACATATGTTGAATGGCCTAGCTGATTCTTCTCAACGCATTGGTCTTCGGATGAACCTGGATAAAACCAAGGTTATGTTCAATGAACATGTAAGTCCGGAACCAATTGCAGTTCAGGGCAATATTCTCGAGGTTGTTAAGGAGTATGTTTACCTCGGGCAAACTATGCAATTGGGTAAAAACAACTTCGAGAAAGAGGCCAACAGAAGAATACAGTTGGGATGGGCAGCGTATGGGAAACTGCGTCGAGTCTTCACATCGCCAATTCCACAGAGTCTAAAGACGAAAGTCTTCAATCAGTGCGTCCTGCCCGTCATGACATACGGTGCCGAAACGTGGACACTCACTGTAGGGCTGGTACACAAATTTAAAGTTGCTCAACGTGCTATGGAAAGGGCTATGCTCGGAGTTTCTCTAAAAGATCGAATTAGAAACGAAGTGATCCGACAGAGAACCAAAGTCATCGACATAGCCCACCGCATTAGCACGCTGAAGTGGCAGTGGGCCGGCCATATAACCCGAAGAACCGATAACCGTTGGGGTAGACGAGTTCTTGAGTGGAGACCACGGATCGGCAAACGTAGCGTGGGACGTCCTCAGACTCGGTGGAGCGATGATCTTCGCAAGGCGGCTGGCAAGAGCTGGATGAGAGTGGCCGAGGATCGTGCTCAGTGGCGTGCCATGGGAGAGGCCTATGTCCAGCAGTGGACGAATATAGGCTGATGATGATGATGATGATGAGATTAACGACCCTTCCGGAAGTAGGTCAGGATCATTCAGTAACTATTCCTACTTCCATGAACCGTATTTAGAAGTCTATTTATCTAACAAAGCAGGACCACCTCGTTTCTGTCACATTTCTGTGTCAAGGCATTAAAAATAAATATTTTTATTTTTAATTGCTGCCGCGTAGATTAAATAGTTGAACAAAAACGAGATGGTACTTGTTGTTTGATTTAAGTCAAGGCGGTGTTGAAGTGTTAGGTAATTTTTAGTCAGCTTTAATGTTTTCTGAACCTTTGGGTTCTGTCAACCAACAATCATCAATTTTGCAATTATTCTTAATTTTTTGGCAGGGGCAGCGCCTCCCTCCATTCCGCAAGCGGGTATGCAAATGAGTGCTAAATAGGTAAAAAATTTAAGGATTGCTTACAAAAACAATATAACTAACAAGACTGCTAGACATCTATTGTAGATAAAAATGTGTCTCTGTAAAGGTCAACCGTCTAGTCATTTATGTTGTTTTTGTAAACATCCCTTCAATTGAAATTGTAGGAATTTTAATAATATGTTACAGTTCACGTTATATATATGTTACAGTTCTAAATTCGGTCTTGTAATGTTACTGTGGATTTTATTAATTATTAAAAAGTTATGTATGTTTTTATTTCACGAACTATTGCTCGCGAGTCGAAACTTCGTACGCGTGGAATTTGGAAGGAGGTATTTTTGTAAATAAAAGTTATTTAACAAGAACCGGTCACCAGATATTTGTACTTAATAAAATTTGAGTTTTTAAACATATACGACCGTTTCAAGGATAATATCACAAACTTTGTCACTTGTGATGTAATTGTTACATAAATGCATTAATAAACGTTTTTAAAATATACCAATTTCTCGCGTAGTAACGTTGCCTGTTTCGCCGTCCAGTCGGTATACTACGTCTTTTTCTAAGTCAATCCAATACAGCGCGTTATCTGTCGTCGACCAATGGGGCCCCTCGAAAATGATCCCGCCGGGGACAACCTGCAAAATTGATAATACTTCGCAAATTGATATAATTTGTGCCATATTTAGTTTATTAAAATCAAGTTGTGAGTACGATCGATTCTCAAATTAATCTTAGTCAGTCTGTTACGTAATATAACTGTTTAAGCTTGTGAAATTAAAATTAATAAAGTGTAAGCAATAAAACATATAGGGGTTCTTTATTATTTATAGCTGTATAACAAATCAAATAATATGAAAGTTGGAACATAGAAACAAAAACAGCTAAGCAATATCGGCATGATTTTTTGGAATATTAATACTGATATGGATATTTGTAATTTTAATGCTTAATTAATGAATTTATTATTTTTGCATATATTATAGGTACTTCATTAAATTATCCACGGGAAAAAAACAACACATTGTAAATGAAGTCAAAAAGAAAGCGACAAACAGCTAAAACAAACACGAAATGAATGAATAGCGAATGTGCCCGAAAAAGAACGAGACGAATTGCAAATGAGACTAATTAAAAAAGAGAGAGATGAACAACGATTGTGACCAAATAAAATATAACTTGCGAATGAGACTAAAATTGTAACAAAATATTGCTTAAAACCACCAGACCACTGTGTTTTTGGAAATTGATTGCCCGAATATCATTTTTTAAATCCGGGGCTACACTACACATAGCATTTATTAAATAAATAATGATATGACTTCATAAAAATTCTGATAACGTATAACAGTTTCACGTAAAATGCAAACTGCGATAATATAGAAAACTAGAAAAGCTATTGTGATGCGTGGCCCTAAGTCGTGAAAACACAAGAATTTTAAACAATTGTAGTGATTGTTATTACTTGATTTGATAATTACTTACTTGTTGTATTGACAGTGCATTGCCGTAGTTGACGCTGGCCACAATGGCGAAGGAAAAGAGCAGATAAATAACAGCAGCCTTCATGGTTTTTGAATTTGAGTATGAAGGTTAGGACACTCAGGACTCAGTGGTCCGAATCTCCGCTCTCGACGTTGCAACTGCCGCCGCAATTGCCTTTTTATGCTCAGACTTCTTGACTTCTGTCGATTTAGTGTGTGTGATATACAGGGCGAATAGTTAGTTAGACTTTGATGTAAATGAAAAAAAAAAACACTCCATCTAATAGAAGCTTTGGATACTTAAGAAACAACTCTGAACAAAATGGGACCCACCTCTTTTTTGGGATTTTTTTTTATCATAATTTATCTAAAAAAAAATAATTAGAATGAAGCAATTGGAAAATGACGAATATTAACATGAAGTAAACATCTCATTTGGGTATTGCATAGGACTTTTAAATGTATTTGTAAAAGGTTAATTTATTTATTAATTACTTAAGCGAAAAGGCTATAACCGTTAACTCTTGTTGCTAGGGTCGTTTGATTCATTCTTGTTGACAACTACGTTGTTGAGGTTACATAGCAAAATGTCTCAAATCAAATGTCATAAACTTGATACGTCTAGAATGTCGAAAGCCTAAATGAATAATGTTTGTAATCTATAACGTTCGAAATACATTCAACACGACTGGTCGAATGGATATAATATCGAAGTACAAAATGAATAGTATTATTTGTATTTAACTTGATACACATACCTCTAGAATGTCGAAAGCCTAAATGAATAATGTTTGTAATCTATAACATTCGAAATTCATACAACACGACTGGTCGAATGCATATAATATCGAAGTACAAAATGAATAGTATTATTTGTATTGTATTTGTAACTAGATACACACACGTCTAGAATGTCGGAAGCCGCAAGCATACAACACGACTGTTTACATAAAAGCCCAGAGTTGGTTAGGTTTAGGTTTTTATGACCACTCAGAATAGGCTCTATCTTAAAAAAATTGCAAAATTTTAAAAAACGTTGACACTGGGTGGTCATAAAAAAAAACCTAATCCTAACAAAGAAACTAAGCTATAGTTAAAAAAAAATCACAGGCAAAAATGTTATACATAGTGAGTAGTATAGATTATAAACGTTTTGAAATTAGATCATAGACATTTTAAACTTATGATAAATGATATTATCAATTTCGTACTTATGTAATTTGGATCAATCTATTTTGATCGTTTGGGGCCGTTCAAGTATTACGTAAGCAGATTTACTACAATTATTTACCCCCCCTTCCCCCTTGTCAGCAAAAGTAATCAAAGCTCTTACCGCCAATTCTCGCGTGCAATTAATGGAATTTGAGTTGTTATCTCAAAACAACTCAACTGCATTTACTTAATTTTTTTACATGAATTTTAAAAACAACACCCGCTAACGCTCAATTATGTTTGAACTAGGAACACTTTATCGTAAATAGAAACGTTTTACTAAAGTAGTTTAAAAGTTTAGTTATTGTTATTAAAATCAGCGTTTTAAACGTTTCAAGTCAAAAAATGGTGTCAAATTATAGTTAATTACCAGACGCGTAATAGGCTAAGTACTAAACTAAGATTTAGAAGGTCAACATAATGCGGATTGTCTAGTTGGTTAGTAACAATGACTAAAAGGTTGTGGGTTCAAGTCTCTTGTAATTTTATTTATTTAAACACATCATAGTAAGTTTATTCTATTTAGAAAGACAATAATAATAAGCTTTGCTGACAGTCCCGTTCAATTCAAAACCTAGCCTGCCAGTAGCAATTTTATGTCTTTGATTATGAATAAAACCTCTAACAAAGTCAGTAAGTCTTAAGTGATTCATGGAAAATTGCGTACGATTTTACAACAAAATAAAAATGTAAAACCTTACAATAAGATAGTAACTCAAATATATTGTCAAGAAGACTTTAATTGCTCGGGCATAATTTAAAATCTTGGACAAGGAATTTCTGGAAATTTTAGTAATGATCTGGACTTGCATCGGCTCCAAATGGTGTATATCGCATTTGTGTTAAATGGGTACCTACTTAAGTTTGGAATTTCTTTTTATTTGAAAAATAATACCACTGACACTGACCCTGTTAGATCGCTACCCTGTATAACTACCCTATGTAATACCTGACATACAAAACAGGTTATAAATGACGTTGGAATTGAACATATACCGGGTAGAAGAGGACGAGGGACCTTCCCGAAAACGGGAGATAGTTTAGCCTTAACACTATATTTTCCCTATACAAACTATGTGAATATATGTAGCCGTTTTCAAATTATAGCCTGTTAAACATTCACACAAAAAACTACTTGTTTCAACCCTAAACATGATGTGTCAATGAACTAAACATGACGTCATCATGATCTTGGGTCATTGAACTTACTTGTAAACAATCTTTTCATTACAAGATATAATTACGGTTTTTTTGTCGCCGATGCATACTTAGACTGACTTGCATTGGGGTAAAAAACATTGCAGAGTTTGTAGAGGCGATTCTCTTTGTAGCTTCATCTTGTACAACTTGACTTTATTTATGTTAATCCTAAAATTATGAATAATACGAACCACAGCACATTATTCAAATCAATCAAACACTATAGCGACATTGACAGCCACTTACACTGACAACCAAAGTACTTAAGCGTCATAAAGAATTAAATATGACGTAAGAACCTCTTTCATCGTATCTTAGTTTACCTAAATTGATAAAAAGGTTTTAGCTCGTTAACACACTGAACAAAATACGTTACGAATAAATTGAAATTTAGCTGCTGAGCAGAGGCATTTTTCATCCAATTTCATGTTTCGAAACGTGCATGTGAAACATTTACTAAATAAACATTATTGAGAAACATAATTTTTTGTTAATTTACCTACGAAACTCTTTGAGTTATTGGACATCGACAAGATGCATTTAATTAATGTTTGAAATGAAAATGTCATTACATCTTCCTAATGCCATTCTTTCAATACAAATGCCCAATGCAAATGCCTTTGTTAGAAGCTCGTGCTTATTTGAATTTGAATTTGCTTTTATTATACGCGACGTGAAACTACAAGGTGGCTGAAGTTTTACGTCGATATAGTTTAGGGATCGCTTGATAGGCCGGATTGGGCCGCATCATTAGCCACCGAGGTCTCTAGATCTCACGTGTTTAGATTTCTTCCTGTGGGGCTCTGTAAATGATAGTGTGTTGTCGCCGAGTAGCCAGTCGGAGAGAAAAACTCAGAGGTTTTCGGTAAAAAGTATAAAACGGAATACGACACTGCAGACGAGATGAGGCTTAAGGGGAAACAACAAGGGTCGTTTTTCCATACAAACGTCGTCCCCTGTTTCCTCTCTGGATAATGCCAGTAGAGCAATATTTTTTTTTCCAAAAAATCGATGGCCACTGTTATGCATGTCCCTATGTTTTCCTTTTTTTCATAAATTAATTATTAAAAGAGATATGATCATTCAAAAACCTAAAAAAATGGCCAGATTTTCGGCTGCGTTCATACATTTAGAAAACAAATTTTACTAGATTATATAAAAAAAGAAAAACATAGGAACACTGCCAAAGCCTTTCTTTAATTTTGAATGAAAAAAGTAGTTAAATCGGTTAAGTTTTAGAGAAGGAATCAGGGGTCTACGAATCGTTGATTTTGTGTACTTTAAATAGGTATTGTCAGTCCAAGCTGCGGCTGTGTCTATTGCGCTCTGCGGGGGGAAGCTTGATAGATGGAGGCAGCAATAGATTTTACAAATACCTATTTTTCAATTCTCTAGGCCTTGGTGTTTCCTCTTAACCTTGATTTCTGGATTACGGAGATTGTGCTCGTCTAGCATGTACAAACTGGATTTGTCTCTGGTGGATCCCGAGTGTTGTGATTTGACCATCGTTCCTGGAAAGTTTTAGCATGTACATTAATGTGTTACTGGACACCCCGAACCAACTGGCAAAGATAAAAGTAAACGGTGAGAATTTAAAAATGCTAGTACCCGGAAGTGGAAAACTGCAAGAGATAGGGAATTTTATTCTAAGAAACCTTGTCGTCAATTAATTTTATTTTGTACTTCTTCATACTGCCCCTTTTGGATTCTTCTGCCGGTATATTATACGATGTTTCACAGTATGAGAAAAAATGCTAAATGCTTGTTTATGGCGTAATATACAGGGCGAATAGTTAGTAATTCTACTGTTTCATAAATAAAACCGTACAAAAAATTAAAAATCAGAAATACGAGATTACTATCTCAAAAGCGAAAATATTAGCCAACTGTATCAGGGTCGTGCTGTTAAATGCATAGTAAAGTAATAATTGATTTTAGATTCAGATTCATTTAATAGTAAATATACATGATCTCAATAAAAGTCTAATTATTATTGAGTTAAGTTATTACAGTTATTGCTAAAAATTTAATGACTGTATGATCATTTATTTACTTCAAACGTCATCAAATAAGGTTATGGTAATGTCAACAAAACTATAACCAAACAACATATGTACATACAACACAACTCACAATACATACAACAAAATACACAACAACATAACCATAGTCAAACACGTAACACTGTCAAGTCCAAGCAAGTAGGTACATAGATTTTAAAATTTAAATTCAACAACGTTCAAATTACCATTTATATTTGTTATAGTTATAGAACTGCAAGGATGTACAAATAATTACTTCTTGCATAACATTTTATGCAAAAACCATTCCATTCAAAGACCTGAAATGGCGATCGGTAAATTAGTAACGAACTTCTAAGAATGATATCACATAGCAACAACGGTTAAGGAAAGCTAACGTTGTTGCTATGTGAAATCATTTTTAGAAGATCGTTAGTAATTTACCGATCTCCATTTCAGGTTTTTGAATGGTAATAGTGTAGTCAACAACAAAAAAATGCATTTGATTTAGTGGAATGCTTTTTAAAAACACTTTTGATAAGGAAATGAAACAATATAGTTTGCTACTCGTACTACCTAGGCCTATACCTGTTAATTACTTTTGATAAGTATTACATTTTGGACATGTTTCTGCCCAGTGCCTTTAAAAGAACAGCCTGTGGTGTTGGATCGTATTCTTTTATGCTCAATTTATAATTTTACTTGGTATAAAGTTGAATGATTGATATTATAATCAGCGTTTAATAGTTTCAAAGTAAATAACGTGTTCAAATAAAACATGGTTTTTTTGCTTTTGCCAACGACTTCGCACGCGTTTTATTTATATTATTTATATGATGACAAATTAAGTTTTAAACAGTGGTTATATATATATTTTTTATTCTTCATTATTATTAGGGCACCAACGTTACAATAGCTGTTTTGCAAGGAAATTAAACTAAATTAACACATTTACCAGCAATGTTGCCACTTATTACGATAAAATAAAAATGAAATGCAATTTGAGCAGGTGACAAATACAAGACAAGTTGTAAGAACAGCGTATAGGTAACTGAATCACCTAAAAAAATAGATTAAAAAGTCTAACATTAAACAAGTATATGTTTATGTTAAAAATTCTTTAAATTACAGCCAAAGCAATATCAAAATCCATTGCGCGGTGTAGAAGGAGTATGCGACCGAAGATATAAGGACAGACAGGAACGGATAGAGACTTTACATTATGTAAAAAAAGATAAAGAAGATATGATTTGGGGCAGGCCAGTCCGTGACTTTGTGGGGCCCTAGGCTAATACTATTTTTTTTTTACAATATCGTACATTGTCTTCAATGGGAGATGGGGGGCACTCCAGTTTTGTGTATGGGGACCCCTTTTAATGTGTAACTAGTTATACAATATTACTTAATAGAATTCTAGACTATTGGACTTGTGTTTTCTTTTCGGTTTTTATATTACTTCAGTTTCTTTTTTTTAAGCTATGAAATAAATAAAGGAATTATTGTTAACGTAAGACAATAAAGGCTATATGTTATGATTTGAGTACCGTTAATACAATAAATAACATCCTATTTATTTGACTTGCTGAAAGTTAAGGTCTGCTTATCTGCTATTGTTTGCTATTTTTAAAGCATGATCAAATTAATATTTCGCATAGCTTTAATGGCTCATTGAACGGAATTAATCGTTGCCCAAATATGGTGACTGTGATAATAGCTGTATGTGACGTTCAATCGTACCATTTGAATCACGAGGCACCGTGGAGCGAAACCTTTAAGATCCCCAGGATGGCTAGCACAACATACCACTACTCGCTCAGTGTGTCTCTTTCTGTCAGGCCCGTATATCTACCGTATTCAGTATCGACTCGACACCGTCCAAGTCTAAAGAAGCGGAACGCAAACCAGATTTTGTGTCTCATCTTACGCGTAATACTTAATGCGTAAACCTACCTACTAAAATTTTACAGCAATTTAAAATTATAGTTAGTATTTGAATGAAGAAGAATATTTAAAGGTGCTTTGCTGAGTATTGGTTGGCACAGCGGAAGGTTGACTCTAACGTCACAAGTTCCTAACTGTTTGCTTCTCGTTGTTTCAGATGAAAGTGTTCATGGACATGAAGCCGGGCGGCGCGCTGTGCACGGCGCTCGCCACCATGTTCCGTTTCAAGTCGGAGCAGCGGTGGCGCAAGTTCGACTTCCAGGTCGGTAAGGTATGCACGCCCGCCGCACGCCACGCCGCCCGCAACGCTCGCACCGCCCGACCCCAACCGAATGCACACAACCAGCGCCACTATACGACTCCGTTCAGCCACAGAAAATATCTAGAGCAGTATCTCAACTAGGCCTTACACAGTCCTCCCGTCGCCCCAGCGGCACCGCACGCTGTACCCGCTGCTGGCGACGCGTCTAGCAGTCCAAATGGATCAGCCGCATTCCAATGTCGATGCATCCATTCCACTAGAGATACTGAACTGTCAATAAACCATATATCGATAGTTGATCTTTAACATCAGTGGGGAAATTGATAGTATTGATACTCTTGATAAGTCGCGTCCATTTGAAGTGTTTCCATTTAGTGCCATCTCTTGGTAACGAGACTGTCGGCAGTTCGGAATCACTAGCGAAAGCACTCCAAATGGTTGCATCGACACTGGAAGGTGGCCGTGCTATTTGGACTGCTGGATGCTTCGTCAGTGGCGGCCTTCAGAAGTCTCGAGGCGGCGTTTGTGCGTCATTGGGTCGTTTAGGACGTCTGTATGGATTGGTTTTACTGCTCTAGCTGTAATTTACTGTGGTCCAACCTCGGTATACTTATAGAAGCAGAGCAAAAACCAGATGCTGCATCTCTGCTTCACGCGTAACCATCACGCATAGAAGAAGGATAGGTACAGCGTTATAGGTTTGCGTGTTGCTCCTATATCCATTACTGGGATTTTGGGCGGCGTCGCATAAAGGCGCTGGGGCCTCTTTTCCGTATTGGTCTAAGTAAGTGCCTTGTATATTACTTAGACCAATGTGAAAAAGAGGCAATGTTAACCCTCGGACGCAACACGCTGCAGAGTACGAGGTCACGTCCATCCATACCTTACAGATAAAATTCAGTTGGAAACTTGTCTTTACTGAGACTTTTTTATTTCCTTTGAATTGCCCACGAGTCATCTCGAGTATCTATACCTATCTATGTGTTACTGAGTGCGAAAACTCACGGCCGAAACGGCAGAAGATATAAACATGACATTTGTAGCATGTATTCTTTTATTAATTGAAAATTACACTATTAAACAAGTTAAAGGGGGGGGGGGGGGAGGGTAGAAGTAAGTAAGTAGGTATGTGAACTAAAATCTGCGAGGACGAAGTTGTGAGCAAAAGCTAGTACTGAATACAGTAGTACAGTAGCAATGGCGTGAACTCCATGTGGGTTTTTTAGTTTAGAGCTCTTAAGCTGATTTCACACACGTGGGTTACGAGCAGAACAGTGAGGCAGAATAGTCGATAAGTTTAAGAAGACAGTTGGTGTTCAAATATATATCATAGTAGAGCAGCACTGTCCTGCTCACCGTACTGCACTGCACAGCCCTCGTGTTGACATGAGTCCCGACACAGGACAGTCGATTCAAAAAGGTGGTGGGGAGCCAACTGCCCCGCAAAATAGACTGGCTGGCTTTTAACTGGTCCTGCGATTATTGATGTCTTAACAGTAGGTGCATAGTGTTCTGTCGCGGTATGCGCATTCAAATTGTATTAGTACTGTACTACCTCACTGATCTGCTCCGTGTGGAATCAGCATTACTCTTGATAGTAGCCACTCGTGTCTACTAACTGTATTCTTACGACATAGGACGTAAAAAGGAAAAGTTTCCAAGTGGACAATTTTCAAATGAGACACATTTATTAAATGTTTGGAAGTTTTCTCGTGCTCACATAAATCAAAACTACGGATGGCCATGTGAATGTTTTACTAACATATCCCTTTTATTTGGACCGTCGTGATTATGACGTCTGCACGTGTTGTGCTCCCAGCGCACGACGAATAATGCTATACTGTAAAGCATACCTTTACACGACGCTGTGGACTCAATGAAGACAACAGGACACGATTTCTTTTATTGTAAATATCACATGTGGAAAACGCACCAAAGTTTATCCTGATCTATTTGCTCTGAAGGCAAAATATTCTTTTGTACCAACTTATATTTTCACGTTGAAACTTGATTAGTTCTATTTTTTTTTCCTTTTTCTATAATAAACAACCTGCTTTGAAGCATAACCATTTTATTTGTTCCATTTCACGCCAGACTCATAATTTTGTTCATGGGAATAATTGTTTTGGGGCAGAAAACGAAAAAGACCATGCCGATGTTTTAAACAAGTAACAGAGTTTTTCTTTATAACATAATATGTTTGTATTGTCTGTAAAATAACATTGATTTATGTTTGTAACTAATCCATCAGAAATGTTTGTTTTTACTCACCGTTTTGGTTTGCATGATATTTTTATAAATTTTTAGTCACATGCAAAAAATCTGAGTAGTGACGATATTGATTAATTTTAATTTAATTTTTCATTCGGTTTTTAGCACTTTTTGTGTGCATATTTCAACACCATCTGTGTATACATATAAATATCTGTAAATGAGACTAATGTAACGTTTCATTAAAAATAGCACTAAATATCCATGTGAATGAAATTTTACCACGAAGAGACCACACCTGATAAAATTTCAAGTCAATCATTTTAGACACGTTACGTCGGATTGGAATATGATATTACTTAAAAATAATTATCAGGATCAATAAATTTAGCTCAGCACTACTTTCCTCGCATGGAAATATAGTTTTGAGTTATTTTGTTTCAATAGTTTTCTAGTTAATTGATAGCAAAGTTGCAAATTTAAAATCAATCACTAACACATGAAATATTTCTCTTCCCTTCCCCAAACTGCCCTTTCCAGAACCCGTCCCGCAAGGACCTGAACGTCCAGATGATGATGGAGATCGAGTCGTCGCTGCTCGGGGCCGAGGCCATCCGCTCGCCCTGCGTCTACATACGCCCGGACCTCGACAAGGCCATGGCCAACAAAGTCAAGGACATTATCGTCAATCATCAAGGAGAAATCTGTGGTGAGAATTTAAACTGACTTAAGGCCGAATTCACAAACTCCACTCCATCTGGGGCGTCCAAATCAACCTATACTTGATCGTCACTCTAATCAAAGATAAATTGTAACTTTTATTGGAAATGGGAGTAGAACGACTCACGTGGTCATCTAATGGGAAGCGATCACGACTACCCATGAGAACCAGCAACCCCCAAGAGAGTCACTGATCCGTCGCCGGTCTTTAGCTTCAATCTGGCTTCCGGATTCGGACCATACTAAACGAAATAGCGACCTACTACATCACCTTGGTGTTCTGTAACACTGTGGTAATACCCCGGTCGAACTAGCTTGTTCGTACTACAAACAGCAGCTGGCTACGGTGTGTTGTGCTGGTGCCGCTGTTTTGAATAATAACTTGTTGACATTTTCCTTACTGGTATTTTTAAAGCAGTTTATAGGTAGGTAGTCATAATGAGAATAACGCAACAATCCTAATCCTGAACTATTAACACTAAAAATGTTATAAAAGAGTTAAAATATTTACTATGCTGCTAAAACTGCACTGCTGCTTCTAGACGTGACCTTAATGGATACTAATACTGTGGATCTTAATAGTTTGGAAAACAACATGAACAATCGAACATATAAACTGTGTCTGTTGCAGAGGACGAAGAGGACGCAACGCACATAATCTACCCAGCGGTGGACCCGTTGGAGGAAGAGTACGCGCGGCCAGTGTTCCGACGCGGGAACCACGTGCTCGTCCACTGGTACTACTTGCCCGACAGTCACGACACCTGGACGCAGGCGGATCTGCCGGTGACTATCATTCTGGACCTTTTTTGTGACTTTTTGCACAGGAACTTCGTAGTCGTGTTGATGATGATGACGATAAACTTTAGTGGCCTAGCAGAGAGGTGGACGCGTGATGGTTAGGCACCTAGTTTGATCTCCAGCGGTCGCGATGTACCCACGAGTTACGTAATAAATCTGGTAAGTACTGTAGTAACAAACGCTCTTACCATGATGAAGAACATAGTGAAGAAGCCTGCACATCATAAAAATTAATATGTAACCATGAACCTGTAGGTCCGGTTGCCCTGTAACGACAGGCGCTTCAATGTAATAATGTGATCTGCCAAATATGGGATCATGGTCCAAGCATACCTCGAATACAGAAAAGGGGAAAGGCACTAGGAGAATGATGATGATAATTAATTTGGTACAAATTACCTTACTATCCCGCGAAACTAACTAACCTAACCTTATGGTTACGCGGAGCAGCAAGGTAATTTGTCCCAACTTATCGATATGGACCTCCGCAAAGTAACGCCTGGTTCTATTAATGATTGATGAGGTGACTCAAATAGCGGGTCACGTGGGTGCCAGCTGACAGTGCGGTGTCGTTTGCAGGTGGAAGTGCCGGAGACAGCGAGCTGGGAGAGCTCGCGCGCGGAGCCGTGGCGCGTGGCCGCGGCCTGGGCGCTCGACCTGCCGCAGTACAACGAGTGGATGAACGAGGAGGACTACGAGGTCGACGCCAGCGGGAAGAAGAAGGTGAACCTACCCCTATACAGCACCGCTGTCATCTCTTACAACAGTCAGCTGATGAGAAATGAACACGGAGCGATGGGATCCTGTTTCGAATGACAAGTCAGCTCTCTTAAGTATGAGCTTTCCCAGTATTTTGAACCTTTAGCACAGTTTGACAGACCAAAAATTGTCACAAGCCGTTACTATCGTGTTGTAGAGTTAGTTTATGGTTTAGCTAATGTCCAAGCAGCACTAGACTTTTATCCGAAAAATCTGATCTAAATATCTTTGACTAAATCAGTGCCTAAAACTTTGTTTATTTTTTTCCACATTTTAGAATATGTGGAAAATAATACATTGTAAGTTACAGTTTAAATCATGACGTAAAACATTACGCTGATAGAGTTCTGAGAGTTGGCGAGTAAAGATAGATACACTTTACAACATCGCAAGGTATGAGTATAGGGTGGCATTAACGTGGTGGTGTCGGCAGGTGCACAAGCTGCGACTGTCGGTGGACGAGCTGATGCCGGGCGGCGAGCCATCCGGCAAGGGCAAGAAGGGCAAACGCAAGCGCTCGCCCTCGCCGCCGCCGCAGAAACACGGCAAGCGGAAGAGGTAAGCACAAACATTCCAATCCTAGAGTACGTCCCGAGACCATGACCAATAGTCATAACGTTTCTTGAAACATTGCGATACTATCGCTTTTACGCTTAGCCTGGGTTATCCCATCGGATGGGGAATCTGGAGCTACAAGGCCATAGAGAGATAGATGCACAGACAGGACAGAGACTTATTGTTAAAACTTGTGACTTTTGTTAAAAACGATAAATTAGAAACCCTCATTGTGTACAGTAACAAGAGTTAAACTGATTGCAGCCGCATCACGAAGCGGCGCGACAACGACGGCGACGACGAGGAGGACAACGCGTCGCGCGACAATACCGACGCCGCGCCCACGCCCGAGGCCGAGCGCTCCGCCGACAGGGAGAGTAAGCTTCCTTGAAGTACTATTATAGATCTATGCTTGGTTTTCTTTGGGTTCATCCATGTTTATGTAGTAACTTTATTACGATCGTGGTTTATACCTTGACGTATAAGTTTGTCTAAAGTTCTATACCGACAGTAATGGTTACAAATGCACTACATTGGATGAAATTATTAACTATAGTAAAGGTTGATACGATTTGTGTGTACACAGGCACGGAGCCCCCGGCGGCGGCTGCGACGCCAGCTGCGGCCGAGCCGGCGAGCGCGCCGCCGGCGGCCGAGGCGCCCGCCACGCCCGCGCCTGTGCTTGACACGCACGACGATTCGCAGGGCAAGCATAGCGACTCCAACACGCAGGTTTGTACATTACGCGAGCTTCCAGCGAACAGCCCCGTCGGCGGGGGCCCTTAGAACCGATTAAGCGTCGTTTTCGATTAGGGATTTCCATATCCTTGTATCGGATTACTTGTTGAATCGCTTTTAAATATTTGATATCGTATCGTGTTCAGGAGATGGTCGTAAAGGAGGAGTTGGAGGACAACGTGACTGACCAGACGCACCACATCGTCGTGCCATCCTACTCGGCGTGGTTCGACTACAACTCCATACACACCATCGAGAAGCGCGCCATGCCCGAGTTCTTCAACGGCAAGAACAAGTCTAAAACGCCAGAGATATATCTCGCTTACAGGTCAGTCACTTGTTATTTATAGTCTATCATTATTACAGCACAGAAATAAAGCTTGATATAATCACGCTACAAGGCGCGGTGGCGTGTGCGCTGGCAGTAGCCTAAGATTGTCCACTGTCTGAGCCGGTGTACACAGAGATCGACAATTATTAGACCACAGAGTCAATGACGTAAGCTCCCCGCGGTTGTCGCAGGAACTTCATGATCGACACGTACCGGCTGAACCCGACGGAGTACCTGACGAGCACGGCGTCGCGCCGCAACCTCGCCGGCGACGTGTGCGCCATCATGCGCGTGCATGGCTTGCTCGAGCAGTGGGGGCTCATCAACTACCAGGTATGGCGCCCGGCTGACTGCTGACAGTGACACACTTACATAATGTAATGATGGGATCGCTTCGAGGGCGTTTAATATCAGATTAGACAAGTTTCCGCTAACCAGTTGTCAACCTATACCTGACAATTTAACAGAATTCTAGACTACTGGGCCCAATTTTATAAACGCGACAGGCGACAGGTGATAGTGACAATTCGCCGTACATTACTGTGTTGACAAGAAATGCTACAGACTTGAAGACTTAACATCGTAGTGGGCAAGCAATGTATACCGAATCGTCACTGTCACTTGTTGCCTGTCGCGTTTATGAGATGGGGCCCTGGGCTTGTTTTTTCTTTTTAGTTTTTATTTAAGGGATGTTCTTACGCGGTTTATATTTTAAATTTAATTTCGAAGTTTTACGCAGTCAGGTTTTTCATCTTTTTAACCTAACTTGTCTCTCCTACTAAACTAGTTAAAACGAGAACCACTTAGCGATAAAACCCTGATGTCTCACAGGTAAAAATCTTCGTGACTTAATTTAAATGTCTAATGTAAACAATATACAGCTAACTTAAACACTACCTACAAATAAGTTCTCTTTAGCTTTGTAAGACAGACGTGCTACGTGGACATTTAGGTACAGTTATAATAAAGTGGTATTGTGGCGCAGTTGGAGCCGGAGTCGCGGCCCACGGCGATGGGCCCGCCGCCCACGTCGCACTTCCACGTGCTGTCCGACACGCCGTCCGGCCTGCAGCCGCTCGCGCGCCCGCCCATGCCGCGCCCAGGTATACCTCTTCTTAAGCACTTAATAGTGTATCTTAATATTTCTTAAGCTTTGTATAGTACAGACTTACCCCCTTATTCATAAAACACACGAATGGATTTGACACCTATGTATTTTTCATGTTGTAATGGCATCCGCCATGTTGGGTCAAAAAATAATATCAGATTCAGATTTAGCATTGCCAAATTAGGTGAATTTGACAATCATGACGATGTTTTATTTTAACATATAATCCGCCATCTTAAAAAAAAACTGTAAGAAAAAATTTTTTTTGAGTACTGAAACAAAGCTACCAAGCACTTTGTAGGCTGAACAGGCTGAACACCTTTGCCATCTATGGACCAAATTGTTTTTTAATTACTTTTCGCAAGCTTGCGACCGTGTAACACTTTCTACAGGCTTCTCAGCTATCACTTTCCGAATAGAGATTTAAATAGTATTTATTCCTCAGTGGAGAACGCGGCAGTGCCTAAGGTGGAGGCGGGACTGCCGAACGGCGCAGACGCGGGCGCGCCGGCCGCCGCGGCCGCCGTCAAGGCCGAGAGCACGCTCGAGATGGGCGGCGCGCCCGGCCTCAAACTCGACCAGGTGAGCCCTATTCTGCCTATCGCCTGCCAAACCATGACTGTAATATTTATCGAACTGAGGGATATTGACGCTAGTCAACGCTCGATAAAGAGACTTCCCGGTACAGCCCGTAATGGTCGAGCCACACCGGACGCGTATGCAGCTCTACAAAGCTAGTTGGAATCGTGTTGCATACGCAACCGGTGTACCCGGACTTAAGTCTCAGCGTCTTCTGTATCATCCAGGTTATAAAAGCCGAGGTTCGTTTCGATTACAAATTTAGATTCTCAAATGAGGAACTACTGGCGATATGAAAGTGCCACGTCACGATTCCGTAGCTTGTAACCACAAGCCACCAACCGGTTGTAGTTTATAAGCGTACGATCGCTGTATAATTGCAGTACCGCATGGGCGCGCGCGGGCGCGAGTGGACGGAGCAGGAGACGCTGCTGCTGCTGGAGGGGCTGGAGCTGCACCGCGACGACTGGAACCGCGTGGCGGCGCACGTGGGCACGCGCACGCACGACGAGTGCATCCTGCACTTCCTGCGCCTGCCCATCGAGGAGCCCTACCTGCAGGACAACGTCTCCGGTGCGCTGCTCATACGTATACGCGACGTCTGCATGCGGTCTACCGTTATGTTACGTCACTAATACTCCTCTTCGGTCTATGACTGTAGATCGATTCATAAGAGCTGGCGCCGAATATCTTATGAAATTAATGACAGTTTCATATATTTTCTACACCAGCTTTTACGATTCGACCTTTACATAGGAGCAACTGCTCTACTACGAAATCTGGAGCCCCAGGAGTGGAGGTAGCTGAAGGCCGGCGACGTATCGGCGATTCTCTGTGCGTTGCTGGTTCTCATGGACGGCGGTGACCACTTGTCATCGTCGCATGCTCATTTGCTGCCTTATTGTATAAATGTATATTTTTACAAGAAAGCTAGTGCTATCGGTTCGAACTTTCAATAATATCCTTTCGTTTGCAATTGCCCACTTACCGCACTCGTAACACGATGTAGTATTAAAGCTGATCGTGACCTGTTTCCCCAGGCGGCGTGCTGGGCCCGCTGGCGTACCAGCCGATCCCGTTCAGCAAGGCGGGCAACCCCGTGATGAGCACCGTGGCCTTCCTCGCGTCCGTCGTCGACCCGCGCATCGCCGCGCGCGCCACCCGCGCCGCCATGGACGAGTTCGCCGCCATCAAGGTGACTGCTCAGCGCTGCGCTGCTGGTTGATGTGTTAAGGGTACCACGGTCTGCTTGCTCACAGGCCAGGCCGCGCCCCACCAGACTGGGAATGCTCGGCATGGGTCCTCCGGCAACATCTAGTGTGAACTGTCATGAGCCATGAGCGGTTGCTATGGGAGTGAGAGCTAGAGAGCTTCCTCTGCAACGAACGATATGCTTCATTATTTCGTGACAGTCTAATCAGTTTGGCCTGCCCACTTTATGTTCTTATACTCAGCCGAGAGTCTAATAAAAGGTTCGAAATTCCATATACCGTCAAGATAAGATAAGATAGTGTTTATTTGCAGAAAAAGGGTTAATTGCATGTCTTAATAGTATGTTAAATATTGTTTTTGTTCCATCTTTTCCAGCTGTTCAACATGCAAATATATATACGTAGTGTTCATTTAACACACAAGAATTTTAACTACATTGCAAAATTATTAAAATTAAAATGGGGTGGCAAGTCAAAATGCAGGGACGACTTCAAAAGAGTAGCTTCAAGGCCACGTTAATCATTTTAAATCCAGTTGATGCCTTCACAGGTTGTCTAGTTGTCTACAAGACAAAAGCTCACCTAATAACGACTGCATTCATTTTTTGATGATTTCAAAACTACCAAAGTAGCCCAATTTTTTTTATCGAAGTTACCCCATTTTACAGTATTTTATAATATTTTCGTTAAGGGTGTCAAGATACGTATCCGACGTGTGTGCTATAAGTGTCCCCCTGTGCTTGCAGGACGAGGTGCCCGCGGCGATGATGGAGGCGCACGTGAAGGCGGCGGGCGCGCACGGGCCCGCCGCCGCGCTCGCCGCCACCGGCATCGCCGGCACCGCGCCCGACCCGCCCGCGCCAGGTACCCCGCGGCGCTCTGGACCGCCTCTAGGCCGTGCTCCGAATCAGTCTACATCGCTCACATCGCTCATGTTTTCGGACAGGATCACACTCGCAAGACTGCCGTGACGGCATTGACGACGTTACGGGATTGGCTTACATAGCTAACGCCCAGTAAACGTTCACAGTGCTTAGTATGTTTACGTTTACCGTGCTCCGAAACAGTCTACATCGCTCACATCGCTCATGTTTTCGGACCAGTTCACACTCGCAAGACTACCGTGACAGCATTGACGACGTTACGGGATTGGCTTACATAGCTAACGCCCAGTAAACGTTCACAGTGTTTAGCACGTTTACGTTTACGTTCCAATTTTTTACGCCTTGCAGTGTTACCGATGTAAGCCAAATCCATAACGTGGTCAATGACGTCACGGTAATCTTGCGAGTGTGATTCGTTCCGAAAACGTGAGCAATGTAAACTGATTCGAAACACGGCCCTAATCGCCCGCCTGACGTGACTGTCCAACTTTTATTTGTCACTTAATGCGTCGCTTTCAGTGACGGTTGGACAGTCGCACCTATAGATGACCTGAATTCGAGCGGTCATGTTTGGGCCGCTGTGAGTTGATCATTATCGAGTATGTATGTTAGCTTAATTATTATTCCTTTGCAATTACTTCAGAGGAATTTACGGATTAAAGACACTAAAATTGACCCATCGTCCTTTTAAATACCGTATCAGTAATAATATTAAAAAAAACCCTTTCGAAAAAATATCTGTGATTTCTAAAATGAGGGAATTCAAATCTCATCGTATTGTTTGTTTGATCTGCAGAGAAGAAAGAAGGAGGCGCGGAGGTAAAAACGGAAGCTATGGAGGTGGAGGAAGGCGAGGTTAAGCCGAAGGAAGAGCCAGCCGAAGTGCCCCCGCCAGAAGAGCCTAAAGACACGAAAGACACGCCGCCCCCGCAGCCTGGTAACCCTGCGCTTTGCTTTTATCTGATTTTGTCAAAATTGTAACCATCAGTCCACGATTTCATTTGTGTGGAAATATTTAATTTCAGTGATAGCTGTTGCCCGCGCAACTTCGTGCGGGTGAATTCCGGTAGCTCGTTAGAAACATTCACGGGCGTATGATCAATAACTCATCAAAGTTTCATCGTAATCGGTCGACTGGTATAAGAACGCATACGATACGAACGAACAAAGAAACATTTGTTTTTTAATATATTTATATTCGGGATATAAAGGAGCCCATGTCGTCCTCAAGCTGTTCTATGTTCAAAAAATGAAATAAATTTCAAGTCCGTTCAAATAGACGAACCGACACGAAAAATCGAATAACTTATGATTTCGAGACAGACAGGTACTATTTTTATCAGACTATATTACCTTTTTGACTATATTATTGTGAATTTGTTATTTTGACATTTTAAATTTAATGTAATTTTCAATAATTAATAAATTAATCTAATCTATTCGAAAAACCGTTATCCCAACAGAGGGCCCTTCGACGGTGGACGCTAAGCTGCAGTCGGCGGCCTCGGCCGCGCTGGCCGCCGCCGCCGTGAAGGCCAAGCACCTGGCGGGCGTGGAGGAGCGCAAGATCAAGTCGCTCGTCGCGCTGCTGGTCGAGACGCAGATGAAGAAGCTCGAGATCAAGCTGCGACACTTCGAGGAGCTCGAGGCCACCATGGAGCGGGAGAGGGAAGGTCGGTTGGGGCCGAGGTGACGCTAGCGTCGAAGATGTCCTTTCGTTTTATTAATTCTACAAAGTAGCTCCCAAATAGTATATAATTAGTACCTTGACTATATCTGCGTAATCGCATTTTTCCTCACCTATAAGAAAAGTTAAATCAAATATCTCCAGCACAACAATTACTCCTTAAAAACTGTATAAAAATATATTTCTTCTATGTGACAGTTCTTTTAGTTTTTATTATTTTTTATAATATGGCAGTAGCGTGCTTGATTAGTACTCTCTGATGATTAATCTGAATAATGACACGGCGTAGAGGGAATGAAGTGTCCCATCTATTTTGTCTTTACTCATATGTCCGTCGGCGGCCGTATTCAACACTATGTCTGTCTTTAGGACTGGAGTACCAGCGGCAGCAGCTGATCCAGGAGCGGCAGCAGTTCCACCTGGAGCAGCTCAAGGCCGCAGAGTTCCGCGCCCGCCACCAGGCGCACCAGAGGTACACGACCACAACCTATAAACAGTGAAACATGAACTTGATTTTGTATCATTCCATTTCGATTGGTATTAAACCAAACATTACCAAGCGTGAAAAGTCAGCTCGCCGTCCCGTGAGCACATAGTGAATCATTACGTGCGTGTGTTGGTAGGAGGCAAATTTTTTGTTGTCGAGGTAAAGCATGTAGAAAGTTTTACTATGGAATAATGATTTTAAAGCAGACTGAATTAAAATAAACGCAATGTATGTAATGTTGCGCACCCTACATTACTATAACACTAGTTACAGTATTACCAAAAATATATTGTGCCACGCTGTACCTGTGCAGTAGACCAATTTTAGTAACGCGAGAAATTTCGATCTACCAATGATAAAGTAGAATTTTACGCGCGCTAAAAATTGCGCTTTTATTGGTCTATCGATTTCGGAGCAACATGGCGGCAGCCCGTGCGCCACAGTGTACGAATTGCGTAAGCGGGACAAAGCTAAGAATGCATAGCAAGCAATACTCTGCCAGTTGCGGTTGCAAATAAAGTACAATATGGATTATTCACACGTTCGGCTACTGTCGGAAACCGGTCTGCGCTTCTCTGCGCAAACGAATACTGCCGATGCTCAATATATTTTTGGTAAAACTGTACTAATTATAGTTCTAGCATTACTAATACTTCACTAAGAAATTAACTATCCTAACGTTTAATGTCAACTTTTGGACACTGCTGAATGATTCGCTCTAAATATAATCTTATGTCTCTTATTCTTCGTTCCACTATCAGCCTACAGTAACAGCCGAATGCGGCCGCAGCACCCACTTCGCTCACTTGAATCTAAACACTGGGCAATGTTCCCAGGATGCAGCAAGAGGGCGGCGCGGGCGCCCCGGGCGCCGCGGCCGCGGCCGAGCAGCCGGCGGCGGAGGCCGCGCCGCCGCCGCACGCATAGGCCGCGCCGCGCCCGCCGCAACGCGCGGCCATGTCCATTGCCATCGTGCTCTAACACCGCTTCCCCGCGGTATCGCTATTTTATCATAGTACGAGTGTAAGTTTCCGTTCTACGATAACAATTAATCGTCCTCCATTGTATCTGACCGGGAATCTATTGGGAAATATCAATAGTTGCATACGTATTGACTGATGTATTTTATCGACTGTTAAAAATATCACCCTGTACGGACAACCAATTAGAATTCTGAGTATCTGTTATGCCATCATAACATCAGTTGGGTTGACTGTACGTCAACTTGAAAAAAAAAAGCATATACTGATAACTGTAAGATTTCTATCAGCTAAATATAAATCGGATGTTCAAAATTATTGAATTGTACAGGTTTGTACAAAAGTTATAATAAAATGTTACTATAAGTAAAGTAATAATTTTGGGCACACAATCGCGTAATATGGGTAGTGTTCGGGCATGATCTATAGATACCTAATGTGGATAATATACCTCAGTCACTCGCTTTTAAAATTGTATTGTATTCATTAGGGCGAAAGAAACTGAATAATTTAAGTATCCCTGTAGGATTTTAGGATTCCGTGCCAATAGGGAAGAGGTCTTGATTCAACCACTCTGTCGGACATTTCCGCACGCTGTCTCAAATCATTCGTCAAACCGTTTCTTTTTCTGATGTGTACGGGCTAGCACAATACGTGAGCAACTAATGTTGATGGTTGATCGTTTATAGTTTTTTATTGCTCGTTTGGTGTATGAACGAACAATCCATCTCCTCTGATGTAGTACTTCAATAGTGTACTTTATCACTTATACTAGTAATGAGCAAATATTTGTTATGAATCAAGCAAAACTAGATCTTATGTCAATGTCATAAAGACTTTGACAAGTAAAACATTTTTTCACTTTACCTATAAACCCAATTTAAACGCTGTTTGCATCACTGAAGCAAAGAGATTAAAAATATCCCAAAACGTAAAAAAACCTAATCTGAAATTGCGCTACTGGATGGTTTATTTTTTGACTGATTGTTACTTTTTCGCGGCCATGTTCTCCAGTTTTATGCCTGAAAAATAAATCTGGGTGCTAGTGTGATCAGCTTCAAAGTATCGTTCGCTGAATGAAAATTTCGCGCATTAAATAAAAAACTGTTATCTAGAAACAAAGTACAATCTATTTTGAATCTCGACAGTTGATATGCGTCTATGAGTAGTGACACCCTCATTAACTACACAGTTTTTAAATCAATTAGTACTAATACTACCTACCTACTTCGGAGTGATGAATACTATATGCTTAATATTGTAATGTAATAGAATTTTATAGATTGCCTCAACAGCCTACGCAACGGATTCCCTATTTGTTGGCTTGTAACACCAGCAAACTTTCAGTTGAGCTTAAAATTATGAACATTGGTATACGACCTATAGGTCGTTCCACAACAACTGCAACTGACAATTTCAAACATCTTCGGTGGCAGCTCTTTTGAAAAGACCTATACTATACACTAAATAGAACATGCAATTTGTTTTGTTTTCTACATGAACTATGAATGTCTGATCAAATCTTAACTCAGCGAGCACAATAATTATTGTATGTCACATAACTTCACTCGAATATTTAAAATGACGTGAGTTTCGTAAAGAACTGAGTTGTCACAATGCAGTGCCTCCGAGCACGGTTATTTATTTGCAATTATTGAACAGTCTTTGTTTTGTCGTATTTAATACTAAATTGCATATTATTTTAATAAATTTTATTGAAATGTGACAATTGAATGGCTGGTGTGAGTGTTAGGAATGACTTGTTTAATTAGAAACACTGAAGTATTGTAAGTTATTATTTTAAGAGGTGCGACATAACACAAAGTTATGGAATAAAAGTGTCTAAAGTACCCATATTGTTTTATTTTTATAGCTTTTTCTGACCATTTATCTGGTGTTTACAGAACGAGAATCCATTGTAAACGTAGCAATAAGACGCCGGACAGAACACTGATAACGCACGATCGGCGCTGTTTTTTAAAAAATACCCAAACACTGCCATTAATGCACTGAATTTCTGCCGGTCGATATGCTTTTACGTACTTTGCGCATTCATTAAATTCTAATATAAGTAAAAAAAAAATCGAAAACTTGTCTTTCTATTATCATAATAACAATATAACAAAATGTTTCGTGCCAAATACTTGTTATTGATAGTTATTCATTTAACTATACCCGGGAGCTTAGCCAGTGTCGCCAAACATAGTGAAAATGATATGTCTAATGATTATAAAATTTCCATGGTAAGTAAATCTGTCATTTATATACTAAGGCTAATTAATAATATGTATTTTCATGTTTTAAGTATTATAAAGAAAGTACTTCTGACTCATGATTGACTCACCGACTCATTACTATGCCGCGGAAACTGCTAATGGTTTAAAAGGGGGGTTAAGTTTTTGTTCTGTAATTGGTAAGTAGGCTGATGACTGTAAATAACCAAAATAACATATAACAATAATAGTTTGTAAACACCTTTAAAATTGAGCGAAGTGAGCCTGTTGGATTATCGAATGGTCCGTACCATTTGATAATTTTTTTTCTTACTTGGGGTCATCAATTATTTCTTTATTTTAATATAGTAACGTCTAGTATGATCAGATTGTCTATTAAGTTATTCCATAACATAAATCACACACAGCAAGCACTTCGCGGACTACTTCGATGTCTTGAAGGACCACCAGTGATCCGCGGACCACAGGTTAAGTATCCTCACTCTACCTGACCTTAGGGTGGATCGTAGCAGTCAGGGGTAAGATTTTTTATTTCCGTTGTGTCTTCCCGTTCACCAGGTGTCGTCAGAAGAGCACCCCGGCAGCCCTGCGCTGTTTGCGCACGCTGAGAGCCCGGTGTGGGACCCGCACTCTCAGAGTCTGTTCTTTGTGGACGCGCTCGACCAAAACGTGCATCGCCTCGACTACGTGTCTGGGAAAATACATTCTAAACATATAGGTAAAAAAACACATCAATGTGTTTTTTGTATTGAAAACACGCGATACAATAAACACATATAACCTTTATCTTTCTTTATTCTTTACATAGTATAAAACAAAGTCTCTATCAGTTCCTTTCTGTCCTTATATCTTCGGCCGCTTACTCCTAAACCACGCAACGAATCTTGATACGATCTTCACTGTCATTCAAACATTTTTTTACTACAGGTTTTTATGACAGCATTCCGATTGTACCCGTGGGAATAGTGGTACCACTGGTTATTTCTGATTCTAGCTTTAATATATTTCTTCACTGCTCTTCTCCCATCCGGTGGTGGATAACATCATACCATCATGACCACTCGTCACATGACTTTGATTTCAACGTGTTACCAGGGTACGGTCAAGTGAACGTGGTATCGCTAATAGCGGGCACTAGCCGTCTGTTAGTGGCGGTGCGCGCTGCACTGTACCTACTCGACTGGGGCGTCAGCGGCGACGCGGCTCTGCGGCTGCTGACGTCGCTCGACGAGGGTTTGCCTGACAACATCATCAACGAAGGCAAGCCCGACGCCGAGGGACGGTTCTGGGTGGGTGAGTGTAGAAAAAGACTTAATGGAAGACGCAAGGGCAAAGGGTGGAGAGGAAAAAATTACTAATGAGATCGCTAAGTTAGGTGAGAATTGGAGAAGTTTTTTTCCCCCACCCACCGTACTGTACTTTCTCGTACAGTACTGGCGGATAGCCTCTTTAAGGTATGGCTTTGTAATGTTGAATTGATTACGAGTATATGTAGGTTAGATATATGTAATTCTTAGCTCACCAAGTGTTTAAGTTATCACTTCGAGCTCCGAGCTCTAGTCCCATAAAAACGGGGGACTTTTTTTATGAGCAGTCATGTAAAGGCTGCTGGCGTCAAATCACAATTGTATAAATAAAAATCGCCATAAAATTGCCTTGGTAGTCAGAGGGCTAGCATAAAAATCTTAACCTACCTGCTGTCGTTTTTTTTTAGTGGAAAGTTGCGTTGATCATGCTGATGATTAAAAACATATTTTAGGTACAAAAGGTCCCCAATCCGGTGACGACGTGGTCCCAGACAAAGCGACGCTCTTCAGCCTCGACCAAAGCAGCATGACACATCCGAACGTGCAACTGAAACCCATCTCGATTTCCAACGGACTCGCCTGGTCTCCGAACAACTCAGTGCTATATTACATCGACTCGCCCACGCAGAAAATCGAGGCGTTCGACTATGACTTGGTAAAAGGAGAAATAAGTAAGTTATGCCCAAAAACCTAAAAAACTGGCAAAGTGCGAGTCGAAATCGCGCAGTGTAGGGTTCAGTAGTTGCCTGATTACTAGTTAACTTCTAAAACTTACTTAGCCGTCTTAATTTTCCTTTTCATTTCGTGTTATATACCTACAAAAACAACTATTTAGCTAGGCCACTTGACTCTAACAAAAATTACCACTTTAAGCTTAATATTTCACATATGGATCTCTTAATCGAAAAATGGTTATATTTGTTTTGAATAGGTGATCGAAGAACTATAATCGACGTGTCCGATTACGGTTACGAAGACGCGATTCCCGATGGAATGGTGATAGACGCTCAAGGACATCTTTGGGTTGCACTGATGTTCGGTGGAACGGTTAGTATTATCCGCGTAACAACAATTTTTCGAACGATTCGGTGTGCTTATTAGGCTAAACAAACAAATGAGGCCAAACTTTAATTAATGCTGGTGTGTAATGTCAAAACAAATTTAGTTGTGAAATGTGTTTCTGAAGGTAACAGAAACGCGCTTATTTGCATACTTTAAAAGAAGGTCTCCGCCACACCCATTCATCAAAAAAAGTTACATTGTTATTATTATGTCCCACAATTATGTATACTTTTTGAAAATTATTAAAATATACTTTGTGTCACTTTTGATGCAATTGCTTAGAGACATTTAACCACTTTATTGAGTTACTTATGGCCGACTGGGCTCAGCGTCAGTTCAAATTTTTTGTTTGTCCAAGCTGCCTATTTCATACCTTGTAAAGTAAATCTATTTCCTAACTCCCAATGCAATAAAAGGTAAAACTATATGTTATTGCAACCAGTACTTACTCTCTGTACCTTATTCAACTAGTTACCTTATCATTAATTTGGCAACGATAACTGGTTTTTCAGGCGCCATATGTTGATAACGCGACCACTTAGCGCAGGCAGACCGACATATTTAGCACCACGAATTTGCCCTTTATCTTGTGAACTCCGAATCACCAACTTTGGAGATCGTTGCCAAATTTGTCGTGACCTCCTAGTCTATTACAAGTTCAAACCTATGTGTAGATTTGATTGAGGTGGTCCTTAGCTATGTTTGGTTGAAAACGGGTTGGTAGTTGTGTGACATCGTGGGTTATTCCATTAACTTTATTATTTGCATATTTCGTCTGACATCACCAAGGACTTTATTCTACTCGCCAGATCTTACACGTGGATCCAGACAACCGCACAATAGTGTACGCGTACAAGTTGCCCGTGTCCCGTACCACCTCGGTCTGCTGGGGCGGGCCCAACCTCGACGAGCTGTTCGTGACGACGTCGCGCGAGCACCTCAACGCGAAAGACGAACCCCTCGGAGGCGCCATCTTCACCATCCGCAACACCGGCCACCGGGGGCTGCCGCCGTACGAGTTCAGATTTGACAACGCTGATACTTACTGAGCTGTCGCACTGGCTATTATGTCGCAGATAAAGCTTGGTTGAACGCCAATGACGGGTAGTTAGTTATCGTTACTAAAATTAGTTATTTGTTTCATCAGTTTCGTGACGGTTTTGTAACGATTTATATCAGTTACTGATATTAATTATTTTATTAATGGTGGTCTTTTTTGTTTTAACCCATATATCCGTCATTGACGCTGAAAAAGTAAAAACTAACTTTTAATAACAATAATAAATGCGTCGACGAGATGTAAAGTAAAAAAAAACTTACCTAGAGCCTTTTAATTAGTGACCGACCGAAACATGTTATTTTGCCGAAACCGAAACCGAAACCGAAGGTTCGGTTTCATTGTAGTTTCGGCCGAAACCGAAACCGAAACCGAACCTTTTATAAAAAAAAGTCCTTAAAAAAAAGTCGAAAAAATGTTAGTAAGCCCGTTTTTTTCTAAAATTAATACCTCGCCGACCTATAATTACAGGTTTCTACTTTCAAAGATTTATCACAATGAAATTTCAGCACAGTTACAGAGGTTCTGTTTGAAAATTTAACTACCCTATAAAGTGAAAAAAATACATTATTTATTTGTAACACAAAGTTAGCGATTTTTTAATGGTGGTATAAAAATAAAAGTTTAAAAACTGTTACCCGACTACGGAAAAAACTAAAAAGTAAAAATAAGTTATAATTGATCACTATAATTGTCCTATAGATTAAGGCATGTCTTATGATGTGTTAGACATTACTGTTAATTAACTTTTGTTTAAGTCTTCTGGCAGTGTCCCATTCATCATCATCATCATCATCTCAGCCACAAGAAGTCCACTGTTGGACATAGGCCTCCTCCATGGATTTCCAAAGTGGCCGGTTGGAAGCAGAATGCAACCAGCGCCTTCCTGCCACCTGTACGAGGTCATCGGACCATCTTGTGGCTGGTCGTCCTACGCTGCGCTTGCCAATACGCGGCCGCCATTCGAGAACTTTCCGACCCCATCGGCCATCAGTTCTCCGTGCTATGTGCCCTGCCCACTGCCACTTCAACTTGCTAATCCGCTGGGCTATGTCGGTTACTTTCGTTCGTCTGCGGATCTCCTCATTTCTGATTCGATCACGCAGAGAAACTCCAAGCATAGCCCTCTCCATAGCTCGTTGCGTGACTTTGAGCTTTCTTATAAGGCCCATAGTAAGCGGCCACGTTTCAGTGCCATAAGTCATCACTGGTAACACACATTGATCATACACTCTCGATTTCAGACACTGAGGTATATTGGACAAGAAGACATTTCGCAATTTCCCGAACGCTGCCCAGCCGAGTTGGATTCGACGATTGACCTCTTTCTCAAAGTTGGACCTGCCTAGTTGGACTGTTTGTCCTAGGTAGACGTATTCGTCAACAACTTTGAGAGTTGAGTTTCCTACTGCTATTGGGGTGGGCACTACATGGACATTCGACATGACTTTCGTTTTGTCCATGTTCATCTTAAGGCCCACCCGTTGGGAAACCCGATTGAGGTCTTCGAGCATCGTGCTAAGGTCTTCCATCGATTCTGCCATGACTACTATATCGTCGGCAAATCGAAGGTGAGTGATGTACTCGCCGTTGATATTGATGCCGAATCCTTTCCACTCCAGAAGCTTAAAGGCATCTTCCATTGTGTTGGTGAACAGTTTCGGAGAGATAACATCTCCCTGTCTCACACCTCTTTGCAATGGAATTTCCTCCGTCCTCTGGTCTTGTATTCGGACCGACATGGTGGCGTTATTGTACAAACACTTCAACACTTCGATATACCGATAGTCAATACGGCATCGCTGGAGAGACTCAAGCACCGCCCACGTCTCGATCGAATCAAAGGCCTTCTCATAGTCCACAAACGCTAAGCATAATGGCATGTTATACTCCTCGGTCTTCTGTATAACTTGCCGCAGCGTGTGGATGTGGTCTATGTTACTAAAGCCTTTTCGGAAGCCGGCTTGTTCGGGAGGCTGGAAGTCATCAAACCTGCGTTCGAGACGATTCGTGATGACCCTGGAAAACAGCTTATAAACATGGCTCAGAAGCGAGATGGGTCTATAATTCTTCAGAAAAGTGTTGTCCCCTTTCTTGAAGAACAGCGCCACCACCCCTCTGTTCCATGCTTCTGGCGTTGCACCTCCGAGCACCACGGAATTAAAGAGCTTCTGAAGGACTTTAAGTACTGGTGTTCCACCCGCTTTCAGAAGCTCTGATGTGATTCCGTCTTCGCCCGGCGCCTTGTTGTTTTTAAGCTGTTTCAGGGCCATCCTAATCTCGTACAGGCTGATGTCCGGGATATCTTCGGTATAGTGTCGGGTCAGCTTGGCTCTTGGATCTTTCCCATTAATAGCGTAATAATTCAAATCCAATGCCTTGGTCGTGCGTCAACTACAACTATCAAGTACAGCAAATACGCACGACCACGGCATTTGATTTGTATTATTACGCTATTAATGGGACACTGCCAGAAGACTTAAACAAAAGTTAATTAACAGTAATGTCTAACACATCATAAGACATGCCTTAATCTATAGGACAATTATAGTGATCAATTATAACTTATGTTTTACTTTTTTCCGTAGTCGGGTAACAGTTTTTAAACTTTTATTTTTATTTTAACATTTTCCGTTTTAACTAAACTCATCATCATCTCCAAAGGAACCCTTACAGAATAGTCCGTTTGTCAAGACCCTTTTGCTCAGGAAACCCGAAATCAGGAAATTCATAAAACTAAACTTAAAACCTAGTGTTGCCTCCCCTAGCCCTAATTACAGCCTCCATGCGATCCTTCATTGACCTCACTAATGTCACGACATGTTCTTGAGGGATGTCATTCCACTCCTCGATGACGGCGTCCCGAAGCTGTTCAATGGTGGCAGGGGCAGTATCACGAGATCTCACCCGCCGTTTCAGGTCATCCCAAAGGTGCTCTATGGGATTCAGGTCAGGACTTCTCGCTGGCCACTGCATCACAGAGATCCCAACCTGATCCAGATAGTCCCGAACGATCAACGCCGTGCGGCAGCGGGCGTTGTCGTGCATAAATGTGAATTCAGGCCCGACAAAACCAGCATATGGGACCACATGGTCGTCCAGGATCTCTGTGATGTAGCGATGAGCATTCAGGGACCCCTGGCCACGTCCACCTCCAGTGCGGGAGACGCACACAAGGTCGGTTTTGCCCTGGGTTGAAATACCGCCCCAAAACATGCAGGATCCTCCTCCGTAACTGACGATCCACGTGGTCTCGGGCAAACTGAAGTCTGATTCGCCTATGCTCTGCTGTCAATTGCGGGCCCGTAGCAGCCCTACGGGGCAGCATTATTTTCTCTCGTAGCCTTCTCCTGATTGTAGAGACGCTCACCGACGTCCTCCGAGCTGTTCGGAGCTGCTGTTGCAGTTCAACAGCATTGGAGAATCGACTCCGCTATGACGTCGACACAATATAGCGGTCGTCCCTGACGGAAGTGCAACGTCGTCTCCCGGATCAATGCTTTCTGATGTAGCCTCCAGTCTCCTGGAACCGCTGGTATACTCGAGCCACCCGAAAACGGCTTAAGTTGAGTTGCCGAGCAACATCAGCCTGCCGTAGTTCTGATTGCAGTAGTGCTATCACTTGAGCTGCTTCTTCTGCCGTGGTATCCATTTTTCAAAGTTTTTTCTTACTGGAGCTGTTCAGGTGTGACCTCTGTGATGTCTGGATAGTAAATGACCCATAATTCATCGTTACCCACAATTTTATACGTATCCAGGGTGGCACAATTAGTGATCCCACTAATGAGTATTTCAGCACTTTTTTTTTAAGACGCCAACATTTCGTGGTCATTGTTATTATGGCAAAGACCGATCCTTGTTTTTAAAGGTCATTAATTGTGCTTTCAAATGATACTAATACTGATAAGGTACAATAAATAAGTTAAGAGCTATATTCCCTTAAAGTCAAAATTACAAAAGGTGCGATTTTTTTGACGCCGAGTGTAGTTGCCGGCGGAGTCAGGCGAGCGACGCCATATTGCCAGCCGTGCCGAGCGCGCCCGACGTTAGCCGAGCGCGACCCGAAGGTACGATGTTGTAAGTTTCGGCGCGGCCGAAAGGTTCGGCCGTTTTTGGCCGAAACCGAAACTCGGGCCGAAACTTGATTTTTTGGCCGAAACTGGCCGAAACCGAAACCGAAACCGAAATTTCGGTCGGACACTACTTTTAATTAGTACGCTACAGTGGGGTAATTCTCGCGTCAGTAGAGATCAAGTCACACTTGAGACATGTCAAATAGAGCTGTCAGATCCCTATGAAATCTGTCATTTTTTGACATATCTCGAGTTTGACGAGATACCAAAATGTTCAGCTACTTCCGAGGCTGACTGCACTATGGTTTTTATTTATTTTTGTAGGTACTTTTTAGTTCACTATTCCATTTTTGCACCGCCAACCATCCTGCCATTTTAGTTTTAATTGTTAATCTCTATCCAAAAATTGTCTGGAAGAGTGCACTCTGAAGCGATAAAACCGCCGTTTGGATACCTATAATTCTGTAAATTTAATAATGTGGTATATAATATACAATAAGGCATATTTGTATTTATTGCATTATAAATGTATCAAAGTAATCCAACTATACAACTTTTTTTTTAATTATTCAGAACAAACGTTGGCACCCCTAACAGGCTCCAAGTTTGCTTTGCATAGAGCGCCGCCAGTTACGGTCAGTACGCGATTTTTGGAACAGATTTAAAAAAATATTTTTCATCAATTAATTATTATATTTGCAAAATAACACAGCGCCCACTAGAGTCTAGCGGTCTAGAGGAACAGCAAAGTGAAGTGCCATAAATAAATAAATTAATAAAATACTACGGCTCAATGGCAATCTGTCACCGCATAGAGTAAACAATCATATTATACACATCCCTTCAAAAGTTGACAATCCTGCTAATAGGCGAGTTGTACATAATTGGGTCGTTTACCATATTTTAATTAAAACAGGTAAATTTCATGCATAACAAGACTTTAACTAAGACAACTTTTAATGTTCTGAAATAATTTATTAGAGGACATGCATACAACGAGATAATAGTAACAAGATCTGGTAACATTTTAAACTCCCATCAATAAATAACACATAAATAACGAAACATCACACCACAACAGTTAGATGACTAAATTCTGTGATTACATTAACAACTTGTGACTTAAGTATGACTATTAATTGTTATTTTGATAAATTTCATGCATATTCAAACAAGCTCAAAAGAGATGAAATTTTTTCGCCGACCTTATCCTGCACTTAGTCCCAAAAAGCATTACAAAGTGGACCACATTTTATTATTAGAATTTTAGTGGTTCCGCCTATACACATTACAACAATATCAATGAAAATACCCACAAATTGATCATAAAAATGATGTCAATATATTTCCAATACAACATAGAAAATTATGTAATGATTTTAAAACAGTTTAGGCACATTTTTCCGATAGAAATTGTCGAATAAATTATCAATAAAAAGCATTTATTGGCTGGCTTATTTTAATCTCCTACGCATTGTTAACTTACAATATATAAGAGAACATCGTCAACATAATCAGACACTATGTCTTCTTGAGATTATGTTGTCAAGTATAGCTATCGCTATGTAAAATTACAATAAATAAATCACATCATATTTGGTGTTACTGCAGTAACTAAGAGAGACATGATTAGGACTTCAATAGTGTGATGTAGCAAACCGACATCGATTGATAACTTCAATTCACTGGCTTAAAGCAAACATCGTTTATCTACAAAAATATCCATTGAAGAAGCAACTTTTTTACAATAGATGAATGTTGTTTTTTCAATGGTAATGTTTGTGGACATGTTTGCCGGAGGCCCCGATATACAGTCAACTAATTTGATTCATATGTCACTGTGTAGAACGTTGTCGCAATGTGGCATCGCCGGGATATGATGACATTCATTGAGTAGTCATTATGATATTCATTATGAAAGTTTTCTAGTGGCCCATAAATCAAATTGGCTGACTGTACAGTCCCCATCAAATATATTAGAGCGGGCAAAACGCTCAAAAATATCTGAATACAGCTCTATTGCCAAATGCGTTTGATCGTGTACAAATATTTTTGAACATCCTTCCCGCTCCGATATATGTATTTGATGGCAACTGTACTCTGCTAAGGACTGATGTGCATTAACTAATACAATATACAATACCTTAACGTTGCCACTGCTCTCTTTTCATTTTCTGATCTATTTTTATTAAGAAAACAGTGGCCATCGTTCATCAATGTCATCATACTAAGGAACTATTACTGGTTAAAATAAACACACTGGCATTGCATTGCACTAAAATTGCAACCCACGTTTCTGAGTACTTCAGAGAACGTTATTAACTTATATACATTCTACTTCGGCGAGATTTAGACTCCTCTAAACCTAAGTACTTACATTAATTGACCATAATTTATTACGCTTCAAAAATTTTACTACACTTACAGTATCGCAACAAGGATAGTATATGAGTTCGAAATCTAAAATACAACAGGTTTTAATATTTGATTTATCTAACGATATAAGATAGAAGAACTGGCAGTGTTACGGCTGTTCTATCTACGATGAAACCGTTGTATTTACAGGATTTCTACGATCATTTAATAATGTACAGTCAAACGTTTATATACTAACGCGATTAAGGCGATTAAGATGCAGTTATGGCCGCGACACAACAACGCCTGTACGTGGATGCTTTAATGCTTCACGAGGCGTAGTTGTGACATTTACAAATTCGTTACAATTCTACCAACACCGACCACAACCAATGTTATTGACAACACGTCGTTATGGTACATGTTACCACTAGTTTATGCATCTACCCATTTTACCGCGTTTTTATTACTTTTCCAGTACCTACTTCGACAGAGTAATAGAGTATGGTACACTCGTGCTCGCACTATATTAAACCATTTCACTTTATTAAACCATATTATTTTAACTCGATTAGTCTACTATAAAAAATGGCCGTTACGATATGACTTAAAAGTCGACATAAGTGAAAAAGAGCACGCTCGTTGTATCAGGATAACAAGGTTAAACCATGCCAGTTAAACAAATTCATCCAAACCCGAAGGTCTTTTGAAAATTTCACAGATTGTACTTGCGCACTCGCTTTTATTTGAGCAAATGCGTTTTTTTTCGAGTTTAACACGTACTACACTTTTTTTCAAATTGGCATAATAACGGTCAAACATGCATACGTTTTCCAGTAAATTGAAGATAATAATTATATAATAACACATATTTACTGTTGCTTAATTGTTACGTTTCCAAATTTATCTCCGTTTTACTTGAAAATGTGAAAAAAAAAATTACGTCTTTATACTAGAAATAAAAAAAACGAAGTATAAACGCGGACGCCTGCTAACGCAGACCTAGCAGTAACAAAAAGTAGATAGAGCTGCTTGGGGTCCGTTAGAGGCGCGGCGCGACGAGCCCGCTCATGAGGTCGAAGGTATTCCCGTCGGGCGCCACGCACACGTCGCCGGCGCCGGTGCGCACGCGCAGCCAGCCCGCGCCGTCCACGCCCGCGATCACGCCCGCCACCAGCTCGGCCGAGTCGGCGTGGCGCACGCGGATACTCTCGTTACTGACCGACAAAAAAGTTTCGTTTCAATAGTGACAAACCGCCCTAGTATGTAGGTGCGCTCGCCGCATGTCCTGTGGCATAGGTTAATCGCAGTAGGTTGCCGGCTTGCCGCGCGCGCGCCCGCTCACTCTGTGTCGCGCGTTGATAGTCTTACAGTAAGCAGCCCAACCCTAGCGGTGCGCCAGGGCATTGCGGGTGGAAGGCGGGCGCGGAAGGCACCTTCCTTTTGACACATGCCGCCTGGCGAATGTTTATGAAGTAATACGAACTTTATGTGCCTGATTATAAAATTGGATTTCGTTTAATGGTGGTCGAAAAAGAGAAGTTTCTATACGTTAGTACTATTCTGTGCTAGTACCGCACGCTCGCAGTATACTAATGAAAATCGATTTTTCGAGGAATCGAATAAAAATTGAATTTACTCTACTGTACGAAAATTTAATTAGATTGTGGTTTAAAAGGAGTAAGCGGCGCGGCGGAATAGACTCTGTGAAGATTGAAGGCAGACAGGAACAGATAGCGACTTTGTATAATACATTCTATGTAAAACATAAGAAGCAATGTTAAATTATTCAGACAACCTACTTCGGGATCCTAAGTAGATTTCGGTCTCTACTATAAAAGCCTTGTCTTCTTTTAGTTGGTGAACCATTCAAGAGAGACGAATAGTGGAAGGGAGATGACACATTTTCCCAACAATGGGACATTATAAAGTAAAAAAACAGCAAAAACTTACTCATGCAGCCAGTACTGGTAGTACTGTTCGCGGAAGGCGTCGACGCCGCCGTCCGAGTCGATATACTCGAGGATGCGCTCCAGCTGGGAGCAGTACCGCGCGAGAAACTTCTCAATGGTCATCGGCGGCAGTTTGGTGCCGTGCTGCTTGTTGTACTGCTCGATTATCTGGTTCAGACTCATGGTCGGAACTGGGTTTGAGATGTTGACGCCGGTGCCTGAGGAATTGTTAAGTAGATTAAGATAAAAAATACCAGTCTGTGTTGCGCGACTCGAGCCGAGCACTTTTTGCTAGTTATTAACAGAGTAAGCCCTGCGTAAGCCACCTCGTAAGGCAGCCTCATGGCTCATGAGGCACGATTAGATATGGTTCAGAATTCTAAATCGTACCAGATGTGTTTCGCTCGATAAAATGCTGCCGGCAGAATAATTACAACGATCGAAACAACGAAGGATCGCATACGACGACAGTAAAAACAATTCAAAATTACGAAAAGGCATACATAGTGACATACCGATGTTACAAATGACGTCGTCGCCCATGCAGTTAGCGGTAGTGGTGGTGCCGCCGATCTTAACCTCGCGCCCGAAGTAAATGTCGTTCGGCCATTTTATTCTGTGGGAAAACAAAAGATCACTTTAATTTTTTCTAACAATTAATAAACAACTAAATTGTTGTCATGTGTCATTAATTGATACCACCAACCAGCGTAGTATAAATAAGCCAACCTAGACTAGACTAGAGCCGAATCTAGGAACGCTATTAGCGAGGCAGGTATACTATCTGCTACGCTAATCAGTTTACATGCATTGGGTTAAGACCGCCGAGGCGGTGACCAAGATGATCATATAATGAAATAGATCGATTTATTTCAGGCCAAATAGACCCATAAAAATGTCAATAAATTAAAAACACTTAGGATCAAATTAGTGAAACACAATAAAAATAAAAATAATAAGCATGCCGCTACCTGATGTCGAGCTGCTCGTAGGCGGGCAGCGCGCGCACGGCGCGCACGGCCGCCAGCGCCGCCGCGTGCTGCACCAGCGGCAGCGTCGCCGACATGCGCCGCCACACCTGCGCGGACACGCTTTACTATGCGACCGATTGCCGGTTCTTTTGTTTCCAACATTTCAAGTACTCCTATGACAGACCGACCGGTGGCCCGTTTCACGAAGCTACAAGTTACAATTTTACAAGTCTAAACCGGCAACATTGGTCATTATGCCCATTGCCAATGTTGCCGGTTTAGACTTGTAAAATTGTAACTTGTAGCTTAGTGAAACGGGCCACGGGTAGCCTAGTGGTCAGTGACTCCGACTATGAAGCTAGAGGTTCCGGGTTTGATTCCCGGGCGGGACAAATGTTTGTAGGATGAATATGAATGTTTGTACCTGAGCCTTGGATGGTACGATTATATGTATTTATCTATGTAAGTCTTCACATCGCCAATTCCACAGAGTCTAAAGACGAAAGTCTTCAATCAGTGCGTCCTGCCCGTCATGACATACGGTGCCGAAACATGGACACTCACTGTAGGGCTGGTCCACAAATTTAAAGTTGCTCAACGTGTTATGGAAAGGGCTATGCTCGGAGTTTCTCTAAAAGATCGAATTCGAAACGAAGTGATCCGACAGAGAACCAAAGTTATCGACATAGCCCACCGCATTAGCACGCTGAAGTGGCAGTGGGCCGGCCATATAACCCGAAGAACCGATAACCGTCGGGGTAGACTAGTTCTTGAGTGGAGACCACGGATCGGCAAACGTAGTGTGGGACGTCCTCAGACTCGGTGGAGCGATGATCTTCGCAAGGCGGCTGGCAAGAGCTGGATGAGAGCGGCCGAGGATCGTGCTCAGGGGCGTGCCATGGGAGAGGCCCATGTCCAGCAGTGGACGAACATAGGCTGGTGATGATCTATGTAAGTATGTAAAATCGTCGTCTAGCACCTACAGTACAAGCTTTGCTCAGTTTGGGACTAGGTCAACTGGTGTGAATCGTCCCGAGATATTTATTAATTTCTTTAAAAGAAAAAACACTGTATATGTAACGAGCATACCTGCAGCGAGATGGCGGCCTGGCCGGGCACGGAGATCCAGGCGTTGCCGCCGCGGCCGCGGCCCGCCGTCATGCGGCGCGCCACGGCCGCCACGCCGTGCGCGAGCGCCGCGCCGCCCGTCACCGCGTTTGTCGAAGTCAGCACGTCCGAGTACACCACGAGCCGGCCCAGCCCCGTCGACGTCAGGTTCTGGTGCACCAATTTACTTCATTATCTGGCTCCTCGGAAGACAATGTCTTTTTATCTTTAAGCGTTTTGCTAAATAAGACCAGACCTACAAAATCCATTCGCCGCGGCGGGGCGGCCCGCCCCGGGCGGCACTTTTAGGGGGCGGCTAAATTTCGAAATAAATCAGTATAATATCTTTTAAATAAAAATTGAAATGATAACACAAAGAAAAATTCTTCATGTTTTAAATAGTTATCTGTACAATACACAATAATTAGTTCTTTAGAATGGCACCCACTACGCCACTGATCTGATGGTTTAACATTATCTTATTCTGTGGCCCAAAACAAGTCCACACGGGTGAGATATCCGGGTAGACTCATCGGGCACCGAAAAAGGAACTCGGAAACGAAACCCCACAAAAAAAAGGAATCGCTTCAAGTAACCAGTCCGGTTCGACCTTCGGAGCCTCAACGCCGCGGCCTCTATAACCTATAACGCAGATGCGCCACCACACTCACATCAAAATACTCGACAGTGGAGAAGTGTTCCGGGCAGTCGTACACGTGCACGGGCAGGAAGCTGGCGGACGGCGGCTGCGACGCGGCCTCCCCGCGCAGGCACCACTGCACCCGCAGCTCCCCCAGCTGCTGCACCCGGCTCTCGCCCGCTCCCGTCCCCGCTCCCGCCCCCGCTCCCGCCTTGCTCCCCGTCCAACCCTCCACTAGCGCCAGCTTGTCCTATAATAGGGAGAATGGTTCAATTCTCTCTAAGGTTCCGATTTAGGTACGTGAATGTTTATAGAGTGGTCGGATTTATAAAACCACCCCGACCCGTCACGGAACTATGTCTAAGTAACATTAAAAGTCAGATCGTAAGAAGTTTAAGACTGTTTGACGTGTTGTATCCATTTGACTCAGTTCTATGCAGGGTTAAGGTTCAATCCGTTTGATGGGACAGAGTAAACGTATATTGATAGTCGAAAAAAATAGGGAAATTTCAAAGGAATCGAAGAGCGAAAATTTATCGATAGCGATGCTCATTCGTCATGAGCCACAATGCTATGGACTTTTTTTTTTACTATAAGATTTCATTACTCACATTTCATGACCAGTCTATAACATTCAAGTTGAAAGATAAATTTTAATATAACATTTGGATTGCGAATAGTATTCATAGCTTGGTTATTCTGGCGTAAAACTCGCAAATATACGTCATCATGCAGTATCAACGCAAAATTTTAGCGTAAGCGTCAAAGATGACTTGCTTCAAAAATATCTTAAAATTTTGTTAGGATAGTAAAACAGTAAAACCCACTCAATATGGCAGTTCGAGAATCTCTGTTCAGGCAGATCTCTGATGATGTCCGAATAAACTATAATTTAATGTTTTACAAGACAGTTTTTTCTATTAAACTGTCCCTTGTTACGCTGTGGTCACGATAGTATCAGAACTGTCAAATGATTCACAAATAACCGCTCAGTGCGTCGTGTATTAACATACAGCCAACGGCTAGAAAATCTCAAATTAGTGTTTCCTGCAGATACATCGGTATGCCAACTTAAATGGGTAGTACTGTAAATGTAGGTAAATATAAATAGCCTACTACTCAGAAAAAAAAAACTTTAGACAGATGTGTAGTTTTTTTTTATAAATAGCATATTTATAGCATATTAAAAAATTAAGTCTGTTAAACAGACCGCTGGGATTTGAAAACAATCGTGCTCAGCAGAAACGTGCTTAGCATAAATACAGGTCACCGCTGTGTACAGAAAGCAGAAAAAGAGCGTGCGAAGTAGATTTACAATAGGTACATTTTTGTAATTACCAGTTGCTAAAACCAATATACACTATCAAACTACATACTTGGTAAGTTCTATCTAGCAATATAAAGCAGAAATACGAGTATAGATCTGAGATTTTGAGATTTAACCGTCACCGTGTTTTCTTCGTTTAATTCAGAAAGTTTTGCTAACTATTGTAAGTTATTGTTAAACTAACATGCCGAGTTTCATTTGACACTTAACGTAATGTTACTAATGTATTATTGTTCTCACTGTTATTATTAAGTATAGATTTAAAATATAATATAAGTAAATATCCCTGATTGCAACCTTACTGTGATGCGAACTGACACCTGCCTTTAATCGTCAATCGTACGTGGTTTTCATTACATCATAATGTATATTAAATTAAAAGCAAAAATAACATAAATCTTATGGCAGCATTCGGGTAAAAAGTCGGCTAGTTAATTTTATATTACCAAATTAAGAGCGTGCAAACAGAGATTTGGCAACGTCGCCTATAGCTGCCAAATATTCAGATGTTTCATTGATTTATCAATACTAATGAATTAAAATACGGAATATAGCAACGGTATGTACTAAAATATTGATAATGCATTGCAATAGTTAATACAGTTATACTAAATAGTTATAATTAAGTGTAAAAAAAGCATTTGGAAACTTTCCATTTGTAAATGTGTACATT
The DNA here is from genome assembly GCA_963691745.1 of Ditula angustiorana. Lineage (NCBI taxonomy): Eukaryota > Metazoa > Arthropoda > Insecta > Lepidoptera > Tortricidae > Ditula > Ditula angustiorana. The sequence goes on along the minus strand of OY829490.1, from coordinate 6,144,581 downwards.
TCGGTATAATTATATAAGGTTTACTACTTACCAACAAATGTAAGAACACAAGTTCTAGTACATACCGTTGCTATATTCCGTATTTTAACTCATTAATTTTGATAAATCTATGAAAACAGCTAAATATTTGGCAGGTATAGGCGACGTTGCCAAATCTCTGTTTGTACGCTCTTAAATATGGTGTAATTCGTTGCGCACAATTTAGTTTCTTCGTTTTTGTTGACGAAAAAATAGCCGGTAAGGGGCAATTAAGAGCGAATAAGAGTCTCAAAATCTCGATCTATCGCAACCAATGAGCAAACGTGTTCGTCGCGTCTCACCGGCCATCACACCGTCACGTGGCCGGGGCCCGACGACGCAGGCCACGCCCCCTAGACAACCCATTATATCACTTACACATAACGAGCATAAGGGACAATTTGGAATGACAGTGTTTCAAAGGAAGACCAGACTATGATTGCTGTCATACGGTATAAAAGTCGGCCAAATTGGATACAGATTTATCAATGTAGTTGATAGTTTTTTGGTGAGAACCACTTCTATGAATGTGTAAAATGTGACACATGTGGCTGAATCACCATGCATTTTAAAATGTTGTAGGGCTTTTAAGTATGTATTCCATTTTCCTAAGATTTGGTTGATTTGTCCGAGTCAGTTGCAAACATAAAGCTTGTAGGTACGTGTGAGCGATAAATACATTACTGCCTTCCTGCTGGAGACGTGATATGGTGAATGTTACCTTACAATAAAACACAGTCAATGACGTTTCAGTACTGTAACTGACTGCATTATGTTCTTATTAAACGCTTTCGTTTTAAAATGATCGTGAAAATAAACAAATGACGGTGTATCTAAGAAGCGTAAAAACATATACATATACATACTTATATTGCAATAAAATTGCATGTTACCTCAGTCCAATAATCAATCTAATATCATAATACTAATATTACGGTACCTACTCATTCCTAATGTACTTATACACAAAGACGATTGTACTTTACACGAGTAAGTATAGCTTGAATACTTGAAGAGAGAAATATGCGTAATGTGGTTATTTGTTCGTTTAGTTTAGACATTCTATATGTTAAATGTGTATTTGTTATATTATCCTCGTGAATGATTATAGTCCTCTTAAAAATATATAAAAATATATTGTCAATGTTAATAATGAAAGACCGAATGAAAACAAATCGACGCTTAGAATTAAAGTGACCCATTTCCGAATAATACATGTCCCAAAATATCACCTTAATTAAAAGACATAGGGTTTAATTTTGGGAAATATCATATTCAGAACTGAGTCGCTTTAATACTAAGGGTGCAAAATATCTCGGTTATTATGCAAGTTACTAAATAATGTCAAATAAAAAAAGGTGTAGGTACCCTGTACGTACACAATAACATTTTCTCTCTTAAGTGTTTGAGCTACTGGTACAATTGTATCTTTATGCATACAACTAATTGTATGCTAAAAAAAGTTAGCTATCGTTAAGCAGCGTTTTCATTATATAAAATATAATCGTCATTGTTCAGCAATAATTACTATAATGGCGATGCAGTAAACATAACATGGAAAATGATGTAACCAGAACCACAAATGGTATCTCACCACATGGTTTCCTAGGAAAAATCCTCTTGTATAGTCCAGCTGGGTGATCTCTCTCGGATCCCTGACGTGAAGGTCGAGGATGTCTCCGAGAATTTTATGGATGATTTCCAAGCGCGCCTCGTTACTCTTGATCCCTTCTTCGGCTAAATAGTCACTGGGGTCCGCTTCTAAGTGAATCTGAACATAAGAAAGTGTTAAATTCTCTTATTTAAATATCTGTTATCCGTCCTTAGATGTTGTAACGAAGTAGATTGAAGGAAATCGCTAAAATCATTCAAATGATGGCGACACATGAGAACACATAACAAGCTGTAGCAGTGTGTAAGCTTAAATTATGGGTAGATTTCTAGATTTTAAAACCCCAGAGTAAAAAGCGAGTGTTAGGTCCACCCGTCTAAGATATTCATGATTGGGTTAAAGAAAGTAATGCCTAAATAGCACCGAATTAGTTCCTTAAGGACAAACAATCCTCAGAGTTTCGGAGATGTGTGTCCAGTGGCGTAACTATACCATTTGGGGCCCGTGGCAAATTCTTTTGATGGGTACTCAAGTACAATGTAAAAAAATATTTTTGAGCTCGCGGCCTCTTGGGCCGGGGCCCTCTTGGGTCGGGGGCCCGTGGCATTTTGCCAGCCCTGCCACCCTATTGTTACGCCACTGCTCGTGTCATACGGGCACCCAAACTGTACGTTAAGTATTACCTATTCAAAATTTTCTATAACGGCGTTGTTTCTATAAAATTATGTGAGAGTCAAAATATACTATACAAATATACTCAGCAGCATATAATTATTTCTTAGTACATCCTTATCCTATGCCATTTATTAGAGCCGCACTGAGAGATAAGATATCCTTGTGTCACTCATGTTAGACTTAGGGCCGCTGGGATCGCTTGACCCCATACCTTAAAGTTTGAAAGTTGATGCAGTTTATCGTAGAGTGTAGGTATCCTCGGCTTACATCGTAGCTCGTAAAGAAAGCGTGACATTAACGTCTAACACAGCGTACCGGATCGGTGCCGACTCCGTATAGTTGCAGGCAAACAACTTGAGTATAAATCGAGTGAAGGGGGTATGTTTGTGCATACACATTGGTACTACAAACGGTAACTGCGCAGTCAAGGTCAGTGCTCAAGATGTTTGCCGGGAACTGTACCTGCGAGAAGATGGCGACCCCGCTGTTGGTGAGGTCCGTGGCTTGCAGGAGGGACGGAGTGCGCCACGTCTCTTCGGACGCCAGCACTTGAATGTCAAGTTCATGGCCTGGGTGTCCCGTGTATTTCGACGGCCTAAAACACAATAATACAAAATATTACCCCCTGAAATGTTACTCATTAAAAAAAAAACTGCCAATGAAATTTTAATTCAACTTTGAATAATATAATTGGTACTAATGCCTAGAATGTACCTATTTAACTATTTGGTTTATGACAGCATTGGTTATTATGTGTATACACTTTGTGCGGGATAAAAATTAGTGTTCTAAAAATTTTGATGAGTGTACGAGTAGCTATATTTAAAATTTGATGACCAAATTTACGCTCATTGAAAAATGGCCAATCGGACTTTATTCATCATATATATGGATTTTAAGTTTTAATGTTAATTATATCCAAAGTTTTCTTCTATGAAGCAAATGAAATCAAAATCAGTTGGGTAAATTAAAAAATTACAGATAATGATTAGTTTTTCAGACATTACAATTTGTATAATGTAGGATGTATGTTGCATAATTAATATAATGGGAAGCTTTTGTATACATTTGTGATTATTAATGATTTAATCACACAAAATAAAAGAAGCAGAATATTAATAGGTAAATGGATATATCCTAAAAGTGCGGCATAATAACTTTAGGTATGAAAATTTATAACTAGCACAATGCAAAGATACAGACTAACGCACTCAACGCATAACCTTTTAATAAGATAGATTACAAATTTTAAAATCAAGTCATCATGACTTACATAACAGTAAATAGTAAATGCATTTCCAAAAGATATCCTAAAATGGTTCAATTCACATGGTATTTTTTTATTAGGCATGCATATAATTTTAAATTATAAAAATAATGGCATGCCAATGTAACTTTTTGTAGTAGAGATGCCTGTCAGTCTGGATCATACAGATAATTATACCATTTTCCAACTGTTTAATAATTGAACAATTCACGAGCAGAGAATTTAGACTCGTTCATGTATATTTATACACCAATAGTCAGCTTCTGGCTCTCGAATTATAATCAAACATCTTAGGAGTAAGGGATCCAGAGGCCCACGGTTACCTAAAGGCCGGCAATGGATCAGCGATTCTCTTGGGGTGACAGGTTTCCATGACCACTTCCCATCAGGTTAACCCCATGCTCGTTTTACTCCCTTTTCCATTAAAATATCTAGCGTAGAGAAGTACCAAACCACACATTGAAGTCATTCTTTGAGAACTGACATTTTGTTCCTACCCTGCCCAGAGCAGAGCTAGTTTATGATTGTTAAAGAGATGTCACGTTCCTTTGGCGATTCAAGATAACGATTTGGGATAAGTAATGGTAAAGACTTCGGCATTCGTTATTTTTTTAGGTTCTGGGATGAAAAACTGCCTTGAAAGCTATATTACAGCAGCATATGTATGTCGAAGCAGGGTTACAGGGCGTGAAAATTAAAAGGTGCAAGCGATAATTCATTTAACACCATTTAGAGCTCTCATACCATTTTCTCGCTCGCAACCGCTGTGCATATACTTAAATTATCATCGTCATTACATTTTAAAAATAATATAAACAATACTAACTGTTAAAACTTTAAAGCAGAAATATTCTTGGTAGCAATAATCATTACAAATAAGCCATCAAATACTACAAGCGTCAAATGTTATTCTAAGATGCGAATATCTACATTTTGCGTACCCATAAATATTAGCATCCTGACTTGCTCTGTAAAATTCAGTTTCAGTTTAGTACCAAACAAAAATCGGCACACAAATACAGTTTAGAAGACCCTTTTACATATCGAAGTGTAAGTACATGGGCCAGTTCATTGAAGTTATTTAAAAGCAAAATTATTATGTTTAATCGCTGAACGAGCACTGCGATAAACCAAAGTGACTCGAAAGAGAAATAGTCAGCACAGCAAAGAAGTTGTAATAAAACGACAAATAGCTCTTAAAAGAATCAGTGCGACTTACTGTCTGTCATTTTCGGTGGAGAACTGCTTCTTGGCGGGCGAGGCCTGGTAGCAGAATATGTGATGCTTCATCTTCACAGACTTCCATTTGTCAAAACTGAATTGGACTATTTCATTCTCACGAACCTGAAGTCAAGAGAGCACAGATTTAAATTAGCTTAGGTCAGAAGTTACGTATGCACTAGGTAGTCAGAGAGAGTTTTAAAAAACAGTACCAGTATATTCTAGAACACATGCTAGTGTATACCTTACCGCCGCTGTCCCACAGATGCACCGGGAGCTCTATACTATTCTGCATTCATATAGTTGCTGCAACTCAGGAGAGCGTTTAGATGTGGGTGAGCGCGCGATAGTACAGCGCTAGCTCGCGACCCTCGGCCCGGACAGGCACGCACACTAGCGCAATGTGCTCGGTTACAACCCACAACCGAAGGCCAAGGGAGTCGTAAAGCTCACCTCGGCAGTCTTGTAATGGGGCAGCACGGCGTGCAGCAGGTCGGAGCACAGCGCCAGCAGGCGGCCGCCGTCCAGCAGGTGCGCCAGCAGCAGCGGCGCCGCGCGCCCCACGCAGCCCGCCACCGCCACCAGCGCCGCGCGCCCGCGCCACGCGCCCGCCTCCAGCGCGTCCCGGGACACGCTGTATATTGTGTACCTGGAAATGAATACGCATTGTAGGAGCACCAAAAATACGAGGATGTTTGCTGAACCTCGTTTTTATGCTCACCTATCAGCATCCAAAACTTTTCTAAGGGAAGCCTCCAAGTTGTCCCTGGCGGCTACGCTATCTGAGTATATCAGTATGTTAGGCGATTTAGTATTCACTAATGGACGGGAAGTTTTAGCAGATTTCGGTGTGCTCTGGGATGGGGAGCTCTTCTGAGATTCCTTCGCTTGCGGGCCGCTCTCGATCTGGGGCTGTGATTTTTTAGGCCCAGACGAGCTCACTATCCTTTTATGTGTGGTGACCGATTTTATTTGACTAGATATGTTGAGTAATGACGCCGAGAGTTGGCTAGTTCCTTTCTTTAAATCTAATTTGAGGCTAGATTTTTTAGGCGTAATCTTGTGTTGGATTTCAACAGTGACATTTTCAACAACGATCTCCTCTTGCTGTTTTGCTTTATTTTCGGGAGACTTTTCCGACGTCGTCACGAGTTCAATCACATCATTTGTGCATTCTTTCTCATCCTCTTCAGTAAGCGACTTCGTTGTATTAACACTCACATCAGCCAGGGAGACATGTTTTTTAGTGAGGGTTGTTGTATCAACTATACCGTTACTCCCACCATTCATCTCTATGGTTGCACTGTTACATTCAGACTTAATATCAACTACTTTGGACAGTTTTCTGAGAAGGGCTGCGTGCACCGGCCAGTGGAACTCCCCGGGGGGCTGCTTCAGGCTGTGGTAGACGTCGCTGCGGAGACTTCGCATCGACGCGTCAGTGGCTTTGTTAGGTTCACCCGACAGCTGAACAGCTAGGAAAAATTACATTCAGTCAAATTCAATTGCAAATGGCAGCGTCATTTGTAGCGATATTCAATCACTATTGAAATAATTTAGACTGTATAGTAGTAATGATGATAGTAAATATTTTATTTTGTAACAAAGAAATTGTATTCATTGAAAAATTATAATGTCAATGGCAATATTTTATCATCCACACTTTTAATGAACAGAACCCAACTGGCAACTTAATTTTGTATGCAATTAGGGAACCTGGCATTGGCAACTTATGCTCAGTCAGGCACCAACACAGCAGTGTTTGCCATTTTGATAAAAATAATATAGATAAATGCAAGATTACACTAATAGATATTCGGATAAAAAATAATGTTATGGCACCTAGCTTATCAATACACTTACTCTGTATCCTCACTACTGGTAGCTTGTGATCAATTATGAACTCGTCACTGCCCACAAAATGTAAACCTGCAGCACTGAGGTTCTCAATATTAGTTTTCAGTACTATAGCTAAGTGAGAGCTCGCCTTCCAAGCCACTGGTAGACCCATAGAGTCCAACTGCAATCACAATATGACCTTGTATTATCTTAAATCAGAGTCACCTGCTGACCTAATTTAAAAATGGATCCCCTTTAACATGTTATCATCATCAACAAGGTTAAATGTAAACAAGTTGATAGTAAACAAGTAAAAAAACTATAGGCATGTTTACTTGTATTGGACTCAGACTGCGCATTTGATTTATTTACAATTTAAATTGAGAAGATAGTATTCGAGGCTCCCTTAACCCCTTTTTGTTTTTAGACACTCTTCTGTTATCAATAGACATAGACAAATCTGGATTTCTACACGCATTTGGAACTTATTGCTGATTGATTCCATACTTTCTTTTATATCAAAAAGAAGCAACAGATGTTATTTGCTATTTTTGTCACTCACTCTATGGATTCTGTCCGAAATAAATGATTTTTATTTTTATGTATTTATTTATTTCTAGAGTCTTCAGTATTTCATACAAGGGACTGACGATGTTTTGAATGTCTGTAGAAATAACATCATGTTGCACACACTTACTACTTTGCCTATACTATAGGTCCTATAAACTGATTGTAACTTTTGGAATTAATTAAAAAGAAACAGGCCAGTAAATAAATATCAATGACAAATAAATCTCATCACATTGTACAACACTTGTTTTTTTTTATTGTGCATATTAATGTAATATGAGTAAATGCCAAAATGACAAGTTGCATCTCTGTTGCTAATAAATGAGACGAAGCGATGGTACCCAATACCAAAGGGTTTGTATAAAGCTACCTGACCCTACTTAATTGAATTCTATGACCCTAAGGATTTCCATTGAGAATGAAATACTGGATTGAAATTAAGCTCAAGTGAACAGAGCAATAGAACCGTAAAGAAAATTCAAAATTTACTGTTATTAAATGATTCGCGCTTGATTCATGAGGCTCCATTTCACATTCCAACAGGACTTCAACATCAAACTCAGTGACAGGCGAAAGGTCGTTGGACCCAAGTGGCAGGCCGCCTGCACAGGACACCCAGTCGCTGATCTCAATACACTGGGCTGGCTTCATGCTGCATATTCTAGTTGCATTTGTATAGTCCAACAGATCACATAAGTATGCATTCTTTGGATTCGTGCAGAGTTTAGAACTTAATGTAGGGGTTTCTGAAAATCAAATATCATATAATTAGTTAAATATTGAGGAAATTTATACTAACCATAAAAAAATATTTCTCTACTAGCACTGATTTACCTGCGGCATTTTCAGGCACTTTGCAGAACGCGACACTCGTATTACCGCTTAGAAATTCCAGAAGTCGCGCTCGGAAAGAACGAATCCGCCAAGTTTTTATAAAGGTCATCGCTATATAAATCGGCGTAAACAGCATGATCACTCCCTGTACTGCACCTCAATAGTTTTAACACGATTTTTTAAGCATGCCTGTGTTTTCCGGAATATTTTTTATTAAAAAACTCACGCCGAAATTGGGTTATCGATTCTAAAGTCCATCGATAAGACGCAATGTTTATATTGCATTATTTAGTAGAAAAACAGAAAGAAACACACTAAAATTTTTAAAACTAATAAAATACTTAAACTGTGTTAGTTTGAGAACAGAGTTTAACACAACTTATCTGATTAAAACGTAGTATTTAATTTTATTTCTCAAATATTCAATAGGTAATTCGTATCGGTCGCGAATGAAAGATAAGATTCGTTTTACGCTACTATGAAGGAAATGTAGTGGATCAGTAAAATTACAATATCATTACAGGATGTTAATGTTTTTAAAATTTTGGTAAAACAACCTACACTATTGCAATTTAATGTGAGAAATAACATATTTAATTTAAGAAAAATAAAAAATCAAGCAGATTAATTTACGCGCACCACGTACAATAAAAACAGATTGACATGGAAAGTACGGTAACAATAAAACGAAACGTAGGAACCTTTGAAATGTCAACGCTGGCTGCGTTCAAAGTTAAAATCAAAAAGTACATTCACTTACATAAAAATATGGAAAATAAAATAAAGGAGGAAAAGACTCGATGAGGTTGATGCATGGTCGAAGAGTTTCACCGAAATACACGTTCAACTTTCGGAAATTACCTATCTAGCAGAATAAAAATAAAAGAAGCACCTCAATATTATGAAGTCAGTGTCGGGCCTCTGATTCGCAAATAGGGAATGTCCTTTTGAATATACGTATTTCCATCTGCTTATGGGAATGATGGGTATGGTGGTCCAACGAACGCATCATTTCAACATGTTTTCCTAGACTGTTAAAGTAGTAGACGAGGAGTAGCGCCATCTATGGCAGCTATTTGTTTACTCATCTCCCTTTTGGAGTATCAAGCGGGCCCAATAGGGCAAAGTATAAAGCAATAAAAATGGCATTTATTTTACACTATCCGTATTTTGTTACGGTTACCTATTGCCTAAGTTGTCTGTAGGAAAGATCTGTGGGGTTATTTTTGACTTTCGAGCGCTCGACACTCGCCGGCAGCGCACCAATCAAAGCACGGAGAAGGACGGACAAAATAAAATACTTACTCTTTGGCTTATCAGTGGTTTTACTGATTTACTTAGACAATTTCTATTGATTTGTATTTAAGTACTTTGGTGGTTCGCTATCATCCATGCACGGTCCGGTGAAACTTCAGAATTGTTACAGCCTGAAATCCTACTCAGATCACCATTTTTTTTCGCATTTTTACTTTAAAATAATACCTTCTCATTTAAAATATTTTTTTTTCATGAAAAAAGGAGGGAAACGAGCATGCGGGTTACCTGATGGAAGGTGTCACCGCCACCCAAGGGAATCAGCGATCCCAAGAGATCCCGCTAATCCGTTGCTGTTCTGTAGGTACCCTCCCCCTTGTGGGCCGCCGGGTCTCTCAGCCAACGTACGAAACGCAATAACAAGCTACAACATCACACCGATATTTGGTGAGAATGTGGGACTACCGCGGTCGAGCCGGCCCATTTACAGCCATTTACAGGCTACAGTGTGGCTCTGTCACTATGAAAAGCATATTTATTTATGATTTTTCTGTTTGAGTAGCTAAGTATAGGTCGAACCATAAGAGCAGGCATTGATAATGTATAAAACTGTCATTAATTTCATAGAAATTCGGTGCCAGTTCTTATGAATCGACCTATACATAATTTACTGACTGGTTTCAGCCACAGCGACTGCTATTTGTATTGGACAAGGGCTAGAGTTGTATGCACTGTCAAGGCCTTTAGATGGCTACAGTAGTCCATTTTACTAGTACCTAAACAGTTGCAAACAATGGCGATACGAAAGAACGCCGTTGATATAAGATATAGAAGATGTAGGATAAGATATAGGGTATTTCTCGTTCAGATCAGACTGTCTCTGCTCTGTACATTCTGCCACCAGTCACCTTAATTTTAACACAACGCCTCCATTCAGGGCGCAGCTCGCCAGTTCCTCCCACCTTGAGGGATCAATTCCGCACAATTTCATTTGTCTTTTCTGAACATCCTTCTAAAAAAAATAGGGAGTGGAGCCTAATGTTTTGACTCACGACGCTCTGGATTCGAATTTGGCCTAGCAAGAACCTCAGAAAGTATGTGCGAAGTTTAGTTAATTTGAATTTTAACTATTAATTTTTCGGCAAATAATACGACGTCGTGAAGAAACTGAAAACCTGCGAAGCAATTTAATGGTGTGTGTTAAGTACACAATCAGCATCAGACCCGCGTAAGAATGAGAGCTAACGGCTAATAGCCCATTCTCATTGTAAGACGAGGCATGTGCCCAGCAGCCGGACGTACTCGTATAGTGCGAAGTAAAAGCAGGGGGGTTCCACTCCGCACTGTAAGGTACGCTCGACCGCCTTGCCAAATGCCAATGGCATAGGCAAAGCGCAGTAGGCTGGCAGCGCGCTCGCTCGCTCCCCCCCGCCGTGTCAGGTAATTGAAAACGAATGCCGCGCAACCTTAGCGTGTCGCCGGGAGTAGCGGGGTAAGACGGGCGCGGGCGGCGCGTTCCTTTTGACTCACGCCGCCTGGCGCTTGGTGTATTACGTAATACGAACTTTAAGAGAGTGTGAATAAAGTTGGAATTTGTTTAATCACGGTCGTAAAAGAGAAGTTTCTGTACGTTATTTATTCTGTGGTAAAAGGCGGGAGACAAACAGGATATGAAATATAATTAGATAGGTTAACAATCAATTCTACCACATGCATAGTGCCGCGGCCAAAACTAACGCAGCCTATTTATTTAATTAATCATAAATAGAGGGATACCATTATTCTTAAGTAATTAAGTGATTAAGTAATATCTTGTACTCAGAAACATTATTTGGTAGTTTATTCCTGGTCGCTTAATCACTCATCGCATGTTTACAAAGCGCCACGCGGCCTGGAAATTTATTATTATGACCAAACCTGTAAGCAGTCACGTAGACCACGTAGTCATACTATTCTCATAAAGAAGCTGAAGCAGTGCTAGCCACGTGCTAGCGCCTAGCACCTTTGAATAGAACGAAAGTACTCCACACAATGAAGCGTAGGTAACTCTAACAGCGCAACGCCACCTATCTGAAAGTTTCGTACATTACAGCTACAATTTATTGGAATAATTGATTAGGTACATATGGTTCCTTTCGAACACAACTGAATTAACTCCGACTGTAAAATTATAGTTTAAACAATAATGTTCGAGTCTGATCAACCCATATTTGGTATTTCTTCTTGTTGATCGAACCGACTTCATTTGTTTTTAGTCGAATACCCCGCAGATCATTTGATGGCGCCATCTAGTTACACTGGATTTAGGCATATGACCAGGGGTGCAATTTTTGAATCTCACCAGGTGACTAGAGCTCACCAAAATGGCCGAATCTCTATGAAAAACGGCTATTTTGTTGAGCTTTCCCGGTGAGATTCAAATGCAATTTTTGAATCTCACCATGTGACTAAAGCTCACCAAAATGGCCGCATTTCTATGAAAAACGGCCATTTTGGCGAGCTGTACTCACCCGGTGAGATTCAAAAATCGCACTCCTGCAGATCCGACCTACGATTGTCATAAAAGCCGAAGTTACATGGCATGAGTTCTCAAAACAAGGTTAGTTTTTTACATTGTACATTGCAGGCTACAGAGGTATAATGCAATAGATCGATCCATCAAACTCGCATGCAAGAATTCGTACCATGTAACTTCGGTCTAAGGCGACGGTAAGTCTACACTAAGTACATCGTCTTGGCTTAGCGCGAATTGACGTCTTCTATAGCACAAACTTCAAATGTGCATCCGTCAGTCAGTGGCGTAACAATAGGGTGCCAGGGCTGGCAAAATGCCACGGGCCCCCGACCCAAGAAGGCCCCGGCCCAAGAGGCCGCGAGCTCAAAAATTAGTTTTTTACATTGTACCTGAGTACCCATCCAAAGAATTTGCCACGGGCCCCAGATGATATAGTTACTAAGCCACTGCCTTCAGTGCATCTCTTTATATCACGATTGCTCAAGTTTAATGTATTCCATAGTGCGGCTTTATCTAACCAGTGCCATAAGAAACGAATGCACTATTAGATTAATCTAAACTTAGGCGGACATTTTAGGGCCACTACTTTTTTAAGATACGATAAGTTTACATCACAATGACTTCATGATGAAATGAAATATTTAACATTTACTGTGAAAAGGTTCCACAGTGCATCTTCTAAGGTCAGACCGCTGGTACCTCACGTTGAATCTAGGCCTATTTTACTTAAGATTCGCATGTTTATTTGGGTCACCTATTGTCCCTAAGCGTTATATTGGAAAAATCTTTATTCTGAGAGCATGTCATTGTTTGTTTTGTACAAAAGCGGTGGCGATAACAGTCGTTATGTTTGAATTAGATAAAACATGATTAGATTACCTAATTAGTAGCATGAATCATCCCAGCGGTTAGCAACGAGATGATAATTGACACACCCCTCTGCAGCCCACCGTGACGTCACTTAATGACTAAAAAATAGCAAATAAATATTTCTTTCAAATTTTTTTAAGACAACATTTTAAAGAAAAAAAAACACTAAGGGACTATATAACTTTATAATTGTGAAGTTACTTACTCACAGAATGTCTTATGGTTAAAGACATAATCACTTAATTGTAATTTGAAACCATACCATAAATTTCAGAACGCGCAAACGCAAACCAATCGGCACTTAGTAGTTTGTCTTAAAAGTCTTTGAAACAGAGTTATAAACTCCACAAAAAAAAAAACAATCAGTAGAATCATGTCAAGTTTAAAACCTACCCGCAAATTCATAAAAACAAGTAAAACTTTCCAAAGCCTGTAACAGTTTCAATTAAGATAATAAAAAGAAAAGTAAACATGCTCCCAAGTATAGCAAACATGATTACTTTAGTGTGGAGTCCCACCCCGACCTAATGGTCAGTGATAAATGATAAAAGTTACAGATGGTATGTACTTTAACGCAGTCGAGCTTCACGCTAGCAAGTGAGTGCATGAGCGGTCGGGAAGTGTAACTTGTATACGTCGAATTGAAAATAGAGTCAACTTTAAAGATATTAAAAATGGAACTGAACTTTGTAACAACTTTAATAAAACACGATGTGAACCACAATGTTAGACAGTGCTTCAAAACAAAAAAGCCGTTCGGTGAGTTTTATGTTTATTCTTTGGTACTAATTACTAAATAAGAACATAACTATCAATGTCTTCAGCTTTGCAGTCTTTTAGCAGCAGTAGTATCGGATCTTAATATTAATTTAGCAGCGAACGTTTGAAATTTAAGATAAACATCAATTCTACGTTTAACTACCACGCTGTAGCGTGTATCGAGCTTTTTTTCAGAAAAAGCTTAAGCATTTATGATACAGAAGTCATGTTACTGGTTTGTTTTAGGGGAATTAATTTCTTGCAGGTAGTCTCAATAATCAATATCCCTGTAAAACTATAGATAATATAATATCCTACCTGAATCCTGGTTTTTTACGTTTGGTACCCACATATGGTCTCTTAATTCAGGCACATAAAAGGCTGATTTTTACTAATTTGTTTAAAATTTATTACAAAATAAATAGTCATCTGGAGAAAGGCCAGGTCAGAAGTACCCTTAACCGACGAGCATGCATGAAGAATGTTATGAGAGTAAGTGAAGCGAAGGTTGTATGCCAGGATCTTAGCAAATGGAAATTATCTAACACATGGTGTTTAACTATCTTGTTATAAATATAGGACAAACAAAATTATCAGTACATTCAATATTCATAAACAAAACATACAGTTAATTTTATGCCAAGCAACAATTAGTGCATTGAACTCGTTTCGTTTTGACAGTGTGCGTGCGTGATCATGCAATTTATACATATCGGCAGTATTTGTACTATGTTTGTTATCAGAAATTGCTTAAAAGTTTAATTTTGTGTGTTTTGATCGTTACTAGCTTGTATAGGTATTGTTGTGGTAGGCTGAGTGAGAAGCAAAAATTCACTTTGACTACATCCCTATTCAATTTAAGGGTACATGCACAGTTGGGGAATGACCGGAAGGCCCTACGCCAAAGCAAAATCAAACTTATCGTGCAGCAAATAGCGACTTTAATAGGAGCCTTTCTGTTATTTCCTAACCAATAGTACTAATTTTTGACATCTATGAGACCCTCTTAACCTTCACACATAATAATGTACATAAATTATGCTAAGTACCTGCTCCGCAAACAGAAATGTATATAATATTAGATTAGCCGGTTGTTCCTACTGAATACAACCAGACAGACAGACAGACCAAAAGGTAGACGTCGTCATGTTGGCCAGACCACACATCGCATAGCCGTAACATAATTGGTCATAAAACTTTATTTTAAATGATTATCCTATAATATCTATAATACATGTATGATCATACGAATACGTCGGCATCGCGGGTGCAATAATGTGACAACGATTTGTTAATGCTGAAAGATTATGTTTTCAGTACTGTCAAATCGTAATTGTACTCGCGATAACGACGTGTGTATATATGTATTAGAAAGGATTAGGAAGCAAAAGTATTTACATAATTATGAGTACCTAATAAAACAACTGATTTAATAATAAACAATAATAAGAGAAAGCAAGCACAACAAACTGCGCTAATGCGTCAGTCACGATAACTTGTCTATTAAATTAACTACTTATCACGAAATCGTTAAGTGTGGAAATCAATTTAGAATGATATCCATTTTCGATCAATAGCAATTATTGGTTACTTCTTAATTCATCAGCACATTTTGTCTATTTTGAGTATTTCGTGACTAATCACTCATCACTTAGTTGACTCTTGTAATATTATGGATTCTAGTTTAAATACTTTTTAACGTGCTCTCTTCATGAATGAATAAAATCTTAATTTGTTACAGTTAGCAGAAAAGAAGAGGTGATGGCGATTAAAACCAAATTCCCAACAAAAGTACCGGTAAGTGTACGCATACTGCCAAATATCAAGATCTAATAAAAGGGTAACTGGAGCAATAGTTAATTGAAACCATTTTTTGTCAACAGATAATTGTAGAGAGATACCAAAAAGAAAGAACTTTGCCCGCATTGGACAAATCGAAATTCCTAGTGCCAGAAGACATCACCATGTCGCAATTCCTTGTAATAATACGGAACAGAATAAAAATAAAGCCCAATCAAGTAAGTCGCTTAAGCTTTTACAGACATAGTCTAACCCGACCATGTCCTATATCTGAACACCAATCAAATGGTAAACAAGATCCTGCTTACAATTTATAATATGTAGATAAAGATAGGTATTATTATGTAAATTAAGCCATTGATAATGTTAATTTAAACGTCATTACCTAAATAATACCTAATTAAGTCAATAGTTTTAGTGACGTGTGTTCCTACAATATTAGTGACCTCATATTGCAGGCATAATTTTTGTTAATTTCGTAATTTTATGTCGACACTTGTAGTTCCCTCGTATTTAATTGGAAGTTATGGAGTAGTCGTAACACATCGGTATCGTTCCTCGCAGGCCCTGTATCTGATAATCAACAACCGCTCAATGCTGAGCATGAGTCTGACGATGGCGCAGGCGCACGAACAGCACGGCGATGAGGACGGCTTCCTCTACATCACGTACGCCTCACAGGAGGTGTTCGGCTACCAAGATGGTGAGTAAGTACTAGGATACCAGCGGCAATAACAAGACTGACAGTTTAAGTTATCTTCAGGGAATCCCTTTTTTAGAACACTAGTTAGATAGTTGCACTGAGAGATAAGTCTGTTCTTTGTGTCAGTTATGCCACAGGACCCATTTGGAAGACTTCTTAACTAAAATGAAGTATGTTAAAGCCGTGTGTGTGTTTAAATTTCATAGTGGTGTATGAACCTGTAATTTGATGGACTACTATAATTCTATGTTTATCTATAATTATATATTACTATCTATGTTTCATCGAGCTCTTATCCGACGCTTGCCGCCAAAACCTGAAGGATTTTTTTGTTCTCAAGGACTATAGCTTTTTTATCTTTATTTATTTAGGGGCTTTGATCAGACGATAGCTTTATATTTTGGCACCAATGGCTGTTATGCAGTTACAAGTTATCTATTAATATTCGTGTTTGTTACAGATAAAAGTGGAAAAAAAGAAGTTGAAGCGATAAGACATAGATTTCCAAACAAAGTGCCGGTAAGTAACGACTGTAGCATCTCTCATTGATGCATGGTTTTTTTGCGTGTGGAAGTGTTATACTTTATTTTATGTACTTATTTTTCTTGCAGTTATATGTAGATCGTTTCGCGAGAGAGAGAGAAGTCCCAGCGTTGGGCAGGAAAAAGTTCCTAGTTCCCCAAGAGCTGACCATGTCCCAGTTCCTTTTCATAATAAGGACAAAAATGAAGCTAAAAGATTCACAAGTAAGTATTATTAATACCTAATAGTTAATCAGCAAAAAGGGATATTTAAGTCTTAGGTACGGGTCTTCACCCAGATTGGCGTAAAACTGAAGATTTTCAGTACGCCGAGCGTGCTCGGCGTACAGGCGCCGATGTGTATAAGCGCCTGTACGAACGTCACCTTGCTCATGTAGCAGTGAAGACTCGTATTTCGACTAACGTGGCCCCCTGCGGTCTGATCACAAACGCATGATGGAACTGGAACTGCGGGTGGTAGGACCATGTGCAAGATCCGTTTGGATCACTACCATCTTGCACGCTAATCCAGTCCCTAAGCCATAGTGCTTGCATTGTTGTGTTCCTGCGTAAAGAGCAAGACAGCCGGTGCAATTACTGGCATTAAGTTATACCATCTTATCCCTGTGGGTTGCTAACGCAACGCAAACTCCTGGGTGTTGCAGGTTTTACCATCAGCTGACCCACTTGCTTGTTTTCCTTCTTATTTTCTATTTAAAAGAAAACTGATAAACCATAAATCTGTCCCGCAGGCGCTGTACTTGCTTGTGAACGAGCGCGTGTTAGCGAGCCACAGCATGACGATGGCGCAGGCCTACGAACAGTTCCGCGGCGACGACGGCTTCCTGCGCATCACTTATGCCGCGCAGCAGGTCTTCGGCTGAACACGGTCAGTACAGTACCTCATTAAAAAAAAACTTTTTTTGACGACCGGTTAGCCTAGTGGTTAGTGAACCTGACTATAAAGCTAGAGGTTCCAGGTTCAAATCCCGGGAGGGGCAAATGTTTGTATGATGAATTTAAATGTTGTCAAGTGCCCATAGTACAAGCTTTGCTTAGTTTGGGACTAGATCAATTGGTGTGAATTGTCCCAAGATATTTATTTATTTTATTTTAATTGCTCACAGCGAGTTTTTGCTGAGTTGCAGGCGCTATTGAGTTCTCAAACAAAAGCCAATGTCATTAGTTAACAGCCGCAGGTACTGAGTGAGCGAAACGTGATGCTACCCTAGAGGCTCGGGTTTTGTAGGACAACAGGCCAAAGACGCAAGATGATGAATATCCGACAAAATGTGAACTATTACAGTGTTCATTCTAGATGCGTTTAGTGCGCAAGGTATGATGTAAAAAATAGTCCCTTAGTAACAGCAATAAAGTGAATAGGTACAGTTATATCAGTGCATAACGATCCTGATTATTTATGAACTTGTTATTATTACTGCTTGGAAGAAAACACGCCTTGATTTATTAGACGTCAATCCATTAACGAGAAGACGATAAAAACTCCAACTACAAATATTAATTTCCGATATGCAACTAAGTAGATACTTAGCAGAGCCAAGCTATAACTAATGGAATATTAAGTGCTTTCTCAGTATGATAATAATGGCAAAGACAGGGACAGCATCCGCCCGGTGTACCATTCACATTTCATTAAATTGTCTAGACAGTCTCACCGTGTTGGCTTCGGCTCCGCGCATGCCACAAAAAGGTCCGGGACACTATTGTCCCGTGAAAGGGTATGGTATACAAACAATAATAATAATAAGTTGGTAGTTTCAATTATTTCCTCGAAGGATAGTTTATATACCCTGCCTTGGGATCTCATATCGGTTACTTTTCAGCAGGCAGGTAAACTAGGTAAATCAAACTGGAAACCGTTGGACAGCTACCTATTTGATATTTAGTTATCGAGTGTAGGTTAGAGACAAACAGGACTATAGTATGTATAGGCGCCTGTATTCACCTACATAGAGTACAATAACAAGAGCAAAGGGTCGATGACCAGCACGATTGCCAGTTAACGAATAAATAGTAATTCGATACTTTGTATAATAATCGTATTTGAACCCAAGGTGGTCAGTTTATTGATTCGCAAACCGCAAACGGCACAACAGGGAAGATAACAGCGTAGCATATTACCAATATTAAATAACTCTACAATATAATGCTCTTATAAAGTGTTTTTAATCTCTATTGTGCTATGCAAGCGTTTAATTAATACTTTGATAAGCAACATAAAGATGTTGACGTGGTCGCCTGCTTTCACCATTTCGCAGGACTCCGAGATAATAGTTCGCTATCTCAGGTCGCGGGTTCTCGTACTTAAAAGGGCAACAAACAATGCGGTACAAGATAAGGGCGAAAAAATATCAATAAACTTTAAGACTGTTATTGGAGTACACGGAATTATAATCACTGCATTTACGTTCTGTGGTCGTTCACTGAAGATAGGTTCTAATCTATAAACCAAATTCATTAATACCTAGCGTTAATATATTCAGATATTTCCAGTAAAGTCTGTCAGATCGCGTCCATCAGATGAATGAGCCCGTAATATTCCACAGGCTCTGGCCAGTACTGTTGTTTATGTCATGTGAGTTTATCGCGGGTCGCAGGAGAGCAAACATCGTATTCTCTTTAATGATAACCAGGATTTATGTCCTTTCGACTATCGCGAGCCCCCCGGGGTCTGTCGCTGGACACGCCCTCCGCGGTTGCCATAACAACTAGCTGCTCATAGATACAACCAGTACCGAAAGAACCGCAAACATCTTGTTATCAATTATCATAGTTTGCTCGCCAACGATAAACGAGTTAGCCGACTGTAATAAACAAGCCACTGCCAAAGACTAATTAATATCAAGCCGGCAAGTCGTCTAACTACATCGATACTAAAGTGGTATAGCGAGTTATAAACTTCTTGATAATGTGGTCTCTGATATTAGCTGCGCTCTGAAACCGAAGCTCACTATCGTATCGCAGACATAATGTATACATCCCTTTCGGACATGCTGCATACCAATGTATTCGAAAGGGAGATACGTTTTATATTAGCATCATTGGCTAGCGTGCTAGGGGCCCAGATGTAGCTTTATTTTCCCGTCGGACAATTTATATCGACGACACGGTCTGTATACCTACTGTAATTATTGCTTACCTTCGGATGGACTGTTTGACAACACTCTTTTCAGTTGAATATTTCTTATGATAAAACGCAAGAAATTGTACACAGTACCGAGACTGAGCGATCATACTTAGTTTGATATTTTGACCATCAATCTTGTTCAGAATAGGTATTATGTTGATATTTACTTCAACCGTTAAAAGTAAAGTTTCTTGTTTCAGGTATTTCATGCGGCTGTATTAGTGAAAATGATGTTCCTGCACAGGCGTCTTCAAAAACAAAAGACCGATAGTATTTTATTAAACGTTCCTATTGTGATATTTTGTATAATTACGTTTTTTCATTAACAAGTCAAAATTGTAAAATGCCCGCCCGTGCTGAACCGTCCCGCGGGCCACGGAGTTGCTGCGGAGGCCTCACGACATTACGACTGTCGGGAAAGATCGAACTGTCTGTTTACTTCTAAGAAATAAAAGTTAAGTTTGATCTGTTTTGTCTGACTTTGAATTTTGAATAGGTAGTGTATTATTGTTACTAGATTTTGGAGCAACTTTGGAGTAAATATTTTTTCGACAATTTTTACATGCGAAATGTTGTGTTGCTGTGATTTTTTCATATCATTGTTTAGGATCGAAAGTAACGTTAACAAAAATTGTGATCTCAGAAAAATCTTAAAATCGTGTCTCATTGTGTAACGAAATTATAATTGGTAGCATAGCATTAGATAGATAGCATATAGTTTGAGAATTTTAAAATTATGGTACAATTCTTACTTGATGTACCGAGAAATAATTATAACTGCCACTATGTATCCATTTGTCACTGAAATAAAGTTTATTTTATATAACCCACTGTATTATTTTTAGCACCTAAGTACTTATTCAGAGATTGCGTGATTTGTGTAGTCAATAAATAACCGATATCTCGTATTAATTTCAAAATCTTTAATACAGCTTAATAATAATAATAATCACTTGTCTTACTTGCTATGTCTGAACTGAATCGTTTAAAGTTAGTTTTTCTTGAGCCATTCAGTTTGTGCGGCGGCTACCAGAGTATCGTGGATGTCTTTAGCGTAGGAAATTTGCAACCGGACGGTGTTCAAATACTGCGGGTAGCTCAGGGTAGTTTCCTGTAACATGTTTAAAAATCTTGTTAAGTGCGTTTATCAGCCAGTATGAGTAATTTAAAACAGTGCGTTTTCATAAGGGAGGGAGCGTTTTAAAAAAATAGCTACATGACTTTTTTAAGGCTATATATAGGCTCTTTTACTCTCTTTTATCTGCTGAGAAAAAACGCCGCAAGAAACTCTGCAGTTTATCTTTTTTTTTCTCTTTCCGAAACAAGATTACAGAGCAATATACACAATCATCACAATAGTAAGTACTTCACATAAAGTTTAAAAAATAACAATGAATAAATAATATTAACAGATATTTTATGGAACTTACAGATAACTGTTACAGGTTTGCAAAGGCATGCCCGTTTTAATACTAAAAGTTCTACATATATAAGGGTTCTACAGTTAGAGACACATATAAGTGATCACTGATCGTTAAAATAGAAACTGAGAGGTGTAATTTTTCGAATGGGAGGCATATAATATGCACTATGAAGTTGATACATCTATTCCTTTCGAGCATATACAATTTCCCTCATTTCTGTATTTAATGGTCAGCTAAGTTTGTTGCCGTTTGTAGAAAGTGCGGCCCGCGGTTCCGCACTAGCTTCCGATCAATCCAAGTCCGCGGTTGCCAACAATTTGCACGTACCTAATTTAAAACCTTTTTAGCTCTCGTTGTCGTCTCAAACGGGGCAATCAGTGTGGACTTTAGGCTAAAGTGTCCGACAACCCTGCTCTGAACCAGTGACTCAGAAAAAATACAGAGCAGTATCTCAACTAGACCTTACACACACAGGTAAACGCTCTTCTCATCACCACACGCGGCACCCACGACTGACTGCAACGCAAAGCTTGCCAAGAGGAGTGTAAACCCAGCCACAAAAAGCACTCCCCATACAAACGGCGATAACGTTTACCACCCTCTAAACCTTAATCTATGGAAATTTATTTTTTGGTATGTTGTCATGATGCCCTAGAACTAGGTTTGTATGTTTTGATTTTTTAAACATTCTTCATAGATTTGACAATATTTGCGTTTTAGGAGTTTTATACAAAACAAAAAAGCGTCAATATTTTTGAAACTATTAAGAATATTAAAAAAATCAAAACACACAAACCTAGTTCTAGCGCATAATGACCACATATAAAAAAATTATGCCATTAGTTAAGGTTTCGAGGGAGGAAAACGATATCGCCGTTTGTATGGAGAGCGGTGGGATCAGACTCCTCTTGAGAGGTCTTGTTCCGGCGCGTCTATGTGTGAGTGCGTTATTTCAGACGTCTGTATGGAATATTTTTGATCTACCTACACACATATATTTAGTGTGCCAGTGTGGTAGGTACTCACGGAGTTGGGTCCCGCGTCGAGCCGCGACGGGATGACGGGCGCGGGCATGTAGTGCGCCGCCGACTGCGCCTGCTCGATGCATGTTATTGCTGTCCGCTGCCGAAAGACGCACGTTTTTTTACAGTTCCCGGCAAACAACTTGAGCATTGACCTTGACTGCGCAGTGGCCGTTTCTAGTGTGCATGCGCAAAGTTACCCCCTCAAGTTGTTTGCCTGCAACTGTATAGTCACTTAAAACGAAGTTATGGATATTCTGAGAGTGCATAACAAAGGATCATATCTCCAAACCTACAAGTTCACTATTCTATTCCTTTAGGTATAGTCGACCAAAAAAATGTTTGAACAGATTTCGATCGTATTACAAAGGGATAAGGTTTAAAAGTGGTCAAGCAATTACTTGGTCGACTATTACCTAATAATTTGGTACTTTTTTCTGGCGTCATAAAATCTTGGATATCTTTGACGTACACACCAATTTGACAGTCACCAAAGAGACATATCTCATAGTAGAGTCAACCAATTAGATCCACAGGTCACTGTAGAACCATTTCACAATCAATGTCATAATTACTTCTGAATAAAAGTCATAATAACACATACGAAACGTTCTACAGAGGCCTATGAATCAATTTGGTTGACTGTACGCGATTCATTACCCTTGATTTCAGAATAATGACATTTGCGATACGATTGGGAACTGTCCCAGAACTTGTTATTTATGTGTCCATGGAGTGTCAGTTTTGAAATATATTTCCGTTACAATATTAATATTAAGAGTATATATTATAGGATCTAAGAGAGGAGTATAATTAAACTAGTTTTTATAAGACGGGAAAATAGAGGTCTTGCGGGATATTGAGCAAGGTCCGTCCGGATCGTTACGACCATCTTGCTCGCTATTACAACGGCTAAGCAGCAGCGCTTGCACTATTGTGTTCCGGCGTCGAGAGCAAGACAGCTGGTGAAGTTATTGGCACAAGAGGTGTTCCTTCCTTTAACGGCGTCTCCCTCAAACCGGCTTACAAGCAGGCGTCGTGGGACCTGGAATGCTCCACAACGACGCCTGACCGGCGCCCAAGCCTACGTGCCTGGGCTAACCCGCGCCAAAAGAGGGGAAGGTCGGGGACGCCGAAACCCCCCCCCAGACCAGTGGGCCTAACCTACGGCGGGTAGGGGTGCTCCACCCCCTACCCGCAGGCCTCACTGGGGAAGTTGGCAAGCAGCGAACTGTCTCCACCGCCTCCCCCATCGTCTGCGCCGGAGCGGGTGTGCGTCGACGACTTCTTCACGCACCCTCTCCGCGGATGTTATTCCATCCTAGCCATCTGGGTTGGCAACGCATCTGCAGTCTCCTTGGCGTTGCGGGTGTCTATGAGCGGTGGTGATCACTGACAATCAGGTGATCCATTTGCTCGTTTTCCTCCGTGTTTTATTTAAAAAAAAGACTTCACGAAACCAACTAATTAACCGAAATTTTAGGTAACTACTTCGACAGTTGATTCATTGAGTTTATTTTTCTTCCCGATTACCGTGTTTACCTCAAACTCGTGTTAACGTACACCTATCGTTGCTCTTTGCCGAAAAGGTTGCGATAAATTTAAATTTAGTTTATCTTATGGTCATGCCCTTTTCTGATGTACTGAGAAACTTTCTGATAAGACCACACGATACTGCATAAGAAAACATTCAAATGTTTATAACTTAGGAGTCACATAAAGACATCAGAGATAACAGCTTTAATCTCAAACATTAGAGAAGCAACCGGGTCAATAAGTTAATTGTTGCAAGATTAACTTTATAATACTTATTTAGGGAATGTAAATAATCTCAATGCTGAAAGATCTCAAAACTTAGAGAATTCACGGTAATATCTCGAGCCCGAGATCTTGGACGGCATTAAGCTACAGCCCCACTTTTTCCCTTAAACTAGCACATGGATTTTCAAGATCATTTTACACAATTATCATCTCAAGTTATTTTAATATTTTTGCAAATGAAATTACTTTCCATTTTTATTTTTTAATCATGAACTTTCTGAGTAATATATTTAAATGTTATGCAACTTTTTTAAGTTATCTCATCCAGCTGGGTTACTTTGCAGTGACCTCTAGCTGGCGAGAGATGGCGCCATTTTTTATTAAATTAAATGATAAATGTAATAGAATGTTAACAGACCATTAGTATTTTTGGAAAAGAGAAAGACTTCATAATTCCCATTTACAAGCTTTAATTATGCTTCACTATTTAATGAAACTAAATAAGAATGCAAACAAATTTAGTGAATGAACTTTGACCCACTTTTAGTTATCCAATTGGCATGAAATTTGGCATGCATATAAAGACATCACACAGATGGATGTCAAAGCAATACAATAAAATCTGTCTGTGATAGGTAATTATCAAAAAAAATTTTTTTTTAATAACCTTTGCAAAGTGCAAAAGTATTTAGTTCACAACTTACCAAATGCAGTTCCATTTGATCACATAAAGAGAAAAACTCTTCAAAGTTTTTATCGAATCTAGGTACAGGAGTATCAATTCCTTTTCTGAAATAAAAAGTCCAGATCAATAAAAATAATTGTATCCTAAATATGTGCTAATACTACATCTGCCAGCCAAGAACTTCGTTTTGCTATCCTCATAAGGCCCCAAGTCCTAAATATAGGAAAAATGACAAACTGACGTTGAACTGACTGTCTCAAATGATATGGTTCAAAATTCATAGAATGAAATTTGACGTGGGCCTTACGAGGCTATAGTTTAGACTACATAAATCAAAAGAGATCATTATATATTGTTAAACTGAAGAACCATTTGAGTAAAATAGAAAAGGAAAGAAAATATTTAGTGAATTTTTCAAACGCAGCCAACCCAGGGATCATTGATATCTTCTGATTTGACCTTATTTTGCTTCTAAGTAAATGCTTTATTAAAAAAAAACATTCAATCAAATAAACTAAAAATATACAAAAACTAAAGTTCAGCACCAGGCTTCATCAGTAGATTTGCACAAAAAAAAATATTGGGATCCACATTATTATTATTTGCTCCTGGTATTAACCATTATTATTCTTTTTTCTTTTGGGACTTACATGGGTTTAATATTAATAACTCTGATTGATTGTATCCTAGAAATTGGGATATTAACTTTACTTTACTTGTAAAAAGTATTGAAACAGACCAAATTAATTAACTTTTCTCATCACAAAAGATCTAAATGGTTTAAGAATCTGGAATGCTATTTGGTTTAAAATCATTGAGTATGAGTACTGCTGCAAAGAGCATGCTTATTCTGTATTGTAGGCATGTTATACTACATTATGTTCTGCTATAACTTAGGATAACATTCAATAGTCATCTTTTACGAAATTATTTGAATATTTTTGACTAAGGTTACATTTATGCCACACAACAGTAATTACAAAAGGTCTTGAGTAAAAAAATATTTCTAAAAATAGCAAAAAGAATACATAATATTCAAATAAAATTCTTATAATACTCTGTATTTTCAAATGTCAAATAAAAATATAAATAAGAGCTCGAAATGCATTAACAAATGCCAATTGTAAAATAATTCATAATTTTATTGAAAAGTTAACTTTTAAGTTATATTATAAACAATAAGGAACTAGGCTAGAAAACAAAAATATTAAGTATAGATGACAACACAACTTACTGAGAATTAGAATCAATATTATGATTTTGGTGCAATATTTGTGCCGCTGATTTCAAAGTCATCTGAAAAAGAAGCGGAAACTGATTAAACAACAGATCCATGTCAAAAGGTGGTGGCTTATCTGCTAATGTTGTGTCTTTCGATTGAATAAATTCAATTACGTGAGGTCCGACAAGAGCAATGCTCTCAAGTGCATGACAACAACATGGTTACTGACTGAAACTAGTTTCAAGTTGATTTATCGCACTAGCATCACAGATTTTATGAGAGCTAAATCCAAGATTACGTAGCTAAGTTATTCTTTTTCTAAATATTTTTTTTCTCTCTAGCCTTTTACTTCTAAACATTCAAAATGCAAAAATATTTATTTGTCAAGCAGAAGTAAAACAGAGATTACAAAACATTCTTAACTAAATGCAACAAAAATTTTTTCTTCCTTTTGTGATTTTGTTTTAGATAAATTGAATCAAATTAAATATACTGTCAGAATTCTTAATTATTTTTTGGAAATCTTTATTTATTATTATATTATGTATTATTCACATACCACTTTTTATTTATTAAGAGCTTTTACCTGCAGCTTCCCCTATCTGATGTTAATTTCTATGCATTGTATGGTATACAAAGTATCCTATGTTTTAATCCAGGGTACTGTCTATCTGTGTGCTAAATTTAATTTAAATTTTAATCTATCTAAATAGGCATTCAGGCCTGATTGATGTAGGGTTAAAAGACAGAGACAACTTAGACTTGCTTTACTTTAATATTACTAACAAAGTGTATTTTTAAGCGAACAAAGTAGCTTTTGCCCAGCAGTGGGACAGCACAGGCTCATAAATAATAATAATAATAAACAAAAGTAACTAAGAGGTTTTTGTCTTAAGATGTGTGTTTACTTACAGGTATAGATTCGCGTAGAGATCCCATTAACGTCTTTACTTTAGATATGTTGTCCATTTTGTCTGGCTGAGGCTGCTGTGGCATAGCTGGCTGCATTTGTTGCGCGTGTTGAGGAGAAGGCTGCTGCATGATAGTTGGAGGCACAGGCATTTGCATGCCAACGCCGACATTGGGGGCCGATCCGCCTGGATTTATTGGGACGTGCATGTTCATTTGATTCATGTTTGAAACGTGGATAGTCTGCAGTTGTATTAAAACGAAAAAAAATGTGCTATTATGGTTTTTAAACTCTACAATATTTCACAGTGATTTCACGTATACTGTCACAATTTGTCTGTCTGACAGTGACAGTGACAATGACAAATGGCTTTTTTTTGCCCAAGTAAGGTAAGCAAAGTTCTTGAGACTACACAGCCATTTAAGTTTGAGTCAGACTTGTGTTTTTTCACAACAGCGGTCGAAAGGAAAAAAAAGCAAAGTTTATGAATATTATTAAATAAATTGACCTCAAATACGAAAATAAAACTGCAAAGATTTAGCCTCTGTTTTTAAAATTAAATTGGTATCAAATAGTAATTCTGTAAATTTTATTTTACTATTTTTATTATACTGACATCTAGTGGTAAGTAGTAAAAACCAATCACAATCTGCACCAACTTAAAAAATATGTACTTTTCTACTCATCAATAGATGGCACTGCTTACCAAAAGCGCAACTTATCGGTTTACAGCGCTATGAATTTATTACAACGGCAACACTGTATTCAGATGTCACTGTCAAGTTGTTACATTTTAATCGCGAAATTTCAAACAGTCTTACCATTTAGAAGTAATTATTAGAATAACTTAATACGAACTTAATAACTATAATGAAAAGTACGAACATAGCTAATAACGTAGATAATAAAAGTTCACGTAAGCCCGAAATAATGACAGCCTTTAAAATGTATAATGCGACCGAATTATGGCAGGTTAGTTTCTAATAGAAGTGTTTTGATGTACTGGTAGGCTAATACAATTTAATTTTTATTGCATATTGATTTGTCTTTTGTTCGCCTTTTTAGAGAGAGACTAGTTTACCTTCAATACCCTCATTCAGTCTGGCCCTTGACGACGTACTTGGCAATGATGGCATCCAGCTGGGATCTGTTACAGAACTTATAGGACTCCCCGGCTCGGGCAAAACACAGCTGTGGTTGGTCCTTAACTTATTATCTATAAGTTTTTACTCACGCTTATACTTTTTTACTTACTAAAATTTGAATCTTCATGGCTTTGCTTCTAAATAAGGATGCGTTAATACTTACTTATTTATGCTCTGTAAAAGTTAGGAAGCTCCTCAAAGCTGTTTTAAATGACAGTTAATTACCATCAAAAAACTTTCACAAACAGTTTGAGATCCCTAAATTTTAGCGATTGATAACAGGATTATATTCTCGTATTATGATTAATTAAGTTTTTATGTTATAATACTTTTTGTTTTAGTTTACAATTTTGTGCATCAGTCCAAATACCGAAGGTCCTAGGAGGGTTAAGCGCTGAAGCTCTATATATTGATACAAACACAAATTTTAGCATTTACAGGTTTAAAGGTATTAAATATTTTTACTATTATTATAAGCTCACACCTGTTTCCCTTCGGGGTAGGCAGAGACCATAAATACTTCCCTTGCTTCCTCAAAACACATTCCTCTTCATAAATGTTTGGAGGTTCCAGGTAGGTACTTCTAATTTGGCCTGTCTTTATTTTTATGAAGTGTACTGTCTTCATTCATAAAAATAATTTCATTATAATAAAATATCCTACCTCTCTTTACAATTAGCAATTTTGTGCACAATAGTTTTTTCTGTTCTCATAATTTTTTTGGCATTTTATCACAGTAATCTTCTTGCACATTATTTTTGTAAATAATTTACATTTTAGATTACGCATCTTGCTTGTGCAAAGCCACCATCATAATGACAACAAGCCTAATTTTTGCTATTATACTGGTAGTTGTATAGCATTTCTTTTGTTTAAAATTTCATTATGTTAACTTTTTGTTGCCTGTATTTTATTATTGCTTTTTTGTTTGAGTTAAAAATATAAACTTGTAAAAATTCAGCAATATGAAGAGGTTCTTAAAAACTCTGGCCTGGCTTTACTTACATCAGATAATATACTCATTAGGAGCTCCCATAACTTTCAAATTTAACAACTATACAACCTCATTTATTATTGGCAATAGTTTATTGATAGGTAACCATTTTAATTTCAAGTATTATTGCTTTCAGAAATTCTCTTTGCGAGTCTGAATAAATGTCAGACTCTTTTGCACACAAGCATTGCAATTCAGGAAGAAGATGCGCTGCAAAAACTGCATTATATTAATGCATTTGGTCTGGAGAAGTTTTGTGCCTGCATCCAGAAACTACCTAAACTAATTCAACAACATCCCAGTGTAAATACTTTTTAGCCAAAACAATCCTCCTTCTTTTGTTTTTATATTTTTGCATGCAGCCCGATTCATATACAAATTTCACTCTTCAATTTATCAGTTTCATTTACACATACTTACACACTCAAGTCCACAACAGAATAATGCATTAAATTCAATGAAAATAATTAAAATTTCAAACGTGTTTCGATAGTTGTATGTCTTTTAAATTTCTTGATTTTTGTTTCAGATAAAATTAATAGCAATAGATTCCATAGCATTCCCCTTCAAGGAGGGTATATCGGCTAAGCAAAGGACAGGGGTGCTGTTTCGACTAATGGCAGATCTGCAGAGGTTGGCGCTGAAGCAACAAATTGCTGTGAGTGTCCAGTCAGATAATAAATAATAATGTTTCAAATTAAACCAAAGCTGTTACCTTTAACTTTTAGATGCCCTTGTTGCAGTTGCAATTAATGTTTGACCACAATTTTATCAGATGACAGTGTCAGCTAGCCTATTCTGGCTTGTACTATTTTTGCTTACAGTCAACCAAATTGCTTTAAGGACTACTGTAAACGATCGACACAATAAATGTCATTATAACTTTTTAATAACAAATACCAGGATTCCACAGCCATGACTAACTGCGACAAGGTTCTTTCTACAAAGGACCAGAACACAAATCAGTTGAACATACCATACATTCATACTGTTACATACACATAGTTGTTTGCGGGTGGTAGGACCTTGTGCAAGGTTCGTCCGGATCGCTACCACCATTTTGCTCGCTAATCCTGCCGCTAAGCAGCAGGGCTTGCGCTGTTACTAGCACAAGATCTTCCATCTTAGCCCTCTGGGTTGGCAACGCGTCTGCAATCTCCATGGTGTTGCGGGTGTTTATGGGCGATGGTGATCACTTACCATCAGGTGACCTCCTTGCTTGTTTTCTGTGTAGTATAAAAAAACATATATATCAGGTGGTGTTAACAAACGAGATGAGCACTCGCGTGGGCCTGTCGACGGGATCTGTGGTAGGCGCGCTGGGCGATGCGTGGGCGCACCGCTGCAACCGCCGCGTGCTGCTCAGCGGCGCCGGCGCAGGCGACGCAGAGCGGGCCGCGCTGCTGCTCAAGAGCAATACCGCGCCCACCGGTGTTGCCAGGTTTAAGGTATATACTTTTATATGTTTTCGACGCCAACGACTTATATATCAGCACCGCAAGTTCAACGCCAATGACCTATATATACGTCAACGCGTGCAATATAAAAGTGACCACCGTGCATTCGCATAAGGTTCAACTTCGTAACTTACAAAAAAAAGCTTGGCCTGTTAATCATTTTTTTTGTATTTGACGTGGCTTTTTTTTAAAAGTAACGAAGTTAAACCTTATGCAACTAATTGCACGTAAGTCACTTTTATATTGAACTTGTTGACGTATATATCCGTCTTTGACGTTGGAAAGTTTAACAGTAGAGCTCCTAGGAAGCTAGTTTTTGTTGGGAACATAAAGCATATACTTTACAGGGTTTCAGAAAATGTAGCTTGATTATCAAAACCAGAGTCACATTAAGAATGGAGCATTAAAACAGAATTTATAGGGTGGTTTAGTCTGACTTAACCAACCACCTGTGTTTAAAGATTCCAGGTTCCTCTTTCAAATTAGTTACCTACTACGTTAGTGAGAAAGTTGATGTTTCATGTCCGCAACGAACGCTATGTTACCGATGCCGAGCCTAATATTAAGCCGCCATTCATAAAAGACGGGGACAGGCTTACACTTTTGATTGAATAGCCCAGTGGACTTGATTTCCCAATCCAATGGCTATTCCATTCTTGAAACAGTGATCCCTTCGTTAGTTTGCTTGCTATTACAAGATAAGTTAACCTGTTGGCAAAGGTTTTGGCGGGTTTTAGATATTTCTATTGGTACAGTTTCTGAAAGGGTACTGTTTACCTTGTGGGTCGCTATTCTTATTAATTGCGATTTAAAATCAAATCGAAAGAGTTTTGACGACCAACGGGTTTGTTAAGTTAAGCGGAATATTTTAGATGTCTACCCTTAAAAACTCTTGTAGGACATTGCAGTGTGCTATATTATTACTGATATTAGGATAACTTTAAGAATATCTTAATGGCACGAGTTAAACGAGTCCGGGAAATAATTTTAATGATGTCTTTATAAGAATAGTAAGAATACTGAATGTTGATATACGAATTCTTTACTTCTAATCGATTTACAACAATGATTATTATTGTAGAATTCATGAGAGTAGGATGATGAAGTTACATTAACGTACAATACATGCCATTCTTTTATCGTAGACGTGTCGGCTCATAGGTCTGGCAAAAAATATCACGATTCTCATACTTAAGTACTTACTAAAAATACATATGCAAACTTCTTTTGTTGTAGGTATATACGTTTAATAATTAGGCACTCAGTTAATTTAAATCACGTTATGTACTCGTTATGTTTTTATATCACCAAAATGAAACCTGCTTTATTATCATACGAGTGAGCGGTGCCTACACAATCAGTTTTTGTTTCAGATCACAGAGGACGGGATCAGGGATATAGATTAAAATAACCAATTGTCGAACGTAGTTTAATTAATAATGTAAATATATTGTAAACGAAACTACAGCATCAATAAATATCTCATTTTCACAAAAATATCAAGCTTTTCTAACATCTCAACAGTTATACAATGTAAAGGCAGTTTCAGATCGGAACTTAGCTTATGCAATACAACACCAATTCATAACATTTTGTAGTCTTATTATGCGATCTCCTACGAAACGAGAGTGAGTAACACGCGTTTGTAGTCCCCTTTTGTATCGTCCTGGAAAACATTACATTGCACTTGTAACATGGACCTCACAAAGCATGCTCTAAACATATACAAAAATAAATCTGCCTAGACAATACGCAGGCTCTAATAACAAAGTGCGACTAGCACATCCTTGAAGTCGCCGTTTAGGTCGTCCTGTAAACAACCGAAAACTAAGCTGTAGTTCAAGCAAAACTTAAACACGAAACTGGCCCACAATTCCATTTGAGATTTTTAACAAACCATGCGTGTAAAGAAGCACGTAAGAATCAAAATATCATTCACGAGATTACTTATAAGATCAGCTTAAAACAAGAATGTCTTTAAAATGCACATTGAAGTGATCGTACACTGATATACAATAATGATAATAAAAATATAGTTTGTGATAGATTACTTTCTTCACACAGCACTAGATAACACAAAGAAATGCCGCTCGTAATACTGAGTTATGACTGTATTAGCACGCGGGGCTCTAGTAACTCATTGTCGAAAGGAGGTAGCCCAGATTGCCTGCTAATTCCTCCTGAAAAATTAATAATTACTTATGAGAAACCACTCGACTGCAGAGACGGACACCTCGCCGCATGCACGAAGAAGTGTTAGCGAGGCAGTATGTATGTACAGTGCAAAGAAAGTGTTACATGACTATGAGCAACAGGAACAAAATATACAGATCATTTTAAATTAATAAGTTAACTTAAAAGCGACATTGGCCGCAAAACTGGCTCGCGAGCCGTCTTGAAATGTACGAAGCCAACAGTTTTGCTTACAATGCGCCGATGGCCTATCAGATCACAATACAACCCAGCAATTGACGTAGAACTTAAACTATCTGAACTAGCGTGTTATTTGAATCGTTGTCCTGCCCGCGTGCCCCAGAATTATTCGACAACGGTCAATAAAGCCTTCTTGTAATCCCCGGAAGTGTCGCCCTGTAATCAAAACGGATTTCTTCTAAACGCCTGAACAAACGGACAAGCCACAAGTACACTCGAAGCGAGGTTGACGCGCGTTCGGTGCGCGCCGAGCGCCGAGCGCCGACACGCCCCGTGTTAGCCAAAACCAAAGTACAATTTCAAAATGAACATAATATTAATCACAAATTTTTTTGATAACATTTCTCCCTATTTTTTTATTAGAATTATATGTATATGTAATTTAGTTAACAAAATCCGAGCCATTTTCATATAGCAATAATAAATAGATCTGTATATTGGTATAAATAATGAATTCTTTTAATAATGAACAACAGTACAGTAGTGAATGAAGAGACTTTCCGCTGGTGAAGATACATTGATTCATGCTGATTATTTCATATATAGCATGATATTTCAGTACTTAAAATTACAAAGAGTGTTTTAAAATTATGGGTCAGTTTCTTAAGTTATAATAAAAAGTATTTCATGCAGCTGAAAAGACCTTTTACACCATTACCCAATTATAAAATGTAAGGTGCTTTTTATATGAATATGGTTTATGAGACCGTAGTTCATGAAACATTGATACTTAATCAGTTAGTGATAAACAAAATTGTGTTAGTGATTATTAACATTTCAACGCATTTGTGGCACGTTAGTAGCAAAGGTTATACAAAATAATAACATAACAAGCAGAAGCGAACGATAAAATGTTACGTAGGTGTTAATTGTAACATTAATTAATGCCATAATACAGCTTCGTCGGTAGGTAATTATTATGTTAGTACGTATACAAATATAACAACATAAATATAAAAAACAAAAAAAAATACACGTTTCTCCAAAGCATAATAATAATAATAGTAGGTAAGTCGATAAGAAAATTGGCAGATTTGTAAACGAATAAAACTTTAATATTTAAATACACCGAATACGCAACATGAAGCTTTGATTGCTATTCTACACGTGAGCCACACCCATTTTAGGAAATCATTACCACCCATAAATCTCAGAATATACTAGACATAATACAAGGTGTGAATAAGAGAATGTAATTATTATGTCAGGCCAGTCCAAATCACACACTTTGGCAGCTCAAAATGGCTACACGCCCATAAGTTACTTGCTCATCTATAGATTCAATACGCTAGTATATACTGAGTTCATGTTAGTGGCTCAAATTATTACAAGTCTCCAAAAATGCGTGTCGTTGATCGAATAAGGTTGAATGCTACTCACTGCGATCCACTCCTCGAGGTTCTTGCCGTATTTCTCGAGGAAGGCTTGCTTGATATCCCCGAGATCGATCTCAGAGCGGCTGACCACGATTCGGATGAGAGTCTTGTCGTTCGTTCCGAGACCCTTCATGGAGTAGTACAGCCGCTCAGCGAAGAAGCCCACTTTGCTCTTTACGCACTTAACTGTACAAAAATAATGGGTTATTTGCGTTATTTTTTGCTAGAATTCAAAATAAGTTTAGTCCTCACTAGGAATAGGACGATGCCGTACCAAATATAAGATATGACCCCATTAATTTGGATTTTGGACAACATCCTCAATAATTCCATGAGTAGGTAGGGTAAAATGAGTCAAACATTTTGGCATACATTTATAAGTATCGATAAAGAGTTTGTTTATTAGTTAATACCACCTGTGACCCTAGCGTGGTAGCGTCTGGCGTGGACATAATGCTCATTTATCTAACTATTAGCGTGTTTGAAACGGATGGATGATAAAGGCATGTCCGCGATAATATCTAGTAGGTATGCTGCCAATGCTGAATTTAAAGAGGCGCACTAATTTAAACCTGACTAGAGAGAAAGGATATCCGTATTGTTACGCTGAGACTCAATAAAATGCCAATGAATATTAGACTTGTGTTTAACCCCGGTCTACTACGGTCTACTAGGAATCAATTCCCACACGCTTTGATTTAACAAATTGTTTAGCGGAGCTTAAAACGGGCGGGGATCCCGTAGAGCATTGCGCCATCTGCTCAGTAACAGGTTGTATTGTGTTGTGACCCCAGCCGCGTTTAACGACTCAATCTTAATCAATTAATATCAATGTCAGCAGCTCGATTCAGGAGTTAAGTTTCTTTGAACTGGGAGGGATAACGAGGATTTATTACTTTATCTACGTGATGTTACGTGGTTTTTTGTGTGATAGGCGCACTGGGTTTTGGCTAAACGCTATGACATGACTACATGACATGACATGTTCGTTGCTACTAATTTTCTTGGTTTTTTTTGTACAGACAGATACACTTATAAAACTACTGAGGGATGAGACTTCGTGAATTAAGAGATTGATATCTAGGTATTTATATTATTGTCATTAATTTATATAATGTAGCCGCGAGAGAAGCAAATTATCTACAGCCAGCCATTCTGCTGTAGCCTTTTGCTTCCCACAAAGGAACTGATTGCCTTTGATCTGTCGTATGTATACAATCGCATAAACAGCCTTGTTTCTGGCCTAGTTACATGTTTTGTTTGTAACTACACTAATAACTCAGCTTTTGTATCCACATCGCAGCAACCATACATCATGAGTAGGGGATCAATCGTTCCTCTTTTTTTTCTGTCTGACCTTTTGGTACTGGCAGAATTAGGAACATAAAAAGTTGAACGTTTCAATTGTGGTTTGAATGCAAGGCCGCATCAACTTTGCTTCCTGCGTATGACTAACTACGTTGACCTTGCAACGTCACTCTGTTGGTTGCTGTTTGGAGATTCTAGAAAATTGTGCTTTTTGTTACTTCAGCTTTCCTAACCGAGACAAAGTCAGAGCCAAATTCAAAAAAATCTTTATAACCATACTTAAGAAGCACTTATGTACTTATTAGTGTTAGAAATTTTCAATAGAAAAACGTCTAATATCGGCAAAAAAAGTTATTTTTTAGATCTTAAGTGACAAGGGTAACTTATCCACCAGTGCAGCTCAATCTAACTAGTGTCATAAGTAATGGATGCACTTTACCCAATTACCCATTAACAATGTTCACGTATCTATATACTCACTTGTCTGACATATTGAAAGCCAAACGAACCTGGAGAGATGGATGGAACGTGTGTAAAATATGCGTTGCCCCATAACTTACCAATAGCAAGCATGCCCTTCTCTATGCTTCCAGAGAACTCCTTCTTGATGGATTCTTCGATGTCCTTGCCTGTGATGCCCTCGAATTCGGCAAAGATCTGTTTCCAAAAATAAACATTTAAGAAAAAGCACGTTTACATGTCCTAATTATAACAATCTAACAGCTACTACCACTATAGCAACAATCATTGATAGCGAGTCAACAAAGACAGACTAATTGCAGTGACTGGTCTTATTATGTCAAGATTACAAATCGCCACAAATGTAGGATGTATCATAATGTGCTGTGAATTGTGCATTCTGGTATAATGACATAGCAAGTTGGAGTTGAAAGAATACATAATTGATGACCTGTAGTCTGGACATTCAATAAACCTAGTGACACATCTCATGACTTTAATTGACCACTTAATTTATTTGTTGTCATTGATTTTGTTATTCATTCGTCGAACAATAAAGTTCAAATTTATCAAAGGTGTCTAAACAGTAGTGTGTATAAGAAACGATATTAAACGAATAAAATTGATGTTTCGTTGCTAAGGTAATAGAAATAAATCGCAAATCGAATAGAAGAATTTGACCTTGAATTGAATGATATTACTTTTCCAACGCATTTATACCGGATAGCCTAGTAGTTAGAGACGCTGACTACGAAGCTAGAGGTTCCGGGTTCGATTGCTATATTAATGGTTGTACCCGAGTCGTGGATTTCTTTATATCCGTGTAGTTACCATAGTACAGTCAAGGAATTTATTTTTCAATACAGTTGCTCAAAAAGTGCCCGTTTTTTGGCTGTTTTGCGTGCGCAAAGTTCGTTTTTGCGAACTAGTGCGATTTACTTTTCCAGTTTTTTTTTAAATTTGTACTTGTTCCAATTCACAACTACTTACCAAAGAGTTTTTATAGTTTTAGTTTGTACCAAGACGTAATAAAACTAAAAACCTATTATTAATGTAAGAATATCAAAATATTGAGATTTTATATTTTATTACAAGCCTGTTCATCAAAAAAATATGATTTTTTAAATAATAACAGTCCTAAAAACAGTTCTTATTAAGGTGGCTGAATGGAACGGAATTCACTGAGATAAAAACATATTTGGCCTGTTTAAAGAGCAAATCGTCCAATCGCATCAGCACGCTGATCACTTCGACCAATTAGAACACGACTTGTGCTGCATACGACATAAAATCGCCCAATCAGAACACTGGGTCTTTTCTGGTAACCCATAATTATTTTCATTAAAAAAATAAGGTTCTTTTTAGTTCCACTTCTTCAGAAATAAATGGCAAAGACATTCAAACAATAAGCGATTCTGGGTGTTTTTAAGCACTTTGAAGCGCTTCGCTAAATTAAAAAATAAAATGCCTTTGAATGACTGGCCACTAAGAACGGAATCGTTAAAAAAAAAGTAAAAATAGGCGGGAGAGTGAAAATGTTAATGTTCCCGGCAAGAATTTTTCCTTATCCTTTAATAATTATCCTAACGCTCATATCTATTTGAAAAAAAATCTTTCATTGAGTTGGCTGAATAGCAAAAGCCATTGCCTTTTGAAATATGACAGCTAACAAAAACGCCTTTAATTTGTAAAAAAATTTCAGTGCTAAAGTTTGTATAGTCGACCAATTAATTGCTTGACCAGTTTTGAACCTTAACTCTTTGTAATACGGTCGAAAACTGGTCAAGCAATTTCTTGGTCGACTATACTTACTTTACTTTAATTAAGAGCTTCAGTAAAAGTCGCAAATTTATTATTGTATTTTTTTTTCGCAACGGTATTGAAAAACGTCGTTCGATACACGCGCGGAAATGTCATTCTTCACTCGTCCCGAGTCTTGCCACTTGCCTTCGGCTCGTGGCAAGATATCTCGTGACTCGTGAAGTAATGACATACGTTCCGCACTCGTATCGAAATGTACTATTCCAACCCACCTAAGGTTCAATAGCATATAGCCAACTGTCACCATAAGAGCTATAGAGCAAGACGTTAGTTTGACATATCGACGAATGCATTGCGAATGTCAGACGACATTTTAACGAAATGGGTAGGGAATTAAATTCGTTGACTGTACAATCTTTAAATTTTGTAACCGAAATTTCTTAATGTACAATCTTTGTTTAGTTTTGGACTAGGTCAATTGATGTCAATTGCCCCAAGATATTTTTTTTATTAAAAAAAAATATGACACTTTTATTTAATGCTTACTTAGTATGTATCAACAATGGAATTATGTTGTATGATTTATGAACGCTTATTATCGGCTTAATCGACCTTGACACCAAACGATTGCGCTTTGCCTATGGTTATTTATGAATCCGAGATGAAAATAGAATAGTAATTGACGTAAAATAGTAGTATCGTAGCGTACTCGTCACGCTCTGGTTTTAATCGCGGTTGCTGACCATGAAATAATAAAAAACCGAGATGGGATATAAAAGAAATAGAACTTAATACAAGAACTTCTTCAATTTCAAAGAATCTGAAACAGCTCAAAATGTGTAAATGAATAAATGAATATTTCCCATCAAAAAAACCTAGTTTGTAGGTCTTTTTGTGTTCAAATGACGCCTGTAGGCATATACTAAAAACATGTAACATATATGCAATTTTCTGGGTAATTGCGGTCAACCATCGGGGTCGTCTATCATTCGTATGCATGTGGTTAAGCGACAAGTGAAAACTCATCGTGAACAAAAAAAGTTCAAATCAATGTCGCGCACTCGACTTTAAAATTTAAATTCAAAGTCTTAATGTTGCAAAGGCAAAAAAACCGGCCAAATGATGAAATCGCAGCATAAGGGTTCCATTTTTACCATATTGGTACGGAGCTCTGAAAATAGCATGTATCAAAATTGTTTTAAACTTTCGCGATTTTCACACATATTTATAACATCAGAGGACTTTAACGCAATAAAATCATTGTTCATTTACCTCGAAGTTGCGACCGTGTAGCAACGGTCGTGGTCACGAGAAGACTCAAACTTACCTGTCTTAATTGTTGGTAAGAGCGCGTAATGAGAATTGAGTTGAAGACGGACTCGTCCGTGCCCCACTGGCCCTCGCCGGCGGAGGCCAGGGCTTCGGCGTCGGCCCTCGCAGCCCCCTCGTCCACTCCCTGGTTCTCGTCACGGTTGGCCATGCAGAGGGACACGCACAGCCTCTTGAAATGGCCTGAGGTGTCGCCCTTCAAGTCTGACTCCAGGCTCTTGCCGTATACTGGTGAAGAAAGCGTATATAAAGATGTATTTTTAAACGAGTTACCAGTTTACGAGTATAGTCATGATGGTAGATGCTAACCTAACCTAACTATATCTAATTACTCCTCAAGGACACTCGAATCGCAACAGCCAAGGATATGTCGTCGATGTTTGGGTATTTGAGTAACTTGCATTTTAAACATAGCAACGCTAAATTCGATGAATAGTTTAACTAGGCAATTTAAGTAACATTCACGATATTGTAATTGGAAATTTGTTTTTTTAATTCAGCGTGCCTCTCAGCAATTTGGATAAAAACTCTAAAGTAACACAAAATTAATTTGCTGATTAACCTGATATAAAATATACTGATTTAAATATTTACGCATTGTTGTATTTTAATTGGACGCAACTACATAATATAGCTGTGTAGGGAAGGCCATGAGCTATAAATACATTCTTATTATTCTTGATATTATGACTTCCTCTATAACTTTTCCTGCAATAGCAATATATCCCGTATCATACGAATAGGTTAATGACATAAGACATGGGGGAAAGGACTGTAAAAATATCTTATCAGGGTTAGCTATTGAGCCATAATTCTGCGTTGGTTTATTCTATTATATCACTCTTCATTTTTATACACCCTAACTAGTAGAAAGGGCTACATTATGCTATACGCCCGGCGTGCGACTAAAGCTAGGGAGCTGTAGGGACTCGTTGCACGGGTTTTTTTAATACAACTGTAGTATAATACTACAGCGGTGACAAAACGGTATAATTTTGATAGTTATTTATAAAGGAACAGGCTCACTGTCGCTAGTTGCTGTTTGCAGTACAAATTGTACACACTCTCAGAATACCGGTGTGAAGTGTAGCTTGTTACTGCGTTTTGTACGGTGTGCGATCCGGAGGCCCTCGATTAGGGGGCCTTAATGCCGACCACGCATTAGCGGTTCTTGAGAGTCGTTGGTTCCCATGGTGCTCATATCTCATAATCTACATGCGCATTCAACGCAAAGAAAATACTTACGTTGTTCATAGAACGCAGAGATGGTCCTAATGCCGTAGTTGGAGAGAGTACAAAGAATCTCAATGATGGCTTCCTCATCAGTGCCGATCCCGGCGACAGCGTCATGCAACTCCTTGGCATAGAAGTGGGGGAGGGGCGTCATCAGAGCGATGATCACGTTTTCCAGGTTTCCGCTTAGTTCGCTCTTCAGTTCGCTCATCAGGTCCTGGGAAGAGAAATCAAGTTACGTTGGTAGCACTGGCGTTTATTGTAGTCATAAAAGCATTTATCGCTTTCGCACACGCTAACTGGTTAGAAAGGGAGATGTTCAGGTCTCAGGTTGCCGCATGCCTCGGATACGATGTATTAGATTCAATCGAGGTGTTAGATGGGTGAAGAATTTATGGTTTCAAATGCATACTTCAATTCTTTGAGCCATGATAAGACTTGCTAGGATGATCTTTTGCCCTATTTAACTTCTACATTGTACCTTTATATTTAAATTGTTAAGAGCAGTTTTCAAGATCGCGATTATAAACGAATATACGTTTGTATATTTGTTCGTATAATAGTATTCATTGTTCGTATAATAGTATTCATTGGAATTTGCATGTTGTTAACATGTTTCTAGTTAACAGCAGGACAATTTGTTACGTTTTCCGCTTAAGTAATTAAATAGAGGAGCGGTGTTATTTTGGGCAAATACGTGTCTTTCGTGGAATAATGAACGCTAGCCACTTTTGGACCGCTGAGGTTAATTTTAACAATCGCTTACGGCCGCCAAACGTTAATTAAATGTGTCGTAAATTTCCTCTCAAATATCGTGTAAGTCGTAAATAGATGAAAGAAGTCCCGTATCCGTAGTTAATATCTGATTTTAAAATGACCGCTCAAGT
This sequence comes from Ditula angustiorana, assembly GCA_963691745.1. Taxonomy (NCBI): domain Eukaryota; kingdom Metazoa; phylum Arthropoda; class Insecta; order Lepidoptera; family Tortricidae; genus Ditula; species Ditula angustiorana. The sequence goes on along the minus strand of OY829490.1, from coordinate 6,103,569 downwards.
TTAATTCATCCGTCTGTGCGTGTTCTTCTTATACTACATAGGCATATTAGGGCCTTAGAGATATGTAGTTAGGAAGTCGGAGTTAGGGAGTCGGGTATTTAGGTCCTAGGGGCACATTTTAAACCTAAAACAACAATAAAAATATATTTACGCGAGGGGAGACATGTGCAAACACTAGAATGAAATGTATGATTATTTATGATGATGAGTCACTGAAATATACACGAACAGTGAAGTGTTTGGACGCTCGAAATACAAGGAAAATAGCATCTGCCACGCACGAGTTATGAATTTATGATTATGACTGACTTTGATAGTTTATTGTAAGGTTTATTGACAGAGTTTCAGCAAATAGCCAATCACTCGGATGTTGGCAATTAATTGAAGTTTTATTAGTAGGAATAAAGTGTAACAAGTCACTTTACGACGCTAAGCGGTTTAAAACCGTTAAGTATTTACGATAAAATGTAAGTATGTTAACTAAAATCCAGTAAAATACAATGACCAACATGACTAATGAAAGTTAAGGCATCGATAACTTATCCTGTTGATAAGAATTTTAACAAAAACATATTTTTTAGGCATGTGGTTCTTGTTCCTAGAATAACATTATCTGAAAATATAAGCTACTTCTACTATAAAAGTTTAATAGAGGATTCCATTCATAAATATACGTTGGTTTTTATCTTCCTATTAAAAGTTGATTGCCCGATAATAGTGTTCGGATTGAGATAAAATCACCTTTAAATTTTAATAACACTCTTTAATTTAATGTCCCTATATTTAATTATTCCTGTTTTCGTCAATCCAGTATCATAAGATAGAGATGCACATAGAGATAAACCAAACTTGGCCGGTCATGTTAGGGCAACTGAGCGGCTAGCACGAGTCCTCATTTTCTCGCTTGTCGTTCGGTGCCTCTCTCTCCTACTAGACTAGTTAAAGAGAGACGCTCTAAGCGAAAAGCGAGCTATACTGTAAGACCGAGCCTTGCTCAGGACAAGACAAATGTAAAAAACATGTAGAAAGCAAATTCCCCAAAAATGAGTTTCTTTTTTAATGAATTAGGGAGGCAAACAAGCAAGTGGGTCACCTGATGTTAAGTGATCACCACCGCTTATAGACACCCGCGACATCAAAGAGATTGCAGATGCGTTGCCAACCCAGAGGGCTAAGATGGAATACCTCTTGTGCCAGTAATTACACCGGCTGTCTTGCTCTCCACGATGGAACACAACAGTGCAAGCACTGCTGCTTAGCGGCAGGATTAGCGAGTAAGATCTAGCTAGTTTGATTTTTCGCCTCCGCAATTTGTAAACATTATCGAAATCGTTAATAACATAACAAATAAGAGTAGGTACATGATTATTACGCGTATGAATAGGAGGTACTAGGTATAGGATAATATTCCAAATGGAATGTCTCGTTGCCAAGATATCGTGTAATCCGAGAATTAAAACATTGTAACGTTACTGATACGTGAAGGACATGTGACAGCATAATGTAAACATTAGATAACCGTCGCAAACAACAGATAACAATTTCACGCAGAAAACACAAATAGTTTGGTTCATAGGCAGGTGAGTATTTTAATTAATTAGGTAATAAAACAATTTAATTAATCAGTTGTTATTTGGAGGGTTGTGTGTGGGCGTTAATGAAACTATAGTCATGATTTTTTTGTAAGTTGTTGCCATGCATAAGAACTAGGTTTTTTTAAGAACCAGGCGTTATTTTACGAAATTTCATATTAATATAATCAGAACTAATTACTTTGCTACTATGCGAATCCAAAAATAGTAGCGCCTGTGTTGAATTCTTACAACCAAGCAACGTTTATTTTCCCACCCGTGAGGGGTTCACATAGGTACAATAAAATTAACAAAAAACGCCACCAAAAATACCACTCGACACGTGTTCCGCCTCTCTACGAGGCAACATCAAGAGCTGTTGACTGCTCGACGCACAGTCGACGAAGTCAACAAGTCGAGTTTCATATTTTATAGAGTTTCCGAGTACCAGTACCACTTGAAATGAATAAGCAAGAATATCTAGTTTATAGACAGAACACACTAAAAGTGTTTATAAAGTTCTTCACGCTAGGTTGTAAATAGGCGATTCTCAATTGTTCTCTGGAATAATAAACTGATTCATTCATGCTTATTTCACACGTGGTTCAAACTTCCAACATGACTAGGTACTCTATTCAAATAACTCAAATTTATTTTTCTGTTACTGGTTAGATAGAGCAGTAGTATGATTGAACAACAGCGACGATCCCGACGATGTAGTAGCGTTCTGTCTTGCTCTCGCGCATTAGCACGAGTGAGCGAGACAGAAAGTTGAACCGACGTTGAACTCTACTCTGATGCGCTTAGAGAAGCTGAGACAGCACAGTGACATAAATTAAACTCAGGCATTCGTATTACAACCACTGCTAACTGCTATACTTATAGGGTTTAGTTCCGTGAGTTCGTCATTGAAATGACTTAGACGTACTTACGGATGAATCAGCCATGCTGAGTAAGGTTGATGATTGCGCCCCAAGGCCGCTGAGGCTGGACTGATGTTATCAGAGACGGTAGTTTTTTTGAACAGTGTTTATTACGCCAAAAAAACGCAAAGGTTACGGTTTAAATATTTTATGATTACTATGATTCCGGTACTCGATTGCCTCGAGTTTGTGCCTCAAGGAATTTTCCCTAAACAAGCGAACGTATGAAGGTGTTTTTACTATAGTTATATTTGTCTTCTCGAGGTAGATTTACTCAAAAGTCAGTAAAATTGCAAGTCGTGCAAACGCAAAAGGCTCAATTGTTGAAGTGATTGTTGATCATAGTTGCAATTTTTTATTTAAAGAGACATGATTTATATTTACTGTTTAACTTAAGTCCACAGAAATTAGGCCTCATAGCATAAACGGGCTGATGAATAGTCGTACGTGCTAAACGGATCATGCATGTATATGATTGTATTACCAGTTCTTCAACCAATATACTTATGTACCAAAGACTACACGTAATATAGGTACTGACAATGTTACACACTTTTTTGGAAATAGGTTTTTTTTTCAATTAGATCGTAAAACGCATCGTCAAATATAATATGTTACTAAAATCTCAATTGTAAAGCAAGTGTTTAATAAGAAGATACAGTCAGCAGTAGACTATCTACACGACCGAAGATTTCAAAAAGATCTGCAAACGACCCTATTGTTAAGAGAGTAAGACCTTGTAGACATCTATTTGACTTTGTCCAGTGTTCAGGTACTTTGCTGCCTGTCGCACCTACTTCTGTCGTACTTAAAGTAAACAGGCCAAGGGCAGTCGTCCACGCACCAAGCTGCCTTACCCCGCTTTTCTTCGTTAGCGTGACGTAGAGCGAAACTTTATAAAGTAGGTACGTGAAAACTATGTTGATCATCTATTCAAGATTATGTCATGCTTGGCCTTACTTAAATACCCTATTTATTAAGCTGGCTTAGTAAGTTGTTAGTTGGATATTTAAAAACGGCTCCTTTCAGGTTTGAATTTCTGGCTCTATCGCGTGCTTAGGTACAACGGGGTTGGGTATTTGATAACAAACATACGGCAAAACTTGTCATCTTGATAGTAAGTAAGTAAGTAAGTAAGTAAACACTTTATAGTACATAAAACACGGTACATAATATTACAAGGAGATAAGGAGGAGGAGGAGGAGGATAGTAAAGATACTTATTCTATTAGATGAAAATAAAGTAGAAGAACAGAATAAAGTAGGAGCAGGTAACAATCCAGTAGTCAGCTACTTATAGTGAATACTCTTTAGAAGGGTGCGGTCTCCAAAATGGATCGTGAAAGTTGGAAAGTCAAAATAGGTCAACAGGCAAAAAAGAGCGTTTGCTTGTTCTATCAATAAACGCAGGCTTTTATCATCACTGAGCTACTTTAGATCTGATACTCCTTATAAAAAAAAATAAAAATAAAAAAATAAAAATAAAAATCTTTTATTCTCAGACAACAAGGCCCATAGTTTGTTAGTTAGTTAGTTATATTCTGATATTATCTAACTAAGAGAACACAATGTAGTCCAGTATAGACCTACAACGTGAAACATCAAAACGGAAATAAATGATGTCAAAATAAGGTACTATGTTTATGAGGTATGGTGTCTAGGCGGCACAGGTAATTCGTGCTTTTTCAACATACCTTGCCATAGCTGGTCTTGAAAGTCTCAGCAATCTCGAGCCTCTGCACGATGCCGCGGCGGCAGAGTACGTCGATGATCGCCTTCTCATCAGTGCCGAGGCCCTTCATGGCCTTGCGCAGCGTCTCGGCATCTGCGGCCGGATCGAAGGGATCCGCCGGGTAGACAGTGGGGGTGCACTGGAATGGAAAGATTATATGAGAGAGCTGAAATCGAAAATCTTGATGCTTAGAGACGCGAATTTTCGACAGTGTTCGGTTCCGGGCTCGCCGACCCTTCGGCACTCGGGACAACTTTAACACCACAACAGAGGCCAAAGTTTGGTATCAGTATCACTCACTACTGATATGGTTCACCCTCTATACGAGTAGTTACGACTAGATAAGGTATATTTTACTCGATTAATATTATATGTGCGTTCCTTTTTTTAAATTATCTTAAAAGGTACATACTTCGATAATATTTGATCCCCAGTTTTGTAAGAACATTTTGATCTTGCTAGTAAGTGCGTAACTTGTTAACCATTTTAGAAAGCTGGTGCGCTAGGTCAAGTCACAGACATAAATATGTATACCTTGCTTTAATTACTGACATAGTAAAGTTCACGAACATGTGACTAACGTAGAAAAGTTTTGTAAGCTAATTGAACATAGAATACATTTTTTCGTCTCCTTTAGCTACCACAGGAACATAGCGCAGTGCGCAACTCCTCCCCCCGATACGCTAGAACGGCGACTCTCTGTCGCCACTCACTTCCCCATTCACTATATACAGTAACATAAAACCTAAGCGTATATGGGCGATCGGTTTTAGCTGCCGTTATTGTTAGTAACAACTTGTTGACAACGTTTTGAATTAATGAATGGGTGTCGAATTTAGGTATTTCAGTAGTCAAATCAGTGGCAAAGCTTCGGCGTAAGTCACCAGGGGTTGCTAATTGCCAACCATTTCTTAAAAATTCTGGTATCTGGCAATTGTTGCCGATAATGATGGCTCACGGTTAAAACCCCAGAATGAGTGAAACCAAGTACTGTATTATATTACTACCGCCTCGAAACGAGTGCAATAAGTATATTATCAGAATAAATAGCCAAAATTGGTGATGCTAAATGGACTCTTGCCATACTGTTCCTGTAATAGTTGTAATACCTAATATGGGTATCTTGTTTACAGCACAGCGAAAATAATACTTAGGTAGGTAAAATTGTGAGATTCAATTGACTGTTGCTATGTCGCTCACATCATCGTAACTGATTCGAATTCAATTCTGACTTTCTCTCGACAGCGCTGATAAAATTGTGATAGTAATGACTGAAGTGTTTTTAAAATCCATTCGTTTAACACTAAGACTAAACAGTCAGTCTTATTTTATGGAGCCAATTATTTATTTGTATTTTTACCATAAAATTATTTTGTTTCGACCATTTCCATCAAAAATTAACGGAAATTAACGCCTCATTATTTTTCTTAAAATAATTTCTAAGTTATCGTTCTTAATTAACCAATAATAAGAAAGTAAGTAGGATGTTCTTCAACCCATATGACATCATACTTTAGTTAGTCATATACTATAGTCATCACTTTGACGATTTATGCATGGTATGACAAACATGCAAGAGTACTGTATGCATTGTGCGACCAAGGTAAACTCACTTAGGTGATTGGCACGTGACGTGCATTTCTTTGCACTGTTCTTAACTAATTATCTACCTACACCTACAAACGTACATGGCCTAAAACGCTGCATGGAGGTTATGTTTTTTTTTACCGTCCATCGTTATTAGAGTGCAGCGATGTGACACGCATATCGTGTGCAACACAAATCCGGCAATCTGGGCTCCATTTTATAAACGCGACAGGCGACAGGTGACAGTGACAATTCGGTATATATTGCTTGCCCACTATAATGTTAAATTATGTGTAACTTTGGACATTAGAATTTGCTCTGACAGGAAGAGCGGATTATTTAATTACATTTATATAGGTATCTCCTTTAATTAGGGCTCTATAAGCCTCTTCGTAACTTTTATGGCTTAAATGCTTAAACTACAATTTTGTACAAAACAATTGTTTTACCTACCGACCGAACGAATATTTTATACTTAGGTAGGTACAGTCAAGGAATTAAATTTCCAACCCACCTAAGGTTCAATAGAATATAGCAAACTGTCACCATAAGAGCTATAGAGCAAGACGTTAGTTTGACATATCGACCTTAATGCATTGCGAATGTCAGACGACATTTCAACGAAATGGGTAGGGAATTAAATTCCTTGACTGTACATTAAAAATGACTGGCTCCTGGGTTATTATCCAGGCCGTATTTTTTTTTCTTTTTATCTGCCTATAGTTTGTACGTACCTATCTCCTGTTTATTGTCAGATAGTATTTCTACCCGTGTTCTACCCACATCAGACATCTATGTGAACTACTCGTATGCGTAAATTTAAAAAAGAAACACGTAAAATAAATAGATACAAGTTATAACACTGACCTGACCCCAGCTGCCCAGGTATAAGTAGAGACCAATTATGTGGGATGCTAGCTTTTTAGGTCAGTCAGTTAAGTATACGACGAGCATTTATGCCTAAAGCTTTCAATTTTATTGCTAGGTGGAGTCGGTGACGCAAGTTAATGGGAAATACTTTTAAAACCTCGACATGTAAATACTTAATTATCGCTAATGTAACGTTAACACGGTTCAAATCCTTTAGCGAGTGCTGTAGCATTTATCATTATCTCACATACACACATACGTAAGTGATTAGTTAACTGCAAAGTCAATTAACCTAAAAAAAGTTAAATGCACTTGAACAAGATTCTTATAAGAACTGAAAACTTGTTTGTTGGCGCTTTTGAAATATTCGCAACATGCGTTATGTCGGAGCATTATTTATTTTAACCTTGCCCCAAAGATGACATCATCCCGTGAGAATCGATAGAACTAACCAAAGTAGGTAGGTGGGAATGTATGTAATTATGTGGGTCGAAATCTTACCTTGTACGGGTAGTATTGTTGGCCGCTCATGTTGATTGATTTCTAGAAAAACAAATTCAGTTATAAACAACACAGTTTTCCCGCATGTGCTAAAAATAAGTTTCCATTAGAGAAACACCTAGCGGGCCGGCTTTTGCCGATTAGCAAACACTGGCCGGCCGGCGCCTTGCGGAATTTTATTACTCGACAAAAACTTATTTTTCAGACGATTTCCTTCACAAAATCGCTTAAAATTCCCCCAAACACTACACCTAAACTCACTCAGCTTTAAATTGAACTATTTGAAAGTTTAAATATATTAAAAAATACCCACTTGCTTTTTCTCTAAAGTGACACACCCAATCCACTGAGAAGCAAACTCCGAAATAAACACGAATGAAACGCGGCGAGGTCGGTCGACTGCGCGTATCAGCGTTTTTGTTGCTCTCTCGCTCACTGAACCGCCAGGGATCGGAAACTTATGGTCGGATTATAACAAAATAATGCTTGGTTGTTTTTTTTTTGCAGTTGATTTTAAATTAATGTTATTTTAATTTATATTATTGCTTTCCCGCTGCGGTTGTCAGGAAGAGATGGCTTAAGGCGATAGGAGCGGCTTTTGGATACCTATGTATATTTAAGGCTTATCCATAACTGTATTGTATTAAATTTACTATGTGGTATGGTATTTGTTCGTACCTTGAATACGATCCAATAACAAAGGTACGTGATACCTACTCGTGATTATCTCGGGATATATAGTCGTAGACCTAAGCAGTAATCTACTGCAGTAAACCAGCAGTGTAACTTTATACATGCTTTAATAGTTTTAAAATAATCGTAAAATCAATACAGGCGATTGTTTATCCTATAGATAACAGTAAATCCATGAAGACATCGATTGAATTTAAAATACTTTAGATGGCTTTGAAAGAACTTCATAAGGCGCCCATAGCAGTTCTTAGTCAATCCGCCCCGTTTACCTTAATACGTTGACCGTGTATTTTACCGCATTTGTTGTAGTATAATTTCATGTTATTATGCTAAAAACATGGAGAATACAACTTTTTCTACTAACTTTTGACTTATTTAATTTACCTAACACAAACGTTACTCGCCCCTGCTCCACGTAATCTCGTCTGCGATGCCGATGATGTCATGCCGCGGTCGCCGGCCACCGGGGGAATACAAGATGCCAGGTTTTATTCCTTTCAAGTTTGAATACACACCCATCACTAGTACGTTAGTAGTATACTAGATGTCGCCATACTACCCTAGTACAAGTAATAGTAGAATAGTTCCTACCTTTGCACATTTATGTTTTTAGCTATGACCATTGTTTCTATTTCGGCCAACGTAGCGTATATTCGGTGCATTTGCCGCCTTAACTGACGTTACTTTTGGTAGGGTTTTAAAATACCTACCTCTAAATGTAAAAAAAGTTCATATAAATTCTGCGCCTTCTCTCTCTTGAATATTATTGGCATGACCTTTTTTCGTATTTTCGAGGGATGATGGGGAGGGGGATATTATTATAATCTACAGATCTAAAATCACAACATAAAACTTTGACACTTATGAAATCGCTAAATATCTACTTACCTTGTCTGAAATTGTATGCAGAGGAATATGTGTGCAGTGGCCCTAACATGACTGGCCAAGTTTAGTTTATCTCTATCTGCGTCCCTTTCTTATAATACTAGTTAGACAGAGACACAGGGAGGGGTTAAACTAAACCTGGGATGTCATGTTAGGGCCGCTGGAAGCGAGAAAAGTACGCCAGGACCGGAGCAAATGGCGTTCTGTGGTCTCAGCCTACCACAAAGCAAAACAAGCCTGAGTTTAAAATAATAATAAAATATATTTTTAAGTTCAATATAGTACTTAAGTATATTCGCAGCGCAGCAGTCCCGAGCCGACGTGCGCGTATTTCATTGGCATCTCTTTTTCCTTTGGAATTATTAAGCTCGTTTCCAAATCGTTCCAATAATGCTGCAGCTCTCACTAGGCTCTAACATAACCCCCTAGTTTTTTTATCCTTCAGTGCGTGCGTGTTAATTTTATTTTAATTTTAAGGGTCCCAAAACTGATTCTTTGTATTGGCCGTTGACGTCCGAGATTATAATTAGGGTTAATTGTCATCAATGATGGCTCACGATCATTAACAGGTGATTCATGACGACGATTTGAATGACTTCTCTTCGTCTCATGCTATGACTAGACTTCCAACGTGTTTTTTGTGTCACAGCGTAGATTTACGCAACAAAGTACAAAGGAACTAGAAAACGCTCATGATGCATCACGCCTGAACAAACAGGCTTGTGCAGCGATACGTTTATTTACCTACACATAAGTGAAACGTTAACTAAGTGTGGGTAGTAGGAACCTATATTATTACTTACGCTACAGTACAAGAAAATATGTAATTGAACTAAAATGTTTGGTAATCGGCAGTAAGAGAGGCATTTAGTACCTACATTGTTTTTGTTAGAACTTATCTAACTCAAAATATGGAATTTTAATCGACTAAAATTACAGCTGCGGCCGATTACTGGATACAGTAACCATTAGGTACGGTCAACCAATTTGATTCATAAGCCACTAATTAATAGATTCAGGCGTTACTTTGCGGAGGTCCATTTCAACAAACTGGAACAAATTACCTTGATACTCTTGGAGGAGGGTGGGTTTTTGCATGAACATATATATATATGTCGCACAGACGCAGCTAACTTGCATGAGCACGGCACTGGTTTCGCGGATTAGCAAGGTAATTTGTTCCAGTTTATTCATAGGCCTCTGTTGAACATTGTCGCACTGTGTCGTCGCTGGGCTATTATGACATTTATGACATTTGTTGAGAAGTCATATTACGTTCATTGTGAAAAGGTTCTACATGGCCTTACGAATCAAATTGCTTGATTTTACATTTGGATTGGTTTTAATTTGATAATCAAGTACGTAGAACAGGTTCATCAAATCCTTAAATAAACGCCAGGTCAAGGTTCGCGAATGAATTAGATCACTCAAACAACTTGACGGTGATTCATTGAATGACGTACCTACCCCGCAACGTAATGAGCTGATCAAGGCGATGCTGTAAACAAGTTATGATCATATCTATTAGTAGTTTCTTCCGCGGCTTATGAACGAACCTTTAGATATAAATTGGAACAAATTACCTTGCTATATCTCGCGACCTAAGAGTTGGGCAAACACGAAACAGTGAATTGCCTTGTTTGTGGTGGAAATTACGAAATATCCGCAGTTGTTAATTTATTGTGGCTAAATAGTGTGACTTTTTCCCATTGAGTAGTTCCGGGACAATAAAACATTGGTAGAAACCAAATCATGTAGCCCATAAATTAAAAACCATGACAATTTTTAAATTCCCGCTTTAACCAAATACTTACTCGTGTATTTTCATTTATTGCATTCCAAAACAGTATCTACCAGTAACCGACGAATTGAGTTACACTTACGGAGGCCCTAACATGACAGGTTAAGTTTAATTCATATCTCTGCGGCCTTGTCTAGCTAGTGTCATAAGAAGGGGATGAAATAAACCGAACTTGGACGGCCATTACTACAGCCACTGGCTTTCTGACATCTTAGAGAGTATTAGACTAGTAACTAATTAAACGAAGGCACAATGCAACTTTCTTCTTAACTGTCACATTTTTGAAGTAAATACAACTACATTTTTATGTAATTTCTACTCTTTATTGTTGCAATGATAGTGTAGTAACGTAGTAGATCTCGCCTTGTCTTGTCCGTCGAAGTCGAAAAATGGTAAGATGGCTAAATACAGACCAATTCGATCGAACTAGAATAAGTTTTTGTTAAAGATTTTACTTTTTATATATTATATAAGTTTTTATTTAATATCTCTCATGCACATACCTACATCCGACAGTCACAATTTTGTTATACATAAAATATATAATTATACAGAAAAATTTATTTTATTGATGACACTTTGTTATAGCTGTGCCATCGGACCTACATACACGACACAAAATTGCAAGTCAAACTAAAAATCCGACCACAGAAAGCGGATCAAAATTCAATTGCATAATTTCACCCGAACGTACCGAGTGCATACGCAGAAACTAACTTGGGAAAATAAAAATGTTTAAAAAAAGGTGGAATCACTTGTATATTTAGGTGGGCGTACCGGTCGACGTTTACCGTTCAATGCACTATTTTAGTGAACAAAGTGAGGGGGATGACTTCTTGACCTAGTTATTTAATTTAGGCTAAGAATGTTTCTACATTCCTGAATAGTTCTTCGAATCGCTTCGAATGAACAAATTGGAGTACCTTGGTAATCCGCTAAGACAGTGTCAAATTAACCACTCTCGTGCAAAACAGCTGCGTTTGTGCGACCAATCAAAGTTTACAGGCATAATGTCAGAGACTTCGAAACTTCAAGGGGCAGCGGGCGTCACAGTATCCGTAGAATCGGATGGTTGGATTTGCAACTGGCAACCGCGCACCGAAAGGCCTGAAGTGTTGGTAGGCCTTATAAGGTCCATCCGGAGCGCTACCATCATCTTGCTCGCTAATCCTGCTGTCGCTAAGCTGCAGTGCTTGCACTGTTGTGTTCCGGCGTGGAGAGAAAGACAGCTGGTGCAATTACTGGCACAAGAGGTATTCCATATTAGCCCTCTGGGTTGGCAACGTATCTGCAATGAAATTGGTGTTGCAGGTGTCTATGGGCGGTGGTGATCACTTACCATCACGTGACTTCGTCACACAAGTCATTTACTGCCTCAAATGCTGTGCGGTTTCGATTCCCGAATTTAATCCTACGAGTACTTAGTGCAGTGCCTGCACGTAATTCCTTAAAAATTCATGGCAAATTATCAAGGCAAAGGGTTATAATATAAGGTAACGCAATAGTTGAGGTCTTGGTCATACATAGAGATTGCAATCCGGATTCTTCGAAATTGGAAAATAACTGAAAAATTCGGATTTTCTGGACTTTTTTAAATCCGGTTTTTAAGAATCAAATTCGTTTTTTTCGGTTTTTAGTCAAAATTGAGTTCAATGGATAATATTTTACATTTATGCACAAAAATTTTCACTCTAAATAATGGTAGCGTGTGTGTACCAGAGAGCTTCGTTCGAATTAAAAAAAAAAAATGTTTTGTTTTGTATGGCGCTGCGTAGTTGTGAGTGTAAATCGTTCGGTAACTATACCTACCTACGTTACCTATAGGTTGCTATAGCAAGCACCGTTTAAAATACAGAAGTACGTTGAAACTATAACGTAAGTACATAAGGTTTATAACTTATATATAACTGTTATAATTTGTGTTGAAATAATGTTCAAATTGGCGTTGTATAAAACTGATTTTTATTACATAAATACATTGGAAATACACGGATGGCTGGCCACCACGGTTGTGACAGATACGATAGTTGCGGTATACATAAATATCATCATAGCAGTGTTGCGTTTCTCTAGTCTTCGAGGAAGAAGTATTGGCCTGCCCGTTTCTGCTCCATATCCTGTGACAAAAAAAGAACAAGGTAAATTATTTATTTATTAAAAACTACTTATATTGTCTAAAACTTTTTGTAGGACTAATGTGGAGGATACATGCCTGATTATTTTAGGTATAGATGTTACACACATATTTAACTTAAATGTTAGGCATGTTTTCAGCTGGTGTCCTGAATAAACTTAATACATTATACCCCTAGCGCGATAAAATAATGAATGTCTTAGATCGTGCGTATTTGACGCACGAGCCGAAGGCGAAAGCGATAAACATGCGATTTGAGGTTATTCACATTCTTCATTCAATTGATCCAAAACGCAGAAATCTTGTTCAGCATATATGTCAAGCTTATAATTACTTAGCCGTGTAAATATTGTAGGTTACATGTTTCATAGTAATGTTCTTTAAATATGGACAGTAGCCATATTGTTTTCACTGGCTAACACAGCCAACAATACAATTTCCAGGTCCCAACCAAGATTTCCGTCTACAAAGAGTAACTTAATAATAAAGTTGGGGTCACCCAGGACACAGGTCCCACAAAATCTAGACTAAGGCTAACTTTCTTCATCAATATAATTCATCAAGCTCTTGGAGATAAAATATATTTTCCCATAACTGAGCACAGGCTTATCAAATTCAAATTAATATAAAACTGCATCGGCAAACCATCAACAACCCTGTAGGGCTATTAAACTTTCTATCATTTATATATATATAGGTCAAATTGTTTAAGCTACAGGTTTTTTATTTTTTTAATATATATAATCATGCAATCGGCTTCACAAGCCATAAGCAGATCTTTTGAATGACGAAGCATGACTTGGGAGGGCTGTTCTTCCAGTGAAGAATCTCCTCTTTTCGATTACCACATGTTCATGTGGTCAGGTCCCATATATGGTGGCGTTTGAGTCTCCTTCTTTGTAATGGTTCACCGAGGACTGTTGCCAGGCTATTGATGCGTGTGTGGATCCGGTTTTTATAGGTGGTTGTCCGTTGCTCTATTTCTTCTTTGATTGTGTTCATTTTGAGATAGGCATGCAGTTCAGTCATCCTGGTGAACCAGGGAGCATTTGTGACGGTTTTAAGTATCTTGTTTTGAAAGCGCTGTAAAATTTCTATATTTGAGTTCTTAGCTGACCCCCAGAGTTCTATTCTATATGTCCATACGGGTTTTAGTATTGTCTTATATATGAGCACTTTGTTGGTTAGGGATACATGAGAGTGTCTACTGAGAAGCCACTGTAGTTGTATAAAACGCTGATTTAATTCATCTCGTTTCTTTTTTATGTGAGTCCTCCATATCTGCTTTCGGTCAAGGTGCATACCGAGATATTTTGCTGAGTCACCGTGTGGTAGAACATCATCTCCTAGTTTGACAGGTGCACAATCTTCTCTACGTAAAGAGAAGGTCACGTGGATGGATTTGCTTGAGCTAGCCTTGATGCGCCACTTACTCATCCATTCATGTAATTTATTTAGGTGTCTCTGCAGAACTTCTGAAGCCTTGATTGGGTCTTTGGGACTGTGTAGCGCAGCGGTATCGTCAGCGAACGTTGCAGAGACTACATTTTCGGTGGATGGCAGGTCTGCCGTAAAGAGTAAGTAAAGTGTCGGTCCCAAAACCGAGCCTTGCGGAACACCTGCTTTCACATTAAAAAACTCTGAGTGTGAGTCATTCACTTTAACTCTGAAGATTCTTTGCTCTAGGTACGATTTCAGAAGCATGTACAGGTTATGCGGCAGTTTTTCCTTTGCTTTGAAGAGTAGTCCCTTATGCCAGACTTTATCGAAAGCCTGTTGGACATCAAGGAAAACAGCTGAGCAGTATTCTTTATTTTCCAATGACTCTCTGATTTTATGGGCTACTCTATGTACTTGCTCTATGGTTGAGTGTCCACATCGGAATCCGAACTGGTGGTGTGGTATAATGTTGTTAGAGTTAAGAATGACGTTAATTCTTCGTAAAAGAATTTTTTCAAAGACCTTTGAAATTACAGGCAAGAGGCTTATCGGTCTATATGACGAGGTCAGATGAGGTGGCTTTCCAGGCTTCGGTATCATAAGTATTTCTGATACTTTCCATATACTAGGATAGTGCGATGTCCTTAAGATTCCGTTAAAAAGTTGTGTGAGGAACACAATTGGTTTCTTAGAGAGTTGCTGCAATATTTCTGCTGTAATCAGGCAAAACCCTGGAGATTTGTTTAACTTTAGTTCCATTATGACTCTACGAACCTCCTTAGGCGTGCAACTTGGAAGTGGGGGACTAAGTTGAAGGTCTGTTTCCAGAAATTCTTGAATCTGTCTTTCAACATTAGGATCACCATTGTTTGGAGTGAATACTTCACTAAGAAATGCGCCAAAGGCATCAGCTCGTTCCAAGTCTGTTCTAGCCCAGGCACCACTTGCGAGTTTTAGCGGATGTTGTGCTATTGTTGGTGCTGCTTTACTAGACTTAACGGCGTTCCAGAGAGAATACTCATTTTTAGCTGACACAGATGAGTTCTCAAGTTTGTTTCTTAGTGTGTCATCTTCGATTTCTTTAAGGTAGAGCCTAAGTTCTGATGCTGCCTTATTAAGTGCACTTTTATCTAAAGAAAGTCGAGTGTTGTGCCATTTTCTTCTGAGTCTTCTTTTCTCTAGGATTCTGTTCCTTATATCCCGTGGTATGTTTTTACAACCAACTTCTTTCTTGCTCGGCGGAGTAGCTAACCATGCTGCAGTCTGTATTAAGTTTGTAATACTGAATGCTGCTTCATCGATGTCTTCGTTGTTTTGCAATGGCACTTTGAGCGATATATTTGTGTCAATGTACTGTCTAAATGAATTCCAGTCTGTCAACCTGTTAGACAACCTTTCTTTTGTGGGTTTTTCGATAATTGTCGTGCTCACTGTGCTTATTATAGGGGTATGATCTGAGTCACCGTCCAGACAGCTTTCAATACCAAGGTGATGACTAGAGAGCCCTTTGTACACAAGAAAGTCTAAGAGGTCTGGTAGCTTTTTTGGGTCGCTAGGCCAGTATGTAGGTTCGCCCGTACTCAGAACTTGCAATTTGTTTTTGTAAATGCTAAGCTTTAATTCTCTACCCCTAGGCAGGGTAAGACGTGAACCCCATTGTACATTTTTTGCGTTCCAGTCCCCTCCACAAATATACCTGCGGCCAAGCGTTTTAAAGTACTCCGTGAAGTGTTCTTCTTTTACTATGTGTTTGGGTGGACAATAGACTGCTGACAATGTTAGTGAACCTTCTTTATCAGAGATCATTATGGTGGTGGACTGAATATGAGGTGTTTGGTATTCTGGTAGTAAAGTGTGTTTGATGTTCTTTTTAACTATTACAGCCGTGCCAGCGTGAGCAGTTCCATCGGGATGAGAGGTAATATGCGTATAATAATCCGTTATTGCAAAGTTATTATTCACGGTTAGGTGAGCTTCAGACACTAGCAGGACGTCTATTTGGTGTATTTTCAATAGCATATCTACCTCACTCTTGTGTTTTGTGAGGCCATTAACGTTCCATACAGCAATTCTTAGGTTAGCCATTAATGTAACGAAACGAGTTTGTGAATTACTGTTGTAAGAAGGTTCATCAGTGTTGATAACTGATCTATGACTTTGTCTAGCTTTTCAGCTTGTTTTGTGAGTAAAATTTCCAATTGTGATCCTGATGAGGAATCGCTAGCTTTGTAGGTTGTATTTTTGTCTTGAAATTGGTTTCTAGTAATATCTGCATAGGACCTTCTTTGGTTAGATTGCCCATTACTACTGCTTTGTGCTGTTTGTTCCTTGCTCTGATCATTTCGTCTGTCGTCTGCCTGTATAGACAGTGATGGGTGTGATTCCTCATTGGTTGTAGGGTAAAGCGTATCCTGGTCAGAGGTTGACGTGAGTCGTACGTCAGTTTTCTTTTTCCCAGTGATATATTTCCTGTTATTTATCTCAACAAAGACCTTACATCCTCTGTAGTTTGCTGGATGGTTTCCTAAGCACAGGCAACACTTGGCCGGAGTAGTTCTGTCTTTCTTGGTGCGGTCTGTGGTATTGTGGTTCCCTGCGCATTTTACACATCGGTATGGCATAAGGCAGTAATTTTTTGTATGCCCATACTGCTGGCATCTTTTGCATTGGGGAACTGTTTCTCTTTTTTTTGGATCTTCAAAGATCACTTTCGTGTTAAATATGTGAGAGATTTTCTTAACTTCGGAGTTATTTGGATGTGGTTCCATGTTTACAAAAAATGTTGAGGTTGGAATTTTTTCTGGACCGTATCGAGCATTTACTATTTCACCTCTTACAGTGTTACCTGAATTCTCTATTGCGTCCTTTATTGCGGAGATTGGAGTGGTGAAATGAAGATTTTTGATCACAATGCGGTATGGTCGTGAATCATTTCCGTTAAATGTGTGTCCAAGTAGGTTGTTAGCTCTTACTAGGCTTATGAGTCGCTTGTATGAGTCTGTGGAGTCGCATTTTAGCTGAAGCTTGTTGCGAGTGATAATGTTCATGGTAAACTCGCTTACTTTCAGTTCAGTTTTAATTAAGCTTGATAGTTTATTAATATCTTCTATGCCGTACAGCATAATCGGTGGTGGAGTCTTGTTTTTGGGTTGCCTTTCAACATCTCCAGTTGTGTTATCAGGCAATCCACTAAATCTATTGAACGTTGCAATGTTTTTGCTAGCTTGATCATCATGTGTAGGTGACTCAGAATTTTTTTTCCGCTTGAAACTTTTAGCCCTTGGATCTCTCTGCCATTGCGGAGGACAAGGCATTACGCGGCGTGACGTGTTTGATTGGACTATTTGGTCCTGGGAATTTTTGTTAGGCTTGTTAGACAAGACTATATCCTCGGTGATGCTGACAGTGGTTGAAGACGATGCATCTCTTTGGGATGGAGCTTTATCCTTGGAAACAAACAGTCCGGGGTGAAATACTTGTTGTATAAAAGTTTTAGGTGCTCCTTTGTCTGGCTTTGCAGAGCTAGTGGTGCCGGAGGTAGTTTCATCCATGGATACATCAATTTCATCATCACTTACTGCTTGGTTGGGGTTTTTTTTTGGGGTACTCATTCTTTATGCTCTAGCAACACCACTACTGTCAGATGACATAGTGAGTGACAGTAACGACCCTTTTTTCTTTTTTTTTATAACTGGGGGTAGATTTGATTTTTAATTTTTATGGTAAAATGTCACTCGCGTATTTAGTAGCACTGATAATCGCACAATAAAGTCAGTTACGACGAGATAACACTCCCACAGTGAAGTTAGGTGGTATAAATCACTTTCTTGATAAAATTGTTTAATATTTCACAGTTTGACACTATAAAACACTATTATCTTAAGAGGGCACCGTTAACCGCTCTTGACCAAATATGAATTGTAATGAAAAATGATCTCATTTTCCTCTTGACACATGTGCCGAACAAAGGCAACGTATTTTTAGACAAGTCTATTTTATTAGTTTTACTAGTGCATGATCAGTTGCCAAAAGAATGCTGCTTGCCTGACACTATTATAATACGAGCAGCAAGAATGAGTTAATTCTTGCTTCTTTTAAAGAGTCATATTATTTTTATATTGTTTTATTTCCTTTACGGTTCTTATCTGAGACCTTGAAACAGCGTGGAATTTAGCATAAATTAACATGAAGTAGTATATTCCTGTTGCTATACTGACATTGTAATCTTACCCAATTTTTCTCAATTGTTCAACAAACAAATATTCAAAATTTTGACAGCAAAGCTGCTATTAATATTGCCATCTTGGCCCATTGCAGTACATGGTATCAACATCAAATAGTTTCTAAGATTTATAAGAATATTTTTATAGGCTTAAGTGCATTGAGTGACTATGTCCAACCTTAACGTTTTCAACACCACATCAAATACAAGTCTTCATTTAATTAAGCCTTCTTCGTAATTAAACTCTATGAGAAAGCATGCATATATCCGTTTTTGGCGCCAAAAAGTTTAAATAATACTTCGAATACAATAAAAAAAATACATCTCACCTTTACAGAAGAATGTTTATTGATCCTAGGTCTGAAGTTGTTAGGGTCTCGCCGGAAGGTGATGCCCAATAGCTCTAAGAATTTGTTCATGCCGTTCAGTAGAGACTGGGGCGCGTGCGCGGTGGCGTCCGATGACGGAGTGCCCTCGAACACGATCACGCGGTCTGCCAGGTAGGTCGCCATTATGAAATCGTGCTCCACTACGAAGCCAGTTCGCTTTGCGTGGAGGATAAACCTGGGAAAATAATGAAACACTATGTTGTTTACTTGTGTGAAGGTAGCTTTGAAAGTTACCTTTATGGTATAAAGAGGGAGCGACCCGCCCTGGCTTCGTAAAAGTAAAATTAGGATTGTAATGTGCATCGAAACATTCTGTGAAAAAATCTCTAAATGATAGTGAAAACTATATCAAAATCTGTTGCATGGTTTAGGAGTAAGTGGCTGAAGATATGAGAAAAGACAGTAATGGATAGTGACTTTATTTTGTACTATGTTAAGATCATCTGTTATATCTTACAGAATCCTTATATAACAGATAAGTAGAAGTTTCAGTCCTATTTATTATAAGGCATCCCATCTATTAATTTGTCACAGACATCTTGCCAGATTCCATACAACCATGTTTCCTTTAACAGTTAAGACATACTAAAATAAACAAAGTTTAATTTACAATGATGACTAATGGAGTAAATTAATGACTTAAAATAAAGCTTATTAGTTGTTGATGTATTGTCACCGATTACAATGACAATTAGCTACAAAAGTTGTAGGTAAATGTATGAAAGCTGGCACTGGGCCACAAGTTGTTCAAACAAACAATTAATTGAAACTTGTCTACTGTTTTCATCTATTTCAGAAATTCTTTGTTTTTTACTAACATGATTTTTCACAAGTTATTTAAAAACTCCTCAATATAACCATAGATGGAAATGAATAAAAAGTATAAGAGCTTCATGATTGAGTATGAAACCCTAAAAATGAGGGTGATTATTTGATTAAATTAGGAAATACTAGACATTTTGCGCCTTTAAGCGAATTGGTAAAATATTACAGTATGACTAAAAGAGTGTTCCAATAAAATTTTGTCCTACTTTCACCAAAGTTACTCAGCGACTAAAAATTGGAATTAGGGATTTAGAATTTAGGGATAAATTTTATCCTGTTATCTGTAATTTTTATTTTACATACAATAAAGAGTTACACATTGCGGGTGGTAGGACCTTGTGCAAGGTCCGTCCGGATCGCTACCACCGTCTTGCTCGCTAATCCTGCCGCTAAGCAGCAGTGCTTGCACTGTTGTGTTCCAGTGTGGAGAGCAAGACAGCTGGTGTAATTACTGGCACAAGAGGTATTCCATCTTAGCCCTCTGGGTTGGCAACGCATCTGCACTCTCTTTG
Organism: Ditula angustiorana; assembly: GCA_963691745.1. Lineage (NCBI taxonomy): Eukaryota > Metazoa > Arthropoda > Insecta > Lepidoptera > Tortricidae > Ditula > Ditula angustiorana. The sequence goes on along the minus strand of OY829490.1, from coordinate 6,083,485 downwards.
TTGTTGCAGGTGTCTATAGGCGGTGGTGATCACTTACCATCAGGTGACCCACTTGCTTGTTTGCCTTCCTATGTTATATAAAAAAAAAAAAAACATACATACTTAGAATACAAGTTGGTAACACTTTCCCTCTCAATGAAATAAAAGCAATTTAAGTTTATGATGTCTGCTTATAATACCCTTATTTGTATCATTATGTCTCTTATTTATTAACACTCACCGCTTAATAACTTTAGCTGCAACCAAACGCTGTTCAGAATCAAGGTAAGCTGAGGGTTCATCGATAAGGTAGACGTCAGCAGGCTTGCCCAGGCACAGCACCAGGGCCACGCGCTGGAGCTCACCACCCGACAGGTTCTGGACTTCTTGATCCATGATCTCCTCAATTTTCATAGGCTTCATCACATCCGTGATAAACTATAACAGCAACATGACACATAGCTGTATTTTCTTTTGTGAACTGTTTTCTATGTGATGTACAATAAGAAGTTTCACTAAATGATAATGTTTTGACAACACAAAGAAAATCTTGGGTATCTGATAAGACTTGAACTTGCAATCTCAGCATTCTAAACCAATTTTTCTTTTAATAAATTGAATGTTCTACATTGAAAATAAAAATATAAAGTTTCAGTTACAAAATGTAAATTTCAAAATTTTACTAGAAATGTCTCCCTGGTGCAATGGTGGTGGGTTTGACTTAGTACCAGGTTACTGCCACAAAACGCTTATTTTAAACAATATTTTACTATTATGAAAGTGGTTCAAATTTGGCTTGCAAGATTTGAACTAAAATACATACATGTAATGTTAAGTAAAGCAGATATAATTGTTTACCTGCGGATGGATGTAGGCATCTCTTATCTTATCGTGCAGCAAGCTGCGGACTAGGCCCTGAGACTTCGGGGATATTTTCTGTGGCTTATAACTAATGTGCAGCTGTGGAAGCGTTCCCGAGCCTGCGTACAAAAGAATCCTCTATTAATACAATAAAAGTGGTGTTTTAAACAATTACAGGGACACAAATTATTTAAATAACATCTATTAAATAGTCAAGAATCAAATACATGAAGCACAGTCAGCAAAGGAGTAATTGAAGAGACTACACATTTTAAATCATAAAAAGTCCTTCCGGCAAACATTGAATATGGGATAGGAAGATTTTATATTTTAGAGTGAGAATAAGATTCTATTTTCCAACAAAAACGGAAGACGTTTAAGTATCTAATTGACTGTATTTCACGTTTATAATCATTGTTTATCAATGGGATGATCACTTCAGCAACAATGCACCAAATTCTGACATAAGTAACTTAAAATTTTTGGTAATCTAAAGTTGAAAGTATGCAGAATCTGTTTATATAATAAACGGTAAAAAGTCGCAGTTAAGTATTATTTCTTGACGAAAAATACACCGCGGCCGTGAGAGACAGACGTGTGCGAATGACTTTTACGTTATACATACTTATATATACATCTTTATTTTATAGTTTTATATTACCGTCAGTGGGTATCGAAGATTCTGCGTGTCTCAAACATTTTTGAAACACAGGATGAAAATAAAGATCAAACAGTTCTGTTCTAGCCATAACAATTTCTAATTATTCATTTAGCTATTATTTCGATAACACACTTATAACCTCAACACGTAAGCAAATTCTTTGTGGTTCGTCATCGAAACAAAACGTAACACATAGAACGTATTAAATAATTCAGAATATAGCGTAGATTATCACGTAGATTGCATTACAAATCTAGTAAAAATATCTTTTTCACTGAAACTACAACAGATTGACAACTTTCACAAAAGTGACGTTTTATTTTAGGTGTTGCCACATAAAAATGTTTAATCAATAAATTAAAAAGTTAAGAGAAACGTTCAAGTAGGCCGTCAATGGATGACTTGGCACCATGCTTGGCACTAAAAATAGTGGACTTTTTTGATGTAAATAAGGTTAATAGAGCTTACAAAACCAAAAATGACTTTTTAAAATATACGTGCTGTCCATATTAATGAAAATATTGAAAACGGCTGAGCATTACACACCTCCAATGATGGGCATGGTTCCTGCGTATATTTATATTTTTTACTTAGTTATTGGTGCTTGGAAAATGATTCAATCTATTTATTGATCACCACTGAACACCATGAAAAGAAACAATTTAGAAAAAACATCACACATCATTGACAAATGAAAAATGGTTACCAGTCAATAAGTACTTTGTACACCTATGTATGGTACGGTAGTATGGACTAAGTGTACCTATGATAAATAAAACCCAATAAATTGAATATGTGTTTTTCTTGCTGTCTGTATTAGTTTTCGCTTTTCAGCTTTTTTAGCTTTTATAAACTTTTGCGATTTATACAAATATTTGAATGATAATGAAAAAAATATTTTGCAAGTATATAATAAGCCATATAAGGCTCTTTATTACTTTATTTATAACGTCAATGGCATTTTAACGCGATGAAATCATTGTTAAATTACCTGGACGTTTCGACCGTGGTCTTCTCGTGACCACGGTCGTTAAAAGGGTCCAGATACTATTAACAATGATTTTTATCGCGTTAAGGTATCTGTAAAATATTAAAAGGATTAAATGTATACCTTCATCAGGCTCCAAATTGCCAGCCAACATTCTGATGAATGTGGTCTTCCCTGTCCCGTTTTCTCCGAGTAAGACTAAAATCTCCGAGTCCGAGAATTCGCCAGGGTGAACCCGAAGACTGAATTCACCCATTTTCTTTGTCATCTCAGGGTAATCATAATGGTTCATTCTTTTTACCTGTTTGGATATTTTATCAATTAATAAGCATGCTTTTTCACTAACAATACCTGAAATTTGAACTTCTTAAATTAAATTCTGCTTACTTCTTCTTCAGTTGCTGATTCAGCAACTTTAAAGACCAAGGATTCAGTCCTGAATCGCATGTTTTCAGTCGGCACAAATCCATCTAGGAATATATTGATACCTGGGAATAAATAAACGCATCATTTAAAGTAATGATAAGGTGATTCAAACCTTTTGATCACATACCATTAAGATTAAAATATAGCTATTTATGATTATTGAATTGTTATCTTTGTTTGTAGGTGTACCACGTCATAAGTGACAGAATCAATTAATACAGGTGCTCTGTGGAACAGACCCATATTAATGGCTAGGTAGTTTATGAAGCTACAAGCTTTCGCATATTTTTCATAACGCCACAATAAATGAGGCTAATGGCAAATGTTGTCATTTTATCTTTTAATAGTCTTTCTTCATTTGTAGTACACTAGCTTTTATATCGGACTAGAGCATCTATACCTTTCATACACACTAATGGGTTAGAAAGGGATTTATTGGCTTTATGTTTGTGACCAAAGCTAGCGTGCTACAGCCTCTATTACACGAGGTGCAGAAGGATTACATTTTACGTCAGTAACAGTTTGATTCTTTGAGAGAGGACTGCTGGCAGGGCAAATTGTGGCCTATGTGTATAGACATAGCCTGTCGTTATTCTGAGGGACAGGACATAAAATGCGAGCGAATGTTGCCGTCGCTCTAATGTCTCTAAACTATTGCAACAATGACCAAGGTAGCTTTTCGTGCAAAATAAAGTTCTAATAAAGCATAAATTCTCTATCATGAGAGGATGCCTCAGCCCTGCAATAGGACAGATATGGTTGGGATTATTATAAATGAAGTAGAATAAATACATACCTTCTCGCACTGAGAAGGGCATAGTCACAACACCATAAGCACCAGGCACTCCATACAAACAGCAAATAAAATCGGACAGGTAGTCCAGGACTGATAAATCGTGCTCCACCACGATAATGAACCTGGCCAAAACAAAGGAGAAATCATGTTATTTTTTACACTACAACAGTAGCAAATTGTATGTGTTAGTGTCATTAAACTAGTTATGAGGAAAAACTTGTTTCATACAAAATAGTGAAATTGAGCAGTGATAATGTTATGAATTTCCATATTTCTTTATTAAAAACGTATTCGTGACCATCAAATGTCAATTTTTATTGATATAATGTCTGTACACTGCAAAAATTAAACTCTTGATTTCAATGTTTTAGAAACAAAATTAAAAAACATGATACGTCATCGCATCGCAAAAACGTGAGAGCTTGTTCAATACTTTGCAAAAATTTAATTAATTCATAAACCCACTGATTACCCGCGACCCATCAGCTCATGGTTTTATGGGTTGCATCGCATCATATAAGGGTTTTATAGTATTAAGTTTGGGCGTTTGGCTTTATTTAGAGACAAGGTAAGGCAGTGCGGCACTCGACGTCGCATTTAGAAAGTAGCAGATGTGCGGACTTCAAGCAAGAAGGTTATCATACTTATCAGGATGGATGAGTGAGCGAATTGTGCGGGCAGCATTCAGACGTTGCTTCACATCCAAGTAGGAAGAGGGTTCATCAAACATGAAAATGTCTCCGTTCTGAATGCACACCATAGCAATAGCGAAACGCTGCAGCTCCCCGCCGGACAGCGCACCGATCTCGCGGTTGCGGATGTGAGATAGATCTGCAAAGCGTACATAATAATATTTAATTGTCTAATCGCTTTATGAAATACTGGGTTGCCGAAAACCGACGCGCGAAAACTTAGATCAATCAAAAAAGTTATTTCTGCAGGACAGCTTAGTGTGAGCAGTCAAAACAGAATTAAATACTTTTGATGCAGTTGACTGAAAGTGAATTGTTGATGCTTTAAAGAAAAGACGAATAATACAAGACAGGTGGTAATCCTAAATGTTAAGAATTAATGTTTTTTTTACATGGCCAACAGTTTGGCAGTATGAGCATTTGCTCCATAGAGGCAATTTTTTTTGGCCAGAAGCATAATTTTATAAGCTTAAGTTTATGAGGCACAGTCACTCACCAAGCATCGAGCATATTGTGTCTATATTATCGGTATCATTTTTTCTATCCAACAGTGCTCCCACTGTTCCTTTCACAGCCTTAGGAATCTGGTCCACGTACTGGGGCTTGATAAGAGCCTTTAGATCGTCCTCCAGTATCTTAGTGAAGTAGTTTTGTAGCTCCGACCCGCGGAAGTGCGAGAGGATCTCTTGCCAGTCTGGAGGGTCCTAGTAAGAAACATTTAATGATGAGGCTAAGTCAAGAATAGAAGTTACAATGAGCATTTAGCCATATATTTATAAACAAAAAGCGTAAGTTAACCAATGGTTACTGACAACAAGTCTGACTCAATGTTATAATGTTCAGTCATATGACATACAGGAAAAGGTGATTTAAATATTGATTGGATTGCATTACACTATGACTAAATAGAACCAGTTCAGGGGAGGTGTTTGGTAGGCCTTTTTTGGGTGCCTCAATGAGTCATACAAAGAGACCAGAGAGTGTACTGAACCTGAAATTAGTATATTTGAGACAAATTAGACTAGAATGAAGTTTCATTTCAACTTTTAGCATACAACAGGATGTCTTGTTAAAATGTAAGGTAGCATTGATATTGTTCCTACAGGGTTATATTGATTTTTAAACTCAACACATAAATGTTTATCAGTTAATTTTAGTATGACCCTTTGAGAGCAGAAACTTAGCTACAGTCATTAAGAAAAACTTACAGATAATATAAATAACGGCAAAAGAATGCAAAAAAAAAACAGAGTATGTAGCAATGATCATGCCCATGATAACTGAAAAATTTACTTCTTACAGAATAGCGGCCCAGATTGGGCTTCTGTTTTCCCGCAAGGATCTTCAATGCTGTAGACTTGCCAATACCGTTCTGGCCAACAAGCCCCAATACTTCACCAGGACGAGGAATCGGCAGACGATGTAGCTTGAATGAATTCTTGGAATAACGATGTGTTGTGTGTTTCTCCAAGTTCGATGGGATGTTGATGATGGTTATGGCATCAAAAGGACATTTCTGTAAAGAAAATAATGCTGCTAGAAAATAAATATTGCAAATTTATAAGAAATCAGGCCTTTACCCAGCAGTAGGACACAAATTTTAAATATGGGGCATTTGTTCAATTCATTACCTGTATTTTAAGACATTAGAATAAAGTGAAACTACTTTTGAATTGCTTAAATTTATTGAGAAGGGTTTTATATTGTAATGTCTAATGATATTTTAACCAGCAATTTTAACTGTTTGATTGACAACATATATCAAGATGGCCAAGACAATTAAGATTGCATTAAGAATTTTTAAGAAGATTTATATTTTTTTTCTTCTCAATGTGTAATGTTAAGCTGGCTTTATGGTGCCACCATGACTAATTTTTATGTCCTTCTCTGAAAAGTGTCTAACAAATGTTGATTGATCTCTTACCTTGACACAGATACCACAACCAATGCATAGCTCCTCGGAGATGGTGGCTATCTTGTCGTTAGGCGTCACCTCGATGCAGAGCTTGCCCATTCTTACCACTGGGCAGCTCTTTTTGCACTCCTGCCTACATCGTTTAGGCTTACAGCGATCGGCGTTCACGATAGCGATACGCGTAAGCTTGTCCGTCTCCTCATGTTGTTTATTTCGAGACATAACTGTAAACGAGAACCAATATTCAAACACTGATCAACACAGCTGTAATAACCAATTTAATAGTTTCGTTAAATATGTGGCACAGATTTCACACATAACCTCAACTTGTAATTAGTGTTTGCTTATTTTCTGAATTATACAAAGGACATAAGAGAGTAAATTAAATAATACGTTAATTTATCTAATGAAAATGAAATGGGGACGTGGAAACAAGCCTATACCTGGTAAAAGAGAGCGAACGTTGGCAAAATTTCGCCTACGTTCGCGTGTCCCTTTACTTCGAAATGTCAAAAGGAAGGATTTTTACCCTTTCCCTCATAAGCGTACTTGACAGTTTGGTTCAGCTATATAAAAAAACGCTTGTAATCTAATCTGGTTGCAAATGTCTTAAACAGTTAACTTATACCTTAACACCTATTTAACATTTATTTCTACCTACAGTTGTACAAAAAAATATTTTGATTTTGATACTAAAAATGAATTGAGACGGTCTAAAATGAAAAAAACACATGCATTTTTCACTTAAGACATGGCTGTATGGAGTTATATCCATTTGTCGTGTTTAGAGGGACTAAATTTAAAAATAAATCTGACATTAAGATTTGAAAGCAAAACAAAAAAAAAATTGTCGAGTTATGTTGTTCAGTTTTCACGAAAGCAAAGTTGAAACTTGATTAAATTATTTAGTTGATATTCATTTGATTTGATATATTTCTTGCTTAGTGTTAGAGGCTTACAAATATATATTATAGTAGGCACTTAATATTATATTCTGTGCAGTACAAAAACTTAAGTACCAACGCTTTGTAATATTTGCTTTTAGCTAAGGTCTGGAAAAGAAAGTCTGAGCTATTAATAATCTGGCCTCCAATTTAGAAGTACGTAATGTTAGAGGTTTGTATAGACAGTCTAGAATCGGCAATTAACGCGATTCACGGCGGTGCAGAAGAATTAGAAATATGCAGTTCTCTAGCCGAAGGAGGACTTACACCATCACTTGGACTTGTAAAACTTATTTTGTGTTTGGTGAGTACCTATGTATAGTGTACTATTGTGCTCAGCTTTTATTTTCTTGTTTCGCTTACATTTACTGTTATAGAGGCAACAATATTCGTAAGTGACTTGATTGATAGATGGCCAAGTCCATCTATAACTATATAACTTAATTGAGACATAATATCTAAATAAATAATTGGGGATAAATTTACACCAAGTTACCTAGTGCCAAGCTAAGCAAGGCTTGTGTTATGGGTAGCTAGACAACGGAGTATACTTACTTAAATATACAAAGTTAATATTAACATCTATAATTCATATACAAACATTCATATTGATCTGCTAAATGTTTGCCCGCATCGGGATTTGAACCTGAAAACTCTAGATTTATAGTCAAGGTACCACTTGGTCACCTTAATTTTCAATAATTAGGCTAATAGGGCTTGCAATCCTGAGATATTTGGGATGAATCATGAAAGATTTAATTTATTTACCTTACTGAAGGATTACATGAAATAGCAATAGCATCAAATAATTTTCAGGTTAAAAATATAGGCACAGGGAAACCTATACATAAGACATGTTCGGAATGTAGATGCCCTGAATTGCATCAGGTAATGTTTTTAAGCACTTTAACTTGATTCTATACAAGCCTTTGTGCTACTGCTTATGATTTGAATATAATTATGATATATTTCCCAGAAACCACGGCTGAACATAATGATAAGATGTAGGGCTGGTTCAGATTTTTGCTATTCTGAAACAGAAATGGACACAATGCTAACAGATTTAGCTATAATCAAAGCGATGGATGTGGATAGATTTGTCTTTGGAGCGCTCACTGATACACAAGAGATAGATGAAGAAAAATGTGCTCAGATCTTAGCCAAAGCACACCCTCTGCCACTAACTTTTCATAGAGCTTTTGACTTATGTAAAGATCCTATATTATCCTTAGAAAAGATATTGGAACTTGGTTTCAACAGAGTCCTCACAAGTGGACAAAGATCTTCTGTAAGTGATCAGCAAGCATTCCAACTTATATCAGATTTGATGGGGATTTTTAAAAACCGAATTGAAATAATGCCAGGTGCTGGTATTAATTGTGATAATGTTGGAAAGTATATTAAGCTAGGATGCACAATAGTACATAGTTCCTGTAAAGCAGTAAAAGTGTCACCTAAGACTGATAATAATTTGTCTATGGGAACTGGCACTACTGAGAATATTTGTTATACACATGAAAATAATGTTATTAAACTTAAATCTGTAATAAGAAATGAGAAACAAGGCCTTTATAAATAAAAATTGATTGTTCATAACAGTGTTTCGTTTCATTTTTATGGACGCAGAGGCGTCTCTAGCCCATGTAGCGCCCGTGTGCAAATATTAGCCTAGCGCCCCCTAGTAAGCGCGCGGTCAAAATGGAATGGGTACAAAGTACAAGAAACAGTGCCCCCTAGGACCGCTGCGCCTGTGTGCAACGCACACCCTGCACCATAGGTAAAGAAGCCTCTTTACGGACCCATAACCCCTTGACGCTTTGCTACGTACAGTGGCTCTTAAACCTAAAGATACATTTGTATCAACAGGCAGTTTATTTAGTTTATTTTATCAAAGTATAGTCCCTGCGCGGTTCTGTCTTAGTATCGTGTCATAAGAAAGCTCGAAAGGGACGCACACAGGCATTAATTATACTTGTGCGGTTATGTTAAGCCAACTAGCAAAAAATCCTACTTATTCGACGGTCAAAGGTTTTCCTTTCCAAATCATTCCCATTATGATCACTGATGCTATCAGCTAATGACGGGTGCTCACTAGCGATACGGTACGCCTGATTCTTCAGTGGAATTTTAAAAGCGCAACCCGCCGCACTCATTGATAAAATGCTGCTTCAAAATGAAAATCAACAAAATATAAGTGCTAAAGGTATTGAAATAAGATTTAAAATTAATTGCCTTAAAAAGGCCTTCACCTTTTCAACACCACGTTCAATACCGAAGTCATCACTAACACGCCAAGTTTTTTTTGTAACGAAACTAAACTTTATTATGGATGCACGTCGAACACTTTTACAATGTACGCGTTGGTTCATATATCTGTCATTGGCGTTGAACCTATATATAGTGACGGATATATCCGTCTATGGCGGTGAAAAGGTTAAGAATGAAAAGAACAGAACCTCAAGCGGTAAATGGTTTTGATAAAGGTACAAATTAAGGTAACAAGTTCCACTATTCTTCCAATATAACTGTCTATGGGTTCACTTGACCGCCCGAGTCAAGCTTTGTATTCTCGTGCGTCATTTTCTTATGCCACTAGTTAGACAAGACGCACAACGGGGTAAATTAATACTACGCGGTCATGATAGGGTCGTTAAAACATAAAAAAACATCCGTGCCCGTAAGCTTTTAGTACACAGCATCTGATTTTTCTGAGGACCAAAAAATACGATTTTAAGGATTCTACGTGTTACAAGATGTCACAAAAATCATTAAACGGATAATACTTAAAAAATCCGCTTCAGTACCTACCCTTTTAAACGTTAGGGATATGATAACAAGTTAAAATCTGAATAAATGTTTCGATGTTATTATAAATCCATATGGTTAATAGCTCCAAGCATAGCAGAATGACTCAAATGAGAATCATTTCGCCGCGCTGAACAGTTATTATGTTCAGGCTGTAATGGGGAAAAAAGGTCGAAGCGAGTGCTTCCTGAAAACATCGGTAGATATTGTGGCCCATTTATCATGGCGCCATATTCCCGCACAAAAATGTCCGCCCGCGCTCGTTTAATGATCCTATTACCGCGGGCTCGGGAAACAATATCGGGACACGAGACGACTGACTGTGGCCTCTTATAATAGAGTAGATTACTGCGAATGCTTGTAATCAGCGTCAATCATTTGGCCGTTTTGGGGGTGCATTTTCGCCGGATTTGACCGTTAACGGTGTTTCTTTTTAGCATTTCGTGAAGTAAAGATTTGGTTCGTCGGCGACTTATTTGTTCAGTCCTTGAATTTCTGTCACTAGTAAGAAGTAAAAAAGAAAAGTGTTTCATCCCATTTTCATCTTTACACTTTATTGAAGTAGGTAATAAAATCTATAGCCCCAAACGACCTAATTAAACATGGTTAGGGGCATGCATGGGTTAGGGTTAGGGTTTCTTTTGCTTTCACTTTTACTATCAGATCATATGGTACATACATACATAGCCTATTTCAGCTTAATATTCCAAAGTATTTTGTAAATGTAAAATTACTTACTTTACCGAATAAGATGATCCTGGCATCCTATAAAACAATACTTTGTATTAAGATTAGCAAAAAAAAACATCTTCTAACGGGACGGGGTGGTGGAGCACTTTCATGAATTCTAAATATTCCATTAAGAATTTCTTGTTATGAATAGGAACATAAAAATACAGCTTAAAAGTACTTACGCACAATTTGTCACTTAAGCGTTGGATGATTGATGAGGTTTTGGGTAAAATTCCCAAATGGCAAGCAAGAAGTCTAACCACAATGTTTAGTCCTTGTTATATTTTACACTCTCCGTTCATCATAAAGAAGATTTTTAGTTAAATGCAACTCCAAAACTCAACGGAAGGGACTTCAAGCGAAGGGGCTATTTATCTAGGTATTCTTACATGAAGTTATCTAATGCAATAGTATTTTCAATTGAAATTATGTATGAATAGAAGTTCCTTATTATAATAATATCTGCCTACCTACTTGGAGTTGTCATGGACTTACATGGGAGTGTTGGAAATAGGTAATTGGATAATTTTGAATAAGCAATAAAACGGTTTCAAAGTGATATTTTATTCTACATTACGTAGGTAACATTAATATCTCGTTATTCTAAGGTACAAAATAAGGCTATATCGTGAGATGTGAATACGCTTACTTAAGGCAGTTTTTGCTTTTCGTGTAGTGCATTATTTCTACTATTTACATCGACTTATAAATATTTTTCTTTTACATTGTATAGAGATAATAGACTTGGTCGAGTTGCACTCATGTACAATTTAGATAAAGCGTTTAATTCTTGCAATTATAAGCGAAAATTCATCTAGTTCCAGATACTTATGTGTTAGTTAAAACTAGATCACTAAGGCAGTAATAATTAATTCCTACGTTTTAACCTAAATCGAAAACTGCCTATATGCCACGACTAGAAATAAGATTTCTTATACTATATTAAGTTCGTACAGTTATTGCAGTAAGGGTTAGAAGATTGACATTTTGTAATTAAAATATCCATAGTCTCTCTCAAAATACCTAGTTTTATATGAATCTCCACACAAGAAGTGCGTAAAAAAAACTTCAAACTTCTTACAGTACAGTGAAATAAATAGCCAGTAACATACAAGACGTAGGGCCATGCCATGCGACTTTTGAACGAAGATTTCTGACCCCGTACCGAGAAACGCTATTTTATACGCGCTATCGCATTACAAGTATGGGTTACCCATTGCCTTGGTCACACAAGGTGAGTAAAATCATACTAATAATAAATTAAGTCGTTTCATCCGTCCTTGTTATGTTGAAAACTATGGTAACCCCGCAAAGTAACGTAACTGACCTCTTCCACTTGTACTAGTGTGACCAAGGTTAGCCTTTAAGAGCTATAGCGTTTATCTTTTAAGAGTCACCAGTGGGATTTAACAAAACTTTTCCAAATACATCATTATGTAGATAGGTACCTAATTTATAGCGATGTCTATTAAGTAATTAGTTTTGGCTGTGAAACTATTAAACAAAAAGGAACTCAAGCTCCAAATAATTATAGACCTGCTACATATCATCGATATCTGCAAACTTTCTTTTTCTTCGGGTAATACGTAACTATGCTTGTATGGGCACACGAGCATACTGGGGACTCTTAATTATTTAAATACAATAACCTCTTATTGGTGGGGTACACTATAGTGGTATTACAATTTTAGTGTTATACTATAACGGAATGTCTGTTAGTCTTTTTGTCTGGCACGTAAGGTTCCAGTTTGGCTGGTTCGGTATTCAAAGCGCTGTAGTCGACGGGAAAGGGAGGTTGGGGTAGGGTGTCTTTGGATGGTACGAGGACCCACTGCCCCGGCCCGTTGGGGTTCTTCCCCATCAGCCAGTTGGTGAAGCAGTGCACGTAGGTGCCGTAGTCCAGGATCAGATAACCGTTCTGGAATACAAAAGAATAGTTAATCAATTTCAGTACCTACTGACCAACTACGGTCCTGTAGCTACAGGACCGTAGGTGTAGTTGAATTTAAGGTAGGGCAGCGGTGGTTACGAGTAGTGCGGAAGAGAACTAAGGAACCCTATTTCACGCGAATCCGACACACACTTGGCTGGTTTTTAAAGTAGGGCATTGCCCCACTATGCCACCCCCTAGCTAAGGCCCTGCTAAGCTAGTCTTACGTATAGGCTTGATCGTATGCAGTATACTAAAAAAATACTTTAACTGCTACCTACTTACTTATCGATCGTTTGACAAGAGGATGAAGTTCAAAAGTGAAAAGGCAATTCACGGCTTTTGCTAGGCTGACTTTACTAAATATATATAAGCTCTTTAAAACTTTAGAGCAATACCTACTTATAGGACGAGTACATAGAACCATTTTTTTAATAGGTCGGTATCGCCAATCTTCGTGTTTCTAAAACAGAAGTGACAAATACACTGCGAGAGCGATTGTGATAGAACGAAGATTACTGAAAGCCACCAAGGAACAGGTAAACGTCTATGGATGGAAGGTACGACACAGTTAATAAGGCACGTCGTATAGGGATGAATGCTTTATGACGCCTTAAACGCTGCTGTGCTGTGCTACATTACAATTATTTCAAGAAGTAACTTCGGCAAAGCGATCATCAGGGTTGTCATCGGAAATACCATCTTATCTTCTTTACATAGTATAAAGTAAAGTCGCTATCCGTTCCTGTCTGTCCTAAATCTCTATTGTGTATCCATGTTCCGCAGCCTTCTCCTTCTAAACCACGCAATGGATTTTGATACAGTTTTCACTGACATTTAGAAAATTTCTTATGGAAGGTTCTTATGTACATTCCATCCCGATTGTAACCGCGCGAAATCGGGGCGGGTCGCTAATAGTAAATAAAATTAAGCGAAGTACATCGCTGCATTTTGATGAAGGGCAAGTATTATCTAATGGTCCAAAAAAGCATGTTTAATTTAAAAACAATCCTTGTCGACTTATGCAGAGAGGCAAACTTTAAGTAATCGTACTGTACCGATGCTGAGATCTACACACGAATACATGGACGCATTTCAAAAAAAGAGCTCCCTTTCCAAGGAGCAGTTATTTTATGAAAGTAAAGAACAGCTACTTATGGGACGGCACTCACGCTTGTCAGGCGGTCATGAGCTGTGTCGATAATTTCTTCGACTCGTTGGGCGCTGAGGCCGATGACGGAGCGGTAAAACGCCGCGAGCGCTGCCTTCGTTATCTCACCACTACCTGCGAAATGCGCAAATACTTAATTATTTAAATTGAAATGGAATTAATTTACGTGCGTTGGCGGTATTTAGCTCAGTTTTAAACTAGGACATACAAATTTTAAGTATGAAAATGACTTCATTTACATCGCTTTCCTGCAGGTGCAGGAGCGAGAATAGAGCTTATCCATAATTATTTTTACTTGATTTAGGTTATGTTTTTTAAAATAATTTACGATCTTATAAAGTTTAGTCTCACATAAGAATTTAAAAAAAATCAGTAGCGTCTTGTTAGCTTAGACAATCTTGTTAGTGACATAAAACCAGCGTCAAACGCAGTCGTTTTGTTTGCGAATCTGTAATCAGCATCAGCGACAGACAATAAATGATTACCCATGTACATAATAATATAGTAGCTAGTCAGCCAAATTTAGACGTGCCTTTGTGAAAATTTACAGCAGCTAGCTTTGAATTACGATGAAAGTCAGACGAGTGAACCGAAGACAAAGAGTTGGCGAGGGGAAAGGCATTCATATAAAACATGAACGAAACAGGAAGCCTGCTGCGCGATGCAACTGAATTTTGGCTGCAGACGTTGCGCGAAGTGCCAAAAGTTGGAATGTACCCAAATCTCCGAAATAATATAAATCTTGAACAACACAAAAAAGAGATCCATCCAATATGGAAATGTGTTTGGCTTTCTGTGTGTGGTAGTGTATATTGGAATGCTTCTTTTACTCTAAACGTAGCTATGTAATAGTAATGCAAACTGAAATCCGTCTAATAAATTTGCCTGTCATCTATTCCGGTCCCTAGCTTCTGTAAAAGATAACAAATCAAATGGCAGCACTCCCATTTGGTTTTCTTTTTACACAAAAGAGGGGAAGACTGGAAAAATAGGTACCATTAATCTGTAATCAATCGCCAGCCCGAGTTTTATATTCCGTTCTCACGCGAAGAGAACAAATATTTTATGTTTTGGGCAATTAGCGTGATTCACGAGGTCGCACGGCCGACGGTTTTACGTCAAAAAGTCGATTCGTTCTCACGGCCGTTACCAATTTTGATTGTCATTGCCATCAATAAATTAAATTGAAGCATTTCAATTAAAAACTTAAGTTAGCTGGCAAGCCACGCTATTTCTAGAAGTTGAAATTAGTTTGTTGATTGAATTGTCAATTTTAATTTTTGACGGTAGATTACCGAAAACGTACGGTGATAATTTTATGATGAGAGTTTCAGCGTTGAATAGAGGATCGTATTTCAATTTTGTTAACTATTTAGATACCTATTAAATTTGTTAAGCAAGCTGTCTCCATGAACTCGTAGTAGGCACCATGTGCCGTCAGAGGGTTCCCGTCGAATTAATCCTGTCGATCAACCTGCCCGGCCGCTTGTAAATCCACCGCCCACTCGGACCAAGCTCGATCGGAACAAGGCTTTTTCTGATAACCTAGATAAAGACGCGTTAAGCTCGTCAATTCAGACCGACCTTATTGTTATTTATTTTCCATTTATAAAGTATTTATTTTACTATAATAAACTATGGACGATAGGGTCCACAGGGCAAGTGTTAAGCTCAAATTGGATAGTTTTTTTTTCTGGTACGCATTTCCTACTAGCAATTTTTGAAATGACCATTTCCTGCAATGCTACGTTACTTACAGACGAATGGGCCGTTTAGTGTAATAATTACGCACAACACACACTTTATTTTCGTTATCAGCGTTCCATGGATAGATTTTTAGAAAAGTCGATTGATTAGACGACTTTAAATAATTTCCATGCGTGATAAATAATCATTCCTTGGTCAACAATGATTTATGTTTTTTTTCATAGTCAACATATCCCGTGGGTTCAGTTGACCACTTTGAAACTCTAGGGGTAGGTATATAAGTAAATAAGTTTTACCTATTTAGAGTTTAGTTTTAGAAACCATAGTAAACCAACTAAAAAATAACCTAACTGGCCGTAGATGATGGGTTTCCGTTTTGTATCCCGAAAACAATTTAATAACAAGTGAAGCGAAAAATTTAGGGCTCGATTTTGTCCCGAGCGAAAAGTGTTCATAAAAGGGAAAACCCTCAGAAAGAATAAAAGGCTTCATGTCATGTACCTATCATCATGTAGAAATGATTTAAATTGGGAAATGAAGGGTAGAAAAGTAAGTAAGCAGCTACAAGAACAGTAAGGTACGTATTGAAACTCGCAATTAGCTGAAAATTAGAACCATGCTTTCCATTTTCCATTTTTAGGGTTTGGAATCCAAAGTCAAACTCTTTTAGTTTTGTTAAGTCCGTTTGTTTGTCTGTCTGTATGCCACACTTACTTTATCTCAAAAAGTATAAGAGTTACATGCCGAAATTCTGTACACGTATGACATCTATCCCAAGTACAAAAACCAAGAATTAAATAAAAGTAAATAAATGTTTTAGTCCCGTAATGAAGGGGAAATTATTTGTTATTTGTTTTTAACCTACAAAATAGGCATAATATAGGTATTTAACAATAATTATCAAAATGTTATCGTCGATTTTATGATTTAGGGAACCGTTTCGGAATTATTGAGATATTAAATAAAAAAAATCATCTCCCCATTGTAATTTCACCAAACAAATCTTTAAAAAATGCTCCTGCGTTTATTTTCTTTTTAATTATCTCAATAAGTATAATAACGTATATAATGGATATTTATAGAATGCCTGTCAGGCATTTTATGGCGCCTTATGCAGCGCATTCAGTATTCGTAGGCCCTAGCACGCTAGCTTTTATCGATGCCATAAAGCATATATCCCTTTCTAACCAGTATGCTTGTGCAAGAGGGACAGGTGCGTTTATGTGAGCGATAAATGCTAGCGTGCTACCTAGAGCTGGTACACGGCCGCGTGCCTATAAAATAAACTTACTTGTTCTATCGACGACGTGGAACAGTATCTTGCATAGGTACTGTAGATAGAGGGGCAGATCGGAGAAGCGGCGGTGCTGGCTCAGCAGCAGCGCCCAGCGTGCCAGCCAGCCGTCCAGCGTGGTTCGGCCCGGGTACCCGCCAGCCTCCGGCCCGCACACGCGTTTGTAGTACGGCAACTCGCCATATCTGGTAAACGTTACATGTATGATATTGACATCGGTCTGACCACTACCTCCACGGGTGCAATTTTTTAATATCACCAGGTGACTAAAGCTCACTAACTTGTCGAATCT
This sequence comes from Ditula angustiorana, assembly GCA_963691745.1. NCBI lineage: Eukaryota > Metazoa > Arthropoda > Insecta > Lepidoptera > Tortricidae > Ditula > Ditula angustiorana. The sequence continues at coordinate 6,066,292 of OY829490.1, read as the reverse complement.
CTATGAAAGACGGAAGGAGTCCAATAAGTTCCACTGATGACTAGGAATTCGCACATGCATTTGGACATGGTTAGATGCAGAAGTCTAGCGACCATTCGATTGTGGGGCGTTGAGGGACCCAAAGGCAAACGAAATACCTAAACCGGTGCAAACGTCGTCTTTGAACCATAATTTATTTGAAAATAATTTACGAATCGAATTTATTAAAATTATCATTGAAATAAGACAATTTGACGGTTTAAATAACCGTCAAATTGTCTTACAATTTTAGGTAGGTATTGCAACGAATGAAATTCTCGGCGTTACGAGCACTTTTCAAACGTCGGGAACAAACTGGAGCAAATTATTACCTTGCTACTCCGTGAAACCAGTGTGTACGTGCAAAACGGCTGCATCTCTGAGACATATATTTTCATGCAAAAACCCACCCCTCTCCGCTTCCACATGAAATATACATCACACAGACTCAACTATTAACCACCACCACCACTATACATTATCGACTATCAGTTTATACATATATGCGTCTTTGAGCAAACTGACTGGTGAACTTAAATAAAAGCTTGAAAAATCTTACTCAACACAGAGACTAAAATGTGTTTTATAACTGAAGTTCAGAGTACGTAACTGCCTTGGTTCTCCTCGCTTGGTTATCTACATAGAACAACGTCATGTTGAGGGGCAATCATGTCGCCCATTTAATATTCTGTCATAATATCCGGTCCCTTTGTGAGAAATGATCTTGTGACATGTTTACGGGAGGTACATACAATGAAACCGTCAATCGTAGCACATCTACGGGTACTACGGCGTATACGCAGAGGTAATGAAAGAGTATTAACTAAAAATAGCATTGTGAAAAAAAATCTCACGCAGACTAAAAAATATATGTCTTAATTGTTCCACGCTGCCTCATTTAACCTAGGAGCTTCATAAGATCGCTGGGAATTCGTTGCGAGCCTACGGTAAGGGCGGCGCGCTCGCTAATGACTCTCGCAATTTCGCAATTTCGCGGTCGGATGTTTTACAACACAACAGAATGTCAACATTGTTCCTCGAACTTAGATTTAAATGCTATCTGAAACAATGCCGGAGACTGTCAAACAAAGTTAAACTTATCAAACGTTAAAACAGGTCGACTGTAATAAAAATCCGAGGAGCGGTTCCATTTGTTTCGTCGAATCTCGCCTCCGAAACTGTCTCATGGCATTTTGTATCTCTTAATTCGCGAAAGCGAACCTTAATCTTGATGAATAATGATAATTCATTACTACGCGCCATTAATTATTCGAGTCAACCGAGTCGACTCACTTGGGAGGCAGCGGGTTGATGAACTGCTCGATGAATTCTCGCTTCACCTCCAACATTATATGGAACTCGGACGAGTCTGCCGACCAGTCGGCGAAGTGCGCCAGCTTCTGTAAATTACAGCATCAAACAAATTTAATTATTCTCTTTCATTATGGCAGCGCTAGTTAATCTATGTGGTTAATAGGCCGTCGAATGCGTTAGTCTTCGTCACCTTAATTATAACCCTAATAAAATAGCTTTACGGAGACATCTGCTTGCAGGTAATTTGTAACACATGTGAGTAGTTAGTCGGTATACGAGTGAAGATGTTAATTTTCTTGCATGAACCGTGCCGCACCTGATTTTCTCACAATTACAATCCTTCAGATGCATTTTGGCAAATACGCGGATTGCTAGCGTCAAAAGTCTGGTTAAATTAGCTTAAACCAAATTGCGCATTGTCTGTAGGACATTTTTGGTAAATAATACAAACATAATTCTAAAAATTCATTTAAAGTAGGTCACAATTTTACTAAAGAGTGTAGGTAATAAAAAACATTTGAGTTTATTTACGTACCTCGAAGAATGAATCGAAGTCTTGATCACAGATGACGTCATCACGATCGTGGTCAAGAAGCTCCGTGAAAAACAGGGTCATCTTTTCCATTTGCACCGAGCTCAGTTGGGCTAGAGGCTGCTCCTCTTCCAGGTCCAGGCATCCCAGATCTTCGCTGAACCGGTTGACCCATGTCGCTGCCAGAACAAATTAGTAAACCGGTTAAACATGTGGTACAAATACGACCCAGTTTGTCGGTACAATGCACATTGTCATTGTTGTCATATTGCCGTAGCATACATTGTACGCATGTATACTATTTGTGACAAATGGACATTTTTGTCCGCAGGAGTCTCATATTAGAGGGGTTAGTGTCAGTTACAAGATTATCTATAGATACAAAATAACACTCAATAATGGTAATAAAGTAGAAAGTAAAGATAATATTAATATGTGGCTTAAGTTAGTTTAAGGAATAGTACGTGGATAGCAGAGTTCGCTATTTAAGAGTTTATTATTTAAGGACACTAACATATGTTAGTGTCCTTAAATAATAAGAAATTCTACTTTACAGTAATGTTTTAATTACACCTATGGCTAAATCACGTTAGTTTAATAGATTATTATATCGCCAACATGTCAATAATGGCGGTATAGTGTTTAATTAAGTAACTCAACGTGCCGCCAACTAACGGATGGTCACGACACAACACGACGGCTCGTACAATACTAAGATTCGATCGTAAAATCAGGGGCCTATTTACCCTAGGGCTAGCTGGGCCATGGCCCGGGGCGCCAGGCTGCGAGGGGCGGCAGCCGCCCCTAAAGTGAAATACTTTATCGTCATTTAATGGGGCGCCAAAGCTAAATGGCCCAGGGCGCCAAATCTTTAAATACGCCTCTGTGTAAAATCAGCGGAAAATATATGTATCTTCACATAGCAGCGATCAAAAATATTTACACATGACTCTGTTATTGTTAAGAGAGTAAGAACTTGTGTAGATCTTTTTCCCCTTGGAGTGTTCAGCTTACTTCTGTTGCTGACAGTATACTAGGCTTAGTAAGTAAATTATTCTTATTCATTAATTAATTAATTCCTGACATAGGTAGCATATATGTATAGCTAAAAATAATTAAAAGATCGCCTCTGATTACAAAAGTTGCGAGCAGTTAAAATTTCAGTACACATCCAATATAAATTGTGTCGGCAGACTGACATCCTATACGGGAATTACGACCCTTGTTAGCCCTGTCGCCGCTCTGCCAACAAGTTTGTTAGGATCGCATCCACGCTGCCAACTACGCGCGGTCCCTTCGGTATATTAAAATTTTGCTGGGATATAACACTGCGACAAACTGAATGAATTTCCTCCGAATATGTAAGCATCTGCCTACGACTGAACTTCGAGACACTTAATTTTAAAAGGTATTTTTTAGCTTTCAACATTACAGGACATTGTTTAGTCAATGTAATTTATTTAAATGTGTTTCAATATCATTGTATTATAAAAAAGATAATGAAAATTACGCACACATTGTTTTTATTATGAAACTTGTCTTATTTCAATGCGTTGAATATTAAAACATGAATAAGTCTGTAAATAGCAATTTGACTCAGTATACTTTACTTAAAAAGCAGAATTTCATAACGACAGTATACATTTTGATGGATGTCCAAAAGTAAAAACCAGTTACGTTTTGTAGGTACTATTTTGATAGTTTTTTTATTGTATTTTAAAGCCGAAAAACGGGCAAGTTCTGGTTAAAATGAAATCTTTTGCATTATACCTTTTGGAGCGCGACCAATAGGACAAATATTATTATGTAGTAGACGCATAGTAGATGCGCGGCTTATTATTTACCCACGTATTGAGGACATTCTGCTGTACTTCAAGCATATTAGATGAGTGTATATTTCAGGAAGAACGTGTGGACCGAAGCAAATCCTCACGAATTTTTTATGAAGGTCTACCCCAGTAATGGGTATAACAGATGTTTTTCGAAACCCATCTGTGTGGTATCAGGAGGCAACGTAAAGGGGCGAACCATCTCCCCAGAGTAAAAAAGTAAAAACCACTTGGACTCAGCAGACAAGAAATATCGCGCGACAAACTGGAAATAGAGACGACACGAAACCGTTGAAGAGAAATGAAATGAAAATACAATTTTGAAGTAAGCATCACAGTTAGTTATTTCTGAGTCGTTTCACGCTTGTACGTAATGTTGTGGAATATTCGCAGTGAAGTGTTTATTGCATCGTTTCAGACGCAATGTTTCTAGTTAGCGTGGAAATGATGCTACTGGCTGAGTATTGAGTTTACCCTCGTGTCTCGAACATAACGAATGAAAAATACACAAGTACTAATGCTTACATTATTCTATAAAGTTTAAGTAGTATATAATATGTATTGTTTCATTATTTGCTGTTTTACAAGGACGGGATTTCTTTGGTAATCAATAAAACCATTAATAATAAGTGCTAAATAGTAATAGAGAAGCAAGAGAAGTAATGTGAACCATTAATCACACTCAAATTAAAAGGCGCTTGATTTTAAGGCCTTTGTTTAACCTAGCCTTATTCATACGCTTTTTTATTTTTTATGCGAGGCTATAACCAAAAAGTAACTGGTCACCAGATTTTTCAGGAAATCACCCGCGGCCGGTAACTTTTGAAAATAACGGCCGCGTTCGGTTTTCATTTACTGAAATCTCGTTAGTGCTAAACACAATTCAACGCAGGTTTCGATTTAGGAGCGAGTATAAGTATGGTTTTACATTTGTATTTAAAAATATTTATTTTAATTATATGCAGATGAACACTTAGATAATATTTTACAAGTTCACAATTCGCTTTAGGATTAATTGAAACGTTTTCAATGTCGGAAACCTGATACAAATTTAATTAACGTAGAAGAGCAAAGAAGAGAAACTTTAATACGTTAAAATACAATATACGTAAAACAATTTGTGAGAATTGGCTTGAAATGATAATAAAAATGCCAAACCAAACCTCGCAGTTTTGTGTAGACTGTGGCGTCAGCAAAAATGTTCGTTCGTAGTAGCTTTTTGACAACTTTTTGAATAATGACTAAAGTGTCATCGTTACCCGTTCATTCCATTATATTTTGATGCATAATCGGTGCATTCCCCTTCATGTGTAAACTTACATAAGCCGTTTGAATCCATATTTAAGTAAAGTAGTAAGTAAAGTCGAGTTCATTAAAAATAGTCAATGTTGTAAATAAACCAATTTTTGAAAAATGAGTATAGTCCCATAACCGATTTATACACTTGTATTTTTATTAGTTTCAAGTCAAATTATCTTTTAATTTTTGTAATCGAAATTTACTTTCAATTTTTTCATTTTTATTTTTTCAAACATTTAAATAAATTAAAATGCTATAGAATGACAACACAAGAAAAATAGGGTAATGGAAGGAATTGAACCTGCAACATCAGCATTCCGTGCATTGCGTTCGAGTCCTTCCATTACCCTAATTTTCCTTTGTGTTGTTACTCTATAGCATTTTAATTTATCTTTTAATTGTTTGTTAAAATTGAAGGACATGTGTCAAATGTTTGTTTACAATATTAGCCATTTCTATCGAACCCGACTGTACCGTCCTACAGTAAACCTATTGCAATTTTAGATTAATTCTTTTTCGATACTAAGATGAAACCATGTTGTACCTAACTGGCCTATCAGAGAGTTCCAACAGAAATATGAGCCGCAGGGGTACCTCGATTTGTGCTCGTATTTCTGTCGATTGCTATAATAAAATTGGGATACCTTTATTTTACAACTCGTCTCCACGTTTCTAAATGTCCACTAAAAAAGGTCGCAGGGAACCAATCTAAGATTTATGGGAAATTTTACCGAAGACCGTATCCGTATACTTCCTGTGGGTACTCGTGCATCACTTCGGCAAACTTTCTTGCGTGCTAGCTAACAAACGCTTTAACAATGCTGAATAACCTAATGGGGCTTCAGTTCGCTACGGTTTAAGTTAACGTTATATAGCAGCCACTGACCTATAAGTAAAATGGACTTCTAGTCAGTGTTTAAAAAGTGGCGTATGAAAGAAGGCTAAAAAGAAGACTAAATCGATATTCGCTCGCGCTGTCCGTCTGTCGGACCGATGGCGCTGCTGTCAATACTATTATTTTGTAAAGAAATCTATTTGCAACGAAACTCATTAAATTATTATTTTATGCAGTTAGACGTAAAGTTGTAAATCCAATGAGTATAAATGGTAAACTAATAATTTGCATTTGTAACATTGGCGTCAACCTGTATTCTTATGTCGTGCCGTTTTTCTGCTGTCATTTAGTATGAAACTGTACATCCATGCATTATAATATCATTGATAGCAGCCGAGCAAAGACTAGATATGCGTAACGCGTATGAATGAGGCATCAGGATCACTTGGCTTTTCGCAGACCAGTCTGCCCCGGTGATTTGTTAATATACAGCACTTTATTAAACGTCATATTCTATTTTGTGACAATATTAGAGGGCTGTTACAAAGCTGCCCTGGCCACGTCGCTTTTTTTTATTTATCTCCATTATGTAAGTGGAATGCACATTTAAAATATTTTTTTTAACCCATTTTAAATATAATACTAACATGATATAATAAAACAATCAAACTACATAAAAACTAAATATAAAATTAACATTAATACTAAAATTATAACTAAAATAAAAAAAAAGAAGGCCCCCTTGGCATGGTACCGAAGATACTGGCAGCATTACCTCTCTGTATAGCTAAGCTTATACGCTGTGCGAGGTAGCTGCCAGCTCTTCGGTCGCCTCTGATGTCGACCAGCCTCTTTGAGATCCCATTGAAGAGGCCTAGTGCACTAGGACCCCACGGACCATGGGTCTCAACTCCGAATAGAATAAAGTTATATTCGGAGCCGAGACCCTATATTTGTTGCTTTTGAGCTTTTCGGCCGCTTCAGCTGCTGGGCCTGCTTAAATCGAAGTTCCGTGGAGGTGAGACGGGGCCAGAATGTCTACACAGGTTGCATCCCACACAAGCACCCGTCCCAACTTCCACGAAACCAAGGTCATTCCGTCCGGTCTAATTGTGTGCAATTGAATGAAATTCAAAAGTGTATTCTTAACTCGTCATGGATTTGATGATTTGACCTATTAAGAAATTCATCAATGTGTATCTCTATACATGCAGATATGTAAAAATCTTGGTTTTTGTTTAGATACTACTTAGAGGTCTCTTCATGGCCAGCATATATTGCAATAGTTCATCTCAATGACGTGGGAATTTTCTCGCAGAATTTTAGATCTTAATGTGACTAACGTATGTAGAGGTATATTGTATCGGTACTTGCTAAAGTCCCTATGAAAATCTTACAATGCTCTACGAAAATTATGGGGTTTACATAAAGCATTATTAACATAGCTATTGATATATAATACTGTTTTGGATCACATGAACCTTCACGCCGCGTGCATCGTGCATCTAATAATGATGCCAGGTAATGTTTATTCATGGCTCCGCCAAACAACCGCGGGTAAAGAGATTTGACACACAATTTGAATACCTTCTAGACTGAGAACAACTTACGTTTTATTATGCCTTCCCCTCATTCCGCAGATAAATGTGTTGCATCTATGTAGCGCTTCGTACAGGTACCGTCTTGTATAATAGTGAGACAAATGAATGCACATCACAACTAGCACTTTACCTCACTGATCCTATCACGTATACCTGCCATACGATGCTGTACGCGCAGTGAAGAGATAAGAGCTATTTGCAATGACTTATTGGGAGTTCATATTGTTACGATACAGGAAATAAGTATTAAAAGGTATTATAAATGAATAGGGTAAAAATTCTGACAGATTTTTCTCTCAAAACTTTAAACCGAAAACCGACTTTACCGACTCAGCGTTTCCTATTTGTTTTGATTGAAAGGTGCAGGTAATTAACGTCAACTTAAATTCAAAGCATACCGCGCGTGTTCCCGTACGCGGAAAGGGCGTGGAATTTACTTATTAAACGCAGGATTTGGGCTCGCCCTAAGGGTGACCGAATTATTGCGTCGCACTGCGGAACCGTTGTTGTCTCAATCTGGAATTGGAACAATCTTGGTTAAATTGCCCGCTAAGTTTGTACTAGATCCACGAGATTACCTGTGAACGTAAAGCTTTCTCAGTAAATCTGATGTCGGACCGGGTATACGCGGGCTGGGCGAATAATTAAATGAGAGAGCGCAAGATGCTGGCTGACTGTGTTGTGTCCATGGATTTGTATTTCAAGAGCCTGGTGATTAGTGACCCTGGCTACGAAGCTAGAGGCCACTAATTCGATTCCCATAGAATGTAAATAATTAATTATATTTTATTTGTGCAAGTTCACTTCAGATTAAATTTTTCTTTGATGCATTTCAAGATTTCAATTGAATGGATTCCTGTAGAGATTTAATGTATTTTATTTTCATGTTATGCTCTACGCCCTTATTGAAATAATTGATACAAGTTAAGAATAAATAACTGCAAGTTCTTAAAAATAGTAAATATATCATTATCTACTAGACCGAGAGCCGACTGCAAAAAACATCTCATAATATAATTCAATTAATCCAGTTTTAGAGACAGCAGATATTTAGGAGTTTCAAACCTCTTGGTCGACCGGTTCAGCTACGCACGTTTTACACAGCGAAAGAGTGGGCCCACATTTCCCACATAAAAACCTCTTCATCATGTGTTATTATTAAAAATGTCGATGGAGTAAGATTTGTTTTTCTAGAGTTAAATGCAGTCTAACTAGAAAGATTGCCAGGCTGAGGTCAAGCTAATCAAAGCATAATGTGAACAGCTTTAGTTACTTGGAGCTTCGCAGCAGTTACATATTTAAGCTCAAATATTTATGGTTATACTTATTTTGCACCTGCTCAGCACAAAAGTTGCTCAAAGTATCCTTGTTATCAAACTGTTTGTTTTAATTACAGATGGGACCAAAACCGCAAATTAAAATTTTGTTTCAAAAGTAATGGAGAGTCCTTAGTACTAGAAAATGTTATCCATTTTCAAAGAAGTTTCTTTAAAATGTTATACATCTGTTTGAATCTTTAGTGCATCAAATAATTCATATTTGATATTAGATAGAAATAATTAACTTATTGCAAGCGTCCTCTATCTTAATTTGTGCCAAACCTTATTACTAAACAATCCGTTTGATTTTTTTAATACGAGTCCAAATTATAAAATAAGAAGATTTAAGTAATTACTATATTTTAGTCAGCACTAGTTAATTTTATTTTCAATAACAAAGCCATAATAATCGTTAAGCAAACGAACAAATCGCGTGTCTAACGTATTTTGATTTCCACTGATCAAACATACGATCGAAGCACAGTAAGGCACGCAGGCATAATTGGCCATGAGGATAAATTATTACCTTAATCCCTTAGTCAATACTCGACCCTTAATATCATCCCTGATCGAATCGCGTGATAAAGTTGCAAAATAGGCAATGAATACGCGATAAATAAGGAAGCAGATTCTAGGTCTCACCCTCTTCGGGACTGTTACTTGGCAAGCAAAAAATTCACTTAGGGCGCCGTAATCGCAAATTTGTTTGGCGAGCGTAAAACGAAACCTCTTTTCCATGGTGGCCCGAAAGCTGCAAAATAAATACTCTTTGTTTTTTACTTTATAATTGAATACAAGATTCATTCAATCGTTTTCCGCTGCTGTAAGCCTGCGGTACATATAGGTACAATTATATAATTTGTAGTCGTAAAACGGAGGTGTGCCGGGACCCCTCGTAAATTCCGGGCCAGACAGGGTTTCAATAAAGTTCCTGGCACGCAGTTTCTTTACCCGATGGACAGGTGTGTACTTGATATATCAAAACAAGGTTAAGCTTGCGATGTTGAAAAACGTTTTAATAAAAACATAAACGATGTGCAGAAAATAAAGTGAACTTTCTTCTTGAAGACGAGTGCGTTTATTAATTATAAAGAAATTATTTGAAAGATCCCACGAAAAGTATGTTGTATTAAACCATTCATTTCACATTTTAAGATAATGTGAGTTAATGTTTATTATGGCCTCAAAAAACGGTAACTTTTTATATAAATGGACTACATTTTTACATTTTTATTTCTGTGTATAAAAGTGACTTACGAGGATAGCGCTTTTTCTTTTTATTCTTTTTTCTATGGCTTGTATCTTAATGACAGATCTATATTTTGAGTTGATTAGGTAAGTAATGACTATGTATACGTAAAATTACATTGGACGGTCAAATTGTACAAAAAGCTATTTACATTTTTTTTCATGGTCCTCATATCAAATGAAAGTAATATAATTGAACAAATCCAGTACTATAAAGTACATACATATAGTATTAGTATCTACGTATGTACATATAATGTTAGTAAACCTACTCCTCTGAAAGCGTTTAACAGATTTCTTGTAAATATAATATCTCAGAGGATCACTATCAAACGTAAGAAATTTTACAATTCTCTCATCCGAGCCTAGGGGTTACCCATAACTCAGCGCTGGCAGGTGAAAGGCACCATCATTTTTAAAAAGCAGTAATAGGTGGGTGGCCAACAGCGCACTCAAGAGACTAAAGCATAACTTTTGATCCTCAAGTTTTGACAGGATTGGAGAAATTTATATAAACTGAATGCATTTAATTCGGCTTTGTAAACGCTGTGAGTACAAAAGAATATTTCATGAGATAAGGAATCGAATGGAACTTCAGTTCACAAATATTCTTTTATTTAAGGTGGAATAAAACATGGCCGCCGTTTTATCGGCGTCTCGGCTTTGTAGTCATGTTTACTCGTGTTGTACTTAATCGGATTAAAATTTATTGCAACGTCTGAGGCGGACCACACTCACTGAATTTATGATGACTCAGCTGGAACCATTCAAAAGGTGATTCAAAGAATCTTTTAAACACGGTTGCTGAATGACAAAATTTATTGAAATACTCTAACATATAAATAAAAGCGTATCATGTTAGGATTCACTGAAAAGGGATCTTCGTGGCCCAAACCTTTGGTGTGATGGATGGAGATTACTTTTGGGGCCTCTTGGTTTTCACCCGTTTTTTATTCCGGCTGCCTACTTGGCGCGCGTCAGGCGTCGTCGGCTGCGCGGTTACGTTTCGATCCAGCATGGTCTTGAATTTGTAGAACCCCATCTCCTTCACGTTGCTCTGTCGGGTGCTCCGCTTCACCGTCGCCGTGGATACCGTCGGTTCCAGTTCTATCTTTGCCTTGGATTCGTTCCGTTTATTTTGCTTTGGTTTTGTGTTTTCCTTCTCCTTCGTTTCTTTAGTCATTCTCAAAGTACTTTATGCACTTTTATCTAACAAGTAGGCATAAATGTACAAGCCATCGAGATTCTTTTAAATGTGTTTGACATTTTTAAACTTGACGTTTGATTTTTTAATCTAGCCGACCTAGACGTATGCAGAAGACCCGAAAAGGTAGAGTTCATGATCCGGTTTTCCCACGGTTTTCCTTCGAAAACATCCCATAAAGTGGGTTAAATCATCAAAAGTTGAACTTAATTCAAATATTATGCACGCAGTAATTTTATGAGCTTATAGTTTTCCTATTTTTCCGTATTTCGTCATGCTTTGTTACCTACTCTGTTATGTAAATATTTCATGCTCTACTGGGTCCTCATTGAAAATGTACCTACCCCCGCGCGGGTATCCTTTGTGGCAGCTGCAGTAGACTTGTTCAGCATTCAGCACACGACAAAGAAAAATATACAATTGGCAAACTATAAAGAAGATGAATGATATAATCGACTTCTTGGTAGCCAAGTTTGCGGTGTCTGTCTGTCACAGCCGGTATTCTTCGAATCGGTTTGCCGTACGTAGGTAAAAATCAGTTTTATATCATGTCGAGTTATCAAAAACTCACAGCCAAATATTCAACCATAAATTGCTGCTTAGAGAGTTCGCTGCTATGTTTTATTTTAAATATTAGAATGCATTTTTTGTATTTTCAGGAGGTAAGTATTTTGATGGTTGTGTAAATGGTTCTCCATCCGCGTTTGGATATTACAAAAAAAAAAACTGACAGCAATCCTCTTTATCTAAATCTAAGGAAAACGTGAGCTAAATTTCATATTTAAAACATATAACAAATTTTTATTTTTATTTATTTTATTTTACTTAAGAGCACGCATGACGCGATGGCGAACTCAACCCAACCGCATAGGCTTCTATCATTCTATTTCATTTGATCTCTAATAAGCATGTGTGGCTATTTTAAGGCCATTTGGGGTTAAAATGGTTTTGTAGGACTTGTTGAGTAGCAGCAGAAACCCATAAGAGAGAAAGTATTAAATGAAAAATTTGGCTTTACAATACGATTACCTATACGTTAAAATAAAAATAAAAAATGTCACCCGTAAAACATGTTTTTTTGGAGTTGATTATTCGTATTTTTTTATATATGCAGACTTAACTTAGATACTAATGTACCATGAGAAAATTGGAACAAATTATCTTGTCATAACCCCCTTCTCTCACACTCTCTTTTAGTTTCTACGTATACGCTATAATATAAGTTATCCGATGAAAAAGGAAGAATTTCTCAAGACGACCCGTATATTTTACTAAGATTAATGTTCAATAACACTACAAAAAATCTGGCAGCACGTACTCGTAACCACACCGATAGATCCAAACTGCGACAGTATGGAAGTCAGTACGATGCGCGCCCTTAAATACAGTGTGTATGCGCCAATGGCGTGACAACAAATATTTGGTGGCGAGCGATTAGGTTGCGACAGAAATAGGTGGAAATCGATCCGTGACGTGCCTACTGGGCTTGATTCAAAACTATGAACAAGCTGAATAAGTAATGCGTCCGGAGACGTTGTTCGCTTCACTGTCACATAAACGCGGGTGACTTTACCTACACAGTTTGTTTGAAACCCGAGGTCTCAACTCTTACAAAATATTTATAGCAATTATTATTATTTACTTATTATTTTGATTGCAAGCATGGTTTTAAGATGTTATAAATTGAAATCAGCGAGCGATACATAAGATTATAGCATTAATGGTGCAGGTAACTTATCCAACGGTTTTTAATCGGAATGAAAGATAATGACCTCAAAAATAGCAGAAGTCTTTGCTAAGATATTCTATTCGTTACCTTAAAAGTCTAACATTATTTTGTGTCTGCATCTTAAGATATTTATGGCTAAGGATCTTTTGTTTCTAAATATCTTCTTAACTATGCTTCAAATGATGCTGAAAACATTTCACATACTGATGAGCATAAAATTGCCTACTAATTTGACCTAAGATAGTTATTTGCATAATTAATCCTCTTCGAGGTAGAGCCCGAAAAGTGGAGAGCGCCCACCCAGTTCTATATGGCAGATGTGAAAGATTTCCATCACCGGCTGATAGACCAGTCTGCTAGAGATTTTTTTATGGAGGTGAATTTTCAAGCACCCTAGGGGTTTCAGCAAAGGACTTTTTTTTTAAAATTCTATTTCTTAAGTGGGTGAAAGAGGGTAAAATCGAAGTATTAATCTTTTTCGTTACAAGTTGCTATTGCTTGAAATTTTGCAGAAGTACTCTTAAGTGAGTAAGAAGGCAATTAGTGTCATTCAATCCATTTAAAATAAAACTCTCTATGCTGAGCCCATTCGGTTCTTATTCTTACTCATGTTTTCTTGGTTTTCTTTTCCGGTTATTGATTAGTATAATAAAGAAATTTTTTCTCTGAACCAAAATACATGATACTATTCTAACGAAGGTAGGAAAGGGTTCTAACCGTAGGCGTGACGAGCAAGCGACGGTGCGTGTTTATTAAACGTACAAAAAGTATAGGATAGTGTTTCGTTTAACTGATTTTCCATGTATCCTACTACTTGTGTATTATTTTTTGGATTATTAATATATAAAAAATATTAAAATATATAGTTGCTTTATTAATAGTGCAAAATACAAGACCCACACGCAAACAGCATTCATAAACATATAAATAATGCTACTCGTACCATAGTAACAGAATACTGATTAGAATAAATTAAAACTTCTTTAGCCAACATCGCCAGATGTTCTAGGTAATAAATCACCCAGCCAAAACTAATAATCGAAGACTAATGTTTCCATTTTGCTGTATTTGGTAGAAACGTCAGCCTTTTGTTTGGCACATTGAATACAGAATGGTCATTACTATGTCTGGTTTATAACAATCCTTGGATACATTTAATGAAGAGGGACAGTTCAAATTGGGAGCTAGCAAATGGTCATGTCATTGGGCATTAGAGATATTTAAAAAAACATAATTCTACGATAACGTAACAGCTAGTTACATTTATGTGTAGCTTTGCCTATTTCGGTCTACGACTGGTTTATGGAGTAGAGATATCTCTTCAAATACTATAAATTTCAAACTGCAAAGTTATGATTCAATAAAACGCGTGAATGCTGAAAAGTCATTGAATTCCCGTTTCAAAGTTTATCGACGCCGGATTCGATGAAGTGTTTAAATTCTTCGAGTCTGGATTCCTCAACTTGTGTACCGGAATTCCTTAAGCGTGTGTTTTTAGGATCGAGGAATGTCGCATCCACGAGCATCCTCGGGGCGGACCCTAATGTGCCGGCCTATTGTTTAAAACGTGCTGGGTCAGCACCTAACCACTTAAGGTTAATAGGATCTTTATCGCCTCAAAGAGGAGATAAGTAAAAAAATATGTTAGGAAATACTTTTACGTTTTCAAAATACTTAAAACTTTTACGTTAAACGACTTGCCCCGCAGCGTAACAGTAAAAACAAAGCTTGTTTATTCTTTCTTCTCTTGTTTTAATGTATCATTATTAACAAATTTATAACAAAAACAAACGTCAACAGAGACATAATACAGCGCCGCGAGGAACTTTGCCATTTTTTGATTCGCAATTTTCTTTTTATTACTATTCACGTCATTCCTGGCCCCATATTTCAAGGCATCAACGGCGTAACTTGTCGGGAGGGAGACCTCGCTTACTCTTTCCAAACTTTGCTGGGAAAAATATAATAATTTCCGTGAAACTTTCGTGTAGAAATTACTTTCGTGTATTGCGAGAAAATTCAGGTGCTTCTAATAGCCAACGCGAGCCAACAGCTGCTTCATTGTTGAATAAGTTAACCAGGGATTGAAATAACTATGGCCTAGATGTGCTCTTGTTAATCAAATTTTAACAAATAAATACTTTGTGACTAAAAGTTACTGAAGAATTTAATTAGGGAGCTACCAAAACCTACGCTTGGGTTTGGAGAAAGGTCAAATTAAATCATGTGGATCAAGTAGGCGCAACAATCAGTTACTCATTTACGCCTCTGTAATGAGAGCAACTATAATTTGGCTCAACGCGCTGGACCAAATATGAAAATTAAGTAGAATATTTCACGCTGATTAGCATATTTGCACGAGAGTGGGCCGGGTTCGGTCGCCAAATACTGATGCATAAGTAATATACTCAAACTAGAGTATAATCGGGCCTTTAGAATAATCTATCGGTGACGTAACTGTCGCTTCATGATTAGCTAATGGTACTCCCAAAAACGACGAATCTGAAACTACGGGACTGAATTAATTAGTACTACGTGGTACTACATAATGAAACTGGGGACGTTACATATTAGTTTGATAATTAACTATTCAGTGGGTTTAGTATATTGAACAGTATAAATACAAACTTGTTGCACGTAATTTAGCGCGTCACTTTCAGCTTCGTCTGAACCTTTGACACAATACGAACTCTGTTATTTTACTTATGTTACTGATAATTTGGTGTTGGAAACTTACGTTGTATTCACAGCGGATTGGTGTTACGAATATTTAATTAAAAGGTCTCAATTAATTGTATTTTAGTTAAGTTTTCTCTTTAATTTTACTATATGCATTCATTTGAAGTGTAAATATTTTGTTCTAAATAAAAGGTCTCCTAGTTTTCTTTTATGAAAGCTCGCTGTATGTAAAATAGTGTAATTTTTTTAAACCTTACAGATTTTTTTAACATGTTGTTCATCAATGTTCCTATTGGAAAACTGTTTATTACCTATGAAAAATTACGGAGTTCATTCGAACTATACGTTAGCCGAGTATTAGTGCGGACACTGTCTTTGTGGGCATGCTGTCGACGCACAATTTATTCCAGCGCCATCAATTTTCGTTCAACAATATTTCATTGTAGCAACTGTTGTTGGGGATCCGTACTTTATTAAAAAAATCCTATTGCATCCTCCCGTCCGTCAGTCAGCATTTGAAATTTGGAAAAGGGATTGACATTAGGGGGGGGGGGGGGGGGATTTCGAGGCGAGGCTGATATATTACGTGGGATATCATATGAAAGGGCTTTATTTAGAAAACTAGACTACTAAAACTAGTTTTCATTTTGGAATGATAATGAAAAGTAATTCAAATAAAACATAATTTTTGGCATTGATAATACTACTAGCACTAACGTAGAAATAATGATTTAATAGTTTTAAATTGCAAGTATCTAATTCACTGATTGATTACATGCACTGTTCTGTTCCAGTGGAGAGCAAGACAGCTGTTGAAATTTCTGGCACAAGAGGAAAACCGTCTTAGCCCTCTGGGTTAACGCATCTGCAAACTCCTTGAGCTTGCAGGTGTCTATGAGCGGTTGTGATCATTTACCACCAAGTGACCCACTTCCTTGTTTTGCCTTCCTGTTTTATTAAAAGAATTGCTTACTCCACACATGCACACTCCAGCCGTGGTGTCCTTCTTCCTCGAGGCTGGCCGCCGCCTGCATCTGGTCCTCTGGTACCTCAGCCTCGGGCAGTGTCCTCCACCTCTTCAACAGCTCTTTCGTTTTGTCTTTCGTCTTGTCGCACGCTTGCTTCCAATTTGTAAAATACTTGCGAGATACTTTTGGGCTAGTGATCGAGGATTGCTTCGAGTCTTGTCTGTGGACAATAAGTGGAAACTGTAGTTAGTAACGGTCCTTTGTCTGGAAAACGGGTAAGTGGTTCTTGGGATATTGGTAGTTTCGTTGTTTATAAAATGTCGGGGGTGAGTCTAGATATTTTACTATGTGTGGATCATTGAATACAAATTTTGAATGTACCTACGATCAAAAAATTGTCGTATTTACTATTGCCAATTTAGAACCTTGTAAATAGTTAAAAAGTCGTAAAATACAGTGGATGTCGTGGTAAGTTGTAAAATGCAGAGGTTGCAGGTTCGAGTCCTGCTCGATGCTCATATTTTTCTTTGTGTTGTCATTGCGTATCAATTTTAATTAACATTTCAATGTTCTATATTAAAAACAGCAAATTGAAAGCAATTTCGATTGCAAATTTAGTAATAAAACAATTTCTTAGCTGGTAAAAACTCTAAGCTTGACTGTATCAACTCTCAGTGCCTTCCTAGAGAAACCTTACACGTAAATGTATAAATATATGATCTTAATTATACAGAAGCGCTCATGTAATAGAGTGTTGCCAGCAAAAGGTGGATATTAATTATGAAACGTAAGTTAAAGTTATTCCCAGAAGAGGACTTTAATGCTGTGAGGTGAATACTTTAATGAGTACAGTGGGCGGCAGAAAATTAATCTCGTTGATACATGGTGTTTCACAAACGTGGAGCACTGACCTTAAATAGTCGTTAAAATGTTTGAAACACTTGCAAAAATAGTCACTATCGTAGCCCCAAAAATCGCCAGATCTAGCGACAAAGTCTCTAAATTGGCAACACTGATTTCATGTTGCTAAAAAATTACCGCGTATGAAAGCCAAGGGTTTTTCTTATCTCACAAGAACTTTAAGTATATCCGGAACAGAAAGCATCTGGTGTCTATATCTTCGGGTGCTTAGGTTGCCTTTTAAGTTTAAATAACGCTTTTGATTTTAAATTGTTTTACTGCTTCGGCAGAAGCTTCCATTTACAATGAGAAGGCAACTTCACACACACACATACATCACACAGGTGCGTGTGATAAGTGTGATTCTAAAAAATGTTCATGGGGTGTTCGATAACTTAAACTTGTATTATATATTTTTTTTCTCAACAATATATTCAACAAGCGCCCTGTTGCTCAGCAGAAACAAGGCAACAACAAGTTTTGACCCAAAACAATATTTGATCTCGCATAATGACTACAAACACAAGACGTGATCGGCAAAACCATCAAAATTGGACCCTAAAACTTTGATCCTGATTAAGTAGTTCGAGGTGTCAGATGTTTCGGAACACACTTCGCACACAACAAGGCGACTGTTTGTGGTTTGACCTGACCCAAATACCACGTATTGGTGCAATGTGTATCAATAGCTTAACTGTCTAACGCATTGTTTCATTTCAGTTGCAGCCAGCGTGTCCGCTTTATTGAAAGTTTCGTTAAATATCGTACAGTTTCAATGTGCTACGAAAATGTCAGGGGTTGAATTTTCACAGAGAGTCTATTAAGATGCACCTTCTTGTGGGTTTAATACTTTCTATTAGTCTTGGGTAATATAACGCTAAGCAACAGTCTTGTTTCTAAAATGTTCACTACTGACACTGTCACTAAAAATTCTTACGATTTGATCTCTATAAATGTTTTTTGAGTTCTTGTTAGGTTTGCTTTAAGGAAGTACTTTCTGATGTATCACATCAACAGGAGTAAAAAAACCGGTTTTTTGAATGAAGTATAGCTTCTATTTTTATTTTATTTTCTACATATTTTTTTTATATTTTAAGTCATATTAAAGAGTCATACCTACATGACATAGAAACCTAACGTTAGGGTCATGTCACTTAACCTCCCCCTGATACAATAATTTTTTATAGGAATTTAAATAGGTAATACGAAAATTTAATAGAACCCGGCCCAGTAGATCAATTTAAAAGAAATTGTGCACTATAAAATATTATTCTGCTTCGTGAAGAAAAATAAGGTAACACACTCGATAATACAGAAAGCTTTGAATAAACACCCAAAAAAAAGCATAACCACGAGTATGTATATATGTATTATATTATCAAGAAATGAAAACACTCTCTTGCCTGAAATAATATCATCTTTTTTTTAAATTTTGAAACTAAAGTCAAAATAAAGGGCATTGCTCGAGTTTCAATGGCCGTGGTCACGAGTAGACTCGTGTCGTCGAGGTAAATCAATAATATATTTTTATCGCGTTAAAGTCCCGATAATGTTATAAATATGTGTGAAAGTCGCGAAACTTTAAAACAATTTGGCACTGTTCAACTTCAGACGGCAGCTGAACTATCCAAGGATAGACAGCAGTGCATCTAGCACGAATCTTCTCGATACGCGTTAATTCGCTACGTAACTCGGTGCGTCTCTCTCCTACTCTGCTAGTTAGAAAGAGACTCACTGAGTTAAGTAGCGAGTCAACGCGTATCGAGAAGATTCATGCTAGATGCACAGAAAACGTTCTCTCCCAGATAAATTACAGCACCCTGTGTCCCTAACATGACTACCCCAGATAAATTTTCCCTCTCGGCTTTGTCTAACTAGTGTTCTAAGAAAGGGATGAATATAGAGATGATAAAGATAAATTAAATTTGGGCGGTTATGTTAGGGCTACTAACAGGGTTTAATTTACATACTAACGTACTTCCTTGTCAGCACCTTTGTATCAATGAACATACGAGTGTAAAATAATTTTTTTGAAAGAAGAACACTATAAGATACACCCGGCCGAGATGATATCCTAAATATGTTTTACTGTTAGTGCTGCAGAGTGCTTTTTAGGTTAGGAGAGCTTGAAAGTCCCGTTTTGGCTCAGTTTTGCTCTCTACAGCTTTGACATTTTGCGGAAAATATTACGTTACTTATCGTCTTGAACTTCAAATATCACTTCCTTGCTTGCAAACTCAACTGTTACTAGTTTGCTGCTTTATAATTGGGATCGAAAATGTCTTTAATGGCAGGATTTGTTTTTAGCTTAACTTTTAAGACAGTTGCATAGTAAATGTAATGTAAGAGGCGAACTTTCCCGATTCTATTATCGATATTGACTCGGTTCGATTCGGCGAGCCTAGTGGACGTCAGCCTTAAAAATAAACGACCGTGTCTATTTAATCCACTTAGCTTCAATACTCGATGGCTTTTATTTAAATTTGTCATTTGTTTCTTCTTTTTCTTTTTTCTTTAATGGAGGCCACGAACCTTGTGCCAAGTCAAAAGTACGATATTGAAAGTTTTTAGCAGTAAGAACCTCCTCCACTGTTGGATTATTAGCCATCGGCCAATGATATCCTATCAAATAGGCTAAGAAGTCATTAACCGATACCCAGGGTGCATGGTCCAGTCATTGTTCTTGCCCCAAAAGGTAACCGCAGCAGTTGGATATACGAGGAAGAAATCCAACACGCACCCCCTCATAATGTTTCCTGATTCAAGATACGGCGTCGTTTGACAGTTCGGTTTGAAACTTCCGTCAAAGTATTCGACTCTTGCCACGAAATTAGCCAATTCATTACAAGCCATTAGTCAGGTTACCCGCTCATCGATCATGCTCCACACTCGCGCTGGCGTCTAATCGGAATAGGCTTGTTCTTAACTTCACAACTTCGCTAATAGAGGGGGTTGGAAGTGACAAATTTGTGTATTTGTTGTGAATTTCAATCAGATTAATACGGGGTACGGCGGGGCGTGCCGGTTGAGCCGGCTGCCTCAGGCTGCTTTGTCAGGAGGCCAAGTCTGCATTCTTTATGTCGTTATATTTGGCTGTTAGCATTTCAAGTATCTACTGAGTAGTAAAGGTAACCCAATAATTGACGAGATCAGACGAGAAAACGAGAGACAATAATGTCAACTGCTGGTAAAAACAATGTCGCACACGTTTCAAGCATTGGGACGGTTGCCTTAATTATTTTTAAACACAAAGGACTTTTATTAACCTTTTAAGTAACCTTTTACACAATTGGCACTATACATACACTAACAAGTGTATTTGGAATAATAAATATAAAACTAATCACAATCATCCTAGCTGCACTGAAAGTGATTAACCCAATCATTCTAAAGAGCCAATGTGCAGGTCAAGTTCGTAAACAAGTTGACGGGACACCTAGTTCTTTTACCTTCCTATCGTATCGGAAACGCGCCCCCAGCGACCTGTAATGGTATTACTTGCTGACGCTACCTTAATAAAATACCTACTTTGAGACGGAATCTTCGCATTGCTTTGATTGACACTAACTTGAGGAAGAACGATCATAATTTGATTGATTTAATAGGAAGTAATGAGCTTGATGAAAGCTTAATGCTGATGTTCAAAAGCGTCGCACAAGATAGGGTATTTAGATTTCAATGACAGTCGTTTGATGCGTTAATGTTCGCAGTAAAAGCAAAATTATTGGTCTCAGAACGGTTTTTACTGACTGGATTCTGGAGAGATGTTAGAAGTACATGCGACTCACACTTGCGGGTTTTTATTATTTGTTTTTTCAATTCAGTGTTATAATATGGTATATACATGTATGAAGTCCCTTAATTTTTAGCATTTCCGGCTCGCACTTGACCGTTTTTTCCACTTCATTAGTTCGGTACAAAGTAAGGTAAAAAGAAGATCAATTTTCGGTCATGAGATTTTTATATAAAATCCTGACTGTCTTCGGTTACCTAATTTGTCATGCGACCCACGCCGCCGTCCTCTGTCAAAGACCTCGGTCCGCCTTTTGTCCAGTTGCCTGTCAATCAGTCATTTACTCAGGAATGCCTATCGAGCAATCTTTCGACTGTCGTCTTCTTTACCGATTTTTGCCTTTCCTCTGCTCAGTTGTAAGTTTATAGATGAAAAAAATAATTTATCTCAGTTTTAAAATTAGAGATTTGGTTAAAATACGGAAACAACAAAAAGGTAACCGTCCGTCACCGCATTTTCAATTTATTTTTTGAGCAAATGATAAGAATCCTCAGTTGAGATTAAGATAGTCGTTTGTCTATTGGCTAGTAGAAGAGATTAACCGTTGTAGCCATTAAAATTATTTTTAATTACCTATTAGCTATAATTTGACTCCTTTGGTTTCCGAGCTGGTAACTTTTAGAATGGCCGCGCAATTTACTCGTCTCGTTTACACTTTGTAGTTTTTTTATATTGTAGTTTTGTAAAAATAAAACATTTTATTATCAGCCAAGTTATCTGCATCGGAATCTTTATTTAAAACCATCCAAAAATACTAGTATTAAAGTAATACTTCATAGTTTCAAATATTCCTTTAGGTCAAATCTTGGTTTAATGATACAGATTTGACCTAAAGGAATTTTTAATCAATTCAATCATATCAATATATGATTGAATTGATTGATTGAACTCTAGTATTCTGGGCTAACGAAGGGAAACTATTTTGGGCACTTTGTCTGCCGTTTTATCTCGGACGTTGACGCTAAGTATTTGAGTGAATTTTGTTAATGAATGTTAGGTAAACTTTTAAGAGTTGCCACCGAAAATCTATGAAGCCGACATTAATTTCATAGATATTCGGTGGCAGCTCCGGTGAAAAGGCGTATAACCATGGTATACGCCTTTTCACAGGATGTATAACACTGTATGTATAACACACAGCCTCAGAATTTAGCTTAACACTTAAGAACCTTGTCGTGGCAATGAATGAAATGAAATTGGCTCGCATTTGTCACATCATTAATAGCGACAAGGAACTAAAATGTTCAGCTACTTCTGAGGCTGACCGTACAAGCAACTGAAACTCAATCCGTATCTCCGACGTGTAATAACACCCTTTTAGTTAGGCATCCAATAACATCATAATTGCAGGCAACTATGCCAAGTTAAACGAGCTGCGTAATTATGCAACGCGATCGATATTGAGCGAAGCCGATCCATCATGGCTGCCAGCTTGAGTCCGGACGGGAACTCACGAGTGTAATTACAAAATCGGTGCTCACGTATGACCATAACGACTTTCTGGCTTTTTCAGTTTCAGAGCACGACCTGAAAGACGCAGTTATATATTTTTTGTGATTTTGAGGTTGCTTTCCCGTAGGTACAATATTTCAAATGAGTGGGATGGATACGTTATTATTAGATGGGAGATTTAGTTGAAGGTTGTCTCCAATATACGACACCCGGAAATAAAAGAAAAAAGGTTCATATTCAGTATTAGGCTCAAAAAATGATTCGTTTCGTTTTATGAACTGAGTAGGGAGGGGGGGGGGGGGGCACCTGCCGTAACATATTACGGGAAGGGAAGGGTCAGGGAAGCTAAAATCCTTATTTATCTTAAACGCTGGAAAAAGGAGACGCCACTATCAAGTTTCTGTCCCAGTTTTTAAAGTATGGTTTTGAAATTATTACTTAATTGTTCTCTAAGTGAACTGTGAGTATTTGTAAGGCCTCGGTCGCGGGCGCTCATGGTTTAAGGAACACGAACGTCCCGTTATTTTCTAAGTCCTACGTATATTTATCAGCATTAAGTTCGACATTGAGGCATCGCTCTCTCTTCCTCACTCACGCTGGCAGGCCAGAGCAAGACAGGGCGCTGCCTCGGCGTCGAACTCGTCGCTGTTGCGTTTAGAGAATCCACCCCCATAACCCGAAACATGTCACGCAGTTGTCGAAATAAATACATGAGTAGGGTTTGTATTTACATTAATATGGATCACGGTAGTTTTCCAATGAAAATTAAACAATGTCCCGTTTTTTCATTCACATCACAAATCCACTACATTACACCAGCGGCTCATATATGATGGCCCAGGGTTTATTTATCCCAGTTTATATGTCTAACAGTGTTGTAAAGAAAATAACACACATAGAGATTAACAAAACTTGGCCGGTCAGGCCACTGTGGTATTCTTTCGTTGCTAAAGCTAAACAAGATTCTCTCAAGGCTCCTTCAAAAGTTCTCAACGACATCCTTTTTTATTAAGCGCCTAACGCAAACAGAAGCGCTTTCAATTGCATCACGTACAAAACGTTTTCTTTACAAACAGTCTGTGGAAACAGCTTGCACCCACAAGTTGACACTGTCGGGTTTCTTTAAAAGGTAAAACAAGTGTTAGATAATCATGGTATCTTATGCATTTTACTGTGTACTTGTTATTTTTTACAGCAATATGTTTGTAAACATATTACAATATTTACAACTGCAAATCAAGTAAGTAAAAAAATTCATGAGACCTAAGTCCAACTTTGATTTAGGAAAATGGGAGTTACATTTTTTTGGTTAAGCAATTTCAGTTAGTATTAAAATGCTAACTTCATTTTACAATTCGCAATCCATCGGTAGCAATAAATAATAAAATGCTCAATTTACATCCATTTTTATCAGTACTTGTTGGCGCTTGTTTGACTTTAAGTCGGTCAATCGGAGCGAGCACAGCGCAGCGATCGCCGCAGTGATTTTTCGTAATTGGTTTCAAGCAAATAAATGACATTTCCTCTCTATTCGGTAAGTGGTCGATGTTTGTGACTCGTCGGGGAGTTGCAACCTACAGTTTGATAAAAACTACTATAAAGTATTTATGTGCATAGTACAAGAGAGTGCATCAAATTATGAACTCTTTACAACTAGTTCTTAACCTGTGGTCCGTGGACTACTGGTGGTTCTCGAAGGTAATTTAGCTGATGATAACCGCATGATAACCGATGAAGCTTTATGTTCATCATCATCATATCAGCCGGAAGACGCCCACAGCTGGGCACAGGCCTTCCTCAAGGATCTCCACGACGGTCGGTCTTGTGCTGCTCGCATCCACCGGTTTCCATCGATTTTCACCAGATCGTCGGCCAAACTTGCTCGTGCAGCTTTATGTTATGGAATAATTTTAACAGATAATCATTTATCGGGCATTACTTTATTATTAAGAAATGATTGGTGGTTGCTGGGAAGATAAAACATTGATCAAATGGTCCTTCATCTTTAAATGGTTAAGAACCACTGCTCTACAAGAAACTGAAAAGTCAGGGTTCAAATGTCTCATTAAATAGCTATCATCAAATGCATATTAACTGCCTATTAGCTGTGTTCATTTATTATTGTATTATTAGACCTATGCCATTTTACGTGTGCGTTTAGTTAGGTTATCAAACTTTTTTATTTAACCCTTAGGCTTATTATACGCTTTAGTGAGTATTTAACGACGTAATAGGTACAACATATTTTAAAAATAAAAAAGTGAGTAAGTAAATGGCACCCCGAGGCCTAGCAAAAGTCAGAGGTCCTTTGTAAATATCAGCCAGAGTCGTCCGGACGCGACGCCAGACTTTTCGCATGATATAAAGCATACTCAATATTAGTTATTAATGTTTGTTGTTTCTTCTTTCTATGATTTGTCTACTAAATCTTCCATTACAGGCACGCAACGGTAATTTCTTTCGTTGCCAATACGTAGAATAATACAACACACTATAGCTATTCAGTTATATTCGAGTAGAAAAACAATATTAATTTGCAGTAAATAAAAGTTCTAAAGGGAATATCATTATTTTTGCTGTTACTATTATGCGTTTTGCATTAACTTCGCTACTCTTGCTCTGTCAGTTTATTATTTTGTATGTCTACATGCCTTAACTAACCACTAAAAGGTTTTTATAATATTTCGTAAAAGAACAGTGAATAACCGAAAAAGGGCTAATTTATTTATTATTACACAAAAAAAAACAAAACCTAAGAAATGTTTACATTAAACTTAATTTTTATACATATTTAGCCACGGAAAAAACACTGCATCTGAGTAGTAGGGATTCACCGGTTCTGGATCACTTTTTTTTCGCTCAAAATGGCGGATTTGGGGGCAAAGAAATCTAAAAAAAAAAAAAAAAAAAAAAAAAAAAAAAAAAAAAAAAGGTCAACACTCCATTTAAAGCGATTGGACGGGGTCTCATCACGCTCCGCCCACTCCTTCACGTATATATGTACTTCCATTGCAACATAATACCAACACTTAATCACATACTCATAAAAGGATAGAGACCCTTTCCTTTGTTTCCTACTCACCCTTTGTTACGTTCAACTTCTTACCTGCGCCCACTTGGGGGTTCGGTGCCGACCTTTTTTTTTTCCTGGGTACCTGATCGCCCGCTACGCTCCGTACAAATAAAATACCATGTCTTTTCGTAAGTCCACTTTCAATTCATTATTCTATCAGCACATAAATATCCTATCGCATTATTCGCAGTACACTTTTATTCGTAGCCTATAACTTTTAGGACTATCATAAATCTAACCTAACCTAACCTACATTTTGGAGAAATTCAAACCTAACTTAACCTAACCTCCATTTTGGAGACATTCAAACCTAACCTAACCTACATTTTGGAGAAATTCAAACCTAACTTAACCTAACCTACATTTTGGAGACATTCAAACCTAACCTAACCTACATTTTGGACAAATTCAAACCTAACATAACCTAAACTAGGTTTTGGAGAAATTCGCAAGCCATAACTTTCAGGACTATTTTAAATCTAACTTAACCTAACCTACGTTTTGGAGAAATTCGTAAGCCATAACTTTCAGGCCTATCTTAAATCTAACCTAACCTACGTTTTGGAGAATATTGTCACGCTATACTTGGTTTGTACTTTTGATTCGCAACTCGATGTTTCGTGGACATATCTTTTGACAAATTCTTATTTTGCAAACTACTTATTTTATTCTGAATCCATAACTTTCAGGACTATCATAAATCTAACCTAACCTAACCGACGTTTTGGAGAATATTGTTACGCTAAATAGTAAATGGTTTCAGTTAAAAACAAGAATTTTGTTGCTTTATTGCTTTTTACTTCTAACCTTATTAAGTACTCCTTAGAAATACTAGTTTTAACGTGTTTGTTACGCAATTCGATTATTTAAATACTAGTCAAAACTTGTAGGATTGCACTATGTACAAAGGATATTAAGAACGCAGCCTTGTGTTTCGCTTACACAGTAGGTACTATCCTACATTTTGTGGACATATTATATAGCTAAAGTTTATTTTATGAATATACATATAGACAGAGAGTTTACATAATACAGTAAACGGTTTCAGTAGCTTTATTGTTTTCTTTGTATCAAACGCACCACGATCTTTTATTATTTAATTACTTAACATCAATACACTATGCAAAGAGAGCTTTTTGAAAAAATAGCTAGTTTGAACGTGTTCACTAGGCGAACCGTTTACCTGACCATCGTCAATAAGAGGAGCGTTATGTTTTTTTGAGTGTATGTCTTTGAAGATACTGGTTTAAACCTGCTAAATTGCACTACGCATAAAGGACCTCAAGAACGCGGACGGCATTGTATAATTGCTTTATTGTTGTCTTTGTATCAAAAGAACCGCCGCTGTCTTTTGTTATTCAACAAACCGCGTCTGGGGAATACGAGTTTATACCTGTTCAATAAGCGAAGCCCTTCTTTAAAAAAATACCTGTCCCAACTCGTAGGGATTGCGCTGGGTATAAAAGCCCGCCATCACATCTCGGCTTCATTGCGCCCCAAACAATTCTCCGAGCAAGATCTTCCAGTAAGAGAGTCGTGAGTCGTGAAGTTTAGTGCAAGGTTGCTGAAAGCAGTGTTTCGTTGCTGAAATGGATGTAAGTATGTAGTCATAATTTTATGTGTGCCCACTTATTTCAGATTTTGATTGATTGTAACATAACCTTCATCTATGTTTTATGTGTGCCCACTTATTTCAGATTTTGATTGATTGTAATATAACCTTCATCCATTTTTGTGTTTACCATGTAAATCTACTTTGAAGGACCGTTTGAATAACGTTTTTATTTTGTTACAGGAAAACACATTTAAAAATTATTACTATCCCGACGACGAAGCAAGTGATGAAGAAGGAACGTTGGCCTATAAAGTCAAAAAAGCTATTGCTAACACTAACAAGAGGCCTAATAACAGCATAGATGGCTTCTTTGAAAAACGGAAGAAAAGGAAAGTTGCTGTAAAGTCGTCGAGCGTCAGCCAAGCTACTGCGGAAGGCGTGGCTTTTATAAAGTCCAATAAAGACGATGCATCATACGCCTCACATCTTATAAAAATTGAGGTGTATGATGCGCGGAAAATAAAAAATGTTCCGCCAACGGAGCATTGGAAACATGCGGAAGTGCGTGTTAAATACTACGCGCACTCCGAAGAGGATGCTCACGTGGAATCCACAAGAGATGTGATTTACCAAATCACCAAACAGTTAGCGGAAAAAAGTGATTGTGTCAATTACGTTATAGACAATACAAAATAAGTGTAAAAGTAGTTTTAAGATCTTCATTTGTTCCTTTTATCTTTTTTTACTCGATTGTTTGCGTTTTGTTTGTTAATTGCTTTATAACTCGTACCGAACATTTTTCTTTGTATAGCGAACACCTTTTGTATTCTAAGCTTCCTTTCTAGTTATTATTTTTCCGACAAAGAGTCATTGTCTTTCATATTAGATAAGTAACACAAGTTCCAAGCGCCGATGTTCATTGTATAAATAGACCATAGCCCGCTTTAAAAAAAAACACATTCTAACGAAGACGTAATAATGGACGGACAGAGCTGCAACTTCTTCGACCAACAACTTGAACAGCTTACTGAAGACCAAAGGCTATACGAACTCTGCGAAAAAGTGGAACAAGAATATTTTAAAACGTAGGTTACTTACCTTTGTTATAATTCTGCTTTTGTTATAATTGTGCTATTGTCATAGATATCCATCCTACTGAATCATGCTTCAACTCATTTGATGCTAATAGTTACCTTTGTTATATTGTGTCATTGTAATGGATACCCATCCTACCGAAACATGTTTCAACTCGTTTTTTGCTAGTTGTAGCTGGTAGGGGTGGATTTTAAGGTATTTAAACCGAATGCCAGTTGCTTCAAATCATTTGTTACTTTTCTCGCGACGGCATAAGACTAGTTCTATTTAAGATGTATTTCAATTTGGATCTATCTCAAAGTGAAATTGCAAGCCTAGATAAATCTTTGATCTTGTCCAAATTCCATAATTTGATACGATTATGGTATTTAAAAAAAGTTTTACCACTTTCGTGGTTAGAGGATACGGAGGTTATGCCATATTTCACACCATGCAGTGGACACATCATACACACTCATCAATCTGACACATCCGATGAAATTGATGGTGTACTGCCAATGCAGGCATATTGTTTAAATTGTAGACGAGAAATGAGTTAGTATTAAACTTTTAGGTGTTTTTGTTTATGTTATAATTGTCAATAATTTGTAATATTAATAATTGTTTTATTTTTGCAGATCTTTACAAGTTGGCCGAGGAGGTGTAAATAAAAAAAGATCAGCAATGTCTACCGTGACTGCCGAACCACCAACAAAGAAAAATAAACCTTTGAACAATTCAGCTAGCTACGCTGCTGTGGCAACGTCAACAGTATCAGTTGGACACCAAAACGTGAGTACAGAAAGTAATCACAAAATTGAATGTCCTGTGTGTCACGTGTCAGTATCTAGAAAATATTATTCCAACCACTTGAAAAGTAATACTCATAAAAACAACGTGATAAGTTCTGACAAGGAATTTACAAACGTTCAGTTAATTGAAAGCGCGTTCGGGAATAGAATAGTTACTTACAGAATTTTACCTGATTCCGTTACTACCAATGCATTTGAAACACCAGAATTATTTTTGCATAATATCAAGGGAAAAGTGTTTAAGTTACTAGAACGATCCATAGCAGAACAAACTGTCGTAAAAGTAAATTTCATTCTTAATGCAGACTTTACACAACAAACTAAGCAACTTAATAATGTTTTTGACTTTCAATCGTTAAATTACGTCGTTTGCAAGGGGGACGCCACAGATGGTATTTATGCATCACTTGTAACTGAAATTGTTAACAAAGTAACCAATTTTGAAAAAAAAGACAGCGGATGGAGTTTAGTTAAAATAAAATATTTAGACATGAATATCAATAAATTCAATCCTTTGCGTGGTTCATCTTACATAAACTTACCATTGGATATAAAAAACAAAAAAGCAGTTATCAACGTTAAAAACAAAGACCATGAATGCTTCCGTTGGGCTATACTGTCAGGTTTATATGAGCCAAATAACAACTCTAACAGGGTCTCGTCGTACAAATTGCACAGAAATAAATTGAAATTTGAAAATCTTTCCTTCCCAATAAAAATAAACGATATTCATAAATTCGAGAAAATGAATGATCTAAGCATTAATGTTTTTGGCTTGGAGTACGATTCGAAAAGCAAGCAAAATAAAGTTATTGGTCCGTTACACTTAACGAAAAGTAGGAAAACTATCCATTTAAACTTGCTGTATTTAAATCACGGTACTAAGGGCCATTATTGTTACATAAAAAGTCTATCGCGATTAGTATCAAAACAAATGACGACGTCAGAGCATGCAATCCACTTATGTGATGGTTGTTTAATTTATTTCACTTCACATGAAAAATTGCAGAAACATCAAAAACATGACTGTTTTCATGTATGTACAAACTTACCCTCTGAAAACGATAGTAAAAGAAACTGGTTTAATGAATTAGTTCCCTCTAACCAAATATCATTCAATAACTACGATCGTAAATTGAGGGTCCCATTTGTTATATATGCCGATTTCGAAGCATTTTTAAAACCCATTGAAACTTGTATCAACGATCCGAATAAATCCTCAACAACCAATGTTCAGGAACATGTAATGTACAGTTTTGGATACTATATTAAATGTTCATATGATGACAGTTTATCTGTATATAGAACATACACAGGTCAAAATTGTGCCGAATCATTTATGAAATTATTAAAAAAAGATTTAGAGAACATTTGCAAAAAGAACACTTTTGTAAAATGTCCTTTGCCCTTAACGGAACAAGATAAAGTAACCATAGCACAAAGTGATACCTGTTTCATTTGTGAAAAAAAATTAAATGAAGAATTCATTGTGTCTCATAACCAACATACCGGTGCTTTTGAAGGAGTCGCTCATCCATCCTGTTCTGAGAAATATCGAACCCCTAATTTCTTACCTGTGTTTTTACACAATTTGAGTAGCTATGATGCTCATTTTATTGTACACGGGCTTGGATTTGAAGAGGGGGACATAGAAGTTATCCCACAAAACAAAGAAAAATATATTTCTTTCTCCAAGCAATTTCACATCAATAACCATGTAATGAAATTAAGATTTCTTGATTCCTTAAAATTTATGAGTAGCAGTCTTGATAAATTAGCCAAAAATTTACTGCCCGATCAGTTTCATGAACTTCGGTTAAATTTTCCATCTGAAGAAGACTTCAAACGCTTAATACGAAAAGGAATATATCCATATGAACATATGACATCTTTTGAATCATTAGAATTGGTTAGTCTTCCCAATCACGATGATTTTTACAGCTCATTAAATGATAACCACATTTCAGAAAATGATTATAAACATGCACGTGACGTATGGAATCACTTTAAATGTAAAAACATGGGGGATTATTCAAATCTTTACTTAAAAACTGATGTTTTGTTGTTAGCAGATGTGTTTGAAAATTTTAGAAATGTTTGTAAAGAAACATATGGATTGGATCCTGCACAATATTACACGGCACCTGGATTAAGTTGGGATGCTATGTTAATGTCTACTAAAATTAATCTAGAACTTCTAACGGACATTGACAAAATTTCTTTTATTGCAAATAACATAAGAGGTGGTATTTCTCAATGTAGTAACAGACATGGGAAAGCTAATAATATATTTATGTCTGAATATGATCCTACGTTACCATCTTCATTTTTGATGTATCTAGATGCAAATAACCTTTACGGTTGGGCAATGTCACAATGCCTTCCCATTGGCAAGTTTGAATGGGTGGATAATAATACCGATTTTAATGTTTCTGATGATGCTGAACACGGATACATTCTAGAAGTTGATTTGGAATACCCAAATAACTTACACGATTTTCATTCTGATTTACCATTCTGCCCAGAAAACGTTTGTTTAGGTGATACCAAAGAAAAAAAGCTGATTCCTAATTTAAATAACAAAGCGAACTATGTGATTCACTATCGAAATCTAAAACAATGTTTAAAATCTGGTTTACGTTTGCTAAAAATTCACAGAATTTTAAAGTTTGAACAAAAGGCATGGTTAAAGACTTACATCGATTTAAATACACACATGCGTTCGTTGGCCAGATCAGAATTTGAAAAAGACTTCTTCAAACTCATGAACAATTCTGTTTTCGGTAAAACTATGGAAAATATAAATAAAAGAGTGAATGTTAAATTACTTAACCACTGGCAAAACCACGGAAAAACTCAAGGAGTTCAATCTTTAATAGCAAGACCTGAATTTCACAGCCTTTCTATATTTTCGGAGAATTTGGTTGCAGTACAGTTGAAAAAAACAAAAGTCTTGTACAACAAACCTATTTATTTAGGATTTTGTATATTAGATTTGTCAAAAACTTTAATGTATGAATTTCACTATGACTTCATGAAAACCAAATATCCAGATAAACTGAAATTGCTTTACACGGACACGGACAGTTTGGTATATCAAATATTTACGGATAACTTTTACGCTGATATACTAATAGATCTAGAATCTTACTTTGATACTTCTGATTATCCTCCTGACAATCAATACGGTTTGCCATTAGTAAATAAAAAGCAATTGGGTTTTTTTAAAGATGAAAATAATGGTAAAATTTTTAAAGAGTTTATTGGCCTTCGATCAAAAATGTATGCAATGGATGTACAAAACGAATTTATAGCAAAAGCAAAAGGAGTTAATAAATGTATTACTAAAAAATTTAACATTGACAATTACAAAACATGTTTGTTCAAAAAAGATAATCTGTTGTGTGAAATGATGCGGTTCAGGTCTATAAAACATGTTATATTTACACAAAAAATAAACAAAATATCTTTATCACACAGTGATACAAAACGATATTTACTAGAAAATTCCACTGACACGCTTGCTTGGGGCCACTACAGAATAAAGGACATTCAGTGTTAATATTACTTTTCTGTACTTGCGATTGTTCCTAAATTCGTAACAAATTTTTTTGTAATTATTGAGTATGGACTGGTAATAAGATAATAGAAAGTTGTAATTTATGTATAATTTAAAAATTTCAGAATGTTTTTAGACATTTTTTTTTAATAAATTTAAGTTTTTTCTTTGTAGTATTATGCATGGACTAGTAATAAGATTACAGAAAGATGTAATTTACTCTTTTTTTTTAAATTAAATAAAGTGTTTAGATAAATTTCATGTGTTTTTATTTAAAAATTATTCAGGTGTGACAAAACTATATAACCTTGTTTGGACTTAAAAAAAAAATCATTAGTGTTTTAGTACTTTTAGATTCAACACGTATAACAGATTTATATAATGATTCACTTTTGTCACCCTTTTACGGCCATTGTTGCTGGTCCCAGTGGGTGTGGAAAATCAAAATTTGTCACAAACTTTTTAAATGATTGCAAAGTACTATGCGATGTAAATTTTTCGGAAGTTATTTGGTGTTATGATGAAATGCAACCTTTGTACAATCTGGAAAATGTTAATTATAGTCAAGGAATACCTGATATTAACATGTTTGATGGGAAGCAACCTAAACTTCTTATTATCGATGATTTGATGAGGGAGTCAGATGGACGGATCGTTGATATTTTCACGAAGGGTAGTCATCACAGAAACTTAAGCGTGTTTTATATTACACAAAATATATTTCACCAGGGACGAGGTCAACGTGACATCTCGCTAAACACAAGTTACATTGTATATTTTAAAAATCCTAGAGATAAAACTCAAATACGATACTTGTCGCGACAAGTTTATCCTGAAAATTCAAAATTCGTGGATGAAGCCTATAAAGATGCTACTAAGGATGCCCATGGATATCTCATGATTGATCTGAAACAAAATACAGATGACTTATGTCGTTTCAAAACTAAAATATTTCCGTTCGATAAAAATTGCACAGTTTACATTCCTAAAAAAGGATTTAAATATAACAGGAATCAACAAGTTTTAGTCAGTTCTAAATGATGCACTCGAGTGTGAGCACATATAAACACTTACTTGAAGCGTTGCAAGTACTTAAACCAAAATATCGCACGGCTTTACTCAAAGCTTGTGATGATGATGAAATCAATATTATTTGCGAGTGTATTTATAACGTGCTAAAAGGAAAAATTCCATTAGAAAAAAAAGAAAAATCTAAATTAAATAAACACAAGAACATATTACGCAAGCTAGTTTCAAAGGGAAAACAAAAACTAAGAAAAACTATCATCATTCAAAAGGGTGGTGCATTTCTACCTGTTATTTTAGGTGCAGTTTTAAGTGCTTTAATAAACTCTTTATAACCAAAATGGAGAACACAAAAAAAATGCTTTTGGTAGAACAAGATTTTATTGAAAGACTTAAAAATAATGAGCTATCAGAGAACTCATCGTCTCGTCTGGATGGAGAGATGAAAAAAATATTGAAAAGTAAAATGGATGATCGTGAAAAATGGTCATTATATTCCCAAGCACTGCAGCGATTTTTACATTTTGCCGAAGCAGATCGAAAGCCTTTCAAAATACCAATAGTAATGGATGGAGTTGATCACTTAAACAACCTCAACAGTGACTTAGATTCAAAGGTAAAAAAGCAGGAAAATGCAAATAATGACTCAGTCGCAAGCCCAACTTTGCTGGAAGATGATGTCCCTGCTACACCACCACTTAATAAAACGAATCAATACTATCCTGTGGAATTAACTCCATCTCATATCGTACAAGGAATACCGAAATCTTATCGATCGAAAACCCAAACTTTAATGGACATTATTATCCTTAATAAAAAAAAAATTTGGTGGAAGACAGGAGGGGAAGTTGTGTTAAACAATCGAGTGATCCCAAATAGCAATATTGTCGATCTGATAAACGATGTAACAAGACCTCTAAAACGCGCAAAACCAATAGGTTGGGAAGAATTTGCATTGGTTTTAAAAGATATAGGAGTTCCTACATTTTGTATTGGTAATCCTGCTAACTTGGAGTATATGAAGAGAGATTACACCAACGAGTTTCGCGCATCATCATCATCTTCTAAAAATACAAGGGATTCATCATTTAAAGTAAAAAACGCATCTACACCTATTTCTGCTAAAACAATTGAGTCGACCAAAAAGAAATTAGATTGGGAAAAATGGACCCCCTATTAGATATAAATAAGATTTACTACGATGTGTCCAACCCAGCTGGTTACAGTAGTATAGATAAGTTAGCGAAGGAAATGAAAGGTAATATGAGCAAGGAGGAAGTAAAAAAATGGTTACAGTCTCAGGAAACGTATACTTTACATAAACCTGTCCACCGACGATTTACTAGGAATCGATACATCCTATCTAATTATAATGAACTCTGGCAGGCTGATCTCAGTGATATGCGTACTTATAGTCAATATAATGATGGATATAAATATATTCTTTGTGTTATTGATGTTTTTAGTAAATATGCTTTTGCAAGAGCCATGAAAAAGAAGGATTCAGAAACAGTTAAACAATGTTTTGAAAGCATATTTGCAGAAGCCAAATCTACCCCTCGTCACATCCAATCCGATAAAGGCACAGAATTTGTTTCAAAGGTGGTAAGAGACTACTTTAAAAGCAAAAACATTAATTATTACACCACTAATAATCCAGACATTAAAGCAAGTATAGTTGAAAGGTTTCAAAGAACTCTTAAAATGAAAATGTGGCGTTATTTTACTCATAGAAATACTTACAACTACACTAATATATTACAAGATCTTCTTCACTCTTATAACCATAGTTATCATTCTAGTATCAAAATGCGACCAATTGATGTTAATTTTAATAATATCATGACTGTTTGGTGTAACTTATATGATAGAAAAAAAGACAAACAAATTTCATTAGAAACCACACAACTGAATGTAGGTGATCATGTTCGAATAACTAAATATAAACACATATTTCAAAAGGGTTATGAAACTAATTGGAGTGATGAAATTTTTATAATTGATGCAATCATTAGACGATCTCCGAGACTTGTTTATACCTTAAAGGACTTGGATGGTGAACCAATCGTAGGTACATTTTATTCTAAAGAATTACAAAAAACAACTTATCACCCCTCCATGAAGTATAAAATTGATAAAATAATACGCTCTCGGCGTGTTGGTGGCAGAAAGGAAGTGTTAGTGAAGTGGCAAGGTTATCCGAGTAAATTTAATTCTTGGATTCTTGCATCAAACTTAGAAAAAATATGAGTGAAGGAAGTTTTTATATAACTTTGTTAAGCAATAGCTCGACGGCTTATTATACTGATAATACAACAGCACATTTTATGACCAAACTACCTAAGACCGTTAAATTAGAAGGAGAATGGGTTGTTGGTTTAGTGGAATTTCAATACCCACGTTCCATGTACAATGTTCAAGATCAAGAAAATATCATCTATATAAAAAAGAAAGTACGATTACCTAATGACAAGTTTGACAAAATCATAGATATAAAAACTCACATACCTGCTACTACATATGATAGCGTTGACACTTTCCTTGACGCGTTCAATGAAAACCCGCAATTAAAAAATAAGGTGAAATTTAGGTGTGATAAAATATCAAAAATGGTGGCTATAACTGCAACTGAAGATATAACATCTATCATAACATCACCGATACTGAGTTTGCAGTTAGGTTTCAAACCACGATCTAATTTAAAACAAATTTCAATTGGGAAAAATCCAGTAAATTTGTATTTAGGGTTACCATCACAAATATTTGTGTATACCGATATCATTGAACCGCAAGTAGTGGGGGATGTTATAACATCATTGTTGAGAATAATTCCATTGGATCCAACTCAGTTCGTTTATGGAGCTTACAAAATGCATGTCTTCTCACCTGCTCATTATGTACCTGTTTTACGTAGAGAGTTCGATACGATTGAAATAGATATAAGAACGACTACCGGTGCCAGAGTACCATTTCAATTTGGATCTTCTTGTGTGAAGCTACATTTTCAACGAATAAAATGACTCACAAACGATCGTCTGCCTCTTGTCCATATGAACATTATTATTTACATCAAGCTGGCTCTGGTGTAGGAATTGTCTATAAAGGTGTTCCATTTCAACGAGGTCATGGGATTGGAAGCTTTTTGGGTGGGCTATTTAGGTCTGTGATTCCTTTGTTATCCAGTGGTTTTAGGGCTGTAGGGAAAGAAACATTAGATGCGGGGATCGGCCTGCTGTCTGATATGGTAAATTCACGTCCTATGGAGAGTTCGATCAAGTCTCGATTCAAAGATGCAAGTGCTAACTTAAAAAGAAAAGCTGATGAAAAAATTGATTCTCTAATGTCAGGATCTGGGTATAAAATGTCAACTAAAAGACGAGAACGACTCATTCCGTTAAAAGCATCACGACGAAGAGGAAGTAAAAAAATTAAAAAGTATAACGTCGAAGATATATTTTCATATTAAATAATGTCATTCTTACATAATCATTCATGTGAATGTGCAAAATCTGAGTTAGATATATTTGCCCTGCCGTCAACTCAAACCAGTATTGAAAGTGGACAATGGGTTCATTACAAACCGATTTCATCTTTAAACGACGACGGCCCTATAGAATTTCAAGTTCCCGGATCAGGTGATGACTATATTGACTTGTCACATACGTTACTGCATGTCAATGCAAAAGTATTGAATCAGGATGGTACAAATTTAAAAGCAGATGTCCAAGTTTCGCCTGTTAACAATTGGTTGCATTCCCTTTTCAATCAACTAGACATATATTTAAATCAAAAACTCATATCACCTCCGAACAACACATATGCCTATCGTGCTTATTTGGAGAATCTTCTTAACTATGGTCCAGCAGCCAAAGAATCTCATCTAACTTGTGGATTGTGGTACGAAGATACTGCACATCATATGGATGCCGTTGACGCAACGAACAAAGGGTTTCACAAAAGAATGGAATTTGTGAAAGAGAGTAGACAAGTTGAAATGATTGGTCACTTGCATGGTGACATGTTTAACCAAGAGAAATTTTTAATAAATGGCGTAGAAATGCGTGTTAAGTTAGTGCGCTCAAAAGAAACATTTAATCTTATTTGTCATCAAGATAAAAAATTTAAAGTACAAATAATGGATGCTAGTCTTATTATAAGAAGAGCAAGAGTCAACCCTAGCGTTTTGTTAGCCCATCAAAAAGTACTAGCGTCAACAACTGCAAAGTATCCTATAACAAGAGCGGAAGTTAAGGTTCTGACAATACCGGCAGGTGTGCAAGGTAAAACATTAGATAATATATTCCTTGGACAAGTTCCTAAAAGATGTATTGTCGGTTTTGTCTTAAATTCAGCGTTTAACGGTAATTTAGCATTGAATCCTTTCAACTTTCAACATTTTAATATGAATTCATTCAGTTTGTA
Organism: Ditula angustiorana; assembly: GCA_963691745.1. Lineage (NCBI taxonomy): Eukaryota > Metazoa > Arthropoda > Insecta > Lepidoptera > Tortricidae > Ditula > Ditula angustiorana. The sequence goes on along the minus strand of OY829490.1, from coordinate 6,028,051 downwards.
TGTAGACGGTCATGAAATACCTTCTAGAACATTACAACCATCATTTAGCTCTGGTTTAATAGCATCACCATATCACACTTTATTTTCTGGGACTGGCATTCATTTTCACAACGAAGGTAACGCAATAAGTAGAACAAACTACGGAGACGGATATTGTTTGCTATGTTTTGATTTGACTCCTGATTTATCTGCTAGTTCAACGTCACATTGGAATCTCGTCAGACATGGAAGTGTTCGGTTAGAAGTTCGCTTTGATTCGTCTCTAAGTCAAACTGTTAACTGTATTGTATACGCAGAATTTGATAATGTAATTGAAATAAACAAGAATCGTGACGTAACTGTGGATTATAACAGTTAATAAATACTTTGTTTTTAATAAGGATACATCATTTGTTCTTAAACGTTGTTAACAGAATCATTTATAAGCTGCTAAATTTATATTTATCATGGATACAAATGAAATACAGCTCTGTATGAATAAAATAAGTTCCAGTTTTAAATCAAATGTTTTTGCTGCAAACCGATTGCCTATTTGGGTAAATTTACCTGCTTTTATTATAAGCAATTTAGATCCCGACTCAAAACCGGGGTCTCACTGGATAGCTATACACATTGATATTAATGGCATTGGTGAATATTTTGACTCATTTGGTCGAAAACCTACAGGTAGTCATAAGCTATTTTTGAAAAGAAATTCCAGGAGATGGGTTTATAACCACAACTCATTTCAAAATCCTTTTACCTCGGTCTGCGGGGAATATTGTTTAGTCTATCTGTATTTTAAGATTAAAGGAAAAACTATGTGTGACTTGGTAAATGTGTTTACTGAGAGTTCTCTATGTAACGATCTAATTGTAAGAAATATGTTTAAGTCTATTTTTTTGAAATAAACAATTAAATATAAAACAAACTCTTTTATTGTTCTAAGTTAAGTCTACATTTTCGTCAAGGGAAGTGTATTTGTGAATAAAACATAAAAAATGTAACATGGTATTCATTAAAACTTTATTCAAAGTCATGGCTATGGTCTATTTATACAATGAACATCGGCGCTTGGAACTTGTGTTACTTATCTAATATGAAAGACAATGACTCTTTGTCGGAAAAATAATAACTAGAAAGGAAGCTTAGAATACAAAAGGTGTTCGCTATACAAAGAAAAATGTTCGGTACGAGTTATAAAGCAATTAACAAACAAAACGCAAACAATCGAGTAAAAAAAGATAAAAGGAACAAATGAAGATCTTAAAACTACTTTTACACTTATTTTGTATTGTCTATAACGTAATTGACACAATCACTTTTTTCCGCTAACTGTTTGGTGATTTGGTAAATCACATCTCTTGTGGATTCCACGTGAGCATCCTCTTCGGAGTGCGCGTAGTATTTAACACGCACTTCCGCATGTTTCCAATGCTCCGTTGGCGGAACATTTTTTATTTTCCGCGCATCATACACCTCAATTTTTATGAGATGTGAGGCGTATGATGCATCGTCTTTATTGGACTTTATAAAAGCCACGCCTTCCGCAGTAGCTTGGCTGACGCTCGACGACTTTACAGCAACTTTCCTTTTCTTCCGTTTTTCAAAGAAGCCATCTATGCTGTTATTAGGCCTCTTGTTAGTGTTAGCAATAGCTTTTTTGACTTTATAGGCCAACGTTCCTTCTTCATCACTTGCTTCGTCGTCGGGATAGTAATAATTTTTAAATGTGTTTTCCTGTAACAAAATAAAAACGTTATTCAAACGGTCCTTCAAAGTAGATTTACATGGTAAACACAAAAATGGATGAAGGTTATATTACAATCAATCAAAATCTGAAATAAGTGGGCACACATAAAACATAGATGAAGGTTATGTTACAATCAATCAAAATCTGAAATAAGTGGGCACACATAAAATTATGACTACATACTTACATCCATTTCAGCAACGAAACACTGCTTTCAGCAACCTTGCACTAAACTTCACGACTCACGACTCTCTTACTGGAAGATCTTGCTCGGAGAATTGTTTGGGGCGCAATGAAGCCGAGATGTGATGGCGGGCTTTTATACCCAGCGCAATCCCTACGAGTTGGGACAGGTATTTTTTTAAAGAAGGGCTTCGCTTATTGAACAGGTATAAACTCGTATTCCCCAGACGCGGTTTGTTGAATAACAAAAGACAGCGGCGGTTCTTTTGATACAAAGACAACAATAAAGCAATTATACAATGCCGTCCGCGTTCTTGAGGTCCTTTATGCGTAGTGCAATTTAGCAGGTTTAAACCAGTATCTTCAAAGACATACACTCAAAAAAACATAACGCTCCTCTTATTGACGATGGTCAGGTAAACGGTTCGCCTAGTGAACACGTTCAAACTAGCTATTTTTTCAAAAAGCTCTCTTTGCATAGTGTATTGATGTTAAGTAATTAAATAATAAAAGATCGTGGTGCGTTTGATACAAAGAAAACAATAAAGCTACTGAAACCGTTTACTGTATTATGTAAACTCTCTGTCTATATGTATATTCATAAAATAAACTTTAGCTATATAATATGTCCACAAAATGTAGGATAGTACCTACTGTGTAAGCGAAACACAAGGCTGCGTTCTTAATATCCTTTGTACATAGTGCAATCCTACAAGTTTTGACTAGTATTTAAATAATCGAATTGCGTAACAAACACGTTAAAACTAGTATTTCTAAGGAGTACTTAATAAGGTTAGAAGTAAAAAGCAATAAAGCAACAAAATTCTTGTTTTTAACTGAAACCATTTACTATTTAGCGTAACAATATTCTCCAAAACGTCGGTTAGGTTAGGTTAGATTTATGATAGTCCTGAAAGTTATGGATTCAGAATAAAATAAGTAGTTTGCAAAATAAGAATTTGTCAAAAGATATGTCCACGAAACATCGAGTTGCGAATCAAAAGTACAAACCAAGTATAGCGTGACAATATTCTCCAAAACGTAGGTTAGGTTAGATTTAAGATAGGCCTGAAAGTTATGGCTTACGAATTTCTCCAAAACGTAGGTTAGGTTAAGTTAGATTTAAAATAGTCCTGAAAGTTATGGCTTGCGAATTTCTCCAAAACCTAGTTTAGGTTATGTTAGGTTTGAATTTGTCCAAAATGTAGGTTAGGTTAGGTTTGAATGTCTCCAAAATGTAGGTTAGGTTAAGTTAGGTTTGAATTTCTCCAAAATGTAGGTTAGGTTAGGTTTGAATGTCTCCAAAATGGAGGTTAGGTTAAGTTAGGTTTGAATTTCTCCAAAATGTAGGTTAGGTTAGGTTAGATTTATGATAGTCCTAAAAGTTATAGGCTACGAATAAAAGTGTACTGCGAATAATGCGATAGGATATTTATGTGCTGATAGAATAATGAATTGAAAGTGGACTTACGAAAAGACATGGTATTTTATTTGTACGGAGCGTAGCGGGCGATCAGGTACCCAGGAAAAAAAAAAGGTCGGCACCGAACCCCCAAGTGGGCGCAGGTAAGAAGTTGAACGTAACAAAGGGTGAGTAGGAAACAAAGGAAAGGGTCTCTATCCTTTTATGAGTATGTGATTAAGTGTTGGTATTATGTTGCAATGGAAGTACATATATACGTGAAGGAGTGGGCGGAGCGTGATGAGACCCCGTCCAATCGCTTTAAATGGAGTGTTGACCTTTTTTTTTTTTTTTTTTTTTTTTTTTTTTTTTTTTTTTTTTTTTTTTAGATTTCTTTGCCCCCAAATCCGCCATTTTGAGCGAAAAAAAAGTGATCCAGAACCGGCGAATCCCTACTACTCATCTGCTTCTGCCACTGCTTTAAGAGTTGAAGACAGATTTTGTTTAAAGAGTGTAATAACTCCTTTTAGAGTTTAACAGCCGCGTGACAGCTATATGGGACCTCAAAGTTGGTCGTACTGTAAGACAATGTATTGAAATTTGTCTAAAATGTATCACCCGACCGACTTAGATTTCAAGTTCTACACGCACATGCTATTATGATGAATTTGAGTGTTTGCACCTGGGTTTTAAATGTTATATGTACTTTAGTATATGTATAGTGGCACGCTACGCGCCTTTCGCAGTCACAAGTTCATCTTGGCTTAGCCCAACTGATCTTCAGTGTCACATACCTTTCAAACGTTTCTCTAGAACTGTCACTGGCCTTGGACGGTCGCCGTTCCTTCTTGCCACCACCCTCGTCGCAGGGCGACTTCTCTGGCGGTAGCTTTATCTCTCTCTCCGCCTTGCTGCCAGAGCGAGAGGCCCGCTCTTCGCTATCTACTCTGAGTGCCGGCTTCACGGGGGACAGGCTGCCGGGCTTCTCCAGTTTCTTCATCTCAACTTTATATATTTAACTGTCATTGTAGCGGGGACTCTGCAACAATTAATGAAAATTTGAGTTATTAGTTGAGCTATTAATCTTTATTTATGTATACGTAACTGTGGCTGGGAGCAGGCTTTTCTCTCATTAGAGCTTTAAGGTTGCCACATGATATAGATTTTTGGCCCAATCTACTTTTTTACCCATACTAATCTATCTATAGAAATTTAAAACAATCAAAGTTTTCTTAATTTAGCTAATTTAAATATGTAGCCATACATAAGTACCTAAAGTAAGTAGCCATAGTCAGTAGAATATCTTTTTTAAAAGATGATTTTCCTTTAACGCCAGAGATATCAATAGTTATTATTTGATTGGCTCTTATTTCTGCAAGAGATAACTATTGAAATAATGTAATGAAATATATTATAGTGTCTCTCAAAATAATAAAACATTATGTTTAAAGAGTTTAAGCGAAAAAAATCCACCAACAAAGAGAAATCCATCTAGTTTAAATTTTGCAGGAGTCTATTAAAAATTAAATTTAAAAATCGTGCTGAGCGAGAAAGTTAGGAGTTAACAGTAATGCCAACTAGAAATGAAAGAATCTCGAGGGATCCCGTAAACGAGCTCTAAGTACGCTAGGCAATCCCTATCTCAGAACTAATTGAGAGACTATAAATATATCAGATCCCAAGAGTCGTGTCGAAGTAGAATAAAGACTCTTACAAAGTGGATAAATTGTCGGAAAGGAGCACATAAAATTCCCTCAGTCCAAAATTGTTAACTTTGAAAAATCGTAGAATTCTGAAGAGACGGCCTCACGACCTATTTAGAGCACAACCAGAATAGTCTTGCAGGCACAGCTTGTAAAATTAATAACAAGCTGCATGCACTACAAATGTAAAGTTCTACTCGCAACAGTCATAAGCAATGATGAGTAAATATTCCGGATACAGGTCCGTTTAAAAATTAACGCCCGTCATACCGAATGGAATTCAATATCCGAAGTAATTTGTTTGTTTTTAGCTTTATGAATTGGGAATGGCGTGTCCAATTATTTCGCTGGTTTTAATTTGACATGAGGCGGTTTATGCCGGATAATGTGATGAATTGATGATTTTAAAATTGATTTGAAACTATGCACAATTAAGAACATTTAATGGTGCTCCTTCATTTTCGCTCCTGAAACAAGCAAGAATTTCTTAGAATACATTTCTAATCCCTCGTTGTGAAGTCCGTTGTGAATACTTTAATGTTTGTCATACTCCATCTTAATCAAATTAAAGCTTCGTATTAAAGCCCTATTTTTGACTAACTTAGCTGTTAAGGTAGGTTTTTCTTTTCAATAAACATGAGTTTCCTGGCTAGGTTAAAGATCATTAACGTCAATCTCGGGGCGATCTACTCAGTAACAACTGAAATTAAAGTCTGATCTTTTCAGCCCTCGGAATCCCCTCTATTCGCCGATACCTACATAAAAACTTGTCTTTAATCTTACTTTGATTGAACTACGACCCGACTCCACTCAAAATACTCAAGGAATTCTTATAAGTATTTTTGTTTATTAGATAAAGTAAGTAATACTGGAGTATGTAAATGTTAAGTATACACTATGCTACGATGTCTTTCAAACCATCATGCATGATCTTAGTACTAAACTCAATTGCAGCGTACTCCGTGTGTAAACTGACTTAGCTACGTTTTTCAATGGACCATACGTTGCGTGCACGGGAGCGGGGTTTCAAACTTCTTAGCGTAGTAAAAACTTTCGTCATTCGGTGTGTCGACTGTCTCTTCCTTTGACATTTATGGTTAATCCTGTCGTAGGCTTCATTAGGCTTAATTTTTCAACCCTTTTTCAATCGATTGGGATTGGAATTCGATTGGGCCCGGTATGGTAACTACTGAATCGCTATGGCTACCAACTTTAATGCCGTAAGACCCTCCTTAAGGAATAATATGTTAAATTATTCAGGAGATTAATACTTGAATTTTAAATCCTTACATTGGTTATACCCACAAGAGTTGAGGTTGTTATGGTGGTTGCTTATCTCTCATCATATTTGGGAAAGAGGTACTACATTAATGGTTTAAAATGTCATACCGAAATCTAATAACCATGCATAAGAATTTTCGCTTCCGGCTCCTAATAACCATATGTACCCTCTCGATCCTTATACTCCGGAATATGCCGCCATTTTTGACGAAATAAATTACGAAAACCATCAATTTCTGACAGGAACAGAAGCTGAGCTGGTAATTAAGAGCAAAAAGGACAAAGTATCCTCCACAAAAAAGATAGAGATGGCTTAGTAACGGTAGACAGTATTGGACCAATATTGCCAGAGGTGCACCAACAGTATATTATAGTTAGAATTAAGTATCTTTTGCACATGTAGTTGATGGCTTGCAGATGTTTGAAAATTTTCGGGATTAAAAGTATTCGAAACCGTAAGTAAGTACGCGGAAATAGTTTCAGATTAGCCATTAAAACAGGACTTTACCTTGCCACTTTGTTGTTATGATCAAGTACGGCCATTTGCATGCTTAATTCACCCACTGGTCAGGGAAAGTAAGGTTAAAAGCGGCGTGTAAGTAAAAGCCGAAATGCAATAAGGAAAATCATTCTATGCACGTCGCGGGCTTAAGCGAAATAATAGCTTGTAAACGCCTTAATTAGGCAGATGTAGGTCAGATGGTTGACCTGCTGGCTCATTCAGCATTTATGCTCATTGTGTTTGCTCCGGCTTGCTAGTCACGGCACATTTTGTCACGACACATGAAGTCCACTTGTACTTATTTCCGCTTCAATTACATTTTAAGGACTAAGCTCACAGACAGACCGACATAAATAGCAACTTTGTTTATTTATTCTTACAACTTGTACTATTGCTATTTAGAGTAGTTTTATAGTTGCAGACAAACATCTTGAGCATAAATCAAGTAGAGGGATGTTTGCGCATACACATTTACTAGTACTGTTGCGCAGTCAAGGTCAGTGCTCAAGAAGTTTGGCCGGGAACTGTAATACCCAAAGACTACCTACCATAAACAAAGATTGTGACTTCCTGGTTGTTCATAGCAAAATACGATTCGTAATTCTAAGTTGAAAGAATTGGTGTTACTCGCGTAGAAAAAATCAACTTACAAATTGAGACATTTTTAAAAACCCATCGCTCAAAACAGTGCTACTCACGCTAATGTTAATGGACGTTGTCTTGATTAGGCTGTCAAGTTGAATTAAGAATGGAGATTGATGAGCCCTTTGATTAAGTGATTGTTTTCCAAAGAAATTCATGAATTTTAGCAAAAAGAACACCAGAAACACCCAAGGGAATGTGAAGAAAAAGAAACTTTATCATAATTGACTTACAAAAATATCGTAAGGTTGTTTTCCGAGACTTCAAAACTCGCTTTTACAGGTAAATATCGTGGCACGTATCAAGTAGGTTGTATTCCCAAAGGACACCGATAGGCGTAGGCTCGTACTTTTTTCCAGGTAAAGGAAGGTGTGTTGGTCGCAAATGTTTGTTTAGAATGTAAGAGTTATAGTATACTATTTTTTTATAATGGTATGGGTAAGTTGAAGCTTTCGCCGCCGATGATCTAGATACAAGAGGCTGTTTTATTGCTATAACGGCTACAGCCAACCGTTGGCCAAAGAAGTTAAGCTGATAGGTCACTGCTTGAATAGCTGGCAAGTTGTGGAAATGACTAATTACCACCTATTTCTATTTATATTTAGTTTTATTGCTTTCATTATGTTATTTTTGTGTGATTGTAAATTGTTTTTAACTTATCACAAACAATGACTGTTTAAGATTTCTGCCTTAGTCTTTTAAGACAATTTTACTTTAGACCTCTGGCGCTAAAAAGTATTATTACTTACCTAAGTTCTTTGGGGGCAAAAGTGGTGCTTGTAGCTCGTCTAGGCAAAGTATAAATGCAATTAGGAAACTATCGATAATTCAGTCACATCCATAAAGTAAAATGTACGTATATTCACTTGAATTCTCGTACATCCTTTTGAACTTAAACATGAATTCCCACTCCAATCTATTAGGACCCTGTACTATGTCACACGTGATGTAGCCGCATCGTCAACGGAACAAGTTAGGTAAACAGCCTCTGCAACGCAACTAAATGGATTAACTCATCAACTGCGCTTCTAAATGGAGTATATGTTTATAAAAGGAGTGTCTATTAGTGAGGCATGCACTGGTTTTGTTAAATATTGCAGTCAGTTAGATATTTTTGAAACTATTTATTTATGAGTTATAGTGATCCTACGAAGACTAAAAAGGTTCGCTGTTTCAGAAATGGTATTGAATTTAGGTGCATTTATGAAAGAACTTAAACAGCTTTTATACATATACTTACGAAGCATAAGGCAAAGACGGGGCACGGTCGGGTCGCTTTCATACATTTTGTATAAATACAATTTCAAGTGGCGCTCGTGTTTGCCGCGCCTTCTCCCTACACTATGCTTGACTATGAACGCTGCCGTAGGCCATACGTACATAATTTTTGGCTTAACTTACGAAAATTATAGTGTAGGTTCTGCTAAGATAAGCACAAAGTAACTTGTTTGTTTAGTAGAAGGTTCGGAAGCACTATAGTTGCGGTAGTGTAGGACTCATCTAATATTAATTCAGAAACTCTTTGAGGTAGGTACTACTCAACTTAAACACATGCGCAATACAGTACATTCAGGTATTCAGCATTCTAATAAATAATACAAAACCACGACATATTGGCATAAAACTCGGTATGATATAAAGTTATTGGATGTTTATTTGATGCCGTAACTCAATTTTTATTGGAAATCGTCGCCAGAATATCAACTATCATGGTAGTGGCAGGCACAAAAAACATAAACGCCTTTTGAATGTGCAATACGAGGTGAAATCTGATATGATTAGGCCTTGTGCCAAAGTTATATTTCAAGTATTCCAATAGTAATTTTGGTCAGGAAAGCCAATCATGTCCATGCATCCAATAAACCACAAAAGTTTAATTTACCTCAATGTGCGTCCGCATACTTAAGATACCAGTTATACAGAGCTGCAGGGAAATATTTTTATTTTTATTTTATTTATTATTAAATAACTTAAATCTACCATTACAGGATTTGTACCTAATGCGATAGATAAGTGCTCAAGAGATTAGACTAATAAATAAATACTACTTATACATTCATTAAACAAAGCAAAACAACACAATACAATAATAGAAACATTGCCAAAAAAAAAAACTATAAAAATAATAAATTACTTAATAAAATCATTTTTCATAACACAATAAAAACATAGTGGCTTTTGCGAATTTATTAAGGGAGCATGTAAGTATGTCCAACTCTAGCGCAACTTTATTGAGAGTGCGAATAGCCCTCGTTAGCGGTGCCTCCTGCAGCAACCTCGTGCGAGCGACAGGCACGGCCAGCAGCGGCGGCCGGCGGCGGCGCCACACGTACCGGTCCGGAACGTACAGACCCACGGCGTTCAGGACCCCGGGGTTACACAACTCGCCTCTCAGCACTCTGACAATATACGAAGCGAGAGCTAGTTCCCGCCTCACCTCTAGCTTGTTGTATCCCACCATTCCAAGCACGAATAGAGTGGGATACAGCAAAGGATATCCAGGATACACCCCGTATAATTTCAAATAAAGGAGCCTAACAAATTTATTTTGGATACGTTCCAACATGAGTTTGTATTTAGCTTCATGTGGACTCCAGATTACGGCGTTACATTCGAGGTGGCTCTTTACGAGAGCCTCGTATACGGCTCGCATCGCTGAGATGCTCGTAAAGTCCTTTGCAAGGCGCATCAAAAAACCAAGGTTACGAAAAGCTTTTTTGCAAATACTTATGATGTGATCACGGAACGTCAAATCTACAGTTAGGCGGACTCCGAGATCACGTACCTCCGTCACTCGCTGCATTGGTTTTCCGCCGACATCGTACTGATGGTGCACTGGGCTACGCGCACGGCTGAACGAAATTACGGAGCACTTGGACTCGTTGAAGTACAGCTTATTGTGCACACTCCAGCGGACCACTCTGTCGATGTCATCCTGCAACCTATGACAATCGGAGGTATCCTTGATCACTCGGACCAGCTTTAGGTCATCAGCAAACAATAGGCATGTAGAATCCATCACCACATCGGGAAGATCATTGATCATGATGATAAATCCCAACGGGCCCAAATTGCTGCCTTGACTCACACCCGATCTTACGTAGTACGGCTGGGATTTCCAGCCGGCACAATCAACATATTGCTGTCTATCACGCATGTAACTAGCAAAGAATTCCAAGGTATGTGGGGTGCAACCGACCCTCGCAAACTTAGTCAGCAAAATGTCGTTGTCTACCGTGTCGAATGCTTTACGAAAATCAAAGTATGCCACGTCTACCTGATTACCGGCATCTAGAGCCGGGACTATTAGTGTCAAAAGATGCAATAGGTTTCCTGCAGTGCTATATGTTAAGGTCTGTGTTAGATTGGCAAAAAATTGTAAACAGTGCACGTTTCATTCTAACTAGCCCAGTGGAGAGAGATGCTCTGAGTTACGTAGGTAGCGAGTTAACGCGTGTTGAGAAGGTTCGTGCTACTTGCACTGTAGGCACTCAATAAAATAATCATTTTTTCTTGTCTAGGCACTTCACATGGGTCCAACAACCTCATAATAGTTTCTCTACTAGGTTATTTAAGAGCTCTGGGCCACTACTATCCACGATATCTCTGAAGACTAGACACAGGTCGTCGTCGTCGTCATCTAACCTAATATGAACTGCATGGCAGATTACGGGACAGAGACTACGCAAGTACGGTATAACAATCTCAATTAGTTAGTTAGGCAGTCTGTAATGGATTATATTATATCTGTAGTGGGTGCTCTCACTAGAATTGTTAGCGGCACGGCAGCCAAGATATTGTGCTCAGTCATCAGGCTAAGTGACTATGATAACATGGGAAATACTGAAATAGCGCGCTTTGAACTTTGTAGTGCAGGTTTTGCTTAGGACGTTGAGTGCTTCTGCGTACTTGTATAGAGGGAGTATATAAACATTGTATATAAAAGTAGGTTAAGATGCACTAATGGATGGTGCGTTTTTTTAAAATTAAAAACAGTACATCTCCCTAGGAATGACAAACAAAAGCATCAACAATTATACAGAGGCTTTTTAAAAGGCCTCGTTTCAAGATTGAAATGGTAATAATTCGGAAAAGGTAAGTTCTACTCCTATCATGTTTTATTGAGTTACGGCCTAAATGCTGATTATAAATATTGCACTGCAAAAGTCCTTTTTGTACCACTTAAGTCAAATTGAAAGCCGTAGATTTATTTATTATTGAGATTGAGATATTTTCTTATTTCCCTTGGTTTTTTATTTAAGCTACTTACGTCTACGTGATGTTCCAATGTTTCTATTCTCAGGTAAAATTTCGAATCGTGAAACTGGCGGGTACGGAGCTGAGCTCGCGAGCTCATTTAAGATTAACGCCGATTGTTTATTTTGCTCCAACCAACGGATGCCCCCATTAGGCAACGCATACTTAATGTACAGAACACGGGAAGTGTCCCTGCTGACTGGCTGGAGTACCGAGTAGCGTGCCAGTTGGGGATAGAAGGAAATAGCAACACATGCAAGTTGCCACTCATGCTAGTAATGTACGGAATTTTGACAGTGGTAGAGGCATACTGCAGCCAGTTGCTGGTCGCACTACGAATGGACCGACGAAACTACGGTAGTACTTCACCCTTACAGAATAGTAGCGTGAAGTAACTGGCTATTGCGTTACGTACGATGAGGGAGGGTTTCGTAAACCCACGGGGGAAGGGAACCTAAAGGTGGAGTAACCGATTCCCTTGAGATAACTGGTTCCTATGGACGACGGCGATCACTTCTAATTCTAATCAGGTCACTTACTCCCTGTATCTGTTATTATTTTACATCGTCTGTACGGGATAGAATTCAAATTAAAACGTTGGATTTTGTGTTATGTATCGCTCTGTCGGAATCGGAAAGTTCACTCGAACATCATAATAATATAGTAGAGCGTATGAAGACTTTCGATTTATTAAACCGACTCAGCGATATTGTTATGAAATGTGAGACAAACATTATCTTAACTTTTTTATCGGGTTGAAAATTGTGATTCATACTCGTAAAAATATGTCAGTCACTCCATGATATCACATTTAAAATATCTAAAAAATAGTACTCAATATCATTAAATTCAATCGCTTGCAAACTGGAACAAATTACCTTACTACTTCGCGAAACCCGGAGTAGCAAGGTAATTTGTTCCAGTTTGTTGATATGGACCTCCGCAAAGTAACGCCTGAATCTATTAATTATTCAATCGCTTTCATAAAAATCTGTGACCTTTTTATCAATTTCAATTTTAAATTGAAACCCGTTTAGTATGAATATCCTTAGAAACAAATGGGGTCAAACACACCTGACCCGTGTAGTAACGCAGCCCGTGGGAAAACCCCACATTCCTCCGCGTGGCTACTTATACCCCTAATAGGGGCAATAAAAATAAATGGAGGGGAACCTTTAAGGGCACCTTCTTCGCGAGAAATACTATATAGGTCATAGGTAAAAGCAAGTCTTATTGATTCCGCGGCAGCATAGAATATACATTCTTCGGGCGTACTTTGTTGTCAGCTTTGAATGTAGCAACTCTTTCTTGTATTATCGAACTTTCCTTTGAAATTGAAAAAGGTTATCGAATGCTAAACCATTTCGGTGAAGGCCCTTATTGACATTTTTCGAATACGCGAATAATGCCACTCATGCTGTTTGAAGTCCCCGGGTGACGCTATTGTTCATACATTTCCAGTAAGTAAATTATATCTGATTGAGCTTAACAGCCTAACTGCCCTCGATCCAATTATCTTTACAGCAAACAGCGCACAGTTACTTGAAAAGTGATCATATTTCTCAAAAACAAAATCATAAATAATTATTAAAAAAAATTACTGAATTGGGTGGGATTGGCTTGACTTGGAGCTGTTACGATAGTGCGGATACTGTTTAGAGCTGATGCAAGGCAAAGAGCTCGCAGTAGCACGCCGAATATAATCCTCTAGAGACAAATTGTTACGTCCTCGTTGCTCTGGTGGTTCACAGCTCAAAAGCTTAAATATCAATTTCCCTCAAGTTTTCACCACCGGGAGATCTTCATACTATCCATACAACAAAGGAACTTCTATGACAATAATATTCCGAATAATACTTTGGACATATCGCGTAATGGGTCATTTCATTCCTCATTACGGCGGAGCAACGAAGAGTCTACCCATGAAATTGCTTCTATTGCATATGAGGTAGGTTTTAAACGACCTCGTACCAAGAAATTTATTGTCATGATGGCAAAGGGTATCATAACCCTTTATATACTTCAACTAATTTCTCTAGCCATTCGCATGATTAAATTTTAACCTTTCCGTAATTGGAATAGAGGTAAATATAATATAGTATTTAATAGAGAATCTCTATGGATGGGATATGTGACTAAATCTAATTAAAAATCTGTAAGTAAACGTGAAACAGATAATTAGACTGTTATATAGATGTTTCTAGGCTGGCATCACATGGTATAAGACCGCACAACCCAATTTCAATAACGCAAAGGTTTGTCGGCTTAGTAGTTCATTGGATGGGTTTATGCCTGAGTATCTAAATCATATTATTATTTTATTGTTTAAAACTAGACCCACTCTTGCCTTATCACAGCAAACCAATAGTTCTATCTGTTTTATTTTTATTCAATAGATACTATAGTGTACAAGAATCTACATTGTAGGTTAGAATGTGAGTCTAAATTAAAAGGTACATGTATTTAGGTATTTTACATTAAAGTTATAAACGTAATTCGTCCCTAAAATGCCATTAAATACGTTATTGTATCCAATTAATACGTTCTCTTACAAGGCCAAAGACCTGGGAGGAGAGGTAAAGTACTCATCATCATCATCATCTCAGCCACAAGAAGTCCACTGTTGGACATAGGCCTCCTCCATGGATTTCCAAAGTGGCCGGTTGGAAGCAGAATGCAACCAGCGCCTTCCTGCCACCTGTACGAGGTCATCGGACCATCTTGTGGCTGGTCGTCCTACGCTGCGCTTGCCAATACGCGGCCGCCATTCGAGAACTTTCCGACCCCATCGGCCATCAGTTCTCCGTGCTATGTGCCCTGCCCACTGCCACTTCAACTTGCTAATCCGCTGGGCTATGTCGGTTACTTTCGTTCGTCTGCGGATCTCCTCATTTCTGATTCGATCACGCAAAGAAACTCCAAGCATAGCCCTCTCCATAGCTCGTTGCGTGACTTTGAGCTTTCTTATAAGGCCCATAGTAAGCGGCCACGTTTCAGTGCCATAAGTCATCACTGGTAACACACATTGATCATACACTCTCGATTTCAGACACTGAGGTATATTGGACAAGAAGACATTTCGCAGTTTCCCGAACGCTGCCCAGCCGAGTTGGATTCGACGATTGACCTCTTTCTCAAAGTTGGACCTGCCTAGTTGGACTGTTTGTCCTAGGTAGACGTATTCGTCAACAACTTTGAGAGTTGAGTTTCCTACTGCTATTGGGGTGGGCACTACATGGACATTCGACATGACTTTCGTTTTGTCCATGTTCATCTTAAGGCCCACCCGTTGGGAAACCCGATTGAGGTCTTCGAGCATCGTGCTAAGGTCTTCCATCGATTCTGCCATGACTACTATATCGTCGGCAAATCGAAGGTGAGTGATGTACTCGCCGTTGATATTGATGCCGAATCCTTTCCACTCCAGAAGCTTAAAGGCATCTTCCATTGTGTTGGTGAACAGTTTCGGAGAGATAACATCTCCCTGTCTCACACCTCTTTGCAATGGAATTTCCTCCGTCCTCTGGTCTTGTATTCGGACCGACATGGTGGCGTTATTGTACAAACACTTCAACACTTCGATATACCGATAGTCAATACGGCATCGCTGGAGAGACTCAAGCACCGCCCACGTCTCGATCGAATCAAAGGCCTTCTCATAGTCCACAAACGCTAAGCATAATGGCATGTTATACTCCTCGGTCTTCTGTATAACTTGCCGCAGCGTGTGGATGTGGTCTATGGTACTAAAGCCTTTTCGGAAGCCGGCTTGTTCGGGAGGCTGGAAGTCATCAAACCTGCGTTCGAGACGATTCGTGATGACCCTGGAAAACAGCTTATAAACATGGCTCAGAAGCGAGATGGGTCTATAATTCTTCAGAAAAGTGTTGTCCCCTTTCTTGAAGAACAGCGCCACCACCCCTCTGTTCCATGCTTCTGGCGTTGCACCTCCGAGCACCACGGAATTAAAGAGCCTCTGAAGGACTTTAAGTACTGGTGTTCCACCCGCTTTCAGAAGCTCTGATGTGATTCCGTCTTCGCCCGGCGCCTTGTTGTTTTTAAGCTGTTTCAGGGCCATCCTAATCTCGTACAGGCTGATGTCCGGGATATCTTCGGTATAGTGTCGGGTCAGCTTGGCTCTTGGATCTTTGGCCAGGCTGCTAACAGGTTTTGAGACCGAGGTGTATAACTGTCCATAGAACCTCTCAACCTCCCTCAGCACCTCTGCTTTGGTCGACGCTATACTACCGTCCTCCCTCTTCAGCTTCGTCAGCTGGCTCTGCCCAATAGACAAGTCTTTTGCGAACACTTTGGAGCCTTTATTCCGCTCAATCGTCTCTTTAATACGATTTGTATTAAAGGTTCGGATGTCGTGCCGCATGGAACTTGATATGCGTCTATTGAGCTGTCTATATGACTTCGCGTCGTGAGAGGACTGCAGTTGCAACAAGCGTCGTTCAGCCATGAGGTCGAGAGTATGGTCTGAGAGTTTTTGTGGTCTATTGGTACGATTGGGCTTATAAAACTTAGCGCCAACCATACGGACAGTTTCCACTAACCTGTTATTGATCTCGTCCACCGATGCATAGCTGTCTAGCGACTCAAAGCGATTTGCGAGTTCCAATTGAAAGCTTTCGGGGTTTTGGATATGGGCGCGAGAAGGACGGAGCGTGGACTTCATAAGACGAGACCTCTCAAGTTTAACATCGATATTCAATTTGCCTCTAACCATGCGGTGATCGCTTCCGGTTTTAACCATGTTGATCACGGAGACATCATTGAATATCTGTTTCTTAGTAGTCAATATGAAGTCGATCTCATTTCTCGTGGAACCATCAGGGCTTAACCAGGTCCATTTCCTATGAGGTGGCTTCTGGAAGAAAGAGTTCATCATAAAGAGTCCTTCTTTCTCCAGAAAGTCAGCCAACCTCTGACCCCTTTGGTTCCGTTGTCCATAACCAAATAGCCCCACTTTCAGGTCACTATCGCTTTTTTCGCCCAGCTTTGCATTAAAGTCCCCCATAACAACATTGAAATAGGTCTTAGAGGTATGTATGGCCCTACTAATGTCCTCATACATTGCCTCTACCTCTTCATCGGAGTGTGACGTGGTCGGCGCGTATACCTGAATGACCTTCAGCGAATACCTTTTAGATATTCTGAGTATCAAGTACGCTACCCTACTCGACACACTATCGATGGTGAGAATGTTGTTTACAAGGGACTTGTGAACGAGAAACCCAACACCACCTTGGGACCGCTTGTCACCCTCCCGGTAGAAGAGCAGGTTGCCGGATTTCAGAGTTATCGTGTCCTCACCCTCTCGACGGACTTCGGATAACCCCAAAATATCCCAGTGTAACCTACTCATCTCCTCTTCCAGCTCGATTAGCTTCTCGTCAGTTCTCAGTGTCCGAATGTTGTGTGTTACCAGGGCCAGTCGTTTTTTGGGTTGGGAGTGGTAGCCGGGCGTCTGCCGGGGATTCTTAGCACCCCCTGCTCCGCCGTTACCGAGGCTGCTACCGTGGCCCGGAATAGCGGAGCCGCCGGGGACTGGGGGCCTGGTCCTTTGTTGTGAAGTCATTTTAGTTTCCTTTGGAGGGGTTTTGCCATACTCACCACGCTTGGCAAGCGGGTTGGCGAGCGCAGTATTTACGTGTCGAGCAGAAGGCGCTGCTGCCCACCTTCTGGAGAAGAAACCCCTTAGCCGGTTTTTACGGCACCCATGGGAAGAGATGGGGAAGTACTATTCTAAGCCGGTACCCCACGGCGGTAAAGCGAGGTAAAGTACTAGTAATGGCGTTAAACTTGACACTTGCAATTAAGCACATACTCGTACACGAATAAGTAAAAGCGCTTTGCACTCGCTTCTTGCTCTGAATTAGTTTTCATAAAATTTGCATGGAAGCTGGGTAACAGTATTCTAGTGAGTATTATTTATAATAGTTCCTAGGACTTCTAAGACTTCTTAGTATACTAGCATTGGTTAGCATATATCGCATCTCTCCCTTTTGCAAACACCAACGGGTTAAAAAGGGATATGCCTATGTGAAACAGAACGCACAGATGTTTCAATGATATCATCTCAACTTGAAACTTTTCGATTTGCATTAACATTATTGCATGTAACGACACTCATTGGTAACACGGGAGTTTTGCTGGTTTTCTTTATTGGTGATGTTAATTTTGTGAATGCAAATTTTGTACATATTTATTATCATCATATCAGCCGAAAGACGTCCTCTGCTGGACATAGGCCTCTCCCAAAGATCGCCACAACGTCCGGTCCTGCGCTGCTTGCATCCAGCGGTTCCCGCAACCATCGTCGACGCCAACAGATTTTTCTAGATGATTTTCCATGAGCAATTATCTAATAAAAATCTGTTGGCATCGGATTTTAAGAATGCATAAAAAAAAATTGAACTTTTATTCTGAATATTGGACTTTAGTTTTTTAAGGTAATATGTATTACATATTCTTTAGCGTTTGTGAGTTTCTTTAAAAGTTGAAGAACTATGTGAAATAAGTACAGTAAGTTTTGGTGGAAGGGCGGTTTTTCCACTAAAATTCAGATACGTTCAAGCACTCTGTCAAGTTAATCATACTACTGGAAGTGTGGTTTATTGGACTTACAACATTTACCTAACAAACTATTAAATGTACAGGGAATGTTAATAAGAGCCTGTAAGAACAAAAATATGTCCATTATATCTGGTTTTACTGGTTACACAGTTACAAAATCTTCATTTCATTGCTGCTTTTTGTGGCAAAACTTTGCCAACCTATTATAGCACGTTAGCTCTCAACGCGGACATAAAGCATCATTCCTTTTCATCTACGCCAACTAGTTAGAAAGAGATGTAACTTTATTTTATTTATTTATAATACTTTATATCTGTGATAACATCTAGCGTACTAGGGCCTCTAAGCGTAGTCCTTAAAAAATAAAAGTGTAACCACCACCGTTTGCTATCGCGACTCTACACATTCCCCATATCAAGAGCCCTTTGCTGCGCATCTGTGCCCGATACGGCGCATTATCGAAACGCTATTCAGTTGAGGCAGGTCGTTTACGCCGCCGCCGGAAATTACGTCGTAGGGTAGGTACCCCCACTAGAAGATCGCGCTGCGCCGAGATAAATGATCCTTTGCCGCAGCTTTCTGGGGTTAAATCCGATTTGACAGGAAAATCTCTTACTCGGTTACTGGTGTTTGTTTTCCAACCTTTCCGGAAGATAAATGGCCTTTGATGAAAAGGTCTTGATTGTGGATTAATATTGGAAGTGAGAACTTGAGTTGTTATCAGGAGTGGAAATCTTTGGATGAGTTATTTCACTATTTTTATGTTTTACTAAACCGAAATTGTTCAGAATTGAAAAAAAAACTGACTAACATACAATTTTACTAACCCTATAAATTTGTATGAATCAATTAGTTTCTTCTTTCTTTTAGGTAAGAACGAGTATGCAGATAAAAAAATAATCCTCCCTTCAGCCGAAAGTCGGGTAAAAACAAAACGGCATGAATATGTTATTAAGAAACATCTCAAAATCATATTATTTTTTCCGATGGAAAATGAGCCTCTGAATAAAAACTCTCATCTTACGGAATAACGGGGCCCTCATCAGAATAATAAAGTCCCAATCTATGGCAAAAGCGTCGAGGCGGGCTATCAGAATCAGCGAGCAGCACAGTTATTCTCTAAGCATAACAACGTCGGACTCGACGTCGAGACATCGCCTTGTCTCCCACTCGAGCTAGCGCGCTAGAGCAAGACAGGGGGCTGCCTCAGCGGCGAGCTCGTCGCTGTTGCGCTCAGAGAATCACTTTCCTGCCGCTGCCACGCGGTCTGTTAGTATTCCTCAGTCGAAATATACGAAACTCTTCCCGTCCCCACTCTAACGAACTCAAAGTACACAGTCAATCTAAATCCTGAAATATTTTTGCTGAATGCTCAGCTGGAACAAAGGTCTGCCAAACTTTTGCCATTAAAATCAAGAGAAGTTAAACAAACTTGTGCTATTTTGCTTGTAAAACGTCAGAATGGATTCGAGTTCATAACACGTAATGGATACGTTTTCATAATAAACTGGCGGGCTTTATTTAAAACATTTGATAAACACGTTAATTAATATTCTCTCGTTAAAAGTTTTTGATTACTTTTGCGGCTTTTAACGTTATAAATAAAGATAAGTCGTTTTTGATACGATTTTGACATTATAATAACCCGATTTTTTTGGCCAAAGGAGATGATTATCGTAACAGAAACCAGGAACCGAAAATAATCGCTGATCCGTTATCAGGCTTTATTTTATTTTATTTTATAACAACAATATAGGCTTACAGTACAAAGCACCAAGGCACCATTAGGTTTCTAATCTGTTGGCTTCTGGATCTTTTAACCATCGTACGAAATGCAGTAGCAAGCTACTACTACTTCACGCCGATATTCTGTGAAAATATGGTATTTTATTTACTACCCCAGTTCAATCAAGTCATTACTTACTTACTAAGAAAATTATAAAGAAACTGCTTTATAAACATTGTAGTTAGATACTTTTTGTCCTTGTTTTGTAGACGCATCGTAGAAAAAGCTGGAAATAACCATCCATGAGCATCAAAACTATCCCTTCCGTCCTGTCGTCTCTTTCCGAGTTAATTTAAATTCTGTCTTCCACTTTCCGCTATTTTCCAGGTAGTTTGTAAAAGGTCGAAAGCTAGTTTGCAAACATTCTTCATCCGCGCCGGGTGCGCAGAACTATATTTACGGGTACAGCTCGATAGTTTTTAATTTATTGAAGCGCTGAATCGAGAATATTGCGATGGATTTAGCCAGTACATTCACATGAATACCGTTCGTTTGCATCGGACTTATTGGTCCTGTGTGTTAGCGAGTGTTTTCGAAATAACGAGACGTGAACTTTTTAGCGAGCGCGCCGGGTATCAGCTATACAAAAGCCTTTTTATTTGGAATATAAAGGTTGTACTTTGTTCCCGCTTCTAGAATAGCTTGTCATTTTCGAACAATATCAGTCATGGAAGTGTATTGTTATGGCTCCGGCATAACCGACAGAAAGTTGAAACGAAGCGGTTTCTATATGGATTAACATTGTATAGTCATTGTTTCAGTATACTGTGAGCAATCAGTTCGATTCGACGGAAATTGAAACTGATTTTTAACGGCTCTTTATTTGACTTCCGGAAAATCATGTTTAACGTGTACCTATTGTAGCTTGTGACTTAAACTTGAATATTTTAAACCCTCTGTAAGTCTTTTCTTTATGGCATAGGGAGGCATTATGCTCATTAGAGCATGAGGGTCATTCGATAGAAAGTGATTAAAGCTGCCCATGGGAATCAGCGTTCTTAAGAGAATCGCAAATCCATTGTCAGCTTTTAGTACCGCCTCCAGATCTCTCTCTCATTGTTAGCCAAATACTAGCAAGCTAAGCTACTTCGTTAAACTGATATTCCGTGAGAATGTGGTACTACCCCGGTCGAGCCGGCCCGTTCGTACTCCACTCAACAACTGTCTGCAGTCAGGCCCTACCGCTAAAAGTCTCATAGTCCCAAGTAGGATGTTCGTTTCGATACAGCCATGCGTCGCAGTTGCGAAAACATTACAAGTGATGATCTATTTTAATAGCTCTCAAAGAAGCAGCACCTGCCATCAACGGCGTAGCTGATTTCTATTAAGACATTTAAGGGACATTAAGTTTTATTGGAAGGTCCGTGAGCTCCGTAATATTTCCCGCCGAACGTGTACGAGCCCACGTGAAAAACAATTTCAGGCTTGATCGGCTTATAATGGAAGTGGAATCGAGGAAGGCCGCCGATAGGCCTGCTGCGGGTTTAATGCCTGTATTTACATATATTTGACAATTGCTATACTCACATCTTCTATATGGCATTGATTTATTTGAACGACGTTGTTGGCAGTTCGGTTTTTTAATCTTATATCCGCCATTATTGCATGTTTTATACACACAATGTCCTGCTCATTTCGCCACAGTCTTAGAATTAAGACAGATGTAATATAGTTTTTGTATAGGTGGCGAAACAGATATGTCCGATGAAAAGGTGTCGGCGGTTTAAGGGTTAAATATAAAATAGGAGGGCAAACGAGCAAGTACCATGGGTCACCTGATGGTAAGTGATCACCACCGCCCATAAACACCAGCAACACCAAAGATATTACTGATGCATTACCAACCCAAAGGGCTAAGATGGAATACGCCTTGTGCCAGTAATTTCACCGACTGTCTGGCGGTACACAACAGTGCTTGCACTGCTGCTTAGCGGTGAAAGATGGCGGTAGCGATCTGGAACGAACTTGTATGAGGCCCTAGCATCCGCTATCGATGGAGTCCTACCACCCGATATCGATGAAGAACCCGACTGCTAATCTGACTAAACCAAATACCTGATCGTACTGGTAATGTTAATGGTGTGGCGATAAGTTTACGTTATAATAATGTTTCTGACGACAACAAAAGAGGATTGAGAAGGCTATTTAACAGGTAGGTCATAATGATAAAGCGATTCTTTGCTTGTGAACGTCGATGTAATTACACCGCTTGCGATATAATACGGTTGATAAACGACCCCGAACTAGCGGGGTTTCCATTCAGCTCACCTCTCATTTCGGGATAAATTTTATAGGATTTATTTAATAGCCCATTTCAGCAAGTCCCGAGGATTTTTTCGTTTACCGTACTGCCACTTGTAAAACTTTCACGTCCAACAGTGTTTCAGTTTCTTTTTAAACGTAATAACTTTTCGCCGAGCTGTTTCTTCAGTTTATGTGGCGAAGGGGAGAAAACAACGGTTTTTCATTTCCGCACAACCTCACGCAGGCTGCGTAGGTAGGTGCTGCATAACATTGTATCTACATAAAATATGATTGTCCCGTCTTATTGTGCCTTTATTTAATTTTGTTACGAAAACGGAATAGAAATTATTCAAATATGAGTTGGTTTAAATTGTGGCAGGGTGTTTTACGATTTAACATGCTTCCTTTAAATATTGTGTTGCGTGTTAGGCAATATTGTTGGTGTTCTTTGTACACGTTTCCTACGTTACTTGTTATAAAAAAAACATAACGGAGACTCTTTGTTACAAAATAAAATTGCTACCTAGTAACTCCTCTAGATACTGTTCCCGAATCAGAGTCCGTGGTAAATCAGAATTCGGTTTTAAAATGTGGCGATATACCGCAGAGAAGGACGAATGTGTCACGTTCGGAAACGATAAGTACACACTTATCGCATTTTGATACCTCGTCGTAAGACGTGAAAGGGAAATTTTTAGGCGGATACAGGTTTTTAGAGATCCGAGGATGCAGAAGCGGATGCGAATATTTTAAATGGTACATCCACGGATACTTCAGAATCTACTTTAAGATAAGCCCAAATAATACTTTATGTTGTGTGCAAGTGCTCAATCCGTGTATCAGCAAAATATGTTTAACATTGCAAAAAGAGGACTGTTTTTCCAGAACTCGACTTCCTCACGAAGTATGAAACGTCAGATCATACGTTTCGACGTAACACTTATATAACGTATAGTTGAATATCGCAGCGGTAAGCAACCTTTTACCGAAATTAGTTTGTCTAATTTAATATCACTATGCACATTCTAGGTTGAAACCTCAAAGGTCACACCCGACCCGCCGGTCTTTGATATCTAAGTTTATTTTAGTTTCGGAACCAGGTCGTCTGCTAATTTGAGTGCCTCAGACTTCAGAAAACTGGTTGCGTTCTCGATTTGCACTTACTGTCCAAGTTTAAACGCTTTTAAGGGTGTTGAATGTTTGCTATCAGCAATGTTGGGAGATTGGTTGTTTGCTGTCAGCAACGTAAGAATGTTTTTTTATTAAAAAATTCTAAAAAATGTACCTAATCAGTTATCTCGTCTATTCACTGTTATGTATTTCAGCCTAGTCTATAGTTCCAGTGAGACTACACTTGACTTCAAGGTTTTCTCTGATAGTTGAACTGCCTAATATTCATCGTGATTGTTATAAAGAGTATAGTATACACATACAGCTAATGATTTATTGATTATTATGACAACAAAACCAAACTATTTTGTAAGATAACTTTAAAAAAAAAGTATAATTCAGAGTTTGCCTGAAAAATTAACATGTCCTCTAATGTTTTCCATAATTTCATGTGTCTGAAAGTTTTTTGTTTCAAAATGATTCATTGTCATCATTGTTTTGTTTTTGTAGAAACTGTAATCTTTTTAGACATAATAAAATAAACCTATCCTAACATAATGGGTTCTCCATTTTTGACTAAAATTCGGTTGTAAAAAATGAAACATCATGGCAATTCGGGCATATTATATAACTATGGAATGTGATGGGTTTCATAACCAAACAGGCAGAGTTATTAATAGCTGTCTATTCAATCATTACAGGTCAACTTTCATTATATATAGAAACCCAATAAACTAATAAAATAAAGTAACTCAGCAGTTCGTTTATTATTCATAAGGTTTAATTTTGTAAGACGACGGCCGGATCCCAGATATTTTCCGTTACCTTAACTGAATGTTACCTTCATGAGAGCCTGAAAGAGTCATTCAAGGATATTTTAATTAATTCGCCCTAACCAACCTGAAGCTGAAGGCAGGAATTCGGATATCTTGAAAAGTAGGTCAAAAGTTTCGTGAATCACATTCATTATTTAGGAATTGCCAGGTAGTCAAAGTGCCCTGGTGAATTAAAAAAATAAATTAAAAATTGTGGAGTTTCCAAAGTTTAAACCTCATTAATTTCAAAGTATGGTAAGTAAGTGGTAAGATGTGTCACGTGTGCTGAATTAAAAGCTCACTAAAAACCTTTTAGCTTCACTGTTTATTATTTTGACTCAGTTCCAAGGCTTGACGTTACACGGATAAGCTGCAGCAAGTTTTATTTTTAAGTTGTGTTAGGAATTTTAGCTGTTACATTCACCTACTTCAGATATGTTGTGAAAAGGTGGAAAAAGCTTTTTTAAATTAGAAATTCCTGATGTTTGTGCAAACCGCATATACACGTAAACGCGTGAACATTCACGTAAACATTCATGCATTCTCCGCCGTTTGTACGCACTTCTGGCTTTCCTAATTTCTATACCAAATTTCGTCCCCTTTTTTCACTCTTATAAAGGTTGATTTTCGTAAAATCCCTTTTTAGTACCACCATCCTGTCTACAGATCATTTAAAATTTAATGTTCAGCGATATAGGCGGTCTGTTTCAGTCAGTCAGTCATTCATTATTTCATAAGTAAGCCATAGAACTGTTGCATTGTGTCTAGAAGTTATCCCCGGACTACCTCTATATAGGTAGAAACATTTAAAGATCCTAAAGCTTTGACATAGGCAAGCATTCCGTGTTAGTTTTTTATTATTATTTTAATTCAAATAATACGGTACAGTTTATATTAAAGCTCACCAAAATGGCCGTTTTTCATAGAGATTCGGCCATTTTGGTGGGCTTTAATCAAATGGTGAGATTCAAAAATTGCACCTCAGATCGGGAGTAATATCAGGTGGTGTGAAAGTTAGTTACAAGTTGCGGACAAGGCAGACCAAGTCATCTGTAAACTCCAACATAATGATCTCGAATTTCATTTGTGGGTGTACCAAAATCAGGAAACGTCTCTTAGCCTTATAGTTACTACTTTTCAGTGTCAGTCTTACTTTTTGGGTGTTTGTACCTCACTGGGTGCAGATACACACCTGTCACAATTTTGCAGCCATTTCAACTCACACGCAGAAAGTTAAAAAAAAATGCCGACAGTGAATGCGTGAAACCTGAATATTACTTGTTTTTAATAGATCTGAGGATGATGATCATACCCGCTCAGCTTCATACAAGCAACGTTAGATTTAAGATGTAAACTCATAAAGTATGGCCGCGCTGCGTAGCGTAAAGCCGTATCCCGTATTTCACGCTCAGCGCTAAATATTTGCACAGGCTCCGAGTACGATACTAAATATCTTTATCGCTGCAAAAAGACAGGAACACTGCAAAATGTATGTACTTACTGACTCAGTTTACAGAGGAGCACGGATTAAATATAATTAAAATGGCTCCTGTGACAATCCAATGTAGTGCTGCAAACGGATGGCGTTAGTAAAAGGTATACCTCTCATGAATATCTCCTATTGCAGCAAAGGTATTCAGACGAAGTTGAATGACTATCAGTATAGGAAAATTTGTGGTTTCTGGAATATCAGGTGTTAGTTTTGGGGAGTAATATTTGACTTAGAAAATGGTGTTTGTTTTAAACCTTTGATAACCTGATGTGCCAAATCTAGAACCAGGTCAAAGTGGACCCTGAATTAAAAAGGGGAAAAACGCTCGGAGGATGATGATGAGAAAAAAGAAGTATTTGACCATGATCCTAGATTTGGTAATTGGTAGGTCAGGTTATTACATTGGTTTTTTACCATCTGATCTCCGTAACCTCTTTTACAGGGAACCAGAACGACAGGATCATGGTTACACATTCTTTTACATAAATGTACAGGTTTCCTAAAGATTTTATATCACAGCAAAAGCGTTGGTTATTAAAGTTATTAAGTTAGTCCATCCCGCTCGCAACTAGACCACCAAAGCTCTATACTTCTATTTCACTGCCTTCTTCAAATACGATTTTCACATTTTTGCGTTGTACTCATGGGGAATGTCAGTGACCGTGTACCGGAAGACGAAGTGTTGCTAGGCGACCCACACGGCAGACAAACGATCTGGTGAGGATAGCGGTAAACCGTTGGATGCGAATGGTACCAGAACGACCGCTGTGGAGATTCTTTGCGAACGCCTTTGCTCAGCAGCGGACGTCTTCCGGGTGATATGAAAATGATGAAGGATTTCAGTGGGAAACCGACTCAAACTTTTAATCGACATAAACATGGAGGAGGTTCTCAATGTGACTGAATATTTTTTCTAGTATACAAGTGCGATCTATGTTTAATATTTTATTTAAAACACAAGTAAAAATTAAAAAAAAAAAACAAACAAGTGAACATGAAAATCACCGTAATTGTAAACATTAAATCGTTATTCATACTGGATTGCTATACTAATAGGTTTCATTCGGTGATTAAAATTATTACCTGGGTGTACCATTATGAGTATCACTTTACAGGCCATTAGGATCATTAAATGGTTGGATCGCCTCTATCATTATCTATAGTATCAAATAATTGTTACGTGAGCGGATAAAGGCCACTAATTATGTTGTTTAATACTGTAATCTGTCCCTGCAGTATTAAGGTTTTTTTTCATGTTTATAAGCACGTTAATACAAACCGTATGTATAAAATGCTTTTTTCTGTACAATCAGGAGCAGGAATCAGGATCTACCTGAATCTTGGAATATGTCAATAAGATGTACGAAAGTTCTTATTCTCTTGAAAATAATGTCTTTTTTTAATAGAGTTGTGTTCAGATCTTTTTGACCTCTTCGGCTGAGTAGAGGTACTCGTTGCTAACTAACGTACGTAAACAAATTCAAAACGACAATCACTCATTAAACCAATCACTTAATCGCTTTGACTAGGAAAAATAGACACAGTGTAACTAAAATAGGTGTCATTTGTTTATAAAGAAGGTTCTACTTAATTATTGAATTCAGGGCTTATTAAATTAATTTTCTATTTATTTTTCAAATTTTGTTGTACGCCAGATATAAAACCTCGAGCCACAGTGCCCACAGCCAAGTCTCATTTTACTACCACTATAATATTTAATTTTATTTAAAGGTAAAAGTACCTACCATTCTATACTTAAATTGAAAAACTGGACTTTGAATTATTTAATAAGAATATAAGGGAGTCTGCACCCTTCTGTGGCAATTTCTACCGCCGTTAAGATTCATCACCTCATCCTTTTAAATGATGATTTACTCTTCGGACTATTAAACGGCTCTACCCTAGTCTGACCTACTTGGTCCTACAACTTTATAAATGTGTTGCCCCCACGGGATCTAAAGTACCTTCCTGAACTAATATAACGAGCTCTGCTTTTAAAAACAAAAGTACGAGTTACTTTCAGTGAGTTATTAAAGCTGACTTGCACCAAAAACAAAACAAAATCAAGACAAAAGTGACAATTTAGCATTTTAAATATTTAATATTTTTTGGTGCAAGCCTACTTTAGTGTTTTAGTAATGCTGTATTATTTGTACGTGATCGTGAAACCTGGTAGTTTCTGTTTTCGTAGCCAAGTAGCAAAAAATGTCCCAACTACCTGGCCGCATGTAACAGCTATTTTACTAGTGCATGGCCCATGGTATGAAAAGTGAGTAGAGTCTGCGATAAAATAGAAATACGACTTTATATTATATTTATAGGGAATGTGCAGAGGGGTAATGGAATGACACGCACTCTGTATTTACACGCTATATTTACACTTCAATTTACAAGGATAATAACATACAATCGGAACGATCAGAAACACAGCTTGCATGCGCGATACCTGTCTGCTTTCGATTGCCGTCAAAGCAAACCGGAAACCAACAGATCAACTAACCTAATAACTATACATATAATACAGAATTAAGCTGTCGCCACATATTATACTAGTACAGTATGTTTATGCAGATATTCTTCTACATCTTGTCTCTGTGAAACATAACATGCTAACTCCACGTTCTAACGCATGGCCATGCTAGCAGCCAGAAGGGACTAGTTTCAGAAACTGAACTCGATATCTTATTCATAAGAGGCTGCATAACTTATTAGGGATTTTCCAAAGTTCGTGCCAGCAGTGCAGAACTTGTTTACTTATACTGTACACTCTAATTTCATGAATAACCATGATGCCAGCGTCAACGGCGGATCGGGTAAGTCGATTCGCTTTGCAATATTGTCGTAAAGTCAAAAGCATTTCATAAAAGCTAATTAACGTACCTATTTAATATAATTTGCTCGATCTCTTTCTTTTTAGCACATTCAATTGGTGCAAACTATCTTTTATACAACTATTCTTTAAATAGGGTAACACGAACTCGTGTATCCTTAAATTTTCTTCCAATTTTATTCCAATATCGCATCTTTACTTAAGATAAGAGTGGCCTATAAGAGTGGGTAACGCATCCCAACTACTTTCAAAGTTTCCCAGCGTTGGTAGGAACGTACCTACTTTTCGAGATGCAACCTCCATCCGTGGCTGCGGAAAATGTAGAATGCAAATGTAGTTTCGGTTCTTCAGTGACGTATAATGTCTGTTAAGTTCGCGTTTTCTGCAATTGAATTTACTGCCAATGTATTTAGGCCAAAATAAAATAACATGGAAACAGCTGGCATGAATGCAAATTTTCCAATATTTTCAATAACTTGTGTCACAACAACTTGTGTATGAAATGTGGCTGAAAAAAGTTTAATTTCGATTGCTGACAGCAATACCTTTAAGGAAAGTTTTTCAGAAGTATTTTAGGGTAGGCTATTTGTGGTATTTTTTCAAGGAAAATTTATTAAAAAACATTAAAACTATCTTGATAGCAAAACACAGAAAGAAAAGCCTATTAATGAGTTTTACGGCAAACTAAAATGCACCTTGTTTGTTTATTGTTTACCTCTAATTATGAAAAATGACAAAAACTATAAAAAAATAGTTATGCTTTTTTTAAAGTTGATCATGTTCCATTCGAAATGGAATAGTGGTTTTCATATCGTGAATCTATAATTTTAGACAAATAATTTAAAAAACCATGTTGGAGTTGGTAATTATAGTAATATATTGAAGTAGAGTGTATTAACCAATGTATAAAGTTAACTACGTAATCTTTATTTTAACAAACTCTTTATTGTACATCATACTAACGTTAAACAGAAACAATAATTAGGAACAATGTTCACACAGTAGGCAATTGTAACAAAATTACAGTAAATAATTAAAACTAAACTATTTACCCATAAATAAGACTTTTTCATAACTAAAACACAATAGACCAAGTTAAAGTGTACGTTCCCAATTAAGTTTATTTCAATGAGCATAACACGATGACTATAACATGACGAATTGTTAAAAATAAAACGAGTGACTAAAAATAATAAAGTTATGCATTAGACTACAATGCGACATCAAACTTTCATGACCAGGAGAAAGTTGTAATAAAGCCTTTGAATGTGTCCGGGGCAAGCGATAGAGCGTGAAAATATTCAGTGCCTTCCTAAAGGGACCGATCTGTGTAACTAGTCATATAAAAGCTGTTACAAACTCGTTTCACCATGGTTATTCAATGCTTGATCACGAAGCTGAAATGTAGCAAGATTTTAGGAGTCATGTCGCCCTAAATATTTCACTTGCTTTGTTTGTCGATCCCTTGCCGTCCCTCTATTTTATATTGGTGTAACTAATTAATTGAGACATATCGCTATACTTTTTTGTATGAAAGGTTGACTGGCAGAGAATGCCTTAAGGCATTTTGTTCTTTTTGTGCAATTAAGTTGAAATAAAGTAAAATAAATAAATTGGGACAACTGAACACATTTTAAAATCGTCATTTTAAATCTCATTGTTTCCTTGAGTTTCTCATAAAATTTTAAAACAAAGGATTACTTTTCGTTACTTTAGAAGTTAAAAACTGACTCTTACGTAGTTCTATTATCTATTTAGTGCTTTTACTCAGTTTACCTTGTTAATCCGTCGACTATAGATAATCTAGATTTAAATCTTAAATAACGCCGAACTTCTTGTGACAGCATTTTGTTTAAGTTTTTGCAATTTCCCCGATCCCTCAATAGTGACGTCAGCAAAGTAATAAGTTGCCCCGAGTTGATTTTCCGGTGCATTTCGCTAAATAAAGCTAGGTTTCTTTCGGTGTCGGGCCGCGCCATGATGGATCGCGTGTTCTGCCCACAGCGGCCATTTGTTACTTGTTAACCTGATGTGGAAAGGCGTTTATTTACTTAGACCCACAAAAATCTTGGGGCAAATAAGCGCAATTAATTATCGTATCACTAGAAAGGTGTACACGCAATACCGAATTGAAAAAAATGAGCTTTTTCTGTCGAGCTGGAAGCTTTGGAACGGCCGAGCTCACGAGAAGACAGTTTGGAGATGGAATCTACTACCTATTAACTATGCGCTCGTGAGCAAGGCTATTGCGATTGTAGATATGTAGACAATGAAAGTTAAAGCAACTTTCTTAGTCGACCTAGTGCATCCGCTCGACTGCTCGGTTGTCAACCTCAAACACCAGGAGGATGAATTTATGCATACTGTATATTTGAACGCCAACTTATTTACCAAATAACCTTCTATTTTGGCGGCAGTTGGCCAAAAACATTTTATTTGCTAGCTTGTCCGCAACATCGACAGGATAGATAGACCTTGAATCCTCTTAATGGTGTAATTTTCCAAAAATCTTTTTTAGTTCATCTCTACACCCCCTAAGAAAGAACATGTTCCAAATTCCATGTGTCTTACTTTAGCGGCTTAGGCAGTGCGTTGATTGTCAGTCAGTCAATCAGTCAGTCAGTCAGTCAGTAAATCAATCAATCACTTTAAAGGAATACCTTTAGGTATATGAACACTTTGAACAGACAGTACCCAATTGTTAATTAGTCGCCATCATTTCAAGCCCTCTAGCCGTTTCGTTACAAGGTTTTTATATGAGAAATGGTCATTTGAGTTGCTGTAGCAATATAAATGAGCATAATGACTTTTATTGTAATTTAGCATTGCTGCCGAGTTGTTTAAATAAACAAAGGGCAATCTCATTATGTGGATATCTGTAAAGGGGTGATAGTCAGTATAACACAGTGGAGTGGCAAGATGAGATAGTTGAATTAATCTCAAATGACGTCAACATAATATTTCGTACGGTGTTATTGTCATTGCGGAGTCTGATAAAACGAAAACACAATTTTTAGACGTCACTACAAATATTTCACTCGATAAATATGTTTATTTACCTCGACGTTTATCAAGAAGCTTTTGGTATGAGTAGGTATAAAGAGAGTATTCTTTAGAGAAAGAAGACAATCAGTAGGTAGGTATCTATAATTTTATATTTACTGAAACATAACTGTCTGCATGTTTTGGTAATAAGTAATAGATTTGTTAATGATCGTTTATTGCCAGGAGACGCAAAATTTGTAACTCGAAAATGCAAAAAATACAAAAAGTAACCGCCTATCCTGTGTTGTACTTGATTGGCGGTGGTTCCAATTAATTTTCGAACAATCTTAACAATTACCTTGGCGGTAATGGAAACCATTTAAGAGAAATTAATTACTCCCTAGATAGAGTGACATACATAAAAAAATTAAGTATTATATTTATAGTACCTATGTTTGAAAGACTGCTACATGTATATCCCTGACTCTTAATATTCAGCCATTAGGCATGTGAAGTTGTTCTTAAGTTAAATCTGCAAATTCAATTGAACAGTATGCTGCTTTAGCATTATGACTCTAAAAGGGTGGTTAACAATATCTTAAAACTCATTGAATATGATAGGAGATGGTCTTAGGATGCATTCATTTCCTTTCAATTATTTAAAAATGCGTTTAATAACCCTCCCACATACACACACACACACACACACACACACACACACAGACACGCGCACGCACGCATACTCACAAAGACGGAGAGACAGAGAGGCAGACACATACATATTTATAATTATTAAACCAATAAAACCCCACTTTATGCGTGTAGGGTTAAAAAAGACGCATGTCTTATGCTAGTAGGCTGAAATCCTGTCGACTTTCAGCCGAATAATTTCGCAAACACCGCAACATGTTTGCAAAGACTACTGGATTCAGTCGAGCAGTATTGCTTGTTCCGTTTCCTGAATCAGCTTTTCATCGGTAATTTACGAAAACTCGGCCAGCCCTTACGGAATTTATCGACTATAAGTAAGACAGTTAAAGGAACAGCGTTGTTTCTTAAGGCGACATAGATCTAGTAAACGTGAGATTTATATTGAGGATTCCGTATGATCTCTTTTAAAAAAACCAGCTACTTTTCATACATCGTTTTAAGGACATATTATTATATGCTAGTTAAATACTGTTCTAAAACAATAGAATTAAGTTCACCTGATAGAAAATAGTAGTGAAGTCGGGTGTAACTTATATTTCACCTTTAATATTGGTATTTTCACTTCTCATGCTTTAAAAATATGTCATAAAGGCACCAAGAACGCGGAAGAAAATGTTAGATTTAGTCTCTAGAGTTTTTTCAATTTAAGTACTTAGACAACCAATAAACCTGCCAACTGCCAGACACGCATACAATCGAAGACGCATAAACATAAGTCATGTGATTCATCATCATCATCATCATCATCATTTCAGTCGAAAGACGTCCACTGCTGAACATAGGCCTCTCCCAAGGATCGCCACAACGACCGGTCTTGTGCTGCTTGCATCCAGCGGGTTCCCGCAACGATCACCAGGTCATCGGTCCACCTTGTGGCATCATGGAGAGTCATGTGATTAGTCACCATTAAAGACGGAACTGCGACAAAGTGTCATTTTCCGAAAGGGATATAGTAGACACTACGAAGTTGATAAAAATACCCCTTTCGAGTATAGACAATTTCTCTCAGTCCCCTTTTTAATGGTCGGCAAAGTTTGTTGCTGTACATTGTACATTGTGAAAAAACACTGACTTCATATAACATTTATGATTATTTAGGATAAAAGGCCTTGCATACTGACTTAATCAACATTGTGGCGTAATCAAAAACCTATTTTTTATTATTAAATTTGATGTCAAAAATAAGTCGCTTATAAGACGCTTAGAATCGTCTAATAGCGCATTATAGTGTTATTTGGCGTTTGATGGATGCGTGCTTAGTGCGTTAGTCAGCAAAAAAGACAAAAAAGCGATATGGCGCGAAATGTCTAAAAACTTTTTTATGAGATTGTTTTTTATTTTCTCATGATTGAAGTGAAAAGTACAGTGATTTAATCGCGACTAGTAGCCATTATGGCACTCAAGCTATACCCGCCCTCGCTTTCGAATACTGTGTTAATTTGGAACTCCGAAGTACAAACTTTTCATAAATCTCATTTTCTATTTGCAGTTACGTTTTTACTTCCGACCGGCTTCCGGCCAGAAAATACGCTCGTGTATGTAATCATCATTGTAAGGGACCAATTGTAGGGCGTCATTTCTCTCTCTCTACACATTTCTACGTGTGTCCTGTCATTGAGTGAAATAAGTTTTTTAATCTGTACATCTAGTAGGTAGTAAGAAACCTCTGTATCAATCAATACTTGGTCCAGGGTGCTAGAAACACTTTCGTATGGTAAAGCTTATTCCTAGCAAAACATGTACAAAAATGTTTGTTCTAGGATTGGCGCTAGTATAGAAACTTACTATGAACTTCGTCGCATGCTTTACCAAGCGCCATCTGAGCTTATTCAAAATTAATCCAAATAGACGTTCTCGATGGTCTAGACTCTAGATTTCGGAGTTTGCAAGCCTCTTTTATCAACAATATGTGGGCAGAAACACGAGAAAAACAGTAAGAACTAAGAGGAAAATGCTGTATACGGAAATAACCACAAATCTAAGCCTAAGTTCTTTCTAGTATTGATGGTTATTAAAAAAGCAATTGTATAAAATCATAATTTTGTCGCGTGACAATTGAAACTAATTTCCAACAGAAGTCATAAAGGACATGAAAATGCTGTGTTTAATCGATACATGAGGCTAGTGACCGAGTGGCACGGACGATCGATACCACTGGTTTAATACCCACGATCACAAGCCATGCGACATGAAACCTGATGCCATTGGTCAATAAAATGCTTAATCGAAATGTTGTCAACAGTTTAATAGAGGTACTATCACAAACGATGGGAACTTCTATTAGCTTAGTAGTAACCCTAATATCCTTATTTGGATCATGTTCTTTCTTTGCCGAAGTTTTCCTGTACATTTTCATTTTAGTTTATTGTATTTATCTTTTTCTATTAATCTTACTATACTATAACTGCCTAAGTATTGACATTTGGGTGTTTGGAAATTTGAATAGTTGTAACTATGGAAATAATAAGGATAAGTTCTCTAATTAAACAATTAGGTATAGGTACTACATAAAAATAATCTTTATCCTAAATTAAATTAGACACAATAGAACAGTTCCAATTCAAGATTTCGGCGCCTATTCAACAACATTAGGACATACAATACTGTAACAGTACCACATTGGACAAAGGTTTCAGCAAACCCCATCCAACTTACAAAGGAACAAGAAACTATCAGATTTCGGGCGAAACCGAATCCCGATCGATTAGCGATTGATTACATTTCAGCATAAGTTCGGGATAGGATTGATCAATCATGTTTCTCCTTCCTTTACAGACAGTATACTTTGGTATACAAATACGCGGCGTGTTTTGCACACTAATAAAAAGGTTAGGTCGGATTTACTTATTAGGTTTTGTGTCTATTGTACCAAAGTTGACAGTTGATTTGGCTGATAATATTAGTTGATTTGAATATATAAAAATGTCTGGTGGTTGCCATTCAACAAAAAATAGTAATAATGACAACACTGCAATTTTAAGTTATAAACATATATACAAGATTAAAACTTTCTCTGCCGAGTGCCCTATGTAGTGTATGGGAGGGTTTGAAGTTAATATTAATTTCTGGTTTTATTATAAAAGTTATTGATGTAATTTTACTCATTGGGTAACGTACTTTCGATAACAGTTTAAAGTTTTCTGATATCTGTTATATTTAAAGAATAATGGCCTGGCTACACTTAACGATTGCACCCTGTATTGTGACCGGCACTGATTGGCGCGCGGCTGGCGACTGCAGGGTACCTATTTAACTTTTTTTTTATGGAAAATGGCATAGAGTAACCTGATTGAAAGTGATCATCGCCGCCCATAGGAACCATTAACCCCAAAAACCGCTCATCCGTTGATGAATGATGATCTTTAAGACTATTGTGTATTGTGTACTCAGGGCTCTCTATACAAACGGCGATAACGTTTTCCATTCTCACCCTCTAGACCCAAACCTATTACCATGGTTTTTAGTATATTGTTGTTATGCCTTAGAACTAGATTTGTATGTTTGGATTTTTTTAACATTCTTTATAGATTTGTAAATATTGACACATTTTTGTTTTGGATGAAAATCCTAAAGTGCAAATATTGACTAATATATGAAGAACAGCAAACAAAACAAGCATATACAAGCCTAGTTCTACGGCATAACAACAACATACTAAAAATCCATGGCTATAGGTTAAGGTTTAGAGGGTGAAAAACGTTCTCACGAGGTTCTCACCGTTCGTTGAGGAGCGGTTTTTGGGCTTTGGTGCACGATCCTCTTGAGCTCTTCCCCCTGTGGTCTTACGGATCTTAATCAATCAATCAATCCATTTATTTATTTGCGGTTACAGGTGTTGGTTAACGATTAGTGGTTTTATTAAAACTTGTATCACTTGTGCCCATAGGAGTAAAAAAATCTCACTCAGCGTACGAAATAGAATTGTATCAAGTTACGATTTGCTACTGGTATGCTCGTATACAATTTTAATAATTTGTTCTAAAGTTTGTTTGCTCAATAATAATTAATAAGAATATGCAAACTCCACTTTGAAAGAACGAAAGGGTAGTTGCCACCGAAACTTTGGCCATTATCGTATTAAGACGAGTTGCAAACTTAAAATTAAATGTTGATATGATACTACGTGAGAGTCTTGAACACCGAAGCGCA
The DNA here is from genome assembly GCA_963691745.1 of Ditula angustiorana. Taxonomy (NCBI): domain Eukaryota; kingdom Metazoa; phylum Arthropoda; class Insecta; order Lepidoptera; family Tortricidae; genus Ditula; species Ditula angustiorana. The sequence continues at coordinate 5,991,645 of OY829490.1, read as the reverse complement.
GGAATTTATTAGTCAGGCTATTGTTTTGTGTGAATGGCTATTAAGATCCTGTTAAGTTAGATACTGTTAAGATCCCCATCCCTCTGTTTTCACATAGTACACAGATAACAATAGCTGAAGTTTCCACAAACACAAACAAAGTTTGTTTATGTGTTTGTAAGGCTTTCATATCAAAACCACTTAGATAGATGAGAATATGAATCGCAGCCTAACGTATTGGGTATGGTTTCCTGAGTGACACATTTTTCTCGGGGGAAATCAAATAGCACAAGAATACCGTAATGTCGTGGAATAGAAACGGGTCTCAATAATTGATTTATGTTATTTTTTAATATACGAGGATATAGCTTGTGGCTATAGGTAGTGGACTTGTAATCGGTAGGTGCCGAATTTAATTACCAACCGCCATGTACCAGTAACTGTTTCTAAATAACAGAAAGACGTTTATATCTTTTACTTGGGAGGGGTTCACGGGGGCAAATCAAAAGATAAACTAAATACTGTTTGTCAATGTGAAGAATGAATTGACGGGTAACTAATTATAATAGAAACGGGTCTCAATAATTGATTTATGTTATTTTTTAATATACGAGGATATAGCTTGTGGCTATAGGTAGTGGACTTGTAATCGGTAGGTGCCGAATTTAATTACCAACCGCCATGTACCAGTAACTGTTTCTAAATAACAGAAAGACGTTTTTATCTTTTACTTGGGAGGGGTTCACGGGGGCAAATCAAAAGATAAACTAAATACTGTTTGTCAATGTGAAGAATGAATTGACGGGTAACTAATTATAATAGAAACGGGTCTCAATAATTGATTTATGTTATTTTTTAATATACGAGGATATAGCTTGTGGCTATAGGTAGTGGACTTGTAATCGGTAGGTGCCGAATTTAATTACCAACCGCCATGTACCAGTAACTGTTTCTAAATAACAGAAAGACGTTTTTATCTTTTACTTGGGAGGGGTTCACGGGGGCAAATCAAAAGATAAACTAAATACTGTTTGTCAATGTGAAGAATGAATTGACGGGTAACTAATTATAAGAAATGGGAAAAAAGTTTGAGATGAAATGCTAATCAGGTTTCTGGATTATAAATCGACTTTAATTATTGATCGTTACCTCTAATTTGTAGGATTTTTTTTTATTATATTGGTGTTCTGGACCCCTAATTATATTTTCTTGATATATTTACTTCTAATATTTTCTCCATAAATGTCATAATGGATACTCATCTTATAAATTTTTCGTTTAATTCTTCTTTCGTCTCATTTTGTATTCGTCAGTAATTCTTTATTCGTGTCGCTATCCGTTACTGTCTTCTTTTGGCAAATTCTGTAATTTGTCTTTCTTTTATTAAGTCTTATTCGCTGTTTGTCTCGATCTTTTTGGTCTCATTCGTTATTCGTCTCTCTCGTTTTTAGTCTCATTCGCCATCCAACACTCTTACGGCGAGGGAAAATGTCCTGAGGAAACCCTCACAATCATGTAACTGAATGCGTAACCATAATTCTATCGCATCGGTCTGGTTCCCTTGTAACGCAGTTACGGAGGTAAGATGGCAGTCGCACCAATTTATAACCCATCCTGCCAAATCTAGGATCATGGTCAAAAGGGTATTCGGAGGAAGAAGCGGAAAAAAGAACTAGTGAAAGTGTAGGTATTACTTTCCTAAAACTTTTAACTCAGCTTTTATATCCTAATTTTGCATTATTGATTAACATTAAACAGGTGTATAAGTAAAGAAAGGGAGATGCAAAAAAAATGAGTACAAATATAAATTCGCTTCATGTCATGAATAATTTAATTAGGTAGGCTACAAATAATTCAAGGTTACTTTTATCACATTTTTATTAAACGATAATTAAAAAAAAATGTGGATTTAGACAAATTACCGCAAGAACAGTTTAATTTCTCAGCAGACGGTCTCATAGCAATGAGTCTCGACCAAAGTCTTAACATTTTCATAGACATTTGCGAACCTTAATCTGTTTATGAGCTATTAACTGTATCGTCTTTTATCAACTTCTATGTCACACATGCTTATTAATAACGCGTAAAGCGGAGCCTTTATTACACGTTTCTAATATAACGTGGCGGCATTCTACGAACGACTGAATGAGCGATGACGGTGTCCAAGTAACATGAGACTGTATAACCATTGCATAAGATCCATTTAGCTCGCTCTAAACGTTGGCTGCGGTTTTCTTTGTCATGTTATTAGACCAGAATTTCTTTTAGGAGCATGTTTCAATTATTATTATTTGATATCAGGCTTCGTTTTTTGGTTGGTCCATTATTAATAATGTCTTTTCATTACTTTAGTAATCCGTTTAGAACTACTCGCACATAATAGATCACTGAAAACATTAGACAATAAAACTAGGCCTGAAAAAGTCGACGTCGTTGAGAGTTTTGTAAGTTATAATAAACGGAAAAGTATGTTTGTATTAGTTTAGTGAATAACACAGTTTGTAGTTTAGTCTGTACGATACCCAGAAGACTTAAGACACTTTGTCGAGTTTTCGTTTTACTTTTTGAGTTACTTGCTAATTTCTCAATTATTATTTATTCTGTTATCAAACCAAAATTTAATACATTTCCTACAGAAACAACATTACAAACAAACTTTACGCGATTTATGAAACCTAATTTCACGGAGTTAAAAGCATCACTTACCTAACTTAGAGTCAGAAAATTAGTCACACCTGTCACTTGAACATAAATTCTCATACCATTATTAAAGCTTGCCGCTTAATTGTGCACGTCATTGTTTATATCACCACTAACTTCTAAATGCTAACATTTTATGAACACAGAATTCGTATTGACTGTTTTATTGACTTTTCGAAAGTTGCGATGTTTTTCGCGTGGGGCAGTACGTGTAGACGCGACGGGGCCGTATCGCGTACTACAGCAAGCTGTGAGAACGAGCTTCCGCAGCCTTTGACGCGTGTAAGCAGCTTTGCGGTTATTACTGAAAGGGGTTTGAGCTTAAGAAGCGTGTAAATTCGCGGCGGATCAACAATTGCTTGTAATAATCGTGTGGTTAAGTGTACTTTAAGGTCCAAGTAGTTTACGCGAATTTAATTTGTTCTGTCTTTTTGTACAGTAAGAATTTTATGTAGCACCTGTCTACGAGTTTGTTACATTGTAAAGAATATGCGTTATTCTATTGAGACTTCATATACAAATAATTTTTCGTATGCATATACTCGATGTACCTATTATTTTCTGTACCTGATATTTTATGATAAAATCCTTGACAAACTAACACACGAAGCGGCCCAAATATGACTTACCTAGTTTAAGTTAGCTATCCGTCTGTAGCTGTAGCTGCACTAAGGTATATGTTCTACTTCATCGTCATCATACCAGCCGAAAGACATCCACTGTTGGACATAGGGCTCCCGCAAAGATGGCCACAACGACCGGTCGCCACTCGAGAGCTCATTGGCTTCATCAGCAAACCACTACCACTGAAGTTCTACTTATGCATGCCGGTCAAATTATACTATATGGAGTTAGGCTCTATATTGGCCCACACAACATCCATGTCGTGAATTTTCGAGATAGCCATGTTTACAAATTTAAATGTATGACATTTTTACGATAAATACTCACATAGAAAAATATACACCGTGACGATCTAATGATGCAGAACTTAAGGGACATTAAACAAAAGTCAGTGAAACGAAAAATCATTGGAATTAATGGTACGACCGATGGGAACGGAACAAAATGGCCGAGCTGTTAATTAATATCCTAGTGCTTTTCAATTTAGGCGTCAGCATTTTTAGACTACTTATAGAGTTATTCAGTCTAAAAATTAAAAAATAAAGATACAGATGTTAAAAAGAACAAAAAGTTGCTCGTCTTGTGAATCCTTTATAAATATTTATTTACCTACGTAATTTGAATTCCTTTACCCTTTCTTAAGCTTGGTGGACATCCATATTAATCAATAACACCATAGTTAGTGAGAATGTTGAATGCAGGCAGTTAAATAGATGTCTGAAATATTAACGAATGAAACAAAATCCTATTTAAATCCTACTTTAGGGTTGTGGTTCCATTGTAAATATATTATGTGGGTTAGGAATTTAGGATCAGGATTACCTCAACATGTATCACCCTAGCTATATGGTACATGTTTTGTTTAGGCTGTTGAGTAAACGAGCGCACGTCTAACCCGCGGCGGGATAAATGTTTCTATGTAAATCTGAAGAGTCAAAATCCGTTGATAAGGCCGCTTTTGTTTCTGGATTCCTAAGATAACATATCTTCCAGCAAATTCAGGGCTTGAAACGAAAGCCTTATCATATTTTTTTGTCTTATTGTTAACTTATTGCATTTTTCTGTTTGTTAGATAAAATATATGCGCTGTTATTGGGTAATGCACAGGATTTTCTCAGTTTACCTCTTTTTCAAGTAAGTTATCGATGTGTCTATTTCTAGTTTGGTAGTTCAGAAGCGTACCCGCTTTTATTGCTGATATAAAACATACGTTCTAATTAGAAAGGGATGTTTGCTTTGTCCACCACCACGAGAGCACTGAGTGACCCATTCTTGGTTGTAGGTCTATTCCTTTCTCGTCTATTACATGGCGGTTTTGTGCCAATTGTGCCACATATGCTCTAACACAGCGACAACGACCAGGAAATTACTTGAAGTCAATAAAAAACGAAGAAACTTACAACTACCTTATAAAAGCTAATTTTAAACATTCACAAATTTCACTATTGCAATCTCCACCCCAGCATCCACCATGGCACACTGCTCAAAGACTTTGTATGTTCGCAACAAAAGCTAGCGTCTAGCTTCTGCCATTTAGCAATGGAGAGTAAATCAAATAAACTGACCTAAAGAATGTTCGCGGGACATGTAGTTTTAAATTCCTTTAAAGCGCTTCCGCACTGCGTCCAATCCGAATACATTCTGTCCATCGTCTAACGTGTGATTTGTATAAACTGACATTTGGCATGGAAGCGTGTTTACAGTATCTAAACGGGTCGAATTGAGTCCATCGTTAAACATTTATCCTGAGTTCTATCCATGGCCAAAAAAGCGATACCATGTTAGTTATGCTAATAACACTGGTAGTAATCATATCTCTCTCTAGTGTTCCGATTTCCATCGCAGTAACGATCTACAGGCAAGAAAGGAATATCATAAATAATGCAGTATGTCCCTGTTAAAGGGTTGAATAGCAACTCAGCGCAGCGGTTTAAATGGCGGATCAGATATTCTAGGGGACGAACGATACACTGCCTTGTGATCAATATCGGGTGTGTTGACATCTATATATATAAAATTCAAAGTCCTGACTGACTGACTGACTGACTGACTGACTGACTGATATATCAGCGCACAGCCCAGACCGCTGGACCTAGAGACTTGAAATTTTGCACATAGATACCTTATATAGTGTAGGCATCCACTAAGAAAGGATTTTTGGAAATTCTAACCCTAAGGGGGTAAATTAGGGGATGAAAGTTAGTATGAAAGTCCGTCAGTTTTGAAGTTAGGATCTTGTAATTTTGTTGTTAGGCTAACGTAAAAAAAATAATTTATACGGGTCTCAGTGTTTTTGATAATTCCACCCCTGAAGGGGTGAAAAGGGGGTTAAAGTTGTGTATGGAAAGGCCTACATTTTCACAGCAAAAATCACTACATTTATTATTTAGGCTTACAACGCAACGAGTATATCGGGTGTTTTTGGAATTACAACCCTTAAGGGGGAAAAGGGGGATGAAATTTTGTATTTGAGTTGTTCATTCACATTTTTTTTGTATTGAAGTAAAAATAACGTACGTGGTAACGTGTTATTACTAAGCCTCTATTTGCCACCCGTCTATCCGTCTGTCTGTCTGTCTGCCACGCGCAAACATATCCTGACTGATTTGCGATCATCGTCCAACCGAAACTGTTGAATCAAGAAAGCTGAAATTTGGAAAATAGGTTTATTTTATAACGTAGGCATCCGCTAAGAAACCATTTTTTGTATTTTTTACCTTTAGGGGGAAACGGGGGGTGGGGGTTGAACTTTGTATGAAAGTCTTTGTTGATTGAAGTTATAAACATGAAAATTTGAATTAGAACTACTGATCATAAATAGCTTATAAGTATTATAACGTATTTCAGGATTTTTGCATTTTTACATTTAAAGGGGGAGCGGGGGTGAAAGTTTGTAAGGACGTATTGATTTTTTTTAATAGGAGCTTGTAATTTTGAAATACAGCTACTTATCATAAATAAATAATGACACCTCACAGGGTTTTTGGATTTTCAAATTTGTAGGGGGAAACGGGGAGTAAAAGTTTGTATGGATGGAGATATCGGGTTTTTAATAGGAACTTGAAATTTTGAATTTTAGATACTTATCATAAATAAATAATTATGTGTTTCAGGGTTTTATGACTATCGAATTTTAAAGGTGGGAAACGGGGGTGAAACTTTGTATGGAGGGGAGGTATCGGTTTAATTAAAAAATAAGAACTTCAAAATGATTGTTTTTTTACGGTATTTGGATTTTTACATTGGAAGGGGGCAAAACGGGCGGTGAAAATATGAGAGGGAGTGAGAGCACTTATAAGTTTTTTGATTCTAAAAAAAGACATTTTGTTTTCTGTAGGCCACGCGGGCGAAGCCGCGGGCAGGAGATAGTTGTAAATAAATAATGAGATATTTCAGAGATTTTAGATTTTTAATTTGAAGGGGTAATACGGGGAGGGGGAAGTTTGTATGGAGGTATCGGCGTTTTTTAAAGGTAGAAACTTGAAAATTAGAACTATTGAGCTTTTTCGAAGATTTAAACTTGAAAGACTTTAAGGGATGACAGTTAATGTTACAAAAACGAAACTAATGGTGTAAGAGAAGAATGAAGAGGTTTCTGAATGTGTAATAAAGATTGGTAATGAAAGAGTTGAACAAGTGAAAGAATTTGTGTACTTGGTAGTATGTTTACTAGGGATGGAAAGCACGATGAAGACATTGAAAGAAGAGTGAAAGCGGGAAATTGGGAGCTCTGCGTGCTTTTGTGAGCAGCCAGAATGTCGCATCCAGCAACGTGAACAGCCAAACGTGCCTTTTACGACGTTCGGCTGTTCACGATGCTGTGTTAGTTTCCACGTTAATGTATGGAAATGAAAGCTGGGTTTGCGAGAAGAAGCATAGGAGTAGAATAAATGCCGCAGAGATGCGTTCTCTGCGTAGTATGAGTGGGATCAAGCTGACTGAAAGAGTGAGAAATGGTATTATAGGAGAGAGGGGTGAGGTCTGAAAGAAGATGTAGTGGCTAGAATAGAGAAACGAATGTAACGTTGGTTTGGGCATATTAAACGAATGGATGAAAGGCAATTATGTTAGCAAATTTATGAAGGTGATGTGACTGGGCGAGTTGGTCGAGGGCGGCCTCGACGTACTTTTGTCAACCAAATTTGTGATGTCCTGAAGACAGGTCAAACCAGAAGTACACGGAACCACCGAGCATGCATGAAGAGAGGAATGTGTGTGGAGGGAGCGAGGGAATATGCCAAGACCAGGGCAAATGACGTTCTGTGGTCTCTGCCTACCCCAAAGGGAAACAGGCGTGAGCTTATAATAATAATAATAAAAATAAACTTGCAAATTAGAATTGCAGCTGCTGATCATAAATAAATAACGATGTTTCGGGGTTTTCGGATTTAGATGTCATTTGTTTTCTGTAGTCCACGCGGGCGAAGCCGCGGGCAGAAGCTAGTTGTCAATATATTAGAACCTAAAACATAAAACTACCGTGAGACTCGGACGTATTAATAAAAACGGATCACTCACGTATTTTTTCCGCGGGGGCTCATGATTAAGGATCACGGCGTGGTCAAAAACATGTCGGACAATTCTCGACTTAAAATACGTGAGTGATCCGTTTTTATTTATATGTCAGAACCTATCGGTTTCAAACTTGTACGTATTTAAAATGGATTACGAACCAAATTGACATAAATTCCCTGTATAACCATTGTGTTATACTCTACCTATAAACTACTGGCTCACTTGCCAAGTTAAGTACTTAGTTGAAGCATGTTAGTTTTTTTAGACAAATCCAGCCTGAATTCATGCGTGAGTATGCGACCAGTCAACTAAGGTTTAATAAGTAACTACTTTCCAACTGTGATTCCCAATAAGTACCAACCTAAGCTACATATCACAGAAATAGAAGAATGATAAAAATTATCAAGTTTTGGTGACCAGATTTAAGATCATATTTTCATCATAATTACACCGTTACGACTGCCTTAATCGACATGATCAGAATACTCACAGCAATTTTGTAGTTTACTGCTTTTTTTTCATTATGATCACGCTTTATCCTTGCCCTGTTTATTTCGTGACAAATGTTAGAATGAAAGCCACGGAATAACCGTATTGCTTAGATAAAGGTAAAGCGAGACACAACATGCTTCTTTTATCCTGATTATCTTTAATAAAGTAATAAAATTGCAAAAGCTTTTCATTGTGCAAAGATCCGCAAGCGTTTCTTTGGTACACAATAAACGATTCAGCGGGGAGATAAATTCGTAAAGCGTAACTTCCCATAAAAGCAACGTCATGATCATTTTAATACATTGAAGTGGAATTTTTTAAAGCCATTTTCATTGAGCGAATTCAATTAAAATGTAAATTAACTATCTGCCATAGATCTGATAGCCATGCCTTTTGACCTCAATGAAAACGGCGGAGTCATGCGAATATTCAATTAATTTTTCAACGACTCTGAAATGGGATGTTTCGCTGAAAGCAGGGAAGCTAATTTAAATTATGATGATTAGTACTTCGTGTCTAAGAACGTTGTAATTTGATAAAGTTTAATACATTTACGTACCGTCCAATATGAACTGATTTTGAAATATATTTAGAATAAATCGTGGTTTATTAAAAGGCATGGATCAGTCGGCAACAAATTTATTAACATAGTCGAAAATGTCAACAAGATCTACAATTCTCCACAAAACTCTATTAATTGACAAAAAAAGTAAGAGCTCCAGTGTTGATTTTACACACTAAATCTAAAATCACATAAAAATAGTCTCATTAACATTGAAGTTGTTTAAACTCTTGTTGGTACATTTTTTTCCAGTTCTTCTTCCTTAATAAGTAAGAGTTCTTTATCAGTTATGACGTTTTGTGTTGGCTAATATGAATCGATTTTCACGAGTATTCGTCAATAAAAATCTGTCGAATAAGATAGATTGATTTGCCGGTTAAAATGGAATAACCGATAACGTCTAAACCCAAAAGAGCATTACGTTCGCCCACTTTAAATCACAGACGGCACAGAATATCAATTACGTGCTTGGTTTAACATTTTCTTTTTACTTGACTAGGTTTTATGGTAATTGTGGGGGGCGGGAGGAAAAATCGAGATTGCCGTTCCCATATTGTGTTTGCTATTGCTTTGGTTTTGACTTGAGTAAATATTTTTGACAAGGACTTGACCATGTGGAATGTTGGTATAATTCTTGTGGTCATTTATTTTTGGAACATAAAGTGTTAAACAAGCTTTTTTCTTGCCATTTTTCACGTAAATCAATTTATTTGTTTAGTAAGTTAAAGACGGACTAGCTTCCTAAATTTTATCATTTACGAATGTATTTAATATAATATGTATACGAGTGGTTGCCTCTGTTTAGGAATTCGATGTTTGCTGTTTCTTTCTTCAATATATACCTACTTGTGCTACAAATGAAAGTCGAAACTGCCATGTCTGACCTACACGAGGAAGGTTATATGGTGCATAGAACCTTCTTAATACCTACCTCTATGTATTGAAGCAAGCTAAGCAGTTAAAAAAATATATGATTCCAATTTGGTTACATACACAGAGCTATTAAAACAATAGAGTGAGCTGAAAGGTTCCCGCTGCGTACACTTTTTGAAAATTGCTAGTGATGTAGATTAGTCGATCAAAACTGACGATGAATTACACAACACAAGCAACACGACACAATAACACAAGCAGCTTTAGTTGCTTACTTTGGGACTAGGTCAATTGGTGTTAACTGTCCCAAGATACTTATTTTATTTATTTATTTAACAAACTAAAAAAGTCTTATAAAACCTTTAATTATATTAGCGAACATACAACCATATAGCTCAACCCTCTTGCAATTTCGATTTACTAACTTAATAAATAATTTATTTTGCAGAGACAAAAGATTACCCGATTTAGCTATTTTCTCAGATATGTGAATCAAATGTGAATGTGGACAACTGCGTTATTTAAGACAGCGAATTATTTAACTTGCATTCAAACAATGATAATATTACGCTCAGACTGACTCGTTTAGGTTTTAAAAAAGACCCCTGGTCCGAGGGTACACATGTTCCGAACTTCATGCTTCTATCTTCAGCGCAACTTGCGAGTCAGAATGGTGAGCGGCGGTGTAAGCAAGTATGCTCCTACCTCTACTCCCCCAGCGAGCCCGAAGGGCTAGCTCTGTCCGCGGGCGCCGAAGCGTCCCTTTGATGGAAGTACCTACTCTTGAGCAACTCGCAACCCCGAAGGGCGAGTGGTGGTGTGAAGTCAAAAGTCAAAACCAAAGCTCAAAATATTTTTATTTACATTAGGCATACAGAAACCACTTATGAATGTCAGAAAATTTATAATCATTTCGGAAAAAATCTTCTGATGAAAAGATACTGGTAAGAAACTCAACAAGGTGTTATTTCTTAAATAAATCAACTAGTTCCTGTGGCCGTCCCAATATTTTAATCCATCTCTTTCATTTCTTCTTTTTTTGGGAAAGCTGAAAAAAAAATAGTATTAAGTGGCGAGCTGTTGGGGAGTAGCGACTGAAGAAGAAGACTGAAGAGAAGGGTAAACTAAATTAAGGGCCTCCGCTTAGTCGCGCCGGCGCACGGAGCAGGTGCACGCCTATAGAAAAATAGTATGGGAGCGTCCGCTAACTCGCACAGGTGCGGCTGCGGGCTCATACTATTTGTTCGATAGGCGTGCACCCGCTCCGTGCACCCACGCGACGTATCGGACGCTCTAAATCGACGAAAGGGCCTCTAGGTGTTGGCAACGGCTCCGCGCCCGCATCCCAAAAGTCCTGGACACGATTGCCCCATACGAGGGAAAGGTATCAGATTGGCGGATACCTTATCGATAATTTCTACAAAATGTCAGATGCACCGCATCACTAGTCTATATTTCCATAACCTCTTGTAGAAATAATAAATCATTTATTACCATTAAAATTAATACATAAGCTTAGTTTTTACAAGCACATTTTTACAAACACAAGCCGTCCAAAACGCGACATTCCCATAAATAAATACCAAATAATACTTACTTGTAAACGCCGATGTGTTGTCCTTCATTGCTTTCTTTAGGACACCGTGATGAATGCGAACTGCAACCATGCACGAAGTATGCCATTTCGCACAATAAATATCACTTGCTTGTCTCAAAAATCTAACGATAACCATAAGAATTTTATTAAATTGCACCGAGAGCTCTACGAACCGTCATCAAAATTTGACGTGAATTTTATGCGACTAAAAAGAATGGCTGCTATTCGACAGCATATTCAATACACGAAAGAAACTTTTTTAAACTGTTGTATAATAACATGACCTATATGACCAAATGTCAGCACTGAGTGTGTACGGTAGTAAATTTAAAGATGGTGTCAAATGGTTATGTTTGTTCACTCCTTCACGTTGTTACATCGTAAGAGTGAATGGAGCAGATACATTCACGCTTTTTCTCAATTTTTCAGGCTTGCCCCATGGGTTTAAAACCTCCTTGGTTACATACCTATACAAATGAAAACGGCCTTTTTTCTTCACTAGCGACTCTCCCCGTCTTCGTACGGGTACAGTTAGGATGTAATGTACTTAGAAACCTTCTATAAAAAATTCAGTGAAACAACAGTGAAAACCGTATCAAAGTCGGTTGTGTGGCTTGGAAGAAGTGAGCGGCCGAAGATACAGTCAAGGAATTAATTTTCCAACCCACCTAAGGTTCAATATCATATAGCAAACTGTCACCATAAGAGCTAACTAGAGCAAGACGTTAGTTTGACATATCGACCTTAATGCATTGCGAATGTCAGTCGACATTTCAACGAAATGGGTAGGGAATTAAATTCTTTGACTGTACTTACAATGAAGAAAGACAGAAACGGATAGTGACTTTGCTTAATAATGTAAAGATAATAGTATTTTATGCAACTGCTATATAATGAGAGGCCTTAAAACACGAGTGTGGTTTTATGAAACGAGCGTCAGCGAGTTTCATAATAGGATCACACGAGTGTTTTAAGGCCTAATTATATACAGTTGCATACATTACTTTATCTACACACATATCATAACTGCAAAAAACCGTAACAGCAAAAAACCAAAAAACGAGTGTCAAACAAGTATGGCGGCAATTTGATCTATCCGTCAAGACGAACTTTTTTTTAAATCATAGACAAAAGAATGAAGTCCCTATTGTCATCTCACTCGAGATCAAATGTCGTGCGTTTAAATTAAAAAATCATACTGAGTTGACGTTTCGTATCTATAACTGTTTTAATAGCTATGGATACTAGAATAGAGACCAACTTGAATTTTGACAGCTGTTCCAAATTTAAACTCATAACGTCACGAGATATCGGTAATGTGATCACCAATAAACACAGACTACTAAGAGATACTACCCAATAAAGAACAGATTACCTACTACCACAGACAAGAAAATTCTTATAATAACATTGGTTGTAATAATGCTGGTCATTTTCTATGGTTTTTGAACGCGTTATTAAGCATTTATGATATGTGTGTAGATAAAGAAGATTTATTGCATCCATAAGTTAACAATTTAAAAAATAAGCCTTAAATGCTAAGATATGGATCCTGTTAGGGTATAGTAATTTAATTAATCTTGTTAATATGTTTTTTTTAATTTGGAATCTGAATTACGGTAGTTTATGGTTGATTACCGCGTTAATTTTATTTATTCTCGTAACCCGTGAGCGCGGAAATAAACTTTTTCATTGAATTTTCGAGTCGAATATATTCCGACATTTTAAATTGATACATTTATAAACGGATTAAAAGTACAATCGAACAGTAAATTACGTTACAAATATTCAACAAGTCAGGATATCAAGGTTTATCATATCAAAAATGATATAGGTACAAATCATGTGTCATTCTTAATTCTATGGTGTCATTATATGTGTGTATTTTTGGGTGGTAGGACCTTGTGCAAGGTCCGTCCGGATCGCTACCACCATCTTGTTCGCTAATCCTGCCGCTAAGCAGCAGTGCTTGCACTGTTGTGTTCCGGCGTGGAGAGCAAGACAGCCGGTGTAATTACTGGCACAAGAGGTATTCCATCTTAGTCCTCTGGGTTGGCAACGCATCTGCACTCTCTTTGTTGTTGCATTTGTCTATAGGCGGTGGTGATCACTTACCGTCAGGTGACCCACTTGGTTGTTGGCCTTCCTATGATGTATGAAAAAAAAAAGTACCGGACTATTTAGATGATGGGTATTCAAAACGTTATACTAAATTGTTATATTATTCAATAAAGTATATTTGTATAGTATTGTATATTATGGAACTTCAAGAAATCCGTCTTACTAACCTTTCAAATGGGTTTTCAAATGTTCAACGATTAATGAATAAAACAGATCAAATACATAATTTACCGCTTATGCTAAGTTAATTATTATTATGCAGGAATTCACTATCATCGTTTCAGCCGAAAGACGTCCACTGCTGCAATGAGGAAGGCCTATCCCAAAGACCGCCACAACGACCGGTTCTGCGGTGCTCACATCCAGCGGGTTCTCTCTACCATCACCAGATCGTCGGTCCGCCTTGTAGCGGGTCTGCTCACACTGTCTTTCGGTACGCGGTCGCCAACTATTGGGGTAGCATCACACTCTAACAGAATAGCAGCATGAAGTAGTAATATGCTACTTCGTTTTTGTACAGTGAGTGAGAGCTCTGGAGGTCTATTTACCAACAAGTCGGCAATCGATCACTGATTCTCTCGAGTAGCTGGTTCCCATGAGCGGCGATAACCACTTCCCATCCGTTGACCCGCGTTCTCGTTTGTCTACCTTTACCATAAAAACACAACTTTGCCGCTGCGCCTGCAAAATATGCTATAAAGCTTTTGCGTCGTGCCGGCTCGATTCCAGATGCAATTTCGTTTTATACTAATCATATTTATTTTATTAGATTTGGCAGGCGCTACCAAAATTTCTGTCCGCAGCAGCCGGTTTTATTATTGCCGCTTTCGAGTTTTTTTAAATAAATAGGTTTTAAAAGTGGAAGTTACAGTGCAAAAGTAATTTCTTGGATTAATATGCATTACGACCGTAATCATAACCCTTTCTTATCCAATCCACTACCTAAACAGTCAATATAAAAATGTAGGGTCACGTCATCTATTGTTATTATGAAGAACTCAGGTAATATCTTTCGAAATTCAATGTCAAAAACTTTTTTTACAGCTTTTATTTTTTGTGTCTCACTGCTGGGCCCCTATTCTGGGTTCATGCGAGATTCATCTCGCACGAGAATAACTGTCAAATCCCAAGGAAATCTGTCATTTTTGACGTATGTGGCATGCGAGATAGCGTCTCGCATGACCCGAGAATTGGGGTCCTGGGCAAAGGGCACTCCACCAGACTTCCATAACTCCCGATTTGACGCAATGCAAGCGCAGTCCTTTTCAAACCCGTCTAAGTTATCCCGCCATCTCCTTCTTGGCCTGCCTCGTCGTCGCAAAAACAGTCTATTAACTTATCTTGAGTAGTAAACAAAAATGCTAACCTAAAATTTCAGTTTTTGCTATTAAAAATGTTGTTTTTTGTTGGAATATAACATTATAAAGCATTAAATTATAAAGCACCTATTCTAGTTAAAGGTTTGATTTACTTTGTGACCAAATGGCAAATAAAATAAAATTAATTTTCTCAAGCATTGTCGGAAATGTTGTCATTGTACTCGAAGAAACAAACCGCGAAGGACATTGTTGCCGGCTTTGATCAAATTAAAAAAAACAAATCCATTGCTGGGCCCCTATTCTGGGTTCATGCGAGATTCATCTCGCACGAGAATAACTGTCAAATCCCAAGGAAATCTGTCATTTTTGACGTATTTGGCATGCGAGATAGCGTCTCGCTTGAGCCGAGAACTGGGGTCCTGGACAGCTAGCGCTCCAGGAAGTGGCATACGAATTCCATTGCTGGACAGAAAATAACTTTTTAAAAAGTGATAGAAACTATGGAAAAATCTCATTCAGCCAAAGCCAGATTCCGGGATTCAGTAATTTTGTTAGAAATTTAATATTTTTAATCATGTCTCAAATAGCTTTCGCGTATTAAAAACAAACAAGTACTTTTTCAATAGTAAAAAATAAGCGGAAACACGTAAATAAATAACAAGTTTAGATTTATTACTGACAATAAAGATAAATTAAATGAAAATAATGTGTTCTACTGAGTAAAACATGAACAATGATTAATTGTACAGTACGGGAAGAAAATTATCAATTAAAAGCGAAGCATAATTACCTGTGACATAGTTATAGTCGCGAAAATCTAAATATAGAAGACGGAAAAAGATGAGAACTGTATAAAATGGAGGATTGAGGGAAGGAGTACAAACATCTAATACTTAAATTTTATAAAACTATTACATATTTATCTACATTTCAATCAGAACAACCCAAAAAATTATATTTTATTCAAATCACTGTCGTAAAACGTACTTAGTGACCAGAAGGCGTGGAGTCCTATTGACTAGTTGGAAATTCATATGTTTGTACGTGCAAAGTAAAAATCTTTATGTATAATTTTTATTTTATTTCCTCCAAATGTTTGAGAAAAGTACTATATCTGCCTCGGCTGGAATGGCAATTGCTGGCTTCGTACTTTTAAAAACCCTCGCCGTTGGCTCGGGTTTTTAAACTAACTCGGCCAGCAATTGCTTACTTCCCAAGCCTAGGCATTAATCTACTATTGTTTAATCTTACTCGCTAATCCTGCCGCTAAGCAGCAGTGCTTGCGCTGATGTGTTCCGGCGTGGAGAGCAAGGCAGCCGGTGCAATTACTGGCACAAGAGGTATTCCATCTTAGCCCTTTGGTTTGGCAACGGATCTGCAATCTCTTTGGTTTTGCGGGTGTTTATAGGCGGTCTTCCTATTTCATAAAAAAAAGTTGTTTAGGTGACAAGAAGTTAAATTTTAGGTTAGAATTTTGTTTTTATGATAAGACAAGTTGTTGAAGACTTTAGAGGTTTGATTTAAATTGAGCAGAACTTACATGGAATATAGTATTTTACAGAGTTCGCCAAGATAAGAGATAACGACACGAGAAGGACTCGGAGAAAGCTATTTTTTATGAGCACAGGAAGTTTGAAACGACACAGCGACCGGAGCGGGTCACTATCGCATTTGATTAATGCTTATACCGAGGAACCCTTTGGGGCGAATATTTCGCCCGTCTGTCCGAGATAGTAGAAAAGATAGACTTCTCTTAAATTGGCGTATTTTGTTTATGTAAAACTACTAAGAACGCTATATACATTGCGTTTAAATTGTAACGAATCTAATTGCCAACGTTTCGTTGTGGTGATTTTCAGGGGAAGACTAAGATGAAAACACCATATGGCAAGATAGTTTAAAAAAAGAACTACAAGTCGCGAAAGCATAGAAAATTATTTAGTTCTAATGAATGTAGTGAAAAATTAAAAGGGCTTAGCGTACCTTAATGTGTTGGTTATGTTTCTTTAAAGTTTATTAATTTCATAGAAATTATTTCATAGCGCAGCCTAACTCGTTTTTAAAATACTCTTTGGACCCTTTTCATAATACATTTTATCATAATTTCCTATGTAGAAAGTGACGTTGTTTTTAAGTGAAAATTATTTAGTAAGATGGTTTCACAGAAAACTCTACATTTCGTCTCCATGCCGTTCCTAAGTACGTATAAGTTAACAATGTCATGGTAATTCTATGTTTATTTTTGATATAGTTTGGTGTTAAATCATCAGATTTTAATGTTAACTATTTTAATAGTATAAGGCGAATTTACAGGGCTTACATTAATATACCTAACCTTTTTTAGATGTTCGACGTCAAAACATTAGCGTTAGAGACTCACTAAGGGGCGATTTACATGGAGCAAGTACTCGTATGCGGAGCAAGTTGCGTTACATTGCAGGGCTCGATCGATCGATCGACCTCATCTCATCATACGTTACTTAGCCACAATGTCATGCAGCTCACATTCGAACAATCGCGCCACGTAAATAGCCAAGTCGCATTAGTTCAATGTCGACGCTGTTTCTTACAGAAGAGGTGAAATTCTGTGAAATTATTTGAATGTAACCTTGAGTTCTTTACTGGATAATTTCGAGGCAAACATTTGCGTGACAAGAATACCTACTCAACGAAACACTGTTACAGTATTACCAAAATAATTTTAACGTTGAATGAACATTTGCATTTGCTTGAAATTAAGTAAAGCCAAGTTATCTTCATAATGGACTAAGTATTTTGGTCTGCGCTGATTCACCTTAGTACCTCTACAGTCAACCAATTTGATTCTAGATTACTGTAGTGATAGAACCACGTCGTAATCGGCTATCTCTTCGACATTCAATAATTTGATTCAAAGGTCATACTAACATTTACCGTGAAAAGGTGCTACAGTGGCCTAGATATCAATTTGGCTGAATATTCCTCACTTTTTAGTTTTGTTTCCTTGTTTAGTTTACAGGGGAAAATATGCTCTCAGATACAAGAGTTTTACGGCCTACCCGCACTTGGTCCCCTTTGACATTATAAATATGCGTTAAAATCGCGAAAGTTTAAATCAATCCTAGTTTCTTTGAAAGAGTCAAACTTTTACCACAATAGAGAATCAATAGCCGTAGTTAAAAATATGATTTCGGATCGGTCATTCGGAAAAGTCACCTGATAGCAAGTGATCACCTAGTTGCTGATTTGTCGCCGGCTTTTAGACTCCTCTTAGCCTCAGTATCTCTTCATTATAATTACTATACTTAAGCTATATTACTATACGACGGTATTCTGTGAGAATGTGGTACTAGACAAGTTGATCCGGCATTAATACATATACCTACTGCAATCAACAACTAGCGATACTATTATATTACTGTTGGCCTATGTAAAAATATTTATCATGCGTAAAATGAAATAAAAAAACTGAAACGTTCTTAATAATGCCTATAAAATGCTGCATAGCATTCGATGAAATAGCTTTAAAAATATTGCTTAGTCAGTGCCGTCAAAAACTTCTACAGAAACTACTTGAAATGGGTCTGTAACTGCGCAATTACCGTTCGCTTCCACGCGAAGTCCTCGTATTCCTATATGTTTAGGACGTGCTTGGAATTTGAAATTCGAACGAATTTCGGAAATCGTCAATCATATTCAGTGTTGAACTCGCTGATAAAGACAAAGATAAGGATCTTTATGGTAGGTCTTCACTTCGTTTTCCTTATTCGTATCTGTTTCGTTCACACAAAAATTTAGCAAATTACGTGTACTACGCTTACGTGTATTACGTTTTGCGGGTGGTAGGACCTTGTACAAGGTCCGTCCGGATCGCTATCACCGTCTTGTTCGCTAATCCTGCTGCTAAGTAGCAGTGTTTGCACTGTTGTGTTCCGGCGTGGAGAGCAAGACAGCCGGTGCAATTACTGGCACAAGAGGTATTCCATCTTAGCCCTCTGGGTTGGCAACGCATCTGCATTCTCCTTGGTGTTGCGGGTGTCTATGGGCAGTGGTGAACACTTACCATCTGGGGACCCACTTGCTTGTTTGCCTTCTTTTGTTGTATATAAAAAAACGTGTGCAAGCATTGCAGGAAAATACTGTAAGTAGTGCTGGAAAGTGGTCTTCTCTTTTAAACCGACTTCGAAGAAGATCTCAAATCAGGGTGCATATACTTCAAACCAGTTAAAAAAATATTTTTGATATATTAATAATATTGACTGTGTAAATATGGGACTGTACTAGCAAAATGGGCTTTGTCTGCAATAAACGATTTTTAAATTATTTATTAGCATTCGACATATTTTGTAAAGTAGGTAATTTATTTGCTAAATATTGAGCAAATACTTTAAGTACTGGAAAAGTTTGCGAAACCAAACAATTGAGATAAAATATGTTTGTGAAATGAATAATATATGAGACGTTTGTTGGAAAGTAATAATTTGCCGAATGAGTTTGGCCGGTGAAATGTTTTTGAACCCTCTAGCCCTGGGATGTACAGACTTATTGGGGGTTCTGCCAGAGGCTTCTTAAACAGATATGAGCTAGGAGCGCGCCGCACAAATTATACACAATCGAATTTTTACCCAAAAAATTATAGCTTAATTTGTTTGACTGCTGGTTCGGGAATGATTTCACGAATTTTTTGTTACTTTTGATTCGCTGCCGGGTCAATTTTTGTACTATGAATACGAATGTTTGTACCTGAGTCTTGGATGTTTTATGTATTAAGTATTAAGTAGCTATTAATCCCATAATTCAAAATTTAAATTCTAAATTTAACGTATGGTATCTAGATGATGGCACTCTCGGTGGTGATGCAGACACCGTATTGTCAGATCTTTTAGAAATCAAAAATAAATTTAAGAATATCGGTTTAGAGCTAAATTTTAATAAATGTGAACTGTACATACACAACTCGTGCAATCGTTCTGACCTTATACAAAAATTTAATTTACTGAGTCCAAATATAAAAGTAGTCGACAAGCCGACTCTAAATCTTCTAGGGTCACCCATTTTCGACGATGCCATACCAGAGGTAATTGAAAAACAAGTTCAAAAATTCCAAAATTGCACAGACCGACTACTTGAAATCAGTTCACATCCCGCCATCACAATTCTGAAATTTTGTCTTTTTGTTCCAAAATTTACGTATCTGCTTCGCTGTTGCCCCTTTTGGAAACATCCAAATTCTTTGATTCCAACCGACTCTCTTTTGAAAACTTCTTTAGAATCCATTCTCAACATTCATCTCAGCGAGCAATCTTGGACCCAGGCATCCCTCCCTATCAGATATGGTGGGCTAGGGATCCGCAAAATTTCCAGTGTGGCTTTGCCAGGTTTCCTATCTTCCGTCCACAGCACGTCCGCACTCGTAGGTAAAATCCTGAAGGTAAGTCCTTTAAACTACGAGACGGCGGGTTTGGTCGAGGCTAGGAATGCTTGGCATATGGCTTGTCCGGGTCAAAATTCTCCCACTACACCAAATTTCCAACGGAGCTGGGACGACATTTTATCTAAATTGACGTACGATACCATCCTCAGCGCCAGTTCAGGCCCAGAACGCGCAAGGCTCTTAGCGCTTAGTAAGAAAGAATCCGGTGATTGGCTACGTGCTTATCCCTCAGCCAACACCGGCACTTTCCTTGAGCCCGATACCTTGCGAATAGCTGTTGGCCTGAGGCTGGGCGTCGCGCTGTGCTCACCTCACCGATGCCCCTGTGGCACTAACGTTGACTACTTGGGCCACCATGGACTGTCCTGTCAAAGGAGCGCGGGCCGCTTTTCTCGTCATGCTGCGCTCAATGACATCATCCGCCGGGCTCTTGCTACCGTCAATGTGCCGGCTCTTCTTGAGCCAAATGGCATTATGAGGGACGATGGCAAGAGGCCGGATGGAGTGTCATTGATTCCCTGGAGCTTGGGTCGGGTACTGGTCTGGGACGCAACTTGCGTAGACACTCTGGCCCCTTCACACCTCCAGGGAACCATATGCAGAGCCGGCGCAGCGGCGGAAACGGCCGAAGCTAAAAAAAGAAATAAATATCAGGGTCTCGGCTCCAGTTACAATTTCGTAGCAGTCGGCGTCGAGACCCTCGGTCCATGGGGTCCAGGCGCTCATAACCTTATTAAAGAACTGCAAAAGCGTCTAGTCGACGTGACAGGTGATCAAAAGGCTGGCAGCTACCTATCGCAAAGGATTAGCATTGCGATACAACGTGGGAACGCTGCCAGCCTTTTGGGCACCATGCCACGGGGGCCATATTTAGATCTAAGTTAGCTTTTATTTTAGTTTTATTTAGATGTTAAGTGTGTTTTCTTTAGTTTTATTTGTATATATTGTATTTATTTTAGTTTAGTTATTATTGTTTGTACTGTTTTTGTTCATCTTTTGACCTAATAAACTGAAGTATATATTTATATATCTAAGTATGAATATCCGTTGTTTAATACCCATAGCACAAGTTTTGCTTAGTTTGGGACTAGGTCAATTGGTGTGAAATTGTGCCGAGATAAATATTCATTTAGCTACTTTTGAATTTTGTTCTGGAAAATGTTACTGCGAGCAAACATTGTAGGTCAATTGACGGTATCTGGAAATGTTATATTCTTCACCTGTTTATTGTAAATTTGATTATAGATGTGATGCTGTAGATCCCGTAACTCCTTCGGTAGTTTGACTCGCAACTTACTAGACGAAGTTGAGACTGGCAGTTTAACAACAGGCGTTTAAGTTAGCGATAAGTTATTTAACTTGATCGTTTTATTTTGAAAATGTAATGATATTAAAAAGACTACTATAGTTTAGAAACAATTGAACCGAAGAATGTATCTGTTTAGAAGTAGTTGCTAATTACATAATAATAAAACCATATAAGTTTCACACCCTCGATTACCATGAAGATAAAACAATTTTTTTTAAAAAAGGATATTTTAGGACTGGCATAGTTTTATTTTTGTCTCGTTTTCGTTATTACTAAACCTAAGTATATAGCATTTTTTAAAAAGGTAGATCGAATAAGATAGATAAGTACCGCTACACTCGCTGTCTTCCAAGCACGGCCTCGCTCGTAACGTTTTTTGCTGCACGGGTTTAATGACTGGAACTGCACGAAATCAAATTACGTTTTGGCTCGACCAATCCGGAAAGCCGGTCTACATCGCGCTAACGAAGTTTTTAAAATGTTTAGTATATAATAAATGTAGCTAGATGTAGCCTTGGGGAGTCCGATGCTGTCGGGAAGACCGGCCGTGGCGAGGGGCCGGACTATATCCTCGCTATATTCTCATATATTCAATGCATGTAGAGAGGCCTCTGCTTCCGTGTATCAATTGTTAATGTTAATCTGTTGTGGTTTAAGTTAACTGTATGTATGCGTTAAGATAAGGGACCCTCTTCTTCACCGGTATCGGTCGGCAGCATATTTGACTTCCTTTTTGCATTGGAAATGAAAATAATAATTAGTAAGAATAAGCACTAGTGCTTGACACGCGTAGGACATTGTTTTTACCAGTAATTGACATCAGTGTCTCTCTTTTAAGGCCACACCGGTAGCGTATGCAGCACGGTTTCAGCTCGTTTCGTAGAGCTGCATTACGTGCACGCAAACGCAAGCGTTGTGGCATCTCTACATATAGTTCCATACATTAAAATCAGCCTGTGCACGCGCGTGTCTCTGGAGCCATGCTGCATACGCGTCCGGCGTGGCTCGGCCTTTACTTGTATATTTCCGTATCTTCGCGTCAATTATTACGTCACTGTCATCGGTTGGGACTTAGCTTAACATTATACCACCTGCTAGGAAATGCTGAAAGACTCGTATCAGGAAAATGATAAGCAGTACGAATTCCAAATCCAAATACCAATAGCCGTACGTCAGCTTTATCGTTCCCCTGTAAAATAGGTAGATGTTGAAATCGTAACATAACATAAAATTTTTGTATTTGACGATCTGTGCACGTAGCACGAACTTCCTCGATATGCTACTCGCTGCGTAACTAAGTGCGTTTCTCTCTGACTGGGCTAGTTGGAAAGAGACGCACTGAGTTAACACGTATCGCAAAGGTTCATGCTACTTAGGTGCACAGATACCCGATGGTTAACGATTCTGACTACTAAGTTGCAGGTTGTAGATTCGATTCCAGTGAAGGGCAAATGTCTGTATGATGAATATTCATGTTTGTACCTGAGTCCAGGATATTTATACGCATTGAAGTATGTATTTATGGAGGTATACAATGAGTATGTGTATTCGTTGTCTTGCATCGATACTAGGTACATGCTTTGCTTAGTTTGGGACCAGTTCAATGTAAACTATCCAATTTATTTGTTTGTTTAGTACCATAACAGACACCAAAAATGTTGATTATTACATAATATTATTTACTGACGCTTGTTTAAATACACGTGTAACTGTGTTCAAATAAATCATACTTTTATTGCGACTTGCTGTCTATCCGTTTAATATTCAGGAATATTTTGCATTCCAACATTACAGACATTTTGTAAAGGCTTTACGAGTTATAAATTATTCCTATAATGGATCAGTAGCTATGTTTTTGTCTTAACAATACAACTAAACAATGTTTTGGTTTACTTTCCTAAATGGTTTTCTAGTGACAAGTGCTTTGGAATCACGTGTTTTTTACGGACACGATCTGCGTCCAGAAGCACACGGGTACTTGGTAGAACTACGTATACAAATAGATTCGTTTCCAGGACTGTGTAGTGGATCCATCGTCAGTGCAAGATGGATATTAACGTCTGCTCATTGTTTTCCTAATCAAGTTGAATCTATAACTGTGCAACAACAGTTTAAAATAGGTGATATAAGAATCTTAGGCACAGTGGAACCGTCAAATGTTATTATACATCCTAATTATATTTATGAAAATATTTCGGTCGAAAATCGGATATATGACATTGCGGTGATCAAAACATCAAAGCCAATCAGCTTCGATAAATATGTTTGGCCAATTGAATTGACAAAGTTACCGCCGATAATTGGTCAGACAGCGATCATAGCTGGATACGGCGATACTGAACTGAGGCAGTTATTGCCACGGGAAGGTGCAGTTGAGATATCGGAATGTCCTTTCAGTGCTGATGGTTTAGTGTGTTCTTGGCATAAGGTACGAGCTGGTGACGGAGATTCTGGGGGAGCTTTGACTTCGAAGGGAAGACTTGTGGGAGTGACATCCGCGAGTTGCGTTGACGCTCACGTGACAGAAGTCGATCAGTGCGTTACTGCGTACACAAACGTTGCGGCCAATTTAGAATGGATTTTATCAAAAATATCGTATCACCACTGCAATAATTAGTTATTAAAATAAAGCTAATTGAAAAATAAGAGCGAAGTCAATTATTATTCTAATTCCTGTAGCTTTGACCACTTAATACGCAAGATTGATATGCGCATGTAGTTTAATTGTTTAAAATCAAGATTTAGAGGAGCTGAGAACTTCCTCATTTTTTTAAGTCGTTTTAAAAGGAACGTAAACGTGTGAAGGGTTTTTATACGTTTACACACAAACAACAGAGAGGGTTTTGTTATTTTTGACAGATAAGTAGAGTTTGTAGATACAATTTGATTCTAAACCATATTTCACCATATTTTTTATTGTTTATCGATGGAAAAACAATGTAACCCGCGAAATTTTCTTTACATTTAAAATACCTACGAACTTTATCTACACTTGGTCGCGTTTGCATTCCTGCGCTGTTTGTTTATTTGTTTGTCTCCCTCCCAGCTACAGCTCGGGAACTTCAGTGTTGTGTTGATGTTTCTAAGCAGTTGGGAACTCGGTCTTGATTGTTGGCTCTGCAAAGCAAATTATATTAATAGTTTTAGACTCAGCAAATGAGATAAATTACGCGGTTTGCAAACTGGAAACTTGTTCGTGTTGTATTGTGGGACACAAGCAAAACTTAAGTACCTTGCCAAACCATCTTGTAGACATTCGTACTATTATTGTAAGACCAATAATAATACTTACATCATTTGTTTATTTATTTGTTTGTTATCTCTCTAACGTTTTCAATGAAAATTACTATACGAGTATAGTTACTACCGTGAAACCATAATTGTTTATGGGGGCTAAAAATGAATCTAAACCATATTCAAACTATTCTAACCTAAAAATTCCGTTTCTGACATAAAAATAATGTTTATTGTTCAAATAAAACATTATGAACCCGCAGTTATAAATCATCTCTGCTATTTACAGCCTTAATTTGTTTAATTTAGGCAATAAACGATGTTGAGGTAGCAAAAAGTAAAATTATAGGTTAGAATTTTATTTACATGATAAAACAAATATGAATGAACGGACTTTAGTAAGTCTTTCTATTTTCTCCGTGTATTTTGACATCTGTCCTGAGAAAAGCTGTAATTCAAAATGGTAAAATTATCGGCAAATAATCCTGGGAAGATATTGACTATCAACATTGCCGGACATCTCGAAAAACTGGAATCATTGAGAATATACCCGGAATAATCCCAATGGTAATTATTGTCGGCAACCTGATTGCTGGCACTGGCATATCATTGAATATTTCAGTGGTCGTTTAATTTTTGACTGCTGTACCAAAGTTTACCTATAATTTAATGCTTGGTTTATTCACAAGAAATATCTTTGCATAGACCAGCCGAAAAGGTTATTACTAATGCAGACAAACACGTAATTAGAAAACTCATATAGACCTAGCCCGCATAAACGAAATGAGTTTCTTGGGCCTTCTTCTTAGTCTTAACTTAACGTAATCTTTCTAAAGCCTTGGAAGCATTAAAACTCCCATTGTTTAAATTCCCTCTTTGCATCGTAAATCCCAAGTCGGCTCAATAGGGATACCTTTAGGCATGCTAAGTAAAAGCTAACCCTAAGCTGAGCTGTAACCCGTTGCCTTCTGTCCAGAGAAATAGTAAAAGCCTTCTGAAACTAACAGGCATAGGTTTGTAGGTTTATTAAAAAAATAAGTAACTTTTCCTCATACCATATTTGTATGACAAAAATAAATAAACAAATTGCGTGTAATAAAACCTAGTAGCAATCCTCAACATGACTGATACACTTAATTTTACTGAAACCTCAGTGCAGCTTTTCTTAACTAATGTCTAAAGAATGGGACGCAGTGAGGGATAACGTCAACTTATGCTACTCATTTTAAGACCGACCCTAACATGACCGATAAGTTCAGTTTATTTGGGTTTATCTCTATGTGCGTCACATTCTTATTACAATAGTTTGACAGAGACGGGGGGGGGGGGAGGGGTAAGTTACACCTGGGTCGGTCATGTAAGGGCCGCTGAAGTGTGCCCGTTATTGATATACCTACTTGCATGTTAAAAGTTGAACTTTTTAATTCCATAATAAACTGGAGGAACACCGAAGCAGCTGTATAAAGTACTTTTTTTTTAACTCAATAGTAGTTAGTAGCGTTCTGTTAGTTTTCCCCCGTTTCTTAATTCGAGATTTGGTAGGTTAGGCTATTTTATTTCAGCGTCTGCCGTCTGACCTCCGTAACCCCTGTATCAGGGAAGCCAGACCGACAGAATCATGGTTACACATTAAGGTGTTCTCACCATGTCTTTACCTCACCGTTAAAGGGTTTGTTAGTACAGAATTTAGGTTATGTATAGTCGACCAAGAAATTGCTTGACCACTTTTCGACCGTATTACAAAGGTTTAGGGTTGAAAAGAGGTCAAGCAATTTTGTTACTTGGTCGACTATACATACGTTAGAATAACTCTGTATATGGCAATCAATGGGGATAGAACACGGCACCTAGCGATCATGACATCATGAGTCCACCCCTCTTGCCACTATGCTACCAATGCTTTCAACACAATTAATTTCACAGTAATCATACATTTTTCCTGTAGTTAACAAAGTCGTAGGGAAAACTTATCAACACGTAATTTGTCATGATTGCCAGCAAAATGCTCGTACAAATCTGTCCCTTTCAATGAACCTAATTGTAAGTTTTAGCAAAGACAATATATTGGATAGACTGACAATCGCTTTATGAAAGTGGTACTCGGGCTATGCTTACAGCTGCTTTTCTATTGAGCGAAGCAGAGTTGTGCGGAGTTTTCATACATTCCACACTATAAACAGAGTCAAGCGGTGTTTTAAGCGTATGAAGATGCCCCACATTTCCGATCCGCTCAATCTCAGTGCAAGGTAGTCTAATCCAGTTAAGCTAGATGGCTCTATTAAGTAGTATTTTTCAATAAAAATAAGTCTGTTAAAAAGAAGTAGTACATTTGGCGATGAGACGGGTTTCTTTTAACTTTATTAATATTGAAACTAACAATTATAATCCAGGGGAAATACCAGAGTATGGCAAAAAGTCAAAAATAATACTCTTTCGTAAAAAAATCTCTAAGCGACAGTAAACCCGTATCAGAATCCACCGAGCGGCCGACGATATGATGACGATAGACAGGAGCGGATAGCGACTTTTTTTTATAGGTACTATGTAAAGATGTTAAGAAAATATATGGATATGTTATAAGAAGTATATGGAGTTTGTCAGTCTATTTATTACATTGTCTTTGATTTTAGTGACCCAGTTAGAGACTTCAGACGAGCCTAACCGGGATTAGGCTGAACGAAGTTGCTTGGACAATTAACTGCGGAAAGCAATTAGAGGGCAAGTTAATAGGATATCTTAACTGTTGCTTCTTGTTCTGGTTATGGAATAACTACCCAAGTACACAGGGAATAGGCATTATGACTAAAATTGTTCAGTCCTAAAAATAGAAAGAACACAGTCCAAAGAAGAAAAACCATCTGATTAGTTTATGTCTACGATAAGTATGAATTTAAATACCGTGAAAAGTAAAACGATGCAACGCAAGTCCCACTAAAATACTCTACATATTATAAGACTATGAAGCTATGCAGGTATGACGTCACATCTACGTTAGTGTTCATTATCTTTGCTAGTAAATGTATGCGCGTGAAATTATAATCACGTTTATTATAATAATGGGAGCTGTTGTGCGGTTACTCCACTGGTTACTCCTATATTAAAACTTATTTTATTTTATCAGGGTTTTAATAAGTATATTTTGAAACAGAGACAGTTTTTTGTCAGTAGTTTCGTAGGTATATTAATCCGACAAGTAATTACGAGTATAGGAAGGTCCCATCCTTATCTTAGTTACCCTAGCTATAGTTAGGATAGGCTTAAGTCTGTCTAAACTATAACTGCTATCAAGTATACCTAGTTAAGACCAAAATTATACCATCCGTACCAGTAAATTCAATTCTACCTTTTAAGGTTTATTAATTTATATGTAAACAAGTAGAATTGAATTGATTTTCTTAGCTGTTTGTTTTAAAACAAAACAACAAACTTTGCCCTTTTGCATAAAAACAATAACATCCCCTAAATTTGCTCCGCTGAAAGTAACAAAGCCCCAACATTCTTGCATAATGGAATGATTAGAAAAACCAACGACATTAGTGACCCAATTTTTATGCATTGTTACGCGTACTACGTAACGGTGTACGCGTAACTCACGCAATCAGCTGTCGACGAGTAGGCACGCTGGGTAAGCATGTAGTACTTGACCAATGACCCTAATTTGAATGCCCAAGTTTAATTTATTCCAAAAACAATGGCTCTGCTGCAACCTTAGCGGAAGGCCTCAAACGCCGCAAGTAGGTATACGTGCTTGGTGGAAGTTGTGGCCCTGGGGGCTAAGTGCACGCCATCTGTACAAAGACCTATCGGAGCATCTTATGACGTGATGAGAAGGCTGGCCAATACTTCGCTCAACGCATCAGCATTGCCATTCAACGTGACAATGCACTCTCCCCTTTGGCGGCGATTTGGGACAGGTTTTTTACCTTCCGTTATAGTTTAGAATAAAATTTTATTGTTGTTTTTTGAGTTGGTATTGCCGATGTAAAATTAAAACAAAACACGTGTATATTTTCACAAAGGGACATAGAAATAAATTGAATTTGGGTGCTCATGTTAGGGACTTTGCTCGACGACCTCCAAGAGATAAAGCAGCAGCGTCAATGCTAGTTTTTATTTTAATTTATTTATTTCAATCTGTGCGTAAACTATCCCATTAAATATGTAGGTAATTACACAATAAATATTACTATAATCCTTAAAATACAATAAAACAAATATGACGTCTAAACTTACATTTGAATTAGCACGTTACTTTGACGACGTCTGACCTAACTTTGGGTGTAAAATATCCGTTCGAGAAAACGACGGAACTATGTTTTAATTAACCCATCTGCTTCTAAAACTCAAGGAATTCCAGACTTGATTGTTTAGGTTCAACTACACGTGGATTCAAGATTTGGTTTTGATTTGATAACAGCAAAAAAAAAAACTTTCAACCTATATTTGTGGTGGTTTTTCTAGCAGACCTTTATTAACTTTAACCTAAATATCTTACGGCAAAGTTGGTCTTCTGTGAGTTTTGTGTATTCAAATTAGGCCTCTGTTTCATGTATTTCAATGCGGGTTTTATCATAATTTAAAGACTTTCTTAAAGGTTTTTTGTTTCTTATAGGTTTTGTGTGGAATAATTTTAAAGCTTACAGCGGCAAAAGCTATATTAAATAACTGACATCAGTCACTATATGTTTGATTTTACTGATTTTAAGCCTCAATGTATTCAATTATACCAGTTTATGTCGGTTACGACCTTTTGCTCGAAATACTTATGCAAAAAGTGAAATTTTAGCGATAAGAAAGTCGAGAATAG
The DNA here is from genome assembly GCA_963691745.1 of Ditula angustiorana. Taxonomy (NCBI): domain Eukaryota; kingdom Metazoa; phylum Arthropoda; class Insecta; order Lepidoptera; family Tortricidae; genus Ditula; species Ditula angustiorana. Next base: position 5,962,100 of record OY829490.1, on the reverse strand, counting down.
GTGAGAAAGTGTATTAATGCATGTGACGTAACGAAATTTAAATAATCGTGTAGGGTTCAGTAGGCTCGAATGCAGAAATAAATTGTGCTCAGTACGATTTGGGGACTAAATTGATTTAAAATAATTGAAAAATTTTCATTTGATTCTGTGAAATGTTGTTTTTTACAAATATATTATTATAAGTCTTCTAGTATTGTACTTATTTGGGTCCATTGTGTAACTTATTTTTTTTTGTCTCTGTACAATAATTATTTACTTAGACAACGGGTTACGTCCAGAGTCATCAAAGGTACTTAATTTCATCCCCTTTCATATTTTATAAGCCTTCTTTGAATACCAAAATGTGATTTTCTAATGTTCAGGTTCAAAGACTTCCTCAGCACCATCATCATGGCATCATCAGTATAGTATTTATTGAGTGGATAATTTGTATGTTCGTATGTATGTAAACTCTTTAGTGTAGATATTTAATAACAAATAACTAAAAATACAAAGAAAAATACAGAAAATTTAAAAATTGTCCGTGGCTTTGACACATGGGATGTAATGCTTTATGTTTGTAGCAAAAGCTAGTGTGCCTCTGGAAGTGTATTTTTTTTAATAGGTCTTTTTTGTTCACAGAATTTATAATATTATACGTAGAATTTTCAAATCAACAAAACTTTAACGGCCCTGGTCTCATAATATGCTTATTATCTCCAAAAAGTCAGCGCCATAACATTCAATTACACAGTGAATTTCGAGTTTCGATATTCAGTTGTGCGACTCGTTTTGCCGTGAATTTGCCATTCACGCTCAAGAACCCATCGTGGTCACTGGCCAGTAAAAGTTTTCATACAATTAGAAAAAGTTTTTGTTCTTTATTCAAAATGATTTTTAAGTGCGCCATTTTGATTTTTGTGTGTGCAGTGATTCTACAGGGACAAGCGGGTAACACAATTGTTTAATATTTGAAGTTTTGCTAGCTATAAAATGATTAGCCTTTCTTTCTAAGAACCGATTTTGATTTCGAAATAAATAAGGAAAAAGGGTTTTATTTAGTCACGGATTAAAAAAAAGTTAATTAAACTTGGATACCTTAAATATTTGAATTGTATTACAAAGTAATTGAAAACAAGTGTGATACGTATCTTTTTTGCATGCCAGAAAATAAATCACAAACAAATGATACACCGTTTTAATGTTAATACCAAGTGAGCAGTGCTCATGAAACTGTCCTCTCACAAGAATGACAGCTGTATTTGCCTATTGCGCGTTATGAGTACTGAAATAACAGGGTTGTCAAATATGGCAATTGGAACAATAAAAAGTGCTTACCGATTATTTTCAACTTCAGTATAGATCAAATAATCTGCCGGTTTTTTAACAAAAAAAAAACAATATAGTCCCAATATGATAGGGTTGTTTAATGGATACAAACAGGTAATTAAAATAAGAAAGAGTAGTTATTATTTTCAGATGATATCCTACTTCCGTTTAGATCAGGGAAATGACGTTTATTTAACTGGTTTTATAAACGAGTACTCACTGACACGAATAGAAGATTTATTTCTTATTTCCATTTAGATTAGAGAAAATGCTCGTTTTTCCAAACAAACCTTTCGAGCGAGCATATCTGAATGTTTCGGAAAAAATAGTAGGGACTTAGTTATAAAAGTGTTAGAAAACAAACAAAAGCTACACAGAACTGAACTAAATTCGGCCTGAAGTTCTTAAACTTTCCAGAAAAAGTAAGTACATATTGCCCTAACTCAATTCTTCGATTCCACTATCTTCATGTTTGCGAATCCATTCCTAAAGGGAAACTAATCACACACTCAAATCTAACTTAGATTTAAGAGTAGCGGATTCCAGACTCCGCTTAGATGAGCTTAGGTACTGAAACTCCTCGCTGAGAAATTATCTTGCGGCTGCAGGCAGCCATAAACTTTTAATTATCGTGCAGGGTAGCATCTTCATTTTTATTAAGTCCAAAAAACCATCAAATTACCTACCTACCTATTATAGTGATTAAGGCTTGTGGGAGTATATAATGTTAATTAGTGTAGTTATCTGATAGGAAAAAAAGGCCTAATTGTGAACTAATGACGGGAAAAGGGACCATTTTTTAATAACTTCTTGGCAGATTATCGGTTTCCTAACTAGAATTAATTTACATTTAACTTTATAATTATTGTGAAACGATATCTGGTTTATTTGTTAATTGCCTTAGTCGTTCGAATTATTAGGTCAAAAGCAGACTAAGTCACAACAATTAAAAAGATAACCTATGTAATTCTTTCATGTGAACTAAAACTGAACTAGACAGCGCATACTAATTATTCAGTATTGAAACTAACGAATTAGCATTCTTCGAGCTCGTCTGTCTTAAACTTAAAATGGAGATTGTAAGGGTAATCGGAGGGCTCCAGTTATCTTAGACAAAAATTAAAAACACCAATAAAAGTATCAACAAAAAGACAAGCAGTAACTACGTAGGTATCTACTACAGTTCAGTAAATTTAGGGAAAAGATAAATACGTGGGTAGTTCTACAAACTAAGGAATTTTCGGCGGCCCAGCTAAAATATCATAAAAAAAATTGATACAAACTAATTTATTTGTATAACATACTGTACAACATACCTATGCCTAGCTGGTCACTAAAAATGATGGAGATTAAAAATTATTTTCTTGACGAAATTTCAATTCAAAACGTAAAATTTTCAGGATCCTGGAGTGTCCCACAAGCAAAATAGGATTGAAAGTGTACTGTGATTTATTTACTACGACATTGAGGCCATAAATGAAACAAGAATAAAAAAAGGACTTTTTTTTTTCTTACCTGGGAGACATATTATTATTTTATTGCACCAAAAATATTATAAAATCCTGTTCTAGAATTTGTCCCATCAGTTTTATGTCAGGATCCTGTTCAATGTAAAATAAGCGAATATTCAATATTCTATTGGCCGAGCGACGTTGTCGTTCGGATGAGTTGGTTGTGCATACGAAAAAGACAAAGAATACCACCTATCTCTTTGCACCTAGCGTGTTGTTTAGCCGGCCCGGCACAGTTAACGGAGGCAATCGCGTCGTAATCAGTCAAGTTCACAGAATTCTGGTAAGATATTTACTTACGAAATAAACATAATAATATGGTAATTTTAGCATTTTTATATGTAAGTTGCTTACACGAAGGCTTAGTTCTGCTTAACTTTGGTTAAATGTTATAAATCGATGATTTTTTTTAAATATAATTCAAAAATTCTCAGGAACCTGGTCTCAGGATCCTGTCAAATTAAGACCCAGGATATTGAGAAATCTCCAGAATCATCAAATTACTGAACAATTACAACAGATAAAAGGTCAGAGGAAAGCTATAACTCAAAAAAGAAAATTTTAAGATATTGTTAACGTGCAAAAAAAAAGAAAATATAAAAAAAAAGTTAAAAAGGAGGTAAAATAAAATAGACAACCGAAATCAAAAGAAACATAGAGATAAAGAAAATAAATTAAAAATAACAAAGAAAAATAAGCACGAATCCAGTGACTATAAGTGCGTTATTTGTGGTATTCTCTATAGCGAAGATACGACAGGAAATAACTGGCTCCAGTGACTTTAATGCAATAATTGTTATTTATTTGTAAAAATATTCAGAAATAAACGTTAATTTCTGTTGATTTTCGACTTAATCCTCAGTTTTCTGGTTATATTCTCAGTTTCCTGTTACTTGATTTTCTTGAAATGGCCATAAATCTGAAATTTTGAAATATTTTGACTGTTCCACTTAACATAGGCTGAAAGGTGTTGTATTCTTTATGATAGACTATGTTTTGCAACCAGAATGGGAAAAAAAATGTCGGGCCGGATTCAGACTCATTTTCGTCCTTCGTTTGTAGAACAACCCACGTATGTTTTATGTACGAGTATATAAACATTACTATAAACAGTACTACGTAGATAGGTTCTCCCAATTTGCCATTTTTTGGTAGGGTAAGCACTATTACTGTCGGCACTCTTTCAATGATGGACATGTTTAATCGTATTTCAAGGCAACTACTTTCTAATTGTAGTATTTTTCTTACTATTTTTATTCTTCTTGTTATTACTATGTGTCAACGTCTGATTTATTGGGTTTTGTAGGGGTGTTTCTAGCTTCGACGTTAAAGGAAGTCGCTAGAATCACTTTGATCGTAAGTATCTGTGAAATCGTAGAGCCAAAAGCTACCTGTTTACGTCCCCTGTAATTGCCTTGCACCAAGTGTGAACCCTGGTTAAAGAGGCGTAATCTGGCTGTAACGAGACCCCAGTAATGGGCCGTTCGCCGCCAAGCCTTTTGTGGCTCCCTATGCGCTGTTTATTCTGCCCGTTTTTATTTGCCACACAACACGGAAACCATTCGAAACCGTCTCCAGCGACATGCTGTTTCATATTCCGAAACGTGTTGGTTAATCTCGATTCTGGCAAGCTTTGTAGCTGAATATTTTAATATTACAAACACATCTCCGATGGAAATCATGTTTATTATCTTGGAAGGCGGCAAACTACCACAGGCGTAATTAAAATAGCTTAAAAACATATCCGTGAAATTTAACGCTCCGTTCGGATTTAGCCCTACGAACCCTGTTGTAAACAAACGTACACTTACAGAGACACTTGCTGACAGAGAAGTTTTAAAATTATGATTACTAAATGTCCCCCTTTTGGCTAAAATTATTAAAAAGCAAAATATTTTTAAATAACTTTGATTTTAAAATTTGACTTCTTAACTTTTACGATAATTTATTAAAATCAATGCTGAAGTATAATGTGAAGGTGACATATTTTATTTAACTGATACCAAACGCAGCTATTATTATTTTAAATGTATTTTTATTAACTGCTCTCTCAATTACCTTAGAGTTTTTCTATTTTTTGTCATTATCACCTTAAAGTACTTAATATACTAAGGAATTTAGACAGTGAAGATCACTAGGGATGAATTACTCTTTACTGTTTAAAAATCTTTATTTAAGTTGCAACTTCTTTGATAATGTCTGTAACTATGGTTTTTGTAACAAGTTAACATGATTCAGCTTGAATCAAAGAGAAAATAACCACTGCCATTTCTCACAAATAAATATTGTTAAAGCAAAATCTGTTACAATGAGACTCCTAGAAATGTGTCATTAATTATAAAGTAGGTACCTTATAGTGTATCTATTGCCGTTACTTTCTTCTAATAGAGTGTTGATAATCCAATAACGTTTCTAGTGTTTGCTAATTCCAACCAATCACCGACATTGCCTCTTAATCTCATTTACACTCAAACAGAAACAACGTCATCATAAACTACTTACATGTTTCTAATGAAAACTTTTTATCTCGTTTATATTGTGCCAGGGTGAATAAGGCTCCTGCAGGACATTAAAAAAGGAACAATACTTATTTCACCCGTAGAAACTTTTTACTAATTTAATTGACCCAGCGGAGTAAACTTTTTGTTTTGCGCAAATAAAAGACGTAAGGACGTTGTTTCGTATAATTAAGAGCGGTGACGCTGTAAAGAAAGTCTCGGTCCTAATAATATACCGAACAAACAGTATAGCGTTACTTTTCGGGCTTTAGCTCCTGAAAGAAATGTTTGTATTTTTTTCGTTGTTTTATTACATTCAAAAGAATATAGCGGTCGTGTTAACGTCAACGTAATGTCGTAATATAACCCGCCTCGTGCGTTTAGTTAACAGGCATTCAAAGAAGAGTATTTCAAACAATTTTGAATGAAAACAGACAAGTTAATTAAGTTTGTATTATATTAGGTATGAAAAACAGAAGAATACTCCGATTTGGCTTCTGGTACATTGTAATGCACTCAATAGGCTTTTTATTGTAAAGAAAAACAGTAAAACATATCGTTAGTGATTGTTCTAGACGGCTTTAGAGATTCGCTGGACAAGGCGAGCAGCCTGAAGGGTGCTTAGCTTTAGGAGAGAGTGTGGCATGATATTTCTATTCTCGTACGACAAACCACAAGCCGGTCTATGACGTCATACACCTGACCCACATTAATCAAGCTACTAGGCAACGCTGAACAATCCCAACCGTCTAATCCCATTACTACCTGATTCATTATCGTGTTTGTAACTATTAGTGAATCAATAAGAACCAGAATTGTCCGTATGATGTTGTCTCTACGTTTTATTTATGTGACTCTATGAAGGTTTACTTAAAGTTTACTTTAATAGACTATTAAACATTACAGTGTAAGTAGAAATATTTGTACAGAAACATTACAGACTTACTCACTTTGTAACATGTTAGTGACGCGAATTCAAAATGTAAATGACTTCGTTAGGATGTATGTGGTGCCAATAATATTAGTTTCATAGCACTATGTTCCATTTTAAATTATTATTTTCCGTAGGATAGTATACTGCGTTAACGTATCTGCATAAATATTATGATAAATAAGAAGCTCCTTTAAATTTACGCATCTCTTATTATCTTGTCTTCTATGTAATTGGCTTGTTGACTGATAGTTTTCTGGGACCAATATTTTAAGAATTAGTTAAAAAAAGAAAAACTGTGCTTTTAGTTTTTCTACGATCACTAACGATTCCATGAACTATTGCGAGTCGATGCAACGCAAACCCAGCGAAAACGCTCTAATTAAACGGCCCGATAATATATGACGTCACACTTTACTATTTTTGCTAATTATTAATAAATGGAACGTGAAACTAACAAACCAAAAAATACTGACTTTTATTTACTTAAACTTAAAAAAATTGTATTTTTGAGATTGTTTTTCGGTTAATATTATTTTAGAATTACGATCTACAATCATTTTAGACTGTCACGCCATTTGGTTTAAGACGTCAAGTACCTAATTATACAACAAGCTTTCTTGGCATAAAAATAACTTTTCTATACTAAAATGTGACAACTTTGTCAACTTGTAGCACTAATGACACGTTTATTGAAAAGGGACCTGACCAGTTTATTACGATTCCGCCAAAACTTTTAAAAATTAGTCTCCTGTCTCGCAAATACCGATTTTGAAAATTGATTTTCAAGGGATGAAAAGGAAGTAGGAAGTTTGTACAGAAGATATGTTTTTTTGAAGCCAGAAACTCAAAATTGATATTAAGATAAATTATTAGCTTATTTTACTCTCATGATTGCGTAAAAATAACATTTGGAAGTTCAATCTTCATTGGGTTAAAAAGAGGGCAAATGAGGGACGAGACAGTTTATCTGGGAGCTCATAAGTAGTATTTGACTTTTATATAAAACAGTGTTTCAGCTTTAAGAAATTAAAATTTTAACAAGATGGAGAAGTTGAAAAGAATAGCTATGCGAGTCATAAAACGGCTTTAGATTTTATGTAAGAAAGAATTTTTGCTAAAAATCCAATAAACGAAATTTTGGTTTTACTTCGTTTTGAACGTTTTGTCGACCGGTATAATTTGAGAGGTATAAAATAAAATGAATTCTCTCTCTTCAAAGGCTTTACTTGGTATACGGCTGGCTTTCTTAATTATATCTTTTCTTGAAAGAAATTTACTTTCTTCTTTCTAAGCCGTATTTATAAGATGCCTCAATTTGTAATGGCACTGGAGAAACTTATTACATTGTCAGCTTAAACTTTTGTTGTGATATCACAAACAAATAGGGACCACGCTACGGGCTGCTAGAATATCGCTATAAGTGCATATGTGACAACCGAACGATTAAAACAGATAAGTAGGTACGTTTCTTTGCCCTTACCACGCGTTTTAAGTACTTCGTTCTTCCCTGACTATTTGCTCCCTATACCCGTAGGGATGAATGTTTTCTTGAGTGAAGATCGAAATTCGAAAAGTGTGACATGCCCCGGCTAAATGAAGCGACAAATATGCGCAGTATATGTATGAATTGAATTGTTGAATTAGGTGAGTCTTTAAAGCTGAAAATTAGATGGTACACTATAGTTTATCATCATCATGCACCTCACTTCATATATTAGTTACGAATCGTCTTCTGGAAAGTGCTTCATGGTACCTTTTGATGAAAGAAACCCCTGTCCAACTACAGGAGCCTAAGTCATACATGTAACAAAAAAACATTGCAACGCCTACGGACGCTGGTTACAACATCCCACTGACAGTCTCTCGAAGCATGGCGAAATCTATGCATGTCAAATGACATTACAAGGATAATTCTTAAGGTTTTCACTAATTGTTTATCCGTCCTTTTAATCTAGTCAGTCTTCTTACCCGGCTACGGCAAAGCCAAAAGGAAGGGTTATGTTTTTAAATGATGTATTACATTAATTATAAAAGCGTATACATAATATATTGTTTTAAAGGGCAGAATTTCTAAAATAATAAACAAGTCTGAACAAGTGCGTGGGGTTTCGAGATAAACGTTTACGAACCATCTCTGCTAAAAGCGATTCCAAGGATTTGTATCGTATAATTAGATTCCTCCGAGGGTCAAGAGAGCTCTTTTTAATAGACCTTTATATTTGAAGGCGGAAAACTCCGTAAGTTAGACGTGCATGACCCTAAGGGACGGTGTAGTCCCTAATGTTCCAATTATGAGACGTCCCTTTGCAAAACAATTTTGTAAAAGCTTTTTGGAAATTTTATTTTTACGTTTCTTTATAAGTAACAATTCATATCACACAATAATTTCTTCCGTATCCGCGACTTGTAGAAATCACATAATACAATCAAAAATTGTTTTTATCGTGTGTATTTTAACGAATCCTATTCCCGACATTTCAAGCCCTGCCGTTTCGGCAAAAAATTACAATGCAACTAATAATTAGATCGTTCTAATTAACGCAATAAGACTACAGACTCTACCAGCGCTAATTCATGACTTTATTGAGATTTAGTTAATGTAAAATGTATAAGAACTAAGAACCTTGAGCGTAAATTGCTTGAGGTGGGTCAGTTCATCGCCTTAGCCTAACAAAAGTTTGAAAAGTTAATCATAATTACATGTTACTCAAGATAGTAATTAGACTACGTAAGCGGGGAGATATTTTACTCTTTGGTGGTTGAGAGTAAAGCGCAGTAATCTCTATGAGAGCTAGCGTGCGGACATCTGCTCGAAAATGTTTTGTTCATAACTTCAATCGTGCTGTTTGTCCTTGTGACACAAACGCAAGTGATTAAATAACAGGCCCTAATGATAATCATTGCATTTCGAAACCTTAACGCCTTGTTGGTCACGGGTGATTGGGCACAGTTACACGTGAATATCGAACTAAGGCCGTCGTGTTGCTAAATTGTATGTTGTGCTAAAAGTTGCATTGCAGATGAAATAGAGTCGGTCGCGATCTGCATGCGTGAACGTTCGAATTTTGCAAGTGTTTTTTTTAATTCTTACTTGCCAGTTATGCAGTGGCTTAATTTTCTTTTTTAAATTGTCCTCTTTTGAATTGTAAATATTCAAAATGGAATTGATTAGGCTTTGCTATATTTGGACTTTGGTGTCGTTTTTGGTGTTCCAATTGGTTATGGAAGGCTCGGGCCAGCAGTCTGGGTTCGAGCTGCCAGTGCAATTAGTGGGGTTCCCATTTATCATCATGGCCGTCAGATTGACTAACTTCGTTAAGAAGCTGAGTTATGCTTTAAATCCTGGTAAGTTTGAATTGATTTAAAAAATGTAAAAAAAAAAAGATTTTTAAAAGATAAGCGTGTTAATTCTGAAGTTGTAAACTGTTGCTACTTCCATGTGTTAGATTTGATTTATTACTCAATATAAATTACATTCAGAATAAAAATTACCAAATTACAAAAAATAAGAGCAGCAAAAATAAGAATCAGAAAATAATAAATAATAATTAATAGTCTAATACAAGCGTGTTTAGTTAGGTAAGATAATGAAGTGCATTTCTTGTCTAAAATTAAGCAAAGTGCTGTCGCTTTGTCTGTGCACTTGGTTCATTAAGTAGTGGTAGAGCTACGCTGCAGTTGCAGTAAGAGTATGGGACGGTTCCACTAGGGTAGTCTCATAGAATACCGGTGTGAAGCAGTAGCTTGGCATTTCTTACGGTGAGTAAGTGATCCGGAGACCCATAGGGAAGGGGAGGGGGTTCAGGGAGGGGGGTTCACCGGGGGTCGTTGATTCTCTTTAGATCGCTGGTTTCCATGGGCGGCGGGGATTACTTCCCAACGGGCAGCTCGTATGCTTCTTTCCGCCCTACACAAAAAAAATACTGCTCTACCTCTCGAAAAATGTACATAATTATGTTAGAGTATTACCAATCCTCTAAAATTTAAATCTACAAGTCTAATGTTATAGAAATAATCATAAAGTTAAAAATCGTCCAAATGCGAGTTGGATTCTTATCCGTAGGGTTCCGTACCACTTTACAGTATACTACTACCAAATGTGTACGTTGAAATTTATACAGCTACTTAACAACAGATAGCGTTATAGTCAAATAATACAATTTCTCGATAAAAATAGCGTTACTATCAAATACAAAAAACACCGAAAAATCACGTTACTGGTTTGGCCCTCTTTCTTTATGATTTGTTGCTTTAGTGACCACACTTATACACACTGTGAAAGTTTTAATTATCTCCATATTACAGTTCAAAAGATATGCCGAAAAAAACACGTTCTTTGTATGGGGACCTTTGATTATAAACTTTTTTTTTGTGTAATAGCGTCAATAGCCGTGCATATTCTGTAAAAAATTCAAGTGTCTACCTATTACGGTTCAAAAGCTGACACTGACAGACGAATGGACGGACGGATGGAAAATGAAGGCTTAGTAATAAGGTTCCTTTGGCATTATTGGGCATGGAGCCCTAAAAACAGCCTTAGGCAACTCCCTTTGAAACTAAAGATTTGACATATAACCTTAGAGCTTCCATACATATAACTGAAGGCTACAAACTCATAACACCCCTCTTTTAGTGTCTTATTAAAAAAATTGGATACATGCGATCACGTAACATTAAATAAATAACATTACCCGGAATCCAGCATATTTCGTATTCCGTCTTAGCCCTCTGGGTTGGCAACGCATCTGCAATCTCTTTGGTATTGCGGGTGTCTATAGGCGGGGGTGATCACTTACCATCAGGTAACCCACTTGCTTGTTTGCCTTCCTATTTCATAAGAAAAATCCAATAACACAATACTAGACGTCACTAATATTATGAGCAAGGAAATCATAAAACACCCATTACTAGAATGCGTGTGAAACTTTGTAGAGTAGAACACGTTTATTAACTATATTTTATTTACGAAACGCAGCTGTAATGGGGATCAGCCGGCATTATGACATAAGAGTTCGATTGACCAACATAAAGACCGGCGGGAAAGGTGTTACGCTGTCACGCAGTATTCCAGTACGGACCGAGCTGTACTTCGAGTTAGTTCGGCACACTGTATTGACCGCTTCACGCGAAAATTTAAAAAAATACCGGGACCGGGAAATGACCCCTTATGCGGGCATTTTGAATTTAGAACGCTAAGTTCGTATTTCGAATACGAAAATTTAAATATCGCGTCTTCAACTTTCATGTATGTGACATTTAAACAATTGGTATTCAAAGTGTTAAGAAACCATTGGTTTCACAATAGTCATTAAAGTTTTCAGTTAGTTAATAGACAGTTTTATCATTTTTGCAAATCACCTATTTGCAATGGAGCTAAATAATATCTTGTATACAAGTTTATTGTTATCGGTGTTATTGTTGAATTGTATGGACGTGAATAGTCAAGATGCGGCGTTTGAGCTCCCTGTGCAGTTGGTGGGATTCCCTGTTATAATTTTAAGTGTGCGCCTCACCAACTTTTTAAAGAAGCTCTCGTATTCCCTAAGTCCAGGTTAGTGGAAAATAATAATAATATTTCGTATAAAGCGAGGTGTTATTTCGAGATCATTATCTTTTTATAACCTAAGTTTTATTACGTTGCACATTTCGGAGTGCTTTACGATTGTGTTAACGTTTATTTTAAGTGCAAACGGTATTGTTAATTAGTGTTTATTTTAAAAACGAGATCATTGTTCGATCAGCTTCGATCACTTTTTGGACCCGTTTTTTAAGATCCATGGACAAGTCTTTAGATAAGTTGTGTAATTGTTTTTACTTTGCTACCCGAGTACCACGTGAAACAAGCCGCGGGCGCATCTAATAGAGTATTTAAAGATAAAATAAATAAAATAAAAATAAATATCTCAGGACAATTCACACCAATTGACCTAGTCCCAAGCTAAGTCAACCTTGTGTTATAGGTACTAGACAACGGATATACATACTTAAATAGATAGATACATACTTAAATACATACAACATCCAAGACTCGGGTACAAATATTCATATTCATCATCCAAACATTTGCGGCTCCCGGAAATCGAACCCGGAACCTCTAGCTTCATAGTCAGGGTCACTAACCACTAGGCTATCCGGTCATCAAACCAATAGGTAGTGTTAAAAACTGAATTAAGTAAAAACAATTGAAATTAAGTTTTCCAGTAAAAGTGTTTTCACGATCGTTTTACTACCTACGTAAGGAAAGCTTTACTACGACTTTCCATTTCATTTTACTATCAAGATTCGACTTTCAATTTTAAACGAAGCACGAACAGCTAAGTAAATGCTGAAAGTGGGTTAACACGAAAAGTTATTAAAGTATTATTTTCTTTAATCGTTTAGAATTACGTGTTTATAATTGATAATGATCAACCATTCATTTTCTTTATAGTACAGTATAAATACAAAACAGTAGTAAAACAGCATACTATAGAGATAGAGAGTTCAGATTCAAAAATAGATTAAGCAATTCATCAAATCAGCCCTCATCCAGTCAGTGCTAGTTAAGATATATTTATTTTACCGCCCTTTGCCTTGTTTTGTGTTCATCCACGGATTTCTAGATAACTTCTGAAAAAAGTTGTATGGCTTAATCAGATAAAACAGTCGGTTTTATCACTAGGTTATTGGTCTAGGTCATTGGTCTGCATCGTGGATGTTATTTATTTATCTATATACTCATAAGTAGGTTAGGTTGTCTAGAACCTATAGTACAAGCTTTGCTTAGTTTTTTTAAATATAAAATAGGAAGGCAAAAAAGCAAATGGATCACTTGATGGTAAGTGATCACCACCGCCTATAGACACCCGCAAGACCAAGAAGATTGCAGATGCGTTGCCAACCTAGAGGGCTAAGTTGGAATACCTCTTGTGCCAGAGGTATTGGCAATGGGTGTTAATTGTCCCAAGATATTTATTTATTTATTTATTTAACTTATTATGTTTGGATATTAGGCCACGTACTACCTGAAGCTCACAACGTTGAAGTTAAAATATCCGTTTTATATGATACGGTCTCAAACAAACTCAAGGCCCTTTTTATAGCATTCCTTGTTTACTATAGGAAGTACACCACAAGAGTGATTCTCTTAGCGCAACAGCGATGAGCTCGACGCTGGGGCAGCGCCCTGTCTAGCGAGACAGGGCGATGCCTCGACGTCGAGTCCGACGCTGATGTGCTTAGAGAATAACAGTGCAGCAAGCCTTTAGGGACAGCCCATGACGAACATAAGCTTATTGTCATGTCAAGACTGTCAAAATAGTCCGACCATTAAAAAAAATTGTCAGCACTCGATATTTTTTTAAATTTAATACCGACAACTTTATTGTGATGTAGCAATACTAAAACCAACTAAATGAAGTGGTAAGTTCGATGCCTAATAAAATATGCGCAATAGTATTTGACATTTGAAGTTGAGATGGGTTTTATTAGTGATAAAGAAATGTAGAACTCTTGGTTCATAGCAATTGTCGTTGATTGACTTTGACACGGGTTCATATCGACAAATAAAACCACAACCCAAATACCCAGTATCTTGAATTCATAAGCGATCGATAATGATATTACGGAAGCAAACTATATAAATGTTTTGGAGTTCTGCGGAAATCAAACTCAAGTCTACTAGTTTCATTGCAAAATGGCGTAAAAACAAAACTAAGTACGATTGCTATAAACCAACCCGTTCGTCGATGAAATCGCACCCTTAGTATTAAAGCGACTCAATTCTGAATATGATATTTCCCAAAATTAAACCCTATGGCTTTTAATTAAGGTGATATTTTGGGACGTGTATTATTCGGAAATGGGTCACTTTAATTCTAAGCGTGCGAAATATAACATGTCATATAGGGTGTTAGTTGTTCTTACCACATAATTATCGTTGCTATTATTAAAAGTCGATAGTTTAACGTTAATCGAATTATTTCCATTTAACAGCTCATACCGGAATTTTTATTCGTCTATAAATCACTGGTCTTATTCTATCTTAACTCATCGGTTTATTAAATAACCATATCTGATTCACGTATACAAATACCATGCTGTAATGTATCGTTTATGCAATTGGAAACATAAAGTAAACTGGCTGGTACGAGAACTGGTGCAGCGTTCTAGCTATGCATATAATAATGCAATATTATTATACAAGCTATACATAATACGTACGTGTCAATAATCTGATTAGCAAATAAGGCGATTGAAACTTGACGGACCGGGTCGGGGCGCATCGCCGGAATACGTTTAAGGCGTAATGTAGAATTTTGTCACTGAGACTTTTTCAAATCAAATTAGGTAGTATGAAGGAATCTAATCTTCTTTATGTCTTCTTTGTTTTCATAGTATAAAGTAAAGTCGCTATCCGTTCCTGTCTGTCCTAAATCTTTATAGTGTATCTTTCTAAACTACTTTCTCTTTCTAAACTACGCAACGGATTTTGACACTGTTTCCACTGTCAGTTAGAGATTTTTAACACAAGGTTTTTAAGTATATAACATCCCAATGGTATCCGTGTCAAGCAGTGACGGGTCGTAAGCATAGTTAAAAAAAACTAAACGTAAAATGCACGTGGAAAAGGCATAAATGATCAAAACTGCGTCACGATATAAAGCGAGGTAACAAATGCAAGTGGTAAATATCACGAACGTGGAAAATACGTGTAGGAAATTTGCTAAAAGAAAAAGAAAACGATTTAAATTAATTGAACTAACTACTCAGGTACGGGTGCTCGCAAGAGCCGATAAAATGAAAAAGTGGCATTTTATAGCGCTAAGTCTTAGCCGAACTTCAATTTAAAGTTTGTTAAAAGTAATTAAAACTATTAAACGAATTCTGTGCAACATGCCTCTCCATTATTTTTCAGTGGTTAAAGAGCTAAAATAACTATTAGACGTTATCTTAATAAGTGTTATTAATCAAACAATAATTGCGAAAATCTAATTGCTAATAGTTGTACTGCAGTTGTACTGTAGTTGTAGTAGCACTGCACTGGCACTAATTCGCTCCGAGAAGTAAAATTATTTTGGATGAACGATTTACGCTGCCTTGAGCGAAAATTTGTAACACAACCCTACAATTTTAGGCAGAGGGTTTTTTTAACATGCCTTTCGTGCAATATGTGTAAGCGCTAGATCTATGCCCAAGCAGAAGTAAGTAGGAAGTTCAAACGTAGAAATATATGACAATTAAATATTCGAGTGATTAGTGACATTGGCTACATTGTGTGTTCGAACCCTGCTGTGCATGTTTGTTATTTATTTAAATAATATTATGTAGCTTTATTTTATCCACTGGCTTGCTGCCCCCATAGGACAAACAGCTTTAATTTTATATTTTGAGACTGGGTTTATTAGTGTACTTTTATTTATCCTAAAATTACATATATTTACTATAATTGTGTATATTTACAAAAGTTTTGAAATTGGGATGACCACTGGGGATATATTTTAAGTAATTCAGAAAATTTGATTGTGACATTACCTTGACTTTTTTCCAGATAGGTCCCTTCTTGCTAACAAGCGAAAGCCTATCTAGTAACAGATACTCTTGCGTTCTAGGCGTAAAAGACGATTGTTTTAACGGAAATGGAAGAGTTATGTCAGGTAATCATGAAATGATAGCCGTCAGATCAATAATTTTATTGTGCAACAGAGGTTTTATTCCTCCATGTTACGAGTACAAGTCTTATACACGGGTGTGATTAGCTGGCACATTCGTTACGCTGATACCCGGATTTGTCACTAAAACACCTTTAGCACGACTTTTTCGTAGCTCAATTTGCTCAAAGTCATTTTTATTAAATACTATTATTTACGAAAGAGCACCCATAACTTCAGCCAAAAGAACACGTAACGCTTCGACTGTCCCATTATGTTTCGGACTACAGGTAGGAAAGATGGAACCTTGTAAGATGTGCCAATAGGTAACTCTGATAGTGCCAATCACCAACTTCTTTCTTAGATTTCCAAAAAATATAGACTTATTAAAAAAAGTCAGCATCAAATGACGAAAAGTAAACCACTAGTGGTTGCTTAGTGGTTTTATACATTTACCGACTCTCGAGCATAGGGCTGTAGGTATGACTTTTCGTAATTTAAGTCTGAAATTTTAATTTACCTTGAGCTTTTGGGTATAGGAAATAGAAAATTATGGTAACCTTCACACAGCTGCAGGGGGGCATTTGTGTTCTCAATTGCGTATGTGTTTTAACACATGACCTGCTTTAAGATTGAGAACTTTGTCTTAATCCGTATCTACTGTTCCTTCGTGAGAACTATCTAAGCCTTCAAATTAGGTTACCGTGGCCAGCAATGGGGCTTATAGGCTGGAGATGATAAAAACAAGCAGTTTGAGTAGATTTGACAATTTCATTCAACTTTAAATTAGTACAATATTTATGTTCATCGAAAGTTGTGTCGTTTTCAATGATATTTCAGTCGAACGCTCCAGGCCAGTTGATGCCCAAGTTATAATTAGCTTACCGGGACGGGCGCTCACTTCAACAAGGCGGAAAACCATTCTGATAACCTAAAAGTCATTTAGTTCTCCCCTACCTGCGGTGTTAGCTCGACACTCTTTAACTCGTTTTCTCACTCAGTGCGCCTCTTTCTAACTAGTCCAGCAAAAGAAAGACGCACTGCACGTCAGGCGGGAAAATGAGCGCGCATGTTAGCCATTCTGGTTTCCCTCATCTTGTACTTAAATGGACTATTTCTTTGATTATAAAATCAGGCCAGCTACAAACTCTTACTTATTACTCTTGTCAATTATATGTGTATTTTGAGATTTCTTTTTTCACGTTTGAAAATTAAATTTTCAATAATTCAGGCGTTACTTTCGGTGGTCCAAATAGATACACCTACGTAGATAAATTGTCACAAATTTCCTTACTATTTCGCGAAAACAGTTTTCTAAGTTTTATGTGTTGCCTCTGCCTCCCACAAGATAGACCGGCAGACGTAAAGGGCGTGCGACGGATCTTAGTCGAAGTTTTTGGGCCAGATCTATGTAGGCTTATGTAATGATGACAATATGATGTAAATAAAATTTTTAATTATTTGGCGATATGATTTTTCCTTCCAAAGATGCTTCATTGGTGGAATGTGCTTCCTGCTAAGGTTTTCCCAGCGGGTTACAGCATGGGGGTCTTCAAAGGGTGTACTAAAAGTTTCTTGCAGGGTTGTTAACGCGCGCGTGGTTCCCCTGGAGTTGCGGGCGTCCATAAGCGGCGGTAATTGCTTAACGTCGGACGAGCCGCATGCTTGTTTCCCACCGATGTACACGGGATAAACAAAAAAATCACAACTATTCATTTTTCCCTTGACAAAAGTAACCTAAATTCAACTATCATTTCTTTTATTCCAGCCACATACCGCTCCCGCAATCGACGCGAGCTTGCCTATGACGCAGATCCATTCGACGCATCGGAGGTGGAGAAGTACATAGTGGGAGAGTTCGGCGCGCGCGCCTGCGTGTTCGAGCGTGTGTGTGCGCACTACGCGGCGCGCGCGCAGGTGCTGCCCAAGCCGCAGATGGACTGGTCTGATGTGTTCAGGTAAAGATCATTCCAGCAGCTAATAGCTTTCGCATTGGGAAGAAAAACCAACAGAAATTTAACCATTGAATTCTTTAGGTGGCCAGTGGCCCTAACATGACAGCCCAGGTTTAGTTTAACCCCTCCCTGTGTCTCTCTCTAACTAGTGTCATAAGAAAGGGACGCAGATAGAGATAAACTAAACCTGACCAGTCATGTTAGGGCTACAGCTTTCTGTAGAATGACTCAGCATTTTTGCTAGGAATAAGTAAAAAGAAACAAAACTTTACTAATTGCAATGCTGAGGGATTCTATTGAATGTCTGCAGTTCGTACATTGCCAGTAACTTATAAATCCTGTTTAATCTTGGATTGTATACTTACCACTTGGACCGAATCAAATTAAGGCACAGTATTTACTTAAACTTATAATAAGGAAATGAAAGAAAAACAAAAAAGAATTATCGTGTTTCGACTCGCTTGCCAACACTAAATTAAAATACTATATTAGCCATAAAATTTCGAAACGTCCTTGACCCAGCTGCTTGGGTACCATAAGTCTTACCAAACGCGCCATGCAAATTGGGCGGTTCAATGCCACGCTAGCCGTGTATCCAGGCCAGCGGGTGGCCAAATTGCCGTTCGACGAAGAATGCAGCTAAGTGTGTCCACTGAACTCAAATGGCAGGGTTGCCACTTACAGACATTTTTTCGAAGATGAAAGACATTTAGTGCGTGAAAAAAATTATCGATACTGATTATTTAAAACTTGTCACACTTTGCCGGTGGCAGGAGCTTGGGCAAGTGCCTTCCGCATCGTTAACACCATCTTGCTCGCTAATCCTGTCGCTAAGCAGTGCTTGTACTGTTGTGTACCGGTGTGGAGAACAAGACGGCCGGTGCAATTGCTGGCACTGCAATCTCCTTGGTGTAGCGGTTGTCTACGGGCGGTGGTGATATCACTTACCATCAGGTGGCCCATTTGCTTGTTTGCCCTCCTATTTCATAGTATAAAAAAACACTTAGGGACGTTCATAATATCATTGAACTGGTTTTGCGAACAGGAAAGGCACGTACTTAGTTTGAAAATTGGCTAAAGGAAAAATAGGTAATAAAACTAATAATTGTTATTGAATAATTTATTCGTAGACTGTATAAACGTGAAATTTAAAAAATGAATAAAACAAGACTACTCTATTAGCTTTAGGTTAAGGGCTACTTTAATATTCTACTTATTGTTAATGAAATATTCACATACAATGTAAATTGTTCTTCGCTTAAATAAACTTAACTATTTATTTATTGAGCTAGCTTAGCGTCGTCAGCCCTACGCAAGTAGGCCGTCGACGTAACGTAACGCCGCCACGCAACGCAGGTCATCAGCTAGTCACGCACACAGGGACTTTTGGCTGCGGCGTTACGAACTGGGAAACTATAATTAGTGACCTTAAGTTATGTAACGAACAGGTGGTTACTGCAACGGCTTGCTGATGGTGTTTGGTGTTGTTTAGACGAGTTTTTTTTTTAATATTGCTTTATATTGAATGCAAAAAGTAATTTTAGATTATAAATGCATTGATGACACAAAGAAGAATCTTAGAACTGTTTGTGTTGCGTCTTAGCCTTAGAACCCCAATTCTCGGTTCATGCGAGATGCACCTCACGTGCGGGATACGTCAAAAAATGAGAGATATCCAAGGGATTTGACAGTTTTTTCATGTGAGATGAATAAATCCAGAATGGCACTGATCGATCATGATTAAGAGGCGTGTGAACCCAGCCCCAAAAAACGCTACCCATTCAAACGGCGTTAACGTTTTCCACCCTCTAAATCTTAATCTATGGAAATGATTTCTTGGTATGTCGTCATGATGCCCTAGAACTAGGTTTGTATGTTTTGTTTTTTTCAATATTCTGCATATATTTGACAATATCTGCATTTTAAGAGTTTCATACAAAACAAAAACGCGTCGATATTTACGAAACTATTAAGAATATTTAAAAAATTAAAACATAAAAACCTAGTTTTAGGGCATACTGTCAGCATACCAAAAAATCATGGCTATAGGTTAAGGTTTAGAGGGTGGAAAACGTTATCGCCGTTTGTATGGAGAGCGCTGGCTTCACACTCCTCTTAAGAACCATAGAGTGTGTCGAACAATTCTCGATACAAATACGTGAGTAAACCGTTGTATTTTAAATTGTAACAAATGTTCTACATTACACATCCAGTGCCACGGACTCGCTAGGTCCCATATAACCATTATTGTCGCCATGTAGTACTGTAACATCCTTGTGTTACTACACTAATAACAAATCTAGTCGCTGTTACTGCTTAGTTTCTTCACGTCGACGAGAAGTGGGGAATTTCCGAAACATAAAAATATGTTTGGGATTTTTTTGAAATTTCAGTTAGCACTAAGCATTTACTTCATTTGTTTACAAAAATGTCAAGCTTGGTTGTTCTCGTATAGAAAACAAAAGCTAAACGCTTTAAGGCTAAGCTAATGTCGAAATAACTGTGAATTCATGAATATAAAGGCTTGAATCGATTATCTTCCTAGCAACAAAGTGTATTTTACTACAAAATATACGAGTAACGTAGCTTTGGCCTCATGGTTCGCCGCAAAATATGCGGTTACGAAGAATTTGCTGGAAATTGTGATTTTTTTAACCATGTTATACTTATATCATTATAAACTCTGTGTTAAAATTTAATTTTCAAAATCACAATGTGTTAATGCTATTAAAAGATCATGCTTGGTATTTAATCTTGATAGTTGCGAATCAAATATCCTTTAAGTACAATACATTTTCTATAAAATACAATTCCGATATTTTAAGGATGTTAAATGAAATTTCAAGACTACTTACGAAAGATTTGTTTATAAGTATGATAAAATTAAGTTACGTGTATAAGTTTATTTTTACTAATATACTGTATTGTATAGTCAGCGAAGAAATAGCTAAACACTTTAAGGGAGCTGGGGATCGCTCCCACAGATTCAAAAACACTGTTCTAAACATCAAGAATACCTAAAAAATTATTACTCTCTTGAGTCGTTTTTTTATAGAATGTAGGAAGGCAAACGATCAAGCAGGTCACCGAATGGTAAGTGATCATTACTGCCCATAAACATCCGCAAGACCAAGGTGATTGCAGACGCGTTGCCAATCCAGAGGGTTAAGACGGAATAGCTCTTGTGCCAGTCATTGCACCGGCTGTCTTACTCTCCACGCCGTAACACAACTGTGCAGGCACTGCTGCTTAGCGGCAGGATTAGCGAGCAAGATGGTGGTAGCGATCCGGATGGACCTTGCACAAGGTCCTACCACCCGCGAAAACATCATCATCATCGTGTATAGATCTTTTTGGCCTCTTAGACTCTGTAGACATATTTGATGCTGACTATACCTTAACTAAATTCGGTTTGTCCCCGATATTTAAACTGCAGGCTTTGCCAGCAGCCATGCAAACTGCTAATTACGTTTACACTGCACAGTAGTTATAGTTGTATTGTGAAATCTAACCAAGGCCTGTAGACTGAAGGCTTGTTTCTGAGCCACGAAAAGAAACTGTATAATTAGAAAACATCCTATTTTAAAGATTTACCGGTTATTAATGTCTGTGCAAAGTTTATGATTCTTCTGATATCGGAGTTGGGTAATGATGTTGAAGTAAATTGCGATTTATGAAATGGATCAGCTAAGCTTGTCCTTCCTTAACATCACAGAGTGTGACTAAGGTTAGTATGAGGACGTGCGAAACTATAGGATAAAGGGAAATTTGTCCTAAAGAACCATTGTGTCGATTTCAGAGTTAGTTAAGGAAAACTGCATAAAAAATATGTATGGAAAATACACAGGAGTATTTTACAATTGACTTTTCATTTTCGACATGGCGTTTCTTAACAAGATTTGTTCCTTGTATTCTACAGTGTCAATAAGAGAACTTCTGATTGTTCTAAAAGACATGACCGGGTTTGACACTCGGGACACATTGTTTTTTTAAGTTTTAAAATTGCTTTTTCTTAACTCTTAAATTGACAGAGAGGTTCCTCACAACAAATGTTCCTATCTCTAATAGTTGGTTTCAAATTTCCTCATACTGTCCAATTGGATTGCACACCCTGTATACACTTATAATAAGTATATTTATTTCTCGTTAACCATATGTTGACCCACTTAGTTTGTTGTCACATTCTTAAACGAGATGAGTCAACCAACTCAATGCTGCATGGCTAGTTGGACTGCATCCGAGGTGAGACGTATTATGCAATAATCCGCCAACCACTTTCACTACTCTAACGCCTCGCGTTGGACCCTGTCATAAAGCCGTTTGGTTCACTTTTGTATAGCTCACCCACTTACCTATTTGTTAATCTTGACGAATACAAATACAATACAGATTGTGCAGTATCTCGCACTAATGTTTAGGTTTTGTGTTTTGTTTATTTCTACTGCTTAAAAGAAGAGGTCCAAAGAATACAAGTATTAACATATTATTTGTAGTTTATTTTGGCTATTTACTTTAGCCTCAAGCAACGGACCAAAACAAACGCGGCTGAGAGACTTATACTTACATAAATATAAGTGTTTTATCCTGATTTCCCATTTATGTAAATGGGTCGCGCAATTTAAACCTTTTTAACGATATGTCGTAGGAGTGCGGGTTTCAAATCATGGTTTAATAAACAAAACCATAATAAAACAAGGTTTTGCCCGCAGTTTTTTCAACAATAACACTGTCAGAGAATAAGTGTAGTATTTACTTAGAAGTACACGCATGGTATAGTAATAGCATACGTTCGTGCCATTCAATTTGAGCTCTCGTCGCCTTTTTGTTTGTAAAAGCCTACTTACCGCCCGTATAACACAATGTACTACTATAGTTGTTACCTCGTAAGCGCCGTTACGAGTATATCCTTCTGGCAGAAGGATGTTGTGTACCTGCACTTCCGGGGCACCTTGCCGATGACGAGCACGACATCAGAAGTGATGACGCTTCGAGGCCGCGCCGTTTTGTCGCCAAAATAGTTCATAGTATTATTAATTGAATTTTTTGTTCTACATGTATGTTTGTCTATAAGGTATGTGTAGGTATTTTACGGGTCTTGTTACCGGAAATAAAGTTTTAGTAAATTAATAATAAGCCCTTTGAAGGCTGTTGTTAATGGTGACTTTAAATAACTGTTAAATTCGGAATCTAGATATCTTGTTTATCTTTGTCTGCAGCCACTACAAGCGATCTTCTGACCAAGCTAAGGACTTCTACCTTCTCAGCGTGTTTCTGGGTGACATCGTCGGGTCCCCACAGCTGTGCCACCAGCTCGGCAAACGTCGAAGCTGCGACGAAGGTCTTCTAGAAGGTTCCTAATAGTCTTTTCTAAGCTCATATTTGGACAGGCATTCTCCCGACTTGTAGGGTCTTTGCCAAACCACTAAAATAAATTGAAATTTGGTAAGTAGTTGTTATTTGATGTTATTTAATATTTTGTGTATAATTTCTGGTATTTTGGCAAAGAGTATGCGAAAAGACTTGTAGCAATCGGTAAAGCCAGAAACTGCTGAGAGGCTATATATTTGTTAAACAGTGTCAATTCATTATTTAAGTCTGAAGTTTTGTCTGTTTAATAATTCTTTGTGAAAGCATCGTGGTACATAGGATATATTTATTATTGAATCGTTGAAATTGCATGTAATTTTTAATTGTACCGATTTTCTTTATTTGCGTCCCATATTATATCACAATTTTTTTGTCACAAATATTACTCATTTTTAGTAATGTTTGTAATTTTGAATGCCATTTTTTAAATAGACAAGATCTTTAATCTATTAAAATAAATAAAATATCGGTCAGTCTTATTAAGTATTCATATATTTATCAGCCAAATGAACACAATAATACTTTGTTATTTGTAAGTTTGTATTTGTTTTGCTATTTGGTATTTAATAGGGTTTTATGTTTTGTTAGTAGGTATAAGGAGTAGTAATAATGTGTAAAAGCCACAGCCACATCAACCAAGTGTGATGATTATTTAAGAAAATTGATTTACATTCAAATTAGCTAATTTTATTTTCATCTACTTTTGTACATAGTGCATCTCTAACCCCCTTATTCATAAAAACTTAACCACATTTTTAAGCTAACAAATATTTTGTCCCTTTCAATTGAGGGCAAACGTCACAATGACAGATAAAGACAAAAAAAATGTTAACTAAGAAACGATTACGAAGCGTTTATGAATAAGGGGGTTAGACTATACTTTGGAAAGTTATCAATAGTAGTTTTAGATTTAAAAGTGTGAAAATTTTTAGGTGTATTTTGCATAACAGTTGTGATTTTCACTATCAAGAGTGAACAGTTCCTTTCACGAACGTGTTGCACATTCGTTTTTCAATGCATTTTGCGAGGAAATTAAAAATATGTTGTATTTATGTTATTACTACCCAAATTAATTATTAGCACTATATATCTGTTAAACAAGAGTGTGCTTAGACAAAGCTAAAAATCATTACTGCACTAGTGCAGAAAAAACAGTTTTAACTCACGATTGGGCTATGTACCTAATACAGTACTTTCCACGCATTATGTATTCTATAGTACATTTCGATACTAGTGCGGAAGGTATGTCATTACTTCACGAGTTCCGAGATATCTTGCCACGAGCCGCAGGCAAGTGGCAAGACTCGGGACGAGTGAAGAATGACTTTTCCGCGCGTGTATCGAACGACGTTTTTCAATACAGTTGCGAAAAAAATACAATAAATTTGTGACTTTTACTGAAGCTATTAATTAAAGTAAAGTAAGTACAAACTTTAGCAGTGAACATTTTTGACAAATTAAACGCTTTTGCTATTCAGCCAACTCAATGAAAGATTTTTTTTTCAAATAGATATTAATATGAGCGTTAGGACATTTATTAAAGGATAACGAAATATTCTTCCCGGGAACATTAATATTTTCACTCTCCCGCCTATTTTTACTTTTTTTTTAAGGATTCCGTTCTTAGTGGCCAGTCATTCAAATGAGTATTTTTTTTTAATTTAGCGAAGCGCTTCGAAGTGCTTAAAAACACCCAGAATCTGATTTTTTTAATGTAAATAAATATGGGGTACCAGAAAAGACCCAGTGTTCTGATTGGTCGATTTTATGTCGTATGCAGCACAAGTCGTGTTCTGATTGGTCGAATCAGTGATCAGCGTGCTGATGTGATTGGTCGATTTGCTCTTTAAACAGGCCAACAATGTTTTTGTCTCAGAGAATTCCGTTCCATTCAGCCACCTTAATAAGAACTGTTTTTAGGACTGTTTTTATTTAAAAAATCATATTTTTTTGATGAACAGGCTAGTAATAAAATATAAAATCTCAATACTTTGATATTCTTACATTAATAATAGGTTTTTAGTTTTATTACGTCTTGGTACAAACTAAAACTATAAAAACTCTTTGGTAAGTAGTTGTGAATTGGAACAAGTACAAATTAAAAAAAAACTAGAAAAGTAAATCGCACTAGTTCGCAAAAACGAACTTTGCGCACGCAAAACAGCCAAAAAAAGGGCACTTTTTGAGCAACTGTATTGAAAAAATATTTTAAGGGCTTATTAACTAGCTTTTTTAAATTGTAATAGTTTTAACGTTACGGTAATTCACTAACTTTACTAATATCCTTAATATCACTAAAATATGAATTCGTACACCCTGTTTTGCCTTTATTTGCGTTACAATTATGCATTTGCTGGCAATATTGCCAGTGTAAAACAACACCATCTGTCGTATTGAGTTCAAAATGTATCTCCTTTATCGCATTATCATTCATAATTACTAAAATTACAGAGACGAAAAAAGAACATTACTAGAAATGGAACTAAACATTTTGCAAACAAGCGAATCTCTTTTGTATAGAGGGTGGTACCACTGTATTGTTTATCACTGTTTACTGTGCTCAAATGTGAGAGAAAGGGGGCAAATCTTAGACTCCTCACGACACGAAGAGTTGACGATCACTAATGACAATATTGCCAGCAGCGGTGTTTTTTTAGTGTAACATGGGAGCAAGCAGGTTAACTCTAGCTTAGTTTTGAATACATTGGCATATCGAGGAGTTTAGGAGGGGGGGGGGGGGCTCTTCTTCCCGGGATCACTTTACCCCCGGTAAACTGTTGCTTCAGTTGGACAGGATGTCCAGAATATTTGCCGCCTAGATTAAAAGCTGGGTACGTCCATGTTTACATAATAATTATGTAATATAACAGTACTATAACAAAATTCTAACAAAAATTAATAAATCGTGAATTCTTCCACTTAGATGCCACCAGCTTGTTTTGTGTTAGATGACCCCGCTTGAGACATAGACATAGGGGAAACCTACGTTAGTTGACACAAAAAGGTAAGTTGATGCAACTTCTATAATCTTGACAACTGAAAAAAAAACTATGTAAGTATAGAAATCAGGCAACAACGCCGTAATACCCTACGCTTATTCATGCTCACGGACAGCCAACCTAAGAAGTAGCTCATCATTTTAGTACCTCGTCGCTGTCAGTAATGTGACAAATTCAAGCAACTTTCATTTCATACGTTACTACGACAAGGTTATTAAGTGTTTAGCTACTAATAAGGCTGACTGTTGTTGCCAGACTTCTAGTGCTTACAATTGCCGAACTTACCAGTGTGTCAAATAACTTAGGTCTTCCCAGTGCTAAAGGACGCTATAGATTCCAACCAATCATTAACGACCTCTTGTTAGATATATTAAACCAGTATGTATAGTCGACCAAGAAATTGCTTGGCCACTTTTCGACCGTATTACAAAGGGATAAGGTTCAAAAGTGGTCAAGCAAATACTTGGTCGACTATACCTAGACATAATGTTAAACCAAATAATATCGCATTCAAACTATCTAACTATTTAACTGCTAAACTGAGGCAACGGGGAGCAAACCATATTTAAACACAGTAGCTGCGTGCATCCAATTTCAAGTATATTGGAATTGAGATGCACTGAGCAAGAAGCAACAAAATGGCAACCGTATTGAAGCGTATAATTAGTCCCTAAGTAATTTTATTTTGATAAGAATTTTGTGCAATGACTTTCAACTACTTGTCTCTGTCACACGCGCAGAAATTTTTTGACGTCACAAGGGCAGAGACGGGCACTCTAAATATGTAGAGCAGTAAAACAATTCCGTATATAAGTTTAAAATGACTAGTTGCATTAGTTCCATTGATAAAGTCCAGGTAGTCCCATTAGGGAAACCATCTCTGTTAAATGTAACTAATGGGAAAAAAGTCCAACTAGTTCCATCAATGGAACTCATAATAGAACTAGTCGGAATAGACCCAATAGCAAGCCCTTTGGCCAGTTTCAGAGATCAGTATTCAACTGTGATTGTAAGGCTTAGTTGTGATACTGCCCTATATGTTTTCTGTGAATGCGAGGTGTGTCTTAGCGTGACGGCAATATATCGACGGTGGAAATCTCAAATGTCGTAAGGGACATTAAAAGGCATGTCCCTTACGACATTTGAGATTTCCACCGTCGATATTTGTCGGCGAGTAAAAGAGACAAATAGTGACTGGTATGATTTTTTTTGGCCAGGGACCTTTATTTGTCGCCCTAACTTGGCTCCGCGTTGCATTCTAGACTGTCAGGGTATCATACATTCGCATGCAAACTAGTATACTATTGTTGCCCCTTTTTTAGCTAGGAGATATTTAAAATCTCTATCTATGTGTTATTATTGTTTCAATATAAGGTGGTTACTTGATTGGTTAACCAGTAGCAAGGTAGCTCTTTTTTATTTGTATGTAAATAAAGACTGCTGAAATCATCACCCGGTGTAAACTACATTCTCAGCAGCGGTAAAGTGTAAGGTAAAGACTGTTTTAATAGGCACGAATCACTTGTTATTCTTTTAAGTGTATGGTAGAGTAAAACTAGTCAGTTTATGAATAAAGATACATTGGTTAATGTTGCATCTTGTTTTTTTTTTTTTACTTAAATCAAAAAAATTACCAATAAGAGTCCAATAGTATTTGACCAGTAAAATTGGTATTAATTGTTAACTAGTGGTAAAAATAGTAAAGGGCCGCCACATTTACGTTTCTTTTCAAGCGTCTTAGGATTTTATTTACAAGTAACATGCTGCATTGTTAAAAGAACACGATCTACGCGAGTTTCGCCTCATTACGAGGCATCATCCGGATCAAATAGTACGACCGTTCACTACCTGAACGACATGGCATACCAATGCCATGTCGTGACAATACCAATGTCATGGTGGGGGATAGTATGCCAAATATAAAAATAGCGATACTTATAATTAGTTTATGCTTAGAAAAGATGAAACGAGAAAAAGTCGTTTGACTCGTGTCGATTGTCGACCTGCACCGTTACCTGCCAAGGGTCAAAACGTTGATTCAACTAAATACTACCTTGCATCAATTTGCGAACAAAACACAATCGTTCTATCTGTAGCACGTCTGTTTAGACAATAAATCTGATACCCAGTAGACGTAACATTTCACCGAAACACCCCAATAAAATACGAAATGAGTCCATCTGTTTTCTGTTTTACGTGAATTTACAAGTGCGCCGGAAGGCTCGCGCGGTTCCGGACCCGACGTGGTATCCTGTTATGCTTTAATTTAGGGGCCACGTTACGGGTGCTTAGACCCCAGAACAGTGGTTTCGAGATTTGGTTTCGAGTTGAAATAACCGATATTAGAATACTTAATTGTTTAAGTAACGGCTGGAAAGGTTTTGTTTTCCTTATATCATAATAATGAAGGCAGGACGCATTAGATGGGATGAAAATTTAATGTTACCCCAAAAATACAAGCAAAAGTGGAGGTTTGAAATAACTATTGTGATAAGGTATAGAACAAAGACTTCGATGTACACACCAGACACATTATACAGAACAGAAACATTCACATTGAGTTACGGTATAGTCGACCAAGAAAATGCTTGACCACTTTTGTATCTTATACCTTTGTAATACGGTCGAAAAGCAATTTCTTGGTCGACTATAAATAGGCCGCTACTCATATGCGCAAGCGTAAGGAGCAGATGCTTTTATAAATCACATTTAACCAAATACCTATCTGTTTTTTAGGGTTCCGTACCCAAAAGGTAAAACGGGACCCTATTACTAAGACTCCGCTGTCCGTCCGTCTGTCACCAGGCTGTATCTTAAGAACCGTGACAGATAGACAGTTGAAATTTTCACAGATGATGTATTTCTGTTGCAGCTATAACAACAAATACTAAAAAACAGAATAAAATAAATATTTAAGGGGGCTCCCATACAACAAACGTGATTTTTTTGCCGTTTTTATAGATAGTGGTACGGAACCCATTACCCTTGTTGCGGACCATGTACTGGCTTGTACCGTAACTCAAATTGACAATGTTTCTGTTGTGTACAGTGTGTTTAATGTATACATAGTCATCTTTGGTATGGAATATGTATTGATAGTGGTAGAGTCACATTATATACATATAGCCAGTTTCTGGATAGGCAAGTTTGACTGGAGTGGTACAACACTCTTACAGAATGCCGGGGTATAGTAGTATCGTGGTATTACTGATTGGTGAGTGTCAGATCCGGAGGCCCAAGGGAGGAAGGGGAGGAAGGGGGAGGAAGGGGGGGTCCTTGGTTCTTATGGGCAGTGGTGATCATACACCATCCGTGACCTACAAGCTCATTTAACTCTATATTCCTCTTAAAAAAAACCAGCCATTATTATTCTTCATTAGAGTATTTTCATGAAAACGTTTTCTTAATTAGGTATCTACACTAATCAAATTATCAACATAGCAAAATAACACAAACAATACCTGACATCATGCATCACGGCATTTAGTTTTGGCTAAAAAATGTAGGCTTAGCCCATAACCTATCAACACAAAAATGATGACAAATTCCTAGAGTCCTGTGGGTAAACTTCGAACGCTTTTCTTCTCCAACAATAAATTTAGCGTTTCAATGCCTCGGAAGATACGTTTATTTCCTTTCTCTAATAAAAGAAAAACAAAGTATTCAATTGCGTATCGAATGAAACATAAAATCGTATTTTTATTAGCTAGCATAGGTAGCCGTATTCACAGAGCAAAGCTTTTAAGAAAGTACAACTCAGTGGTCCAAATTGAGGTTCACTAGGTCGCAAAGTACAGTCCACAGCAGACATTATGTACACAGAGATATAAAAAACTTAAACTAAAACTAAATAACATAAAAATATGGGAGAGTTCTAATATTCATAGGAATATTCTAATTTAAAGCGAAGGGCCTATAACGTTAAATAACCTTACCTTACTAGCGACATCAAGCGGTTGTCGGACTAACTTAAAGCAGCGCCATCTATTGTCGCTGTAGTGCACGAACTGGTAAGGCAACTCAGATTTCAGTTGGATGCAATGCAATTTCCCGCATGCTTGAAATACGGAACTTTCACTTCTTAGCTTAGTTGCTTGACGATCGGCTAGATGGCAGTTTGTAAAGCAATTGATAATTGACTTATTTATTTTCATTTTAAACAGATTAGGATTAGAATTAGATGTTACATTTGTAAATTAAATAATAAAGGAGAAGGTGCTTAGATATTAATAAACATGCTGTAATAATTTTGTTGACAATATTGTTGTGCTTATAATACATTTTGGGGACACTTAATGGTTCCGATATGAATATATATATGAACGAGCACTCTCCGTAGTATAGGATGCCATTATATTACGTATTATACAATTCATTACAGACTTTGTATTTACCAATTGCATTGCATGAATAAGAAAAGAGCCATTTTCGGAAACCATTGAGTCGGAACGGCAGAATTCTACTGCAAGTATACATAACTCGGAACAGTGTTATACATAGTACTTTTTTATATTTTTACCTGTTAACAAAAAAAGTAACGCCGACTTCGCTACGCTATCAGCTATCTATAAGGCATTTAGGCGTGACATGATAGGCTATTAATAAATCAAATAGTGATGTTCTGCGGGAAAACGATCCCGTTTCCAATAATTTTCCATTGTTCCGTGAACATTCCAGAAAAGTTTAGTTTCGGATTTGTTGGATGAGTTAAATGTGCGGAATCACTTGTTCTCATAGCCCTCATAACAGTTATTTTATTAGAACATAATAAATACTTTTTTGAGAAAATTCTTTAATATTTCAATTTATTGTAAGTAAATTGCGTTTAGGAAATAAAATTCCGAATAGCACTAAAAAATACTTATTTCTCATTTCTTTCATTTCATTTACTTAGAAAACGTTGCAACCACAAGTTGCAACTAATAGAATCGACATAAAATTTAATCCACAAGGTGTAATCTTGGTAATATTAAAATTGTCCTTCAAAGAAAAGTTTAGCTACGGGATATAATTAGTTCACAATTAACTACTAAATTATGAGAAAAAACATTGGAAACGTTACCGGAAATATTTCCCGTTTAGGATAATCCAGAGAACGCCCCATCACTACCACAGTTGAAGCTATTAAATGATTTCCTTTTCATTAAAGTTATTTAATAAGCTTTCCGGAATTTCCTTATATTATTAATACGTACGTAAGAGAATTAGCTTCTTTTTATACAACAGGTCTACTATCGCGTTACGGCAGCTTCTGATTTGATGTTTAATAACGTCGATAAAAATATTATGGTAACGTTATAAAACTGTTACATAACTTATATAAGTGGGCACCTTGTTCTACCAAGTCGTTATAGAACTGGGTGTCTCCGTAGTTTGGTCGTTTACGCTAACCCGCTGAAACATCGGAAATGTTTGGAGTAAGCACTTCTGCTTTGTATCCGAACATCTCGTATTATAATGATCAGCCAATTCCAATCGGAGACCGGGATAAGTTCGCCATTGTGTATCACTGTATCTCTTTTTATCATTGACGTTTTATGTACAATAAAGAATTTACATATACACCTACATATGTGTGACCGGCTACCGAACAAAACTGGCAACCGATTTAAGTTTTTTTTTAACATTATTTTACTGTTTTTTTTAGTGTGTCGGAGCGAAGTACCAAAAAACAGAATCTTTACATTCCATTCTGATTATCTCTTCGTAGGTGTGCCTGTATATCACCGTTCTTTACTCGCAGACCATTTGGACATACAGGTGACATTAGGGAGATAAGTGTACTTCGTCTTTTGTGAACCGCTGTAGGTATAATGAAGTAGCGAATAAATCTGAAACAAAAGATAGCTCCCCATGAAGGTACGTGAGATGAGTAAACCAAATGTGCAGTGCCAATAGGGGCTAAAAGAACTCTGTCAATTACTTCTTCAATCAGCCCAATACTCGACGAACGTGAGATATTCTCTTCGGAAGTCGTAAAAATTTCTCCTCTAACTTTTCTCTTATGAAACAGAAAATTCTAAGAAATGTCAAGGTCCCCTTTTTTAATACGGGGAAAGGTTATGAAAATGATCCCGGCTTTGGCAGGAGCGACTGCCATCTAACCTCTGTAGCCAGAGGTGCAATTTTTCAATCTCACCAGTTGACTAAAGCTCACCAATATGGCCGAATCTCTATGAAAAACGGCCATTTTGGTGAGCTTTAGTCACCCAGTGAGATTCAAAAAATCGCACTCCAAGAACAAACAAACTGCACGAATGTGCAAAATTCTTCGCAATGTTTTCCCTCACCGAGAGGGCGTAGATTATAATATTGAACTTAATATTAATGTTTTATTAATATTAATTTACATCTTTCACGAATTACTAATGAGACAAGTATGACTTACATAGCTCTAAGTGGAGCGTCACGAAATGTAATGTATAGCAGTACCTAACTAAAACGGAATCACTGAACGACAGTCTAGAATAAATCTTTCTGAAATTGTTTGTGTCTAATGGAAATTATTCTCAAAGAACAGTTTGCAGAAATGAGAGCAAAAGTATTTTTTGGGTTCTTTACTAATATTAAGTCAGTCAAGATACTAACACGTGGATCTCGTCTTCTGAAATAAATATATTGATTGATTGATTTAAAAATAAATGAGGATTCTACAAAAACTGCAATCTATCAAGTATCAGCTGTCATTAATCAAGTGACAGGTAACGTTAGAAATTCTCTGCGATCAAATTATGATTCCACATATAACAGGGGTGACAAACATATGGCACGTGTCTAAAGTGGCAGAAAAATAGTTTCAGATAAGGATAAGTAAGTAAAATAAAGCCCCTCTTGCATGTTATGTTGCACGCTTCTAGTAGTGTAGAAAACTAAATGAAACTAAGGTAAGGTTTCAAACATGGAGCGTCAACTTGTCCATTCGGACACGTTACTACTATGTACATGTACATGCATATTACTTTGAAATCGGTGTCTGGGTGCCTATGTACTACGTGTTGCAGGTTCCAAGCTAATAGATGGCGCATCGCGGAGTGCAACGATGTTACGTGAGCGAATCACACAACAGGTGAAGTAATGTAACAAAGAATGCGGGCGCTCATATTTTAATTGTCCACTGTGACTCGGGTTGGATTTGTTATTGCCCAACTGCGATAAAGCTGGTGATGTTTTTTACTTTTATATAAGTACGCGTGCGACTGTTTTACTTGTAAAGGTTATATAATTTTAAATTACTATTTTAGTAGTTCCATACGTTTTGAGGTTAAATTTGATCTCCACCTCTCCGCCAAGTAATTCAGGTTTACTGAAGTTACAACACAGAACACATGGATAAGGCTAGAATAACTAAGGTTATAATAAATAATAAATATATAATAAATAATAAAATACAATTGTGATTTTAAATAAGACCGTTGCCTGGCGAATATTGGGCGATTTATGTAACCTCCGTCATTGTCAGTAGCAAATTGTTGATAGAATTTTGAAGGGATCGGATGGTGGGTGTTTAATCGATTTGTGTAGTCTAACCAAATATTTTAATTAAAAACAACCAGTTGTTTTCAGCCGGGTTTGAGTGAGAATTCAAACAAATGAATACCGCTGTACAATAATTTTAGCAGAATTTTGTTTATCTTTTCTGTGTATGCGACAAGTTGATTTATTTTATTTTCATGTTAAAATATTCGCCGAAGGGTAAACTCGTCAACGTGGCCACGCATGACCAACAATGTATTTCAGTAAAAGTGTACCATATTTTATTAAAACATTTTTTTATCTTATTTGTGGTCATGTTTGTAGAACGTAGGTTTAATTTTTGGAACGCAAAGACTTTTATGTATACAATAGAAACGCTGTACGAAAAAAAAACGCAAAACGGCATTTCCGGGTTCAAAGGACAGCGGCTGAACATTAAACCTGGAAATGCTGTGTTGTTGAAGAATTTTCATGTATTTGGTAAAGTGTGATACATAAAAGCGTCCGGTTCTTACGCTTGCTCACATTCCGTTGCGGCCATGTACCGCAACTCAGTGTGACAATGTTTCTGTTAAGCACAGGGTGTCTAGTGTATAGGTACATAGTAAGTTTTTGGTGGAACGCCTGCTCATCTGGTAGACACTGCCGATAGCTTCTTGCCGTGTGCCTTTGCGTTATACCGCCCAATCAGGTCTGTCCATTGATATCTATCTAATGTATTACATAGTAATATTTGTTTTCATGTGAATTATAATATCCATTGTATTTTTGTGTTCTATACTTTTGGGAGTCTTAGATTCTCAGTAAGTCCAACAGTAATTCTTATAATAATGTATTAAAATCCGATTTAATGAACCAAAATAAATAATTTAAACCCTGTATGGTTGAAAATGAAACTAATTTAGTTATGACTCTTTTGATCTCCCACTGAAATAGCCTTCGCCTCAAATAAATAAATATATGTTTTGAAAGAATTTGCAGAAGCTACTGTACTCGTATGACACGAATCACCACACATACTGACACACAAACGCCGCAAGTTTCATCGAGCTCACTAGGTCTTTTTGCGAAACGACGCCGTCGCTCTATGCTTTTGAGTTTCGGCTTTGTACATACTCGTACTACTATACTACTTACTCATGATTTGGTTAAGTAGCGAATACATTGATGACTCTTTGGAATGCAAAGTTTTATGTAGAGTATACAGCACGCAATGTACTCGGTTACTCGACTAAATTACTAAAGTGGTCTGTATTACGGGCCGCAATAATATGAGAAAGTACGGCATAAGTGCGTAACGGGGGAAAAGGCACGTTATTGACATACACCGCTACTTTTCCTTATGTCACACTTACCCCCAAATCACCTTGTAGGTACTCATTATTCGTCTGCCTACATACATACCTACTTCGTATCTTAAATCTCACTTTCATACACAAAATACCTAAATTAAAAAGCAATGTCATGTTTGACATGTCAGTCCATAGATATGTTAATAGATTGTTTTTTTAATACGAAATAGGAAGGAAAACGGGCAAATGGGTCACCGGATGGCAAGTGATCATCACCGCCCATAGATACCCCCAATACCAAGGAGATTGCACATAAGTGTGAAGAAATATTGCTATTGTATATTTGTGTTACACTACCTACCACGATTTTTGTTTTGTCTAAAGGTTGACTGGTAGAAAATGCTTAAGGCAATACTTATTACAATAATATAAATATTTTATTTTTTTGTGCAATATGATTAAATAACTAAGGTTTCGTTCAACTTTCTTAGCGAAAACCTAAATGCGATCGGGTCTCCTCACTTAATACGTAACCTGTAATGTAAACACATATCCGTGTTCTAACAACACCCGCTTTGCCCTTAACATTGAATTATGTAGTTACCTACTTAAATCCCTGATGTATTGAACTCGTGAACTAAAGCTTCATTTACACTACGATACCATAAACGGTATACTCAGTGTATACACTGGTATACACAGAGTAGCTACAGAGACACTGCATGAACGACACTGTTTCACTGTATGTAGACTCTCGCGTCCATACAGAGACACTCGGTGTACACACTGCGTGTATACAAAATATAGTGTCGTAGTATATATGAAGCTTAAGAGCTTCGGCTAGATTTCAAAGTCAAAACCTCAGTACATTTTGCTAATTTTAGCACGTATTTTACCAGCCTAATTGGTTTCAAAGTCCCTGTAATTTATTACCTTAAATAAAAATCAATTTCAATCCACCTACAAAACCTAATTAAAGCTAATTCACTTGCGAATAATAATTAATAAATTAAGTCTCTTCATAAGCCCTGAGTCAGTAGGTAGCTTTGGTGGAGATAAATTAATTTATTTTTGTTGACCTTACACTTTTCCTTTTCAATCAACCTACAACTCATCAAAGTGTGTATTAATCTTTTAAATACGTTCATTACTGGCTATTAATAAGATTAATAGTTTATTTTGAAATGAATGGCCCGTGAGTGGGTTTGTTTGCGTAATGTTTAAGTGGATCAGCTTAGATGTTCATGTTTTACCGTATTTTAATCGAGGCGGTTTAAAGATTTTTGAAATTCCTTTGCTGATAAAAAGGATCGGCATGTTTAACGTAAAATAAACTCTTTATTGCACATAATAATAAAAAAAAAGTTTACAAGAAAATAAGTAACATGTAAAAAGGCGAACTTATCCCTTTAAGGGGTCTCTTCCAGTTAACCTTTGAGCAATTGACAGGACATTTAAGACAGGATAGTCTACTCGTGACCACGGCCGTTGAAACGTGGCCGAAACGTCGAGGTAAATTAACAATGTTTTTATGGCTTTAAAGTCCCGATAATGTGATAAATATGTTTTATCTACACATATATCATAAACGCTCTATAATGCGTTCAGAAACCGTAGGCAATGACCAGCATTATAACAACCAATATTATTATGAGATTTTTTCTAATTTGTTTCTATATTTGTTCAAATTCATTTTTTATTATATTATTTTAATGTGTACAGTCTATAGATATTTAATAGGTACCTAGCACTAGTAGCTAGTAGCAATGCAGGTCATTGCCCTATGGCTTCTGAACCCATCATAGAGTACTTATGATATGTATGTAGATAAAGTAATGTATGCAACTGTACATAATTAGGTCTTAAAACACTCGTGTGATCCTATTATGAAACTCGCTAACGCTCGTTTCATAAAACCACACTCTTGTTTTAAGACCCCTCATTATGCAACAGTTGCATAAAATACTATAACGTAATTTTAAAATAAACACAAAAAATATATCCTATGCAAAGATTCATGTCTGTCCAGAATTTTTATATTGTATCTTCAGCCGCCTTCTCCTCCTAAACCGTACAACGGATTTTAATACGGTTCCACTGTTTTTTTTTTTTAAATAGAGAAGGTTTTTATATACAAGACAAGTACTCTTTATTGAAAACCACACGGAAAACAGTTAACAAACATTAATTAAAAAAAAAATTACAAAGTAAACAATTGGCGGTCTTATCGCTTAAAAGCGATCTCTTCCAGACAACCAATACACATTAAGTATGTCCCGATTGTATCCATGCGAAGCCGGGGCGGGTCGCTAGTTTTTTTTATAAATTAAGAAGGCAAACGAGCTAGTCTATTGGCAACGGCTAATCCGCCGCTGGATGCGAGCAGAAGAGTGATTTTCTATGCGTTCTAGCGCGCGAGCTCGATGAGCAAGACAGGGTGATGCTTCGACGACAAGTCCGTCGCTGATGCGCTTAAAGAATGACACTGCAGCGCAGGATTGGTCGTTGTGGCGATCTTTGGAGACGTCTAATGCCTAGCAGTGGACGTTTTTCGGTTAATATGATGATGATAATGGTGTTGAAAGGCTAATCTAAGATGGCCGAGATATAAACAGATCAAGTGTTATATTTTGAATGTTTTCATTTTTAAGGTTTGAACATGCAATATTTGAAACCATTTAAAATTTTCATTACGGAAATATTATTAGTATTAGGCACTACCTAGTGCAAATGATATACCCGGAACCGTCATAATAAAATTAAAAATGCTGTATTTGAAATGTATCTCGTTCCTTTATCAATCTCAATTATGGGACAAAAGGGTTAACATCCAACATTGTTTCGGTTTTAGTTGTCGTGTTGATATAAAATTACGGTGAAAATTATTAGGTGCAGTTTTTTGTAGATGTGAACTTCCTAAGTATCATTCATATGGTATAAAAGGTGTATAGGAGCTGTATAGAACCGATCACCTTTTTACAGCCTATCTAGTAGTCTGATATTTAGTTTAGTAGGTACTATAAACCTCCTTACAACACATAAACATCCTTACTTGTCTAAAGTAGTAAACAACTTTCTAACCTTAAAGGTGAATAGGCATTTTTGTATGGGCGCTGTCCCAACCCTTGTATACAATAGTGAGTAGTATGGACGTGTAGTACTCGGTGTAAGGATCATCATAGGCTATGTTTCGAAGACCAGGTGTCTGCAGCATTAATCATTGTTTTGTATGAAAAAAAAAAAAAAACACCAAATTAGACCTATGCTCACATTACGTTTTTTACTTCTAGTGGCCTCAGTAATGCGTGGTTAAAATCTTTCGGCTATATCTCGAAAATGATTTTACAGATACTTTTCATACAACTGCTAGTACAAAGTGAGGTATAAAATGGGCTGTAGCTTTTTCCCTGCAAACATCTCGGTTTTGCTGTCATATAAAAAAATTAAGCTCTTATTGAGAGCTTTCTAATAAGATATAGCACAACTGTATACAGCACTTGGGACAATTTGCCCATTCTCCTTTCACTTTTTGCTATCAAAATATTGTTTAAATAAATCATTCTAAACCAACAAATTACAAATAACCCGTATTTAAATAAATCATATTTAGGCGTAAAAGGGTGTTTAGGAGACAAGAACTGACATTTTGGGTTAGAATTTTGTTTACAAGATAAGAAAAGTATGGATAAATCCACATTATGTAATCTGTGATGTTGGTTATTTCATGCTTAATGGGGATTGAGGCGGGGATTTTAAAAACATCGCGATAATTAATTTAGTGTGGCTCAATGATATGAAGGGAACTGATAAAGTTAAATACACTAAATTTGGCTGGCCACGTTCGGGACACAGGAATGCAGAGCAGATAGGTATTATACTAAGAAGCTTCTTGCCTTATTTAAATAAAGCTGTGGGAGATTGCAAGAATCTGTGTCCGTTAATGGACAATCTCTCGACCTTGCTCTTAAGTGACGTTTACTTTCGATATCATTGTAAGTGGTAGGCTCACCAGAAGGATCTCTTCAGTATTTAGTATTACCACGGCATAATGGTGTCTCTCCTAAGCCTACCAAAAGATATTATAGTAGTATAAAAGTCTCTTGTATACATCGCCGCAACTGCGTCAGTAGCGTATCGTATTATTTTGAGACCTTAACGTGCATGTAAAGATACTAATGTAGTACTACGACTGCATCCGTTAAAATAATATAAAACATACTCAGTTAACGGCTGCTTAATTAAAACCACATTACTGTAAGATATGGAAATGAAAATACGTTAATTACGGCTTATATTTCATTAAAAATTCTTTTCACTTTTATTTCATTATTAAACCCCATCCTTTTATACCTCTAACCGCAGTAGCTACTGCTCGGAGGTGCCTTACCTTATCGTTGCCATCCGATGCTCTATATAACTATAGGCACAGTATAGATATAACCAGTAAGGAATCTACGTACAAACGCTCGGAACCGACGCACGCACACAGACGCACGCTCAACACGGCCGCTAAGGCTGCTAACGCGACTGACGGCCGCCTTAGCAGCCTTAGCGGCCGTGTTGAGCGTGCGTCTGTGTGCGTGCGTCGGTTTCGAGCGTGTGTACGTAGATTCCTTACTGGTTATATCTATACTGTGCTATAGGTACCTTGAGGTTGAGGTCACGCACACTACTGCATGTCATGTGTGTATCGGAGAGTTTCGTTCGAATTTTAAATATTTTGTTTTGTTTGGTGTGGCGCTCTGTAATCGTGTGTCAACTTTTGATGCGATACCTGTATCTACAGTTGACAAACAATACGTCTATCGCTAATCTGTTGCCGACTGACTATAACAATATATTGTTTTAGTCAGACGGCACCAAATTAGCGATTTATGGAGTGGAGTCCCCATGGATAACCGGATGCCATTAACTGCCCTTCTCCGTATTTTTTTAACTTAGTATAACGTGAAGTAGCCGTTTCTGTTTCCAGCAACGGAATTTAATATGATTGTCACTGTCATTTAGAGACTTTTTTTAAAGAAAGGTTCTATGTACATTACGTTCTTATTGTTTGCAACATTAAAAATTGTCTATGACAATTTCTTTTTATTCAGTTCAATAAATTCCATTGTTTCCATAACACGTATTTTAATTTCTCCAGTGCCTAATTAATTAATTTACAATACAGTTCATTTTTTAATATATGTTTTCTACATATATTTTGGTCCTTCGAACCGGATATGAACCAGTGACCTATGGATATACAATTTTGTTCATTTAACACTTATTGCACCTACCCGTGTGAAGCCGGGACGGTCGCCAGTCGTAAATAAAATACAAGCGTTCTTTTGTCAATTGTATCTAAATTCTCATGTTATTTGCCATATAACTCATATATTATATGCTCATTCCATATAATATATGGAATGAGCAATACGGCCTGTAAGTCTGGGGTAGTGCTTACTTGTGGAACGACAAAGTGTTTTAAACTTTCGTGATTTTCACACACATTTATAACGTTATCGGGACTTTAACGCGATAAAAGTATATTGTTGATTTACCTCGAAGTTTCGGTCATGTTACAACGGCCG
Source organism: Ditula angustiorana (assembly GCA_963691745.1). Taxonomy (NCBI): domain Eukaryota; kingdom Metazoa; phylum Arthropoda; class Insecta; order Lepidoptera; family Tortricidae; genus Ditula; species Ditula angustiorana. The sequence continues at coordinate 5,921,561 of OY829490.1, read as the reverse complement.
CGGTCACGAGTAGAATGATATTTCCGGTCCGTACCGGTTTACGATAAATTGTTATAACTTTCGCGATTTTCACACATATTTATAACGTTATCGGGACTTTAATACGATAAAACTATCGGCCATGTTTCAATGGCCGTGGTCACGAGTAGACTGTCTATACGTTATAAATATGAACGACGAAGTATATTCTAATTGCCAGGTTTTAGTGTGTCGCAATAAAGTTGCAGCTGTATAAAGTCGTTAAACCGTGTAAAATCGGATGATTTATGTGGGAGTTTTACCGTTATTGTGTTGCTTTGTCTTATACTGTTAAACGAGTAAAATTTATTTATTTGTTTACTAGCGGACGCGCGCGACTTCGTTCACGTAAAATTAGTAGCATATGTCCGTCAGGGATAGTGTAGCTTTCTATCTGTGAAAGAATTTTTGAAATCGGTTCAGTTCCTAGAGATTACCCCCTACATACAAACAAACTAACAAAAAAACAAACAAACAAAGTTTACCTCTTTATTATATTAGTGTAGATTTATTTGCTTGTTATCCTAACAATTCCGATGAATTTATAATCTAGCGGTTTACGGAACTAAGGAAAACTTGACACCTTTGCACTTTACCAAATTGCAAAAGAGTGCAGAACTGATAAACCTTTGTATCCCTCAACTCTACTTTTACATTTGTAATTATAATTAATACTTTTTTATGAAATTAAACCGTTTTTAAAACTATCTCATACTAAAACGGCAATTTTTCTCACAGTTAAGTAAAGTTTATCTGTAAATAAAATAATGCAATGTGCTAAAATAATAACTCGTTTGATTAAACACTTTTAATCAACTTCATCAAGCTGAATGATTTTGGGACTATTTCCTGCCCATGCGCCGCTCGTCGCCAATTGAGTCAGTGATTTAACTATTGAAGCGTTCAGAGTTCAGTGAGATCCAGGCAACCAATGAGACGTTAATACAACCGATAATGTTACTCTTTTGTAAAATATGACACAATTGTCGCGAACAATAATAAATATAAGTTAAGGTTATAGGATGTCACAAGTTCTTTTAATAGCTTGCACTCGTTTATTTTTACTAGCTAACCTGACACACGTTGTTCTGTTTAAACTTTATAGAAAAAGGTACGTTAAGCTTTTTCCGAATGGTAAAAGCGCGTTTTATTCATTCATTCTCGAATAAAATTCTTTACAAGAATCAGTTTGCGGGCGGTAGGACTTTGTGCAAGGTCCGTCCGGATCGCTACCACCATCTTGCTCGCTAATCCTGCTGCTAAGCAGCAGTGCTTGCACTGTTGTGTTCCGGCGTGGAGAGCAAGACAGCCGGTGTAATTACTGGCACAAGAGGTATTTCATCTTAGCCCTCTGGGTTGGCAGCGCATCTGCAGTCTCTTTGGTGTTGCGGGTGTCTATAGGCAGTGGTGAACACTTACCATCAGGTGACACACTTGCTTGTTTGTCTTCCTATTTCATAAAAAAAAATCAGTGTTACCAGATGCAGGAACGCCAAACACCGTAGCTTAACTTGAAAATTACCGTGTACTCATGCAGAAATACCAAAAAATACCGTCTTAGTATGAAAGCCCTGAATACTAAAATTACCGTGATTGTACTATGGACATGTACAAAATGTATTACCATAGACTTCAAATAACCTTAGATCTACCGCGGTAATTACCGTGCAAATGGCAACATTGACAACGATTAACACAACAGGCAGTCACATACAAATAGTATAAAGCATAGAGAGATTTTTGAAATTTAAAGCGATTTTTATTGGCTAATCTCTCTACTTTAAACAGCAAAACAACGTGCCCGAAAAAGACGACTACATACTTTAAACCTCCTCTTTAATGGTCCTCGTTTTTCTTATTAATTTACAGGTTTTACTACCTTGACGCACACCAAAGGTAACCATTTCGATAGTTTTGGGTGGAACGCTATAGCCATGCTTTAGTTCGTCATCCAAGAGTCAAACATAGAATGCATTGCCGTTTGCCGTGTCGTGAAAAACATGAGAAAAATAGTGACATTTGAAAACAGGAAGCCTGACTAATACTTGCCCATACCGGGATTAAACCATTAGAGTGGGTACTGGTGGCATGTGGTACCGGATGCACGTCATTACAGCAGCTATTAATTACCTAAATGAACATAGTTTAATAATTAAAAGATTTCTTCTACCCGCTTTGATGTCTTATTGTAGGCGACAGTGGGACAGTTAAGTGTCAACTAAACATTTTAAAGTTTGTGTCATCTTTAATCTACACTAATATAATAAAGAAGTAATCTACATCTACACTAATAAAGAGGTAAACTTTGTTTGCTTGTTTTTTTGTTTGTATGTATGTAGGGGGTAATCTCAGGAACTACTGAACCGATTCCAAAAAATAAATATTTCACTAATAGAAAGCTAAACTATCCCGACGGACATAGGCTACTAGTTTCACGCGAAAGAAGTCACGCGCGTCCACTAGTTTTAAATATTCACTGTAATAAAAGTGTTAAAAAATGGATCTTGTAACTTGAATGAAATAAATTAATAAAAACTAATAAAAATTAATTATTGACGACCGGATAGCCTAGTGGTTAGTGACCCTGACTATAAAGCTAGAGGTTCCGGTTTTGATTCCCGGGAGGGGCAAATATTTGTATGATGAATATGAATGCTTGTACCTGAGTCTTGGTTTTTTTTTCAAAGTATTTAATTATGTATATATATCCATTGTCCAGTACTCATAGTACAAGCTTTGCTTAGTTTGGGACTAGGTAAATTGGTGAAAATTATCCCGAGATATTTATTTATTATTATTATTAAGCTAGTAAGCTTTTACCAGCGAGTTCACCCTAGTAAATCTAGTTTAATGTGTTAGATTGAAGTAGATATGCAACCAATATCCATTCTTAAATTATCAATGTCATTTCTCAAAAATTACATTATGTCTTTAAAAAATCTAGTCTCTTTATCTCAGATTTCATAAACAGTCAAGGTATATCAGGTATGAATAATAGCCTCCCCTGCTCGTTTTAATATTCGTTTCTAAGGCTTCATTTACCCGCCTCGGAGATTGTCACAGCCAATTATCTTTCAGGATTGGGTAATTTATCTTATTCCTTCTGATTTTGGGTACCCTTCGGATGGAAATGTTTTGATTAACAATCTAGGTGATACTAATTGGAAACGGGAAATGCAAAACAGATTCGCTTGCTGAATTATACGCATCCCTTTTTGTGGTGATTGATCTTGACATCAGATTTCTTCATACTAGAACAAGTTACCTTGCTGATCCGCGAAACCAATGCTGTGCACGTACGATATGGACCTCCGCAAAGTAACGCCTGAATCTATTGATTATCGTCTCCCATTACCTTATTTTAAATTATGTAAGATAGAAGATAATACAGGTGTAAGATAAAAAACCACAGTAAGATTAAGACGGATGAGAGTCTCTTGGTAGATCATCGTAGCTCCGGTTAAGTCGTGAGATAGTGTTATTTCCTTATAAAACTTATGCATATACTACAACTTGAGTTTTCTTTGAAATTGAGTGTGATTGCGATTGAAGCCAGCATGCGTAGGCGCAGAGAGCTATCAAAGGCGAACATCAGCTGGCGTCGCAGCTGCGCTCCGATAATTTCCTCGATTCTCTGGATTTGCACGCGTCTCCGTTTTGTCTTAGAAAGTGAGCATACAAGCAGTGCCTTACAATTACGATACGATACAATACAAGTATATTAATACAAACGGATCACTCACGTATTTTGAAGTCAAGAATTGCCCGACATGTTTTGTTTCACATGGTGTTGTGTTTGTCGGTAGCTTTATGTTAAAATACAAGTATAATTTATTGAAACCTATGCACAATTTAACAGAATTGTAAGTAAATCTTAAATATAGATATCGAAAAGGCGATCTTATTGCTTGAGAGCCACCTATTCCAGTCAACAGATAGAACAGTAGAACAAAAAGTCGATACCCACAATAAAAAATACATACAGTCAAATGATAAAATTATCTTTATAATAGCAACAAAGCAAGTCGCAGTGTGTCGTGCTAGCTATCCAGGTGAAGTTAAAATCTTGCAAAAAGGGGCTTTATTTAATGACATATTTCTAAGATAGGTAAGGTGGGTACGTTTAACGTCAAAGGTAACTTTGTTGGTTTACAGTCACGTAAAATCATTGTCATAATTATGAAAACAATTTTGCATCCACCTTACATGCAGACGTAGAGATGACCAAGAAATTTGTACCATATTATGGACCCTTGATTGAAGCCCACAGGAAACTAATAATTAACTTGACCCAAACACTTAATAAGTAATGGCAGATTATTAAATAAATTACTTTAGCCAAATTACATTTCAGCCCAACACGTCTCAGTGTAATAAATTAGCAGGAAACAAATGAACGCAACGAATAAAGGCAATACGGGTGGGATCCTCCATTGCCTTATACGAGCCTTATGTACATATAGGAGCTTTTATAGGTAAAAGAACGAGAGTGGATGTGAACAATAAGAACAATGACGTCGACAACACACAAATCTATACTTCTTCATCTTCTTTTGATGCCTCTCGCGCAACACCAAGGATATTGCGGACGCGTTGCCAACCCTGAGGGCTAAGATGAAATACCTCTTGGGTCAGTAATTTCACCGGCTGTCTGGCTTTCCATACCGAAACACAACAGTGCAAGCACTGCTGCTTAGCGGCTGGATTAGCGAACAAGATGGTTTACCGATCCGGATCAAACTTTCACAAGGACCTGCCACCCGCAAAATAGGCTTGTATAGCATATAATACTTTGAACCTTGTATCACACTTCGACAGATCAAAAATGACTACTACGTCAATTCGCCCTTTGTTCGTCTACACTCTATTATACTAAGATATGGGATCCTCTGTGAGAAATGCTCCATTTGGCCTCGTTTCCCCTATACGTTCCCAGGATTAAGTGCTATCTGTAGCTTAAGCTAACGTCTGCACTAAGTCGGCACAATTAAGAGTTTGCCTTTTTTGCCCACTTAATTACGTCTAACGTCTCAACAGCCTTGCCTTAGAATAGGCCACTCAAATCCAGACTTTCGATTGTTTATACTAAGCCGTATTATCACCATCCTCCTAGCGCGTACTCTCTTTGCGTCATTCAGGGACGTTTTAACAATGACTTTAGATTTGGCAGGATAGGTTATCAGGTACATTAGAAAAAGTTAAGTTCACCTTTGTACATCTGTTTTGTCCTGTAATCTGTTACTTTTATGTGTTACGTAAAATAAAGAGTCATACATATACATAAGAGCAACTGTAAATTTAAATGTAAAGTGGGAATAGCTGAAATATAATTATTAGTTCTTAAGCGAGACGCCGCAGAGGTGTTGCTTGCGTTTGTACGCATGCTTTAATAAATTATAGGCCGTTTTTTGCGTGTTTCTCAATTAGTTAGTTAATCTTGTAATGAAATAAAAAAGATTCTTCGAGTTAATACAAACATTCAAAGTAGGAAATTGCTCTGTGAATGAGATGAACATCAAACACCTTTATAGATAGTAGTCGTTTCACTCTGTTCCTCTTATAAGACTTAAGTTTTAATTTGAAGGTCAAAACCCGAGTAATAAATGCTTAGGATTGTGTTACATTAATATACAACAACGCCTTTCTACAAAAGAATTATAAAGTGACGTTCGTTCAACAAATGAAAATAATCGGTAATTTACATGTGTCGTAACTTTTCGTGTAAAACAGTAAAGTTATTTATCATATTATACGTTCGCGTGATTATCAATTAGTATCGAATGCTCATGCGCATGTCAACAAACCCTTGTCTTCCCGTAGGGCAACCCCACTACGTAGAAAGTGAACGTGCACCGGCCGGCGCGGGCGCAGCCACACGCGGCCCGGCGGTGACGCGCGACTAACGCCGCGACGTTCCAATTTCAAGAATCGAATTTCGATCGTCTTTTTCTCTATTACCTATTCTTTTGATAGTGACAGTGCTGGCCGGAAAAATGAAAATGAAGATTTTCGTTATATTGGGTAAGTGATTTAAGAACTTTTTTAATTTATTGTTGTTTTTTGCAGTCGTTGGTTAATTTATAATTTTTTACAATGGTCATGTAAAATTGCTCATTATTAAGGTTTATTTATATGAAAAACATTTTAAATAGGTTCAAGTTTCAATTTGAAATATCAAAGCTGGGGATAATTTACATACATGGTTAAATATCTCCGAAAAAATATCTTTACAAGAAAAAAAAAATTCTATTGAAAAAAATTCTAAATGCAATAAATATTTTTATCTACACACATATCATAAAGGCTAAATAACGCGTTCTAAAACCCTAGGAAATGACCAGCATTATTACAACCAATGTTATTATAAGAATTTTCTTGTCTGTGGTAGTAGGTAAATCTGTTCTTTATTGGTCATCACATTACTGATATCTAGTGACGGCTCGTGACGTTATGAATTTAAATTTGGAACAGCTGTCAAAATTCAAGTTGGTCTCTATTCTAGTATCCACAGATATTAAAACAGTTATCGATACGAAACGTCAACTCAGTATGTTTTTTTAATTTAAACGCACGACTTTTGATCTCGAGTGACATGAAAATAGCGACTTCATTCGTTCGTCTATGGTTTAAAAAAAACGTTCGTCTTGACGGATAGATCGAATCACAGAGTACCTTTTTAATATACATGGCCGCCATTAGTTGTCATACGTTTGTTGGTGTTTTGCTGTTACGGTTTTTTGCAGTTATGATATGTGTGTAGATAAAGTAATGTATGCAACTGTATATAATTAGGCCTTAAAACACTCGTGTGATCCTATTATGAAACTCGCTGACGCTCGTTTCATAAAACCACACTCGTGTTTTAAGGCCTCTCATTATATAGCAATTGCATAAAATACTATTATGAACCGGCAAAAATACATAAACAAGCACCCGAATTAAAATTTTCACGCTATTCTAAATACCTTTTTATTAAAAATCTTGATTGATTATGTGAAATTGTGCCGCAATTGTCTAGTAAATTAGTACTAATTTCTCGTCAATGATTCGTCAGCGTCATATCGCATGAAATTATACTGCGTGTGCGCAGTATAAAGCGCCTTAGGGTATAGAAACGGTTGATTCCCAACAATACAGCAACTGGTTACTCATTACTTTGCTTCCGTACATTATTCGACCGACAAACTATGTCAGTAACCTAAGTCAGTAACCATTTCTTTGGCGATTGGGTATTGGGTCTTTTTAACTTACTTCAGAAAAAAGGAGGTCAAAGTTGAAAATATGTTAACCTGTATTTATTTTGTCAATTTTATTTCACGTTTTAAATATTTCTTTCTTTCTTATTCTAATATACTAGATGTGATGCTACTAATATTATAAATGCGAAAGTAATGATACTTGAATGTTTGGATGTTTGCTCCTTAATCACGCAGTAATGGATGGATTTAGATGAAATAGGATACTTTTTTATCCCGTAAAATGCCTTAAAAAGCACAAATAATCCCGTGCAGGCGAAGCCGCGGCCAAAAACCGGTCTCCGACAAAGTCTCATATCGGTAATTTCAATTAAATCAAAGTAAAGTCGATCTCCAAAAGACTAATAGCTAACAACTAAACAATGCAGTCTTAAAAAATGTGTCATAAGAAATTTCGTCTAATGTATCTAAATACGAACTCAAACGGCCTTGTGAACACGTAACAATGGTTAGTTTGTTGGAACTGTTGTAGCTTCGTTCGCAAGTTCAGAACCTGTTAGCAGGTTGTTTATGACCTATTCCTTGACGCAAGACCCTTACTTTCGATAGCTACTATAATTGCTGTGCTAATACTTATTAGATCTGTTACTTAAGAGGTACCCTACACGCAAGGTTAGCGAATCATGTATAACATCTATATGTGATCAGAAACCCACATTGCCGGCACAATTGTTATATGTTAACTATGACAGTTCTTAACTTACTTATGTTACTACATTAAAGTTTTAAATAATGTTCAAACAAAATTATAAATTGCGAACAAAATTGTCACCCTATAGGAACTGTTTTAATATATATACACAGACATAGGTCACTCTGTATAAGACTCGAAACCTATAAGAATCGTTAGAATATATATTATGATCTGTCATCAATGTAAGATGGCTGCGTTAACATGAAAAACCTGGACTTGGATGCTTTCGTTATGAAATATTCTTACTCACGAAAAATGACTGCATAATTGAGTTGATCATTGAAGTTTTACCCGGACTGTAAAAAAATGCCCCGGATGCGCCACGGAGGCCTTCTTGACTAGGGCTAATCCGGGGAAACCAAGACGTATGGCCACCCATTAGCATGAATCCAAACAAAAAGCAATCAAAACACGGCGTAATGCATTATGAAACTTTTGAAAAGGTGTCTACTCGACCCGATATTGTTTATCAGATTCTACATTACTTTACTGATTTTAATGACTAGAGTCAACATACTTTTATGCATTTAAATAATTTAACTAATGACCTAAATTTTACCAATTTTAAGAGTACAACTTATCAAAGACTATCTCAGAGATGGTAATAATAAATTATTCGACCTACAGTGGAATTTCCATTTACAGAACAACTTAGCATGGTACCCGGTGGTGTGAACTCGTATCGCAAATCCTATTGTTTATAGATAAGGAACTTATTGAGAGCGTTTAAAATAGAACTTACCGCTTTGCGTTTCTTATCAAGCGTCATTTCACATTTCACCTCTATAATTTTATGTAGAGCTATTCAAGTTGTAATCCATTAGGCATGCTTGCGTCTTCTCTGGCTAATTGATTAAATCACTAACTCGGGGTTAACAAAGTTTTAGTTACACAAATACATCCTTAACTGACCGCATTAATGGTCACATTAAATACAACGCATATTGATGTTAAAGAATTTAGTAAAAAATGTAAAGTAGGTCGCCATTTTGTTGTAGTTTACTTTTAATTCATAAACTAGGGCATTTAATAACTTCTAGTTTCTATTCCGAACGTACTCTGAATAGCATGCAAATGAATATTCATAATTAAAATTTGAATTTCCCTGTTTTCCACCCGTTTTCCAACTTAGTCGAGTAATTTCACGGAACGCTCTGTAATATCTCTTTTATAACGTTTCGCAGAGAATTTAATAAAATAAATAATAACGTTTTCGCGCGTTGACAGTTTGTTGAGGATGCTTTCTGATGATATTTTCTGATTACGTACACAGGTGTTTATGGCAGCTAACATCGTGGTTTTATTTCTAATGCAATTTGAAACGATAACAAACTCGTATTTTATAAGCTTTATAAACTTTACTAACATCCAGTGGTCGTAATGAAATAAAATTAGACAAATGTGTAGAAGACCGACAACTGTTTAGACTAGCTCTGGGCAAGGAAAAATTTAGAAAGCTAACTCCCGACCTTCAATAATGTAGAGACACTTGGAAAAGACGTAGAATGTCGGCACTGGTCATCCGATGACATTACAATAATTAGACCTGATTTGTCATATTCTAGAAATTTATCAGGCCTCTACGGACCATATTAATAATAAAATAACCCACCCGCCATGGGGGGTGTTGACTCCAATCATTGTTCCGATAGCCGTTTCAGTGAACAGCGAAGAGTCTCGACTAACACCTCAGGAGACTCTTTTTGTGGTTGGATATTGATCCAATCGCGTTATGAATCTGATCGTTGGATCAGATTCAGAACGCGCTAGTCTTGGACACTAGAGTAACCGGTCATTTAAATATATAACTGCAGATCATGTAATATGTAGACCCTATCAAGTATTGTCGAGAAAAGGTAGTTTTTGTGGATGATACACAGTAAATCAGATGCGCCCTGTGGCCCTACAGTGACCCTTCAAGTTTAATTTATCTCTTCATGCGGCTAAGTCTAACTGCAAGTCATCTAACTGTTAGAATTTGTCTTAAGAAAGCAACGTATAGAGATATAAAATAAACTCGGGCGGTAATGTTACGCCTACTGAATGTAAACAGACGGTCAATGTTGAGATAAATTAAAATCAACGCATCGAATGATCGAAGTATTAAAAGCGCTATTATTGTATTTATTGCCGTTCAGTCCGATGCATTGATACTAAGGAAGAGTGTTTTAACACAATGTAGATTGTGTGTCTCTATACACAACGTTCCTTACCAACCCAGTAGTGCTGTACGTAAAAAAATTAAACTATTGTTGCACGGAAGCTTGTAACAAAATATATCTATGCTTACCTAAAACTGGTTTTGTGAAGAGTTGAGAGTTGATACTATAGAGTCACTGCCATAATATGTTTTCTAGATTCATAAATATATATTATTTAATGACGATGGTTTACGAAAATTATGCTTCAATTACACGCGTAACCCAGTAATCAAATTAAATTCATGGACTAATCCAACTGCCGCTAATCTCCATAAGATTTTGAAAATCATTTAAACTGGGTGCCATCCAAGAATATCGCAATAGATCGAGACCATTTTAATGTAGAATATTATGCTCATTGTGCAACGTGCTCGGGTCAATCGTGCAACCGTTCGACTTAGTATCGAATATGATTATCTCGTACTTATTTTAACGATCAGAATTTCTCGATAACAGCCATCCTTATTATTTTTAACATGACGACATAGGCACGTTATTATCTGTATCGAATTTGCGACATCTTTAACGAGCGAAAGATTACAAAATACTAAAGGCTTACTGTAATTGTCGATGCTCGATATACCACTCCGTATAAAGCGACCACTTATAGTCGGTTCCTGTATTCAAACAACGGATTTTCTTGCCTATCAAAAACTAAACTTAGACATTTTTTCTGTTGAAAATCTGACAAAATTTGATGGTTGTTAGGTATAGTCGACCAAGTAATTGCTTGACCACTTATGAACCTTAATCCTTTGTAATACGGTCGAAAAGTGGCCACGCAACTTCTTGGTCGACTATACTTAAATCTGTTGTTTGAATACAAGAACGCGAAATTATGCGGGTGGTAAGACCTTGCACAAGGTCCGTTCGGATCTATAACACCATCTTGCTTGCTTATCCAGTCCCTAAGTAGCAGTGCTTGGACTGCATGTCTTCCGGCGTTGAGAGCAAAACAGCTGGTGAAATTACTAGCATAAGCGGTATACCATCTTAGCCCTCTGGGTTGCAATGCATCTACAATCTCCTTGGTATTGAGTTTGTCGATGGGCGGTGACGATCAGGTGACCCACTTGCTCTTTGCCTCCTTATTTAAAAAAAATATTGACGAGACGCCCGCGGCGCGGGATGAGTTGGGGGCGGCTTGACCTAAGGGTGATTAGAGGGTAGGACCGGGGGTAGTGCAGCAGGGAGACATCGCGAGCGTTTGACAGTTATCCGCCCCACCCATTAGTTGGCTCGGCGTCCCATCGTTGAGTTATAAGTACAGCTTTTAAATAAAGTACCGTCGTGCCGTATCCATCTCGAAAACTATGTACTTAGCCTACCTAGCTTCATGAATCAGAAAGCTCATGTTTAGTCGCGCGATAAAATATCTACTGGTATTTATTGCGTGGTCACTAAAGAGACAGTCTAATGCGATAATTATTTTCAAATATTTCGAACGCTTTTCTCATTAGTGGACCATTTTAACTGCCGCAATGATACATTTTCGCGCGAATTTCATAGCTGTGGCGCCTGTGGAATGTGTGCCTTAATTAAGAAGCTGACAAGAGCCAATTTGCCGTTTCTTTTGGCCTTCATGGACTTAAAATGAAACAACAATATTAGATAGGGGAGCGCGGGTCGCAGATTTGAGGAAGAGACAAAACAAAAGAAAACTAGTAGGTCAATTTAAATAAGAAAGAAAAATCTGTATAATCTATTATGATCCTAAATTATTAATTATAAGTCTTAATAATTTTATCAGCCTACTTTGTTAAATAATGAAGATAATGTGTACAAGCTTTACAATCGAGCCTTTTGTATCGAAGTTTTTTTTATCGTGTATAATAAACCTGAATATATCATCAGCTTGTTTGCCAATACAAATTTTTGTACATAATTCGATAAAAAATAACAGATACGTAAACACTTATGTTTTAATAAAGCCTATTACAAGGCCTCGCGGGGCTCTTATTAGCCTCTTCAAATGATGTTATAATGCTAATTATACTCCAGGTAGAACAAAACAGGTACTTATGGCAACTGTTCACGTTTTCATCAACAGAACACTTGACTTTCTTAAGACTTAAGAAGTAACTTAGGTAATTGTAATCGACATTATTTATTTTTAAATTTTTTCGATTTTTCTTTTTGTATTTTTTTATACGTTCAAATTCAATTTAAAATGCTATATAATGAATGAGGGTAATGGCAGGATTCGAACCTGCAACTTTAGCATTCCGTGCCTTGCGACAGGTAATGTGGCGGAAACTGGCAAACGTAAGGCACGGAATGCTAAAGTTGCAGGTTGGAATCCTGCCATTACCCTAATTTTTCTTTGTGTTGTCATTCAATATATAGCATTTAAAATTTAAGTTACTTAGGTAGTTAAATTAAAAACTGATCTAAAAAGATTATTAAATATTTAAAAAAAAATTACAAATTCCCAACTAGCTTTCGTAACTAGAATAGCTGTTCATGTGTATACACTACCATTTATTAGATCGATCTATTTACAAACAAATTCTCAGCAGAACTGCAACAAAAACAGTTAATGTACTTTGTCATTAGGTGCCTAGTAATTTTTCATTTTTAATATCGCATTATTACAGCAAAATTATACCACCAAGTTTGCGTGCTTGGCTTCGTTCCATGCAATGTTTGCGGTAGCCCGCATTCTGAAATGAATTCCTAATTCAACATGGGGCTGGAATTGTAGGCAATTAACTACGCCAGAGATGCAAATGTCGCCCTTAATAAGAACAAATATTACTCGCGTACGATGTATCTTCGTTGACACAAACTTTGCACATTTAAAATTGAACTTCCGGAAAAAATACCAAGCATATTTAGTAGTTAGCTCAAAATAAATGACTTTCGGATTTTTAGTTAGCTCTTGCTCTGTCTGTCGCTATTTTCACGCACTCAAAGGTAAATTGGAAGATATCCATTAAAGGGATATGTTCGCCTTTGTACGTATTTCCAAACAATTCTAAACAATAGTTAGCAGCAACGGCGAAGTAACACTACAACAGTTTTCAAAAATCCTTTAAAACTTAAGTTTTGTATGAAACTCTTAAATTGCAAATATTATCAAATCTATGAAAAACATAGAAAAATTCAAAACATACAAATCTAAGGCATAATGACAATATACCATAAAGTCATTGCTAAGGCTTAAGGGTTAGAGCAGCCATATTTTACCTTTTTTTTATAGGGGCCACAAACACGTTTTAGTCATGGCGTCAAGGGCCGCAAGCCAACATTATTTATGGGCACGAAATTTAGAATGATGCAAAAATTAAATTAGTTTACAATTTTGTTACTTCAGGTGGGCCCATAGCAAAGGCCTGGCGGGTCGCATGCCGCCCGCGGGCCGCACGTATAGTATAGCTGGTTTAGAGGGAGGCAAAAATTATCTTCGTTTGTATTGAGAGCGTTTTTTGAGGTCGGGTACACATTCCTTTTAGGTGTAAGTACTGCCACTGGGGACTCGCTGCGGTGGCCACACATTGGTTTGAGATGTAAAGCAACTGCATGTGGAAATTGAAATAAAATAACTGTTCCTTTTTATTCATAAACAATAACGATCTTTTTAAAGTGACAAATATTTTGTCTCTTTCATTTGAAGGCAAGCATCACAATTACCGATAAAGGCATAAAACATAAAACATGTAAATTAACATAAGTTTACGCAGCGTTTATGATTAAGAGGGTTAGAGTGAAATTATCAATTTGGATTTATTTAAAGTTATTTGCACGCCGAAGCCTGTTCAGAAGACCGAAGAAGATTTTTATCTCATATACCGCATAAGTATATTACATAGTCGAGAATATCGTAATTAGTGTTAATACGATTTTTTTACTACATACGTACTTTTCTCAAATTATAAAATTTCACAACAAATGCTCCGAAGTCGCGTACTTAAACTCTAATTTTGTATGTGAACAGAATTTTAAATATGTTTTTATTGCTTCAGCCTTTTTATGGCGTTGTTAAATGTTGCTTGAATGGCAAGTCGCGTTTGTCTTAGCATTGAAGAGTGCATATTTATGAATGGCGTGGGAATTCGTTAGTATGTCAATATCACTATTATATGTTCACTGTACCATCATAACGCTGCGTAACAAAGATATTTGTAAGAAAACCTCAGCAACTCGAGAATGCCACGATTATACACCAGCTAAGTAAAACGGCGTCCAAAACTGCTGTCTAGCAAAAACATTTATTTATGAATCTACTAATGACTGTTCATTGAAAAATGGCAAAACTAATTCCCTAGTTGAATTGCCACGATTGATCAGGAATCTTTTGGTCTATGAAACAGTTTCTAATTTCCATCTTGCCAATCAGAGCAATGTATACATATTTTGTGTGCCTCTATTTATTATTTACTGGTCGGTATTTAAACTATCATTATCGTTATACTTGTATTTTTTTTAATGAAGAATGTTTTTATATGCTATCGACTTTTTTTGTTTATTACCGATATCTTTCAATAAAATATTGTTCCGAGAATTGAGACACTCAAGTACAAACAGATTCGCTTCCTAGAGCTCGAATTTCTTCGTTCTATCAATCAATTGGAAAACATATCATGTTTCGGGAAACAAACTTTGTTTCTGGGCGCCTCTTTATTCAATTAATTAGTTGGATATTACTTCTACCGTAAATAATGTGTTTCGGTTCGATTCCGAAATTAAACGAAGACTTACTCGAAGTGATAAATTATTCAGAGTGTGTTCAGGCAAATTCATCATAACTTTTGCCAGCAAATAAATACCTGCGTTTGACACCGTCACTAACCCCCGGAATGTAAAAAAAATACTATTATCATAAAATAGTTTGCTTCTTTGTAAGTCAACGGCACTGGTAGTCATTTATGCAATACTAGTGAACGCGCGCGACTTCGTTCGCGTGACATTAATGGCCTAGCTTTCTATTAGTAAAAGATTTTTGGAATTGGTTCCGTAAATAGTTCCAAAGATTACTTCCCTATATAATACAAACATAAAAGTTTATTTCTTTATTATATTAGTGTAGATTAGCGTAGATTATTAGTGTACGGTCAGCCTCGGAAGTAGCTGAACATTTTAGTACCTCGTCGCTGTCAGTGATGTACCTAGATGTAGATAAGTGTAGAGTAGGATGTAATGTGCATTACCTTTAGTAAAAAAATCACAAAATTACAGTAAAAACACAGGTTTATAAGGAGTAAACGGCTGAAGATACAATAACAGACAAGAACGTTTAGCGACTTGGTTTTATTCTATGTAAAGCGCACGGTAATGACAATGTTTAAACTAAGGACAATCCTTATGTTGAAAATTTGTACAGCCCTGTCACAAATATACCGAACCAATTTTTTCCACAATTGCCTTCATAATAGTACAAATGAAAATGGCCATAGACCCATGTTTCCGTTTATCCCATGTGTGAATTGAACAATGCACTGACAAACAATTATAAACAAGATATATCTTGGGTTCTCATGACAGGCCTTCGTCGGTGATTGTCGCGGGAGCTCCTATAGACATTATTTACAAATCTGTACATAGCAAAGTTTTTGTGCATGTTAGTCAACGTCTATTGAAGTTTACTACAATCCGAGAAAAAATGGAAGCGAATATACGATTACGATATAAATGGTCAGTGACTGTTAAAACACACACAGACAGCCGACATCCAGCAGCCAACCGTAGACAGCCGGTGCAATTACTGGCACAAGAGGTATTCCATCTTAGCCCTCTAGGTTGGCAACGCATCTGCAATCTCCTTGAAGTTGCGGGTGTCTATAGGCGGTAGTGATCACTTACCACCATGTGACCCACTTGCTTGTTTGCCTTCCTATTTTGTATTAAAAAAAGCTTTTTAGGGAACTTATTTACATTTTTCTGTAATAACTTACTTACATGTTTACTAATTTTGTTTGGGGTTATATCAGTCTATTACAAGTGCTAAACTATGTATATTAGTCAAATGTGTTGTTTGCCAAGCGTTTCATTTGACCTAATGTATTAATTTAATTATGCCGAGTAGGTTAGTGGTTTAATAATGGTAGGTAATTGTAGGTTATACGTTTCTGGCTACCAAATATGACTACCATTATATAACACCGCTCATAATAGTCATAATGGTCCTCACTTCTCTTGCTCTAACGTCATAATCATAATTTAGAACGGGACTCGTTTAACACTAACATAATTTACTGACGTCTGCCTTTTATATAAAACGTTTTCGAGAGAGGCAATATAATGTGTCACGCGGTATTACGGATGTACCGACCACGGTTAATGTACTTACACAGTACTCAGAAAATCACAGAACAATGTTTTTACCGATGCACCATCCACTAGCTCTGCCTACCTATTGTTGTTGAAATAAATTGTTTTTTTTCTTCTTAAAAGAGAGATAAACAAGTATGAAGGTCAAGTGATGAGATGTAATCACCGCCGCTCATGGGAAACAGCGACCACAAAAGAATCGCTGCACCGTTACCGGTTTTTTTTGTTTAAGCTTTCGTTTCACTCTCCCTACGAAACGTTATAGAAAATTTATCATTTAACATTTAGTTACAAAGAATACCCTTACAAGTTATAAACTGTGTACTGTGTAAAAGTGCAGCAGGTTTACTGAGGCGGCTAGATAAAATAAGCTGGATTTATGCGTACCGTACCGTAGAATATTTAAATGACGTTCTACAATAGGTTTGCGTTTGAAGCGAAATCATATTCTTATTCCTGGCCATGGCTGAAGATAGTGGTCTCATGGTAATTCAGGTTTAACCAGACATGTACAATCTTGGTGGGTTAAATCTAAAGACATTACTGCTAATAAAATCCAGTTAAAGTAAACCAGTAACAATCTAATTGTAAACTTTATATTAAACATAACATAAAATGTCAACCGTGATCTATAGCGCTTAGTTAAAAAACCGGACAAGTGCAAGTCGGACTCGCGCACGAAGGGTTCCGTACCATTATCCAAAATAAATATTTTATTCTGGTTTTTAGTATTTGTTGTTATAGCGGCAACAGAAATACATCGTCTGTGAAAATTTCAACTTCCTAAAACTATCACGGTTCATCAGATCTGAAACAGCCTGGTGACAAACGGACGGACGGTTGGACGGACGGACGGACGGACAGCGGAGTCTTAGCAATAAGGTCCTGTTTTACCCTTTGGGTACGGAACCCTAAAAACGACAGATTTAGTTACAAAGAAACTGTTTAGTCATCGTCTCTTTACACATTAACACCATATTGCTAGATGCTCCTATTAGGTGATAAACTTTACAGCGGCAAATTGGCCTGCTGATAATCACTTACGTTATTAAAGCTATCTAAGTATGAATTGGAAATTGTGTCTCAGACGGTTGACAACTGGTTAATTGGTTGTAATTACTGCGATACTCGGTTCATCCTCATTAGCATGGTCATGGCGGCCGCATCTCTAGAGAAACTCGGAGAAATACTGACTTGCCCGTATCATGGCTCCAAAAGCAAAACGCATACGTTTTCCGATAGCCATCTTCAATTTCACTGGAACTTAGAGCAAGCTTTATAAATAACGATGAGAGTAAGTTTGCGTACACAACAAGTTTGTGTTCATTTGTCACTATGTTAAACAGCATTTAAAGTAACAGTGTTCACTATTTTTACCCGACTGCACGACGCAAAGGAGGGTAATGTGTTTATTTAAACGTTCTTATTTAAATCGACATAAAAACATAAACTTTTTAACAATTTGCAGAACCGATTTCAAATAGTTTAAATGCGGCTTGAGTCTACAAAAAAGTACAAAAAATGTATTTCAAATGTTCCGATCGTAACTGCTAAAAACAATTTTAGTTCAAAACCATGGTTCATGTCTCAGTACAATAAAATTGTGAACTAAAGGAAATAGTGTTTGAAGCAACGGAAATTATGTCAATCAAGATCCACTTTGATAAAGTCAGGTAGTCAGCTGGGCCACTCCCACACGGCTGAGACCGGGAAATAAGAGAAATATAAACAAATGTCTCTCATAGGAACTTAATAAACACCCACTGGTCTAGACCACAAACTCGTTAGAGCGTAATATCCTGTTGCTGCTATTAAAATATCGGGACTTATCAGTTCCTAGAGCGGATGATTACCTCACGATTTTCCAATATTCACTTGGAAATTATTGGGAAAACGTTTTCCTGAAAGTCGTGGGTGTCGTTGTTCTGAGAGCATTTATTTGTGTGGGACATGGTACGCATGTGGGTGTTGCTGTCTAAAGAATATCAGAAAGCCTTATTATTTCGGAACTAAGAAGTTTACACCGAGTTTACGTAATACGTAATGCAATGCTTCTAACACTTCGTACAGGGATGCAAAGTCTGGAAGCAGAGTTTGACAGATATTTTGTATCTGTATAGTAAATGTTAAATACGTACGTACGTAAATATAAACGATTTCTACGCCAATAAATTGACGTGAATCATTTTCCGTCGACTTAAATATCTGCACAATATCTTAGTACTTATATTTATTTTGTGACTGATGCATGTGTAAATAAAATGTTATCAGAAAAATGAAAATGAAAAATTAATTATTAAGAAAAAAATACAGTAGGTAATATCCGATGGACACCAAACTACGCTGAGCCTGCATGTTGGGACCCAGCGAGTCCGTTAACATTGTGAAACATAACAAAGAGGTAATGACTGTCGTGTGTGTGTGTGTGTGTGTGTGTGTGTGTGTGTGTGTGTGTGTGTGTGTGTGTATGGGTATAAAGTGTGAGTGGTTGAGTAAGTACTGTCTATTCATAGATAATATTGAATAATTTGTTACAAAAATGTAATGCAGGTTAATCGATGTTTCGTCGATTTCTCATGATAATATCATGCATGTTAACTATAAATATAGTGGACACTAACATAATTAACTTACTTTCATAAACAAAGCAGTAGTTTGGTATTGACTAGAAATTATAATACCCATTTAAAATATGTCATTCTATTATTTTAAGATATTGTTACATTAATAAACAGCACATATGGATTGCTGCCAAGCTTCGTTCGGAAATCGCTTTCTCATATTGACCTAAGTAATGAAGCTGTCAATTTATTTAGGCTAGACAGCGTTTGAGTGTTTGTGGGATACAATTTATTTTTGTCAGAAAGCTATGTATCACAAAGGATGTCGATCAATTATAATAATTATTTCCTTTTTAGGATTTCGTACGCAAAGTATTCAAACGGTGACCTATTGCTCTCTCTCATCTGTTCGTCCGTCTGTCACAGGGCTACATCTGTTGAACCGTAAACGGTTAGATACTTGAAACTTTCATATAGTGTGTATTACTATGGTCGCTAAAACAACATTTTATTGGTACGGAGCCGTTCGTGTGCCAGACCACTTCATACTTGGCCGGTTTAAAAAAAATAGTCTCAAATTCGTATACAAAAATATAATCTAAAATGTTTATTTTTTATTAAGAAGTCAATAAAAGGTAACTGTACCAGTCCTAGACACGTGTAGGACATTTTTTTTCCAGTAGTGTACTACTGGAATGATGTATCATTTGATTGTATCTCGGTTTTTACTCTTTGTCACCATATGGTCTCGACAACTATTAGGTCACTGTCGAGGACTGGGTCACCTTAACGTTTCAAAGTTAACAAACTTTCGATAAATAAATAAATAAATAAAAATCGTTTATTCCGGACAGAATCCATAGAGTGAGTGACAAAAATATACACTTCTAAGCTAGGGTTAGAATTTAAAAAAATATATTATATGATAGGATGAACAAAAACATTACTTTCCTCACGAGCAAGGCTGCAAAAAATTGTACACAATAACGATAAATGACACATACCTACTTATTAACACAGCATTTTCGTTAGATAAATCACAAAAAATAATCCAAACATAAAGACCCTTGGTCTGCGGGGTCTTACCGTAGTAAACATCTTCAAAGAGATCCTGAAAAGGATAGTTTTTACGCCCAAGGGAACCAAATAGATGGCAGCTCTCCGAAAACGAAATAAGTATGGCTTATTCTATACAGGGAGGAAATTATGCCAGTATCTTCAGAACCCAATCGCGATGGCGAGGGACCCTTTTTCGTAATGTTTTTTTTTAAATTGGTTTAGAAATAAGTCGCCTTAATAACTAGGTCATTTAGTAGTAATAATATATTGGTTAGTTTTTTTTTTGGTAGGGGTTTGGGTTTTTAAAGGGTTGGGCGTCACATTTGTACCTATAGTATAGAACTAGATGTAAATGGAAAACATAAAAAAAAACAAATGCATGCAGATAAAAATTTAAGGTGCCACCATTTTCGAAATTTTCCCACGTAGTTTTGAAAAAGTACCTACTGCGAACAGAACTAAAAGTAATATCTCGACAACAGTGGTGTTTTTACTAAACTTACTAAATTGCATTACATTAGTATAAATCGCGATAGTGATAGAGACAGTATGGATGAAGATGAAGAAAAATGCAGGAATAGGCAGAAAATAGGTATAATCACAAAATAATTATTTAAACTTAACTTGTTTGAATCTTACTAATCGTTTTTCTGACACAAAATCAATATGAAAAAAATGGTTTTTTTTATATATAAAACTTAAAGTAATACAATACTAAAACTAGGGAAACTAAAACTAAGAGATGCTGGCTGCGTTTCCCCTCTGGATTGATATGCCAATTCGTTGAGCAAGAAACGAGCCAGCTCTAGGGTCCCCAGTAGATGAATGTAATTTTTTTTAAATAGTTGGTGGGCGTTTGGGCTCCACGGTCCCAGAGTCTCGACCGCAAAAGCTTCAAATACATGTCGGTCTGCGAGACCGATGTATTTGCGGTGCTTTGCGGCCTCAGCCGACGCAGCTGCCCTGCTGCTATATGAATAAAAATATCACGCGAATCGAGAACCTCCTCCTTTTTTTAAAGTCGGTTAAAAATGGTCAACAGCAAGCAGTCCATAACAGGGGTGTTATCGATCGTGCTGTAGCATTTAATCCATTACATATCAAGAATTCCAGCGGACTTCAGGTAGGTAGGTGTATCTATAAATTGTGTAACTCGTTCACGAGCAAGTTAATTGCTCTGGGACAATCACAGTTCCGACGTGCAATTTAGTTTTTGCAACTTGCATACTTGCTGGCTGCATTGTGAAACGTTTCCGTATGATGCCAAAATAAGTGCAGTGTTACCCAATGCGGTAACCATTTAATGGTCTGTGAGGGCATAAGCGACCACCTACGAATTATTTTGCTCTTTTGCCGTAACGTAACTGGCCATAAGCGTAAGTTATTACAAGATTTACATCAATGCGTATTTTACATTTACATATCTAAATTACCTCAGTGAATGAACACTCAATAGTCGTTTTGCGGAACGAATTTGAAGATGTAATATGTGCTGAGCCTAATCCTATCTTCGCTTACAATCAGCTCACGAAAACGTACCTTTGGACTTTCTTTAGGGTGTTTGTATGATGAACATGAGTGTTTGTAAGTGCTCGAACCTTGGTATTATGAGTATTTAAGTATGTAATTATGTATAAGTATACATTTATGCGTTGTCTAGTACAAGATTTGTTTAGGACTGGGTCAATTCGTGTAAATTGACCTTATATATTATATTTATTCAATTTTGTTCTCACATTGTTCTGAGATAAGGCTCATTAAATACTTTTATCGTAATTATTATAACACATTAAAATCTGTCATTTACGAAATTATATTTAATTAACTTAATCTATATATATAAAAATGAATCCCTATTTCCCTTGGTCACGACATCACGCCTGAACGGCTGGACCGATTTCGCTAATTCTTTTTTTGTTCTGTTCGTTATTATCAGGAGAAGGTTCTTATGAAAGAAAAAATGAAAAATCTGCTCATTTATGGCGTCTAAGGCGGAACAAAGTTCGCCGGATCAGCTAGTAATATATATTTTCATGTCGATATGTGGTGAATGTGGTGTTCACTAAAGAGTTTTCTTTACATACCTAATACATATAAAACAAAATTGCTATCTGTTCCTGTCTGTACTTATTTCTTCGGCCGGTAAAGTACTCCTTCTAAACCACTACTACTATAAACACTATACTATTTTGATATGGTTTTCACTGTCCTTTAGAGATTCTTACAGAAGGTTTTCTCAAACTACATACTTAATTGTACTTGTGAGAAGCCAGAGCGGCTCGCTAGTAATACATAATTCATTCGTAGACGATGTCAGAACCATAAATTTAAAATTTACTGACGTCCAATGTGTGGAAGTGAGAATGTAATAATGTTATGTCACTTGCACAAATATGAAAAACAAAGCAAGCGCTGACATTGATACATGTTTTAAATGACAGGTCAGTATAAATGACATACTAATTAGCATAATTAAAATAAAATTACACACGCCGAAAAGTCCTTTGTTCGTATTTACGCTAGTCCGGATGTTGCATGCTAAACCACCTAGCATTCATATTGTGGCAATATGGCGTATTGCATGTGGCCGGAAGCCATTGATGCGATGTAAGTAAAGCAATATAGCCTTCAATCAACGTCGCTTGGGTTGTAAGACAGACTGCGAAACGGATTTGGCAAATCATTCAAACGTCGACGTGTCATTACCGAAGGCTCGATGCGATTGGTAGAATCCAGGACGCGAAACGCCGCTAAAATCTAATCATTTCTGGGTTCAAGGATTGATTCGCGCGCATGGCTATGTCAGCATCCCAGCCACTTGTACTGGCAGTTAGTAAATTGGAATCTGTGTTCTCATTCCCAATTGACTGATATTTGTTTCATTATATTTTGTAGATTTATTTCTAATTTCAATTTATTTTATTGGAATCAGTCGTGCATTCTTAGAGAGGGGATTGACAACAGTGAACTGTAATTTGAGTGAGTGGCTGCTGATGGTGCTGTTTTTATTTGATATTAGGGGTCAATAAATAAATAAAAGAGTTATTTCTATGGTATACGAGTATGTCAGTAGTGACTCGCCTCGTTTTCGCATGGGTCCAATTGGAATAGAATATACATAAACACCTTTCTTAAAAAATGTCGCAGAGATAGGGAATGCAGTGTCTAAATCCGTTTCATGATTTAGAAAGTGCCTCGACCGGAGATAAGAGAACAGACAGGAATGGACAGCGATTTTACTTTATACTCTGTGGTGATAAAGTTAGTGAAGAAAACGCGATCTGATCCTAAATATAAATTATAAAACGCAAGTAAAGTTCATACTAGTGGACCTAACATGACCGTCCAAGTTTAATTTATCTCTATGTACGTCTTTTTCCTATAACACGAGTAAGACAGAGCCGGAGGGAGTCCTGATGCGAGCTGCGATCACTTCTACCGGACTTTAGGACGCAGATAGCATTCAGTAAGGTAACGCCATAACGTCCCAGTGATTGACAGCGTCTAAACATTAAAAAACCAGAGACAGTAATGTCAACGACAGGTAATTGCCTTACGTGTGTTAAACGTTGGTAATTTACTTTGTAATGATTTTGTACATAAACATACATTATTAAAAAAATAAGCGTGTTACTTTTGCTTATTATTATAGTTATAATTTATTTATTTCAGATAATAATTATGTGTCTAAACATTAGGTCTACATAGACCTAATGTTTAGATAGTTGCTGTATACATTTTTAATTCTCATGCACTGTGTGCTGGTTAAACTTTAAACACCCATAACGTTAATTCATAATTGCAATTAAACTCATGCAATAAAGTACGCATTAAACAATGTTACAGGCGTTATAGCCTCAGACAAAACCTCAATAAAAAAGTACATTACCATAACAAATATTCTATAAGGCCGCCTTGCCAGTCTAATAACCGTAATACACTAATGAATAATGGCTGCTAACTTTATCAATATTATTATCTCAGTCCGGATGCCTGTAAAATAACAAAGAAATCAATCACAACTCTCCTTTTTGCTTCAACGTACTGGGTTAAAAATGCCAAGCGTGACTGCTCTAACCTTGAGTTTGTATGATAATAACTTGGATCAAAGCATTTGCAACAGTTCCGTTAATACGTAATTTATTTTAATCCATTTTTAATTTAGCGTGTTTGAGTTGGCATTTGGCCTGTAACTGTAATATGACCGGCCCAGTTTAATTTATTTGAGTTTATCTCTATGTGCATCCCTTTCTCATGACACTACTTTGACAGAGACACAGGGAGGGGTAAATTAAACTTGGGTCGGTATGTTAAAGCCAAGTTGTACTAGGTAGTTGTTAGGTACAATACAATACCCATACTTCCGAAAAGTAACTTATACTCGTAGGTATTTTTTATAAATATCTATAAAATAGGAAGGCAAACGAGCAAGTGGGTCACCTTCTGGTAAGAAATCACCACACGGCTCATAAGAACTCGTAACATTAAAGAGATTGCAGATGCGTTACCAACCCAGAGGGTAAGCTGGAATGGAGCAGTGCAAGCACTGCTGCAGATTGCAGCTTTTGCATCTTATCCTAGAAATTTAAAATATATAAAATAGATGCACAAAAACGAAGTATAAATTAATTATTAAATACTAAAAGATATCAAAACAAGAAGGTTAATACAATACAATATACATTTTTAACACAGTACTTAAAAATACATTTAGTATCATGTGGATGGTCAGTAACGAAAAATTTCGCTTTTCTTAATATTTTTCGTATAAGTGGAGTGTTGGAAGACATAAATGACAGCAAGTGAACCTTTTTCTCTCGGAGCTCTTAATACGTGGCCTCAGAACTGTCGCTTTTATATAAGATACAACAAGGATTTATGTAGCTCCTTACTCCGTGTGGAATGGCTCGTAAACCATCGTAGTATTTAATAGACCTGAGGGATGCAATAGAGCATAGGGATAGCTCGTTTATTGTTTTTGTAAAACAAAATTTAATAATATTTTGCAAGTTAGTAGATGCTTTTTTACATGTTATGTGAGTCTACAGACTTATAAGCGGAAGGTCCGTCCGGATAGCTACCACCAGCTTGCTCGTTAATCCTGCCGCTAAGCAGCAGTGCTCGCACTGTTGTGTTCTGGCGTGGAGATCAAGACAGCCGGTGCAGTTACTGGCACAAGAGATATTCCATCTTAGCCCTCTAGGTTCGCAACGCATTTGCAATCTTCATTGTGTTGCGGGTGTCTATAGACGGTGGAGATCACTTACCATCATGAGACCCATTTGCTTGTTTGCCTTCCTATTTTATAAAAAAAAACAGCGCTTCAGAAAATGGAAAACTCTGCTAAGAAAGTGCGCCGCAAAAAACTCAGCAGCTTATCCGTTTTTAAATAATGAAAGGAAAATCAGTGATTAATTATTTTGCAACCTTCCAGGGTAATGAATGTCAGATAGGACACAATCAAATCTGCAACGCGGCCTCGAGGTATGCGTTCTCACTGTTAATCATAATATGTATAATCTTTTGTCTTTACATTCCTATGTGTTGTTAGACTGAGAATTTTATTCAATTCGCAAATTTCAAGGGTATTTTTTTACTGTCTTGGAGGATTGAAGGTAACGTCGCGGATTTCAAGATAAAAAAGTTGACAAAGTAGTTTTCTATAAATTCTGAGAATATTGTGCATTTGTTACACACGTTTCCAAAACGTTAGAATAAACTGAAAGTAAATCACAGAAAGCCCAACTTGTACATATATAGTTAAGCAAAGGTTGGAAGCTTGTGTCCCTTTATTTCCTGCTGGCAGTTCATCATTCACTTAAAGCAGCGCCCTAAACCAACCCATCATCCGTCAAAGAACATCAATGCGTTTTGGATTTTACATAACTGTGAGGACGAGCCTCGCCCCTTCACATTCAGTTTTATGATACGAATTACATTCTAAGATATCTCTCCTCCTATGACGACCTTAGGTTAGGACAGTTCGCATCAAATAAAAGCAAATGGCGAGACCGCAAGCTAACGGTGGCCCGAATAATCGCGGCATGCGACTTTGACGCGAGCATTTGCCTAATGTTCCGAATCCAGAGCTGTAACCAACCGACGTGTGTGAGAAATTAGATTGATGCCCATAGAATTCTTAGAATGATAAGTAATTAGGAATGGAATGCTAGAACTACAATGGGTAACTTCCACAGATTGAACAGAGAAGTACGGTTGACATTTTT
This sequence comes from Ditula angustiorana, assembly GCA_963691745.1. Taxonomy (NCBI): domain Eukaryota; kingdom Metazoa; phylum Arthropoda; class Insecta; order Lepidoptera; family Tortricidae; genus Ditula; species Ditula angustiorana. Next base: position 5,895,275 of record OY829490.1, on the reverse strand, counting down.
CAACTGTCCATTTTAATCACGGTTTGAGAACGTGCTTTGAGCAGCTTGACTCAATACGCTTCTTAGATTTAGTGTCTCATGTAGCGATGAGATGTAATTACACCAAAATTAATAGTAAATCAACTTAAATAAAGTATAAGTATTCCAAAAAATATAATTTTATTTTTAAATATACCTAATTTTGTCGTATTTAATTTGCCATAAAATCCAACATTACACCTTCATAGTTATTTTTTCGTGTGAAGCATGTTCCCAATTATTAAAGACTGTTATGTTGGGCATGCGACGCAATGTTTGTTTTCACAAATAACTGATGTGAAGGCTAGGTGTTTGTGAATGAACCTTTAAGCATATCAATCCTTCTTTTCATTCTCTCTGTCATTTCCCTTTCATTCAACCAAATATGTTTTATAATAATTAATCCAAATGAAATATATAAAATTGTTCTATACACGTAAAACAGTGTTTTATTAGGTTCCTGAACATATGGTGCTGAAACCAGGGACCTTTAGATGCGCACTGGCTAAATTCCTATTTACACCACAAGCGACAAATAGCTCATTCATGGAATTTTCTTTGTTTCCCTTCGAATAATAAGCGAAACCTTCAATAAGAATAAGTGGGTCACCTATTTCGGAACTATTTATTACCAGAATAAATAAAACCTCTATCAATCTATAGTAATTGTTTAGGGATTGGGCATAACCACGGTTGACGGATAAATGTAGAGCTACCACAAATGTTCAGTAGCTGGAATGTTTCGAGAATATTTATGATAGTAATTTGAATAGGGGATACTAAATTTTTTTACAGTATAAAGTAGTAGGCAATGCTTGGGGACCGTTTTATCTGTTGGCACTCTGTAAGACGTAAGGCCGCAATAAGCCGTTAGGAAAGCATTAGTCCAGTAATAGACGAGGTATTGCCAATTCATTTGGACAATGTCGGGGGTAAACAAAAATATGACTTACTTGATAGTAAGCAATTACCACTAAACTGGAACAAATTACCTTGCTACTCCGCGAAACCAGTGCCGGGCTCGTACAAAATAGCTGCGTCTGTGCGACACACATATCACCAATTACCACTGTTTATAGATGCTTGTAATACCAGTTCTATAACTCGCGCATTGACGACCCTGCAGAGTTGTTGCAGCAAAGAACAATCTTCTGCCTACTGTTTAGTGCCTTTTACTGCCTACTTTTTTAAGTAACAAAATTAATGCTGGCTCTACAGCAGCCTCAGCGGAAGACCTCAAGCGTCGCAAGTATAGCTGCCATGGTGTCATGATACCAAGATATTTGAGGAGTTTGGGGTCGAAACCCTGAGGTGCTGGGGTCTTTACAAAAAACCTATCGGCGCACCTTGTAGAGTCCGCTGACCAATACTTCGCTCAAGGAATCAACATTGCCATTCAACGATGCAATACTGCCAGCCTACTCGATACTCTCCCTATTGGCGGTGGTTTGGGACAGATTTTTTACCTTTAGTTATAGTTTAGAATAGGCAGTGTGAGAATAATCCTATCAGTCGGGTTTCCCTGTAATAGGGGTTAGGAAGGTCAGATGGCAGTCGCTCCAATGCAATAACCTGGTCTGCCAAATCTGGGATCATGGTCGAAGCGTACCCCGAATTAAGTTACGGGTAATAACGCGAGGACAATGATGATGATGATGACAATTGCGAAATATAATTGGTAATTATCAGCGACTTCTCTCTGCTTCCCTCCGCAGCGCCTACGTAACAAGCCATTGTGACTTCTAATTTGTCACTTTGCTCAAGCAACCATTTATTTCGGGAGGCGTCAATAAAGACTAATCAATTGGCACTCCCTCGCTGACGCTACGTTTAATTTCGACTCGCTATATACACAGCAAAACAATATCTGTTTGTTCATCTAATCCACGAAACAGAATCCGTGTGAATGCCCATGTGTGATAAGAATCTTTATGTTTAAGCGATTTGAATAATTATTGCTGAACGTAGAGTTATGGCGAGTTTACCTGTGATATTATGAATAATATCATCTGACTCTGTACAATTACTTTTTATGAATGTTTTGTTCTACCGACTGTACCTACTCATGTACTTTAAGTAACATCCGTTGTCTAGTACCCAAAGTACAAGCTATGCTTAGTTTAGAATTAGGTCAATTGGTATAAAATAATCAAAACTGACATTGAATAAAAAACACAATTGAAACTAAAAAACTTTTTTTTAGTAATGATATTCTGTTCTTATTTTCATTTTATTTTTCGTTGATATCATCAATAATACGTTTTGTAGTAATAGTTTTTTAATACTATTTTTATATAGTGTAGTGTTTTCAAAATCTATAAATCTCTTAAATTTTATCAAAGTTCTTAGCGATCTTAGTTGTCTACAAACGTAATTGTTAATAAAAAAGTAATTTATTGATAGCCTATTTAGATTGTTACGTTTTTATATCACGAGAAGTTTTATTATTAAGATGAAATAATAAAAACGTTGAGCTTTGGCCACTGAAAGATTAAACAAAATTCGTATTACGGTTGAAAAGAGGAAACCAGCCACCCTTTAGATACGGAATCCTAAAAAAACCAAATACAACAGTTACATTCCCAGCTTCAGTTATCAATCAAAACATGTAACAAGTTGGACGTTGCCTTAGAAATACTATTTCAATTCACTAAACAGAACAGGGACAAACTGCTTGTACAAATCTATCTTTCCGCACAATGCCCGTCGTTGTTTGCTAAAATAAATGAGCTAAGGTAGCAGAAAGCCTCGCCGTCACAGGGACCTTTCCATTCAGCGTTCAATCTACGACGGGACAAAGCTTGCATGCATACAAAGGCGTTTGAAACTATTCAGTCAACATGTGGAACTTTGATAAATGTTAGGTAGATACGTGATTTTTATAAGAATTTCTGTTCTTTTGTTTCATTTGGATAACATTTCAACTTTTAGCTATAACAGTGACCGGCGGCTTCGCACGGGTACAATCAAGTTGAAATGTACATAAAACCTTCTGTAAAAAATCTCTAAATGACAGTGAAAACCGTATCAAAATCCGTTGCGTGGTTTAGAAAGAGAAGGCGGCCAAACAGACACTATAAGAATTTAAGACAGGAAGAAATAGCGACTTTATAATGTAAAAATAAAGAAGAAGAAAGACGACTCTACTTAGTTGTACTAAGTAAATATTATTTTCTTTTAATTTCCTTCTGATTTTATCTAGAACTAGCTTTTGCCCGCGACTTGGTACGCGTGGAATTTGGAACACTCCAGATTTTAAGTTAATCCTCTAGCAATACAATTGTGAAAACCGCATCCAGTTTCGTGCGGCTGTTTTTGCGTGATGCGCCTAGAAACATACAGACAGATGGATAAACAAAAATCTAAAGATAATTGTTTTGGCGTGAATTCTTCTTCTTACCCCGAGACATGGTTTTATCACCATAGATAGACCATACCATCCTCCGGTTGTGGTTCCATTTCATCGATAGCAACGTATCTTTTTTTCACTTAAATATAGGTGAATATGGTGAAACGAAGTACATTAGGTGCCTTAAAGACCAGAACAGGGAAAATTTCTTTTAATAAAACGAAACTAGCTTAGCTAACAATCCATCAGCGGAACGTTGGCTTCCGATCTAAATAACCACCTATCAAACATCAATTTTACTTTTCATATTTTTCCAACAAAAATGTTTCCTTGTTAGCTGTAATAGTAGGCTTTCACTAACAATTTTGTGATAGAAACAGCCACGGATTGTCGCGGCCAGTTGTTCGCACGATTGTTTTGTGCGTGAGTAATTACGAGTATACATCGCATTGTGAGCCGTAGGTATACGCAGAGACAGGAAGCCAGTTCTTTGCTATAAAAAGTCAGGCGACGTGAAGCCGACCCAAGGCAGAGCTCATCAAAACTCCTCAACAGCTGTTTTAGACATGCAACTTGCGGCACGTCTTGATCATAGAAGTCCTAATAAGTCCCTGCTTATTAATTATCTAAAGCCAGTTAGTAAGGAGCACACGCTATCAAATGAGATTGATTTGGTTAACAACACGTCTGACTACTAACTTTCAGGAAATCAAAACTCTAATTGCGCCAACATTCCATTTACAAGTTGCCCTCTTCACCTTTTCGCTCTCACAAAAGGGATATTACAAATCAAGGGCTCCCACAAGACTCGAACTTCAAATTTAATGCGAAAGATCGGACCCAAAGGCATTGTATTTTCGCCGCGAACATTTTTATTTCCATAAAAAAGATCCTTGTGTACCTACGTGACCGAGAGAAAAACCGAATGCGTTTAAAAATCTATTCAAGAGAGCGGATAAGGGATAACCGACACTAGTTTAGGTGACGAACCAACCCATGTTTATGCTGTTGTGGTCTGTTTATGAATAACGGTTTTCTTTTAAAGGGGCAACTTAGGCATGCAAGTCACCTGAAAGGAAGTGTTAACCGCGGCCCATAAGAAGCAGCAATTGCAGGAAGCCGCTGATCTGTTGCCGTCTTTGAGGTCCCCATCTCTGTTCCTCCGGATCTCGCCTCCCAACGTACGAAATGCAGTAGCAAACTCCTACTTCGCTTCAGTATTTAGTGAGACTGTAGGTAGGTATATCTGTTAGTAAATAGTTTTATCATTATAAAATAATAAAATATCATATTCTTAACATGTTTTTTGGTTTAAACATGAATTCATAATTATGCGAAGCGCTAGCAATGTAAATAGGTAGTATTGACCTCAGGATATTATATTCTATTTATAGAGCAAGAAACAATGAAGAATTGAAGTCAGACATTTTTGGAACAGACGAGAGTGATAAAAGAAAAAAATCTGGATATGACCGCTTTTAAACGACGCATTGTTCTCAAAAACCCAGTAGGTCATCTTCGGAATCGGAATCTGTCAGAAATTATGCACAGCCGTACCTTTACAACTCTCTAAAGTAAGAAAAACGAACAAATACGTTCTTTGCGGAATTGTAAAAACGCCCTTCTCTCGGTAAAGTAGACTTATGTAAACAACACATAATTATGCAGTGGCGGCGACCGCATGGCACTTTCACTGGCGCAGTCCTATCAAATTCTAATTCACTTTATGCACGCGAGGTCAATAATAAAAACACTTTTATGCATAACTGCGATTTCACGTCGGTTTGTGTGACATAAAACACTGTTTTTTATTACTGTAAAGACATCACGTTTTCCTTACTATGTCACTTATGACTTTAGACATCAAACGAGAGCTACGTATCTAGAGCCAAAGTTCAATTGGTAGAAATCCACAGGAGAGATTTTTAAAGCGCTTTGTTCATAGAAACCTAAATAATAAAAAAAAAAACATCATCATAATATCAGCCGGAAGATGCCCACTGTCCACGGGTATAGACCTTCCCCAAGGATCTCCACGACGGTCGGTCCTGTGCTGCTCGCATCCACCGGTTGCCAGCGATCCTCACCAGATCGTGGGTCCACCTTGTGGGAGGCCTACAACACTTTGTCTTCTGGTGCGTGATCTCCACTTGAGAACCTTTCCGCCCCAACAGCCATCCGTTTCACGAGCAATGAGCCCCGCCCACTGCCACTTAAGGTTAAAAAAAAGGGGTAACATTAAATTGATTCTCATTAAATATTTGAAAGAAAGAAAAAATCTTTATTGCCAACAACAATTTAAACTCAATAACAAGTACATAAAATTGCGGTACAAGAAAATAACTGAAGTTTGGCAATGGGTGCCAGTCTCAGCATGTGTTAGGCTCGGTGCCCGGCGCTGATTTTCAAAAAGGCCCCTAGGGCTGGTTGATCGCAGCCCCAGCCAGTAATCAATTGAAAAAAAAAACTAAACTAAAAAACAAGTAACAATGCTATTACATGTTACATAAACCATATTTAAAAGTTTGAGTCTTGTTTGTGTTTTTCGCGCTGCTCCGTCTAATGGGGTATAAAGTTAACGATCCCAGTCATTGACAGTGCCCCAATAACTGACGTACAGATACAAAAATAACGTAATATACGAATAAAAACACGAGCGTGTCATGCACTTGTACTACCTTACACTGAATTATGACAAATTACATCAGACTAGGCCGTCAATTTTACTGTTCTTGCTCCAAATCTAGTTCAAGCGTTGACGTATTCTTTCAACCTAAAAAAAAAGCTTAACCTCTTAATTACACTTGCGATGTTCCCATCATCTTTAAAGCGATCAAAGTAAGCTATCTGGGCGATTATAATTTTTATAGCCGAAGTGTCGTGAGACTGTTGATGTGACAAAAAATGCAGCTATAAACATCAATTAGCTGAAGAATCGTGCGAGAAAGAGATCTCTTGTTCCGCTAGTTGTGAAAAACTATGTATCATATTTCATAAAAAATGAGGGTTCCGCCTCTAAATAATAAGATTAATAGAGATAGAATATTAAAAAAGGAAAATAAGACATATTTATTAACGGGTATGTTAACTAAAACGTATCGTAACAATATATTTAAATAGAAACAAAAGAATATAATATATCGCTCGTTGTCTCATATGCTGTACTGTAAAAAAAGGATTGCGTATATTTCATTTAAAACTGACAGAGTGCGTTAAATTCTCCTGCCAATTTTATTGAATTTTTACTGTCCATTTTAGAACGTATTTTTATTAAACATGTATGAGGTATTTCTGGTGTGGATTACTCCTTTCCCAACTAAACTATTTTCGGCGACCTATGGCAATGACTTACGGAATGAGCAACAAAATTGTTGACCACTGACACTCTACCACTCTATCTCTTGATAATAGCCCTACGTTTACTCATCATCATCATGATCATCATCATCATTTCAGCCGAAATGCGTCCACTGTTGGACACAGGCTTCCCACAAGGAACTACGTTTACTGACCGCTTAAAAAGGTTCAGTGTTTTATTGTATTTCGCACTATTACTGAACCCTAGCTACCGTGGTCCGTATAATAGAAAAATATGTTGGCAAAAAACTAATTTGATACCAGCGCTTGTTACTCGCATGACGGATTTCCGTGCGGCTCGCCTCGTGATTTAAGTATGATTCACACTCGACGCACCTCATCGATCGAACTGTGCACCTATCACAAATTTTCTCTATACTCGTTAACTCGCTACGTAACTCAGTGCGTCTTTCTCCTACTGGGCTAGTTAGAAAGATACTCACTGAGTTACGTAGCGAGTTAACGCGTATCGAAAAGATTCGTGCTAAGTGCACTGAGCGAAACAGTAACTTAGTAGTAATCATTAAAAATAGCGAATTTTATAGATAGTTCACAGTTAAAGTTTAAGTTTGCATGTGGCTACAATTTGTGGAATAATTTTTAATAGCGGTGTAGTTTGGCTACCTCCGCCCTACTATGTATCGCTATAGTAAGCGACCAGCCTGCGTAGCCGCACATGATGTAGAGAAAGCGTTTAAGCGGATTCTGCCGTACGCCTTTGGAACCGACCGCATTCTGTGGCATACTGCTGAGCCATAGTGCGGTTATAGCCGGCGGAATACGATCGAAGTCGACCGCATTCTGTGGCATAATGCCGAAATAAAGAGCGGCTGTTGCCGTGGAATACGATCTAAGCCGACCGCATTCAGTGGCACGCTGCCGAATCAAAGAGCGGTTGTAGCCGGTGGAATACGACCGAAGCCGGTCGCATTCCGTTCGTCGCGATTCTACTCGCTTCGATTCAGCGCGTTTGGTGGGAATCATGCTTTAAACGGCGAACTATTCAACGGTCGTTTTCAATTAAGGAGGAATTTCACAGTGTGAGTGAAATATGACGTACTCGACATAGTTTTTCCTGCTTACGATTGGATTTATAGCTTTAGGCTTGAGATATGTTGAGAATGTTAAGTAAAGAAATTGGACTTTGTTGTAATCTCTATTGTGAATGTAGGTTAAAGAAGAATAAATCTTACGGGAAGAGTAATACCTACACTCTTAAGAGGAAACACCAAGGTCTAAAGAATTGAAAAATAGGTATTTGTAAAATCTATTGCTGTCGCACAATGCCCGAACAACCCCGCAGAGCGCAATAGAGACAGCCGCAGCTTGGACTGAAAATACCTATTTAAAGTACACAAAATCAACGATTCGTAGACCCCTGATTCCTTCTCCAAAACTTAACCGATTTACCTACTAATTTCATTAAAAATTAAAGAAAGGCTTTGACAGTGTTCCTATGTTTTTCTTTTTTTATATAATCTAGTAAAATATGTTTTCTGAATGTATGAACGCAGCCGAAAATCGGGCCAATTTTTTAGGTTTTTGAATGTTCATATCTCTTTTAATAATTAATTTATGAAAAAAAGGAAAACATAGAGACATGCATAATAGTGGCCATCGATTTTTTGGAAAAAAAATTATTGCTCTAGTGGCATTATCCAGAGAGGAAACAGGGGACGACGTTTGTATGGAAAAACGGCCCTTGTGTTTCCTCTTAATATGTACATGAACCAGGAATGCAAGAGGTGAATGGGTAAATTGTGTACCAGAACGGCTAGCACGCATCCTTATTTTCTCGCTTGTCGCTCAGTGAGTCTCTCTTCCACTAAGCTAGGTAGAAAGAGACGTACTGCGTAACAAAGCTAGTCATGGTGTGTCGTGATAGTCGCACTGTTACCATAAAACGTCGTGAATAGAATTCATATGTTTAATATGGTAGTCCCGTGTTTAGTCAAACTAGCTTTATTGTTTAAATTGCTACAATATTTATCGATGTTTTAATATAATAATCAAATTCAAATACGAGTAGGAATGTCACAATGTACTAAGTACTACGTGTAAGTAGGTATTATTCGTATAACCATAAAACACGATATCTAAAAATTTTCAAGTGTTTCGAGATCACACGGCATAATAAAATCCCAGTTTGGGTTGTTTGAAACAACCGAGGGGAGAATAAAAACAAGAAAAATGGAAAAGAGATTTTTTCAGATCGTAGTCCGTGCGGTTGGCAATTGGTTTTTAAATAGGAGACCTATTCATTTATATCTCAGGGTTTTTTTTCAGCCCTTTCTCATTTCAATTTACCCATTTTGCAAATTAAGCCTTATTGATTCCTATATTATAATACAATTGATTGTATTTGTCAATAGTAGAATAAGTACATTGCGACTCATGTATCAACCTAACATTAACAACTTTCAAACGTGAAAGTCTGTAGAAAATTCCAGCCTAAAAAGTGTTTTCATTATTCACCTTTGTCTAGTGAGATACACTGGCTTGCGCGATGCGATAAAACTCTTGGACCGTCTGGAATAAGTCCTTAGCTCTTCTTATCTTTGAATCTAAGGCCTATAGTTATGCTTAGATGGTTCTCAAGTACAACCGCATACTTAAGTTTGTATTTGATGTTTAATTCCTGTATAAACCAAATGTCAAATGCGATTTTAGATATTTGGAAACTATTACAAGTCTAAATTAACATAATATATAGATGCCCTGATCGATTAACACCAGATATATGCGAAACTATGTTACAAAACTTGCAAACAAGTCTTACTCATCTCATCAGTCATCAAGATTTATATTACAGATATTCGTATTTAAGGAAGGATAACAGGTACCTGTACTGTAACATTTTTGCATCCAAATAGCAATCATTTCCATAATTAAAGTGTTCATCACAGCATGTTGAATGCAAACTGGTTTACATACAAGGAATACCGCAATTAGTTACTTTTTAGACTATTTCGGTGGCATTTAATCAGCATCCTGTCAAGTATATAATTTATCTAGTTCCTAATGACATAATAAGTATGCATACAAATTAATACCACGGCCTTGCACTAAATAAAACCAGTGAAGGAGACGTTTTAAATAACAGTAATTTATTTGGTTGACGAAATATTTATTGTGACATAATAAATTGCTTATCCGCAATCTATCTTTAGATGTAAGTATATACTTAGTCCATGCCGTTCTAAGACCTTCGAAGTCCAGGGACTGTTTTAACATCCTGTGGCGGTTGTGGCAAGTGTCAAGCGATAAAATATAGAGCGGCGATGATAAATGGCAGTTATCTATAGAATAATCTAGATTTTAGAGATCAACAATTGATTGTGTAAACCGATATTCTGATGAAAGCGGGGAAATATCCAATGGCTATTGATAAATGAATTGAGTATTAATATTGTGAAAGTTGTGAAAGACTTCAAAGGTATTCATAGATGAAGGAAGGGTTATGTTTTGAAAGACATGATTTCCTTTAGATTTCGTTTTTACCTAGCTAAATCTAAACGAAATCAATTGTTTCTTTAACTTCTACGCCTAGTTACTATTGCCAGCGCCAGGCATTGCTATGCGATCATAACGTCGAAGTAAATGAATCTCGTATTATTTAAAATAAAAACTATGACTACTCCTAAAATATATTTAAATTCATAATTAATATTAATAAGAGATTCTTACTTTCAGTTTCCGGTGGACATTCTTCCTTGACCTTGGTGATGCCTAAATATTTTTACGATATCCGCTACTTGATTAGTATGTTTATAAAACCGTAGTAATATTAAATAATCTATTAATAATTCATTAATTAATAATTATGTAAAGATGGTAATAAATATAAAAGTGATGTAAATTTCGTGCTCCAATCGGATTTCTAAGTGAAGGCAAATATAAAAGGACTGAAACGGTGGTTTGATGTTCAAGACGAAATTGGATTTTGTTCAACGTAGCGGTTGATATTGGATTAATTGTGGGTAAATTTGTTTAAACTGACGTCTCTAAGCCTGAAATGTTTAATGGTGATCAAATAATTTCTGCAAATACTGACCTAAACATTTACTTAGTATATACTAGCGTAAAGACAAAAACGTGTTACCATTAGTAATCTGTAAAAGTGTCTTATAAAATAATTCAATGGTTTATATTAAAGCGGTAAGAACCTGTTATTCATAACAGGTTACAAGGGGCGATGGCGTTGATTTTGTTTTGTTTTCTTACTATTCAACTGTCGTAATAGATTACTTCCTCACTTGTACACTCAGGACGACTAGTACATTTATGGATATAAGGATTTTGCCAGCTGCTTTTTTAATCCACACAATATGGGGCTCTATTTATTGCCGACCAAAACTAAACTGTCAGATCGCTGTTTATAAAGTAAACTTACTAAGCTAAAATCTTAATTTAACTTCCGCTCAATTAACTGCGGACAAACGGATTTAGTAGCTTTGTTGTTTAAAACACAATTGTATCACGGTTTTAATTATTAAATGGCGTGTCTTATAAAAGTACTCAGTTATTTGTGGTTCCTCAGTTATATGTTAAATCCATAAAATAAAACATTTAAACCAACATTATACATGCACTATAAGTGTGAACGATGCCGTGCTAATACATTATTCAATTTTTCGCCTGCGAATAACTGTCATGCATATGTCCTTTATGTTTGATAGGATCGAAAAATATTTGGAAGAACATTATCGCCCTTTTATTTAGTTTAGCTGGCTTGGGGACCGCTATCTACCAACAAAAACAATATGTAGTAACATAATGTATTGTTTTAGCTACCTTAATCAGACTCCTGATTATATCAGGTGTTATATCTAGACAGTATTGTCACAAAGTAGACCATTATGCACCTATAACCGACACACTCGAAAACTTTGTGTCTATTTTTTAGCCAATGGGCAGTCAACATAATTCATTATCCGTCACGTCAGTCACGACTCAAAAGGGTTTACACTCAGGTTGAATAGAACCAGAAAAACAAGTAACCTTTTACTCGGCGCTAGAATTCCTTGGCATTAGTGTCTTAAAAGACAAACTAGCCTTTACTGTTACCGTTACTCTAGTATTAAAATACTAGAGTAACGGTAACAGTAAAGGCTAGTTGTTCGGTTGATTTTATTTATACTAATGTCAGGCAATATCAGAGGTTGAAGTTACATTTTTGTATAAAGTCTTCTAAAATATTTTACACATGATAACATTACTAAACTGTCGCGCTAAAATAATCATCATTGGTAGCGCATCTGTTGTAATTGTATCTGTTTAAAATAAAACGATATGTTTAACTTTTATCTTTGAAACACTATCACACTGTGCGCCATTATTATTCTGCATGCCTTAGGTATCTCCTTAAGTTCTTGACTTCTTTTTTATTTTGGTTCCCTAACTGATTCTTTAAGATTAAATTACTTTGAATTATAAATATCAATATATAATCAGAACTTAATCACGATATCGGACTAGTACCGCTCTGTTCATCGAGAATATCCATTTGAATCATCATTATAGTTATCATAGTTGTAATATAAATACACATAATTAAATATACATTCGGCGACATGTGGATTGATCAAGTGTTAACCGATACGCTAATGAGGCAACTAATCAGATTAACTAGGCACTGAAACGTAATTAATTACTGCGCAATATGGTGATCTTAAATCGTGAATCGTGCTGAACTTCTTAGCTACCGGTTTAGAAGATGTACACATATAAGTGAGTTGCCAAAGAAAATGTTTTTATTGCAAAGAGATTCTTTTATGCAATTGCTATTTTCAAAGAAATATAACAACGTTAAAGTTTAAACGAGTTGACTGCAGAAAGGGTAAGTTAGTAACCGCATGCAATGTTAACTATAAGTCGATAGAAAAGTCGCGCATTCGGTCGAGTGGTCTGAAAATAGAATAAAAACTCACAAATATCAGTAGACACACACCACAACACTTCTTTTGATTTTATAGACTGTGAGTTTCGATGCCCTACAAAATAGGTACTAATTATTAACGATAAAATAATCTATATTATGTATAGTTCAGGAATGAGCGGGAGACTTCTAGTTCAAAGTAAAATCAAACGTAATGTGTAGCAAAAAGCGACTTTGACATTGATCTTTCGCTTGTTGTCCAACTGTGTGTTTATTTGCAGATATAGTTACATAATAAATCATAGTAGACTCAGTCAATAATATAAGGTCATATTTAACCACTGATGGTGATGGTATGAAAAATGTAGATACTATTATTATGTCTTTTCCTTTCATGAAACAATAGTGTGCCGGACCTTTGGGAAGTGTGCGCGGAACCGAAGCCAACACGTAGAGGCCCTGTTGACAATTTAATGAAGTGTGAGGGCTATACCGAGCGTATACTATCCCTTCTCGAGTTATGGTGGACACACACAGAGACAACACTGCCAGGTGCAAGGACTATAGTGATGAAGGAATCTAAATTAAAGTGGGATATGGGGAGGAAAATGATTGACTAACTACTGGGCTATTGATTCATACAACCGAACGTTTCCCAATAAAAATGTCTCAATTGAAGATGATTTTGAATTAAAAGCCTTTTCTTCAAGCAAACAGCTTTTTCTTAAATTGCTGTGGGTGTTACTGTGTCGTTACTCAGCTTTGTTTTAAGCTTTGCGTCTTTAAAATTCTTTATCCTTCAATTATTTTTGCTAGGCGCATTTAAAAGCAAGTACATAAGCCTCTCAGTAAGAGTCATTGATCCATCATCTAATGACCAGCAAGCTGCTGCTGGTACCTGTATTACGCCGCATAATTTTACGGAAACTCCGTAATGTTATAAATATAGCCTAACCGCACGTTTTCTTCAAGGAAACATGTCATAACGGTACTTTAGACTGTACTTTGTATCTCATTTAGTTACTAGCATTCCATTCATCGAGGCTCATTCTCACTCATTCATCACGAGTTTACTACAGGTCGTTGTGTATTCGTAGTTATATATCAGTTGTATTATCGTAACTAATTGGCATTTGTGTTATAAATGTCGCTTTTAGTATAAACAAGCTTTGTAATTATAGATCTAAAAGAGCTTGTGCTGCTTATAACGTAAAAGGCCATTACCTCATTTGCTTATTATAAGTTGTTTTGGAGATTTGCAATAGCGAAATAAGCCTTTATTACTATTTATCAAATTAAATTTTATTAGTAATGACGCTCTGAAAATGTTGTCACTTTTTGGCATAAATTTGTTTAAGCATAGTATCGATGTCATGCACGCATGAAATTTTTGATTAACTTTTTGCTTTATGCTTCCGTCGTTCTAACTATTATTATTAAATAGATGAAGTTAATAAATAAGTTGAGTTAGATGTGTATTTATTTTATAATTCACTCGATTAAAATAGTATTCGTTGTTATTAATTCCACACTAATTGCATAATAATGCAAATACCAGTACAGTGTTCGCTTGAAATAGTGACTAGTGCTGTGAAATTAATTGCAAAAACTGATATTTCAGGATTTTGGGATAGTACCCAGTAATAATTTAAACGGTTTAATAAATAAATAAATAAATATTTTGGGACAGTCCACACCAATTGCCCTAGTCCCAAAGTAAGCAACTAAAGTTGCTTGTATTATGGGTACTGGACAACGGATATACATACTTATGTAGATAAATATATACTTAAATAGATATGACATCCAACACTCGGGTGCAAACATTCGTATTCATCATACATACATTTACCCCTCCCGGGAATCGAACCCGGAACCTCAAGCTTTGTAGTCAGGGTCACTAACCACTAGGCTATCCGGTCGTCGGTTTATACCACAACAAATCCAATTTCTAACTTTTCAAGTCTAATCTAGTCTAGTCTAGTCTAGTTCACGGGTGGACTGAGAAGACAATAGCCTAATGATAAAAGTTAAATACGCAAACTAGGTACCCAATTAAGAAAGAAAACAACTTTTATTTCAATGCCTGCAAGTAGCGAAACCATAAGAAATGATTATCGCGCAAATTTCAAACAATCTCAGCGGGTCAAAAGTTTACCTGTAAAACCTTTTATATTAAGGTTTGGATGTAGTGTCACGTCAGTAGGTCAGGCTTACGGGCTTTGGCGCACGAGGGATGCGTTCCAATGAGCCGCGACGGTGATTAATGTACCAAGCGACAGCCACTGTGTCTGCAGACCTTATGGAAAACGGGAAGAATGGGGAAACGTTTTTGAAGCTCGAAAAACATACGTTTAGGCTCCATGTTAGGTTTTATAGCTAAAACTTACATCTTCGTATCATCATCTTTCTTTCATGTTAGGTTTTAGAATTTACTCGTATGGCTATTATGTATCTTTCGTGGGGATGTTTAAAATATGTTCTGCAAAATATAATATGTTTTGAATGTTTGATGATGTCATAAAGGGTTACACTAGATAAAATAGTGAACTGTAATTTGAATTAAATACACAGGTAAATACAATTATTTTTACACATACTTAAATGACACGACTACAAATATTACGGCAGGTACTCTTTATTGTACACCACAAACACTAACAAAGGTTGAAATTAAAGAGTAATTACAGGACCCTGTTTCGTATAAAATATTATTTAGTTTGATAACATTTTTATGAGATGGGGCCCTGTATACTAATATTATATTATATTTGCAAGATTAATCAGAAGAAAATTGACTCTATGCCTAATTTTGAAGCGATTGTGAAAAACTAAGCAAAGGCAGGGGGGTTCCACTCCGCAATGTAGGTGCGCTCGTCGCATGTCCTATGGCATAGGTTAATCGCAGTAGGTTGCCGGCTTGCCGCGCGGGCGTCCGCTCACTCTGTATCGCCCGTGGATAGTCTTACAGTAAGCAGCCCAACCCTAGCGGTGCGCCAGGGCATTGCGGGTGGAAGGCGGGCGCGGGAGGCGCCTTCCTTTTGACACATGCCGCCTTGCGAACGTTTATGAAGTAATACGAACTTTATGTGCCTGATTATGAAGTTGGATTTCGTTTAATGGTGGTCGAAAAAGTGAAGTTTCTGTACGTTAGTACTATTATTTATTCTGTGGCAAAGGTACTCAAGCAAACAAGTACCTCCTTTATAACAGTACACCTACCACGAACCTTTTTGACACGCGTTAACTCGCTATGTATTTCAGTGCGCCTCGTTCTAACTAATCCAGTAGAAGAGAGACCCAATGAGTTACGTAGCGAGTTAACGCGTGTCGACAAGATTCGTACTCGATGTACAGAATTGAAAAAATGTATACTTACTTATGTGTACTTTTTCTGTGCATTTAATGTACTAAAAATGTCTGCCGGGTATATTCAACCAGGTATGGTCAGCATCATATAAATATATATACGTTACCAAGACGTTAAAAATATCTATATACCTTCATGCCACTAAACATAAGGTCGATGTATATATATTTATACAACTGACTGTACCTAGTCAACGCAAGCAATCACGAGTAGTGTAACCAAATGTTTTATTGTAAGGAACAGTTTTTGTACTCGCATACTCGCTATTCGACATATTTACTGCTGTAATGTTCGAGTTACACGTCAATGCCCAAGTTGAGAACTTGGTTTTACAAAACATTTTCTGATCATAATATACTACATACACGAATCACTTAACTCTCTATAAAATAAAAGTCTACATAACAAATCCCTATCTCAGAAAACCGTCAGTCGAAAAATATGGGAAACACTTATCAGCCGAGCTCGTAAAATTGGAGACAAATTTTGCAGAGCAAATATGAGTCACTGGGTACTTTGTTTATGTTTAATACAAGCTTGACTTTACGACGCCTTTGGATGTAGTTAAAATAACCGATTTTCCTTTTACATTCGGAGCACCTCTTCAGAGGCACAAAGAAAGGTCACGAACTCGTATTTCATATCGGATTAGATAAAAGCAGCCACACTCGGGTGACAAAGACTTTGTGCTTGTATTTGTGGGTTCGATAACAAAAGGAAGGTGTGATACCGGATCCCAAATTGATCAATAGAAATGGCTAATGCGTGAATCACTGGATAGTGTTATTTTACTTTACATTCTCGCTTTTCTAGTACGATCTAGCTAACAAACTGGAACAAATTACCTTGCTAGTCTGCGAAACCGAGGTTGGTTGGTTTGGCGGAGTAGCAAGGTTATTTGCCCCAGTTTGTTGATATGGACCTCCGCAAAGTAAGGCCTGAATCTATTAATTACGATCTAGTTGTCATTTACCGCCGTTGCTGAATGTTAAACAGCTTTGGAATATAAATATAAATAAATAAATATCTTGGGACAATTAACACCAATTGACTTAGTCCCAAAGTAAGCAACTAAAGCTGCTTGTGTTATGGGTACTAGACGACGGATATACATACTTATATAGATAAATATATACCTCAATACATATAACATCCACGACTAGGGCACGAAAATTCGTATTCATCATACAAACATTTGCCCCTCCCGGGAATCGAACCCGGTACCTCAAGCGTCATGGTCAGGGTCAATAACCACCAGGCTATCCGGCCGTCAAAATTCAGTTCAGTTCTATAGTGGTTGTTTCCCAGTAGCCAGTTGCGTTTCAACCAGGGTAGTACCAACTTTCATAGAATACCACGGGTGCGAAGTAGTAGCTTGCTACTACGTTTGGAACGGTGAGTGATAGATCCAAAGGCCCGTGAGGAGCCGAACCTACAAACCGGAAAAGGACCACTCGAATCAGCGACACTTTTGGGGCAACTGGTACCCAAAGACCACGTCCCATTAGGTGACCCGCATGGTCGAGTAGGAAAGCGATCGAACGTAAACAAACGTTCAAAACCTAGAGTGATACATTAGCTTTCGATATACCTTATTCTGCGGTCCTAACATTTTAGTTTAACGCCTCCCTGCGTCTCTGTCTAACTAGTGTCATAAGAAAGGGACGCACATAGAGATAAACTAAACTTGGCCAGTCATGTTAGGGCCACTGGAGGTACATCGCAATTACCTATGCATTTGTATCTTTGTCTGTTGTGAACCCGTTTACAGAATTGACTATACAATCTCTAGTTCTTTTACACTGGCTCATTTATCATCTCGAATATCGTAGCATGAAATTGTATTCCTGACACTTACACTGTTTGAATTCATGTTACCAAATTCAAGCCAATTTCTCCTTAATTATTTCAAGCCGTGAATTGTTTCAATAATGTAGAGCTTAGTTTTAAAAAAGCAATTTACTGTCGCGTCGAGACCATTTCAAAGTAATGTCGACATCCTAACATTCTAAGGTCAAGTTTATTAGGCTTCCAGCCACACACATACCCACACATATATAATAAAATTTTAATTGACCGATAGACAGAAGACATGAATTATTAAAAAAATATATATATGAGGGGTCTTTATAAGAGTCATAGAAATCAAAACAATTATCTTTAGAATTTGTGTCTGTCTGTCTGTATTATACGCGCATCACGCAAATACTACCGTAAGAAATTGCATGCGGGATCAAGTTTAAAATCTATCTACAAGTTTCATTTTGATACGCCTTATTGAAACCGAGTAAGATATCAAATTCCACACGAAGTCACGGGCAAAAGCTAGTTACATATATTATCATTTATATACCCATCACCATCACCTGCGGACTTCAATAGAACTTTTCCCTTCAATTTATGGCGGTTCGGTCTCCAGGTTATTTGATGCTCTAACGCACTCGACCCTAAATCCAACGTGTGATCTGTCGAATGGATGAATCGGCTCCGTTCTATTGCTAACCCTACCTTTTATCATTCATTGGCTGATTATTCGAAACGCGTGCATGCTCCAAACAATTTTGGCAATTTGTGGAGCTAAATAAATGAACGACTTGGATGTACATACCTGTTTAAGTATTTCATAAAATATGTCACTTACTTTTTTGACACAACTAACGATGCTCAATGGTTAGCTTGCTATACCGGATGAATGTTTAGGCGCTGCAGAAAGGCGATGTTTACGTAAATGTTTATTTTTAAGTATTTTTAATTTTTTGAAACTTGTCTTGTTCTATGCATTTCATTGTCTTGCTTGCATGAATTGTTTGGAAAAATACGAGTTAAAAATATAAAAATATTTAGATTGACATGATCTGTTAACGATACTGGCTGCGGCTATGAATACACACGGGATTAATCTCAATTTTTTGCGCATTTGAACTTTAACTATACAAAATTATTTCTGTCCTTAAGTATCAATTATAGTCAGGGTATATTTTTGTTTCCATCAATATTGCTATGTAAAATATTCTAGGAACATTCTCAAAAACCACAAAAATTTTCGCCATTATTTTCACCTTACATGACACTGTCGGAACTGGAGAAAATATGGTGCGTATGCATAAACTAACCTAAAAATAAGAATGAAAAATTATGAATTCATAATTAAGACTCGCTTTCAATGCAAGTGGCCTCTGCAATTTAATTACACTCCTTCCTTAAGTCTTAGGAATGCGTTATACAATTTCGCGTGGGAATACACCGACCTCCGAAATACTGACACAGTGTCCCAAATGTGTTTCATTGTTAGCGATTAGGAAGCAAGAGTTTACTTTTACTGGCTCGGAACGCAGTCGTACACGCACGCAATCACTTTCGACTTTCTGCGCGGGCACCGATGCTACCCAATGCGCACGACAAACGATTTTTTATCATTCTCCAACTAATACGATCATCGCAGGAATTTATTGGAACGGATGGACAAATAGTAGTAGAAAGTAAAAGTAGTCGTTTTAGGTCAACAGGAAAATCGGTAATGACACACGCTGATTAATGAGGAATTGTAGTTTTATATTGTGCGAATGTGTAATTGAGTTAGTCCGAACACTTCCAGTGTTACAAGAGGAACTTGACCGCGCGAGTTTGTTTCTAAACAAGTTTTCGATTGTTCTTTTTCGTCGACTTGAAGTCGACTTTGACTTGTGACTTAGGTTATGTTTTGATTTTTATTGCATCTTTTTTTGGATCGCATTGATTCATTTTAGACAATGCACATGACTCTTTTTAGACCTTATTTTTAAAATAGTTTTTTTACGTAAAATTATATTGGCACGTAGATACTTATTGATTTAATATAAAAAGAATAGTTTTTCGTGTAGAGAAAGACTGAGTTTTAATTTAGAATTCATCCAGTTATTTTCTTAAGACCTGAAATGCTTGTTTTGATTTACAGGGATATCCGTAAGATCATAATAAAACAAAGACATCACCA
Source organism: Ditula angustiorana (assembly GCA_963691745.1). Taxonomy (NCBI): domain Eukaryota; kingdom Metazoa; phylum Arthropoda; class Insecta; order Lepidoptera; family Tortricidae; genus Ditula; species Ditula angustiorana. Next base: position 5,875,330 of record OY829490.1, on the reverse strand, counting down.
TAATGCTAGAACTAACTATTTCTTCCAACCTCTTGGCATTGTCTGTAGACTCATAACAGTATCAAAGTGCGATAAATTACTTTACCATGACGGCTCGAGCTGTAACTCAGTTCATTGATCAACATCGCTGTTAAAATAAACGTGACTTATAATAAGATACTTGCCATGCTTAATGGCAAATTAAATTTAGGTTAGTTTAATGCGGTAAACATATAATGCAAATATGGTTGATAAACAATAGACCACCTTTAGAGAATAATAATAAGTTATAAAATCGATAGACGCAATTGACAAAAGATCTCTAATTAACATTCTAAAATTGCTGACTTTTCTTCAATAAACATAGATCACTCTGACTAAATATCAATAAAAAAAATAGTTTGAACTATATCCGTTCCAAATTTGATCCAAATCCGCCCAACTGTTTCAGCTCGAGGAAGTAACAAAAATTTAAACCACACACAAACTTTCAACTTTATAATACTACTAGTGTGATTAGTTTTGTTGTGTTTATATACGGATCCGTATTTAAATTGGTAATACGTGAAATTTATGCAAGCGCCTCATTTCCTTCGTAGGCGATAACTGTTTCATTGCCGTAACGCACGAGTTTTCGTTTCGTGTTTATTCCAGTTTTTTGCGAACTAAAATAATTATGGCCTATTTAACTTGGCAAGTAGGAAAGTTTGCTTCGCTGTGACTTGCTGACTTCAGGATTGAATTATTTCCATGCAGGAAAATAATTTGCCTTTAACGACTTCGTGAAGTCAAGGAAAAGTTTTACGCCGAACAATTTGTTGGCATAACGGGTTGGGTTAAAACATTTTTAATGAGAAATATAATCTCAGTATTTCTTCGTTTTTCAAATTTTAATGGGATTTCAAATAACGTGGTGAAAGAGCAAATATGCAATGAGTTTTTAAAGTTAAAACGCATTGTTACAATGAAATAAATGTTTATTTCGGACAGTACAGGGGTAAGTAAACAGAACAATAATTACAATAATATTAATGCAAACGAATCACTCGCGTATTTTAAAGTCGAGAATTTTTCCGACATGTTTCGGACCAGTCCGTGGTCCGTGGTTCAAAATATGTGAGTTACAATAGTAATATATACTTATGAACTAGTGTTAGGATGTATATTGATAATTACTACCACAGTTTTTTTTTATTAAAGAATAAAATTGCCGTGCAGACCAACCTTGTAAAAGAACTACCAACATTGCCCGACATTGAAGCATCTAAGGAAACTAAAATTGCTAAGCTAATAATTTAGCTAAGTGCTACTGTTGTGATCGTTCAACTTAAGAGCCTGGGAACTAGGCCAACTAGGCCCTGACGGCATTCGCAAAACCTGCTGCTTTCAAAGTTTGCACTACATCGTTAACATTTATTTAATGAACAATATTTATATTTTTTAATTATCTTTTTTGCTGAATTATTACGTAGTCAGAGATGAGTAAACTGAATCAGGCTACGATCGTGACCGAGTTGGCATTTATAGTAATTGATCTGTATTTTTCTGACTTGTTTTAAAATCACTTGTTGAATCTAATGGTTTTTTAAATGTTGATATGATGAAGTTTTAAAAGTATAATTAACTACAAGTTGAAACGTTAAGCCTTGTAATAAATGTTCAGGCATTTGTTTCATGTGCACTCGCATTTCAACGCCAGCCGAATTTCGCCATCAAAGTATCACGAAACTATGACTTGTCATTTTAGTTCGATGCAAGTTTGAAGAAATATTTACTAAACTGTTACTCGCAGTTTAGTGACAGCATATGTCCTTGGGTCAAGAGGATATTGGATAACTATTTAGTCCCTAACTTAGGTATTGAATGTTGTCCGCTCTATGTTAGCTGGCAACTTGCGATAACTATCAGAATACTCTAGATGTTTCGGTTTATACTTACAAGTGATTTTGGATCCCTTGAGCTAAATAGTTTACGGATTGTGCGTGGTTATTTGACTTTGGAATTTGTACAACGTTTGTAAGCTTTGTTAAATCTTGATATATATGGCTAATAACCCTTTTACTTGACTACTGTACAGAGTGTATAGTAAACTAACCACAAACAGACATGCATTTGGTCATGTTTTCACATTATTTAATTGTGCTCGGTGAAAGAGAAAAATAAAAAATTAAGATTTTGAGCATAAGTAGGTAATAATGGATCTTACGCGGTAGCCCTTTGACTATATTGTAATAACCTTACATATATTTTAAACCTAGCCTTCAAGGGGACTATAAATATTTAACGCTTTCAATTCAAGTCATTACCGTTCAACATCGCAATCTTTTTGAACGAACAATGAATATCAGTGTGAGTAATATAAAGTACAATTATGAAAAATTAAATAACGTCTCCTTGACCTTTGAGAACGGGGTGGTCATTAAATCGTTCCCCTTGCGGTAGGTTAAGTATCCACTCAGAATGAAAGCGTGAGTGTATTTTTGGACCTTATCAAAGAAGATTATATTACGGAGCATTAAGCTTTAGTTTAATTAAATTTGTCCTTATGCTCGATTCCCTTGCTTATTGTGGGCTTAGGTATTTAAAATTGTTTTTCAACAATTTTAAAAACTCAATTCCACAATTAGGCGGCTAGACGAAATTCAAAAAGTCATTCGTATTTCACGCTGGATGAAAACTTTATATAAAAAAGCCCAAAGAAAGGTTAATTCTTTAGATTCGTCCAAATCCAAGAAAATCCGAGAAAAAAGGGAACGTAATCCAGCCCCGGGAGCCGTGTTTATTGAAGTAGATAATTACAAACGTATTTGGGGGATTTTTTCCTTCGCCATGAATGTCACATCTATTTTGCAGGCATCATGAAAAAACTTGGAAAGCTTGTTAATCCGTCAGAGAAATGATAATAATATTTTATAGGTACGTATACAAATGTTGGTACCTATTATACACCTTAATGACAGAAACGCTTGGCCTAGAGTTTCAAGTGAAACATGTGTTTATTTAAATTGTATGCCTTTTGACGACGAAAAAGCAATTTCTGTAAGAATCCTTCGTAAATAGATTACATTTTATCTTTATCGTTATTAATAGTATTTTATGCAACTGCTATATAATGAGAGGCCTTAAAACACACTCGTGTTTTAAGGCCTAATTATATACAGTTGCATACATTACTTTATCTACACATAATATCATAACTGCAAAAAACCGTAACAACAAAAAACCAACAAACTAGTAATGGCGGCCATTCGATTTGTATGTCAAGACGAACGTTTTTTTAAATCATAAACAAACGAATGATGTCCCTATTGTCATGTCTGTAGAGATCAAAATGTCGTGCGTTTAAATTGAAAAATCATACTGAGTTGACGTTTTGTACAGATAACTGTTTTAATATCTATGGATACTAGAATAGAGACCAACTTGAATGTTGACAGCAGTTCCAAATTTAAATTCATAAAGTCAGAGATATCGATAATGTGATCACCAATAAACACAGACTACTAAGAGATACTACCCAATAAAGAACTGATTTACCCACTACCACAGACGACAAAATTCTTATAATAACATTGGTTGTAATAATGCTGGTCATTTTCTATGGTTTTTGAACGCGTTATCGAGCAATTATGATTAGTGGAAAGTCAAATTGTTAACGATAAGCTTTGTCGGTTGACGATCCGTCTCGATCAGTTTCAGATTTCAATTGCGTTCAATTAATTTAAGAAGAGAGCTCAAATTAATGACTTAGCCGTTTTACAGTTGGCTATAATCGGGTTTCGTTAGTACTTTACATCCGCAAAATCCCTTTTTTAGAGCTCCGTAACAAAAATGTGCAAAACGGGACCTTATTACTCAACATATACCGTCCGTCCGTCTATGGCTCTTATCTCTTAAACTGTAATAGGACATTTTCACAGAAATTATAAGGGCGGATTTAACAAACAATGAAATATAAAAATTAAGGGGTAATAAAATACAAAGAAACACCTAAAACTGTTTTAGTCAAAGTCAAAGTCAGAATTTAAAATAGATTTATTCAGATTAGTCCCGCAGGAAGCGCTTATGATTATCAATGGCAAATGTTATACGTTATTTAGGCATGACTCGTTTAAATTTGTCTTTTTAATTTCACATGTAGATTTAATTATTATAGATATTTTTGTCACTAAATTATAGTGATTTTACTTTTGACGTATCAATACTTTACTGTTGTTTTTATTGTTGCAGCAATCGTCCTCTGCGCTCGCGCAGCTGACGAAAAAGAGACAAAAGTAGCGGCAGAGCCTGCACAGAACAAGGACAAACGACAAACGCAAGATGAGGCTGTACCGGCTCACCTCATTTACAGGACGGCTAGAAAACAGGTAAATTATGTACCTAGTTTTTACTAACAAGGACTCTCTATATCCGGAGAAATGTAAAGGTTATAAATTGAACTATTAGAATGTACGAGTATAACTTACTATTACTAGTAGAAACCACCAGATAACATTTAAATCTTTTTTGTATGCAATAAAATTAAATAAGTAACATATTAGATGCCAGATAAACACGTATGCATGCTTCCGAAACAAAAACAGGGACTTGTAGAAATAAAAATGTTTTTGATTAACTATCATTATTTTTGAAATACCAGGAGCAAAAAAGATGGAAAAAATATATAAATACATATAGCGACAACCCAGTATGTAATTATATACGACTAAACTAAAAACTAAACACTAAAATAAAACTTACAAATAGAATAGTTGTTCCAAATCGCTGCCGGGTGGTGGATTGCCCAGGAGGCTTTGCCATATTATTTGAGCAAGTAATCACCATGCCCTGTGGTCACCCAACGCTTCTCTAAGTTTCGTTTTTTAAATATTTAAAGTGCCAAACCCCCAAAGCCCAAAAGCCTTGGAGCCGTTTCGACCCCAAACGGCTCCAAGTTATTAAGTGCAGCAACAGCTTAAGACTTAGAGGTTTCAAAATTCCTATCAAAACCCTGTATCAGGTTACCTAATATCGCATTATGACTGTTACCTAGGAGTTTGGGCAATGGCAACGGGCAACTGCTAATGTCCTCAGTATCGCCCTTTCACTTTTGTGCCCTAGATTTCGTCACAATCTAGCCAGTGCTTTATTCCAGCGGATATGCAAAGCTTTGCCACGACATCTGCTTTGTATGTCCGTAATCGATATAGGAATGGCGTGATTTTATGTTATTCAAAGTTGCTTGAATAGGCACGGGAGCAGAGCATTAGGCACCGAGCCTAATCTAGATTTGATTCGCGATGGTCATAGGTTTGAATTTAAAAACCTTATAAGATGGGCCCAGTCATTGACAGTGATCTAATAATTGACGAGAAGATACGTAAACATACGAGTAAAAACGAGACAATAATGTTTACTACTGGTAAAAACAATGCGCATATCAAGCACTGGTACAGTTACCTTACGTAAGTTCAATTTACCTTATGCCTACTTAAAAGCATCAAAAACACTGCTTGCGCCGAAATAATTGACATTCACCAAGATTTGATTATTAAAGTTAGTATCAGGAAGTAAGCTGTACATAATTGATTATCTTTCAAATTCAAAAGTGTGTGTGTGCGGGTGTGTGTGTGTTTTCTTCTTTTTCAACAAACTACAAGACATTTTGTGAATGTGGTTTAATCTTCAACATCTTTAATGTAGATCACAAAAACGTATAATATAAGTTGATGTCCCTAATCACTTGTTCCTTAGAGAAAGGCTGTGGCACAAATCGCGTTATGAACAAATCGTTTTTCTTTCTATTCTGCGGTTAACGCCGCGAACTAACGATAAACCTCAGTCGTTAATTTATTTTAGTAAAAGTCCATTTGATGTTGTTGTTGAGAATTAAATTACTAGTTCCATGAGTTGACCTAAACAGTAATCAGTAACATAAAACGATTGTACACTAACTACACAAACAAATAAAACACAGCCAGCGGCTCTTACATTGCTGCTGTCAGTCAGTAAGCCATCTCTCAGTTCTTTTAAGCTTTCGCGATTTTCACACATATTTATAACATTATCGGAACTTTAACGCGATAAAATTATAGTGTTAATTTACCTCGACGTTTAGGCCGTTGAAACACGGCCGAAACGTCGAGGTAAATTAACAATAAAATTTTATCGCGTTAAATTCCCGATAATGTTATAAATATCTCTCAGTTCATCCCTTCCTTAAGACCTTGATTACCTTATTTAAGAATAATAATATATTTGTACTACTATTTGTGTAACTAACACTGTGCCAGATTTCTTACACAAATTAAACCGTGTCACCTACACTATAGGCTAGGCCTGTCCCGCAAAGTCACATACCAGCGAAATACAATTCTTACTCGAAGCATTATACATAATCATATGTTAATCGTTACCTATTTAGGCAAATAATATAATATTATATTACTTGTATATTATGTATTGGTAACGATTAACAAGCGTTAAAGTATTTTTATAGTAGAGTCAGAGACAAATAACCATGGGTATAGTATACCTTCAGGATCAGCTCTCTCCTTTTCTAATTTATCTATGGATAGTTAACTACTACAGGATAAAAGTTATGAATGTGTCCGTCATATTAAGATCACAGAGATGTCTATTAAAAGCCAGAGAGCTCTTAAAGACACACTCACTCACTTGGCAAAAGAGTTTAGTACGTACAGTCAACCAATTTAATTCATAGGCCACTGTAGAACCTTTTCACATTAAATGTCGCAATATCCCAGCGATGACACATTGCGACAACGTTCTACAGTGGCCTATGAATCTAATTGAGTGACTGTACGTACTAAAGTTTTTGAACTTTTTCAATGTTTAGCTATTGCTGCTACTACCTTTAAAAAAAAACATGGCACCAATTCTAAATATCGACCAAATGGATTTTCACTCAATAAACAAAAAAGACGGTTTACGAGATAAACCGTAAGGGCCTTGGGCTTAGGGTAATAAAGAAGATTTAAATGAATTGGTTTGGTTTGTGGAATGGTGTCGTGAGTCTGTGTAACAGTAATCATTTAGAGCGGTTACACATGACGACTTTTTGCAGCGATGCCGTCGCGATACAGTAGGGATCCAGTAGCGATACGGTCGCTAATCATCCAACTTTACACACACGCGTGACTTAAAGCAATGATACAGCTGCAATCGCTGTAAAAAATTGTCCTGTGTACCCGCTCTTATGATTGGTAATGGTATAGGATTAAGGCATACGGGACAAAAAGGAATCATTATTTTTATACGATAAAGAAGAAAAAAAATCCAAATTTCATCAAATAAATTTTATAAAGTACATTAGCTGTTGTGAATATACGCTAAGTTAGAGTAGAAAAAGATCTTTAATGTAAAGAATTCAATTTACTTTCACGGATTAATTCGGCTCAAAGCTCTTGGCAGCTTAGACGCTCTGACTTGCGAATCTGGTGACCTTAATTAACGGTATGCGACCTTAATAAAAACATGAATTTATTCCTGAATAGAAAATGTAGCTACTTCCGAATCCACTTAGCAACGTAGTTGATACTGATACAAGAATCTTGGGTTAATTTACATCAATTCTTGTACTAGAAGCACTCACCAATAAATATGCATGCTTAGTATAAAATAAATATATATAAAGTCACACCTACTTTCGTGACATCCGTGGTCTCTACCTACCCCTCCTGGACAGGCGTGACTTTATTTATATATATATTTAAATTTGTGGATGTATATTAAATTCATGTTTGGGTAAAAAGATTCATACTTATAATACTAAAGTTTGCCACTTGCAGGAATCGAACCCTCATCCTTTAATTCCGTAGTCAAAGTCACTAGCAACTAGACGATTCAGACGTTTTCAGGAATCAGAATTTGAATGTAGAGCACGACAACAATATTTTCGTGTTCCATTATGTATGCATTAACGACATTTTTTACGGACACCTTCCAGGCAACTCGAGTTTTATGTGGGAATCTCCCTTCATGGCTCCGCAACCATGAGGGACCTACCAGATAATTCGTCTAGACCTTTCTGCATGTCGGACACAAGGTGGGGGGCGCCATTCACATAAAAAACTAATTGACTGAATAATTATCATTTGTCTTTTACGTATCTTTTCTTAATGGCAATAATTATGTGCTTTTAATGTAATACTTACCTATGTAATTGTAGTTACGAGCTTCGATCACAAAGATATCAGCACAACAGATGAAGGAAGTAATGCTACATTATTACATCAACCACTTGCTATCATGTCCACACCACTTAGTTTATTTCTAACACGATAAAATTTAGCCCAGTTAGTTACGCAAACCCCTAATAAAAGTTGTAGATCTACATCGAATCACTCACCAACCTCATTATATGGGTTATCTGTTATCGCCTATCTTATATACACATTGTTCCTATGTGAAGTCTTCACACGGACCATTGTTTCTTGTATAGTGCGTTGCAAAAGTAATTAGAAGATAGATTCGCGTAATATCAAATTAGCTTTTTGATAAAATCCGCAACCGAGCATAGAATTTATATCTTCTTTTGTACCCAAGGCGGAAACTAACCGGTATTGTATTTCTTTTGATACGTTGGTAATCGAAACCACGTTTAGTTTACAAAAGATATAAGGAAAATTAAAAATAGAAGACAATTCCCAGCCGTCTACAGATCTTTGAAACCAAATATTATTTTGTGTTTGTTTTCATGTCATTGCGATAATATAACAACAACAATATTCATTCTCATTCTGTGGGTGATGCAGGTGAGCAACTCATCGATTCTCTCACAAAATTGGTTAATAGCATGTACGCGGGTAATATTAACCCCGAAATAATACCTATTTTATATGGTGCTAACCTCATTGCCCTCACTAAAAAGGACGGAGGAGTGAGACCAATTGCTGTTGGTTCAACGCTCCGACGTCTTGCATCTAAAATTGCAGTTCGGCATATATTACCTAAACTACAGCCCCTTTTTGAACCCGTACAATTAGGCTTTGGCGTAAAGGGGGGGTGTGAGGCAGCCGTCCATGCCTTGCGTACCTACCTTTCCCAAGGACTATGTGACGTTTTAATCAAAATTGACGTGAAAAACGCTTTTAATTCGGTAAATAGGGATACCCTGCTGTCAGAAATAAAACACAACGTGCCAGAAATCTATAACTACCTTCTCCATTGCTACGCAGACCCAACGAAATTGCTGTACCGAGCAAACGAATTATCATCAGAAGTCGGTTGTCAGCAGGGGGATCCCCTCGGGCCAGCCATTTTCAGTCTGGCTATAAACCCTATCATTCAAAATTTAAAATCAAAATTTAACGTCTGGTACTTAGACGACGGAACCCTTGGAGGCGATGTGGACACCGTTCTCGCCGACCTTTCGTGCATTAAAAGTAAATTCAAATCTATCGGTTTGGATTTAAACTTTAGTAAGTGTGAACTTTTTATTCAAAATTCGAGTTGTAATTTAGATGATTTGAAACAGAAATTTTGTGAACTGGCTCCCAATATAAAAATCGTTGACAGAACTTCCCTTTGCCTCCTAGGTTCTCCTATTTTCGAAGACTCAATTCCGGACCACATTCAAAATTCGATTTCCAAATTCCAAAATTATGCAAGCCGACTTCGTGAAATAAGTCCTCATTTTGCACTTATGATTATAAAATTTTGCCTTTTCGTTCCAAAATCTACATACGTGCTCCGCTGCTGCCCCTTTTGGAAACACCAAAATCTTTTGGCGAAAATGGACGACTTGATCAAAAGTCATTTGGAATCAGTTCTTAATATTCAGCTTAGCGAGCAGTCCTGGACTCAAGCATCCCTTCCTATCCGGTACGGTGGGTTAGGGATACGCAAAATTTCTAGTGTAGCATTACCCGCTTTTCTGTCGTCCATCCATAGTTCTGCCAGTCTCGTAGGTAAAATCCTAAGGGCTTTCCCTATAAACTATGAGACTGCGGGTATGGAGGATGCTAGAAACGCTTTTTTGATGGCTTGCCCGGGGAGCAAAATTCCCGATAATCCAAATTTACAGAGGAGCTGGGATGACGCATCGAGTAAATTTACATACGACTCCATTCTGAGCCGCAGCTCAAACTCCGACCGTGCAAGATTGCTGGCGGTGGGAACCAAGGAAGCTGGGTACTGGTTGCACGCCCATCCATCTCCTAACACCGGCACTTTCTTGGTTCCCGACACCCTCCGTCTGGCAGTTTGTCTGCGGCTCGGAATCCCGGTGTGCGCTCCACACACGTGCCCCTGCGGCACTGATGTCGACCGGTTAGGACACCACGGCCTTTCATGCCAAAAGAGCGCAGGCCGCTTCTCAAGACATGCTGCGCTTAACGAAATTATCCGCCGCTCTCTTGCCACCGTGAATGCGCCGGCTCTCTTAGAGCCAGCTGGCATCGCGAGAGACGATGGCAAGAGACCGGACGGAATGACCTTGGTTCCGTGGAAGTTGGGACGGGTGCTAGTGTGGGATGCAACCTGTGTAGACACTCTGGCCCCGTCTCACCTCCATGGAACTTCGGTTAAAGCAGGCGCAGCAGCTGAAGCGGCCGAAAAGCTCAAAAGTAACAAATATAGGGGTCTCGACTCCGAATATAACTTTATTCCATTCGGAGTCGAGACCCTTGGTCCGTGGGGTCCTAGCGCATTAGGCCTCTTCAAAGAGATCTCGAAGAGGCTGGTCGACGTCACAGGTGACCGAAGAGCTGGCAGCTACCTCGCACAACGTATAAGCTTAGCTATACAGAGAGGTAATGCTGCCAGTATCTTCGGTACTATGCCACGGGGGCCTTCTTTTTTTGATTTATTTTAGTTATAATTTTAGTACTAAGGTTTAGTTTTTATGTAGTTTGTTTGTTTTATTATATCTATGTTGTGGTTGTCAATAAATTGGAATAAAAGACAATAGTAATTACTTTCTATGGATTCACACAAGCAAACAAAAAATTAAATATAGCGGACGCGCGCGACTTCGTTCCGTAAAATTAGTAGCCTATGTCCGTCAGGAATTCTGTAGCTTGCTATCTGTAAAAGTATTTTTGAAATCGGTTCAGTAGTTCCAGAGATTACCCCCTACATACAAACAAGTTTACCTCTTTATTATATTAGTGTAGATTAGTGTAGATAAATAGTAAACGTAGTAGTAGATAGTAGCCCCTAAAAGCCAAAACTGCAATGAACTTAATAAAAACAGAGCACATTTACAGAAGTATATATGTAAGACCCATCATTTGACACATGACAACACCCATATAATGTGAAAATGTGCATTATCCATTGAAATTATAAATAAAATATTCAACAACTTTTGAGCTTCACAGAAACCTAAAAGCTATGTATATGCTCTTTTAAGGTGCAACTAAGTGGTTATTACATTTATTTCTATCGTAATAATAAAGTATTTCATACTAAAAACTCAACACGTAAACAGTTACATATTAAGTTTTTTTTTCTTAAACTTAGTGTAGTGACCAAGTTCTTCTCTTCGATTCAAATTAAATTTTCGTAAATTTGTTGAAATCGATTAATTTATTACAAAATCAAAAAGATATCAAATCATTAAATCAAACATTAAAATGAACCAAAAAAATCCCTATGGCTAAGAACGTGCCATTTTTAACCGACTTCAAAAAAAGGAGGAATATGTTTCGCGATTACTCGAAGACGGCTGGACCGATTTGAAAAATTCTTGTTTTGATTGAAAGGGTATACTTCCAAGTTGGTTCCATTTTCATCAGGTCACGATCTGGTGGTGGGATCCTGGAGAAATCGAGGGAAATCTTTAAAAAATGCACGCCTGTAGCGATTTGGATATTTTTTTTATAGTAACTTGTACTTTTGTTCTCGGAAAACTGGAACTGATAGTGAATACAGACGGCCTCTGAAACTACTCAATAATAAGTAGGTATTTCACGGGTGGCGCGCGGCTATTTTAATATAGTTGCTAAGCAATTTATGCTAATTGCAATGCATTTGGTCCAGTGAGGCTGATGGTGAAGAGGTGTAATTTTTGAATCTCATCAGTTGACTAAAGCTCACAAAAATGGCCGAATCTCTATGGAAAACGGCCAGTTTGTTGATGAGCTTTAGCCACCCGGTGAGATTCAAAAATCGCACTCCAGGAGAACTCCTCAAGAATTAACGTCCCTGCATTGGGAAAAGCAATATTTTGTAAAGGGTGATGAGCAATTGACATACCCGTGTAACTTAGATAAACAACCAGACTCACTAAAAAGAGAGAAATGGTTTTATTCATCGAATTTTGAATTTTCAAAGCATAGATTTTTGAACGAAACAATATCATATTATGGTGGCGGAACCTGCACGAAGTTCTATCGCCTTAACTCAAATAAAAATATTTTTTTAAATCGTCACTATAATCGGTTGCAATAATCTGTTACCCTTAGTAATCGGTAGATACGTTAATCGCCACGCCTTAGCCTCATCACTATAAACATCAATGGACAAGTCTCAAATATTGGGTCTTACATATATTCTTCTTTAAACATTCACAGCGTCGGGCTGTGAGGAATTGAGGATACGGCATTATTCTTCGAGTTGTCTTTGTGCCTAAAATTTAAATTTAATGATATTAATATGATTGTACTTACCTATAACACTAAACATTCAAAATCGAAGAAAATTGAAGCGGTTTACAGTTTGAATGGGAAGTTCCTTTAACTTTAGGATAGGTAAGTTAGACATGCCTGGCAGTCTAGAATAAGTTTGAATTGAGAGCTAAAGTTTTAACTATTCAAGTGCTGCATTAAGCATCAACTACCGGCAGCTTGCCAAGTGCATATTTAGACTAATTTTCGAATGCACACTACAAAATACTAAATATTGCCATGCCATTTCATGCCAAGTGTCCGATTTTTTTTAAATTAAAACAAAAAATATTTGTTACGGTCCTTAAGTTTTGTGGACAAAATACTAAAGTATTTATTTTCCTTTTTATGACTCATGTATAAACCATCTTGACTGATTTAAAATCCATAAACTCTTAATGTACAAGAAGAAAAGTCTTATAAAGATGTTTATTTAGGTATCCTCACTAAGCCATGACGATTTCTACAAAAGTGTTAATATTTTGAACAAACAGTAAGCAGTCGTATATTCAGTTTATTACGTTGTTAATCAAATGTCTTAACAGATTATCATAACCATAATAATAATGCAAATTATTGTGTACAATGTACACGCACCAAGCTCCGTATGCGATGCAGCAAATCAAATTACCCACATTTGAATTGGAACCAATTTAAATTGTAATGTAATTTGAAATCTCATTAGTAGCGGGGATTGGTAATTGTTGTGGCAAGGAAATCAATTTATTGTATTACAATGTTATCCGTTAACCCTAATTTGACCAGAAAGCGGTTCAGATAAAAGCAATGATCCCATAAAATAAATGGGGCCTTTCCGAAATATTTCCGCCATTTTCTAAATTAAGATTTGTATATTAACAAGTTTCTCGAAGAGTTTTGAAGTGAAATCTGTTCTTTGATATTATTTTGTCTGCTTAAAAACTCAAATTAGATAATTACACCAGTAATCATAAATAAATGACATTATTGTAAGGAAACAAATTATTATTTGTCATTTACGTTAATTGTACACAAAAGAATTTCTGCATTCCTATAAATTAAGTATTTCAACCATATCTAGAAGGTTGCTTCTAGGTTTTCCGAAAAAAATGTAATAGAAGTGCTCCTAATTTGACTATCACGGTTTTCAAATCGTAATAGTTTCACCCTAAACCATACTTCAAAGCATTTAAGTAAATTGATATTGTTTATTAGACCCAGAATAGATCCACAGGGTTACAAGGTCTTGGCCTGATCGATAAGGATTCCATATTGTAAAAAGTTCCTACAGAAAAAGTAAAAAAAAAATTGTTGACCTCAGCCATAAGAAATACTTTGAAATAAGTCTAATCATATTAGCACAGATTACATAAAAAGTGTTTAAAAACTGAATTGCCACGCACTGCACCCCACCGAATTTAAATACCAAATGCCCCGTACGTCTCGCCCCCTAGATTGACGGAAAGCTGCCGGCTTCTAAGGCGCGTACACATAAATGCGTATACACATGTAACTTTGCTCAGTATTAACTACGCGTATTTTTGTGTGACCAGCCCTAGATAGTCATTAAAGCTGGTAGATATTTTATGGATAACTTTATGGCACAGTATTTTATGTGGGTCGCATTTTTGTTCACCTCCATTAAAATGTTGAATGGACTCGATTTTCACATGGGATGTTAAAGTGCCATAGTATTTTAATGGCCGTCGTAATTTTTCATGTAATAGCTTGGTGAGAATGTGATCTTTCTGATCATATTTTCTTTAAATGACAAAGCTTATTTATTTACTAAAGTTAGCCAATGATTGTGACAAAACTTTTGTTATTCTGCCGGTAAGCTGTCAAAACCGTCTGAGGCTGCCAGCGCAAGTCCATTTGAAGAAAAAACAGTTTAGTTAATATATTTTTGTAGCGACCCTTTTTGCTTCAATAAAATTCTTTTTTATGCGAGGGAGACAAACAGGTAAGTCACCAGATGGGAAGTGATCCCCGCCGCCCATGGACACCAGGGATCCCAAGAGAATAGCTGATCTGTTATCTGGCTTTAGATTCCTCTCACCTCCGAGACATTGACCATCGATAGATTTTGATATTACCTCAAGTTCATGGCTTTTGTAGTTTTTTTTTTGGAATTAGCGCAGCGCCAACAAAAATAAAAATAAAAGCCCTATTCATACAATCGACGGTAACGTTTTCCACCCCTAAACCTTAATCAATAGCCATCACTTTTTACCCGACTACGGCAAAGCCAAAAGGAAGTATTTACGTATGTTCCACTGTAGTGCCTAAACGACTGAGCCGATTTTAATGACAGAGCCTATATTTTTTGAGAACAAAATGAAAATGACGAATGTTAAATTCTAAAAAGAGGGGGTCCAAAAAAAATTTTTTGGCTATCATGTCGTCATGGGTATCAAATGAAAGAAGAGTAAATTCTGAGCTCAAAAACATAAATATATTTCAATATTAAAGTATAACAAGCTACAGAAAGTCAATTTACCCATATTTTGTTATCATTAACGCCATCTTTTGTCTGGTAGCTATATTAAATAAATATAAATATAGTTGATGAGTTTGGTTAAAACGGAAAATGTTACAATAAAAATAAAAGTTTGAAAACTGTTACCCGACTACGGAAAAAACTAAAAAGTCAAAAATGTCGGGTAACAGTGTTTATTTTTATTACTATGCTGTTGTTATGCCTTAGAAGTAAGTTTTTTTATAAGTTTCCTGGTTTTTAAAAATTTGCATTTTAATACACAAAACAAAAAACGTCAATAGTTTCAAAACTAGATGAAATATGAAAAATTCTCAACATACAAACCTAACAAAACCATACAACATATAAATCTAAGGCATAAAAACAGCATATTAAACAATTACAGTAACACCATAGGGTTTAGAGGGTGGAAGCCGTTACACAATAGTCTTAATAGTAGCGAAGCTGTCATGCTTAATAGTGACGATGGTACTAGGTGCTGTGTCTATCAATGCGTTGTGCAAATGATCGTTGCGCCCGCGCCTCCGGTTTCGAAAATGGCCGATAATCGCCGCATTGTCTCATTTTTCCTCGGCTTTCACCGCATGCACCTGTAACACGTAATTGTGCGCATGTGTTATGACATGAGCTGTTGTCACATCATCAATTTGTTAGCACTAGCCAACTGGCTGACTGGAAAGACTCATTTTACAACGTTACGGACCATTAAACCTAATTTAGTATGATTTTTATACCTTTCAAACAAATCATGTTATTTTTTTATAATGTATTTGACAAAGGCTATTCACATATTTTTGTAGCACTTTTGCAAATAAAGACTTCAGCACCAAGATTGTTTACAAAATTTCTCATCTCAAGTTCTCAAGTTCAAAAAAACGAGATATAATGCCAGTCAAAGAACTCCTCCTTTTTATTACTTTCTTATCGATTTTACACATATGGCCATGGAAGGGCCAAGGTCTATTCTTCGATTAATTCTGTTCGCAAACTGTTTAACGCCGACCTACCGTAAATGCATTTATTAATTCGTTTCAGCACATCTTGCAGCATCGTCTGACAAGTAATGTAATTAAGGCTTCATAAGCTAACATTATGTGAACTCAATCTGAAAAAGTCGATTTATTGCCCTGGTATCGATCTCTCGATTAGCGATCATCAATCATGGCATAGAGATAGAGTTATTCATTAGGAGTTTAAACACATATGAGCGGTAAGCACGCGATTGCTGCTCGGCTTCCGTGTGTGCATTTGGAATTTATCAACTTATTATGCGTATAATTATAAACTTTTCATACTTGGCATTTACTTAGTTCTTTGTATGTAAAAATCATACGAGTAGCATGGCATGTAAGAGCCTTACTTAAACTTACTTTATTTTATTTATTTTGCTGTCTAGATTGCTAGCTTAGGTACTACTTAATGTATTCTAGTGATATCTGCAGTACCTACTAAGACTGACTTTAGTATGCGATGCGATGCTAATATGAAGGTCTCCTTTAATTGAAAATTATTATGGGCTTGCTTTTCTTTTCAATAAATAAATTAAATAACTGTAGAGTACCAGTAAAGTAAGTTTCTCATTTTATGATCAAATTATGGTTATTCATCTGCACAACTGGCTGGTTGTTATGGTATCTATTGATAGAAGAAAGCGTAATATAATCATGGTTGTTAGATTTTTAATAATGCAGTTACTTTTTTGTTTCCAGGAACAAGTTGCTCCAGTTGAAGAACCACAAGAGGACGACAGGGGTATTAGGTAAGACGTAATAATATTGGAATTAAAACTCATCACAATCTCGCAATAACTGGGTCCCAGTCTCTGGTATTTTGGGCGCCAACAGAAGGGGTTTACCACGTTCTGTACAGTTCTTTTGCGTAATTTTCTTACTCCTGTTTCCGAGTTTTAAGTATTATTAGGCCATTTTTTTCTGCCAGATATAGTTTATAATCGTTTCAGTTCAGATAAATAATTTAAAGATGAAGTAGTTTTCGAAGTCCAACGTCCCTAATATTAAAGATCAGACCAAAAAAATACTCTCGCTCTTTTTACCTATTTACGCCGTGTTTACGGCTCCATCTATTAAAAAGTTTAGTATTTTCGCAGTCTTTTCAATCAAACTTTTCTTTTAATGTGTCGTATTTATTTTTTTCTCTGACCGTTATTAGTATCGTATAGAGCACTGAACTTTTAATAATAGTAAATAATCAGTTCAATTTGATTAATTTCCATTAAAACATCTTTTTATGCCTGTATTCAGTGATTCAGTGTACGTACATGTATTGAATAACTAACTCCGTATTTCAGCCGTTCTGCTGCCGAAGAATACCGTCCAGGCCAAGTGTTCTCCTTGAACACGCAAGAGCTCCTCGAACTGCAGCCCGAGAGGAAAGCCCCGCTCGCGAGCAACCAGCAGTTGCAGCAACTGTACGCCGAACCGCAGCAGGAGCACAAGCAGAACCTGCAACAGTTCTACTATCTGGAGCCGCAGAGTGCACGACAGGTATGAAGACCACTGATAGCTTGAAAATGTGTAAATAAGATAACAGGGGGTCGAACGCTATTTATAAATTGTTTTTTAGAATTTATAATTTGTGCACAGGCTTAGGCTGATCACTTTCCTTCTATATACTGGTCCTATCATTCATATCACAGGTTACAAAATACCATTACTATAAATATACTGCCCCACATAAAAAAATGTCCTTTGCCACCTTGCGAGCGGGACTTGTTATTAAGTAACTGGCCCAAATTACCTTGCTACTCCGTGAAACCAGTGCGACATATATTTTTCATACAAAAACCCATCCACTTTCGCTTCCATATGAAACAACATATATCGCACAGACTAACTAACTATAAACTACTTTTTTTGCACATTTAGGATCCGGATGAAGCCTAAACGCGCTTAGAGGCTAAACGCGTGAAGATGGTGTACATAATTTAAGGGGTGGTGGTTAAAGGTGGCTAATGTAGCTTGGACTATGTAATATTTAATGTTTCATGTGGAAGCGGAGCAGGGTCTGTTTTGCGTTGCGTTGTGTATAACCACATAGAGTTTATATGAGGAAACATTTAGATTGAAAAATTGCTATAAGTACTTCGTTAAGTACACAATAATATTTTATGAAAATGGGTAGGCAATAATACAATGTAAGAAATTTATTTGACGATGCGAGTATCGACAAATATTGTTATTATCCTTGTTAATGTTTGTCATTCCAGTTACTTGCAAATATTCTCCATTTATTGCTTGTATTGTCTTGGGACAATAAAATCTAAGAGTATTAATAACTCATACCGTACCTATAATACTAAATAAAGTTAAATGTGTTTTACTCGTACTTCTAACCATAAGTAAGCAAGATTTGTCAATAACTAAACTCGGTAATATAAAAGATATAATGCGATTGGGATATCCAGATATTAAAAGTTCCCACAACTGAAAACAGGCATATTGCATATCATGTATAGTCGACCAAGTAATTGCTTGACCAGTTTTGAACCTTATCCCTTTGTAATACGGTCGAAAAGTGGTTAAGCAATTTCTTGGTCGACCATACCTAGGTACTTGAAAAATTTTAGTAAACTGTAGTACTTACCTGTAGTAAAATATGAAAATGAATTACAAAAAATAGAAATTTAATAATGCAACTTTCGCTTGCAAGATACAGGACAAGCAGAGTCTATTTAATTTATTTATTTCAACATTATAGCACACAAACATTTAACAGCGGGCAGAAGTCATTTTAACGAAAATCATTTAATCGTTGTATCGTCTCGCAGAATTTTCGTTGCGTAGAATGCAATTTTATGGTATTTTGAGACTTGTTTGATACCTTCTGTGTACTTTAATTTAAGTAGGTTCATTTTATAAAACGCGGAAATAGTTTTGAAGAACACAGCATTCTGGGAAGCGAATCTGTAAATCGATACATTTTGCGAATAGTTTTTCAGCGAAATAGTAACTACCCGTTTATATGTATACATCACCTACAAACTTAGTCATTTTGTTCCCCAGGTCTCTCTCCAGCCGTCACATGCAGTGATTGCCCGTCCCCACTACTCTGCCAATGGCGGTGAAGCATCTGTGGGCGCTGCCTTGTCTGTCAGTGACTCTGGAGCTAATTCCCCCACGAACTTCGACCAGGATCTTCTGGCGCTCCTGGGCCACCCACCCGTAAGGCAGGAGGAAACCCGTCAGCCGGCCTACATACAACAGCAAATCCAACAGGTTTCCACCCAGAGCGCATCGCCACAATATCAGCAGGTGTGGACAAAAGTTTTATAGCTTTATTATTTGTCGTCAGTTCAAGGGATTTAAATAAGTAGGCAAAATCCAAAACACGTTTCAGAAGTATTATCATTGTACGGTTGAGAAGACGATTAAAATCCAAGATATTAATAAAGTAGTATACTTGCAACGTTATCAATTTTCTTTTGATTCGTATAATTAAAAAGCTAACCAAAGTGTAGGTACTTGTTATTTGCCGGGCATGGTTTAAATTTAAATACAATATAAAGACGTGAAAAATATGGTTTTTTTTTACATTTTCAGGTGGACAGATATATCACCAAACCCAGTAAAAAACCAACAAAACTTCGTTCTAAGATCCAAATAGCGGCGCCCCAACCCTCAGCCGCACCGCAACAATATCTTATTGAGACCACCAACGTACAGCAACAGCAGCCGCAACAACAACAGATACAGTACAGGATAGCACCCCAGCCTCAGCCTCAGAGGCCCGTGCAATCTCTCCGCTACAGTCCGATCCAGCCCACAACTGCCGCCGCTCAGCAAATTTACTACGAACGCCCCGAACCCCAAGGCCTCAAAGTCGTACCAGCACCTAAGTTACAGCAACCGCGTGCTCAACTCAACTACCGCTTCGTACCCCAATACCAGCAGGCTGAAGCTACTCCAAAACAATACAGGATCGTTGAGGCTCCACGACACCAGCCTGTCAGACAAGAACCCCAAAGAATCTCAGCATCTAGCATAGAAAGACCAGTAACTTACTTAAAACGTTTCCCAGAACCGGAAAAAATGCGCGCTATTAAACTTTATGAGCAAGCTGCTCCCGAAGAACTACGCCCTGCCCCACAACCAGCTCAGATTATCGGTGAGCAGTATTATCTTCGACCTCTGTACAGGGGAAATGAACAGCGTCAAAGATATGAACTGCAATCTCAAGGTATAGACCAAGCTAGAGTTGTAGAGGCGACAAAGCCGCCACATTCTGCCATTTATGTTAGTAAAAACTTAGGGCCTAAAAAACCTCTTAGGCCACAGCCGCTCTTGCGGGTAGATCAGCCTTCAAAACTCGAACAGCAGTACAGGCAAGATGTGCAACAGTACCGATCACAACAGCCGTCTAGAGTTGAGCAAGTCAATATTGAGCAACACGGTCAAAATCTCGAAGACCAACGGGCTCACTTGCCTCCACCAAGGAACAATAAGGCTTACACTCCCGAGGAGTTCCAAGCCTTGGTAGCCGCTGGTTACGCGGTTACTCCAATTCCTGTTGGATCTTTGGAGCAACAGGCGCAATCCCGATCCGGTGTTGAGCCGGCGCCGGCACAGCAGCCACAGCAGCGCAGACCACTGTACAGCAGACGCCATCAGTACCTACCGCTTAGAGCGGACGAAGCACCTTAAATTCGGACAAATTGTACATATTTTAGAATTAATTTTTCAAACTAAAGATAGTGATAAATTTTTAAATGTCGTTTTATTTGTAGATGTCCTATTTGAGTTTTTACATACAAATTTTAAATGTTTTCCGTACCTACGTATACCACGTATCTTAAATAGACCTATGTGAGTCATACGCAGAAACACTATCACTATAATAATATCAATTTAGTAGGTAACGATTTCATTACTAAACCAATGTTAATTATTTTAGTAACTGTACAATGTTTTTGATTTTGACCCACAAAGGGGGAATATTGCATACGCATGCATGCAGTTCAAGCTAATAAAGACAGATTTAACAATTCCTAACTTCGATAGCAAAAGTTATGAAAAGTTATAGTTATGAAAATTGTTATACGAGTATGACCCCGATACAAATTATTTGCTTAGGTACTCGTACATTCCATTGAGTCATGATTCAAGTAAAACTGAGCGCTGCATTGCCGGTAACGTTACGAAGACGAAACCGCAGACGGCAAGCTTTGAATTGTATTAAGTTTCTATGAAAACCGCAGGTCTTTAAGAATACTCGTTGTGGATTTATCTTAATGTCTCTATTTGAAGGTAGGCTTTTCGATAAGATTATCAAAGGAACTCGCTTCACTAATCCCAATAGACGACAGCCTATCCCTGGAAGTCTCGGAAGCCTAATAATATTATGGTACGTATCTTTTAATGGACCCATTCAAGTCATTGTTATTATCTCTAGATTATCCGCCGCCTTTTACTCAGAAAACGTTCATATACAATAGAGCTCATTGTGGCATCGGACGGATTTCTAATTAATTATATTTCAAGGTCCGTATATTATGACCAGTAGTTTTTTACTCAAAAATTTAAAAAAACCTCCTGCAGCTTTACAGTCGAGTAAAAAAAGCACTAGACTGATGTAAGACATCGATTGTTTTTACCAGTGGTCATAACATAAGGACAAACGATAATACCTATACATAATAATACAATATGAAGAACGTTATTAGGGATTCATTATACCTAATACCCCGCATCAAAATGTATAGTTATTTGCACGTGACATTATTTTTTGATCGAGGCTGATATTCAGTTTTGACCAAGACCAAGTTTCAATCTCGTTTAAATATTAGAAGAAGAAATAGCATTGGATTTTACTTATTTTATTTAGAAAACAAAAGACACGGTCGCAGAAGCGAGAAATTATGTGTCGCCTATCACATGCCACATCACATCCGAATCACTTCGCTGGAGAATTCCGACGGGGAATGCTGACTAAAGTATGTATAAAGGTAGATGTGTATATTTCGCAGTATTATTCTGATATAATTTCATATTTTAGTTATAATTTTAGTATTAATATTTCTTTATATTTAATTTTTATGTAGTTCCATTGTTTTATTATATTTATTGTTGTATCATTAAAAAATACATTTCACGATTCATAAGAACATAATATCAGTATGCAAGTTATTTAGGCCAATCTCAGATACAAACATAATAATGATAGCGGTATAATATTTTACAAAATAAAGACTTAACCACCTTATAAAAATATCAAACATTTTTAACTAAAACATTTTTGTTTATTTCACTCGACGCCAAACGTCGCAATGACAGATAAAGATGAAACACAAGTTATAACTATTAAAATAGGGTTTTTGGACTTTTATAAATAAAGGGATAGTATTTGTAGGTATTTCAGAAAGCAAATATAAATATAAAAATTAAGAACCAGCTGATGCCCGTGACTTAAATTCGCCCGTGATAAAGCAATACATTTTACCGTATTTGACTCTGAAATTTTGACAATCTTTCTGGACTTATCGTAATTTCTAATCAATATCATATTTATTTTTAAGTTTCTAACTCTACAAAAGACCGAGTTCCAGTACTGTCATTCAACACTCACTTTAAATGCTTTGGGTTGAATTTCACGCCTACTATTTTTGAATTATACGTATATTTTATTATTTTACATAAACCAATCTAGAAACCAATCATTAAAGCAATTGCTAACGTAATAAAAAGGACTTTTTTACTTTAAAAATCGCTTTAATATTATGGGATTAATTAAATAATTCGCTAAGTAACTACCCTACTACGTACATGTAGTACCAATCTACAGGTAGACAGATGAGTGCCAAATTGATAATTATCGCGGTACAAAGTAAAATAAAGTAATTTAGTCCATCCCTAACTAACTACAATTAGAGCATTACTTATAATAAACTAGTTTCAAAGACACATTCGATTAAATAGTAGCCAAATAACTAGCAAAAGTTTTCGCTTGGTTCTTGTTATCTTCCTCCGTATTTCCTCCTCTATCATTAGGGATAGAGGTAACTCATTATAGATAACATCGCCTTGAAAATTTGCCAGGAAAACGAGTGTAATAAAACTTATCTCTTATTTTTTTTAATCTTAATTATAATTAAACTTAAATCTTAATAGTTATTTTTATTTTTTCTGATAATCTATATTATGTATGTATGAATAGATTTCTGGTATTCGTTATTTTTGAAGTAATCACTTGTGGTATAAAGGGCTCTCACATTGACTGTTTCGGTATAACCTCCCAACGATTTACCTCCTGAACGATTTAATATTATGTATAAGAATAAAAGGTGTCTAAAACTGCTTAAATAAAAGACGAAAAAAATACAAACGAATTTAGTAAAGCTTTTTTAAGGCAGTGAAAAAACAAAGATCTGATATTATTTTCAAAACAAGCTTTCTTCTGTTTCAAGGAAGAATAGACAATAAGGAATGTTTGTAAAGCCATACTTCTAAGGAGAACATGTCAGCCCGCGGCCCAAACCCTCAATTATCTGGAAATACGGGCTTGTTTTATTTCAGACTTATTACTCCCCGAGGCTTCTCACGGACCTCTTTCACATTGAACATCCACAACTACAGTAGAAAATCTATAGTAAGTAGCTCTGTATACGACGTATCATCGCTCAAGCTAGTGGGCCCACTCATGTACAGTCAACCAATTTGATTCATAAGCCACTGTAGAACCTTATCACAATAAACGTCATAGAGACTTCTGAATAATTTGTGATGAATTTTCTTTGTGTTGTCATTGCATAGCATTTCAACTTAATAATTTGAATGTTAAAAACATCTAAAATAAATATCGAAAGAAATTTCTGTTAAAAAAATTTTATAACATAAGTCAAACTGCTTCTTACTAACAATTTATGGATCGATTTTTCTGAATCAAATTATTTTTATTTTTGTTTATTTATTTTTATTGGTATAAGTGGTCTTGATACCACCTCAAAACCAGAAACACAATGTCCTGCTGGAATGCTGTGTTCGCTAGGACCGCTTATCTTTGAACTCGTCACGACCCTGTACTAACGGAAAATATGAGCGATTCAGTGTTGTTTGAAGTCTTCAAGCCATTTTCATTTCGGTTACCGGATTTATAACCGCAGCTTACACGAAGTAATAAAATTTAAACTAAGCGGCGCGGGACATGCTCCATAACTTTTCTTATTCCCCTGACGGGCAAACATAGGCAATTACTAGTCAAAGCTTGCAAAAACTCGCTACGGATTTAAGAAACCGGATTTCCATAAACTTTATAACAATTGGAGATTGCAGGGTTCTGTTGTCACTCGTTTATTTTTATGAACTAAAATAATGTGTATTTGTTTAATAGAAAACACTGCCGCGGAAATGTATTCCAGCCAAGTAAAGAAAAAAGAACTTTTTTTAGTAAACAACTGATTTCAGCGCCTTTGCGTATTACTTGGATCAAATTTATACCATAAAAGTTCCCAACTTTTTCATTCGCCAAATGTCGCTCTGCTGAATTGATTAAATTATTGGATTGGCAGCAGTTATCCGCAGACCTCCCACTGATTTGCTCTAGATTTGCTCAAATCGACAAAAAATGCGAAAAAGGGTTAGAATAAATCTAATCAACGCGCGTTTTTTGCGTTAAGCAAATTTTACATATAAAATCATCTCGACTTAGAAAGCTTCTGAATATCCACGGCTCAAAATAATTTAAGGGACGACCATGTCACTACAAAAAAAATGAATGTTAAGAAATGCAACCTCTAGAGGATTAACGGGTTATTTACATCATGGCTATATATACTTATTTTTAAAGTTTTTACCTAATCTAAGAATTAGTAGTTAGGCCAAAAGCATGTTTCAACAATTTTATAAAGTCAATTGGGGGTATGAAATTGGGGATGAAACTGTGATTTTGAGATCCATTGAGATTCGTCTATTTTGGCGTTGCAGACAAAGATTTGATATATAAATATACGTATATAGTATTGACTGCAAGCATAAAAAACTATGATGACTTGAGAAAATCAACCCTTAAGTGGGAAAAACCGTTTTTTCACACTATTGCTATATACAATAGCAATAGTGTGAAAAAACCCTTGAAATCTAAATGAACCGAAAGCAGGCTATAGCGTCTGATAAAATGAGGGTTGAACTTTGTGTCTAAACAAAATCTTGCAGCCATTTGCCCAGCAGGTTGCATGTACAAGCGTAAACTAACAAGTAACTTAGCTTACACGTGGTAAAATCCCACGCAAAATTCTAAGAAAAACAACCTCCTTACAACAAAGCACCAATCAAAAGGGACCCCCGCATGATAAATTGACTCGTAAATACCGTACAGAGCATAATGAACCCGTTGTAACATAACTCGTATGACACGTGCCGAGCAACTTTTTCTCATCAACCCACGATGATAAATGTCATAAAGTTGTACTGATGCTGTTTCCAATACAACTAGTAATTGTAATGACATCAACAATTCTACATAAAAGAAATCAATGAATAATATTACTGCTGGGCGCAAATGTAAATCCACGGAGAATATCTAGAATACGGTATTCATCTCAAAGTTTGTGAATAGGTTAGAGATAGCCAACAACCGCTGGTTAGTTCTTCTGGTTGGAGTGTTTTCCACGTTCACAATTGTGTACGCATATCGCGCTGTCAAGTGCCTTTTGGCCGTACACAAAGTGTTTGGTTAATTCATTCAAATTAGTTTCAGTAATGTATAATAATCGCGAGATCTTCCAAACATTCGAGGAACTAATTTATGTTTAGTACTAGACTTCCGTCGATCGTGAATACTGCTACTGTAATTTTCAATATATGTCCCTTATAATAATGTCATGTAGGGGAGACAGTGTGTGTACGTGAAACAAAACCTTTGAGTAACGGATTAACCTATAAGTTATCATTTTTTATGCTAAGTTAAACAAATATAACTATGTACTAAAGCTCTTAATTCTCTCAAATTAAGCCCAACTACCTGAGCGGAAATAAAAAAATCGCATTACTGCTGAAAATCCTCACAAATGCGTACCCAGTTGAAGATGTCTGGGTTAATGATACTTGCCGTTCTCAGGCCTTTGCGCAGGGAAGCGTGAGAGCGTGCAAGCAAGGGATAATTGGCACTTCGGGCTCCCTCATTATTCTGCACAGGCCTACAACTAAATACATAGAAATTAATGGCTTAAATGCTTCTAATTGGCTGCTCGAACAACTGTTAATGAACATTTAGGCCATGAAAATGTTAAGCGCAGAACCTCGTCATTGTTAATCTCAATGGCTGAAGTCTGTTGCTCTATTTTTGGGTTCCATATAGTATACCTTGCTAAGACTGAATCCAAAAAAAGTGCTCGTGTCATCGTAACGCAGACGGTATAGATAAAGAACGTCAAAATGTTAAGGCAACTCATATTTATGAGTCAAA
This sequence comes from Ditula angustiorana, assembly GCA_963691745.1. Classification (NCBI taxonomy): domain Eukaryota; kingdom Metazoa; phylum Arthropoda; class Insecta; order Lepidoptera; family Tortricidae; genus Ditula; species Ditula angustiorana. Next base: position 5,848,846 of record OY829490.1, on the reverse strand, counting down.
TCCAAAAAAATATTGTTTCACCATTTTTTTTATAAAATATGAACGGAACCATGCAAGTAAGTCACCTGATGGTCTTGTCACAAAATAGAACAAGGTTAAAAAAAATTTTTTTTAGGTTTGTATCAGCATAATTTATTTAAAAATTTACAGCATTTTGACAGCGTCGTCCGAACAAGAATGCTCTCTGCCGAGTGTCAAGCATATAAATGAGTTGATCTTATTTCGTTTTGAAGCTCATGCAAATGTTCCATCTAGAGTTGAATTAAAGTTGGCTTCTTTTTAACTCTCTGGAAAATGGGTCCGAATTTTCAAAAATTCAAGCTCATCTTATTAATTTTGTATAAACCCTAGCTCTTAACCCTTTCTTAACTTAAATTCTTAAGCATAAAAAGATTTTATTCAAACTTAAACTAGGTAGGTTCTTATGTGAATACTAAATAAAACGTACCTGTTTTAAACAAAAGTTTAATTTAGTATCCTTAGTTAACTCAATGAATATTAGCAAACACTATATGGAGCCAACGCCATTGGTTAATGTTCCATTTTAATTTGGCAGATAACGTTTATATCGCAACAATTACACACAAAACAAGTCAACTACACAGTGCCATACAAAATAAAACGTTAACTTTGATTTTCGAACGAAATTCCCCGATGTACACACAATGTACATACACCTGATATACCGCAGTACTTGGATGAAGGACTAAAGCATGGATATAGCCTCAGTACATGTCAAGCGTTCACATCCAAAACTGTCAAAATGGTTACTTTTGGTGTGCATCAAGGTAGTAAAACCTGCATGTGAATAAGAAAAACGTAGATTATGCTACTTTAATTTAACCAAAGGTAACGTAGATTATACTAATTTTGTCTATTCCTGTGTTTACAGATTGTCATTGAAGAGGAGGTTTTACAGTATATACTCGTCTCTTTTTGGCACATTGTATTGCCATTTAAAGTAAAGAGATCAGCTAATGAAATATCGCTTTAAATTTTATAACTCTTTCTATGCTACACTATTTCTATGCCGCAGTAAGCGTGACCTCTAGTCTGTAATGCCCATTTTCCAATTGCCTTTCAGTGTTGAACGTTGGTCTTGTAGAGGCCTGACCTTGGTCATGTAAAATGGTAGATTTTTATCGGTATAGTATAAAACACTCGGGGTGCTATTTACGCCCTATGCGGATTTATGAGCCAGCACTTACGAGAAAACGATTTAGCCACTTTAATGCAAAGCATACGAAACTATTTTCGTAGACGTTCAACTAAATAAACTTGTTCGCTTCTGAGCTTGCTTTTGAAATTTTAGTAAGAAAGTTTATCGCTTGCTAACTTCTACCCCCTATAACCTCTTAATTGTGCAATTTCAAATAATGCTTTCTTATCCCCCTTCTACTTCCCCTAAGAAACATAATAGGTATGTTCTAAATTTTACAGTCAGGGAAGTCTTTTATATGTTTAGGTAGAAGATAGATGAACTTGCATTGTAGACAGAGTAGTGGTAGAGCCAGTGTACCCGTTGCAGGTTGCGCTACAAATGGGCTGGCTAGTCCGAGGTAGTACCACACTATCACAGAATACTGGCTTTAACTACTGTATTTTTACGGCGATTGAGAAATCTGAAGACCCACTTACCAGTAGGTCGGCATCAATTAGTGATTGTCTTGGGGTATCTGGCTCCCATGGGCGTAACAAAAATCTTTCTTGTGGAGCTCAGCAAATTTCAAATCATGATATTTGTACCGTCGCTTTGTACAATGTTGTGCACATAAAATAAAGTGAAAAGAAATAAAGTTTCTTAGAAAACGATAGTTTAATTTCCAAAAAGCCAATACGCAATTTAGATTAAAACTACCACAAAGTCATAGAAAAATGTTATGACATTGTAGGTAAATTCGCGCTCTGAAAAGCCGAGACAGGCTCACAATAAATGTATTAGTTTAGATAGAAACGTTTACATTAAGTACACTTTTTGCAAGCTTTTCTTGAGTGAGATAAAGTAAGGTGTACTTAAAAGTAAAATGTTGATTAACAATATTAGACAATCTCTTCAGAGATAAAAGCAGACTAAAAGCTCAGCTTTAAGGCATAACTAAAACATAACGCAATCACTATTTTGCAGAATCAGTAATCCTTAAAGAATGAATAAATGTCGAGTAGGTAATCTGCAAAGAGCAGTAACAGTGGCCGTTAAAGGAGTAACTCCGTTTGCACAGGCCAGGCGATATTAAGGCCCGCACTTAAAGCTCCTGACGTTTATTATAAGGCCCTCGCATTTCTATTAAGACCGGAGGAGGTTAAGATTGTTTTTCTAACTTTTCAAATTACATTTTTGTTTTTATTCGAATCTTATTTGATGTTTGATTGTTGTTTACGAGTATATCTCCCTTGAGACTTGGCTGTATTTGGTCTCTTAAGTGCTTTGTTTAAATAATACTTTACTTTGCTTTTATTTGATAAAACGTAAATGTCCCTATACTGTTTTAGTTAAAGAGTCTTGTCGTAAAGAATTATTAAAAGTAACTTTACAATGCAAAGTCACAGTAGTGTGTCAGTCAAGTTCAAAAAAAGACGAAGGAAGAACATAACATATTCCTATGATTATATGTACTCAAGGAATTGATTTCGAATAACACTTGTGGTTTTGATTCTTTGATCTTTGGGGCCGTTAACCTTCAAACTCGTTTGTACTAGAGTTTTTCAGTTTGCTGAATTAATTTTTTTGGGATTATCCATTTAGGATAAAATTCCAGACAATCGTTGAAATATTCAACAAAAAAATTAGAACACGAACTTCAACTACTTAAATATATTAATATCAAAATTGAAACACCTAGGCTTTCTTTATAAAACTTTGATAAAATGTTGTAATGATGTCGTCTGAAAATTTGAAGCAAAAAGTCATTGGAGTTTGGCCTGAAAATGAGCGCTGAAACTTTTCTCGTTAAGTGAAAATTTCAAGGCTTCGCGCGTCCTAATAATAATCGAGTTATAACCTGCAACTCTACGGCTACTATATATTTTACTAATGATATTAGGACAGCCACCACCAATAATACATAAAAATTGTAGCGAACTACTACTTTGATATAAAAACTTATTTAATATTGATTGAATAAATAAATTAATCCAAACTATTAGAGACAGCATCACTTCGACGAACGTACACCGACCAAATCGAAAATATTTTGGAAGAAGGCCAGGTCAGGAGTGACCTAAACCAACGAACATGCATGAAGAATGTTATAAGAGTTAATGAAGCAAAGTTGTACGTCAGGATCGTAGCAAATGGAAATCTGTGGTATCTGCCTACCACTCCGGGAAACAGGCGTGACTTTTCGTATGTTTGTATTTTTTTTAACACAATCCCTATAGCATCAAAGTAACATGGCTATCATGGCGAATATAAGGTAACTCTAATTCGGTTATCAATCGGTTTTCTGTTAATACTTACCTAAATATAGCCATTAAATTCACGAACAGGTTGTATCATTCCATTCATGACAATAGTCCACACATTTTTCTCGTTTTCAGTAGCTACAAACATTGAGGCTTGATTTTATAAAAATCCATAAGAGTAAATATCAGGTTGACACCATTAAGGCACATCTAAAATATAGCCTTATTTTTCAAGAATTACCTACCCACTCAATTGACTCAAATCTCGTGCTGCCAACAATAACAATGTTAGTAAACTCCGAGAAGTCTTATTTAAACACAGTAGAGCTACAAATTGCTTGTAACTCGATTAAGGTTTGTACTATAAGTTTAAAGTGAAAAGTGGCAATCATGGAACTTTATCAAATCTATTCGTTTGTTCTGTAATGTCACGATAACTTAATTTTCGTACCTAGGCGGTAACAAAGTTATCTTTTAATACTTTAAATAGTAAAGGAAATGTAGTTTTATATAAAGAAGACTTACTAGTGACTGGTATAACAATTGCTTCGTTTTGAATAAACATTAAATTATGTACGATTTCTTTACTCAAATCAGCCCTGATCAATGAGGATGTAGCATCACATTGGTTATTCTGGCTAAACAAAAATAGCATTCGTTATACTGTACATTTAATCCGATTGTAAATGTTGTTCTTTTGAGGCAGTAAAGTTTACTATTATTATTCCAAATTCGTTTCTACTTTTAACTTTGAGATGAGGGACGAAGTCGAGACTATAACTTTAATGATTCTGTTATTTATTTGTTGCCCATATTATGTTTCATCAGTGCTTTGTAAAGGTTGTCTACGAAAGCGATTAGACTGCCTATTGTGTCCCTACTTTTCATTTTGTTTATTTGTGTTGTGATCATTATAGTGTGTTTAAATGGTATTGTATACTAGATTTTGCTTGTACGCGTCGATTTTGGAAGTAGTTATGTGACAAACTAGTGGACTGTATGAATAAAAAAGATGGAAACTGTGAAATACTAATTTAATAAAATAAAATTTATATACAATATGGATCTACAGGTGACATTGTGGCAGCAGCCTCAGCGAACGGCGAACGACTCCCTGGTGCTTCCTCGAGCTGGGCTGCTGTCACAAGGTTTCACAATGACCAGTATTAAATATAAATACAAAAGACGCCTACTTTTCCTTTACAAGTTAGGTGTTAACAATAACTTCTATGCGGCGTACAGAGATGAATCTGTACCAGATTTTAAGTCAGACCTCCAACAATACAGCTCTGAAGACCGAGATGCGCTGATGCGCGTACAAATATTCAGTCAGACTGACAAGTAGACAGGCGATAATTACAAAGATAATGCCTTTGGCTTCTATTGCTTATATATAAATACCTCTCATATTATTTTACCTTACATATCTTCTAAGTAATTCTAAGTTCCTATTTTTCGTAATACTTCGAAATATTACATAGTACTCTGTGGGAATGACTGAAATTTTTTCCCGCCAATAACTCTAGAGTCTAGATTCCACACGAATTAAAAGCTAGCATAAAGAATATATTATTTTCTTTTATCCTTTAAGCCCATAAACGGTTGACTTAGGTTGGCACATATCAACTGTGACAAGGGCCCGAATATATTAAGCCTCTTTAAAAACTGGCTAACCACAGAAGAGCTGTCTGCATTATTTAGTATTAACCCATATTTTACTTACGAGTATAATATGTCCCTTCTTTGAAATATGAATGTCACAGAGAAAGAAAAAGACTAACAGATTTCAGTTTGATAACCTTAATGAAGATAAAATTCCAATTTACCTCGCTACTATTTTTGTAATCGATTTTTTTTGTTATTTAATTTTCGATTACACCGAGGATAGTTTTCCAAAGACGAAATACATTGAAAAATTCGCAGGGTGTGGTAGCGGTAATATGGCGAACCTGGCAAACGCAAGGCACGGAATGCTGGTGTTGCAGGTCGAGTCCTGCCATTACCCTAATCTTTCTTTGTATTGTCATTAATTATATAGCATTTTGAATTCGCTACTATTTTTTATATTAATGATTGTAGCAAAGGTTTCTTGATCCATAGTTACTGCAACTAAGAGTGGTAACCAATTAAATCACTTAATCAATGCTGTTTGTTTTTGCTAATAGATATCGAAAGATAGCATTGTGTGTAGTCTCTCTTATTGACCGGAAACCAATTTGGTGTTATTGCTAACTAGTTTGTTTTCCCAAAAGGCCTATGTGGAAAGTTTACTCATCAAATAGTCATATGGTAATCGAGAACTGTTGCACCGCTCAACCCAATCTAAGTTTGCACGTGGTTTGCACCCACCAGATGAGTCTGAGTTTCAAGTAGGCTCTACATAAAACCCGATGCTCGTCCACTTCTGAACAAATTTAATCAAGTCAGAATTTGTTGGACTTAGTTACGGAAACCAAGGAGTTACTGGAATAAAGCAAGCAAACATTTCTTAAGTATTCTGTGTTCTGATCTGACATGATCTATTTGTTTGTCATAGGCTACTAATTTTACGTGAACGAAGTCCCGCGCGTCCACTGGTTTATAATATTAGTAGAATTTAAAACTGACGGACGCATTAATAAACGGATAAATAAACTAAATTAAAATTTAAAAAAAAACTCTAATTGATTCGTCAAGTTTTTTTTCTTTCAGGTACAGTCCGCAGCAGATATATTCACACAGTCGAAGAGGCCAAAAAGATCTGCACACGACTTTATTGTCAATATAATATTACTGCTGTCTGTACAGGTGCCTTGGCAACTGTGCACTCATTAGAGTAGCATATAATATTGAGAAAAATTAATCCTGAATTATCACTGAAGAACTGGTACTGACTGGTACTTATTGACCAAGTTTCCGTTTCATACTGGAAATAGTACCAAACTTGAACTTGAGTTCGGTTTATAACTACCACTCTTGAAAGCTTAGCAGATAATTTACCACAGTTTCAAATATTGTATTGAATTTGAAATATTAATTTCAAAATTTCGGAATTAAAGGTCAACTCACGCAAAACATCCATGTATGTCACGCATGTACTAAAATTATACATATTTATTTAGATAATTTGATTTATCCACTCGCGGAGTAGCAAAGCAATTGGTAACAATTTTATTCTTTCAAACAGTTTTTCCTGCTAAAGTTTAACTACAAAGCGCGGAAAGGATAACACGAAACTGTTTAACGATTCAGTCGGTACCATTAAATATTCATGGGTCAGTTAGAAAAACTCCTGAATCTTGGATTAACTCGGTCAATACGGCCCGGTTACAGGCTGATCGCATTAGGAAGCCAATTCAATTACAAGTTAGTTTGGAAGTTAAGGGATATTTGACGGATTAAGAGTTATAGTTGTTATTTAATTTTATCTGGCGGTTTTTTTTATTAAAAAGAAAAGCATGAGGGTCACATGGTAGGAAGTGATTGTCGCGCCCAAGGGTGTCAGCAAATTTATGAGGGTTGCCAATCCGTTGCCGGCATTTAGGTCAGGTAATTGTTTACATAATTATTTATAATCTGCTGAGATATTCTCTCACAATTTTTTTTATCGTTTAATGTTGTGTAAGTGTAAGTATCACGTTGACTACATATCAGATTACCTACTTTCATTAAAAGCGGTTACAGTAAAACAATCCTGTAGGTAAAACCAGCTCTTTTAAACCTTTATTTTTAAACAACACTCGATGTAATTGGACGTCATTAAATTTAATCGATAAAATATTTTTCATTTTCAATTTTCCACCAAAGTTTTCATTTTTTTTATGAAATAGGAAGGCAAATAAGCAAGTGGGTCACCTGAGATAGTAAGTGTTCACCACCGCCTATAGACACCAGCAACATCGAAGAGATTGCAGATGCGTTGGCAACCCAGAGGGCTAAGATGGAATATCTCTTGTGCCAGTAATTACACCGGCTGTCTTACTCTCCACACCGGAACACAACAGTGCAAACACTGCTGCTTAGCGGGAGGATTAGCGAACAAGACGTTGGTAGCGATCTGGATGGACCTTGCACAAGGTCCTACCACACGCAAAATGTATGCCAATTTCATGTATACCAATTAAGCAGTACCTACGCATTTTAAAGCCGCTTTTTAAACTCCTTTACTTTGATACTTTATTCGATAGGGTTGAGCTTTGTTTTTTTGGTCACCTAATATGTCGTCGAAAATTCCCAATTTTTTTCCAGTGTATTCAGTCTCAATTGCGCCATTAAGACAAATCCAAAGACACCTTTAACCAAAATCAGTCGTTCTTTTAAGTCTTAGAACAAGGACATATACCTACATACAAGACAGATACAACCTTTTTGGTTTCGCCTTAGTCGGTTAAAAATTACACAAAATTCAAAGATAACATTTCCAAGCAAAAACTGGTAACCTAGATAGATACACGACATCTTACACGTTTACATTCATTTCATTTACTTTTGCACGAGCAAAGGTCAAATATTATTTGCCCTTGGACCAATTTTAAACAAGATAAGATTCTCGTTATAACGTTAAACACCAACTGTTAAGCATTTGTGTCAGTGGTATAAAAGCTCCTGCAACTTATTAAACCTTTAAAGCACACAAGCCGTTTAAAAGCTTATACGCTTACAGTTTTAAGCTCCGACATCCCAAGCGGTGTTAGCGGTTCGCTGAGTCCTAATCGGTGAGCTTACCGCACATATTGTATTACAAATGGACGTGTGTTCTATTTTTAGGACACTTATTTAAAAGGACACTAGCCTCAGCCTTTCGTCCCTCGGGACTTGACTCTCGAGGGAATGAATGCTAGCGAATAAAAAATGAAGACTGAATTTTAACGTGGGTTATTTTTTTCATATAATTTCATTATGGATAAATTCCTTTTTGATTATATGACTTGAAAATGTTAATTTAATTTAGTTTAAATTATATGTGTTCTGTTTAAAATGTAATTAACCTTGAGCCGGGTCAATTAGCTGGATTCTCATTCAACCTTACACATCGCTTTTTGGAATCTTCATAAATCAAACCAAACTTAATTTATGTAATGGATGTAAGTTTTAGATATGTATCATAGATTTTATGGGAAAGCAACTTTCTGTGGAGCATAAATCAGTCCAGTGATTCATTCTATTAGATTTCATTACGCGTCATAATACCGTTCATAATGTTAGGTTTATTTGAAATTTCTCCTTCTTACTCATCCAATACTGAGTGTAGGTCTCTTCTAATGTATGTCATCCCTGCTGCTCTTGTTCCATTCTCATGCTATATTTTCCAGCTATTGTGAAAGTTTTCCTGCCAGTATTCCTGTATCATATTATATATGGCCTCAAGTAACCATAGATGGCAAGAGCCCATCTGTGGTCTTTTCCACTGCATATATCTGCATGTATATATCTTAATTCCACTTTCTATTGGCTGTCACTTAAGCTATTTATGTATTGGTCAAATTCGTTCTTCCCCGGATTTCTATTATAATCATAAATTTACTACAAACCTTTTCATTCCAAGTCAAACTTATAGCAAGTGCGGGTAGTAGGACCTTGTGCAAGGTCCGTCCGGGTCGCTACCACCATCTTGCTTGCTAATCCTGTCGCTAAGCAGCAATGCTTGCGCTGTTGTGTTCCGGCGTGGAGAGCAAGACAGCCGGTGTAATTACTGGCACAAGAGGTATTCCATCTTACCCCTCTGGGTTGGCAACGCATCTGCAATCTCTTTGGTGTTGCGGATGTCTATAGGCGGTGGCGATCACTTACCATCAGGTGACCCACTTGCTTGTTTGCCTTCCTAAAAAAGTGTATATAACGTATAGCTTTTCAATTGCTTGGGTTAAATATTAACAATTGTAAGCAATTAGGTACTTTTTCACTGTCGACCAAGAATTGAGGTTAAAACTGCAGTTAATTTTTTTCGTCTTGCATGTGAAATACTCATTTAGAAAATTTTACTGCATGCATATATTATGCAGATGAGACCGCAGTACCTTAGCATTTATTGTAAGTTATAACAACTGTTTAAGTTTTTATCAAGAGAGCCATAAATAACCGGAAACAATATAGTTTACTGTAGCCGCGTTTGGAGTAGCTGAATTAATTAATAGTTGGCTTGCGAACAGAGGGTTGTGGGTTTGAACACCGGCTCACGCATCTGAGTGTTTTAGAATTTACGTGCGATATTTAATATGAAATTTACCGGGAGCTTTCAGTGGAAGGTATATGCAACGCAGATGACGTACTTCTTGACAATAAGTATAATTAAATAAACCTAGATCCTGCTATTTATCCTAATTCCATTACAAACCAATTTTAAGGTCTTTTCATCCATCCATCTTTAAAGGTTGTCTGGAAAAAATTGCTGTTAAGTGATGAAACCTCCTGCTTAATTGGTACTTTTTCTTTTCTGACTGTGTGGATTTATTGTTTTTGTTTAAGAGGATTGCGACTGAAAAATATCTTGCGACAATGTGTGTCCGCAATTGTTTAGCTGTTTCGCTTTACTATGATAAATGGAGCAAGACAGATACACAATTGCGTCTACACATTACTGCTCGTTTACAAGCCCCTTTACCACAATAAGTTTTCGAAATACAGGACCATTTTTGGTGTGTACGAGTAACAGTAAAGTGGTAAAGCTGGGAAATATTTACAAAGCACTTTGTAACCCACAGGGAGTTAACTGAGGACTTACATTTGAGGTCCCATTAGAGTTGTTTTTAAATAACCCTCTTGTAGAGATACCGTCCCTTTCAATAGAATCTGGCAACACTGTTACAAAAATGACCAACTTACTAGTAACTACGTCGTAGTTATAACTACGTCTAGAAGTACAAGACCTTTTTTGAGGTCTAGAAGTGCAAGACTTTAATGTTGTCCCCACAGGCTTACGGACTCCGGGGTTCCGAACATTTTACGTCATTGTGCAGATGTTATGGGGACCTATGGATTCCAGGATGACCTATTGGTGACCCATCAGCTGGGCTTTTGAATATTTTCATTATCAGCTAGTTGTCATATCTTGCACTGATTTTTATAAAAGCTTAAGAACGTTCTGACTACGTCAACCTAGTAGTAGTTAAACCTAAAACTAGTTTGTTTGCATTTTTTGGCATAAAAATCGTATTAAATATGCCGTATGTCGAAATAAGATCGGTTTATGATTATAATAAACTAGCGGACGCGCGCGACTTCGTTCACGTAAAATTAGTAGCCTATGTCCGTCAGGAATAGTGTAGCTTTCCATCTGTGAAAGAATTTTTGAAATCGGTTCAGTAGTTCCAGAGATTACCCCCTACATACAAACAAAAAAACAAAAAAACAAACAAAGTTTACCTCTTTATATAGTTGTGTAGATGTAGATAACGTACAGGCAGATGTTCTTTCACATTTATAATACTAATCTTAATGTCTCTTAGATTTGATAAATAAGTAATGTTTATCGAATAAAATTATGTACGTACAGTCGACTACACAAATAATTATGCACTTTCGCACTTTATTGCATTAAAATAAGTGGAGTGCAAAAATCGATATAATTTTTTAAGTCGCTTGTACCAGAAGAAAGCCCATTTAGTGAGCTAGACACAATACCAGGGAACCCTTAGAACCTGATTTATTAATCAGGATAAATTACTACCTTTTTATTTCACCATGATCGGCCATCGACGGGCAATTCATTATAGCGTGGCCAATTACTGCTATAGCCAAAGGTATTTAATTTAAAGGAAATTTAAAGAACTTTGTTGTAATTTCTTCCATTTACGAGTTACGTGTCTCGCCTGGTTTAACCCGCGTAGTTACGTTTTTTCTTTCTTTTCCGAATTAAAGTCAGTCTATGTTGGAATTCACTGTTTGCTTAAGATCCGTTGAGCATATATGTATTGAGTACATTCTATTTTGTTAAATAAATACTCGAGTTACTGTACGATTGATAAAAAACACCATTGACATCAAGTCTGATTGAATGAAACAAATTGAAAGTACTAACAGATTACATACTAAATGTACAATATCAATATGCTCTTACACCGGCACAATAAGAGCGTCTAAATCAGTATGTTTGAGCATTTAATTACTATGTATACACCCATATTTTTACACTTAACTATGCACTTTATCACTTTCAAGCTAAAATTGAAAGTAATTTTTATTCTTAAAACGGTTATTAAATGAAATGTGTGATGATACTTAATGCTTAAATTAAAGTCCACACGAACGAGGTCGCGGGTGGATGCTAGTTACAGAATAATTGTAGTAAGGCTTTTTAAAACACGTTATTTAATTTCATACCCTTTCAAAATGGTGTGTCTGCTTAAATATACAGGGTTGCGTGCGGCAGGAGTAACAAGTCAGCTATGGAAATAGAAATTATTCAAGTTGCCCTTCCACGAGTGACATGACGTGCTGTTCCCGCGTGACGAAATATTTAATGTGGTATCGATCGAAGCATAAACAATAACATTACTTACACTGTTTCTCGCTGTAACACTCGTAAATCATGTCCTCGATTTAACTTGGATATAGGTCATGGTTAACCTATAACTTGGACGATGGGAAGCAACTATTTTAAATATTATTAAATAAGCATTCCGTGCCTTGCTTCGCGTCGGGCTTGGTAGTTCGTGATGTGGAGGAATTGGGAAACGCAAGGCACAGAATGACGATGTTGTAGTTTTGAGTCCTGCCCGTACCCAAATTTTTCCTTGGGTTGTCTTTACATAGCAATTTAATTTATTATTTTGAATGTTAAAAAGATAAAAATAAAAAAATATTTAAAATAATAAATAATATTAGGTTCCGTCAATTATGGACCGAATATTCGTATTCGGTTAAACCCATATTCGCATCACTAGTATTTACTGCTCTGCCACATTACCACAGCCAGGCCCTAATGATCCCCAGTCGAGCGGTTAGCTAGTTAAAAGTTGGCTAATGTGACAGCGTCCCTAGCTGTAAATGTGTATGCATGTATATATGTAAGTAAATTCTTTATTGTAAAAAAACATAAATTACAAAAGGAGGTACAGTGATGTACAAAGTCGAACTTATCCCTTTAAGGGATCTCTTTCAGTTAATCTTTGAAAGTGTGTGTAAAAGGAGTATCATAGTAGGGACAGACAAAAAGCAAGAACCAAGTAAACAAAAATGATAAATTAACATAATAATATAATAATAATGAAAGTGCTTCGACATATTCATATACTTATTCATTTAATCTTTATTGCACAAAAATTAACAATAAAATGTACAAAAGGAAGACTTAATGCCTTAAGGCAGATTTTTTATAAATATTTGCAATAACAAGTCTGTCTAAAGTAACAAATCCATTTCTCTAAATATGCTCACAAAATTGCTACTAAAATATTATTATTTTGAATGGATATTATCGCTTTTACATGTATACCTGACGTTTCGAGATCTTATCCAAGAGCAATATAATTGGCGACCGGATAGCCTAGTGGATAGTGGTCCGGACTTACTAAGCTTGAGGTTCCGGGTTTGATTCTCGGGAGAGGCAAATGTTTGTATGATGAATACGAATATTTGTACCTGAGTCGTGGATGTAATATGTATTTAAGTATATTTTACCTATATAATTATGTATACCCCTTGTCTAATACCCATAACACAAGCAGCTATTGTTGCTTATTTTGGGACTGGGTCAATTGGTATTAACTGTCCCAAAATAATTATTTATTTATTTTTATTAATGCAATGTAATACTGTCTATTTGTACTATTTACTTAAGCTATCCAGATGTCGATAATCTAACGCAAAAGATGTATCAAATCAACAAACTCACGTTTGCATTTAAAATAATCGTGTGGAAGTTTAGATAAAATAAGAACATAATCATTTGCCAATCATGAATAACCCGGCCACTTTCAGAAGTAGATAGGTCGTCATCAATAACATTTAGCACCAAACTGGGGGAACCCGTTCGTGTGAGCAGACCCACTGCCGCCGACACTTAGGGTTGTTTCGGCTTAGCTTTGATTGATTACCACCCATCCCTATATCCGAACATGGAATAACCGGCATGATCGAGCAGATACCGGTTACATCTCCATTTTTAGAGTTCCGTAGTCAAAGTAATCTAACCCTTATAATTTCACAATGTTCGCCCGTTTGTTCATTTGTCGTTTATTACAGCCACATTTTCACGAAAACTTTAAAAGTTACACAGCCAAAAATTTTGTAAGTACATGAATGTATTCCACGAACAAGAACCAAAAATAAAGTTGGTTTTAGAGTACATCATACCTGAAAAATGCAAAGGGATTTTTTAATCTACAAAATTCAGCGAGGTATCGTTGATAGATCCTTGAGAATCATTTAATATATATTAAAGGTAACGGTCCCAGTCATTGACAATGCCTTAATTATTGACGAAATCATACAGAAACATATTAGCAGAAACGAGAAACAGTGAGTCAACTGCTGTGGCCCTAACATGACTGGCAAAGTTTAGCTTATCTCTATCTGCGTCCCTTTCTTATGACATTAGTTAGACAGAGACACAGGGAGGGGTTAAACTAAACCTGGGCATCTTAGGCCCGCTGGGGTGCAATTTTTAAATCTTACCTGGTGGCTTTAAGCCGACCATTTTGGTGAGCTTTAGTCACCTGGTGAGATTGAAAAATTGCACTCCTGGTAAGAACAATGCCCTTCGCGTGTCAAAGTGTCAAGCACTGGGCCGGTTACGTAATAGAATAGGGTTACAGATAAGGGATGATTGAGCTCAAAGGAAACCATTTCGTAGCACTAAGTAACTTTGGACAGAAAATCTAGCCAAATCTTAGAGAAGCTTGAGGAAATAATTTTATTGGGTTATAGTAATTGCTATGTAACCCTACAGTGAGCATGGCCCGACATGCTCCTGCCCGGTTTTGATTTCATCGCGGCTATTCATTTGCATTCGATTTGAATGGAAGCTATCGAGTAGTCGAGCCTTTCAAATGGAAATTGAAATGCAAAATGTTTTTCGTTTTTAAAAGGCTTGTTGTTTTGAGTGGGTTGGCATGCTATTGTTTTTGGTTTAATAGGTGAAGCTCGCTAAGTAAGCCGAAGATTCTTATATCATAATAACAGGTGCGACAGTTTTATACCTATTATTGTCTTTTAATTAGGAAAATGTTGTTGCAAAGCAAGACAGCCGGTGTAATTACTGGCACAAGAGGTATTCCATCTTAGCCCTCTGGGCTGGCAACGCATCAGCACTCTCTTTGTTGTTGCAGGTGTCTATAGGTGGTGGTGATCACTTACCATCAGGTGACCCACTTGGTTGTTTTCCTTTCTATTTCATAAAAAAAAATACATACACTCCACTTTGACTGACACAGTTTGTCACAAGTACATAGTGTAGGTAATTTTTTTACAGCCATTGTTAAATCACATTCATTTTCACTTGTCTTAAATTGTAGTACACAACATTCTAACCTAAAATTTCAATAAATAATAATGTTAATTGCGGAAATAAAACACTCTAAAGCTATTATATTATGAATCGCCTCCTCTTTATTTATTTTCTTTAGGCGTTAAACATTATTTTGATGGTAAAAACTGAAATGTACTACTTTTTACTAGAAAAATGCGCTCAACTATGTCAAATTAGATTATATGTTTTAAAGAGCACTGTCTATTATTCTGCTTGAATTTGAGATGCTCCTATAAGAAAAGTCGTTCGCTATTACAGAACAACATAATCCTAATTCCTTCAAATTAAAAACCGATTTCATACAAAGCTTCTAATGAACCTCGTTTTACTTAGAGATGGAATATTTCTCAAATTTTAAATAGGACTACTGCTGAAATATACCCTTGCAAACAAAAAAAAACTTCGAATAAAACCAATGCAATTTAAAAAAAAATCATTGACGTCGGGTCACAATATTCTAAAATGCCTTGCAATGTACCCATTCATTCAAATTGAGAACCTCCTCCGTTTTTAAAACGTTACTTTCGCAATATTGTTAAGGCAGTACAGAACTCTCCTTTGCATACAAGAGTCTATGTATAAGCTACGGTAGTTGCTTATTAACAAGGAAGTAACATCCTTGTATGCCACCAACTTACAATTAAACATGAAACCTGAAAAGAGCTCGACGCGTTGGGATTCATTACAAAACACGGAAAATAAACCGTTCAAATTGATTTACTTCAATAAAAAAAAAATAACTACTTTCGCCTATCTAATTAATGGTCGCTCACAATTTATACCATCCCTCCTTTATTACAGCGTTGAAACAATAAATGTAGCGACACTCTAAACAGGTCGTAAACCTGAGGGGACGCCGCCACAAGTGGGTTACCGTGACGTCATGCACGACATTTAGCCCGTGACGTCACAGCTGAGGACACGCCCTCCAGGAAATTATGCCTCTTGTTGAATCGAAGCCGGGATTTGCAACACGGGGACGATTTCTAGATAGGACACAGTACTTTTATGACCAATTGCAATTGTGGCCAACGTTTCGTTTCAAATATTAGTAGTTCCGGTGGCTTGTGTAAAAGGCTCAAATTTTTAAGGCTTGAGTATTGATTGATTGAGTGACGGTTAAAATTGCATTTTTGACGTTCACTCAATTTCACTTAAATAATCCTGCAAAATGAGGAAAAAGCGATGTCGTTAGCTGTCTTCGTTTTGGGTTGATCTTATACTCTTTGAAGACCGGATAGCTTGTTTGTGGTTTATGACCCTGGCAACGGAACTAGACGTCACGGGTTCGAGTTCCGCGAGGGCATACATTTGCATGATGAATATGTACGATTGTAACCGAATCGTATTACTTATAGATATTTTTTTATTATTTTTGTATGTATTTACTACAATTTAATTAAATACTTGGACAAAATATTAACTTAGGTATGAAAACGACATCAATCTTATATATTTTCAAGAATGAACACCAATATTTATAACAAAATCCTTACAAATTTTACAGATTAGCCGTGGATTGGCGTAACACGAACATTTTTAATAAAGTACCTTAAGAAGACAGTTCATGTACAAACTGTGTACGTACAACAATATAATTTAGTATATATTTATCTAAACCAAACAGCGTAGGTGGTCTGTATCACGTGGGCAGAGCTTAAGCAGACTAGTAGGTATTCTTAAATTCAGCAAATAAAAGAGTGTAGGTGAAAATTATAAATTGAAATTCTGCCGTCAAAACACTAGAAGCCAGGTAAGTGTTATGGACAAAGTGACACTTAACGGTCTTTTAGTGATTGGATGGCAGCATTGATATCTTACGGTTCAACAACAAAGCAAGTTCAAGCTTTACAGCTTGATTCTGAATCCGATGTCCGTCGTACCGGCAAAACTGCCACATGCCGAAACCCTCTATTTACCAACTAAATTCTTCTGAGTGCTCAAGAAGTCTGCATTGTCATTTGAGTCATCCTACCTCGCGACAGAGTTGAGAATTTCTTGTACAATGTTGGATCATTTCATGTTCCATTCCATGCTTTGAATTCTGAGTCCATTTCGACCAATAGACGGACTGCCGAACTCCAGCGATATGTTGAGGACGTGACTTGATTTTCAAAGGCTCCTGCTACAGTCGACTAAGGGGGCACTCTATTGGGGTTCGTCTATTAGGTAAAATCAATAATGGACGGTTGTAATTTTTTTTTATGAATTATGAAGGCAAACAAGCAAGTGGGTCACCTGATGGTAAGTGAACACCACCGCCTATAGACACCCGCAACGCAAAGGAGATTGCAGATGCGTTGCCAACTCAGAGGGCTAAGATGAAATACCTCTTTGTGCGAGTAATTACAACGGCTGTCTTGCTCTCCACGCCGGAACACAACAGTGCAAGCACTGCTGCTTAGCGGCATTATTAACGAGCAAGGTCGTGGTAGCGATCCCCGCTACCACCCGCAATTTTCAATCAATTATTTTAAACCAAAAAATCAAAAGATAATGCCTTCTTTAAAGAATTTCGTGTTTTCAGTATGTTTCAGGTTCGGAGCGTCATATAAATAAACATAAATATCACATTTGTATGGGCTTGTTTTGTAGCTAGTCTAGTCAAAACAAGTTTTCCGTAGACCTAATTTTGACCTCGATAGCAAAACTACATTATTGACATTAAACTACGAGCAGCAAACAAGTCCTGAATTTCCTACGTTTTTCTTTCTCCGTCGCCTTAAGCTTAACAAACATTTATTTTTGTGTTGAGCAATTCAATATCCGCTGAGTAAAAGTGGAGTTTATTTTTCAAGTAATATGCTTACAGCTGGGGAAAAATGGAGTGAGTTTGGTGATTTTTCAGTTTTCATGTCTTCTAGCATTAAGAAAGTATGAACTTTTTCCGACATACCTACGTTTAGACATACGGAGCTGTGGGTGGGCTGTGTTAAATTATCGCAAAATTAATATACTTTCAAAATGATATTAACAACTAATATGTCAAAACACATAGTTTAGTTCTTCACGTACTATGCAGAAGGGGTCCGAATAACATACGAAAATGGCGGTTTAACATATCTTTATGTTTTTGTTGTAAAATATGGCTGGCTTTTAAACAATATGACGGTAATAAATATTCTTGACGGCGGTTATTAAGATATTTAATGTAAGACGACGGTGACGCGCCCATACATTAAATATCTAGGAGTAGTGTGCTAATAGAGACCTATTAAAAGCTTGAATTCTCAAAGATGGCAACGCTAGCTATTCTCAACCATATTACGTTGTTTTGAATAATTTATTAATTCCAACTATCTATATATATAAAATTCAAAGTCCTGACTGACTGACTGACTGACTGACTGACTGACTGATATATCAGCGCACAGCCCAAACCGCTGGACCTAGAGACTTGAAATTTTGCACATAGATACCTTATATAGTGTAGGCATCCACTAAGAAAGGATTTTTGGAAATTCCACCCCTAAGGGGGTAAATTAGGGGATGAAAGTTTGTACGAAAGTCCGTCAGTTTTGAAGTTAGGATCTTGAAATTTTGTTGTTAGGCTTACGTAAAAAAAATAATTTATACGGGTCTTAGTGTTTTTGATAATTCCACCCCTGAAGGGGTGAAAAGGGGAATAAAGTTGTGTATGGAAAGGCCTACATTTTCACAGCAAAAATCACTACATTTTATTATTTAGGCTTATAACGCAACGAGTATATCGGGTGTTATTGGAATTACAACCCTTAGGGGGGAAAAGGGGGATGAAATTTTGTATTTGAGTTGTTCATTCACAATTTTTTTGTATTGAAGTAAAAATAACGTACGTGGTAACGTGTAATTACTAAGCCTCTATTGCCACCCGTCTATCCGCCTGTCTGTCTGTCTGCCACGCGCAAACATGTCCTGACTGATTTGCGATCATCGTCCAACCGAAACTATTGAATGAAGAAAGGTAAAATTTGGAAAATAGGTTTATTTTATAACGTAGGCATCCGCTAAGAAACCATTTTTGGTATTTTTTACCGTTAGGGGGAAAACGGGGGGTGGGGGTTGAACTTTGTATGAAAGTCTTTGTTGATTGAAGTTATAAACATGAAAATTTGAATTAGAACTACTGATTATAAATAGCTTATAAGTATTATAACGCATTTTAGGATTTTTGCATTTTTACATTTAAAGGGGGAGGAAGCGGGGGTGAAAGTTTGTAAGGACGTATTGATTTTTTTTAATAAGAGCTTGTAATTTTGAAATACAGCTACTTATCATAAAAAAATAATGACGCGTCACAGGGTTTTTGGATTTTCAAATTTGTAGGGGGAAGCGGGGAGTAAAAGTTTGTATGGATGGATCGGCTTTTTAATAGGAACTTGAAATTTTGAATTTTAGATACTTATCATAAATAAATAATTATGTGTTTCAGGGTTTTATGACTATCGAATTTTAGAGGTGGGAAACGGGGGTGAAACTTTGTATGGAGGGGAGGTATCGGTTTATTCAAAAAGAAGAACTTCAAAATGATTGTTTGTTTTAGAGTATTTCGATTTTTACATTAGAAGGGGGCAAAACGGGCGGTGAAATTATGAGAGGGAGTGGGAGCAAGTTTTTTGATTCTAAAAAAAAGACATTTGTTTTCTGTAGGCCACGCGGGCGAAGCCGCGGGCAGGAGATAGTTATAAATAAATAATAAGATATTTCAGAGATTTTAGATTTTTAATTTGAAGGGGTAACAGGGGGAGGGGGGAGTTTGTATGGAGGTATCGGCGTTTTTTAAAGGTAGAAACTTGAAAATTATAACTATTGAGCATAAATGAATACCGCCGTATTTAAGGGTATTTGGATGTTCACAATTAAAACGAGTGAAACGGGGTTAAAACTTTGTATGAAGGTATGGAGACTTTTTCGAAGATATAGACTTGGAAGACTTTAAGGGATAACAGTTAATGTTACAAAAACGAAAGTAATGGTGTAAGAGAAGAATAAAGAGGTTTCTGAATGTGTAATAAAGATTGGTAATGAAAGAGTTGAACAAGTGAAAGAATTTGTGTACTAGGTAGTATGTTTACTAGGGATGGAAAGCACGATGAAGACATTGAAAGGAGAGTGAATGCGGGAAATTGGGAGCTCTGCGTGCTTTTGTGAGCAGCCAGAATGTCGCATCCAGCAACGTGAACAGCCAAACGTGCCTTTTACGACGTTCGGCTGTTCACGATGCTGTGTTAACTTCCACGTTGATGTATGGAAGTGAAAGCTGGGTTTGCGAGAAGAAGCATAGGAGTAGAATAAATGCCGTAGAGATGCGTTCTCTGCGTAGTATGAGTGGGATCAAGCTGACTGAGAGAATGAGAAATAGTGTTATAAGAGAGAGGTGAGGTCTGAAAGAAGATGTAGTGACTAGAATAGAAAAACGAATGTAACGTTGGTTTGGGCATGTTGAACGAATGGATGAAAGACAATTATGTTAGCAAATTTATGAAGGTGATGTGACTGGGCGAGTTGGTCGAGGGCGGCCTCGACGTACTTTTGTCAACCAAATTTGTGATGTCCTGAAAACAGGTCAAACCAGACGTACACGGAACCGCCGAGCATGCATGGAGAGAGGAATGTGTGTGGAGGGAGCGAGGGAATATGCCAAGACCAGGGCAAATGACGTTCTGTGGTCTCTGCCTACCCCAAATGGAAACAGGCGTGAGCTTATAATAATAATAAAAATAAACTTAAAAATTAGAATTGCAGCTGCTCATCATAAATAAATAACGATGTTTCGGGGTTTTCGGATTTAGATGTCATTTGTTTTCTATAGGCCACGCGGGCGAAGCCGCGGGCAGAAGCTATGTAAGTATATAGCATCGATAATAATAATAATAACAATAGTAATAGAATAATAATATTGAAAACTAGGTGTGCCCGTGACGCCCTCTGCATAGAATCCATTTATCGCTATCCCGTGGGAACTATCTCTTTCCCAGATTAGGCTGGGTTTACAATATTTGTTTTTTATTGAGAATGGATCATGAATTGTTTAGGTTGTAATTTAATAATTAATCCACGCTACGTGATCGGATTAGGAGGACGTGAGTTGTGGGAGTATCGGACCAACCTTTTATTTATTGTTTTTAATCAAAGGTCAACCAGTATGAATGTGACAATAGGAATAACACTCATATATAACTAACTATACTTTATGTACATCTGGAATCATTAATGTGTCTGTTCCTTACCTCGGTTGCTGTTGCACAACCCCAACCAGGGCTCCACAGAAAACCAGGGTTGCTACTCGTCTTGTGTTGCAACACATGCTGAGTGGAGATCCCTTTTTTGGTGTCAAATTGTGTCACCGTCGATAGTTAAGCTTAGTTAAGTTATAAATTTTCTGTAAGTTTTTTTTGTAAATGGTGGTGGCACTTTATGAGACTAAATAAAATATTTTTTTTTTCTTTCTTTCTAAGGGTCGTAGTTTTATAACCGAACTCAACTTTGAGTTTTACACTAGCAACTGGGAACTACTAATAACTATAAACTCGAACTTGAGTAAGGTTTAAAGCTTCGACCCTTAATCAGTGTAAAAATAACATCTTATCATCCTATATGTATACTTCCCACAGTAGCCCTAACATGACGGCGCAGGTTTAATTTATCCCTCAATGCGTCTCTGTGTAACTAATGTCATAAGAAAGGAGCCTTCCTTTCTAAATATGTGCCTACATAGAGACAAACTGAATTTGGTTGGTCAGTTTAACGCCACAGCTTGGCTCAGGCCTACTCTTACAGTGTTTCAGTATGAATTTAAATCATTAAATAACTTCGCAGGTGTATACAGGTTTGCTTACGATCATTTTCTTTGCTTAAAAGTCATGCTAAATTTCTGATTAACTCCTCGGTGCTAGCCTGGGCTCGAACCCTTGACCCTCTGCCTGCACCGCAGCAGGTCTAACCATCAAGCTACTATGGACACAGAATAAATGAATATACCACAAATAAAAACCATCTTTTAATAATACTCGTACCGCATTTTAATTCTTAAAGGTGAAATTTAATTAATTTCATACATATTAGAAATATTTTAAACAAAATAATTAGTATTATTAAAAGGAACAACTTAACTATATGGAAAAAAACTGAACTAAAACTGCAAGTATCCTTAACATAAAAACATTTTTGAAATCAAAAATTAAAACTAAACAATGTCGAAAAAAGTGGACACCTTAGGCATTGTACGACAATCGTTAGCAGCAACGTTCTCTGTCTGTATACTTAATCTTTGTCCGAGAAAGCTGCCAGCTCTTTGGTCACCTGTGACGTCGACGAGCCACTTGGAGAGTTGTTTGAAGAGGCTCAGAGCGCTAGGAGCGCGCGGACCAATAATTTCATTATTTTACATTCTTACGAAAAGCAATCTCACTAATTCTCAGTTATAAATAGTGACTATAATAAATAAGAACTTGGAACGCATAGGGACCTCCAGTGAAAAGAAAAGGCACACAAATACTCGTCCGCTAGTTTGTTTACGAAGCGTTTAAGAACGCTCTACAGAGTTACAAATCCAATATAATAGAACCTTTGAACAGCTTCAAACGCGCGCCAGACGTCTCGGGCGGTGATAAAATTTGTCGTTCGCGGCAAGAACTTCGCAGATGGCGGGAACTGGGTCACATGGTCTCACGTTCTCAACCGGGAGCCACTTAAAATCACGATGCAAACTTGGAGAATATAAAATAAACGTAGTGTGTTTAAAGGCGATTACAGGCAGGTTATTCGAAGTGTTTCACCTCTCTTCCTCCCTTAAGGTTGGCCGGTTATAGTATTTTATGCAACTGTACATAATTAGGTCTTAAAACACTCGTGTTTTAAGACCCCTCTTTATGCAACAGTTGCATAAAATACTAGTGTTGTTATTTTTGCAAAATTTAATGGGTCGCTATCCGTTCTTGTCTGTCCTCATATCTTGGGCCGCTTACTCCTTCTAAACCACCCAAAGGATTTCAATACGATTTTCACTGTCATATAGAGTTTTTTTTCACGGAAGGTTTTTATGTACCTACATCATACCCTAGTTGTACCCGTACGAAACTAATTTTTATTTGACATTTGATATAATAATCAGACCTGCATAAGTTAAAAATGAATTATGGTTAATAAGAGCCCGTCTGACCCGTTTTAAAACAATATTGCCTGCTTAAGTAAGTAAGTAGCTTAAGTTAGAACTGTGGTTACAAAGTGATCATTAAATGGGCGTGAGTGATCGAAGCAAGCGAGATCGATACTAATGTAATTTATTTTCGACAGCGCGGTTATGGGTAATTCTCCGGCATTTTCACCGTTGCTCACTACCATTCCTTAATTAATTGACGAAATAACTAACGTTTAGTTAGCACCAAGTTCTGCTAAAACTGTTCTTGCCTGAAGTCCACGTTTGTAGACCTGGGGTGCTATTTGTAAATCTCACCAGGTGACTAAAGTTCACGAAAATGGCCGAACCTCTATGAATAACGGCCATTTTGCCGAGCTATAGTCACCAACTGAGATTCAAAAATCGCACTCCTGTATTTCAACAATTAATGATGCAACGGTAATTAGCAACAGTGAAAACGCTGGAGAATAACCGTTAACGTGTACCTTATCACGATTTTATTTTAATTTACGTACTAACTACGAGTTCACTCAATCAAATCGCACCAGATTTTACCACACAAACAATAAACCATTGTAAATTTATTCATCGGCAATCATGAATATTCCGTTCACATTTCAATCCAGGAAGGAAAGCTGGGTACCAATAACGGTATCAGAGGTACTGTAATAATATATTGTGATATTTGTGTGGGTTTGATTTATCCCCGGGCGAGGACATCTGTTATGAATAAGGCCATAAAACGGGGATAAAAATTCAGGATAAGCCGAGTCGAATCCCGGTGCTCCCCGACGTCGGTATGGTTCCTGCTATATTTCATATGAAGCATCCATTGAGCTAAATAGAACACAATTTGTTACTGGCACCATATTTTGCAAGCAACTTTGCCTGAAGATAAACTATTACCAAATAAATTTATTGATTTTGGAATGCATACATTCCTGGAATGAATAAAAAATGCCTCAATTTAATAACTTACTTACTTAGATGTCTTGCCGGTCCTCATAATTAATTAGTGATCTAATTAAGGTGGCCAACTGTCCTGTATTTTACAGGACGTCTGTTTTCCTCCGTTTTCCATAATTGTACTTATACATTTTTGAGAAGTTTAAACGAAATAAACCCAAACCAGTGAACAAATACTAAATAATGTTAAAAGTACTGCCTGCTACCCGTTTCACGTTTCATTACGAGGCGGCACGTGACACTAAAATGTCACAGCATATCACAAAACCAGCGGAAAGCTCCATGCGGCGAAGAAATACGCTCTCGGTTATCAAAGGAGGCATTTGATTAAATATTCACTGGTTGTGTACGATGGAAATGTAGTTTTTCTATTTTATTCTTAAACTACCGCTACGAGAACTCCTTACATGGTGAGAACGAATTTTTAAATGTAAGTTTAGTAACAACACAGTCTAGATAAATTCTGTAAACGGTGACAAAATAATCCATTGTAAATTAGTTTTTATGTCGCGTAGGCACATTGTGCCTATATCTGTGGCAGAGGGGTAAGTCATTGAATACCATCTCCGGCCCTAACATGACAGCACAGGTTTAGTTTAACCCCTCCCTGTGTCTCTGTCTAACTAGTGTCAGAAGGAAGGGACGCAGATAGAAATAAACTAATCATGGCCAGTCATGTTAGGGCCATTGTATGGATGCTCTAATGTTAATAACAAAACGAGCAAGATTTTTAAGTAGTTAAATTAAATAACTAACACATTTATTAAACTAATTATATTGCCAATTAGTTAAACATTATTCACGATTTCAGTTATTTAAGCGACTTCAAAAAAGGAAAGTTCTTTATTCGACGCGTATGTTTACTTTAATACTTTCTTACATGTACCCAAATTGGTCGAAACAGAGTGTCCGTTAATTGTTTTCGTTTAATCCCCGCAAGCGCGGGCGCGTTCTCAACACAATTACGTTTTACCCGTGCGGCGTAATTAACAAAAACAGGAATGTTTACGTTTACGTTGCCCGCGGAACAAGGAAGGTATACATTTATACAACATAGGAAGGCAAACGAGCAAGTGGGTCACCTGATGGTAAGCGGGAAGTAGGACCTTGTGCAAGGTTCGTCCGGATCGCTACCACCATCTTGCTTGCTAATCCTGTCGCTAAGCAGTAGTGCTTGCATTGTTGTGTACCGGCGTGGAGCGCAAGTCAGCCGGTGTAATCACTGTAATCACATCAGCTGTCTTACTCTTCACGCCAGAACATAATAGTATAAGCTAGCACTATGCTGCTTAGCGGCCGGACCTTGCCACCCGCAAATGCCCCCAGGACCTTGCTCCTTTTCTGGCAAGAACTAAAGTTGCGACTGGCTCCAGCCAGCAGCTACATATCCACAAGAAAAACGGAACACAAAAGTAGTGGCAGCGGCCCTTACATGACTGTCCAAGTTTAATTTATTCCTCCCTACGACTTTGCTTCACAAGTGCCAAAAGAGAGGGACGGACATAGAAATACAAACTTGGGAGGAAACTGGATCAGCTTCGGCGACAGCGACTAAACCAATGAATATGGATTCAAATTCAAAGCACTTTTTTCGTTTTTAAAAGGTGTCCCTACTAGAGAAGGAAAAGTTCTTTGCTCCACGGAAGGAAAGCTACATGAGATTGTTTGTTGTTGATTTTAGCCCGGACAATGGATCATTGGTCTCCCCTGGCTCCAATACGGTAATAGGAACTACGTCAGTGGTTAGTGCGAAGGAGGCTTTAGAATTAGATGTGGCTAGCGAGTGCAACCCTACTTTTGATATTAATAAAGCAGAAATTCATGAAGCCTTCATGAAGCATGAATTCCGGCCGAAGCGAGTCGCTTTCTGTCTTCTTCGCGGACGTTTGTTGGACAGCCCGAAACTTGGTCACACATCGACGAAGTAACGTACCAATTTTAATGTTTTATAAATACATGCATATGTTAGTTTAAACTGTATTTTTTCCATGGTCCTATGTAGCCCGAGATATATGGTTTTATAATAATGACGCAGCAACTGAGGGTAGTTTCTTACCTCCGTTGCCCGTGCCGCCTGCTCTATGCAGCTAAGCAGCCAGAGCTCGACCGCATTCGTGGTCGGACCACAGTCGCGAGTACTCGCTCAAGTGGAACAAAAGCGCTATAAAGACTGTATAGACATGCGTACAGCCTATATAACACTTATTGTGCTACTTGGGCTGTAATATGAATCATTTATTAAGTCCAAAAATCACCTGGTATTCAAATACAAACAAAACTTCAAATTTATTACGGATTTATTTATTCGCATAATAAAAACTCGACATAACAAACCATACTTTACAAGTATAAAGGAACTTTAAAACAATTACATTAAAAATAAAAATAATCTTCGTTTTCACAGCTCAGGTAAACAAGTTGTACTCTTATAACAACATTATCACAATTAAAACATCTAACAGTACACCAGATATATTTTTAAATACAACTACGATTTAACAAAACACATAAGAGCTTTAGAACCTTTGGTCAAAAGCGTCAACAAAAACCTAGGGCCTATTATAGGTAATTCTATCAAATAATACATACTGAGGCCCGAAGTCATAAATATTCCACATTTATTTATACGTTAACTAATTGTCAAGATAGTTCGATCAACGCTTACTGGCAGTTGGATCTACAAAATTATTAAAATGTTGGATGTATGAAATTAAGCTTATGACCTAAGAAATTAATGAAGCGAAACTTCATCCCCTCCACGCACCGTTGTCATTTATTGGATCGGTACTCCAGCAGGCCTAACATGAGGGTCCAGGTTTTAGTCTATTCCTCCCTGCGTCTCTGTCAAACTAGAGCGATAAGAAAGGGACGCACATAGAGCCTACCGAGACAGAAAAAACGGTGTATGCGCAAGGGCTATAGGTTAGTCAGCATGAATTGCAAGGGTGATTTGTTATCAAGAAAGTGTATGAAATATGCACTTTTAGAGATAATTTTGGGACTCCAACCGCCAGCTCACAACGACAATTATTCTATACAGATACAATGGAATTTTAGAAAGATACGGAGGTATAAAAGGGCAGTAAAAATACTACAGGGTCTAAGTGTATAATACAATTCTATGATTTCCTTATTCACACATATTTTTCTCACTACATCTTTCTGATAAATTGCTTGTGCAATTTTACCTTAATCTACGCTTTGTTACAATTAATAGTTAAATACCATGTGTTTCTAAACTCTACTGACGACAATGTATTGGATAGACTGACAGATTCCTTATATTAAAGTGTAATTCCGTGGGCGCAACGCTCTCTTCTGGTATTTTGTATTTTTGCTGCATTACGCCATCAGAAAAGCTAGTTTAGCTGGTAGTTTCAATAATTACGTTTGAGGAAACGGTTTCAACACCAATTTCCTATTCCTTTTTTAACATACTTTATGTTGTTGAAAAATAGCCTGCACGCTTCTTAATAGCGCCTTTAGTTTAACTTGTGGTTTAACTGAGTTAAGCACATAGTCCGAGTGCGACTTTTATAAGGCGACTGTTAGTCTATTCAATACAGTCTTTGACTCTACAAACATTTAGTTCAGATTTTTTTTCTCTAAAATTCGGAATAATTTTGGGCGTTTGCCCATTTACAATTTATTCTTGTGGTAGCAATCTGGTCCTTTTTTATAATTATTATGATGTCTGATATCACTGTTAAACATATAAAAACTTTATAAGGAAGTGGTAATATCAATCTAATGGGACATTAAAAGAACCATAATGTTACCACTATTTAACGTACCTACAATGTTCCTTACTTATAAATGACTAGACTATGGAATGTGCTTGGCACAAAATACTCTGGTAACACTTAAATAGAAACTTTGACTAGATTTTTATCACTATTTCTAATGATCCTCGATAAACTTAAAACGTTTTTGGACCGGGCAAGGGAATTAGGCTTTGCTTTATTTTATGCATTCAGTCTTCGGCTTTTATGGGCTTCGGTTTCATGATTTTAGCATCGTTGCCACCACTGTTGTTGAACCTGTTGACAACATCACGCACCTTACCTTTGCTTATCACTAGTTCCTTGTCGTAAGTGGGTGTGATTAGGCCTCTACGAGTATCGTTCCCGTTGCATACTGTTTTATTTTGCATCGACATCATCGCTGCGAAATTGGCGCTCTGAGATTTCCTGAATTCTCTAACAGCTAAATCAATATTATTGATGAGATCTTTAGCAACAAACGTTGCTATTTCATGTTTGATGCGCTCGCGTTCGTTTAATATTTCAAGAGGTGTTTGTTTGTGCGTATCTTGATTCCTTTGGTCGTTGTTCTGTTCTGGGCTCTGGCTATGTTTAATTGAATGAGCTGCTGGGCTATCTGGTCCTTGGAAAGTGATACTTGGGTTGCTAACCGCATTTTCAACACCATTTGTATTGTCATAACTTTGGATTTCTGGGTTTTCGGGCTTCTTCTCTCCTAACAGCCAATACGTCGTCATTTTTCCTTTACCCTAAAACAAATAGAAACTTTACTCCGGTGCTGTTAAGTAACCAAATCCCAATCAGTTTTTCTTCGTAAGGATTCATTACTAATACGAATTAAAGAACTTGGATGTTTAAAAAGAGACTTATAAGAAAAGCAATAGAAACTATACCTTCATGATAATCTCTCCTCGGCACTCTAGATCGAAACAATCATATAGATCCAGGACTTCCTTAGTTTTGGGACTGACATGTATCTTTAGAGCTTCGCCATGAGATTCCATTCTCGATGCCGTATTCACCGTGTCCCCAAACAAGCAGTAGCGTGGCATTTTAAGACCAACTACTCCCGCTACGCATGGACCTGAGAAAGATCAAATAAATAATATTATAATTTCAGTCTGCAAGTTTTTTGGATATGTTTTTTCTCAGTTTAGTTATTGAAGAGCTTTATTGTAGGTAAGATTGATTTTTGACGAAAGAAATTGGGGCTTATATCTATTATCTGTCCTTAATAATAAACCAAGACTAACTGGCAAGCTCCACCACTCAAATAAATAGGATTGCGTTGCATACAGTCACGTCACTTGATTGCTTGCTTTAGATAAATAGTTATTAAATATTCTATTTAGTATGACGAATGACGTCCGAAAGGAGTATTGGTATGTTCCGTTTGTAAATACTTATAATGGGATAAACACTGACGAAGTCAGTAGGTATACTAATTTACACAACGTAAACCAACCAAGAATTATGCCCGAGATGTACAGTTATAAATATTATTCACTGGGCTACAACCGCGTTCGCTAATGACTGTTCTCGGACTAGTCCTCGCCGCATCTTGGTTGCTGTTCACTGCACCTGAGGAGCCCCAATGCAAATATGATCTTAACCAGATCTCTAGTAGCTTGTTGTAGCTTTCCTAACGAACTGTAATAGGGTTCTTATAGGGTTATCGTTAGGTTATCCCTGATTTTAATAATGGTTAGGGTTCATCCATAAATTACGTCAATCAATCAATCAATTTATTTGCATTAAACAAGAGTACAAAGCAGTGTTACATGTCATAATGTGCAAATTCTTATTTTACCATAGTTTGGTGTACACGTCACGCTTATGGAGGGGGCTTATGAAGAGATAGGAAAAAGCGTGACGAAGGGGGGAGGGGTCTTGAAATGTTAAAATTCGTGTGACGTAATTTATGGACGACCCCTTATAGTCAAACCTGTGTGCATTCCAATTCTTAGCAGCAGGCGCTCTCCAGGCCGGTGTGGCACGGTCTTAACTCGCACGCCGTTCAGCAGCGCAAGCGACATCCGCGCGATCTCCGCCGCGTGACGGTTGCCGTTGCGCATGGGCAACCCCGACACCACCATGTACGCGTCGCCTATGGTCTCCACCTGATTTGAGGAATAGGGATGAGATTCTGTGGCGGTAAACGGGTCAGATAAAATAAACTAAGGATTTATTTTTGTAATACAGGTTATGGTTTAAAAAAATCAAGCCAAAATTCTATTGCCTAGATTACACACGTACAAGTCGGAAAAACCAATAATTGTAACAGCGGATAGTTTGATCCTTGTTAGTTGTAACCAATTTGGGAACGGCCCATAGCTTGTGAAACGTTTTGCTCTTTGTTGCAAGCCATAAAGTAGATATTATGTATGAATTTTAACATAAGGTAAACTTAAACCGGTAACTCTTGTACTCGTATTTACTTCATTGTACTTGTATGTTATCTCATATTATTTTTCACCGCAATTACATAAATTGAGTTATTTTTAAAATTTTCATCAGTAATAATTTGGATGTATGTAGCTCAACTGACCATTAACTGGTGGGATTTTTATCGCGTTTAATTCTGATTTCAAGATGCTTTTTGTATCAGCATTGATAAAAGGTAAACTTTGTTTTCGACACTAAGTGAACAGATTACAATGTTTAACTACTTAGACCAAAATTGGTATAAGCCCATTTTAGGCCGCTAGGAACATTTGAATGTTTTTATACGTTCACCGCCATCAAGCCATAAAGAAAATGTCGAATCATTTGGTTCGCTAGAACACCGCGTCGTTAAACGAGTCGTTAGTAGAAATGCACTCCGAGATTTATCGAGGCTTTCGCAATGAAATGGCTTCATTTGCCACTAAATGCGGAAGAACTTATAACTAATGTTCCCTTTAATGATACTTTGATGCTTATAATCATTACTTTTAAATTTCTCGTGAGACATAATTAAGGGGACACGAAATTTTCTTTACTGTTACAAATCATACAGTTTGGAAGAAACCTAATAAAGGGAAAACTGAATGAAAAAGAACTGATAAACATTTTCGAAGAAAGGCTCTCGCGTAGGTATAGCCCACTGGGACAAATAGTCTTCTAAACGTAAAGGACGATTGACAGCCAGATTAATGTCGCCGGAAATTACTGAAAAATCCGCGATGGCATAGTTATAGGTATTTTCATAAATATCTACACACTTTAGAAACTTGCCGCTTTGATATCAATAATGAGTCACCATACGAAATTTTTAGAAGAGTTATGATGCTGAGAGTTCTTTCAGCGCTCTAGTTTAGAAGGAGACCCACATCCATTGAAATCTATCGACTAAATGATAACGACTAGAAGAGGCGAAGTAAGACCCCATTAGACCCCACTTACCTTATACACATCAAAGTTTTCGATAATAGAGTCGAACATCGTATACAAATCGTTGAGCAAGTCGACAACCTCGAGTGGGGTTGACTCAGCAGACAGTTTGGTGAACCCGATGATGTCGCTGAAGTATATCGTCACTTGATCATAAGTCTCGGCCATGACCGGCTGCCCCATTATGAGCTGCGAGGCAACTGACCTGGGTACATAGTTACGCCATAGGTAAATAAACAGTTCATAACCGACTGCCATATGTGGTAGTCGCGGTGCAAGTTAAGTTATGAGCAAGGCTTTGACCTAGATCTATGGAGTAGCGTAATGTTACAGGATTTGAGGTGACAAAAGATAAACTCGTTTTACTGTAATATCCAAAAAATAATTTCAAATAAATGTAATGATGAACTTTGAAATTCGGTTAGCTAGCTCGTAAGATCATTTGTGCAAGCTCACTTGAAATAAATTGTAGCGACACGTATTTTTATGTTAAAAACTTAATTAAACTATTGGTAGAGAATTCTACAATGTTATTAAAACAAGAAGATTAAGTGCAAATGCTTGTATCGTAGGCGAGTGTTATTACTGCACGGGCACCGCACCAAAATTAACTAGTGTAAGTAAATGAAAAAACACTAATTATTTTGATGAGATGCAATATGATAATTATGATATGACATGTTAACAAAAGCACTAATTCACGATTATGTAGTGCCATCGGTACGTTTTAAAAACACAAGCACTTAATGAATATTGGAATTAATAGAACAGTCCCTATCCATACAAAAATTGTATTCCCTATTTATTTGACCAAACTCCGTGAACTATAATAGGATTGGTTTGCACCACAGACTTACTTAGGCAGCAGTTGGTAGAGTAGCTCCTCACATTTCCTCTTCTCCTCGAGATAGTCGGACGTGCGTTCTTCCACGAGGGCCTCCAAGTTATTCGCGTACTGCTCCACTTGCGTCAACAGCATGTCCAGTCGAGTTGACGTCTCGCAGTCCCTAGGGAAATATTAAACACATCTTTGATGAAAACATTATTTCTTTATTCATCTTCCCTTGATATACCACTAACTCATTGGTAAGTAGCAATCAAGCTCATGTACATGGATGCATACCCAAAATCTTTCTTCCCAACACAACACAAGAATTTTAAAAATATAGCATCAGTTGGCATCATTTGAAGTTAGGTGTTGTTGTACTAGTAGTGCTGACGAGTTTTTTTTAACACGTCTTCTGTTCTATTTTTAACTACATTCTACCAAACTTTTAGTGATTCATTATTCTCTTTCGAAGTTAAACTTTATATATTAACCCAATATTAGCTCACCTATTGTTTGTTTTTCCACCAAGTTGTATGTAAGTATATCATCACTAAATATAATTAAACGAGTTAAAGGAATACACATGCCAAAAACATCGTGGTTATACTTCTATGTAGTTATGTTTCCCCAACTGAGAGCACTCAACGCGAAGCCAATTCAAAGCGGCGCGGCGCGAGTGAATAGAACCAAATTATGAAGACACGTGGCTCGCATACTGTGCGAAAACACCTATGCAAAATGAGTTAAGCCCTTTGTAGAAGGACAATAGGCTAGTTGACTCATTTTCAAAGTAGCCCTAATATAATTGTTCATTGTTCTATTAGATCAAAAAAAATACTACCATATTTTTTTGGAACCTACAAAACCGCAAAACTTTATTTTAAAAGTTAACTTTTCATAAACAGGAGAAAACGGCGTCCGCCATATTAGTCTGTATATTATCTATGCTGTGACTTGTAAACAATCATTTGACATTTTATCCAACATTCACAGTTTTAGAAATCGCAATTTTTTATTAAAAACCATGGCTTCCACTAGTTTACGCGAAAAGTATAGTAATAATCATTGTTGTATGTACACTGTACTTACATCTTTGAGTATTTAACATTGAGATGCCAAGCCGTATTATCACCTAACAATTTTTTCTGCCAATTTTAGCGGGGGAGACGGGTCTAGTGTTGCCAGATGGCTAGGAAATTCGGGATTGTCCTGGAATTTCGTGTCTTGTCCCGTGCCCAGGAATTACACTTTATAGTCCCGGACTTCGAGTGTTACTATATTTTCAGAGTTCCTTACCTCAAAAGGAAAAATCAGAAAACTGTAAACAGTATCGGAAGTCTCCAGATGAGATATCCGAATAAAATCACAACATGCTGTCGGCAACACTGCCACGAATGCCATGATGTCAAATTTTGAAATGTTTACGTTATGTCTGTCAAAAAGCTTATTCATTTAAAATGTTTTTGGTGTTGTAAATAATAAATTAATTGTGAAGAAAATTATTTACGTGTGATTAAAAAATCCGTCTTTTGTGAAATTTGAAGTTTTTGATAGCCGTTTGAAGGTAAATACAGCACGATTAACCATTTTTGCAGAGATCGCTTTCGCGATACGGACTAAAGCAAAATGACACACGATATCGCGGCGAACTGGTTTTTATAAACCGTTATGATTTAACTCACGGTTTTAGGTCATATGCATTGGCAGAGGGGAATGCGTGCCTTGCGAGGTCCAGTGGCTAAATTGTCTAAGACTTACATAGAAGTCTTGACATTCCTCAGCGGCGGAACAAAAGTCGGAGTTCAAAGCAAAAAAATTACCGACCATTAGTGCGTCGATTCTTGGCAAATTTGTACTTTCCGCTTTCATGAATCCATGATTGTTTTATAGATTAAATGGCAAAATAGGAATAGCAAAACGTAGACGAGATTTTTACTTCTAAAATAACAAGATCACGATCACAA
The DNA here is from genome assembly GCA_963691745.1 of Ditula angustiorana. Taxonomy (NCBI): domain Eukaryota; kingdom Metazoa; phylum Arthropoda; class Insecta; order Lepidoptera; family Tortricidae; genus Ditula; species Ditula angustiorana. The sequence goes on along the minus strand of OY829490.1, from coordinate 5,814,984 downwards.
CCACCAGAAATATTTACGACGAGCATAGGTTATAAGACGTCCGTCTGACACATCATGGACCAGTGTTGCCAGCGACAATTTTTTTACTGCTGTGTTTGATAAGGAAAATTGCCGTGTTTTAAAGGAAAAGCTATTTTCGGTTGCTGTAGCAAATAAATTAAATAAAAAATGTTTATTTTAGAACTGTATTGAATCATTTTTAATTATTTACTTTTACTTATTTACGAATAGCAGCGGGAAAAAAAGGAACTATAGAATTTCAGTACCTACAAATAACATGATACAAGCGCGATAGTAGCGCGCTACTGTAAAGCTAAATTTGTGGCTAGTTATGAAACAACAAACGGGGATTTCCGTGTCAAAGATACGCATTGTTTTTTTTTGCGTTTTCTAGCTTGGAACCTAACCAAAATTCGACTTTTCAAAATTGCCGTAGACTTTGCTACGGTAATAGATTTGCTGCCGTAGGCCGTAGATTTCCTTTTAATTATGTCAAATTACCGTAGAACACGGCAATTGCCGTAGCAATGGCAACACTGTCATTGACATTAGTTTGTTTACAAGATTAATGAAATCACACAATGGCCGAAAGGGTTTAATGCGTTTAAAAAATAAAATAAAAAATTCAATTTTTCAATTTAAATTATTTTACCATCGTGGACTTAAATTATCTGAAATCGATATATTTCAGTTTCATAAGTCAAACAATGCCGGAAATATTTAATTATTGCGCCAAATTTGATATGAGTAAACTAGCCTATTTGACAACATGTAGGAAAAACCCTAGTAAACTCAATTTACTAGAATAAAAAGCTTAAAATGTCGGTACTTGGAGTTGAAAAGGTTGTAAATTTTAACACGCGTGAGATATAAAATATACAAATCAAATGAACACTTTGGCATAATATGCCCATTGAAATCACAAATCCAACATTATTTTGCTGTGGCAATCGATATCCACAGCGCCTTACAGCTGCAAGCCGCATTTAAAAATACCCGTTCACTTACTTCTGGCCCTGATTATGACCGTGTAAGTTTATTTTGATTTATCTCTCTTTTCTTATGGTACTCGTTAGCCGGAGCCGTAAGGAAGAATAGATAATACTTTGTTGGTCATGTAGGGGCCTCAATAACCTGTATGTTGAGATACCCCGACTGTTTTTCTTATTACTATCAAAGAATAGAATATCTACTATGGAATATTCAGTAAACTTTAGCCGATGCCCTTCCAGCATATCGTGTCTCTCATCTTTGTGTTACAACGTTGTGTCTTTATTCTAAACTTTATCTCTAGGTTATAGAGATAGCAGGGCATGCTAACAGTGCAGGTGGCTTACTTATTAATCCTGTGTATGTTTTCCTTCAGTGCTGAGAAGTCCGGCCTATCGTCTTCCGGGAAGGTCCAAGGCGGCTCCCCGGTGAGGGACTGGCGGGGAGACACCGACAGCGGCGACGTGCCCCGGTTGCGCATCTCAGCGCTACCTGGTGGGATAAAACGGAACAAGTTTTTTGATACCACATTATCGTAAAAGAATAGCGATTGCTATTAAATTATGTTCTAATTTTGTTTCTATTATCTCGTTTTCATTTGAACGTTTTATCTGGCTTTGACTAAGCTTCCAGAGTAAAAAAAAAATACTATAATCAATAACTGAACAGATGCATGAGCGTCTTTAGTTTTGGTCAACTATTACTTCTTTCTCTAGAACGTTGAACTTATAGTTATATAATCAAATACAAACGCACTTAATTCAGAAACAAATAAATATAAATATGTTTTATTTATGTAGCGTTTGTCACATACAAGTTACTATACTGTTAAATTGCATTAGTCAGAATAATTCAGCTTGTTGAAAAGTTTTGCTATTGTGTACTCAGTGAACACGTTTCTAAGTACCCAAACTTTATTTTCGAGCGCATAAATTCTCGCTCCGCTTCGCTACAAATGTTCCCTTTAAATGCAACTTAGTTTCAATGGATAGAGTCGAACCAAGGCAACCTAGTTTTGACCGGCGAATACTTGAACGGATAAAAGTTTAGCTGTTGGGTTTGCTAACTAAATTTTATATAAAGTAGTTGCAGTCAAGAATCAAATTTTCAAAAGATTCTTACAGCAGATATTTATGTCATTATAAATTAATTTGTAGACCTAGAGGGCGAATTATTGACAGCCACATGCGAGAATCTTTTCTCGCTCTAGCCACTCATTCTAATTACTTCCACAGCGAGAAATGCTTGCGGCTTAGTGCACAGACTCTAACAAGCCAATGTTTGTTAGATTTAGCTGCGAAGCCTACGAATAGGTAACTATAACAACAAACATGAATACAGCTCGAGTAAGATGTGCATGCACTTAGAATAGTAGTGTATGGTTTTTTAATTGAAAGTAAAGCATAGGAATCAAAATATAATATGCCTCATAGACGCAGATAACTGATACACGTTTTAAAAATAGCTCAGATTCCGCGGAGAAGTAACTGTTTGTTCCAGATTGCTGGATAAACTGCATAGCTGATCAAATACACACTATCATCAACATCAACTTTACGGAGGCTGTCTCAAAGTTGCTGAAAGCCAAAACAGGTCACGGAACCTAATAAGAAAGAAGGTAATACCATGATGTGATCGACGCAAAAAGGGGTAGGGGTGGGGTGTGGATTAGTCGAAATGCCAGAGCTTAGCTACCAGGGTCATAAGTTCCAAACATAAACAGTTGCCAGTTAGTTTTTTGTTGTGTTGTCATTACGTAGCATTTTAAAGACAGTTACGTTTGAACTTGTCCTCGAGGACGGCGGCGCAGTAGTCGCAGGCGAGGGTGCAATGGGGTCGCCGGGACTCCAGCAGAGGACTCACGGCGCGCCGCGGACTCGGCGAGTCCGCGCCCCCTGGTGGCACCAGCGACATGTCCCTGTGGACATACCAAAACTTAAACCATCACGGATCACTGAAATGACGAAGAAAAGTCGTTTTTCCGTGTAAACAATTAAAGTATCGTCGAACCTATAATTAAATGGATCGTTGTTACTGTAAGTCAATTGTTTGTTTACTTGCTAAGGATTGGGCAAGCTGCTAATTGTGAATTATGATATCGTTTAATAATGATCAATATAAAATTAATTTATGTTTACTTATAGGCAAAGAAATTAAATAATAGTGCCCTGCGGGCCTAACATTATAGACCAGGTGTTAAACTAACCCCGAGAGATAAAACTTTAAACCCCGCCATATCTTAACTCAAACGCTAACATGACTGACCACGCAGATAAAATTAACACCAGGGTTAAGACAGTGTTAAGAAAGATAAAACTGTGTTACTAGAGTAATGAAAATATTGTTTAATCATTCGGTTCATTCGATCATTTTCACAATGTGACAGAAACAACCATGCATAGATTTCCTTAAACGTACATAGCTAGCTTTAAAAATGGTCCTGAACGATTTGCATCTGTAGTTTCCGAACGAAAATCAACTAAATTTGACACTTGACAATTGAAAATTTTGAAATTGACAGCGACCAGACAAGAAGACCCGTTACAATTTTAGTAAACAAAAGGAAAGCAAAATCCTGAAATAAACCGAAGTCGCCGAAAGAAAAACAGGTGTAAGTATTATATAATTCTGTAAAGATATTTTCTATTTATTTTACCTGCTACAGAATTTATGGCGAATAACAGGTAGTTTGGTAAAATGACAAACTGGAACCACGGTTGCAGGACCCAAATGATAACTAAAATCATCCGAAGATCGTAACAACCTTCATCAATAAATGTGTGCTTGACTGTATGCAGTTAACTTGATAACATTGACTAGATAATTGATTATTAAAATTATTGTTTCAGGCGTTGCACAATGGTGCAAAAACTCATTGGTACATACATGGCTAACGCTGATGAAACTAACTCGGTACCTCACGAACTCACGATAACGGGTCTACCTCTATGCACTAAGCCTCCCAATGCTCTATGTATCTCTAATAATAAACATATTTTTCTTATTCCTTCTCCAGGCAGAGGTTATCAAAAACATAAATGGGAAATGACAACGTACATGCCAAGTACAATGGTCACCTGTAAATCAAAACAGTAACCAATTTGTTTAATTTTCAGATATGCACTAAGGCGCCGACGGAATTATTAGTACCTCACACCTACGACAAATAATAAAACGTATTATCATAGCCTAATACACAACCACTTCGCTGTATTGTACTTTTTAATAAACATATTTTATGACTATGCAGTTGTATATTATTTTAAATAAATCAACCTTTGCAAGCCCAAACTGCAATTTTCTGCATCATGAATTGAAAATTAAACACTCTTTACAAACTCAAACCATAAAAGTTATAAACGTGGGTGGCAATTATTATTAATTATTACAGTGTGCTTATTTCAGTACCAATGAGCAGATTTGACTGGGGTAGTACTATAGGGACGTGAGGTACCTAGGGCTTCAAAATAACAAGCTAACGCATAAGTTTAAGAACTTTATGATTTATTCTAGTTTATTTTCCAATTCTTACATTGCATGTCAATCTAAAAGTCAAAATAAGTCCCTTTTCTTCTTCTACTACAAACTGCCACTCTTGTTGCCGTGGTCAGCTCTGGAAGAGGCTTTAAGGAGACCTAAAGGTCCTTACAGTACCTTGCTTAGACAGAATACCGACATGAAGTAGTATACATTTCGTTTCGTGCGATTAATGATGATCCGAAGGCCCAGCGACAGGGTGGGCGGCTAAACGTTGACAACGGATTAGCGACTGCAGGGTTGGTGGTTATCATTAGCGGGAGTGATCACTTCCCATAAGGTGACTGGCAAGCGTCTGTCTTTTCCATAAAATAAACAAATCAATGTAGTATCGTTTTTATCATTTATTTATTTGCTATTATCACGGGGTCACACACGGCTCAATAGAGTAAGTAAATAAGTGTGCTCGTCACATTCCACAAAAACATTGGTCAATTATTACACGTAATACAACAGTTTGGTAACTATCCCACTGAATTAATAACCTTTTGTGATGATAAAATCTAATATTACAAAGTAAAGACACTGTTTAAATAAAATAAAATATCTTATACCCACCTTCGACGACCCAGATAAAGTAACCCGTTTTATCTCGATTAACTGTCAAAATGACGCTAGGTTTATCACCGAATGTGGCCGGTCATGTTAGGCAAAAGGATAAACTAACCCTAACACCTGTCAAAAGAGTGCTAAACACCGTGACACGTGCGGTCATGTTAGCCACCGAGGATAAGGCTAGTTTATCCACGATGGGAGTGTTAAAAACAGATAAAGTGGCTGTCATGTTAGGGCCGCTGATATGGTATATACAACTGTCATACGAGATCCAGGTCCAATTTTAAATGTCGAATGTCAAATTCTATCTACATGTAAGATTTGGAAATTGTAGAGTGTTTAATATAATTGTGCAATCTGAAAACTGAGCTAAGTGTACACACGAACTGATTAATTCTAGCATCCTTTACACTCAATAATAGTTCATAGTAAAATAAATGAAAATGTAAGTCTATTGCCAAAACTAGCACGCACCCGTACGTGGAAGAACTGAGAAAATCAATTTACATGGCCGATTTAGATACAATTCAATTCTTGTACCTTCAATGTTCTACCTATAAGATAGTATAAGAATGCAAAGGATATTATTACACAGTCTGATAGGTACCGATATGCGGATACTTTCGGAAACTGTGTGCAGATACCTATCCTTAACATAACGGATAGTTGTCTAACAAAAGTCAAATTCCAACCAAATATTGCAAAGATACTCTGCATCTTCAAGCGCTGTTTGAAAACAGAATGACAGCTACGTATAAACAGTGTGTGAGTGTACAGATCTGTTCACACACGGAGTCGCGCCTCTCCGCATCCTTTTAAACGTATCTGAATACCAATTTTCTGTCAAGGGGCGAGACTTCGTGAGTGAGCATATGTACTAAGCGATTGCTATTTTCCGAGGCCTAGTAAACAATGTGTCGTTTGTTGTTTTGACTACTCAGACGAAAGTTAGGATTTAAAAAGAAAAAGTGAAGTGATTGTAGATCTTATCTAATTAGAAATAATATAAATCAAATGCTCTCAAACCGGCAACACCCTGTTAAGACTTTACTGTTTTTTTTACTCATATTTATTTCGACGTTACGAAAAACGTAATAAGTATGTGTGGAAATCGGGAAAGTTTAAAACACGATACCCCGTTAAGAGTCAGGTAGCATGATATATTAACAGACTAGAGACGTTAACGTGAGTGTTGTTCAGGGTAAATTAAGCCAAAAAGAGTTGACAACATCATCGTGAGACGAAAATTGCAGAACTAAGAAAGGATAGTTGATAGTCATCATTTACTCGAATAACATAACCCTCTCTTCTGGCGGCAATCGGGTATAAACTTTTTACTACTAACTACAATCCGTGTTAACTTAAAAAACCTCAGTTACAGCTCTCGATAGGAAACGTGATTTTACTTCCCTCATACAAAATGTCACAAAATGAAACCGAAATCTTGCATTGATACACTTAATTTTGTTAAGTAAGGGGGGCAATAATTTAGAAACAAATCCTTCAAAAATTATTATAGCTTGGCACTTGCTTGAAAAATCCGGTTCATTTTTGTGACACTATAGATACGTATACCCACCTCTCACAATTGTGAGTGACTGTTATTACCTAGTAAGTAAGTACTTGGAAAAGTAATCAATAATACATAAAAACATTCTAAGCTAGGACTGTGGACATATATAAAAAAATCCAATATTTACTGAAGCCGATGGTTTTTTAAGAGTAACGGGACTGTAACAATGACACTTTTTTTATAAATATTATTGTTTTTGTTGTGCCTGTTGTTTTTAATAATATATAAACACGAAATGAATAGATGTTTCGTTATGGATAATCCACCCATACGGATAAAAACGCAACTTTTGACGTCGGACGTTGCTGCGAACTTAGGAAAGTTCAGAATCGGAAACTTTAAAAGTTCAGTTGAGACACTCTAACAGCTTTGAACTTTCAAAAGTCGAACGTTGCAAAAATAAACCAGCATTTCGGAAAATGCTGCATTTTCTTTAAAATATCTCGCAGGCTAATACCGGCCACCGTTATATTTTTTAAATGTTGTATGTTTTTATCCTCAACGAATCAGCCAGTTTCGCAATCAATTTAAATTGCATCCCGTTGTACAAAGGCAATCTGATATTGCTGGAATGTAGGTCAGTTTAACTTCTCGAGAGAGGTCTTCGTCTTTGATGATCTAACAATTTATATGATTTGCACACTCATTGAGAGAGTAGCGATTCGAAATTACCAAAAAAAAAACGTTTTTCCAAACTCATCTTTTAACTGAGGCCCAAATTTGGTTGATCTCTATCGGCGTCCCTTTCTTTTGACACTAGTCAGACAGAATAGCAGAAGGGGCATAAAATATTAAAATTGGGCAGTCATATTGGGGTGACGGCGTTTTCCGAAAACCATTATCTACTGATGTAAAAAATATACTTTCTAAAACATTACGTCTATTTCATTTCTTTATCAAGACAAGAAAACAGCTGTGGTGGAAAATAACGTTCGATAAACTGAACATTTAGATAAAGAAACTTTCAACGTTATGCAGTGTACCCTCTAGAGAGGTACGCTGGCTATTTATTTTGCAATCTGTACCGTCGATTGTATTTATCGTAAACAAAACTTTTTAAAAGCAATATTTTGGAAGTACGCGCTCGAAATCTGTGAGACAATATTTGCGTCGCTTGAATTTACCATCTAAAGCTTTCTAATGTATTTGGCACCAAAAATAATAAAAGCATGAAAAAGGTCTCATTTGAATTTCAAACGAATATTGAAGCATCTACATAGCTTAAAAGGAATCTTACTAGACTGATCTAAGAGGTTGTATTGAATAATAATACTTTGTTTTGCTTTCCATCTATCAAGTTGGCGATTTATTTACATCACGGAAAAACCTTTTTACTGGCCTGCGCACTGGCCATACAGCACCGGAGTACCGGGTCGTCTAAACAAAGTGTCACTTCGTTAGCTTTAGGCTTAAACAAGGGGGGGGGGGGGCATGGGGTTATGATGAAAAAGAGCGCCCCAAGAAGTAAGAAACTTTGCAAAAAACACCAGCACCGTCTGTAGTGTGGTATGTATCGAAGTATTGTATTAAATAGCATGAGCCCCTCCCCCCTCCCCCAGCAAATGATGCTATCTACGAGTATATACGGCCACTATCGTTAGCATCAACGCAAGTAAAAACGGTAGAATGTGAGGTTATGATATTGCCGATCGGCACATTTTAACGTTTTATTTTGTCAAGTACATTTTATATTGGTTTTTATATTAGCGTTTACGCCAACAGAACATCACTTTTGTCTTCAAAACAGAACTGTAAAATAAAGTTTGATGTGATTTTGATTTAAATAAAGAATATGGTCGTATAATTAATATCTTAAGCAAAATGATAAGTAATGATTTTTATAAATCGTTTTGGTATTTCATGAAAAACTACAAGCGTGCGGCACGCCACACGGTACGCAATTCACAGGCTGCAGTCAGTCTGTGAATGCTGCATGCTGGCAACACCAGAACCAGCTGTTATTCAAGCAGCTGACGGGAATAAAGTTATTTCAATTTCCACCACCACTACTCCTTAATGAACTAGTTTTGAAAAGCTTACTTACCTGTGCATCTACACGAACCTTTACGACACGCGGTATCTCGCTACGTGACTCAGTGAGTTTCTTTCTAACTAGCCCAGTAGAAGAGAGACACACTGAGTTACGTAGAGAGTTAACGAGTATCGAAAAGGTTTGTGGTAAGTGCACGGAACCTTACGAAAGTAACGTTATTTGGCTTTAGTTTTCCAGGCAACTCAAATTTGAAGTAAATACCCCACAGCCTTTTCTCTAAAAAGTGTTTGTATGCTGTTTCCGACAATGCATGTCATAGACGCGTTTAGCTACAATACATTGCTGACGGGTGTCTGTTGATAGTTTTAATAAGTTAAACCACACTTATGTTTTGCGGTGGTAGGACCTTGTGCAAGGTCCGTCCGGTTCGCTACCACCATCTCGCTCGCTAATCCTACCACTAAACAGCAGTGCTTGTAATGCACTGCTGTGTTCCGGCATGGAGAGCAAGACAGGCGGGGTAATTACTGGCACAAGAGGTATTCCTTCTTAGCCCTCTGGGTTGGCAACGTATCTGCAATCTCTTCGATGTTGCGGGTGTCTATAGGCGGTGGTGTACACTTACCATCAGGTGCCTGTTTGCCTTCCTATTTCATAAAAAAAAGAGCTGTAATGAACCCTTTTCCATGTGCAAGGCTTTTGTGTATTTTGTGCCCCTAATTTGACGGAACAAAACTCTTTTTACGCTATAATGTCCACTTACTATTTAACTTTGAACCGCATTTATTTATGCGTGAAATGCTAAAGGACTCGCGGAAATTTAATTCGTTTTAAAACGAATTTGGGGCTTAGATAATATCTTTACCTTTTGTACGCCATGTCACATGTAAAAGTCGTAATTCACACACTTAGCCTTTTTTGTAACTATGTTATCTTATACGAATGCATGTAGGTCACCTTTGTGTTGTATTGTTGACGGATATATCCGTCATTGGCGTTGAAAATGTTAATAGACAGACTCAAACTTATTGGGACTTATTTTGTTTATACAATTTTCTCTGATAAGTTAGTTTTAGAAATCGAGGTGCGTTATTGAAATTGAACGAATTGATTTTTATACGGTAAAAGAGTATATGGAGAACTAAATTATTTGGCATTAGTAAAAGTAACATATTAATATTAGGTTAAGTTAAACAAAAGTTGTTGCCTCGCCCTAACAGGGTCCATGTAGCACTGTAATATCCAAATATTGTCATCTTGTAATACCATGGCTGCAAAGAATGAATAAATGAATGAATTAATGAATGAAATTTGACATGGGTGCATTGTAAGGAAAAACATCGTTAGAAAACTAGCACTCTTATCAATTGTGGGACAATAAAAGGGACAATAAAATTGAATGCAGTCAGGGCTCGCTTGTACATCGTTAACCCAAATAAATAAATATCCAAAATTATTGAAGGAGTTTCAACTCGCCAGGCCAGGCGGCCAGGTACTAAATTGTTAAAATATTTATGCAGCTGACTGAATAGTATAATCTACTCCCAAATTGATCAAAGCTTCAAACTACTAGTATATATGAACACACATATATATAGGTATAAGACAGCGAATAAACTTAAATAGATAAATACATATTTCAATACTAAATAACATCCAGGAGTGCGATTTTTGAATCTCATCGGTGACCAAGGCTCGTCAAAATGGTCGTTTTTCATAGAAATGCTGCTAATTTGGTGAGCTTTAGTCACCTAAAGAGATTCATAAAGTGCATTTTTATCTTACTGGGTAATTAAAGCTCACCAAAGTAGCCGTTTTTCATAGAGATTCGGCCATTTTGGTGAGCTCTAGTCACCTGGTGAGATTGAAAAATTGCACCCCATAACTCGATTACAAACATTAATTATCGTGTCATCTTCAATTTGAATTATTACATTTAAGCATAGAGCCATAATTAAAACTGATATTAAAATAAATACACACAAACCATTTGGTCTTTTGTAATTTTTTCAGCAATGTTTGAGAATAATGAATAACTTAGTCGACCGTTTATGATAACGTCTAGACAAATAACTAAAACAAACTCAGACTTGCTTACACGAGTCCACAAAGGTTTAAATAAATAAAATTTCGGGTCACAAAAATACAGAAAATGCGTCGGCGACTTGTCAACTGATAATTCTCAGAAAAGGGTCAAACAATAAAAAGCAGACCGCAAATAGTTCACAAAGTAATTCTCGTACAGAAGCTTCTGGCCAAATAGAATGGGCACTTTGCAATAAGTTGAAAACATTTCGGTCCGCCCTGGTAAGTCAAGTAGGTACGCGTAGTTACTTAGTAGGAAGTACGCGTAGTTAAATAAATAAATAAATATCTCGGGACAATTTACACCAATTGACCTAGTCCCAAACTAAGCAAAGCTTGTACTATGGATACTAGACAACGGATAAACATACATATATAGATAAATAAATACTTAAATACAAATAACATCCATGACTCAGGTACAAACATTCATATTCGTCACACAAATATTTGCCTATACCAGGATTTGAACCCGGGACCTCTTGCACAGTAGGCAGATACATGTGCCGCTGTGCCATACAGGTCGTCAGGTACTACTAAATACATTGTCATGTGCAGATAACGTTTGAATACGCGCCTATGCGTCCACGTCATGCCAGGCCCTTGTACCACAAAAGTGACAAGTGCTACAATTTGACATAATTATATAGTTTTTAATACAAAAATTTATTTATTTTATTTTTATTTTATTTATTTGGTCTGCCAACAGCAATTACAACTTACACATTTGAGTACAGTTTCATGTAAATTAATCTTAAGTACTAGTTGCACAGCTACTTAAAGGCAAACACCACTTGTAAAAAGAAATTTAACTTAGGTTAACATTAAGAGAAGAACAAATTGTATACAAAAAAAGAAACATTTAGTTTCAGGTTTTCAGGTCCTTATACACAAAATGACAAATATGTTAAATTGTAGTCTTTCGCGGAAATAAACACGACGAAAAAGCTGACGAGTATTTTTGTAGTCTTTATATACCAGTATTTTCTTTGTAAAAAAATTGCGACGAAGTCAACACTGGTCGATTTTTTCTTAGCTCAGCGTAGCTTTCTCGCTCAAGGCTGCTGGAAAGCCACCATTACATCAAAGAACATCTACTCCAATCGGAGTAAAACTATCTGGTACTTTTGAGTCTTTTGTTCGTTCGACAACGACATACAAACCTTTTTCAATAGTTGGGAGTCGATTACAAAGTGACGATAAATTGAGTTTGACGGTTTAATCGAACCTTTTGTACCTATGAACTATGCGAAACTCCCTCGATGTGACAAAGCGGAGTGAACGTAATTGACGCTTTTGATTGCATTTCGTACAGGCTGGTTTGAGTTTCAATCTTGTGATCACACAGCTTTGTGCACATTTTATAGAGATAGCTATTGTTTTTTGTCAATGATTACTAATCGTAGTAAGGTAAAATACGTATGGTACTCTTGCATGTATAACAGTTGTCTAAAGTTAAAAAATACATTTATACTTATTTTTACAATATTTAATATAATTTGGAGCTTTTATTATTCACTAAATACCTATTATATAATATTATTTGAACTCAATCACTCGTGAATTTTAATCCTCATTTTCATCAGCGGAGTATGCAAAAACAATTTAAATGTCACCATAGCCCGAAGAGAATATAATCACTGATGATGATGATGATGATAATATTACTCAGAAAGGCGCAGAAAATACCAAAAACCATTACTTGACACTGTCAATTTTGCGTAGTCTGATTATACTACAATATTCAATTATAAGTGGACACAATTTTTTAAATTTAAATGCTGTGTAATGATAACACAAAGAAAAATCCAGGGTAACGGCAAGACTCGAACCTGCAACATCAGCGTTCCGTGCCTTGCCTTTACCAGTTCCACCACGTTACCATACCCTGCGAATTTTTAATGTGCTTCGTTTATTATGCGATCATTAAATTAATTGGTTTTTAAGGTATAGCTACCCTCCTCGGTGTCATCTATGAGAAACTTTTTCAAGTTATTTCCTACAATTTACTTGGTAGGACAGAATTTTCCAATGTTCTTAGCTTAGTAATGTTTTTCAACATTTTTATTTTATTTTTATGTTACTTCAGAAATGTAACGGTCATAGTTTAATAAAAAATATTAGTTTTGTTACTTTGCTTTTTTCTGTTTTTTTTCATTTGGTGCACATTAAAAACATGTTGTTATTATTGTTTTATTATCTACCTATTATTAAAATTAACAACAGTTACGGTGGTATGTCAAATAATAAGCGTTTTCAAGACGCTGCCGAATCGAAGGCTATGATTTTCTCGTCCCGCAAATTCCTATAAAATCGTTATCACTCCCTTAGCGTAATATGCGGTTATGCAGAATTACCATAAGCCAGTTTATGCAAATATAGCGTCTGCGGTCTCGGGCTCATAACGAGTCTGGCTATATTTTGCTGAGGTAATGTTCCCAACGAGACCTGATATGCCAACTTAGCCATATTTCACACGTTGTTGGTACCGACTTATTATCTGTAACTTAATGTAACGAATTAATGGACTGTATATGATAAAAGGAAACATGAAAGTATGACTGATACTTATTTAATTAATAAATACTATGAATTAGTATACATGTATGGATAGGTGCCCTCGGGGCAGCAGCCTCCAGCGAACGGCGAACTCCGTTTTCTTTCTTTTTTTTCTAGCTGAGCTGCTGCCACGAAGTTTACAACGGCCAGTAATACCAATTAGAAAAAAAAGACACAGGTTGACATTAAGAAAAAAATCTAATTGCTTTACGGATTATCTTTGTAAGGCGACCGTTTGTCATAAACAAAAGTTGAAGTTGAATTTAGCAAACTAGAACTGGCGATTTTTTTCCTCCTTGTAGAAATACTATAGATTAATAATTGCTTGCATAAATATGCCAAGTTATTATTATATTTGTTATATGGGCCTGGCATTTTGCCCTTCTTGAGTAAAGCAACTACAATTCTATAACAAAACCTCCACCAAGACATACATAAGTTAGCATTTATGACAACTATTTACAGAGCTATTACTTGTCAAACAAGTTTTATCGTAGCTATTTTCCTTTTATTCATATGGTAATCGTAGTCAAATGTTTGCCTATTCCTACAAACGAGAATTGACCGCCTTTATTGTGAACTTAAATAGTCAAATTGCTTGCAAAGATAACATAAGATTCAGAATATTGTAGCATGGGACGGAGTGTCACCATTTTGGCTTTCAACCCCCGTCAAACCCCATGATCTCTAAAATAATTAATTATGATTACTTTATGACATTTTTTGTCTCGAATCAGACAAATCTAAATTATTCCTGTGACCTGGTGAAATTGCATCATTTTTTCTTCCGTACAATAACGTAGATTAGCATAAGTAGATACTATCGCCTATTCCTACAAATATGTGCGAGTTGCTGCCTTGATAGCGGAGAACCAATACCAAGAAAACTCGCGTCTGTAGCTCACCTCGTCTCGACCGGGCACACTATTACAAGTAGCTTGCATGACACAGGTAGTAGCAGCTGCCTGCTATCCTTTGACTGCCGCCTGTCTTTGTTACTTTGGCTCTCTCCGAACCTACGAGCTACTGACATCACGTAAAAAATATGCACGCAATGTTTGAGCAAAAAACGAACAACAAAAATAAGGTTGCGGTGGGTCGGATGTGAGCGCTCGCCCGCTCGCATAAGCGATATGTGATACTGATATCGACATCATAGTAGCACGCATTATGCGGTCATACATTGTTATCACTGCACTGCAGTAACTGACCTCTCCATACACATGTGTGAACCAGACATAACTTCAACCCTTATCTGTGGCACCGTTTTAAATGCAGCCCGGTGCTTGTTGCTCAGCATTTCCCGGGTCCTAGGAAGCTATTTCAGCGGGCTGAAAATGGAAATTGCCTCTTCGTTACAATGTTTCAGCTGAACAACTTTGTTATCAGAGCAAACAAAGATTGCTGCACGTTTATGTATTAAGTAGACGAGTTTCACAATCCACCAATCAGGTGATTGGATTTGTTTTGTATACATTTCACGGTGCTGTGTTGTTCAATTAAGTGGTGGAAATGATTGAATTTTATTTTCAGCTCTTATTAAATAATTTATTAAACCTTGCTATTTGTTAATATGTTTATATTTTTACGTTATTGTTACCTACCTTATAGAAATAAAGCAAATGGTAATAAAATCAAAGTATTGAAGAATGTATATCAAAATTATGTAAGACAATTTTTTCATGAAGTTTTTAAGTCACAGAAATTGTCCTAACGAAACATTTATGCTAGTTTTACACACTTAACTTGTTAACTATTTGCTATAAAACTATTTAAAGTAATTATAAACCACCTGAAGCAATTCATCTAAAACACACAATCATCAACAAACAACGTCGTATCTCTGCCGAAGCCGGGGTTATATCGCGCTCTGCATTTCCAGAGACGAGCTTAATCAAGGCTCAAATTCCTCCATCTCCGTAAACACTCCTGTGTAAATAGAGACAAGCGCACCAACATGTGTGGAAGAGATTTTTTAAGAATAAGTTCACTTTAGAACCACTATCTGCGTTCATCGGTGTATTTGTAATTGATTCAATCGATTATTTGAGTGTTTTGTGTTTATAAAACCACTTTGTAACAGATGGATTTTTTATAGTGATAGCACCGTACTGGTAGCCGGGCATTGGTTACAGTTACAGTTAATACGTAGAACAAATAGGCCGGGTCAACCGGGGTAACACAATCCTGACATGAAATCGATGAAAAGTGGCAATACCCTTGCATTTCGTTTGGTTAACAAGAGTGCCGGAAACCCTAACTCTCCTTTTCATTTAATTTTCCTTTTCTTGTCCACAAAGTCAGCTACGAGCTTGTTTATTCATACTGAAACCAGCAACAATGAAAAATTTAACTGAAATTGAAAACAATTTTTGCAAGTAGGCGATATAGGCTCTTTCGAGTCTACCAGCGCTTCGGAAAATGGAAGATTCTGCTGAGACGAAGCGCCGCAAGAAACTTAGCAGCTTATCCTTTTTTCTCTTTTCTTTTCACTTGCTACGGACATCTTTAAAGGAATTCAAAAGCATATAATTTAAATAAAACGCTTCTCTCTTTACACTTAGCCCGTTTCCGCATACAGCTGTGATTTGAATTAATTTGGGGCACGACATATAAACCGTGCAGCGAGGAGTTATATCACCTTGTTACCCTTTGAAATATTTCAAAGTAGATTCCAGCTTCTAATGCTGCTCCTACTGCTGCTTTATATTGTGAAAAATAAACATCGCCGATAATTCTGGCAACTGTAGTTACTGGCAACGACGTCGTTCTAATCCGCCACTTACGTGCCTAACTTCTAGGATCTACAGCCAAGATTATCGAAGTCGTGTCAACTCACCTTTGTGTCAACTCCGCCCAGATCTTCCCTAAGTGATTTCCATTTATGTACTTATTAATTAGCACTAGGCGAGGCTTCGACCTGACTGAAATAACAGGATCTTCTCCTTATGGAAAAGTTCTTCAATCTTGTTACGACAAGTTCAATTATTCGTTTCAATGTCACACCTAAACTCCTGAACTGAATAAAATATGTATTAAAATTGAAACTTTTAACAAGGATGTAGGGACTTTGAAATATCAGCATCCAGTAAAAATCTTCTAAACACAATTCGCAATGGTTTGCTTTTTCGCGGTAGCTAGATAAATTTCCTAAGTCTGTTAGATTCAATTAGTTTTATTGCACGGATTGGAAGAATTTCACTATTATTTTAGTTACAAAATTTCATTTCTCCTTACCCGCGAGTTCGTAGGCTTAGATTTCGGATTACATACTAACTTCCACCACCTTTTAACCCGTTTAATGGTAGAACTTTACACCTCCAAAGGAACATAATCCTCTAAATTTCATGTTCTCAGCGGTTGAGACTGCGCCTTGTCTGTCAGTCAGTTAGTGAGTCACGGAACTCTGTGATATACGTAACTGCTCTTTTTGAAGATGATAAATCTTGGTAAGTCTTTTATTTGCAAAAGCGCTAAAATAAATTATTTAAGTAGCCTTTTTCAAATAGATATATACTGAAATTAAATTATTTATTTGTCATACCTTTGTTAGCAGATTTTAATCATTTTAAAATAGCACTTTTGCAAAAAAAGACTTACCTGTTTTCAAAATTTCTCGTCTTTAAAAAAACGGTATATAGGTCAGGGATGGAATTGTCTAACGTAACATCGCTGCGCTCAACGTAGTGCCAGCGCTGTCTCATTCGCTCTTGCACGAACCTCAGTGTACGGATAGAATATTCATCGTTGACCGCAACGATGTAACGTTACTGAACGACACTATTGAGAATGACACTACTGAACTGACTCAGCGTGTTAAATCATCTTAAGCCAATCAACGCAGTAACGAAATGATAGAATGTATCATGCCGAGTTATTGAATCGTCGCAAATTGGACGAATCGCGTGCGGGATATTGAGATTGAACCGAGCGTGGAAGTTGCAATGGAAATGTGAAATCCATTTTCAACTGGTTTAAACCGGATATTTTTAGTGAGTATTTTCAGAGTGTTTTTATTTAACTACTTGATAATTATCGCATAACGTACAGTCAGCTTGAAAAGTAATAAAATAATGAATACCTTTTCATAATTTAAAACAGTCTCTATCCGTTCCTGTCTGTCCGATTATCTAAGGCCGCTTACTACTTCTGAACCACGTAATTAATTTTGATACAGTTTTCACTGTCATGTCATGTAGAAAATGACATGTCATTTAAAAAATAATTGAATCTTTGCGAAGCTGGGGCGTGCCGCTAGTCTTCTTTATTTCGAATTCAATTCATATCTTATTAGTAAAATAAGGATTCCTTTATTTCTAACAACTCATTAAACTCTCTTTAGGTAACACATGTTTCATCTGCATCTGTCATTGTGACCCTTGCCCCATAAAAAAAGGAACCTAAGAACAGATATTATTTATGTCCGGTTCCTATTTTCGAAAAACGAGTAATTTGCCCTACCAACAGTTTTTAGACATATTTTCTATAGGACATCTGTCAACCTGTAACGGCTGGTGGAGTTTGAATAGGCTGACTTTGTCGACTTCTCCCTTCTTATTATTAATCGCAGTTACTCATATATTAATTTATTTCTACTATAAAATTAAAATGCTTTGAAATTATACTCAATGTTCACTCTACCAAATGAAAAATGATTTCAATTTATATCAAAAGTTTTAATAGTAACTGAAATCATAGATATATATATATAAATTAAGGTTAGCTATCCACACACATCCTGGTACAAAAACTCATAGCTACTTTTGACGCTGACTGTACTAAATTAACAAAAATTATTGTCTTGGGACAATTTACAACAAATGAAATATTTGAAACAAAGCAAACCTTGTTGTACTATGAATTATGGACAATGGATATACTTACTACACATACAGGATGTTATTTTTCTCGCCACATAAATGTGATCTAATAAAATAGACGCTTTGCTTTTCGTAAATAATAATTGGTGTCGGTTAATTCAAGAACGAGACAATAAAACGTGTAACGAATGGGTCATAAAAGAGCCTCAACTACTCCGGAATAAACTGGGCCCTTCCATCCACATCTACATAATAAAGTGCGCCTTCGAACCTAATTCCCAACTGTGTCTACCTTGTGTGTGGGCAATATTTATGTACCTACATACATAATAAGGGTCAGTTTCCTTTGGCAATACTTTATGATTAAGAAATGACCCTCTTCGGAAGGCTTCTAAACTGCCTTCCCCAAGTTTTCTTCGGGAAAGAAATGAATTATTCAAATGCACAGTTTCGGCTAGCTCAAATTAATTTCTTGAAAGGAACTTTTTGGGTATTAGGTTGGACGTTACGGCTTGGAGATTTTTAGACCGAGTACTTCTAGAGAGCTTTTTCAAGCAGACCCTTTTTTCTTTTGGTTGCGCATTTGGTGCCGCTAAGCAGCCGTATGTATGTATTGTATCTCATAGGTACACATACCTCATAGGTACATACCTATATATATATCGATTCTCCCTTGCAACTTTTCATTTTAATTTGTAATTGCACTTGTAAATTAAAACATAATTATACGTTTGTTCATAGAGAGAGAGAGAGTACTGTATTGTATACAATACACGATGAATTGGGAATACAATCTACATGTATTCATAATGTCCTGAACGCTGTATATGCAATGGATATGCAATGTTAATCTGTTTAGCAGAGAGCGTTAGGTTGGTAGCTAAGGTGGTGGAATAGGTAAGGTACCAAGTTTGATACCTACCGGTCGACACATACGCTATGACTGTTTCTAACTTATACATGTACGAGTATATTACCTCCATTTTTAACAGTAATCAACGCTTGACGATGTGGTAAAACATCGTGATACCCTCCACATTCTTGTAAAAATATTTAACCATGAATCTATAGGTCTGCTTTCCTTGACGAAAAGGTTACGGAGGATAGATGACAGTCGTTTCAACCTCACCTACCAAATCTGCGAGCATGTTTTTTTATTATTTATTGCACTGGGAAACACAGCATAAATAATTCACCTTAATTATCTTACAGAGTAAACACATAAGCCAAAACTGTTTCCACTAGTAATTTATACAATTGTTTCCACGGAAGTAGTTAACTGTGCATGGAAGCACTACATTCTTATATAAACTGTTACAATGAAAATAACGAGACTATTAAACTAACTTAGGTGATCGAAGCATACCCCGAATAATGCAACAAGAAAAAGTGCTAGGATGACGATGAGTAGTCATTATCAGCCGTTGTCAGCACGGAAGTACGCTTCACAAGTCCTGATTTAATTATAATTCACTCTGTCGTAAAGGAACTGACATCGCGGCAATCCCATGTATTTGACTACTAACTTCATGGCTGGTTAAATCTAATATCCAAGAGCGAACTCTAAAGCTAAGTAATCAGATCTCAAAAGCTAATTAGAGATAAGTGCCGTTATTTTTCTTTACTTTCAAACTCGGATGGATCCAGAATGTCAAACTTTTTAATTAAATCGTTAGGAGTTTCTTTTCTTCATGAAACAATATTAAATCTTATTTTACTTTTAGAAGGAGTTTGTTTTTTGTGAATGGCAATAGAGCGACGCCCTTGCAGACAAAGTCCTTTAATTAACAAAACGTGAATTAAAAATCTAAAAATGTCGTATTAGTTGGCTATGCGTGGTCAGTCTCCTATAATATTTTTTATTCTGTGAATGAATGCTATAATATGCTTCAGCTATAAATATTTAAATCCAAGAAATTTTAATTTAAAACCTATCAGCGCCAATGTGCTATTTCTTTTTTAACCGACTACGGCTTCATTTTGTTGGAAAATACCTCGAGGGCTACTTATAACCGCCATTAACTTTAACTGGGTTCAGCACGTACCCTGAGCACAATTTTCATAATTCAATTGACAGCCCTCTCTTTGGTTAAGCGTTAAACGAACAAAAAAGTGTGTGTTATAAAAAATGTGGTTTAAAATCTTTTTTCTGTTTAAATAGACAACCGCTTTAAATTGTTTTTTGGTACCCAAAAAAATCAAGCAAGTTTCCGAGAGTCTATCGGGCACGATAAAAAACCTCAGTAGATTTAATGAAAAAAAATTGAGATTGTTCAATAACAATCGCAATTGATGTCATGTTAATACTATTGAACTTACTTTCGTAACGTCATATTACGTTACAGTAAAATAAGAATGAAGATATTTCTGAGTGAATGTCGTAAAAACTAAATATCCGCAAAAAATGCCTACAAAGAACGAAAAAGAAGTATGAAAAGCATTCGTAGACGCTAACTAGGGTAGCTCGACATATATTTGCCCTAATCAGCTTGCTGTCGACTGGCTTGGTCGAGACATGCCCAAAGGATGGCCCCATCTGACAGTTAATAATTACGAGCATTTCCAGAATATTTAGGTCACCTTGTAAAATATGAGTAGTTACAAAAAAGGGTTTTGAACGGGAAACTGCTCTAAAGTCTAAACAGCAGTAATGACTAGGAGCTAGACATTCAAGCTTATTTCTGTAATTATTTAGCCGGGGTTTCATCTCACAAGCAAAGTTTTATTGTTTTACTGTGTATGTGTCTCTCTATTTAAGTTGTTTAACGATTGTACAACTAACTAATTTGAATTTTCATTGTTCCCTTTACCGCAAACCTAGTAATAATATATTTTGTACGTGTACTTAAATTATTCCAGCGTGGAAAATTTACTATATTTCATTTCTTTATTTAAGCCCAAAGAGTCCTAGATGTATTGTCAAACAAGACATAGAGTATTTTTTGTACTCATACGTGGCTTGCATTTATTATTTCTAATCTTTTTTAATATTTTTATCTTGACAATACGACAAAAAACATAACGTACCAGATACCGCATAATATCTTACGTGTAACGTTTTCAATACCAAAAAAACAGCGTAACGTAAAACCAACACAGGGTGTTGTTTATTTTCGTCGCCTACGCCACGCTGCGCTTCGAGTGTTCGGCACGAACGAAGGTAAGGTGATTTAATCACGTAACTCGGCGAAGGCCAGCGAATATTTTCCTAATGCACTTAGCACTGAAATCCGCCCCGATTATCCCGGACTTATCTTTCAAGTCACTGTAATTTAATCACGGTAACCTTGGACTTCAAATTGTGTTTACTCTATTTTCTTCTTACTTTAATCAAACGAGAACTAAATAATTAATTAAGTTCCGCTGGCAAATAATTAATTAATATCGTAAGCTAAGTGTAATTTAATATTATAAATTTATATGTAGTGTTATGTGTTGTAAGCGTTCGACTACAATGAGACATAAATCGCTCTCGATTTTCGTTCACTGTACGGTCGGCCAAGTAATTGCTTGACACTTTTGAACCTTATGCCTTAGTAGTACGGTCGAAAAGTGGTTAAGCAATTTCTTGGCCGACTATTGTGTATTGTATATTGTTAAAAAAAAGAGAATGCAACTATAACCCGAGCCAATAAAGAAACGATTTCAAATGGCGTTGATTCTGACTTTAACATCCGGTTCTGCCGTGAATGAATATAGAAGGAACAATAAATAACAAAGTGTTAGTGTTGGCGACGAGATAGTAGGTACTCTAGGCAGACGCCACTTTCAACTTCCGTTTATTAACGCTAGTTTTGAATCTATAATTATTTGCCCTAAATGATGAATCTTCGGTTCAGAAAAACAGCTAACCTACCGCACCGCTGAATATTGTTGATATAACACTCATGATAATAATATTGACTAATTATTTTCTTTTAAAATGAAAACCTTTGTATTTTTTCAACAAGGACGAGGCATTTCATTAACAAGGGGATATAAACACAAATAGGCTGATAATGAAAGATCATGATACTTTTCCACACAATATTCTAGGCCAACAAGAAAAAATAGGATCAAACGAGGCTAACAAATCTACAAAGACTTTTTACCAATTGGCTCTCTTTGTGGAATTAGTTTCGAACAGAAAGGGTTAGTTACTCCGATTTATTCAAGCATGGCGTCAAAGAAAGTTTTTAACGTTATAGGCCTTTGCGACAAAGGCGTCATAACTAGAAGCTAGTTTGCTCAGTTGTCATTGTCGCTTTTAGAATTCTCTAAGTTTTTTGTCAACTTCGTTCGTTAAGATGTTTATTGCCTGTTTCATCGAACACGCTAATGCCATACAATACCTACGACATTTTAAAAATATTATTAAACCTTAATTTATTATTAAGTAGTCGACATAGCCTTGAGTATTGCTACACTTTAGTAGCAGAGCAATGTTCACATTGCTCGCAGAACGGTTGGGCAATGGGGTTAAAGAGTTCTCGGGTGACGACCACTTATCGGAAGACGCAGTGTGTGCAGGCAAACTCGTCACAAGGTGGACCGACGATATCTGGTGATAGTTGCGGGAACCCGCTGGATGCGAGTAGTGCAAAACCAGTCGTTGTGGCTATCTTTGGGAGAAGTCTACGTCTTTCAGCTGATATGACGATGGTGAATTTATTCTATATCGTTATCGCGACTCTTATTTTACTACCAATTTACACAGACATCTACATTTTGAGATAACTAGGGTTATATAGAAACAATTGTGTTAATAATACTACTATTAGCCGTTAAAGCTAAAAAACAATGTTACCATCGTGTTAAGTCCCAATGGATGTTTAAAATATGTGAGTAAGGTCCATATCAAAGATATGCTTACACTTTTTCACCGTATTGCAATGGATTATTTTAAAAAGTTCAAACGTACTTTTGACGTCGACTGCACACATCAGGCTAAGATATCTCAGTGCGATTTTTTTTTACACCCTAACTTGATTAACTGTAGATAAAAAACAAACCACACGCATCAGCGATTAGCTAGGCTTACTACTAAACATCGCACATTTCATCCTCGTTCTCATTAGGCAGCGGCAGCCCCCGGCTTCGGACAATGATAAATACCTTCATAATGAAAACAGAATACTTTACCCGAATTTCTTAATAAACGTAACCTAAATTGCCAGACGTAAATTAAACAAGCAACTGATCCCCGTTTATAATTCTGTCAAAAAGTAACAAGTAAAATTATGACCTTTCGTTAAGTTATTGTTATTTTTTTGTAGATTGATCTTAAGACTAGTGTACCCAGCGCTCTCCATACAAACGGCGATAACGTTTTCCACCCTCTAAACCAGTGATTCCCAAAGTGGTCCAGGTGGACCCCTAGGGGTCCACGGGAGACTTGCTGGGGGTAGAAATGTAGCAGCAGGGGGTCCACCGAAACCAGTAAAATTTTGAAAGTGGTCCACGAGAAAAATAAGTTTGGGAACTACTGCTCTAAACCTTAACCTATAGCCACGATTTTTTTAAGGAGATCATTATGTCCTAGTACTAGGTTTGTATGTTTTGATTTTATTAATATTCTTTACTAGCTTTTGCCCTCGACTTCGTCCGCGTGGACTTGTTTAATTGAATCAAGCAAACGTGCACCCAACATGCAATCTGCAATATTTCCTGGACAAATTAATGAGAATTAGTTGCTTTGCTGCTCATGACGTCTCGGCGGCGTATAACTCACTTATCGCTATCACGTGGGAACTATGCATTTTACGGGATAAAAAGTATCCTATGTGTTAATCCAGGTTATAAACTATATGTGTGCCAAAATTCATCCAAACCCATTCAGTTGTTTTTGCGTGATTGAGTAACAAACATCCAAATATCCAAACATACAAACTTTCACATTTATAATATTAGTAGGAAAGTTAAAAAATATTCATGCTTGTATGAAACTTCTAACATACAATTATTGTCAAATCGATTAAGAACATTTAAAAAATTAAAACATTTAAACCTAGTCCTAAGACATAATGAGAACATACCAAAAAATTATTGCCATAGGTTAAGGTTTAGAGGGCGGTAAACGTTATCGCCGTTTGTATGGGGAACGTTTTTTGGAGCTAAATATATGAAACAGTCATATATTTCATAGACATTCGGTGCCAGCTCTTATGAACAACCTAGAATGATAGAGTCAGGCTGTAGTCAAATACTAATTGCAGTACAAGCGGGCCGGCTTGACTAGGCTAGTACCAATACACAGGGATAACAACAACAACATCAATAAATATTCTTTATTGTACACCACATAAAAATACAAAGAAAACAAATAAACGAATACCGATACCGATACCGGCGACACCGGACACCGAAACCGGGATACCGGCGTTTTGTACAGTAAGTGCGAGATCTGTAAACCCGCGGGTGAGACCTAAGTAAGACCAACATAGCATATCCAACGATTCATGAAATCGCTAATTCCAATGATCATGAAATCAAGTTGTTTAAGTCATCACACCCTGGTCACCGGATGGCCTACAAAAGAAGCGTATGTCTTCGACGTTAGCTTCACAACATTGTTTACTAAACTTTTACAGTTTAATTGATATTTAAGTACTTGTTTTCTTATTCCACGGCGAGTCTGAAAATTCAAATCATGAGTCCTTTTGGTCTCATATTACTTTTCACTTTTACGGGCATCTTTGGTATCATGACATGAAAATTGTTAGAGTTTAACAAACTATCTGCAGTAACATCAATAAAAGAGCAAGAAATCCTAATATGGGTTTCTTTAATAAACTATGTTAAGCTGGTATTTCGACATAACTGACACACCTGTCGAAAAGCATCGTCTTCAACATAGACACAGATACAATTAATTGATATAAACCTCTTTGATGTAAAATCCTTTCTCAATAAAAATGAATGTGAAAAATGTATTTTTTAAGACTACAATATTGAAGAAGAATTAAAACTTAAACTTTCATTCCTAATTTTTATTTCTCAATCAATGAATCGTCACTGTAAAACTAATTTAGTCTTTATTAAATCTATCTCATTACGCCATTTAGTAATTCATTCCACTAATATAAATTCATCTTCATCGCAAGCGTGTAACAACTCTTGTTAGTACGTAGACTGTGCATAACTCAAAGTAATAACTCACCTAGCAACTTTAATTAAATTTGAGCATTAAGTGCAAATGAGCGTCAAATGCTTCCATATACAAATAGCACGCAAGAATAGAGCTCACAATTAAAATCAGGAAGCTCGATGGTACGCGTGCAAGTTTTCTTTTAAGATGTAATGTCTTTATATAAAGTCGCTACCTGGCTTTGTCTGTCTTCATGCCTGAACCACGCAATAAATTTATATACGGTTTTTAATGCAATTTTGTAATTTTTTGCGTAAGGTTTTTTTGCACATTTTTTTTTATACAACATAGGAAGGCAAACAAGCAAGTGGGTCACCTGATGGTAAGTGATCACCACCGCCTATAGACACCTGCAACAACAAAGAGAGTGCAGATGCACAATACAGCCTATTTGTACCAGTGCAAAGCCAGAGCGGGACACAAGTTAAGGTTTTTATTATATTAAAATAAATAGATCTAATAATGATAAATTGACATTTATGACCTTTGGCAGATTTTTCTATTAAAGTTTATTATTAAGTATGCAGATAGCGTCATAAAAGTCAAAGTCAAGTCAAAGTCAAGGTCTTCAAGAGGGGTATTATAAGGTTCTTGCAGGGTCGGCAACGCGCGCGTGATTCCCCGTTCATAGGCGGCGGTAATTGCTTAACATCAGGCGAGCCGAACGCTTGTTTTCCACCGACGTGGGATAAAAAAAGTCAAAATATCTTTGTTCAGATTAGGCATACACGAAGCACTTATGAATGTCATGAAAATTATCACTGGTTCGGAAAAAAACTTTGATGAGAAGATCTAGCAATAAACTCAGCGAGGTGTGAGGAATAAATATCTGAACAACTTATATTTATCTTGTAATTTTCCTCCTTTAATAGTTCCTTAAGTTATAACCGCCTGTAACGAATTCAGTAGGTGTTTACGGGGGGAAAGTGATCTTGGTACGGAAAGGAAAATAAATTTCTTTTTGCGTTTTACATTAGTCTTATTTCCTCCCAGTCTGTATCGGAATCTACTATTTAAACAATAGGAAGTCCCAGCGCTCAGTGAACGTTTTATTAACGCTTCACTAACATTTTAGTATTAAATGCTTTGGGTACAATTGTATCAATTTGTAGCACCTCAAACAGGGGCCTAAACTAAGGTAAGGTAAGATACACGCTGACCGAAGGGCCAATTTACATGATAATAGCCATAAGGGAACATTGAAAAGCCTTGGTGACACAGTTAGCTAATGACGCATTGTTATTCAAACCATGTGGAAACAAAACGGTTGGACAGGGTATTCTGGCAAAGCTTGCACGTACGAGACCGCTTTGTCAGTCTGCCAAACAAGTATAAAATACTTGTATTAGCTAACCTTTCAAACCAACGTTGAGAAAATAAATGTAATGATACTTAAACTTTCTGAAAAATATTTTTTTTTACATATGACAGATTTTTTTTATGAAAGTGCCCGTGTCTGTAGAACTGTCATTCCTGTAAAATTGAGTTGAAAGTTACAGTTTTGTAGTGGGATGATGGCTGTCAAACAGCCTTTCCTAAAATCTTCAGTAATAGGTAATATCAAGATAAAATGCTTTGAGAAAACTGAAAGCATTTTGTAATTTTCACGATGTATTTTTTCTAATTAGAACCAAATCATTTTGCGTAGATACTAGTGAAATGCAAAAGAAGTAGGTCCCTGTAAGGGTAGCAACATAATAAATTAGGATACAGCCTTCATAAAATTAACATAATCAGCCTTTACAGCTCCCGCGAAGGTCCTAATCTGAGATGAAAACGCTTCATTACTTACTCATCCACACTTAACTCAGCCGAGGAAAATATTTCTTGCTAAATAAGGAGTCCGCTCTTACAACATGGCGGAGGTTGCATATTACAATATATATAAGCACAATCTCAAATTGTATAAATACGCAGCCAGCATCATGAGAACCCTACCGCAGTGATCAGACCTGGGGGCCTCATCTAGTTTTAGTGTTAGTTTAAGTTTTATATTTCTAGTTTAGAATTTTTAAGTGTATTATCCTACTAATATTATAAATGTCAAAGTTTGTATGTTTGGATGTTTGTATGTTTGGATGTTTGGATGTTTGTTACTCGATCACGAAAAAACAACTGAATGGATTTGAATGAAATTTGGCACACATATAGTTTATAACCTGGATTAACATATAGGATACTTTTTATCCCGTAAAAATGCATAGTTCCCACGGGACACTGATAGGTGAGTTATACGCCGCCGTGACGTCATGAACAGCAAAGCAACTAATTCTCATTAATTTGTCCAGGAAATATTGCAGATTGCATGTGTCAATTAAACAAGTCTACGCGGACGAAGTCGCGGGCAAAAGCTAGTTATTGTATAAATAAACAATACAAAAACAAATGCAAAAAAACAAAAGCTACATTAATCTCCCATAATTAAAGTCAGGACTTTTTTACATGATGACTAAGAAACAACAAATCCATTCGACATTTTGAACTTCGGCTTTATAGCCGTTCGCTGTTTTAAATTTCGGTATTTTGGACTTCGCTATTTAAAATATCGATGTATTGAACTTCGATATTCAAAAAGTTTGACAACAAATCCATTCGACATTTTGAACTTCGGCCTTATAGCCGTTCGCTGTTTTAATTTTCGGTATTTTGGAGTTCGCTATTTTAACTTTCGAAATATTGATGACTAAACACCTCAGAAGTCCTCTGGGCCCTTAGAACTAGGCGGCGAGGATGGGACGAAGTAGTTTATTTTAAGTCGGTAAATATGTGTCAAAGAAAGTAAACTGCTTCTACAATTGACCGCTGCTCCACTTTCCGAAGCGTATTGTTTATTGCTAATCCAAATTAACTATGTGATTAAGGTGCGGTTCGAAGCATTAAAGAGCCACATAAACTTTATAGCCACTTTTACGCAGCTACATTGCTTAATTGCAGACATAAAATGGTATTAAAAGTTAGCTAATGCTTCAAAATCGAAAGAAAATATTGTTTTTGTGTCCAGATTTTTGATGATGTTTTATGCTTAAAAGTGATGTAGTTAAAACCGCTTTGTAGCTTAAAAAACGCTACTTCATAACGACACGATTAAAATCTACCACAATACACATGTTCAGCAATAAATAAATTTATTTCATTTCACGTCTTAATTAGTATTTTAAGGCTTTACAGCCCTTTGATATAATTCATTTAAATTTAGTATTAATTATCCTTATCTACTTTTTATAGTAAGTAATCTTTTTTTCGTAATAAATTTCCAAGAGCGGGTACATAATTCTCTAAAAAGATTGACACACATTCGACACACACAAGAGAAATATAAAATAAAATATTGAAATTAATACTAAAGTAACTAAAGCAAGGACATCACGTATTTATATTAAAAAAAGAAACCATTTTATGAAGTGTCATATCGTGTCATTTATGTCAATTTAATGGTGCGTTTATCTTCGAATAGTGAAGGTGTCGAGGAAATAAAGACTCGTCCGGCCCAAAACAGTACAAAGAATCCTCTATCCAATTCCTAGACAGAAAATGTGTGAATGTACGACCAAAAAAACGAAATGCGGTCGGGAAATGAAGTAGAAAATAGTTATCTGGAATGATGAATGGAACAGTGAATCATTCGGTCACTGCTCGTGGACAATGCTTCCTGTCGGTTAGGAGAGGTTCGGATCCGCCGATATGTTTCTGGCAGTGAATTATTATTAGGACTTGTATAACGCGTTACATAAGGGTGATTCTTATATGTTCTCTGAAAGAGGAGGTAAACCATATTCCTTACTTGTCTTAAGTAGTAAACAACATTTTAATACAAAATTTAAATTTTTCCCATCAAAATGTTATCTGTACTTAAATGAAACATTTTAGAGAAACATGTTATTTATATGTAACCCTTTCGATTTACAGCCTCGATTTGTTTTTTTAGGCGATAAACAATGTAAAACACGAAATTAAGGGAAATAAAAAATCCTATTATGGTAATAACAAATGCATACTTAGATTATTTTTGACACAACGCTTATTTATAACATAGAGAACTTAAAGAACATGTTGCTGCAATCGGTAAATAATTTTAGATCTTAATAATTTATTTTAAACTTTATTTTACCTAGAGTTTACGTGGAACATAAAGAAATGGTAAACCTAATGCCTATAAGCATTCTCTACAAGTCAACCTAATCAAAGAAACAGAAGAATTTAACTGATTGGGCAAGCAATAATAAAATATCAAACGAGAACAGACCATCGTATCTTATCGTACCGGGTAACTTTAAAAATATAATTTCTGAATGTAATTAAACGATCTAAAAAGGGCTAAAATATTATCATTAATTAACCTCAATAGTTTAAGGACCTTCTAGCATAAATATTTTTAATTCCTCTTGGAACTGGCGACCGCGATATTAAATAAACTGAATTATTCGTTCGCTAGCTTTACGCGACGGACTCCACTCAGAAAGGCACTTCTTAGAGTAAAATTTATTCAATTTAGAATCGCTTCAAACACCCCTGAAGGCCAGTACTGAGACTTTGGACCGGTAAACTCTGTAAAAGTTTTCGCTTTTATAATAATAAATAAGCTAAGATCCTATCCTATGAATATTTTTTTCTTTTAACACACGTCATGGGGGCCCAACAAGGTAAGGAGGTCAGATAACCAATGACCTTACCTTGTATTACTAAGTTAGTGTCTGAGTGTTCAAAATTCTAGTCATCAAAACTAATATTATAAATGCTGAAGCCCCTCTCTCTGTTGGTTTGTTGCATTTTTACGCCTAAACTATACTGAAACAATGAATTTTGAAATAGGACATATGCTTCTTTTGTATCTCGATCGAACAAGTGGTTCCCACAGGATATTGTTTGACATTCAGATTCTTCACGCATATGCAATGCATACACAAGAGTGGGAATGACTTGATTTTGTATAGTTGAAGGGTCAGAGCTACATATCTACATAGCATACCATAGCAGGCAGACCCGCCAAAAAATTATGAACTTGTTATACCAACCTCGTGCTCACAAAATGATTTATAGAAAAAATGTATTTAACATTTGCATAGTGATATATAATAGACTACCTGATGACAAAAAAATGCTTCAAGGCAATAGTTTTAAGAATAAACTGACTACCTGGCCTTTGGACAAATGCTTCTATAGTGTAAGAAAATATTTAGATAGTGACCGACATCTTAAATTGTAAATTTGTTTTGATGGATTATTATTATTATTTATTTTTCTTTTATTAATTCTATTTGTTCTTGGTTATTATTATTTTCACTACCTTGACATGCTTACCTATTTTGGCAGGCTGAATGCACTAGACACGTTTTATTTGTAACTGTATTCTGAGAAAATAAATTCTTTGAATCTTTGAAATTCTTTGAATCTTTAAATCTTCATAGCAGAGCTATATAGGCTACTTTTTATCTCGATCCATTGCATACTATCTTGCATTGTATCCTTGCCACCTTGCATCCTTTCTTACATGCCTGCTTGCACGTATTTAGCTGTTGAGTGGTTGTTTGTTTCTCAATCACACTAAAACGGCTGGCCGGATTAACCGAGTAGCTCGCGTTATCTCAAGCGTTCCTACAAGCGAGTTCTAATCATATGTCAGATTGCTTAAAAAATTTTTAGCGTACACAAAACACTCAAGTCTCTATAGAGCACTGATTATCTACAGAGAACTCCAGTCTCTGCAGAAAACTCAGTCCCCAACAAGCTTGAAATATCTCAAGCTTCGATTACATGATTAGAGTCTAAAAAAGCAACAAACTGGAACAAATTACCTTGTTACTCCGCGAAACTAGTGCCGTGCACGTGCAAGTTAGCTGCGTCTGTGCGACATATATACGTTCATGCAAAAGCGTATGTTTTACATGTGTTGCATGTGATGGTGTGTAGTTAAGTCTATGTGATAGGTATATGTTGTTTCGTGTGGAAGCGGAGGAGGGTGGGTTTTTACCTGAACATATCGTCACTTGGATGGTAAAACTACTAAAGCGACATGTGAGTCTGTGTCGCTTCAGTAGTTTTACCATCCAAGTGACGATATATATGTCGTAACTTGCACAAGCACGGTTCTGGAGTAGCAAGGTAATTTGTTCCAGTTTGTTGATATGGACCTCCGCAAAGTAACGCTTGAATCTATTGATTATCTAAAAAAGCAAGTCGAGTCTTAGATAGCGATAAGTATGTACCAACAGATTACATGTGACAATGATTCTTGAAATAAATGAGTTATTATATTAATAGATATGACAACTTCAAAGACTTGAGTCTTTACCTCTATACCAACTCTAAGGTCGAATAGGCCTATTCTTACCGTAGTAACCAACGACAGCAGCTCTACTACTAATAACGTATAGAAACATTCCGTCTATACGCAATAATGTTTCCTAAAACGTTAATGTAGTGAGTGGTCGCCATCGGAAAGCTATTCTACTAAGTGGTTTACTATTTATATGTTCCAATGAATCACACTGAACTATGTTGTGAGATTTTGCATCATTCGAGGTTCGATAGTAGTGACTTTGGATATTTGTGTTTGGATATGTGGATGATTAGATGTATGTTCCTTGATCACGCATTAAGGGCTATCCAAACATCTAAATTACCAAATGTCATTATTTAATTCGCACTTGTAATATTAGTAGGGTGGACTATAGACTCTTTTCAGACTAATATCCGCAATTGTTTGATGTTAATGTTAAGTGCTCGTGATTTAAGCGCCATTGATCGAAAAGTCTCATGAAAATACATTGCGCGATTAAACGACAAAAGCGCTTGTCTGCCTTTTTTTATTTGTAACTTCCCTGTTTTATTTTATGTGGTGTTTGTATAACGTATATTTGTTTGTTTGTTCGTGCAGTCTCTAGTCCGAGGCGGAATTTCCGCAGGTAGTTCGTATCTCTATTGTTGTAAAAACTGTTACCGATGTTTGTTTGCAAAACGAGTGAACAGGATACCATTGGATCTAAAAGCAGGTTGAAGAATACTTCATAGTCCGGAATCAATGTTGGAAAATGTATCAGTTTCCATTTTATAGTGTATTTTCATTCATTGAAAATGTCGCTCGCGTAAGACAAAACTCGACTAAAGTTTCAAATGGATTATAATTAATTGATTAAATAAATTGGACAAATAACCTTGCCATTCCACTAAAACAGTGTTAGATCCATGCGCAAAAAAGCTGACTCTGTGCGCAATTGTTACATAAAAATACAAAAACCGCCTTCTCCGCATCCACTTAGGTACTTGAAACAACAAAACAGCATAGATACTCGTACATCACTCAGGCTTACACGCAGACTTAACTATCAAGCACCACCATTTTAAGTTTCACTGTTACGCCTCAATCAAAGGCAAAGTAGATAAACTATCCAGTTATGCTTGAACTAGCTGTGGCCCGTTTCACTAAGCTACAAGTTACAATTTTACAAGTCTGGACCAGCAACATTGGTCAATAACGACCAATGGCAATGGGCATAATGACCAATGTTGCCGGTTTAGACTTGTAAAATTGTAACTTGTAGCTTCGTGAAACGGGCCACTGACCGTATATCCGTCACAAGCATACGTATTTGGCCCAAAATAACCTCCGCAGTAGGAAATATTAATACAGAAGACTTATCTGGCGGCAATCAAGCCACGCGTAGCTCCCTAACGCGTCGTAAAAACTCCTCTACTCTCGGCACATGTAAGTATAGGGCGTGTTAGTGGTAAGAAGTAATCCAAAGGAGCTATTTTGCGAACGCATGTATGTACAGTCAAAGTCATAAAAATATTTCAACTAGCTTTTGCCTTCGACTTCGTTTGCGATGAATTTGGATTGCATATAAATTTCCATCTCGCTTTAAACTGCCTTAACGGTGGAATTTCCGTAATTCCTCTCTTAGCATAATTCTACATCCCCTAAAGTACACATGTATAAAAGTCCATGATTCTATCTTTAGTAATTTAGGCTGGGCGTTGTCTGTCAGTCGGTTAGTCAGTCACTCACTCAGTGACTGAACTCTTTTATAATAGACTAGCAACCGAACCTGCTTTGCACGGATACAATCGGGATATAATGCACATAAAAACTTCCCTATTAAAATCTCTAAATGACGGTAAAAACCGCATCAAAATCCGTTGGCTGGTTTACAAGGAGAAGGCGGCCGGAGATACACTATAAAATTTCGGACAGGCAGGAAATAATATCGACTTTACTTTACACTAAGTAAAGAAGATAAAGAAGATGGTTAGAATTGCCACGTGATCGAGGGCAGTACGCTAATAATTATATGCAAATGTTTATAATATTATCCTGCTG
The DNA here is from genome assembly GCA_963691745.1 of Ditula angustiorana. Lineage (NCBI taxonomy): Eukaryota > Metazoa > Arthropoda > Insecta > Lepidoptera > Tortricidae > Ditula > Ditula angustiorana. The sequence continues at coordinate 5,781,429 of OY829490.1, read as the reverse complement.
CCATTAACAGCAGCTTTTAGTCACGTGCGAGCTATGACAAGTTTATGGACCGGATGATGCATCAGCAACAGAGATTTCGCAACAAATCACGGCGAAATGCCATTCTAACCTTATCCGTGTACCTACCACGTGGATATGTGTTGTTTGATATTTGAGTTGACTGTACATACTCAGGTATCCATATTTCCAGTGGCCCGTTTCACTAAGCTACAAGTTACAATTTTACAAGTCTAAACCGGCAACATTGGTCAATAATGACCAATGGCAATCGGCATAACGACCAATGTTGCCGCTTTAGACTTGTAAAATTGTAACTTGTAGCTTCGTGAAACGGGCCACAGTTCTTTGACTATGCTTGTAATAATTAAATGTCAAAGTTTCAATACCTTTATTCAGATTAGACATCCAAAAGCACTCATGAATGTCAGGCAATTTAAAACCTGTTCAGGAAAAGGTAGGTAAGTATATAGTCACTAATTTAAAAAGTAAAGAGTGAAATTGAAATCTGGTGTCCACTAGGTGATCTGGACGTTTGTTTCCCTCCCTTTACTATAATTAAAAAAAAACGTATTTTTATTACTATTACAGTAAGGTAGGTAAGTACTGCTGAACTGTTTTCTGCTGACTTTAAGTAAGGAACTTAACGCCAATTTAAACTTTACTGCAGCGGAGCCGTGGTGACAACTAACAACGAAGTTGGCACAACTTCGTTTGCAGGAGTTCGAGACAACTAACCATACATAATACGAGGGCTGACCCTTCTTCTGTCTATTTCAGCCTTGCAGTGTTGAAACTTCAGACAGAGAAAATGTGATATTGATATTACAAATCCAAAAATCCTTCTGTCTAAAATATACTCATAAAGTTGGACCTATTTTAATCTAGTCAAAGTCAAAACAGCTTTATTCAGATTAAGCTTACAGAAAGCACTTATGAATGTCAAATAGTTTACCAGCAGTTCGGAAAAAAACCTCTTATGATAATGGCAAGAAATTCAACGAGGTGTATTACATTTTTAAAAATTCTGGCCCTGTGGCCCCCAACACGACCAACCACGTTAAATTTATCCCTATGTGCATCCGTTAATAGACAGTGCCTCATTGAGGGATACATTAAACTTAGGCTGTCATGTTTGGGGCCTCAGGAGTCTTCTGAACATTTCTCCAATGTTACCTACCAGAAAATAAACCAAGCGGAGTAATATTTTATAGAGTTGTAAATGGATTTTTGGTAGTTTCTTTATACTAGGTGGGTGGGTCGTAACGGCCAGACAGCCGAATGTTAACGGAATAGTAAACACTCCCTTGGCGTACATATACTACGAGTAGATGAAAATTATTGAACCCAAGGAAATGTTTTGAAGGTAAAATTTTGAGAAACAATTTATCGTATCTACTTTAGTTTAAGTTATCAATCTCATCCCTCAGTTTAAAATTAACCATAAATTGGATTTCAAGTAGAAACTTTAAAATCAACTTCTCAAGAAATCGTGTGTTAATAGATTTTTTCTCTTTTCGCGTCACTCTCTTGTAAATTTCAGTCATACACTGGAAATTATTTTCTTAAGGAATTTTATTTAGAAAAAGAAACAAAGTTATTACTGAAAAAGAAATAGAAAATTTCAAAATTTAATTAATTATTTTCTTAATAATGTATACGTACGTAAGTCACTTCATTACTTTTGTTTATGTATACCTTATACGTGAACACCTCTATTATAAGTTTTACAACGTGAAAACCAACCAAAATTCACAAAATTAGGGACGAGCGGAAAGCCAAGTACCTAAACACGAATGCAAACTTTTGTTGCTCCCTAAAATCCGCCCGATAATCCTTTTACAGAGTATCAGTGCAACGCAAAACTTTTTAATTGGTGATATTGAGCCTCGGGTAATGCAGTACAAGGGTATGCTTTTAGCTTTGGGTCGTTTTTAGCAGTTACGCTTTTTATTAACGTTGTACAAAAATGACAACTTGCGAACTCGACGTCGCCGGTACAAAGCTGAATAGAACGTATTGTTCAAGTAATAGTAAACAAGCTTTATAAAATGTCATAAATATAAAAAAAGGAAATTTAAAAAATCAAAATCCCAACTGCGTAAAAAGTAAATCAAAACTGAAAAGACCAAAATAAGGTTAGTAGTCTGATTGCAATAGTTTCATGAACTTCAACAGTCGGGATCCATTATTGGGAAGATTTGAGCCGGTCTACATTTTAATGGATCCCGACTGTTAAAGTCATGTCTTTAGTGACACTCGCAAGATTAAGACTAATCGATTGACGTAAGAATCATCAAATTCGACCCACGCGTTTGGTCTCTAGATCGCCACTAAGGAACAAACATACATACATTATAGGCTGATAAACACATTACTCTCCTTGGCGTCGCGCAGTCGGGTAAAAACAAAACACTGTTTGGTATCATCGCAGATTATTTTTATAATACTAGCGGCCCGCCTCGGCTTCGCGCGGGTATACAATTAGATGTAATACATTAAACCTTCCGTAAAAAATATCTAAATGACCGTGAAAATCGTACCAAAGTCCGTTGCGTGGCTTAAAAGAAGTAAACAGCCGAAGATGTGAGGTCAGACCGGACCAGATAACGACTCTTTTTTATACTATGTAACGAAAACCTATAGGCATCATAATAAGAAATGTCACTTTGTCACCGGCTTATATGTCACTTTATCCCATTTCCTTTAAACATCACATCACAACATGGTGCAAAAGTGGCAGACCATTACATCTGTCGACTGTTCATGGACGACAAAAGAAGTGCCAGTGAAAATTTAAGAGTTCGCAGTAGAAAGTTTTACAATACACGTAAAATGTCTAAATAGCTTAATACCGTAGCCAGCGTTTCAATTATTACTGTTTCAGCAACTCAACGATTGCGTGATATTGCAGTGAGCACACGAATAATTCCTTTGAATAATACCGAACCATTGACATATAAATAACGTGGACTGGATATAAAAGCAAGCGCCTGCTTTATATAAAATACGAGTTTTCCACAAATTGGATACCTGTATAATGCGCATTAGAACAGAAACGGTACAATAACAGTAGGTATTTTAAAGTTAGTACATTTAAAAAGTTGGTTTGCTAAACACCCTTAATAAAAGCTTTATTTATGCACAAGACCGCACACTTTTACTTTTCTAAAGAATTTACGTTTTAACCGCGCGTTAATAATGGTCAGGGGACAACTTAATCAAGGTTTCCTTTTGTTAGTTAACTATGTATTTTCCGTGTCGTTTTTAATAGAGAGTGTTTGTTTGTTTCGTCTTATAAACAAACACAAAAAAGCCCAATTTTAGTAAAAAAAATTAACTTATTCAATTTCTTTCTAAAATAATACCACGGAGAAAAATAAGCAAACTTGTTTTCAAAAGCTAAATCTTAAGGCATTTAAGCGACAATAAAAATACTTTTAGTCCAGTGGCCGTAACACGACCGCCCATGTCGAATATATCTCTATGTCCATCTCTTTTTCGTGACTCTAGTTAGACCTAGCCATGGGCTTGTTAGGGCAGCTTATACATCTATGTTCAGCCCATAATGACGCCGACAAGGTCGTTCATTTCAAACAATACGAACATCTCTAACAACGCGAACGCACGCTATCCGAATACGTAATATTTATAAGAATCAGCCTCTAGATACCTGTACCAGTACTATGAGTTGCTATCGAAATCTCATATTACGTTACCTACTACAGTCGATAGCGAATAAACACCCTCTAATTTGCAAGTGAAAGAGTCAACTACAGTCGATACAGTATTTTTGATGACATTAGTCATATTTGTGACTACCGATGTTCTACGGCAGCAGCTACAGAACATTAGTTGCTAGCGTTTAGATTTCGAGAGATAAAATTGACGGTTGGACTCATACTAGCGATCTTTAGTTCTATAAGTGGCCGCTAGAGGCGCTGTACAATTATTCATACAAATCGATTACGCCATCGCTAGCGAGTGCACCTCACTTTAAAGTCATGGTAAGGGTTCTGGTGATATCCGTGTGATATTCGTCACGACAGAATCTTCTGACGCGTACGAAATTGAAAATTTTCGTACGCTTTTACAGATTGGATTACGCTGTTCGAAATATCATATTTTTGAGCAGACCGCGGAAAATCCAAGTATGTATTTATTCTGCTTGTGGCCTCTGTGCACTGCTGCAATGTAAGCGAGACGTCGGGAAATTAGTCATGTTTTTTTTATGGCTGTATTATGTTTCAAGCAAGTGCTTAAGTGTAACCAAGTTTGCTTTTTGACCAAGCTCAGTCATCCACGAAATCTTGGAAACAGCTAAACTGAACAGGACACAAATTGTTAGGTACCATTAATCCAAGAAAAGATAGCTTTATAGAAAAAATATATGCATAATGTGTAAACAAGCACGCAGGTAAAAGCTTAAAATCTAAATAGGCCATCACAGCCCTATACTTTTATAATTCTGTGAAAAGATATAAAGATGGTAAAACAAGACCCCGACGAATTGAGAACCTCCTCCTTTATTTGAAGTCGGCGAATAAACAAGTACCTAATGGTGGCGGGGACGAAACAATAACCAAGAGAGTGAGTTGTGGGAGAGGGAGTTGGTCATCAAATGTCTTGTAATTTAATAAAGGTCAAAATTTACATAAATTCTTATTCTCTTAACAATAGGATCATGTATGTATTGTTTTTGACCTCTTTGACTGCGTATAAATATTTTATTGCTGACCGTATATTGCCTGAGTACCTATTGGTAGCAAAGATTTGTAGTAACCTACACTCTTACGGCAAGGGAAGATATCGTTAAAAAGCCTGCATATTCAGGTAAATAAAATAAAATAATATTTATTTGGTCACATTCGAAATAAATATGTTACAACTAACAAGATAAAAAGAAAAGCATAAAACACAAAACACATTAACATTTAAAAAAATATATGAATATGTAACCATGATCCTATCGGCCTGGTTTCCCCATCACAGGGGTTATACATAGATTACAGTAGCTCCAATGTAATAACCTAACCTCCCAAATTTGTTTTCATGGTCAAACCGTACCCCAAATGAACAAATGGAAAAAAGCCGTAGGAGGATGATGAATAATCTTAAATGTATCTGTCGTTTTACCTTCTTGAACGGAAGAATGATTCAGAAGCTCCGTTATTAAAAGCCTGACAAATCAAATAAAGCTTTTGACAAATAAATTACAAAGTTCTAGTCTAATTATACAGCAATAATTCCTTTTGTCGTCAAATTGCCAATACCGGTACGTTTAGGTAAATGAAACATTGAATAAAAGCCTGGAAGCGGAAGGTTTTTCAGAAAAGGCGGCCGCCGACGGAAAACAAACGAAAAACCCAATTAAGAGTCCCCGCTCCCTGAATTTTTAAGGGAAACGTTAAAGTTTAAAGTCAATTAACAGCTATTAGGTTAAATGCTTTCATCCTGTATTTATGCAAGGGGATTGTCACCGATTTATACGACAGTTCAGATCAGATTGTCAAATTCCTTGCTGTATAGTTGACCTAAGAATTGCCTTAACCCCCAAGAGTCCAATTTCATCTGCATGTCGTAAAACGTCAAGGTACCTATTTCACTCAATGTACCTATTAGAGAACCGTACCAATGCCTGGCATGCGGTGGGGATTGTTTTTACCATTAGTTGACCGTGTGTTTTCGTCTATCTTCTCGTTATGGTTATTAGATCACTGTCAATGACTGGAACCGTTGCCTTACATCATTGATACTTAGAATTTTTAAGATTGTCATTGCAATTTTTTTCATAATTTTGTGGCTTTTTATTACAATAATTTCTAAAATACCACTTGTTTTCTTCTTTCAACATTTTATCATAAAAAATGGACTAAACCAAAATACATTAAGAGAAATTCTATAACAGTATAAAATAAACAGAAAACAAGACAAACTCAGTAATATGAGAAGGACAAATAAATAGTCATAATTTTAAGGACTTGTATACTTTGGGATAAAAGGAGAATGGGCAAATTGTCCCAAGTGCTGTATACAGTTGTGCTATGTCTTATTAGAAAGCTCTCAATAAGAGCTTAATTTTTTTATATGACAGCAAAACCGAGATGTTTGCAGGGAAAAAGCTACAGTCCATTTTATATCTCACTTTGTACTAGCAGTTGTATGAAAAGTATCTGTAAAATCATTTTCGAGATATAGCCGAAAGATTTTAACCACGCATTACTGAGGCCACTAGAAGTAAAAAACGTAATGTGAGCATAGGTCTAATTTGGTGTTTTTTTTTTTTCATACAAAACAATGATTAATGCTGCAGACACCTGGTCTTCGAAACATAGCCTATGATGATCCTTACACCGAGTACTACACGTCCATACTACTCACTATTGTATACAAGGGTTGGGACAGCGCCCATACAAAAATGCCCATTCACCTTTGAATATCAATACGGATTTTTCACCTCTGAGGCTTGTTAACTATTCAAAAACTGTTTGACGAATAACTATGTTAGAAGATGAAAATACATTGCTTTAAGGATACAATTAACAGTTTTGCATACAAACTTGTATCTTCTGCCTATACATATAGAGGCGCCACTGTGATTTATTTCTATCTGCTTATATACTCTTGAATAACGTGTACGATGGAGCGGAAAAAACCTAGCATAATTTATTTAACGTAAAGTTAAAAATAACTCAACAAGGTTAGGTTGCTTCGGTGTTTTTAGTGGTTTATCCTAAAGGACCTAAATTCCTGTTCCTTGTAAATGATAACAATTTGTCTCCCGTCTGCGTGCTTGGGATTCCTCGAACGTTTGTGAATTTTGCCAGCACGTGGGTAATATTTCTAGAAATCCCGTCTATTACACGTCTAGCAGCAAAAACAAACTAATGGTAGAAAGTATGGTTTGAATTAAGTTACCATTAACATTTTTTATGGCTTTATTTCATTAACTTTGGTGTTAATTTTCTGAAAGGGTCTGTAACAGTCTGTAGAATCTAGGTAAAAAAATGTTTTTCTTATTAAAAGCTACTATTTTTGCGATGATGACGTCGCTCTATGGAGCGTTATGAAGCGTTTCCGCGAGGTTTGCCCACTGCCATTTTACCACTCGTGATATTTCGAAAAATAGTAATCATAGAAAAACCAAAAGGACGTTTTTCTTCTTTTTACGAAATCATTCAATTTTAGTAATAAAGTAAACATTAAAATACGGTCTATCTCCATTGATGATAATAATGATAACCTAGAACGAAGTACATTTCAATTCTCAAGCACAAATTTATACATTTCCGTAAATCACATTAGGCTTTCTTGAACGCTGTTCCGGGAAGTCTCCTGGAACACTTTTCAAATTCAAATAATTTGTCGAAGCAAATGGGATTGAGATCCAGTCTTTCTTGTTGACCTTTTTAATAAAACTTCCGGGAATTCCGGTTTAATCAGCAATTTGTCGAGAAGCGGCCGTTTGTCGAAATTAATCGATCTTATTACCAATGAAGATTTGCTGATGACTCAATTATTCAGTGAAATATTACGCCTCTGGGAACAGCGTCTTCTGAAAATCTAAGACCTGTAAATGAATTATAAATATTCTGAAAACACATATATAATTTATCGCCATTTGATATGAAACTTCAGTCTCTGTACTACAATCTTGTAATCATAACAAGCAACCCACTAACCTATAAGACATGTACCTTTAGATTATCGGTAGGTTACTCGGATAAAACGCACAATACTTTAAAATAGGACAGAAACTTGTGATATCCCCTCGTATATCGCGGAGAAGAACAATAGGTAACCATTATTTTCCGGATAGGTTAGGTTAAGGTAGATGCAATCTTGAAACAAATGAGGCAAACTTATTCCACGCCGGCACAGACGGGGAAAAATACAGCATTTTTTGTAAAAAGGACATTTGGCTGCAATCGCGACTAATGCAATTTAAGAGAATGTGAACTTACCAAGCCGTGTTAGCCAAATGGTTTGAGCTACCAGCTCTCACCTACTCTCAAGTAGACGGCAGAAGAGTCGAATCTAACCTCAGACCACTGAGTGTGGTGGTGATCTAAAACGGCACTAGGAAACTGCACATACCTGCTAAGTAACTTAATGGTGTGTGTGAAGTTTCCTATCTGAACTGAAACCTCGTGAAAACTATAATCCAAGCTAATTAATAGCACATTAGTAGATTCAAGTGTTACTTTGCGGATGGCCATAAAAACAAACTGGAACAAGGTAATTTGTTCCAGTTTTTTGATAATCCAGCTCGCGCTCCAAGCTCAAACCTACCCAGTAATGGGTCGAATGATGAAGAACTTACCTTAGAGCAATTAGTACTAGAAAAGGCGTGCATAGTTCATCTAAATTTATTGACCTAAATTTCATTTTTATTTAATTTTGTGGCACTACATGCACCTGCATTTTCAAAATTTTAAACTCAGTTCAAATTGAAGAATTGACTACCTATCCAAGGCATGATGCTCTGGTCACATGATACGAGTAGTAATACATTGAAAAGTGCACCCGTTGATATCACGTTGGATAACATGGTAACCGTGCAATGTAACGTAACTGACCTTTACCACTCGCACATGTTTGACCAAGGCATTGGACGCGACTCCTAGTTCCGGGGCAACCCACCCCTTGGATTTAGCCCGAAATCTGGATGTTTCAATGGCGTATGTCCGAGCTTTCCGGATCAGCCCGGGTTATCAGTAAATAATAAAAACAAAACAATAGCTGTTAAATTGGCAAAAAAGAAAACCTTTATACATCTCTAGTTCAAAAGTGCACTTTTCCTTTTTTTCCATATTTAATAAAATAACCATCCACATACCTCAATTTAATTTACTGTTTGACATCTCTCTGGAACAAAGTACCTATACATATGTAGTTTTTATAAGAAAAAGCAAAAGTGTCGGCCTTCTAGTTGTTTTGTCCGGGACAAATAGGACGTGTCGAAGTCGCCAGATAACGGCTTAGTGGCTCGCTTAGTGTTTATAGAGCTCTATAAGTCGAGAAAAAACTCCGAATAGATACGCGAATAACTTATCCCTGACTAACTCTCAGCCAGTCGATACACGGGCTCTATTTCATACAAATAAGAGTCAATACATTGCATGTTTTATATGATCATCCTCCGAACGCTTTTGGCCATGTATTTATTCGATGTACGTTTTGACCATTGGGATGTTTTAAATGTTAAACATATTCGAATAATATTTTATGTGAAACAAGACCAAGATAATATGCATAAGACTCCAATCGCTTAAGGATATTGCTGTACAAGACAAGACAAGACAAGACAAATACTCTTTATTAAAAACCACACGGAAAATAATTAACAAACAATAATTAAATACAATTTACAAAGTTAACAATTGGCGGTCTTAACGGTCACAAGTGATCTCTTCCAGACAACCTGTAGTGTGCTGTAGTGTTTTGTTTTTGTGAAAAATACCGAATTAATCAGAATTGGAACACACTCTGTGTCATAATTCTCGTTTGGAAAGTTCTATGATGACTGGTGGAGGCTTGCAAACAAGACAAAGTAGTAAAATGCGTTTCATACTTGTATTAATTTTGCTCGTGATTTCGTCCACGCTCATGTACAGGAGTAAAGTTTATCATAATTTGGAGCAATTCTGTGCGGTAGTTTCCAGATCAATCCAGTTTATTCCGGCTGCCTCCAGGTAATTGCAAGAGTGGTCAACTCATTGTCGACTGTCTTGCCCACTCACTCTATCGCCTTTAAGGCTAGGCCACACTGGATGCGTATACAGCGCGGCTACATCTCTCTGCGTAGAGTTGCGTTACGTGCTCGCAACGCAAGCGATGTGGCATCTCAACATATAATTCCATACATTTTAATCAGTGTATGCACGCGCGTGTCTCCGGAGCCGTGCTGCATATGCATCCGGTGTGGCCCGGCCTTTAGACGCACGAGCAAGACTGAACGCTGCGCCATCGTTGAGCTCGTCGCTGTTACGTTTAGATAATTACAGGGCAGCCCCGTTAGGTATCTCAGCGTTTTTGATTGCTGTTAAGCGATAAAACCGCAAATAGTTTACCCTGTAAGTTATTTTAACCGACTCAAAAAAGGACTTGATTCTCAATAATTCGAGTGGTTTTTATTTAAAATGGAATTTTGTGGTTTTAACTAAGACATTGTCTTGTCTTGTTGTTTTTGGATGGCCTTTATTGCTTCTCTCAGTTTTGTGCCTGTGCCTGTTTAGGCACCTGTGTGGGCAGGTGGTCGACAAGGCGTAGTGGAGTATGACGTAAGCAACGCCATTTTCTTGAAGCAAGACTTCCTTGTCTACTTGCTTCTGGCCAATCAGCCTCCAAAGCTCGACACTTAAAATGTCGTTATTCATAAGCCACGCCTCAATCATATGTTAATAAACACCTCATTTTTCCTGAACGGCTAGCACGGGTGCTCATTCCGTCGCTTGTCGCTCAGTGCGTCTCTCTTCTACAGGGCTAGTTAGATTGAGAGGCACTGAGTGACATGGTCCATACTGGTATCACACCTGTTGCTGTTTGTGGACAAGCTGCCTGAACATATAAATAAAACAGTAAATATAGTTAACCATAAAAAATGGCATAAGTATAATAAATAAATAAATGTTATAAATGTTTCAGAAAACGTCAATTTTTATTATTTACAGCTACAATCTTCTAGAACTTTCCATGTTTTCTATTGATCATTAAAAAACACAAATGGCTTAAACGCATAAAATAAACTTTTTAGAAACCTTACTTTTGCTTTCGCCGCAGTGAGGTAAAAAGGAAAACCAAGTCAAGACCATGTCGAGCCATGATTAGTGTTGGTTCCGTAGCCTTTACGACAAACGATTAGAACATTTTTCTTAAGCTTTTGAACATTATAGTTGCGTTTAGTTCAAGAACTAATGAAGTCATCTCTATCATGATATTTTTTTACATGTACAGGGCCCAATTTCATAAACACGACAGGCGACAGGTGACAGTAACAATTCGGTATACATTGCTTGCCCACTACGATGTTAAATCTGTAAGTCTGTAGCGTCACTGTCATCTGTCACCTGTCGCGTTAGTAAAATTGAGCCCAGGTATTCTTTTATTTTATTAGTGTCCAAGATTTTGGCTGTAAAGGGAACACAGTAAGTAATTAGTATTTACACATTTAGAGCTCAATATTTCCTAAACAGTACCCCAAAAACAAAAAAGAAATGATAACATTCAAATAAAATACATTATGAAATTAATGCGAAAGTAAAAGATGTTTGCCAAACTTATCTATTACTTGTCGTATAGTATTTATTTAGTATATATCAAAGTCTATAAGAGAGATGGCAAAAAATATTATCATCGATTTAAATTCACGGGTTTTAATTAATTAATAAAGATGGTATATAATGGTAATTCTTTTCTATGTAGTCGTCCACCCTGAATTGGGTGTGCTTTGGACCTATTGAGGCTTTTGAACTAGAATTTGACAAATTCATAAATTTCAATGGTTTTCCATATTATCATTTGCTACATACAGGAACACAACGCACAAGTGCCTTTTTCTAAGACATAATAATATCGCGCATTATGTTCTATTTCGTACGGAATTAGTTATATTTAAAAAAAATATATTACAAGGGAACTTTAGTAAGTATGTTACCTGCTTAATATACACCAAATTAGGTCTAAATTAAGACAATTAAAATAATTATAAGATAGTTATAAAAAAGCACACGGAAGCAGAGGAAAGAATGAAAAAAAATAGTTCAATATTATTGCTCATTAATTGTCAAATAAAAAAGCTACTTTAAACAAATTCTCGATAACTCCTTTAATTTTTAATTTCTTTTCGTACAAATAAAATATTCAAGAAAACATCATAATTCAATATAAAAGCGATTTGCTTAAGCACGTACCGTCCCATTAACAAAACAGTCAACAGATCGTAAAAATAATACACAGCAGTATAAAACCATCCTTCAACATTTTGAACACGTGCGTGCAATCTCGCACGTAACGCAAAACTTTACTCCCGGCAAAATAATGTAAACTTTACTTACCCTTCCGTCCAATCCGTTAAATCGTCACTTATCACTTTTCACTTCTCAATCCAGTCACTCAGCAACTTACTAACTATAAGTTCGTCTGCAGTGCTACGGTGCTACGAGCGTAGCGGTCTACGGCGGACGCGGGACTGCGAGCGTAGCGGGTGCTACAGGGATTTAGAGTGGAGTTCCGCGGAAGGTTCGCTGATCGATCATTAAGGGTGCGCTCTGTTTGTCAACGTATTTCAATATAATGTATCCTGAATGGTTTGCATGGATTTTTTGCGCAGTAGAACTCGTGTAAAAGGATTGCTTGTAAGTGAGTAGTGTGTGACATCTCGGCGTTCCGAACGCCGCGTTTGTCTACATGAAATTTGGGTATAGGGAGGGGATTTCAACTAGCGTTGACTTTTGGTATGCTACTTTGCTAGTTTTAAGCAACAATCGAGGCTGTACGGTTCATTTGTTTTTGATAATGAGACATCATTTCCTTCAAAATAAATTGAAGTTCGAACTATGTTACTTTGTATGACACTAATGTTTTCAAACTATATCATGTTTTTTTTTTAAATGTTTTACGAATTGGCATTCGTAAAACATTAAAAAAAAAAACATGATATTATTTTGTACAAAACGCAAAACAACGTAGATTTCTTCAAGGTGTAAATTGATACACAATAATGACACCGGCATCATAAAATACCATTATACTCATAATCGAATATTTCCACGAAGCTGAATATCATCGGAAATTGAGAAACAAGAAAGAATATCGCTTACTCGATAAATCAGATTGTAATATTTCACAGAAGTCAAAACTAATTATGTATGCTGAATGAAAATCTTTTAAAATATTGCGTTTCATTTCTCATCCATCTTTCGAATATTTTGTCTGGACAGCATGTTTGTCGTTCAATGAAATATGGTTCCGACTTCAAGCTGTTTATTTTAAATCCTTTCCCGGGTTATAAATCACTGTGATTTTTGTGGGCGAGCGTTGTTGTCTCGCGGGCCATTTCTGTTATTGCCTTTTGTACCTTTTTATAATAGAGTTGAGTGTGATCTGTCTACACTTTACTCGGCGGCAAAAAATACAGTTTCGTCGACATACTCATATAGGTACAATACTTAAGTATAGCCTCTTTTGCATGTCACTACTACATGACGTCTCCGTATAGACAAGTACACTACTACATGCAACAGGGGCTTTACTTAAGTTTTTTACCTATGTACGTGTGTACGTGTTTTAAGCCATCTGGCATCTGGGTGATGTTTTAACCACACATTACTATTGTAAATTTTACTTTACATTTAGATCAGCCCCTAATTACAAACAAAAAAATGGGTCAAATGATTACAATTAATTTTGAAATAATAGGAGAGGTGCATATTTAAAGATATTTCTATTCCAAGTATTAAACAATACCTGAATCATTAATACATAATGTACTCTGTATGTCCGTACTGCACTGCATTGTTGTCAAGAATCGTTACGGATTTTGGTGGACGTAAATTACTAAATTATAATAAGTTACAGCAGAGTAAACAGTTGAAATACTTCTACCCCAACTGGCTATAAGAATATATTCTTAAAATATAATGCCGCCCTATTCCGCGAGCTTTAATTATACTCCTACACTGAACAGACCCTCACTAATTCTACAAATGACAAATTCCGCTAAAGTGCAAGTCAACGTCCGGCCATCGAACCTGGGACTCGATTACGGCGGGCACTGGCGGACTGCCAAACCCGAACAAAGGTCTAGAGACTGCAGAAAAAGTTATCCCGGTTTATGGCTCCATGCCGGAGGTAAAAGCGCTTGGATCGACTGGCAAATTGGCGAAGAGTGAAGCGTAACCTTATCACGGAGTAAAGAGTGGTAAATTTAATAAGTATGGTCTTTTTACACCTCTATTACACGTAGATTAGGGGTTAAAATTCAATAATTGTACCTACCGTTAGTCAAATAATTATTGTCAGTTTTAGAACGGTTTGTATCAGTTTAAGACTGAAATTGTTGCTAAACTAATAATCACTATTTTAATAACGATAAGGACAATATTTTTCATTTTGCCCATTATTAAAATGGTCACCTAATTTGTCACATGTAATAATTTCATATACTTATTAGAAGTTTCCTGTATCATTTATTTATTTCTGTTAGTGTGCGAGTACCTATCTAATATATTACATTTGTAATGAGATTTGTGAAGAAAAAGTTTTAACTGTTGAATTTTTGTGGCGTTTCTTCTCAACGTTTATTTTCCAAAGATATGTAAAAGAGCTCACATGGCCTATTTGTAATTTTTATTCATATGATCTAGTAGTAATAACATAAAAATAACACAGTATAGATAAAGCTTATTATAAAATCAACAATTTTAACATTTTCAATGTCCTAGTTCAAACTATAGCAGTTATTTATAGCTACTAATCAAAGAGACTTCTAAAAACATAAGCCTTTGCCGTAGTCGGGCTTTTTTATCAGTTTAGGCAGGAAAACGTTTAGACATAGCTAGTCGCGGCCCCTCGTGCTGCAAGTAAAGAGTTATTATAAAACGGGACCCTGAAATTTAACAGTCGTTTTATGACTTCGTCGACAGTCAATGCCAAAGGTATCGATAGGTATTTCGGCTGCTTTTGGAGACCATAAACTTCGTAGCGGAGCTTTAGAGAAAAGTTGTGACAATAACGCTGCGTTTATAAACATTAACCTTCGTTGTCTATCTAAAGAGATTTGTTAGTGTTAATTTAAAACTACGTACACAAAGCTGAGCTATATAGTAGAAAGGGACGAATATAACAAAAAAGTCATTAATTTAGATTCATCATCATTATGGTGACTAAGCTACGCAAGATATTTTTTTTGTTATTTTTATTAAGAATTAAGTAGGTATACGAAAACTACGCTATATATAAAAGAAATCAATTTCGCCTATTTAAATAACCCTTTTATATGCCCTTGGCGACCTAATTTGGTGCGGAACCCTAAAACGGACCATTTTTTATTTTGTTCCAATTACTAGTCACCGAAGACGTAAATTAATCCTCATTTTAACTTTTATCGTTAAAAAATAGCGTAACGTATATCATCTTGTGTTACCACTTGTTACCTTAACTTTCACAGCAAATTCAACAAAATAGACAACAACCAGACTAATAACTCTTATTTAGTAGATAGGAGAGAGAAAAACTATTTTTACGACCTCAGAGATCACCGAACTTCAAAAGACTAGCGCTACCTTGACTGTACAGTTGTCTAGGTATTCTCAAGTGTAAAAAAAAACGAATACATTCAACCTCTCAAAAGTATGTACCGAATGCTCTTACATGTATTAAGCCAGCAATAAAATCACTGCTACATATTTTTAAATCTTTTAAAGATACATACCTATATTTGCACTTAACTGTACCAAGACGAACCTACCAAAGTTCGTTGGCACAAAATCCGGCCTTCTTTTTTAGGTGTTGTAAGTTATGTATTTTTTTGTTACTAAACTCGCAACCCTTCTTGGAGAGGAATTCATTTGATGTCGACAATGGTCTTTATTGATTACCGTCATTAAGCGTTTTACACTTGTACAGTCAAGTTAGGAAATACGATGTTAATACATTTCTTATTTCATATAATTAAACTGTTGATATTATACTAACTAACATTTTTAGGCATTACCTTGCTTGATCGATCGATTTTACGCAGAATTTCATTTTTCGAGTGTCGTTTAACATACGTTATGTCGAGATTTGGCTTTATTTAATTATTTAAACCTTATTGCTTTGAGTTTGAAGATAAAAGTGTACAAAGGGCCTGTAATATAGTGTAGGTATATTATGTATTTATAATTTCCAGATTGTAAGTTTTATTGTGAACTTTGTAAATCGAGTAGATTTTAATTAAATTATAATGTAATCTTCGTTATTACTCCTTACTATCCCCACAAGTGTCTATAGCAAAAATCTACATTACATACTTTTTTTTTTATACAACATAGAAAGGCAAACAAGTAAGTGGGTCACCTGATGGTAAGTGATCACCACCGCCTATAGACACCTGCAACAACAAAGAGAGTGCAGATGCGTTGCCAACCCAGAGGGCTAAGATGGAATACCTCTTTTGCCAGTAATTACACCCGCTGTCTTGCACTCCACGCCGGAACACAACAGTGCAAGCACTGCTGCTTAGCGGCAGGATTAGCGAGCAAGATACTTCAATAATTTTCGCGTGTTTTTATGTATTGACCATTCGACTAACTGCTAGGTGGATGGGACGACGTTTGTATGTATGTCTACTTGACTATAACTTGACTATCGTTGATCCATCTATATAAAAGTGATAAACAAGAAGTTGATGTACAATTTGTAAAATCGACTTTTACAAAGTTTAAGGTATGACCACACGTATAGGCACAATATTTTGACAAAAGTATGTACTTTAGTCGGCATAACTTACTAACTGCAATAATTATGGTAACAATAACAACCACAACTCGAACTAAGAGTATGTGCAACGCAAGGTGTTATGCGCAATAGATAGATAGATAGATATAAACTTTATTCTCAACATAACATACATGGCCTAAAAATAACAATGAAGTAAGTGCAACTTAAAATTAACATGCAGCGCATAACAAAAACTTACAAATATTTAAAATTACAAAACTTGGAGAGCCATGTGATGATGCAGAGAACAGCTGCTGACTCAGCATGTACTGCAGCAAGCTGCAGTGCTAGTTTTCAGTCAGAGACCGAAAGAGTGATGCTAGTGCTGTTAAGTTTTCTTGTAGCGTGAAAATTGACGAGTAAAGAAACATCAAGCTAAGTTAAATTATTTTTATTAGCATTTCTTTGCAACTGGAAAAATGGCCAAATCCAATCTAGATAGCATCGAAAGGCGCAGCTTAATACTTCGCGAAGCTACGAGATTATCAGTGCACCACTGTACTGGGGCCGGCGCAATTGATTCGCAGCGCGTGCGAATGAATACGAGTTATACGATAGAAATGGATGCATACAGCCTACTGTATGCATCCATTTCCGGGTCCTAACGCTTCTTATACCAAAATGCCATTTTTGTTCGAAGTAACACTTCTGTACTGTATTATTAATTCTGTGGTATCGAGACGTTTGCACTTTATATTGTATACCAAACCATAGATTTTACGCAGAATACGCGTTTTACTTATAAATACCTATCCCTGTGGTTAGATTTTGTGCAGACGTCTATGAAGTTGTGCGAATAAATGAAACTTATTGGCTTCAAGGTATTTGCGTAGGATCTTAACCCAACTTTGTATAATTAGTTAAAGAAGAGTATAATTTTACAAATCATGATGAAGATCACAGGATAACAAACTGGAATAGATTACCTGGCCAGTCCGCGAAACCAACTCGGTTTTGCGGAGCAGCAAGGTAATTTGTTCCAGTTTGTTGATGTGGGCCTATTTAAGAAAAGTAACACCTGAATCTATTAAGTAGATTACAGGATATTTCTTAATTTAATGACACAGAAATAGTTTAGCTTTACTTATTTTTTGTCTTTCGAGTTACCAAAGACAATTTGTATCATGTATCGTCCGTAATGTTACTTCTAAAAGAATAACCCCCTTATTCATAAACGCTTCGTAAACGTTTGTTAGTTAACATTTTTTATGTCTTTATCTGTCATTGTGACGTTTGCCCTCAAATTAAAGGAACAAAACATTTGTTAGCTTAAAAAGATTGTTAAGTTTTTATGAATAAGAGGGTAAGACCTTACGCGTAGGTCATTGTCATCTCCCTATGTCTTAACCAATTTGTAAAGAAAATTATGTTTATGTTGTGTTGTAGTTATTTTTCCTTGTAAACCAGGCATGCACAGACCGCGGCCCGCGAGCAATCTTTCCATGGCCTGCCAGCAAAAATATTCCCTCGTACATTTGAATGAAAAAATTGCTGTGACTTATAAATAATATAAATTTATTTATTTATTATTTACTTTACAATGCAAAGTATTCTGAATAATTATCAGGTAAGTTTCGGGGATACATATATTGTAAAAAAAAGGAACAGTTATTGAATACTTATACTCGTGGCCTTGATTTCGTTGAAAGTTAAAGAGAACTCGGCAATTTGGTAAGTTTTCTTTGCGAAAACTTTGAAATGTATACGAGATCTGAAATATTTCTATTCAGTAGGCACGAAAGAGCCGACAAATATTTATGTTCAAAGTTTCAACGCCCACGCACCTTATTAGAATGTTTCTGGCAGTCGTTTACAATTTACAAGTCGCGGTACTTTTGTGGCTGAATAAATCTGGAGAGGCTTGGACAAAAAGTACGCCTTTTAAGTACCCGCTTTGAATTTCTGTGTTTAAAAGTACAATTGAAACATAGTATTTTTGTTCGGAAGCAGGGAGGAAATAAACTCGCAGGAGAACAAATAAATCCAAAATGGTGTAATTCATCTACCCTTTTGATTGTGGTGATGATGTATGTAGGCATTAATAACGTGAGAAAATGTAAACAATAAATTGTTTTAAACTTTCGCGACTTTCACACATATTTACAACATTAACGGGACTTAAGCGCGATTAAAAAAAAACAAATAAAAAAACGCGCGATAAAAAAGCGCTTTTTATCGCGCTTAAGTCCCGATAATGTTATGAATAAATGTTAACAAGACAATAGTAGTGTCCATGTTTGTACTGCTTAATGTTAAGAACATCTCTGTAAATACCATGGTTGCAAGGAATAAATGAATATGAATATGTTAATACTTACTTATAGTTATAAAAAAATAAGTAAAGCCCCTCATGTAGCAGTAATGTGTCCGTAAATACAAGTTGACGCTGCACATTCGAAAACTCCCGTAAGTTCATATCAGTTTTGTACTCTAAGTACTACAAGCAAAAAGGACTTAACTTAAGTTTTTTACTTTCAGTCTTCAGTCTACTTAGAGAATAACAGGGCATTTCGCAGGCTCTGGAGGGCCGCAGAAGTAATCAGGGCCAAGTTTGGGGTCATGGATAGTTGGTAGCATTTTTGAGGGCGCAGCTCAGTTATACAGCATCACATCGGGTGCATAAAAGGCTAGTTACCATACTGTGCATAGTTAAACGCAACTATGTTACAAAACAGAATCATACAACAGAGGCGTAAAAGTTAAAGCCTAAACGCGACATGCTCTGAATAGCTCAAAACGAATGACCGGCAAAGGGTGAGGTTACGACTTCACAAACTGCTGTAATGTCTCGATGTGAAACAACATAAAAGGCATAAATTTTATTAAACCCAGGAGTTTGCGTTGACGTTAAATTCGTTAGTTACCTACATTGTGAGACTCATTTCGGACTAGGCGGCGAATCAAAAAAAAAATGGGGTTTATCTATTTCTAACATTGGGGTTATAATATTATGGTTTGGAAATGAGATAAGATAATTAACTGCTGTCAGTTTTAGATTGCAAATGCTAGTGAAATATTTAACTTTGCATTAGGCTCGTCCATTCCTTTTTTACACAAAACTGTACTTAAGCCTGCAGTTATAGTTGGTTCTCAAATTCAGCAGCTTACTCAAGATCGCGTTTGAAGTTTCAATCCTATAGAAACGAAATATCAAAACCTTTCTTTAGACTTTAATGCGTTGATTTAATGCTCACTAGCTTGTACCGAACATAACTACCGAGCTACAGGGACAAGAGGATCAAAAGCGATCTTGAGGATGTTGCTGTGCTTGAGAATGATATACAACTACAGGCCTTAGTAGTAGTCTATATCTAAAATAGATTGTACTAATAACGGCGCTCGAGGCAAGAACGTTTACAATCTCCTTTACCCCATTACACAGAAACTTTCAACGATCATATGTAGATTACAATGCATCAATTTATCAGATAAGGAATTGTAGGATAAGGATGAGTGTCTTACGAGTTAGTCAAGAATGCTGGTCACGATCTACCCGAGAAATGCTCTTAAATCATTCGTAAACGGACCGCAAATCGAACTATTGAATTCAGGGGTTATTTCGTGTGTGGACAATTATTTTGATGGCATGCGTAGGCGTTTAGGCAAGTATTTCCATAAATAGAGTTCAAGTATAGTGGCTTTGAGTGGTCTAAATTGGTAAAGTTGATATCGACAAAGTCATAGGCGTATACAGCGGGGGAGGTGATTTGGTGTCATGAAATTAAATTGATTTGCTATGAACTTATGTTGTTAGTCGCCATATGGGCTCTTTAACATGTCTGAGTCTGCCAACGCTTCAAAAAATGCAAGACTCTGCTGAGAAGAAGCATGTCAAGAAACTCTGTAGCTTATCCTTTTTTCTTATCTTTCAAAACAAAATAACAGAGTAATATATTTAAACGTCTGTAGTACGTAGTTAACATAAAACATACCGATAAAAGGACGATAGATAATAACTGCACAGTAAACTTTTAGCATACTAAACTAACGGCAGTAGTTAAGATTGACCAGGAGATGCAGAGTCAAACAAAGTTGATAAGGATGACGGGGACCATTCTCTATAAACTTTACGTGCTATGTTTTTTTCCCTCGAAACATCATTATAACGTAAATGTATAATATTTATGTATTCGTGCTAGTATCAATTGCAAAAAAAAACGTGAATATCTAATATAAACCGGAGCTTCAAAGAATGCTTCATTATTTTCATTTTTCCTGTTATGCTGGTAGTGTTTGAGGGTGTGCAAAAATATGCGGGTCTTTGAAACAAGATAGTTCATGTTCATTGATCTCGACCCTATTACATCCTGTTTTATGAATATTTTGTATCAAATATATGTACCCAAATACTATGTACTGGCTTTATATATTTTGCATTCGTGGAATTATGAAAAGGGTATCTAATTCGGCTTCTAGACGGCGTATCAAGACGAAAAATACACCAGATTTTGAATTAGACTTCCAGTAATACAACTGTGAAAACCGCATCCAATTTTATGCAGCAGTTTTCCATTGGCTAGTTACAATTTTATTACCTACTAGCTGACCCGGCGAACTTCGTACCGCCTAATTATTGGAAGCATATTTAGTAAGTCACAAACACACGTCTTACTCTATCTTACTCGCAATTTTTCCTTATTTGCTCACCGTTTAGACCTACCCTGGACTACGACAAACATTTTAAAACCAAAATCAGCTCAATCGGCTCAGCCGTTCTCGAGTTTTAATCAGACTAACGAACAACAATTCATTTTTATTTGTATAGATAGATAGATATAGAAGATAGATAGATATGCATAGATATGTACATCACAGCGTGCCAAAAGATGTTAAAATGTATTGTTGTTTGTTTATTTAGTGAGTTTTACGAGTCATACCTAAGGGACCTGTTCTGGGTTTATTCAGTTTCCGATAGTTTCAGAAAGGGTGTTATTACCCGACTACAACCAGATGGAAGGGTAATGTTTTTAGTATGTATATTTATTTCTTTTAATCTCTCTGGAATGTAACGGCCTGATGGATTTTAACATATGTGTAGGTGTCGTTAGATTTGTCTTAATAGTGGGAGTGACATACATAATATTGTTTTTCTGAAGTATGGCAACTATCAATCAAAAAAGTATTATACACCAACATGGATATCAAACGTAAGCTACTGAATACGTAATAACACTTTTACGCAACCATTGCAAGCTATTCAACAAAGGTACCTACTCAAAAATGTTTACATTGCATTTTGCACTGCAGAGCGTTAGTAGGTACATATTTTTGAGGATGATAAAATTAAATGAACTCTAAACAAACTGGAACAAATTACCTTGCTACTCCGCGAAACCAGTGCCGGGCTCGTGCAAAATAGCTGCGTCTGTGCGACACATACATGTTCATGCAAAAAACATGAACATATAAGTGTCGCACAGACGCAGCTATTTTGCACGAGCCCGGCACTGGTTTCGCGGAGTAGCAAGGTAATTTGTTCCAGTTTGTTGATATGGACCTCCGCAAAGTAACGCCTGAATCTATTAATTATTTATATGAACTCTTATTTTACTCCCGACTGTACCTAAACTCCTGTTTCCTTGACAGTAATAGGATCCAGTCTTACCTGGATAGCCTCACTCAATCTAAATTTAACGTGCCTGGTGAGTTTAGCGTCTTCTAGCTCAATTAGGTACCGCTGACGTAGGATACTCCGACTCGCCCTGACAGACTAACGGGAGCCGTATAATGCCAGATGTCAAACTTTGATAAACTGACTGACTGAACAAAATAATTAAACATAACTAACTAAAATTAGTAATCAGTTTTGTGTAGTTAACTAAAATTTCTTTCGTTTTTTTTGTAATTTGAATATTTAACATGAAAAACTAAAAATCTAAAGAAATTTCGGTTACAAAAATTTAACAAAAATGCAATGATGCCATCTCCCGTCAGCTAGCGGTCACTACAAAGTTACCCACTTGAATGAGATAACTTGAAAAAGTTTCTCATAGATGACGCCGAGGGTAGTTATACCTTAAAAATCAAAATTGTAATGACCGTAAAAACGAAGCACATTGAGAAATTCACAGGGTATGGTAGTTGGTAATATGGCGAAACTGGCAAACTCACGGCAGGGAATGTTGAGGTTACAGATTTTAATCCTGCCATTACACTAGATTTTTCTTTGTGTTGTCATTACATATAATTTAACTTGTAAGATTTGATAACAGATAATAGAATAAGTGAAGCTAAATGAAAGCTTTTAAAAAAGACTGCGCTCACCATTTACGATTTAGGAACATCCTGTATGATCGATCGAGATTTTTTGGAGAAAAATATTTTTATTTCTGCCTTAGCCATCCACTGACCGGTATAAGACAGATTATCCTCTTTCGTGACAAGAATGTTGAGGATATAGTTTCCGTCATCATTTAATAAATAAATAAAAAAAAATCTCGAAACAATTCACACCGACATCAACGACAACAACAGATAATATCGTGTTAGAAATATAGCTCTAATATAGCCTACCATGCTACACTGCAAATACCTAACCTCAAATATAAGGGCATGTCGGGCCATGGTTAGTATGGGTAGCCGTGTAGCTATTAGAAAAAAAGTTAGTATACAATGTATAATAGCCGTGTAGCACAATATCCGTTATCTAGTGCCCATAGACATTTAAATTATGAGCACGGAATGCGACTTCGTATGCGAATATACATTATGTTACAGGTTCAAGTCCAGCCAGATGCCTAAGAGTTTTGCTTTGCGTTGTTACTCCGTATTATTGTAATTTAATAATTTGAATGATCTACATTAAAAATGGAACGAAATTTCGGTTACAAAAAAATATTATAACTTAAATTTGAGTTTGCGGAAATTTAATTAAACCCAGCCTAAAGATTCTTTATATTCAACGGAACCTATTAACGGTTTTTCCGATCTTTACAAACTCTTTAAAATCAATAATCAGGTACTAAAGAACAAACTAGAACAAATTACCTTGCTTTTCCGTGAAATCAGGGCTGTGCTGTTTGCACGTGCAAACAGCTGCCTTCAGAACATAATTTCTAGGCGGAATAGGTACACGAGTTAAGCGAGAGAAGGGTTTTAACAGCAGATAAATTATCTTATGTTTGAAGAGCATCCGATAAATTAAACCCTAGTCATAACTGCTAGCCCTCCCACGACGCTCTCAAATTGAGGAGATCCATTATATGGCCATAATTGACATACATTGCCAAACTTGAGGTGATAAATTACCCACTTAAACATATGTACGAGTACTACAATTGTAATGTATAAACATGGTCTATTACTTGGAGTACTTCCAAAGTTGTAGATATGCTGGATTTTTAATGATAGAATCCTTAATAATCATAACTTTTTGTGATTAGAAAACTTAGATGGGAAAGATTGGAGAGGAATAGGTCCGCCGACAAGAGGTATTTTTAGAATGATGAAGACAAACCTTGCATATTCAACTATGTGAATTGAAAAAATATAAATAAGTATGTATTACTTTTAGGACACTTTTAATTTTATTGTAGTTTTATTTTAAATGTAGTACTTGGCCTTTCATTAAATTTTTAAACGTATTACATTATTGTAAAAAAAATGTATAAAAAAGGAAGGCAAACAAGCAAGTGGGTCACCAGATGGTAAGTGATCACCACCGCTTATAGACATCCGCAACACCAAGGAGACTGCAAATGCGTTGCCAAAAACTACGTTTTTTAAAAACATTAAGACCCTCGATCTCCTGTGCTTTGGGTATTGCTCCCAGGATACCCGCACAATACGCCGATATTTTGTAAAAGTGTGGTACTAAGAAAACAACTCTAGGCTCCTCAGATACAACGACCAGCTTTCAAACACGATGACTTTATTGGAATGTGCTTCATAAAAGATATCAAGATATCTTCAAGGATTAGGATAAATTAATGAACACAATTTACTTTACCAACCCGATAATATTGACTATCAAATAACATTTAATTAAGATCGTAAGACGTTAAACCTCGTGAAGATCAGATATAAGATAAATTTCAAGCATAATTAAACTAATTAAGGGGTTTCTAACTAGACGTTTAAGACTAAAATACACGTCTACCGAATTCCCCATTACTAAATATGCAACATCCTCAACTTTTTGGCTTAAGCACCCGACAAAAGCACTCAAAGTTTTAAAGATAGCGGCAAAGTTGGTTATTTCAGGGGTTTGAATAAACCATTAAATGTTTAAATTTGCCGGTTTAGTCACGGCACTTATTATCTTGGATCTTCGTTTTGGCGTTGATGCGTTCAGTCTTTTTTTTCTGGAGTGCACGTAAAGTAAATCTACTCTCTGAATGCAAAATTAGTTTTCGATACGATACTAGGATTGTAGATACAGATTTTGAGGAGATTATGCTCTAACCAGGCACAGTTCCTTCAGATTATTTTAAACCTTTTTTAAACATAGGGTGGTAGGGACTTGTGCAAGATCTACCACCATCTTGCTCGCTTATCCTGCCTAAGCAGCAGTGCTTGCATTGTTGTGTTCCGGCGTGGAGAGCAAAACAGCCGGTGCAATTACTGGCACAAGAGGTATTCCATCTTAGACCTCTGGGTTGGCAAGGCATCTGCAATCTCTTTGGTGTTGCGGGTGTCTATAGGCGGTGGTGATTACTTACCACCAGGTGACCCACTCGCTTGTTTGCCTTCCTATTTCATAAAAAAAATATTATGAGGCTCACTAAATGGTAAACAATTACCGCATAAAATCGACACTTGCGCAAATTGGCTGGCAGAGACTGTCTGCTAAAATCCTAACATGGGGTCAGTGGCGTACCATGGGACATGGATCGTGTTCAGCAGTGGACTGTAATAGGTTGATAATGATGATAGACGCTTGTAACACCAGAATTATCACTCACACTTTGCCGACCCTGCTTGATGAGCTATTGTGAAGGCAGTAATAAATTTTTTTTTATTGCCGAATCAACAATTCATTGCGCAAAGGAGACCTTTTACAGGTTCGGCGACAATATTGCGAAAGCACCGTTATTGGGTGTGGTTTTTTTATGGGTCATTGTGAAACCTTTCCATAGTAAATTTTATTACGATGTTTAAAATAAATATCTGCAGCAATGTCACATCAGCAGCCACTGACGTGACATTATGACTGTTAATCTTTATCTCAATGAGTCCGAGATGAAATTTTAGAATAATTCGCATTTTGAATTGGTATAGCAGGTCACACAGTCGTTTCAAAGTTATAAATATACATTCAAATTTTAACCTCTTTGCAACGGAATAAAGTGAAAAACATTCAGTAAACTGTATTGAAATACAGCTTCCTTCAACTATAACTTCTCCTGTCTCTTCAGCTTCTCAGAAACTGTATTATTTTCCGAGATAAAATATTAATCCATTTGCTTTTCCGGCAAGACAAAGTGTGGGAGCGTGGCAGCACCCTACAAAGTGAACCAACGACAACTGATGACGGTCAGGGGAAGTTGGTGTGCGGACAACACAAACGGTCACTGAGGAGATAATTGGGGGAGACTTTTGTCACAGTAAATGTATAGAGCAGAACCTCAACTAGGCCATACACACACAGTTAAACGCTCCCCTCCTTCCTCGCTCCGGGTCACGGCACGTGACTGATTGCATTAAAAAAACTCGGTTAGAGGTCTCGTTGCGGCGCGTGTTGTGTGTTTGTCGTTTCGGCATTCTGAAATAATTTACTGCGTAGCTATACATTTACTGTGTCTTTGACGATCAGCGAACTTCAAGCGATATTACTATTATTAGGTACATAGAATTGTTTCATGTAAAAACATCTAATAACTTCTCGACACACAGTTAAATTACTCGCTACGTAACTCAGTGCGTTTTTCCTATTGAGCTAGATAAACAGAGAAGCACTGACCCACGTATCGAATTACGTAGCGTCGTACAGATTAGTGCTAGTACTCAAGCCTCCACATACAAGCTTGTTCAACGTTTTAACGTTCGCTCGAATAAGTTCAAACGTAGAAATAAATTATTTGTATTTATAGACTTGTAAAGCGTAAAAAGCTCTACAATACTAAGTTCAACTGAAAGTTCATTTAGTTAAACTAGTGTAAGATACCACTTAAAAAATCTGCACCTACCCGTTATTTGATCGAAATGTGATTTTAATAAAACGTTTCATATGGGCCCATGCAACGCCGCAGGGATGTCTAGCAAAATTACGAATGAAGACCTAAACTAAAACCTAGCTTGTCTTGTATCAAGGAATATTCACCTAAATTATCCTTGACGTGATTCGGGTACATCAAATATAAAACGCGTTCGTATCCTCACTTTCTAATATGCCGTGTCTGATGCTTACACGTGTGGAAGAAAAGTGGTTAGGCCGAGTTATGTTTCGCATTCGGGGTTCCGTATAAAACTTTGGCTGTGTACAATACGGGATTGTAAAGTTCAACCTTTTAGTTAATTCTTAACTATTTAACACAAATTATTTTAAACTCTACTTATTCTACATTTTACAAGCATCGACTGCCTGTAACATGACCGCCTACGTTTAATTTGCCTTTATATGTATCCCTTTAATATAGTTATGGTTACACTGGTTGACTAGAGCCGTGAACCGGATAGAATAAACTTCGGCGGTCTTGTGAGGCTTACAGAATGAATCTAGAATACGTTTAACAGAGTATAACGCCTTGCGGGTGGTATTTAAGACCTTGAGCAAAGTCCGTCCGGTTATTATCTGACCTGCCAAATCTGCGATCAGGCTCAAAGCGTACCCCGAATTGAGGAACAAGAAAAAACGCTAGGAGGATGATGATGTTACTTGATACCTTGGTACCTAGTCTGTACCC
The DNA here is from genome assembly GCA_963691745.1 of Ditula angustiorana. NCBI lineage: Eukaryota > Metazoa > Arthropoda > Insecta > Lepidoptera > Tortricidae > Ditula > Ditula angustiorana. The sequence continues at coordinate 5,754,106 of OY829490.1, read as the reverse complement.
AAACTTATACGAAACTGCATCAAATGTTCCGACGGGATATTGGAAGCTAGCCAAGTTGTCGCTCGATACGCGGTGATTGTGCATCGCCCAACTTCCAATAATATTGTCTAGTTTGCTTGAATTTATGTTTCATTTCACAAATTCCATTATATTAAGGCAGGTGCTTTTAGTACTGATAAATAGATCGTCTATTTTATTTTAAAAGTGGGCTATCATCAGTTTAATAAATAAAAAATGACAATAAGTTTTCACAGTTTTTACCAATTGACTTTGTCCAAAATTAGGCAAAGCACACATATATATAAACACTCGTCCATATTCGTCATTCAAATATATTATTTGCCCTAACATTAATCTATGTTCCTGTAACTAAATGAAAATTTGAAGTTTTTCACTCAGGTAATATATTTTATTGAAACTATTTATTGTTGAGTGTATCATAAGGTATTCATGGCATTGTGGAAACAGAACTAAATCACTACTTTCTTTTTACCTCTAAATAAATACCAATAAAACGATGAAATATTTAGTAATTTTTTCAAACAGGTACCTTGCCTCCGTGTTTTTTGACATCTTGATTCAGGCACCTTGTTATGAATAATAACCTTATATATTATTAAGAAATTGATTATAATTTCCAGCTTGAATACAAATAGACTAGTAATCTTCTTATTCATAAAAATACCAGCTTTTTTTTACCGACTGCAAAAAAGGAGGAGGTTCTCAATCCGACTGGTTGTTTTATCAATTACATTTTGATCCTTTAGATCAAAGGCTATTATCATCAATTCATCACAATTGCAATGACAGATAGTCAAAACGTGTGTTCGCAAATGGAGTTTGAACTGCTGAGCGTTTATGAATAAAGTGCTTATTGTATCGCGGAACCCTAAAACAAAGCAGTATCACAAAACACATATTACTGAGAGTGAATTTTCTATCCGAGTCCGCCATTATTATTTGCTAGTAGATGTAATGTTACCATATTAGGTGTATAGTACGCCTCCGCTATCTTTTGTTTAATAAAGATATCTCATTACATTCCAACAAATCATAGTAATATAATATAATAATATTATTTCTCATAACCTTATAGTAGCGTATAGACAAACAAGGAGTTCGTTGGATTCGAACCATTTTTGATTTATCAAAGTAAGTCAAATAAAGTCAGTAAAGGTTCCAATTTATACGAAGGTTCATACTAAAGCGGGCTTCCTGTCATTCAAAACGTTTTGCAATAGTGTTTTTTGTATTCTCTTTCTAACTTGTGCAAAGGCTAAGTACAGTCGCCATCAAATATATTGGAGCGGGCAAGGTGGTCAAAAATATGCGAACTCTATTGTCAAATAAATTCGAGATATTCGTTTTCAGATTTCAGATATTTCTGATTACGTTGCCCGCTCCGAAATATTTGATGCCTACTATACCTATAATAGATTACTTTTTCATTTGCACCCTCAATGTCTCTTGTATATTCTAAGCTTTATCCAATCCAATAAACAAGATTTGGCCAAAAACTACATGTCAAGATTAGAAGTCAAGAACGCCTGGCCTGCGTTTCCCAAGAGAAAAAAGTCTAGCTTCTGCTATGATATCATTTTCATATTTCATTGTTAGCGTGACGGAATAATGTAATCCCAACCAAAATATTTCATCAAAAAAATATAGCTATCTTACGAATCTTTTACTCCTAAAGAGTTATAAATCGCATGTAGAGCCAAAGTGAATCTTCAAGATCACAATAGTTATTTGTAAAGCGAGGGCGAAAAGGTGGTCATTCCCAAGTCCAGGTGGTAAACATGAGCTGTAGACGAGTGTTAACAATAGGACGATTTGGGAATACTTATTTAATTGTTTCACACGAGCATCATCAAAATAAATAATAAACCATTTTTTAGCCTTTAGTTTACCTACTTGTCTTTCTTAGTTATTCATTTTTATTATTTACTCCAACCGTGGAATAAAACTTTTATAAGTAAATGTATAACTTGGAACAATCGACACTAACTAAACTATACAGTTCCAACTAAGCAAAACTTGTACACATAAACATCCACAACTCAAGTAAAAACATTCATATTTATCATCCAAATATTTGCCCTCGCGAGAATCGAACCCGTAACCTCCGGTATGGTTGTCTTCGCCGGTTGCCGGTGTTAGCTTGAATATGAAAGCTTCTTGCTAAGACTTGTGCATACAAGGCCAAGGATGGAAGCAAAATTAAAATAGTTGGAAGAACGAGAGAACTATTTTAATTTGATAAAGAAACGTTTTGCGCACTTCACAGCTTCAATAGGGCCCTATGAAAATGTGTTTCCTTCCTTTTGAACAAAATACACCTACTGTATTAAATTGTAATTTTTATTTATATTCTTCTTCTTCTTCTGCAGGTGCCTCTCTACTACTGGAGGTTGGCCGTTAACTCTGCGAATTTGTCCCGGTCCTGTGCCACTATGAACAGCTGTTCAGCACTGGTGACTCCCGTCCACTCCCTGATGTTCCTCAACCATGACTTTTTCCTTCGTCCAACACGCCTCCTCGCCTCGCTTATTTATATTAAAGAAGTAAAATAACATTTTAATGTAAAAAATTACACTTCGTTGACTTTCTTGCCGGTATCTTCTCATTAGAGTTTTTTCCGAACCGGTGGTAAATTTTATGACATTCATAAGTGCTTCCTGTAAGCCTAATCTGAATAAAGATATTTTGACTTTGACTTTGCATGACAAAAAAATTATTACCACTTAAATCTATATATATAAAATTCAAAGTCCTGACTGACTGACTGACTGACTGACTGACTGACTGACTGACTGATATATCAGCGCACAGCCCAAACCGCTGGACCTAGAGACTTGAAATTTTGTACATAGATACCTTATACAGTGTACACTAAGAAAGGATTTTTGGAAATTTCACCTCTAAAGGGGTAAATTAGGGGATGAAAGTTTGTATGAAAGTCCGTCAGTTTTGAAGTTAGGACCTCGAAATTTTGTTGTTAGGCTTATGTAAAAAAATTAGTTTATACGGGTCTCAGTGTTTTTGATAATTCCACCCCTGGAGGGGTGAAAAGGGGGATAAAATTGTGTATGGAAATGCCTTCATTTTCACAGCAAAAATCACAAGATTTATTAGTTAGGCTTATAACGCAACGAGTATATCTGGTATTATTGGAATTACAACCCTTAAGGGGGTGAATACGGGGATGAAATTTTGTATTTGAGTTGTTCGTTCACAATTTTTTTTGCATTGAAGTAAAAATAACGTACGTGGTAACGTGTTACTAAGCCTTTATTGCCGCCCGTCTATCCGTCTGTCTGTCTGCTACGCGCAAACATCTCCTGACTGATTGCGATCATCGTCCAACCGAAACTATTAACGAATATAGGTTTATTTTATAACGTCGACATTCGCTAAGAAACCATTTTTGGTATTTTTTACCTTCAGGGGGAAAACGGGGGGTGGGGGTTGAACTTTGTATGAAAGTCTTTTTTGATTCAAGTTATAAACATGTAAATTTGAATTAGAACTACTGGTCAAAAAATAGATTAGAAGTATTATAACGTGATTCAGGATTTTTGCTTTTTTTTATACAACATAGGAAGGCAAACAAGCAAGTGGGTCACCTGCTGGTAAGTGATCACCACTGCCTATAGACACCTGCAACAACAAAGAGAGTGCAGATGTGTTGCCAACCCAGAGGGCTAAGATGGAATACCTCTTGTGCCAGTAATTACACCGGCTGCCTTGCTTTTTACATTTAAACGGGGAGAAGCGGGGGTGAAAGTTTGTAAGGACGTATTGATTTTTTTTTAATAGGAGCTTGTAAATAATGACGTGTCACAGGGTTTTTGGATTTTCAAATTTGTAGGGGGGAAACGGGGAGTAAAAGTTTGTATGGAAGTATCGGGATTTTAATAGGAACTTGAAATTTTAAATTTTTTTTATGAAATGAGATGGCAAACAAGCAAGTGGGTCACCTGATGGTAACTGATCACCACCGCCTTTAGACATCTGCAACGACAAAGATAGTGCAGATGCGTTGCCAACCCAGAGGGCTAAGATGGTTTTTTTTTATGAAATAGGAAGGCAAACAAGCAAGTGGGTCCCCTGATGAATGAATGAATGAGTCGTTTATTCACATGAATATATGGTACATTCCAAGATCCTAAGGCCAAGATGGCAAACAGTGCTTCCCACAATAAATTCAGCCAAGGTTAGCAAATTTTGTCTTAAAAATAAAGCGAGTAAAAGCAATTTCAACTATATGACTTTTCATTTCAAAATAATGTCATCTAATGTAATGTATGTGTAATAATGTAATGTCATGTGTAATGGTAAGTGATCATCACCGCCTATGAACACCCGCAACATTAAGAAGATTGCAGATACGTTGCCAACCCAGAGGGCTAAGATGGAATAGCTCTTGTGCCCGTAATTACACCGGCTGTCTTGCTCTCCACGCCGGAACACAACAGTGCAAGCACTGCTACTTAGCGGCGGGATTAGCGAGCAAGATGGTGGTAGCGATCCGGATGGATCTTGCACAAAGTCCTACCACCCGCAAAGGGCTAGGGCTAAGATGGAATACCTCTTGTGGTAATTACACCGGCTGTCATACTCTCCACGCCGGAACACAACAGCCCAAGCACTGCTGATTAGCGAGCAAGATGGTATCGAATTTTAGGGGTGGGAAACGGATGTGAAACTTTGTATGGAGGGGAGATATCGGTTTATTCAAAAATAGGAACTTCAAAATGTTTGTTTGTTTTAGGGTATTTGGATTTTTACATTGGAAGGGGGTAAAACGGGCGGTGAAAATATGAGAGGGAGTGACAGCACTTATAAGTTTTTTGATAAAATACAAAGTCATTTGTTTTCTGTAGGCCACGCGGGCGAAGCCGCGGGCAGAAGCTAGTTAAATATAAAAGATAAAGTAGCGATCCGCCCCGGCTTCGCACGTCTACAATTAGGGTGTAATTTAAATAAAAACCTTCCTTGAAAGAGTCTCTCAATGACGGTGAAAGCCGTATTAAAATTCATTGCGTGATTTAAAGGAGTCGTTGGCCGAGATACGAGTATGACTAGGACAGACAGGAACGTCTAGCGACTTTGTTTTATTTTATCTATGTAAAGATATTTCCAATTATTTTATGTTAGTCAACCTATAAATCTACACTAATCTACATCTATCTACATCTACATCTGCACTATCTACATTTATATCTACATCTACACTAATCTACACCTACTCTAATGTAATAAAGACGTAAAATTTGTTTGTATATAATCTCTAAAACTAATAAAACTATTTAAAAAATTCTTTCATAGATAGAAAGCTACACTATCTCTGACGGACATAGGCTACTAATTCCACGCAAACGAAGCCGCGGGCGTCCGCTAGTAACTTATATCCCACATTATTCTTTCAACCCACACATGTATCCATACAGGGTTCCTTATATATTTACGTGGGTTTACGTTAAATGTATTTTCTCAATAGAAATCGTTCCTAGAATCATATAAAATTACGTATCATGCTTCCAAAGTGGAAATTTATTTAGGCTCACTTAGGCACGACGTAATCTTTGTGGTGATTCGCTCTTTTTGGGCGGCGGGATGAATTATTATTTCTTTGGTTTGAGATAAAAGATAAATCTTCTCACACGCTTATCGGAATTGAGAACTCATTCTTTGTACGTTTGGAATACATACTGATACTTATATTTGTACATTTGTTGGCTAATGGAATAAAATGTTTGAGAAGTGTTAATAAAAAAAACCTTTCCGAAAATAGACGATAAACAAACAGTTCTGACTTAAAAAAACTATAAGCGAGCGCACATTTTGTGTCTCACATGTCATTATGTCACTCTCTAAAGAAGTCTCAGCAATGCTCTGAAGCACTGTAGGTAACATACCGTGAACATACCTAAGACTTGGATATAACTAAATTATTTTAACTTTCTTTGTATTGTCATTGCCCATAATTTCAATAAAATCAGCAAACAAAAATGTATAGACCGACGGTCAAATTTAAAGAAATGGAAAATTTTCTAAAGGCCCATTCATGTACTTAATGGAGTTGATTAACAATACTTGATGTGCTTACTTTTTTACTCATGAACTTAAAAGTAAATATAATTGCCTTTTTTTGTTGATTTTAAACTGTAGACCGCAAACCTTAAGTAATTTACCTATGCCTAATTTTCGCGAACGAGTCGGCGTATAGTCGACCAAGTAACTGCTTGACTACTTTTAAACCTTAACCCGTTGTAATACGGTCGAAAAGTGGTCAAGCAATTTCTTGGTCGACTATACTAATATAAATAAAGGATTGTTATCCACCCGGACAGTAATTGTTCTTTATAGCCTGCTTTTCCCGTCCGTCACGATTCAACGGCCAATGGCGGATGATCCTAACAAGTGCTACGTCGTAGCCGCGTAGCGCTTGTAGCAGAGCTACGTGTCTCGCGTAGCAGATGTCTTATTTCGAATCTTGTCTGGTATCCCTAGAAGACAAACTATACCACATTTGTGTGAACAATACAGAAACGTGGACATGATTTTACATTCGACGAGCATGAAACAAAGTATGAAGACGTTTTTGAAACTTTGGTCTTATTAGTTTGCATGTAAAGTCATAATGAAAAGTGATAACAGATGAAAAAGCAGATAGATTTGAAGATGTAGTTTATTTATACTGTAATATACCCGTGATATTTATGTATCTTAAAAGTCAAAACAGGAAAATATCCAGCAGACAAGCAGAGGTATTTCCTTAAATTTAGTCGACTACAAAATTAGTGATTATTTTCACAATTTAATTGAAACTGTCATCTAAATTCCTCCATTAAAATAAACGATAAACAAATTTTGCCACGGTCTTTCCAAAGACACCAATTTGCGGTTTTTGTTTATTCAACATGTTTAAGGGCGAACGACTTCTTGCAAAGTTTAAACATTAAACAAACTTTTATTGTTATGAATAAAAAGTTCCAAGTACATGCTCGACAATTAAAACTTCGTGTTGTACGATTCTTTTTTTGTTACGTTGAAAATAATTTATCAAAACAATAAGCACGTACTTTGGTGATTAACAAAAAGAGAGTAAATGTTGAAATTTTAGACCGATTTATTTTTGTCCTTGTTAAACCTCTTTTCAGTACTGGTTAACAAAGGTGTATCCGCAGGTGGGGGGTTCGGGGATCATGTCATGACTTCCCCCACTGGCTGGGCCCAGATAACCACTTGTAATTTTTCTGATCTCATTGGTGACCTTGAACTTCGACTTACGCGACCGCCTTCGAGTCAGGGGGGGGGGCTGACTCGAAGGCTGGATCTGCCGATTGACATAAGGGATATAGAAGCGGAGCAAAATATAGATGCTGTATCTCGATACACAATACCTAAGATAATGAAATGAAATGAAATGAAACACTTTTATTTCAGGTAAGCACACATATGACACATAAAAATACAATAAAATGATTATAGTAAAAAAAAAAGTCACAATAATAAATTCAGACATTTTTGTTTATTTGCGGTTTGCATCCCGTTTCAAAGACAACTAAAATCTGAAAATGGAGCTATTTAAATCCTCATTTATGGCAGCAAGGATTGAGTTTCCGGAGATAAGTTGTAAGTAGTGGCAGAGTCACACTGTAGCCAGTTGCTGGTGGCAGTACTAAAAGGCCGGCTCGACCGGGGAAACACAACACTGTCACAAGGTACTTACCGGCGTAAAGTAGTAGCTTGGATGAGTGAGAGATCCGGAGTTCTACGGAAGTGGGGTCAGGCTGGTTTTGAATCAGCGATTCTTGGGATCACTGCCCATGGGTGATTACTTCCCAGCAGGTGACTTGCATACAGTTTACCACCATTTTCCATAAAAAAAGAAGTAAGTGTTGGTAAAGTCGGCCTCAGAAATAGCTAAACACTTAAGAACCTCGTCGTAGTAACGGATGTATGTAATGAGAGCAGCTTGAATTTGTCACATTACTGACAGCGACGAGGTACTAAAATGTGCAGCTACTTCTGAGGCCGACCGTACTCTGCTATCATATTGTGTAGGTACAAAACGGCATGCCTAGTAGCTCTTTAAGACTTACTAACTTCCTCTTTTATTTATATTACTCTATCAAATAAATTTTAATACGGTTAGAAATATTTTCATTCCAATATGAGCATTCAGCTTTTCAAGTCACGTAGCAATAATGGAGTCGCCCGTGTGCGAATTATGTGCCGACATGTTGTTCGCTCTTGTTCCATTACATTTGTGACAACCGATTTAATGAGCCACGGGTTACCGGGTTTCCAAAATCAGATTTAATATTTTAATTGGAAAGTCAGTCTGTGTTGCCAGTTACATGTTCGCCTTAAGCCAAAATTAATCTTGTTCTCCTTTCATCATAATATCTTAGATCACCTCTTCCATTTTATCCCGACTACCAAATTAAATACCGTAACAGTATTTGATTTCATTCAATTTGAGTGAGGTGAGCCGCCTTCTAATGACGTCTTATTCCCTTCGAGGAAATGAGCCCTCATTACGGTTAAATAACGGTATCAGACGGGACTCCTGAACCTATTAACCGGTATTGACTCCAATTTCTCCTTTATATGTCCGTCGAGAAGAAATTGCGGAGTATTTGGAGGAATTAGTGGAAACATGAGTTTTTAGGTTTTATTGCGAGATTTTTATTTATCTCGAGTCGGTATTTTATACTTAGCGATCCTAGAGCGGCTCAATTAGGATGTACAAAACCTACTGTAAATAAATCTCTAAATACCACTGAAAACCGTTTTAAAATCCGTTGCGTGGTTTAAAAGGAGTGAGCAACCGAAGATACGATGAGGGCAGACAGGAACGAACAGTGACTTTATCACTATCTCTAACATCTTCGGCCGCTTACCTACTCCTTTTGAACCACGCCATGTATTTTGACACCGTTTTAACAGGCATTTAGAGTTTTTTTTAAAAGGGTTTATGTACATTAACCTATATCACATTATCGGATCACTAGTTACGTTAAAAACACTAAATATGGTCCGCTCAATCTTTTCCAATACATTTTATGTAAGTACCTACATAAGAGCGTGGCGCTATTAACAATCTTCATTACGGTTCTCTCTAGGTCTCTGGACCTTCAGCCTAAGTAATTGGCAAGACCTAAATCTATGAGTAATCTCATTAAGGAGCTTCCATTATATTTGCTCTAACCGAAAAATAAACATAAAGATTTTGCCTGGCCACCAACTTGGGCAATAATGTTTACATTGGGTTTACCCTGTGGCGTTAATTAACCCAAGTATACCAACTTGGTCTGTTTGTAGAAGAAACAAACAAATCTGAAGCAAATACTTGACTTGGGATAATTTCCAGGTATTTTGCAAAACCAATTTTGTTCAAATTGTGTTTCGTAATAGTTATTATCAACATTATCTTGTTTAACTCGTCTGTTTGTTAATGTTTGTTGTTTTAGCTGTAGGTGGACGCTTGTTGTTCCTGTTTGTCTCTTTTTGTAAATTGTGTATACCTAAATGTTACCTGGATTAGCTAAATAAAACAGATCTATTACAGTAATATGCTAGCCTTTGTACTATTTATTTTCTTTCTAACTAGCAACCCTCCCTGCCTTCACACGGGTACAATTTGGTATGTAATGTACCTACATAAAAATCTTCAACAAAAAATATCTAGGTTACAGTGAAAACTGTATCATAATTCGATGAGTAGTAAGGGAAGGCGGCCGATAATACACAGAACAGATAGTAACTTTACGTTATACTAGTTAGTTTTGCAGTATTTCCCCGTAAAAATCTTCAGGAGACACACATACATAGATTTACTATTTAGTTATAGTAAATAAAACGTTAAAATTTGGTAAGGTCGTTTATTACACCGAAATAACTTAAAATTAACCGTCGCGGACAATATACAATGAAAAAAAGAAGGATATTGTAGGTTAGTTAGTTAAGGTTGACAATTAAATATAAAAAAGACCCTAAAGCCAAATCAAGTGTCCAAAAAAGAAGGGCCTACCAAGGGCTTTTTAGAATTTGGAAAAATTAAATATTAAATTATTTGACATAGATCAGACAAGTAAACACATTAAACATTATACCAAAATAAATCAGAAAATTAGAAAATCGTATATCCCCCAGTGCACTCAGGTATACAGGGTGTCCCAAAACCCTTCAAAAAAACATATACAGCGTGATAGAGTGAGTGATTGCGAACAACCCTGTGTTTTTCTTTTTTGATTATTTTAATTTTTGACGACGTAGGATCAAAAAAACGAAAGTATTAAAACACGTTTGCTCCCGGTACCTCCCAGCTTTACAATGGATTCCCTCTGACGTCATTTTTACAGTTCTTAGATATCGGTCACAATTTTAAGCCATCAACTTTCAACACTAATCATAATTGCAATAGGATTCTAAAATGAATGTCATTAAATCTAAATCATTCGTTCCGTAGATTCGTTCATTCAAACGACAGTAACCAGAAACAACAACAATCAACTAAAACTTCTTGTTGCCAAACTCTTGTCTGCATGACTAGCACACGTAATTAATATACAATAAGTTTGCATCTCTTTCTGATTAGACCAATATGAAAGAGGGCATAAACGATGACGGCGGAGAAATTTTAAGGCGCATGCTTGCCTTTCTGATTCAGATAACTATTTTGTTATCCCTCTCTAACTTTAATGTGTCCTTTTCCAAGGGCTAGGTAATATAAACAGTAAAAGGAGTCATATGAGCGAAGCAACTTAAAAAAGGAGCCATTAAAACATATTGAGTACAAACGTAATTGGACAAAAAGTACCTCCTATCCATTTCGCAAACGTAAACTGGTTAGAAAAGCGGATATAAAGATATACGCTTTCTGTTCACGAAGTGCTTTTTAACGCGTACAGCCACGTAGTCACCGGATATATTCCCGCGTATTGTAACAGCTCGGATTCGAGCAGTGCACCTAGCACGACTCTTCTCGATACGCGTTAACTCCCTACGTAACTCAGTGCGTCTCTCTCCTACTAGACTGGTTAGAATGAGACGCACTGAGTTACGTAGCGAGTTAACGCGTGTCGAGAAGATTCGTGCTAGGTGCACAGGTTACAAGCCGCGCAAATGCTAGAGGTGATTACGTGGCTTGCCTACCCCAAACACAAATGTGCGTTTTAGGCGCTGCCCGAGGTGTGATTAAAAGTTGAGTCAACAAACGGGCACGCCTCCAAAGCAATAACCAATTGCACTTATGTGTTTGAGGCCGTGAATGCGTTTACCAGAAATAACAAACAAAAACATTTTTGAAACTGTTTATTCCTATTCTCAAAAAGTAGTCCTATAGTGCGCTAGTTAGTCTTATAATGATTGTGGTTGTATGAAATTGGTTTATTTAACAAGCGTATCAATTTTTACTTCAAAACGACAATACATGTTTTGACGTACTTTCGCACTGTGCGGTTACATAAGGTAATTTGTTGAAAAAGTACATTGCAGCGCATGTAAAACCCTCTATAGGATGAGCAGGGCTTCGACGACATTGGTACTGTTGCTGCATCTGTGGGCGCAGAACTGGGATGCTCGGTTTTTTGCGGTGTTGACCGCGTAGTAAGCGTTGCAGCTCGTTGCAGAGATGCGAGTTATTACAGACGGCACAAACCTACCCACAACGTACCTTCACAGGCAAATGGCCAAGGGTGTAGCCAGGATTCTGTTATGGGAAGGCAGGCGAAGAAAAATGTACCTCCCTAAAATACCTGCTTTAAGGTTCGTGAGCATTCCTGCTAATTAACTGCATCTTCTAGGGGGGGCGCGTGTATCCTGCCCGTACCTCGCTACGCCCCTGCAAATACCGTGCGCACATGCACTAAGATGGCTTCGGCGGATGGCAGTTACAGACGAGATTCAAACAGCATCGCCACATATGACGACGATAAACTATAACAAAGTAGCCTAGAACTCTCTTCCGTGATGAATGTGAGCACAGTGGTGCCCGACAGCCCTATTGGTTTGTGGTTTAAGTATGTCGCGTGACTGCGTGACAGAAAGTGAGGACCACAGGACCGCAAGCGTCTGCACCACCGCTGCACGAGTTCTTAACACAGCGGGGTCGGTGACGAACGCGACGACGACGCGATGGTAGTCGTCGTCGCGTTCGTTCGCCTAGCAATATGTCCAGGAATGCTAACGTGATACGCACCTTCTCGACCGACACTGTTGACCTGTACATTAGGATGCGGGTGTCGAGTTGCGTGATCCATGTCGCCAGCGTAGGAGATGATGCTAACGGTAGTAAGGCAGCGACTAAGACAGGTTGGCCTAACAGCGAGCGTGGGCTACAATTGTGTCTCGCAGCTATCCTAGCCATCGCTCGCAAGATGGCGCGAGCATAGCCGCTTGACGAGGTACTATACAACCTTATGCGAGCTATACACGATCACTATTAACTGACAGTCAAAACTGATTCTGTGCAACATAAGATTCTCCTACTTTCACTGTCAGTTAAAACTGAACTAACACTGAACAGTGAAAACTGACGGTTAGAAGTTTTTTTAGTTAGTTAATAAAGGAATCCCAAACAAAGTCATTACACATCGACATTTGCGAGTAGCGTGACGTTCGCCGGTCGCTGCAGTCTTAAAGCAGAAGTGGTGACTAGTAGCAGTGCGGCGATGGTTGTGTGCTGCATACGGAGACAAGTACTATGTGCACTAAATAAACGATAACATTGTGATGCTAGGTTTAGGTTTTGCAGGTGGTTGGATCTTGTGCAAGGTCCGTCAGGATGACCACCATCATTTTGCTTGCTAATCCAGCTGCTAAGCAGCAGTGCTTGCAGTGTTGAGTTCTGGCGTGGAGAGCAAGAAAGCCGGTGAAAATACTGGCACAAGAGGTATTCCATCTTCGATGTTAGCCTTCCTGTATTAAAAAAAAAATCATTAACTTCACCACCATACCATAATATGTAGTGGATTTGTGTCGGAGAATTAAGAGAACCCTTTATTGTCTAGTATATGCGTTTTATTAATGTAACACAATGTCTTATCAATAGCAAAACTTTGGTAATGGCGTAGGGTAATGGAATTTCGAAAATTAGTTCAGGACTTTAGACAGATTGATAGACAGACAAACAAACGGACGGACGGACGGACAGAAGTGCAATCGAACGGCGGCCAGTAGGTCAGTCAAACAGACGGACGGACGAACGAATTGGTAGGCGGACGGACTGACGCCAGATGGACGCATGAACGGACGCGCGGACAGGCCATTATGACGGTCGGTCTGTCGAGCAGGCGGACGGATGAATGGGCAGCGGGTGTGACGACAGACGGGCTCGGACTGGCCGGCTGGCAGGTTACCAGTCGGTCGGTCGGACGATCGGGCGGACGGACGGACGGACGGCAGCCGGATGGGCGGACGAATGGACGGGTGGACGGACTGACGGACGGACGAATGGATAGGCGGACGGACTGACAGACAGACGGACGGATGAATAGGCGGACGGACTGACAGACAGACGGACGGATGAACGGATGAGTGGGGCCTGAGGACGGACGGCCGTGCAGACGGACAGACTGACAGAATTGCAATCGGACGGCGGCCATTAGGTCAGTCGGTCTGTCGGACAGACGTGCGGACGGACGGACGAACGAATGGGTGGGCGGATGAGCTAACGCCAGATGGTCGGATGGGCGGACACGCCATTATGACGGTCGGTCTGTCGAGCGAGCGGAGGGATGGATGGGCAGCGGGTGTATCGACAGACGGGCTCGGTTGGCCGGCGGCCGGTGGACTCGTCAGTCGGCCGGTCGATCGGACGGACGGACGGATGGCAGCCGGATGGGCGGACGGACGGACGGACGAATGGATAGGCGGACGGACTGACGGACAGACGGACGGACGAACGGATGAGCGGCGGTCTGCGGACGGACGGACGGACAGACGGACAGACGGACGGACGTACGGACGGAAGAACGGACGGAATGACGACCAGGCGGACGGACGGACGGAGAAAATAGGGATGAACATGGTCGCTTTTTTAATTATGTTCTTTAATGCATTCGCATATGCATAAAAAATGCCATAATAAACATAAACACGAGTTTAATTTATGACTCTTATAAATTATAATAATATTTGGCACTATGGATGATTATCCATAGTGCCAAATATTATTTACAATTTATTAACTTTTTAATTATTTACAATTATGGCCTAAAATCTTTATGAATAGGTATCGATTACTTTGAACATAAACAACATGAATATCAATGTCTGACTTTGAATAATATGTAAAATAAGTTATGGGAATGAAAGGGATGTCCTTTTTTAGATGCTTGATCTTATCCTGCAGGATGCAGCAAAAGGACAAGAGCATATCTTTATCTTTCCATCCAGTTCCATCTTAGTTCCTGTTTGAGCTCATATCTCCGGCTTCTTACTTCTTCTAAACCACGCAACGGTATGGATACGGTTTTGACTGTCACTTAGGCAATTTTGTGCAGAGAGTTTTTATGTACGATACATTTTAATTAAGTTTTCGGTGGTAAATTACATCCGTGCAAAGTCAGGGGGGGTCGCTAGTAGACTAGTAAGATTGGGTCTAACTTTGAATTTACTAAAACTCTTTTTTAATCCCTTCCCGGGGGTTAGAATGTGCAAGGAAGGATTCGAACCTCAACCAGCCGCCATGACTAATAAGTTTTTCTAACTTTTGTTATTGCTGTAGTAACGAACGCTTTTACGGTGAGGGAAAGTGTCGTAAGGAAACATGCACATTCATGATAATGAATATGTAACTATCATCCTGTCGGTACGTTTTGCTGCAACAGGGGTTATAGTGGTTAGTTGCGTAGAGGTATTGCTAGAATACTTACCACATCTGTTCTGATATTCCTAAGCGCATCAGCGTTGAGCTCGACGTCAGAAGGAATTAACGTTAACAATGTCGGTCCAGTACTCCAATTTTGTAAAAGAAAAGAACAGTCATGAAATGATATTTTGACCAATCAATTATAAAGTAAAGTTATCTGAAGATGTCATTAAAGTATTGATCGGTTTTACACTATTTCTTTTTTCATTAGAGTTTAAACTAAAATAAAAATTATACTATTATAAACAATCTTCTTCGTTTTGCATTAGCCCATTTGCTTACTCTGATTGACGTACAATATGAAGTGTAACTGTCATCAGCTGTCATCCTGTCATGGCCAGGTACAAGTTCCTTGTCGATCGACCAAAGAAGATAGTGACATAAAAGAGGATTTATTTAAAATAATCCAACTTTTCCACCCATTCACCACATACAGTGGTATTAGGCCGACCCATGAGCCGACTAAAGTATTGAAACCCCCCTGTGAAACTTTTTACAGTATTCATCATCCCATTAAAATAATAAATATGTTTAAAAAAAGATCCCGACGAATTGAGAACGACCTCTCTTATTTTAAGTCGGTTAATGGTAGTGATGAATATTACCTTGCTCAGCAGTGCAGGTGGTTCAAGACCGGGTGCAGCGACATTGATTAGCACACAGTTTCGGACGTGGATGACAATTAAGGCCAGTGCATGGGTATGGGGGCACGCAAAAGAAGTGTAAACGATTGCGAGGCTTGGCCAACCTGCGTTCAGCAACGGACACGCGACCCCCTGGGTCATGTGGCTTGCGTCGTGCGGTTGTTAAGTGCGGTGGCAAAAGGCCCGCGTGCATCGATGGGGCTAAGGTGGCGAAGGGGCTTGCACCACCGCCGCTATGTTAGTAAAAGATAACTACTATACAATTCTAGTCAAAAATCCTGTTTTTACCACTAAAGCTGTGGCAAATTATTGCCATTGCACCTTATTGGTGAAGTCATTGAAAATGAGCATGAAAAGAACAGTTACACCTTAAGCGGTAAATTATGTTTATTAAATGGTGCAGATCGAAGTTTCAGTGTTTCGTTTTGCCTCCTCTAAAACTTAAACAGTTTTGATCATTCTTTCTGAAATAAAAATACAAGGAAAGGATCAGTGTTCGTGTGTTTTAATTTTTATAAAATATACGCAGATTTTACTCAGTAAATGTATTTTCCGGAGAAAGAAAGATATGATATTTAGTATTTTGGAGAGTCGTAATTAATAAATCATATAAATTTTTCTCACAGTAAACAAACATAGCATTTGATAAACATCTCTAACATAGGTAACTACCTAAATCTCATTGCACCAGTGACAAAATGCTGGGAGAATTAAGGCAATTTTTAAAGATAGATCACATAATATTCTCTTATGTATCCTCAGATATTGTAGTTATTAAACTTTGTTAGTATGTTATAAGCTAGCGTTAATATAAAATAACAGCATTAAAAATAATAATTTCATTGGGCCTTGCGAAGCTACTCTCAACGGCAGACGAACAAATACACAGTAAACGGGTCTTTTTCTTACGACACTCGTCGTCAATTGTCTGCTAATTATTTGCGAATAAAACTGAAACGTAGACTTTATTCATTTAATTAAATGCGAAAATAACTTTTATCTGAAACTAGTAGAACTGTTAAGATATTTCCTGATAATGACTTCTTTCTACCCATCTTCCCATAGTGGCATCAGTCCTGCCCAGGAACAAGTTGCTCGAGGCTCCCCCCATGCACCTTTTCTTCACTCCCTAGAATGTTCATTTCTATCCCTTCCAACTGTGTCTGCAGGTATGATCACGCGATTTTAGTTTTGGTTTCTGTGTAGTCGCTATCGAAAGCAAACGCGACCTTTTCTTGCCACTGACTAAAAAAGGATGGACTTATCCTCTCATCTTCGTTTTAAAATAGTCCTGAACAAGACACATCTAGAACGCCAGGTGTCTCTCGCCAGCACAGGTAAAATCTGTGGTGTTGGCATTTCTAAACGGTTTCCTTATCAGCATAAATATGATACTAAAGCCCATGTCTGAGACATCAAGAGGGTATTTTCTAGTGCGCACTTGTAGATAGATACAATAACGCTGATTATCATAGGGCCGCAACAAAGGTCAGAATCGCCACGCACGTTCAACATAACACGAATATTTTACTTATAATAAGGCCTTGGATAAAAGCCTACTGATGAGACATCTTTTAACACCCGCGCTCGCTTTCTCGCCATTTAATGGTAACCCATCGAGTTCCACCGAAGTTAGCAATTCGTAAATCACGCAATATGCAACTCAACAATAATAGAAAAACATTTTGTTGTTGATCCGCTTGACAGAGGCTTGACAAGAAACGACAAGACTCGGTCTTGGTTATCATTCGTTCGCTCTATGTTTAAAACATTTTGTTCTGAATGACTGTATGATGACATTTTACATGCATCTTTTATATTGAGTTGGAGAGGCACTAGGCGCAAGTAAAATGTTTTATTTTTTATTAAAATTTTCAAACACATCCAAATTTTAAAAGAAATACATAGGGTTGTTCGCAATCACTTACACTACCCCCCTGTATATGTTTTTTTGAAGGGTTTTGGGACACCCTGTATAGTATCACAGTATGTTATTTATAACGTATTTAAAACTAAGGGATAATATGCGAGGTTTTATAAGCTATTACAACAATTATTCTCTAAGGAATAATATAAAAAAATAATATGAACGGATATATGACGAAGCTTCGCAGTATCTTCTTGCTGAGGCTAGTAAGACCTTCATGAACTCGCAAAAAAATATGAAAATTTTAGTTTTACCAGTAAATAGGATCGTAATAATGTTATTTTGACGGATTAACACTCGATGATAGGTTTGTCGGCTGGTGGCTCTTCCCAAATGGGAGAAACCGCAACAGTACGCGTTGTGTTGGCCCAGTGACTTGGAAGACTTCAGCTTTATGTATGACTGGGCTTTTAAAGCTTAACCCGTAAGGTGAAGCTGTAAAGGAACAACAGTACGCTCGATAAACTAGCCAAATAATGATAGTTAAAATTTCATGTGGTCCAGATTAAAATAAGGCCAAAAATACATACCCGAATCCAAGGAAGGAATCCGGCTGATCAAAAAAATTACGCAGTAACAATCTCGGCTGCAATTTCCAATGTGGATTTTGAGACAAATCGCAAGCACGAACAATATTTTCAATTGCACTTCGTAAGAGAACACTGGAAGACTTAGCTTCTCAAATTTTCCAAATTACAAATTGATGTTTCACACACGAAAGACAGGAAAATAATCACAAATTTTCTTATGACATGTTGTCTGGAATCTGTTATTTTGAATTTCAAATTTGAAATAACTTCGTTGAAAGAAAATTCAACCAGTGCCAAAAAGAAATAATAAAAGTGGTCAGTAAAAAATACCAAAAAGATCAAACATGCTGCATCGTAATGCTGCAGTTTATACTAAACTAGCGGACGCCCGCGACTTCGTTCGCTTGGAATTAATAGCCTATGTCCGTCAGGGGTAGTGTAGCTTTCGATCTGTGAAAGAATTTTTGAAATCGGTTCAGTAGTTTCAGAGATTACCCCCTACATACATTATATTACTACATTATATTAGTGTAGAAGTGTAGATATGTAGTGATAGTGAAGGTGATAGTGACTGTGATGGCATGTAGCTTGTTTTATGTACAATTGCGGGCGGTAGGACCTTGTGCAAGGTCCGTCCGGATCGCTACCACCATCTTGCTCGCCAATCCGGCCTCTAAGCAGCAAACCAACGGGTTTTTAACAATTAATGGTGCTATCTATCAAAGGTACACAACTTAAAATTCGCAGCCTGAAATCATAAAGGGAAATTAATAACGCTTCGGAAATTGGATAAGAGTTCCGTTACTCAATTAAATCACCTCCTAATATTGCGAGGTGCGTATTTCATATTATGTGAAAATTGATTCAAGGCTCAGGGGAAATTATACTTACAAAGGCGTTTCGGAGCGACGTGGCTACATGTTCATTGGAAGTAATGTTTCATTTATGAGAAAGGTGTCTGGAATTATGTTAATGTTGTTATTACGAATTTATATGACGCACAATTATAAGTAACGGCGTCATAGCGCACTTGTTACTTCTGGTATTAGCGACTCTACGCTACGCGAACCTAGTAATTATCTGTGGTCGCGGCATCACCTACATTTATAGTTGCCACTCCATTTTTCTTTCGTTACGGGATCATTTTAACCCCATTATTGCTTTTGCTAATTTTATTGATTTAAAAATTAAGGTTGATTATCAATTGTTGTGTTTCAATGAACGTTGCAAAATTAAAATGAAATAAGTTCCGTCCGATACAGCTTTAAGCTTTTCCTGGAACTGTTACCACGCATCGAAAAAGTTATTTTTTTGTGATGACATTAACAATATTTTCATCTAGTTATTATTATTTACGAGCTTTTACCCGCAGCTTCGCCTGTAAGTGATTATTTATGCGTTTTACTGGATCATTCGGGATTTTTAGTGAATAAAAATTATCCTTTGTTTTAATCCAGTACTGATCTATCCGTCCACCAAGTTTCATCTTAATCCGTCCAGCCGTTAATGTGTGATTGCGGAGCAAACATCCCAATATCCAAATATCATTATTTTCGCATTTATAATATTAGTAGGAAGTAGGATTTAGAAGTTGTTCTCTTAATGTATATCAACCATACTACCTACATGACCGAAATGCTGTGCGGCATACGTGTTCTACAGGTTCTAGAATAAATAAAAACAGACATTAATTTCTGACAGTCTTTATTGTTATTAAGTAATTGTCTAACAACAGCATCAATTTATATTATAACATCTATATAACACTCAGGAATGAAGACGCTCAGCAAAAGTTAAGGATACATTCTTAACACATCAAATCACAAGGGAATCCCTAAAATACATCGGTGAGTTAATAGAGGAAGCCTCATTATAATACGTATAGATAGGCGAAGGTGAACTGAGACATCATAGTATGTGCAGTCAGTGGCAGAAATTGCTGTACACTTAAAGAGGCAAAAAGTACCTGTTGGTCTTAGTACTGCTGATAAAAAAAAAGACTGGTAAATTATACACGTTATAGCTTCAACCCTCCTAATGTGGAGTAATAATATATTATGTACCTGTGAATAGTTCTTTGTTAACTGGCAGTCAGTAGGTACTTATGCTATTAATAAAAGACGCGAGCCGCATCGCTCGTAAGATCGTATTGCATCTAAAAAAAACTTTGTCAAAAGTATAAACTTGAAAGAATAAAGTTATCAATTTAGTTAAAAATAAAATTGATCAAAGCAACAAATTCGTCGCAAGTACGAAAACTGCTTGATCAATACAACTTCCTGCGAGTATCGTTTGTGTTTGGGTTACCAGCATTAGTTCCTACGGGCCCATTCTCTGTCCATGCGAAATTCATCTCGTTCAAAAACAATTGTCAAATCCTTGTGAAATCTGTAATTTTTGACGTCTCTCAAACGTTAGACGATTCTCGCATGAACCGAGAATTGAAGTCCTAGTAAGTGACGTCAGCTGTAAATCAATGACAACGAAAGTTTTAGCAAAGCGTGCTTGCCACGTAGACTATAAAGGAGGCTGTCCACTAGAGATGTAAAGGGAACTGAACTGTTAACGTGGAGAGATCATCCGCCAATGATATGGCTGGATTTTCGCATCCTCAGCCAAGCTATCTCATTTGTAAATTTTCGCTCTGTTTCCTCGTACTTCTATAGTGAAAAGTAACCTTAAGCTGAATTTAAACTCAAACTAGATATTTTTGAAATTAAAACGAAAAGAGATATTTATTATGTCTTTGCTCATTTTAAAACAGTTCTTTACCCAATAGCTGCCTCGACCTCGAACTTACTGACAATCAGTCACCTCACTTAGAACCCTCTTCCACTGTTTATTTGCCCAACCATTCAAAAGCGACGTCACGGGACGAAAGAGCGCGCACACGAAATTTGTCCAAATGAAAAACAAACTAATTCCATCACTTTATGTTTGAAAATTGGACGTTTTTTTTACTAAATTAGTTCTTTTTAGTTCCAGCATTGGAATATGTCCGTGTCACTTTTGGCTGGACGGGTAAAGATACTGCAAAGTGGGTTATACACTTATGTCAATAGTAAATCTAACAGTAAATTGTCATTGTCTAAGTATAAAAATATAAAATACTCTGACTCAACATGAGTCAAGCAATATGTTGAACTGGCAACAATCAAAAATAATATGTAAAAATATATAGTTTTGTGGATATAACTTCAGTATATAAATCGTCTGTAGACATAACATCCCAAGGCACCTGTGTTTGTACTTAGGATAATGTGTAAATAGATATCTGAAATAACTGTCTTAAATAATATTTACATTTAATTATCTTATTTACATGGCACATGATTGGCTTTGTCATTGGAAAATGCCTAATTTTTATTATAACTAATATTTACAAAATTATATAAAGTAGTATTCAATGGGTCTTAATATTAAAATTTAATATAAAAATAGATTATTTTTACAGTTTTAGTCACCATGGCACTGGAGTTTTTTTCACAGATTCATATTTTTTATCACTTTAAGAAGACAAGGAATCATCAAAATATCGAACACTTCATCACAATCAACACGATTCGTACCCGCAATATTAGGGCAAAATTAACATTCACAAAAATTAAATAATACAAGTAAGTAGAAGATAATTTCTTTAGTAGACATTAATAAGTCTTATTTATAACGTCAAACGGGACTTTAACTCAATAAAAACACTGTTAATTTACCACGACGGTGTGACTGTGATGCAACGGCCGTGGTCACGACTAGACTCTACTCGTGACCACGGCCGTTGCCGTTCCCGTTTGACTTTATAATTGTGTGAAAATCGCGAAAGTTTAAAATAATTTATTAATATGTCTATACAACCAGTTCGTAGCAGACAATTTCTGTCTTATTATAGTTATAAACTGTAAGATAAACAATTGAGTCTACTAAACTAACAACTATTGTAAATATAACAGAGAAGGAGCACATTTTTCGACTCCCTGACACAAAAATCACTGTGTTATTAATCACTATTTTACTCTAAGGTCTAGTAAAGTGCCCCTCTTCTGCTAATCACTACTAATACCCACGAGTAAGGCACTAAAACTTGTTTTCCAGCTGTTTCATAATAGAACAGAACATAAACGTCACGCTAACTAATTCTAGCCATACAAAATCACACTGACCCAAACTACCCCATAAAATATTCCCATCAGAGATCTAATAAAACATTTTGACCTTGACATACACATGTACTGCCTACTATTTCTAACGTAATATAAAAATGAGAACTGTCTGTGCGTTCGTTTGTATTAAGACCATATTCTTTCTTCTAGCACTATTTCCCGCTTTTTATTCGGGATATGCTTCAACACATCCCAGATTTGTTTCATTCGTTAAAACGAATCTTAGAAGATCTTGGTCTTAAAAGACATATTATTAACAGTGTAGATATGAAAGTCTTAGGAAGAAATTGGTGTTTAACATCATTTCTTTATCCTACGCTATTAACTTACACAGATTTTGTCGACCTGACGGTCAATAATCATTCATTTAAATAGAGTTTCGTAGACAAACAATAATAGCCAATTCTTGCAACTGCTACATAAATAACAATTCGACCAGTCTTTAATGGTCTAAAAGGCGATAAAAATATAACAAAATATGCCACAAAAGACTGATAGAATGGCAACATATTTCTTCATGAAATAGGAAAGCGGGCTTCCTTTTAGGACGTAAACCTATTGTTTCACATATTGCCTACACTTGGATCGCCAAACATGCCTCAATCACTTATGATGTATATCATTACTGGAGGACATTGGAAGAGTTAATTGGACATAACATCAAGGCACAGACACTCACTTTGATGTCGCATAGACAATGAACAATCAAATATTCAAGGCGGATGACGCCGCCGGCGGAATGTAGTGGCTAATAAAACTTGTCCTCCTCACTGTCAAGGTTGTTATTAGGTTGGTTGGAATGCCGTCGCAGCGTGCCCATGGAGTCATACTCGTTGGCTATAGCTTTGGGATACAGCTTGGGCGTGGTCGCCGCCGTGTTGTGGTTGTTCGCGTTGGAAATGTTGTTGCTTTTCGAAAGAAGAATGCCGCTCGAATTGCCAATGCCAGTGAAGGAGGGTTGGCGTTTTGCTTTGCGAGGCTGCGAAGGTGAAAATTGTTTTTAGGAAGTTGTGAATTATTTTAGTCACTTTCAAGAGGTGCTAATTTATTTCACATATACCTCAGTACATTATTTGTGTGATTTATTAAGTAAAGTAGGTAATAACAGACAGAGATTGCGATAATGTAACATTTTGTTAAATATCCTGAGTAACAAACTATAAAAATAAAAATTCTTTTCGTTAAAAGCATAAAGAAAAATACCATACATTTGACGAAAATTATCAATATCTCCAATACTTACTACTAATATTCGGTCACTGATATCATTAATAATTAATTATTTAGACCTTTTACTACAAATTAGCTCAACTACAAACCGCTTAAAATAATGCATCGAATAACTAATAAATAACATGTGTATCTATATGTACGTGTGTGTATGTACAGTACGTACAGTCAACCAATACTAATATCTCACTAAAGAACCTTTTCACAATAAACGTCATAATGACTTCTCAACCAACGTCATAATATCCCAGCGATGCGATCGCGACAACGTTCCAAAGTGACCTATGAATCAAATTGCTTGACTGTAGAATAAGTATGCTTTATTTCACGATACACGAACAGATAATGGCCTGTTAAAGGTGCGTAAATAAGTGTCATGTTAGTATAATGGACCAGTACCCTACACTTTCATTATCGAAAGAATGCCTTATAATAAGATAGAAATCCTTAGACCAGGGCACAATTTCATAAACGCGACAAGCGACAGGTGACAGTGACAATTTGCTGTACATTACTGTGTCGACAATTAACCCTGCAGACTTACAGATTTAACATCATACTGGGCAAGCAATGAATACCGAATTGTCACTGTCACCTGTCGTCTGTCGCGTTAATGAAATTGGGCCCTGCCCTACTTACCACATCTTTGAGCGGCACAGTGACGTAACTGTTCTGCTTGGCGGTGATATAGTGCGGACTGGAGGGAACGCGGGTGGCGCGCCGCCACGGCAGGCTGGTCCCGCGCCGCTGGCAGTAGATCACTGCCGCCAGACATACTAGGCAACCTGGAGACAACAGGATATGTTCTACTTTTCAAAAATACATATTTGTTGGGTTGTTTATCTTTTATATTAATAAAACAATCCGGTTGCGATGAATCTTTAGAGATTGTTGATGGTATCTGTATTTTTTTTATGGGGACAGAAAAAGACAGTGGACATGAAGCACGGTGGGCCCCCGATTAAAAAGGACTATTTCGTACTACCTTCAATATTTCAGAATTTGTCATCTTATTGTTGAAAATGTAGAGACAAATAGTAGAGCTATATTTTTGGATATTTACACCCGGATATCGCAACAAGTATTGATTGAAGGCCCCTTTTTTCTTTTTCTTTCAAATAACTGTGATTCATACATTGTCACAAGAATTGTTATTCCTTTGTTAAACCCAAAAATATATCTGTACGCGAGTGAAGAGGCGAGCAAAATAACCACACTATTTATAATACACTGTTATCTATAAAAAGAACAATAAGGATAAAACCAATCAAACCAATATTGTATGTACAGTCAACCAATTTGATCCGTAGGCCACTGTAGAACGTTTTCACAATAAACGTCAAAACGACTTCTGAATAAATGACAGACATATTAGCCCAGTGATGGCACATTGCGACAACGTTCTGCAGTGGCCTGGGAATCAATCTGGTTGACTGTACATGAAACCCTAAAAAAATGTGGTCAAGATTGTGCCCTTAACCATTTTGTGTGTTCCATCCTTGTCAAGGGGAGTGCTAACCTTCTCTCCTTTCAATAGACACGACAGCTGACATCTCCGATTTCCTTATATACTAACCGTAACAAAAACTTTGATAGCGCGATTTAAGAAAAATACCTAAAAAGTGATAATTTAATGCTAAAATCCAGAAAACCACTAAATAAGCTCACAGAGTAGGTAAGAAGTTTTTAAATAAAACCAAAACTGGATACAAATAATTGATAATTAGGTTTCAAAACAAAGTTAACATCTTTTTACGTGGTATTCGGCGCACTAGCGCCATCTATCGGCACTTGGCGGCATCAAACAAACTTCAAGGCCAAAAAACAAATGAACATAACTAAAACGTAAACGCAGTTGGCGTAATTGGTTTACTACTCTTAACACAAGGTATAAGAGCATTTTGTTACTTTAACTTAACTCTAAAGGCGCTGTACATTATAATTATCAAGTTATAATAGACAGCGCCTCTAGAGCTAGTTGGCCGTTTATCTTCCTTAGTGAATATGTCGAGGCCTTGAATTACGCTTTTTTTTAAAAGAGGTACCGATACCAAGATAAATAGGGATACTCACCCGACACAAAAGCTGCCACAACGCAGCCAATTATTCCCCCAACGCTGAGTGTTTCGCCGGAACGACCGAAAGATGCCATCTCCACGCTTTCGCTGTACGCGGGCAGTGCGTATAGCTCTGTCAACAAAACAATGATACTTACATTAAATATAAATAAATAAATATCTTGGGACAATTTACACCAATTGACCTAGTCCCAAACTAAGCAAAGCTTGTACTATGGGTACTAGACAACGGATATACATACTTATATAGATAAATACATACTTAAATACAAATAACATCCATGACTCAGGTACAAACATTCGTGTTCACCACACAAATATTTGCCCATACCATGATTTGAACCCGGGACCTCTTGCACAGTAAGCAGACACATGTGCCACTGTGCCATACAGGTCGTCATGAAGAATAAGAATAAGAATAAATTTATTTAAACAAAATTTAAGCAAAATAATTAATTATGAATTATATGGGCTCATTCTCTAAGTGCAACAGCAAAGAGTAACTAGAGTAACCACCGCCCTGACTCGCTCACGCATTGCGCATGCTAACGTGAGCGACCGAGTGAGTGCGCTACCTCTTACCTTGGTAAGAAAGGATACATTGTGTGCTTAATCCTATCAATATATCCTACTAATGAAAATAAAAGTAATGATATATATTTGTGTTTCTTCGGCAGTCACGCATTAACGGTTGAACGGATTTAGATGAAATTTGGTAGATAGATAGAGCATGTCCTGGAGTACAATTTTTGAATCTCACCGCGCCGCGTGACTAAAGCTCACCAAATTAGCCGAATCTCTGTGAAAAGCGGCCATTTTGGTGAGCTTTAGTCACCTGGTGAGATTCAAAAATCGCACTCGTTGAATAAAGTAGGAACTTTTTGTCGCTTAAACATCCCGTTAAATGCATAAATAATCCGGAAGTCATGGGCATAGCTAACGTAACTCTGGTGACAGTACACACCGTTGTCCATATCGTTGTCGCCGTCGCACGCGGCCACCTGCAGCACGGCGCCAGCGCACGCACCGCTCCGGCAGTCGCGGTGCCGCACGCGCTCGCCGTTCTCACACTCCGACCACTCGCCCCACGCGCTCCAGTTGCCTTCCGACTCTGGGAAACACACAAATGTTTCATTCTGAAAGGCTAGGGCTAAGCTGATTGGCTGCAACTCGTTTCGTTACTCAGTGCGTCTTTTTCTGACTAGTTCAATAGAAGAGAGACTAATTGAGTATGATAAGTTCGCGCGTTAGAAATTCAGATTTGATTCAGAGTCAGTGTCAAGGGTTACTTCTTGAATATAAAAAATAGGATCTGTGGCGCCTATCTCTCAAATAAAACGTGTTTACATGACGCACTGTATAATAACTTGGCATTGTGTTTCCTAATTTACTCGTTATTCTAGCCCTGCGGCGTGGCAAGCATGAGCTTGAATTTCGTGGATTACGTTAATATACAATAGCCCCAAGTTATCAGTGGCCCTGCTATATCCAGAAATAATAATAAAAACACTTCAACGGAACCCATAGGAACCAGAACCTAATCGGAAGCGATAGGCTGCGGAAGGTAGAGGTTCGGATGTCGCGGTGCACCCTTGAAAAGGCCCATGTTCAGCCAGATGAAAACTAACAAAAGCGACACTTAAGGACCATGCGCCGTGAGCCGTCGGATTGGTACTCCGGGAGTACTAACGCACCCTAATGCCATACGGGTAAAGACTGCTACAGGTGTTACCAATTTCTCTTCAAGATGTTGAAAAGCGGTTACTGGTTAAATAATTCATATGGTTCAGCAGTTGATGAGTGCGGGCCGATGATGATGATGATGATGATGATGGATGGTGGCTCTGCATCCAGCAGTGGTTAGCAGTGACTGCACACTCACCCGTGCAGGGCAGCACGCAGACGCGCGTCTCGAGCGCGGCGCCGGCGTCGGCGCAGCCCTCGCGCGAGCGGCACGTGCGCGTGCGCGAGCGCCGGCCCGCGCCGCCGCAGCCCGCGCCGCCCTCCGCGCCGCGGCACGGGCTCCACTCCGACCAGCACGACCATTCACCTGGAAATAATGGATTTTGGTGAGAACTTTGCCATGCCAATTATAAATAAATCAAAACGGCTACCACTTATTAATTGAGCAATCAAACTGATAGACAAAAGTGTTTTAAGGAACTGCTTCATCAATTTCGATAACTCTTGAAGGCAAATGACCGAGTGTTCTCGGTGCGCTACAGATAGAGGGCAGGGTGACTGACCGACGCAAGCGTGCACGTTGCAGGCGCGCAGCATGTCGGGCGCGCCGCGGCAGGGCTCCCGGCGGCAGCGGCGGCGCCGCGCCTGCTGGCCGCCGCCGCACGCCGCCGAGCACGCGGCCCAGGCGCCCCAGGGCTCCCAGCCCTCGTCCGACGGCGGAGACGCGCTGCACATGCCGAGCACGCTGCAGTAGCGCTCTTCCTCCCGCGCAAGGGACAGCTGGAAGGAAACGAGGTCGCCTTAACAATATGCACAATTTATGAAAACCATTTGCATAGTTTCGAACACTGGAAACGCTACGCCTGTCAGAACGGGCCAGCCTGTAGCTAAATGAACTGTAAAATTACACGACGCTCACGGGATGAAATCGTGGCACGCAGTCAGCATCGGGAAGCCGTATTTGATTAAGTTTGCCTCGACACCTTTTCATGAGCATCGTGTACGAGGCCGTTTTTAATTTCGTTATTACTATTCAATGTAATATTTATATTTAAAGTCAAGTTACGTTAAAAAATAGATTCTTTTTTGAATATGAGAAGAGAAAATGTTCTTCTAGTATTTATCTAAGTAACAAAAGTTTACTCACTTTTATTTGCTCAGGTGAAGGCGCCTTACACGAGAATTTGAATCGCTTTTCTACATAGCTTCCGTCCGATGTATTACCTACAAATATAGGAAAACTTATGAGTAAAACTACCTTAACTATCTCACGACTCGACCCAAAAATATTGGCCACATCTGTCGGGTCTAGAAATGTCAGCCAAGGAACACCGAATAATAAAACTCCCGGAGGATAACCTCCTGACACTCACCGGGTATCTGCACCCAAGGCGTCCAGGCCGTAGCCTTCCTGACTTCGCAGGGCCTCATGTCGCACAGCTGCCGGTCGAGTTTATCGCCCTCGCAGTCCGCGCCGCCGTTCCTCGGTTCGGGATCCGTGCAGGTCCGCTTCCGCTCCTTCCAGCCGGCGGAGGGTCCGCAGCCGGGCCCGCCGGCGGGCGCGCAGGGCGACCAGGCCGACCACGGCGCCCAGCCGCCGTCCACGGGCGCCAGCTGCGGGTCGGGGCAGGGCGGCAGGCTGGGGCAGTACAGGTCGTGCGAGTCCACGCCCACGCACACGCGGCCGCCGTGGCGCGGCTCGGGCGCGCTGCACGCGCGGCGCCGCGACTTCACGGCGATGCCGCACGACGCCGAGCACTCCGACCAGCCCGACCACGCCGACCAGCCGCCGTGCACCGTGCAGTTCGTCACGGAGATGCTGGCGCCTGCGTAGTTCAGATGCGCTCATTACGCCCGCTTTCCATGACGGACGGCATGGAAAGCGGGTGTATTATTGTGTAATACGAAACATCGTCAGTCAGAATTTAATGCCTGCCTGCTATTGGCTTTTTTGATAACAAGCGAGTTTATCACTTCAAGCAAATGGATAATACCAGATATTGACACCAAATTATGCAACTTTTACTACCTAACGTTGATTTCATTTGCGTGATAAATACGTTTAAAAATTATTGAATTGCCTATTTATTGAATTTGTAGTGCGGGAGTCAGTCGTTAACTCTTACCTTCGCAAGCCTGCCCTCCGTTGGCCGCCGTGGGGTTGTCACATTTCCTCGTGCGACACATGCACATGTCAGGTTTTTCGTCGCCATAGACCGAGTGCGAAGTCCCATCCTGCATACATGGCTCCCATTTTGACCACGATGACCAGCCACCGTCCACTGAAAATTAAAAATAAACAGTCTTGTTATTTCACGCTCTTAAAAGATCTAAAGGTCACAAGGAGAATCATCTCAACCCTGCCCGTGGGCTTCCTTTAAACAGTTAGAAACTTCGAGACTTAAGTTAAGCCGCCAGCAACTAGAGGCGATATCGAAAGAGGTTAGAATTAGAACATCTGTTTTGGAATTTTAATAATTGGCATGTAATCTTGCAATTTATCCCGTTTTGTAGACCCATTTTTAAGGAAGACAAAGAATATTTTTCTATCACTCAGGGAATATCTACACTTTTAACACTAGTATAATAGAGAAGTAAACTTTGTTTTTTGTCTCTTCGTATGTAGGGGGTAATCTCTGGAACTACTGAACCGATTTCGAAAATTCCTTCACTAATAGAAAGCTACACTATCCATGATGGACATAGGCAACCAAATCTACGCAAACTCGCGGGCGTCCGCTAGTATTTTATAGTGATCAGACGAGTCCTCCATTACCTGGCGCGTTCTGCCGCGGGCAGCTGGCGGTGTCCTGCACGAAGTCCGAGTCGTGAAGATGCGGCGCGGCGCGCACGCAGGCGTCGCGCGCGTCGTGCCAGCCGCAGTGCGGGTCGGCGGCGCGCACGCAGCCCGAGCGGCCGCGGTAGCGCGCGCAGCGCTCGCTGCCGATGCGGACCACGCCGCGCTCGCTGCCGATGTACAGCGACATCTAGGGGCGAGTGGATAAGTTAGCCCTGTAATGATTTGGGACGACGCCGAGCAGGCTTCATTTATCCTTCCCTGCTTCTGTTTTACTGATGCCAAAAGAAAGAGACGCATATAATTATAGTGACCGATTAAACTTGGCCAGTCATATTAGGACCACAGGGCAGCAGCTACCCAAGCTCGCGACGAAAAGGTCCTGAGCGCCGTGTAGAAGGCGCTTGCGAACTTGTGCCTTGTGCTTGTGAAATGTTGGGTTGAAAATGTAATCGCACTGGGTTAGGTATTTAGAAAAGCTGATAAAGCTAAAATCGTCGCTAAAACCGGACTTCACTTGGCTAAACTAGATGCATTGTTAACTTTAGCATTTTACATCGTTCTTTGCATACGTATACTCGACTCAAATATTAGAAATTACAATAAATATTTACCAACTGTTTAAAACAACGATTGCTGTAATTTACAATTACATCTCCAATATGACTTACAGTATCTTTCACAAACTGCATAGCTCGCACCGAAAATCCTTTTCCGTCTCTCAGCCTCCATTTTTCCACCAAGCACGCCCCGTCGTAGCGCGGCAACACTGCCAGTTTCAGCACGTCGCTGGCCTGTGTTGCCACAAACAACACCAGCTGTTTCCCCACGCCTTTAGAGCTGGTGACGTCAACGGTCACGTGCGTAAATCGGTCTGACGTCACTTGGTATATCGGCTCGTCCGATATTGGTTGGATTGAGTCGTACATAAGGTAGTAGTTCTGGTATTCTAGGCCTTGCTGGGTTCTGAAAGAGAATTGCTAAGTGACTACTTTATGGTTATGAGCAAAAAGGCACACGACTACGTCGGTGTAGAAATACACTTAGTGCGAAGCGCTATTAAAAATATACAAACTGTCAAAATCCATTCACAATATTATACTGAGTTCTAGCTGTCTGTCAAATTTTATCTTAATGCGACGTTAATGCGTTATTGAGGAACAAACATTCAATCCAATTGCTAACCCAGAAGGCTAAGATAGAATGCCTCTTGAGCCTGTAATTTCACCGGCTGTCTTGCTCCCCCCACCGGAACACTACAGTGCCAGCACTGCAGCGTAGCAACTGGATTAGCGAGCAATGGTGCTAGCGATCCGAACAGACCTTGCACAAGGTGCTATCACCCTCATGTGTAGTGTAAATATATCAGCAGCAATGTTACCTTGAATTCTGTATGCATCTGAAGCGTTCCCTAGCCCAAGGCGAAGGCGACCGTGGTTCCCAAGAAGACGTCGGAGTATCCTGGACTTTGTACGGCCCTTCGAACACCGACTGGATGTCGGACATGTTGTAAACACACACAGCACTGCCGGCTATGCTGTTACTGTAAAAAAAATACATTTTTATACAGACTTCTTATTGCTCCCGCGTAAATAGCAGTAAGTATGCGACAAAAGGTAAACGCATGTTATTTCTTTAAATCACTGCTGCATACAATTGCAATACAAGAAAAACGCAAGCGCGTTGCCATGGTTGCTTCTTCTACATTGACGGAGGCGCCATTGTAATTTACTTTCAATATTCTCGAGTATAGGACGATTCATAAGAACGCCGAAAATGTATGAGACCGTCATTAATTTCATAGATATTCGGTGACAGCTCATATAAATCGTGGAACCTATACCTACCTTTTACTGTACATACATATTTATCAACTCAGGGGTTAACGGTCTTTTACCCTGAGTAGCAATTACGAGTTTGATTCCGGGCGGATGATATCACTTTGTGTAATCATTTTCATATCACCATTCGCTCTTCCGATCTTCGCTAAGCTCTTCGGTGATAGATTATTTGAACTGTAATAGGTCACACAAATCCGCTAACTCCCACGGTTAAGAATCTAGCAAAAGGCCCCTAGACAATACTTTGGTTTTATTTAGCCTAGAAGCGTTCCACTCATTCCCCAACTATAACTCAATTTTTTCCATCCTTACCTAGGTGTGGTGAACGTGGCAACGAGAATTTTCTCTTGCGGCAGATACTCGATCCCCTGCACCTCGTCATAATGGAACGGCACCTCCCCACGAACCGAGCACTTCAGGCGCGCCTTCAGGAAAGTGCTCCAATTGTCCCGTTTCAGATGACTGCCGCTGTCATTCTTGCAGACGCGAGCGATTCGGGAGTACACCGCCTTAAATTAAATTGTCTTATTTGACCAAACAGGCAAGTTTTCTTTGACTTTGAGTTTAGATAAGATTTTAATTAGGTACTTATTAATTTCGACTCCGAGCTTAAAGGTTTCCACACTTGTCTTTCTACATTATATGCCCGAAAACGATGACTCTTACATAAAGTTTTTATGCCCAAGATTTATCATTGCATTTTACTCAAATTTAATAATTTCAATGTTCAACGTTAGAAAAAACGAAAGAAATTTCGGTAACTTTAATAAATTTTCGCTTAATTTATGGGTCCCATAAAATAGGTCCAACGCCCAGGAACAAGCTTTCGCAGACAGCCGAAAGACTGTTCAAGATCGGAACTAAAAGTCTTTAGTCCATCAGCGCCATTTAAAAAAAAAACAACTTTATTTTAAACTTCGCTCA
This sequence comes from Ditula angustiorana, assembly GCA_963691745.1. Classification (NCBI taxonomy): domain Eukaryota; kingdom Metazoa; phylum Arthropoda; class Insecta; order Lepidoptera; family Tortricidae; genus Ditula; species Ditula angustiorana. The sequence goes on along the minus strand of OY829490.1, from coordinate 5,721,408 downwards.
CCATTCCGCAGTTCATGAACTCGACAGCGAACTCTCTGAACACGAAGTAGACGTAGAGGTCGTCTTCAAAGCTGCCGACGAACTGCGGCTGGTTGAGCCAAGTCAGATCGTACTCCAAAGTGCGCAGCGTGCCCGTGTTGCGGAGCGACGCGCCGCGCGACCTAGTGCCGACAGGAGGAGGTAGATGGCGTTGATATCAATTTTAGACAAAGTTTAATGGAATCGGCGTACAATCGCTATCTCAGCTACCGATATATTAGAACGGTGCAAGTATTCAAAAATATTTCACGCTTTAATGCCTTTGGCAATAGCGTTGTGACCGCTTTAATATACCTCAGACATATTATGTACACAATCGAAGATCTCTTGTGTACGCAAGTCTGAGGGAGAAACGAGCTAAAAACGACTCTATTGTTAAGAGAGTAAAAGCGTTTTCACAATATTTATTGCGATATCGTTTAAGCCAATGCGATTTGGGGGAAAGTAAAATTTATGGAGTAAGAACCTGCCTTTCAATGCCCTAATGTATTTGACATATTTCATACATTTTACTTGCCCTTGATATCGTATCGGCTTTCGATATCGTATCGGATAATGCGAAAACGCTGTAAGAGTTTTGTAGGTATTCTTGACCTCTTGCTTTATCGCTCAGTGCGTCTCTCTCTAATTAGCCAAGTAGGAGAGAGACACATTGAGCGACAACCGAGGAATTCAGGTACTGTTGACTGTACCCACGTAAACTTATCTTGTATAACATAAAAACATTTACTAAAACAGCAAAATACCTGTAAATAGCGGTATGCGAGCCGGAGAAATCGATGGGCGTCGCTGCATAATATTCTCCATTGCCGGCCAGAATAGTGGTCACGTTGGAGTGAGGATTGTACGGGCAGTTCGCCACTCCCGATACCCATTCCGATACTGTGCTTATTGATTCGATCTGGAAAAAAAAACATACTTTAGAAAAACTTTTCCATTTATGGTCGATACGAAAACCTTGACAGGCAAGCCTCGCGAAAGTGCTCCATACGAAAAGGCTATTAACCAGTGACCTCATAAGTTAGTAATATGAACATATTAAATCTTATGGAACTTAGGGCAAAAATGCTGTAGAAGAGCACACAAATATGCTTTTGAACTATATAAAACTTTTTTCTTTATTATTTCCGTATCTTACCATCATTATAAATTTCTAAAATAATCTCCCACTCTGCGAGTCTTGCGAGTCTACCCCCTCTCTAGCCACCAAACTCAGAGGCGTATACAGCATCGTACCAACCTTACGTTACCTTAACACATACATACTACATAACAGACGGCTTGTGCTTTATTTGCAAAGCTTTGTATACGCCTAAGACTAGACCGCTATGGAATATGAACTTACCTCTCTCCAGCTGCACTCCGGGCTGAAGGCGTTAGTGCCACACGCGAACAGCTTGTGGCCATACGCCAGCAGAACCTTGACGTAGTTGTGGCAGTCGTCCTCGGTCTGGCCCTTGTCTTGGCACAGCTTGGACTTGTTGGCCGGCGCGGGCCAGTCGGCGCGCTCCAGGGGGCGGAGACCGCGAAGAGACAGGCGGTACAGGGTATCCCTGGAACAAGTGCTTAATGTTAAATACTTTTTTCATGCTGAAATGCCAATTTTTTTGTTTTTTTTTATTTTATTATTGCCATTTGTTCTATTTCCCTTTTTGTTTTATATAGGTAAATTAAATTATGTAATTTTGACGATCACTATATGAAAACGTGTTATTTGACATCCTATGCAATTTTTAATGTTATTTTACATTGACTGAATAAATAAACTAAACTAAACAAGTATAAGCAGTCTTCAATCAGATAACAAAGATGTAGAACACAAGAAGTCGATGGAAAACAACTTTTGTTATTTTGAAATTAGCTTTCAATAACCTTGGTTTAATGCCCTAATCTATAGGAGATGATGTACATTTGAATTTTTCGTACTAAAACGTTTGTAAAGGCAATGTGTTATGAGTTTGAGGTTTTTTTTTTCAATTAAAGTAAATGTAAATTATTTAGATTATCGGGCGTGTAAAAGCAACAATCGTACGGTTATAAATTTCATAATTCGGATTTGCGATGGCGCAGACCTAATTCTACCTACAATACATACAAAATTATACATGGTTTTGTTCCAAAGCCAAATTGTTACCATATCTAATCAAAGAAAATTCTCATAATCCAACAATGAAGTACTTTCGATAGAATTCAACAATGTTTAAAGTAAAAACAAAATAATTCTATTAATATTACACATGTGAAAATACGTGAAGGAAGATGTTTTCCACATAAATGGGTGGCCTTGTTTAAATAGATTTAACCGTCGGATAAATCATATCTTGGATTAATTTCATTCGCAGGATAAGGACTTTTTATACATTCTCACAAATGTAGTGGAAAATAATAATTACCTACTGATTGGGCTAAATAAATAGCACAAGGTCGCTGTGCAAAACAATTGAGGTTAAAAGACGTAGTACGTACATAACATACGTCAGCAGTAGACAAACAATACCCGGCCCAATAGAAGTCAATTGCCATTTGAATTTGGTAACAGTTCCAACAAGACCAAGAAATAGACGAAGAGAATGATTTACGAAGTTTGTTTTTTTCAAAACCTAACTTTTTCATGAACCATTGAACCTTACATGAGAGACAGGAGGATAACTTATCCCTCAACGCGACTCCGTTTAACCGGTTTCATAAGAAAGGGATGCATTGAAGAGATATTTCAACTTGGTCACTCCTGTTAGGACCGCATTTTTTGACACAAGAATAAAAGCAGTAACAGACTTTCCGATTTGGCAGATGCCGACTGCAGTCGGAAAGCCGACCAACAACACTTAGTTCCACACGCTTTTATTTAGCAGATCTGTCGGAATCAGATGCGCCGGCGAGGCAACCACTTCCGACCAGTATAAATAATAATTACACACGTTTCGATTTGACAGTGATCGGCTTTCCAACTGTCGTAGGCGTCTGCCAAATCGGAACGTCTGTTACTAGTATTAGGCTTGAAGAATAAATCTTCAACGTCTATTTTCTTTGTGCCAAGAACGTAAGCCACAACCATAAAAATAATAGTCAACTTCGATTATCAGGGACCGCTCATTTTCTGCCGCTAATTACTTAATTACACTAAGAGAAAACCCATAAATAACTCAGCTCTTACCAGGTAATGAACACATCCATCTCACAACAGGAAGCATGCGAGTAAAGCAATCCTTAGGCCATAAATATAAGCTTATAACTCACTTAATAGACCGCAGTATGAAATATAATACGCTGGCGAAGTAAGTACAATCGTATGTTTCCTATATCAAATAACCTTACGGCCACCGCAATGACATAAATATAGTGTTGAGTGTAATATTACTTGTGTTATGCAAACTGTACAGTATCCGATTGAGAGATTTATCCATTTTGCAAACGCGTACATTTAACGTTGGATGGAGTAGTTATAAGCAATAAAAACAGGATAAGGGAAGAGTGTGTTCCAAAAGAGCATATTTTCAGTGAGATAATACTATATGTAGATTTAAGCCTTATGCGCTAAATCTTCTAAGTCTTAATTTTAAACGCCTCGTAATCAAACTCAACTGAAAATTTCTTACTCGACCCGACAGGAATTTCTAACGGAATATGACTTATAACATTACCTAAAAGCTCTTAAGTTTCTATGTCAGTAAATAGATAAACCGTTTCCTGCATCCTATAGTAGGCGAGGCGAAAACCACTTGGTCAAATAGAACTGTTTTAATAGCTGCTTTAGTGTTCACAATAACTGCAGCGCCTGTATTGACAGACCTGCGCTAGTAGTAGGGATTCGCCGGTTCTGGATCACTTTTTTTTCGCTCAAAATGGCGGATTTGGGGGCAAAGAAAACTAAAAAAAAAAAAAAAAAAAAAAAAAAAAAAAAAAAAAAAAAAAAAAAAAAAAAAAAAAAAAAAAAAGGTCAACACCCCATTTAAAGCGATTGGACGGGGTCTCATCACGCTCCGCCCACTCCTTCACGTATATATGTACTTCCATTGCAACATAATACCAACACTTAATCACATACTCATAAAAGGATAGAGACCCTTTCCTTTGTTTCCTACTCACCCTTTGTTACGTTCAACTTCTTACCTGCGCCCACTTGGGGGTTCGGTGCCGACCTTTTTTTTTTCCTGAGTACCTGATCGCCCGCCACGCTCCGTACAAATAAAATACCATGTCTTTTCGTAAGTCCACTTTCAATTCATTATTCTATCAGCACATAAATATCCTATCGCATTATTCGCAGTACACTTTTATTCGTAGCCTATAACTTTTAGGACTATCATAAATCTAACCTAACCTAACCTACATTTTGGAGAAATTCAAACCTAACTTAACCTAACCTCCATTTTGGAGACATTCAAACCTAACCTAACCTACATTTTGGAGAAATTCAAACCTAACTTAACCTAACCTCCATTTTGGAGACATTCAAACCTAACCTAACCTACATTTTGGAGAAATTCAAACCTAACTTAACCTAACCTACATTTTGGAGACATTCAAACCTAACCTAACCTACATTTTGGACAAATTCAAACCTAACATAACCTAACCTAGGTTTTGGAGAAATTCGCAAGCCATAACTTTCAGGACTATTTTAAATCTAACTTAACCTAACCTACGTTTTGGAGAAATTCGTAAGCCATAACTTTCAGGCCTATCTTAAATCTAACCTAACCTACGTTTTGGAGAATATTGTTACGCTAAATAGTAAATGGTTTCAGTTAAAAACAAGAATTTTGTTGCTTTATTGCTTTTTACTTCTAACCTTATTAAGTACTCCTTAGAAATACTAGTTTTAACGTGTTTGTTACGCAATTCGATTATTTAAATACTAGACAAAACTTGTAGGATTGCACTATGTACAAAGGATATTAAGAACGCAGCCTTGTGTTTCGCTTACACAGTAGGTACTATCCTACATTTTGTGGACATATTATATAGCTAAAGTTTATATTATGAATATATATAGATAGAGAGTTTACATAATACAGTAAACGGTTTCAGTAGTTTTATTGTTTTCTTTGTATCAAACGCACCACGGTCTTTTATTATTCAATTACTTAACATCAATACACTATGCAAAGAGAGCTTTTTGAAAAAACAGCTAGTTTGAACGTGTTCACTAGGCGAACGGTTTATTTACCTGGCTGTCGTCAATAAGAGGAGCGTTATGTTTTTTCGAGTGTATGGCTTTGAAGATACTGGTTTAAACTTGTTAAATTGCACTACGCATAAAGGACCTCAAGAACGCGGGCGGCATCGTATAATTGCTTTATTGTTGTCTTTGTATCAAAAGAACCGCCGCTGTCTTTTGTTATTCAACACACCGCGTCTGGAGAATACGAGTTTATACCTGTTCACTAAGCGAAGCCCTTCTTTCAAAAAATACGTGTCCCAACTTGTAGGGATTGCGCTGGGTATAAAAGCGCGCCATCACATCTCGACTTCATTGCGCCCCAAAAATTCTCCGAGCAAGGTCTTCGAGTAAGAGAGTCGTGAGTCGTGAAGTTTAGTGCAAGGTTGCTGAAAGCAGTGTTTCGTTGCTGAAATGGATGTAAGTATGTAGTCATAATTTTATGTGTGCCCACTTATTTCAGATTTTGATTGATTGTAACATAACCTTCATCTATTTTTGTGTTTACCATGTAAATCTACTTTGAAGGACCGTTTGAAGAATGTTTTTATATTGTTACAGGAAAACACATTTAAAAATTATTACTATCCCGACGACGAAGCAAGTGATGAAGAAGGAACGTTGGCCTATAAAGTCAAAAAAGCTATTGCTAACACTAACAAGAGGCCTAATAACAGCATAGATGGCTTCTTTGAAAAACGGAAGAAAAGGAAAGTTGCAGTAAAGTCGTCGAGCGTCAGCCAAGCCACTGCGGAAGGCGTGGCTTTTATAAAGTCCAACAAAGACGATGCATCATACGCCTCACATCTCATAAAAATTGAGGTGTATGATGCGCGGAAAATAAAAAATATTCCGCCAACGGAGCATTGGAAGCATGCGGAAGTGCGTGTTAAATACTACGCTCACTCCGAAGAGGACGCTCACGTCGAATCTACGAGGGATGTGATTTACCAAATCACCAAACAGTTAGCGGACAAAAGTGATTGTGTAAATTACGTTATAGACAATACAAAATAAGTGTAAAAGTAGTTTTAAGATCTTAATTTGTTCCTTTTATCTTTTTTTACTCGATTGTGTGCGTTTTGTTTGTTAACTTTGCTTTATAACTCGTACCGAACATTTTTCTTTGTATAGCGAACACCTTTTGTATTCTAAGCTTCCTTTGTAGTTATTTTTTTCCGACAAAGAGTCATTGTCTTTCATATTAGATAAGTAACACAAGTTCCAAGCGCCGATGTTCATAGTATAAATAGACCATAGCCTTGACTTTGAATATAGTTTTAATGAATATCATGTGTTCATTTTTATGTTTTATCGACAAATACACTTCCCTTGACGAAAATGTAGACTTAACTTAGAACAATAAAAGAGTTTGTTTTATATTTAATTGTTTATTTCAAAAAAATAGACTTAAACATATTTCTTACAATTAGATCGTTACATAGAGAACTCTCAGTAAACAAATTTACCAAGTCACACATAGTTTTTCCTTTAATCTTAAAATACAGATAGACTAAACAATATTCCCCGCAGACCGAGGTAAAAGGATTTTGAAATGAGTTGTGGTTATAAACCCATCTCCTGGAATTTCTTTTCAAAAATAGCTTATGACTACCTGTAGGTTTTCGACCAAATGAGTCAAAATATTCACCAATGCCATTAATATCAATGTGTATAGCTATCCAGTGAGACCCCGGTTTTGAGTCGGGATCTAAATTGCTTATAATAAAAGCAGGTAAATTAACCCAAATAGGCAATCGGTTTGCAGCAAAAACATTTGATTTAAAACTGGAACTTATTTTATTCATACAGAGCTGTATTTCATTTGTATCCATGATAAATATAAATTTAGCTGCTTATTAATGATTCTGTTAACAACGTTTAAGATCAAATGATGTATCCTTTTTAAAAACAAAGTATTTATTAACTGTTATAATCCACAGTTACGTCACGATTCTTGTTTATTTCAATTACATTATCAAATTCTGCGTATACAATACAGTTAACAGTTTGACTAAGAGACGAATCAAAGCGAACTTCTAACCGTACACTTCCATGTCTGACGAGATTCCAATGTGACGTTGAACTAGCAGATAAATCAGGAGTCAAATCAAAACATAGCAAACAATATCCGTCTCCGTAGTCTGTTCTACTTATTGCGTTACCTTCGTTGTGAAAATGAATACCAGTCCCAGAAAATAAAGTGTGATATGGTGATGCTATTAAACCAGAGCTAAATGATGGTTGTAATGTTCTAGAAGGTATTTCATGACCGTCTACATACAAACTGAATGAATTCATATTAAAATGTTGAAAATTGAAAGGATTCAATGCTAAATTACCGTTAAACGCTGAATTTAAGACAAAACCGACAATACATCTTTTAGGAACTTGTCCAAGGAATATATTATCTAATGTTTTACCTTGCACACCCGCCGGTATTGTCAGAACCTTAACTTCCGCTCTTGTTATAGGATACTTTGCAGTTGTTGACGCTAGTACTTTTTGATGGGCTAACAAAACGCTAGGGTTGACTCTTGCTCTTCTTATAATAAGACTAGCATCCATTATTTGTACTTTAAGTTTTTTATCTTGATGACAAATAAGATTAAATGTTTCTTTTGAGCGCACTAACTTAACACGCATTTCTACGCCATTTATTAAAAATTTCTCTTGGTTAAACATGTCACCATGCAAGTGACCAATCATTTCAACTTGTCTACTCTCTTTGACAAATTCCATTCTTTTGTGAAACCCTTTGTTCGTTGCGTCAACGGCATCCATATGATGTGCAGTATCTTCGTACCACAATCCACAAGTTAGATGAGATTCTTTGGCTGCTGGACCATAGTTAAGAAGATTCTCCAAATAAGCACGATAGGCATATGTGTTGTTCGGAGGTGATATGAGTTTTTGATTTAAATATATGTCGAGTTGGTTGAAAAGGGAATGCATCCAATTGTTAACAGGCGAAACTTGGACATCTGCTTTTAAATTGGTGCCATCCTGATTCAATACTTTCGCATTGACATGCAGTAACGTATGTGACAAGTCAATATAGTCATCACCTGATCCGGGAACTTGAAATTCTATAGGGCCGTCGTCGTTTAAAGATGAAATTGGTTTGTAATGAACCCACTGTCCACTTTCAATACTGGTTTGAGTTGACGGCAGGGCAAATATATCTAACTCAGATTTTGCACATTCACATGAATGATTATGTAAGAATGACATTATTTAATATGAAAATATATCTTCGACGTTATACTTTTTAATTTTTTTACTTCCTCTTCCTCGTGATGCTTTTAACGGAATGAGTCGTTCTCGTCTTTTAGTTGACATTTTATACCCAGATCCTGACATTAGAGAATCAATTTTTTCATCAGCTTTTCTTTTTAAGTTAGCACTTGCATCTTTGAATCGAGACTTAATCGAACTCTCCATAGGACGTGAATTTACCATATCAGACAGCAGGCCGATCCCCGCATCTAATGTTTCTTTCCCTACAGCCCTAAAACCACTGGATAACAAAGGAATCACAGACCTAAATAGCCCACCCAAAAAGCTTCCAATCCCATGACCTCGTTGAAATGGAACACCTTTATAGACAATTCCTACACCAGAGCCAGCTTGATGTAAATAATAATGTTCATATGGACAAGAGGCAGACGATCGTTTGTGAGTCATTTTATTCGTTGAAAATGTAGCTTCACACAAGAAGATCCAAATTGAAATGGTACTCTGGCCCCGGTAGTCGTTCTTATATCTATTTCAATCGTATCGAACTCTCTACGTAAAACAGGTACATAATGAGCAGGTGAGAAGACATGCATTTTGTAAGCTCCATAAACGAACTGAGTTGGATCCAATGGAATTATTCTCAACAATGATGTTATAACATCCCCCACTACTTGCGGTTCAATGATATCGGTATACACAAATATTTGTGATGGTAACCCTAAATACAAATTTACTGGATTTTTCCCAATTGAAATTTGTTTTAAATTAGATCGTGGTTTGAAACCTAACTGCAAACTCAGTATAGGTGATGTTATGATAGATGTTATATCTTCAGTTGCAGTTATAGCCACCATTTTTGATATTTTATCACACCTAAATTTCACCTTATTTTTTAATTGCGGGTTTTCATTAAACGCGTCAAGGAAAGTGTCAACGCTATCATATGTAGTAGCGGGTATGTGAGTTTTTATATCTATGATTTTGTCAAACTTGTCATTAGGTAATCGTACTTTCTTTTTTATATAGATGATATTTTCTTGATCTTGAACATTGTACATGGAACGTGGGTATTGAAATTCCACTAAACCAACAACCCATTCTCCTTCTAATTTAACGGTCTTAGGTAGTTTGGTCATGAAATGGGCTGTTGTATTATCAGTATAATAAGCCGTCGAGCTATTGCTTAACAAAGTTATATAAAAACTTCCTTCACTCATATTTTTTCTAAGTTTGATGCAAGAATCCAAGAATTAAATTTACTCGGATAACCTTGCCACTTCACTAACACTTCCTTTCTGCCACCAACACGACGAGAGCGTATTATTTTATCAATTTTATACTTCATGGAGGGGTGATAAGTTGTTTTTTGTAATTCTTTAGAATAAAATGTACCTACGATTGGTTCACCATCCAAGTCCTTTAAGGTATAGACAAGTCTCGGAGATCGTCTAATGATTGCATCAATTATAAAAATTTCATCACTCCAATTAGTTTCATAACCCTTTTGAAATATATGTTTATATTTAGTTATTCGGACATGATCACCTACATTCAGTTTTGTGGTTTCTAATGAAATTTGATTGTCTTTTTTTCTATCATATAAGTTACACCAAACAGTCATGATATTATTAAAATTAACATCAATTGGTCGCATTTTGATACTAGAATGATAACTATGGTTATAAGAGTGAAGAAGATCTTGTAATATATTAGTGTAGTTGTAAGTATTTCTATGAGTAAAATAACGCCACATTTTCATTTTAAGAGTTCTTTGAAACCTTTCAACTATACTTGCTTTAATGTCTGGATTATTAGTGGTGTAATAATTAATGTTTTTGCTTTTAAAGTAGTCTCTTACCACCTTTGAAACAAATTCTGTGCCTTTATCGGATTGGATATGACGAGGGGTAGATTTGGCTTCTGCAAATATGCTTTCAAAACATTGTTTAACTGTTTCTGAATCCTTCTTTTTCATGGCTCTTGCAAAAGCATATTTACTAAAAACATCAATAATACAAAGAATATATTTATATCCATCATTATATTGACTATAAGTACGCATATCACTGAGATCAGCCTGCCAGAGTTCATTATAATTAGATAGGATGTATCGATTCCTAGTAAATCGTCGGTGGACAGGTTTATGTAAAGTATACGTTTCCTGAGACTGTAACCATTTTTTTACTTCCTCCTTGCTCATATTACCTTTCATTTCCTTCGCTAACTTATCTATACTACTGTAACCAGCTGGGTTGGACACATCGTAGTAAATCTTATTTATATCTAATAGGGGGTCCATTTTTCCCAATCTAATTTCTTTTTGGTCGACTCAATTGTTTTAGCAGAAATAGGTGTAGATGCGTTTTTTACTTTAAATGATGAATCCCTTGTATTTTTAGAAGATGATGATGATGCGCGAAACTCGTTGGTGTAATCTCTCTTCATATACTCCAAGTTAACAGGATTACCAATACAAAATGTAGGAACTCTTATATCTTTTAAAACCAATGCAAATTCTTCCCAACCTATTGGTTTTGCGCGTTTTAGAGGTCTTGATACATCGTTTATCAGATCGACAATATTGCTATTTGGGATCACTCGATGGTTTAACACAACTTCCCCTCCTGTCTTCCACCAAATTTTTTTTTTATTAAGGATAATAATGTCCATTAAAGTTTGGGTTTTCGATCGATAAGATTTCGGTATTCCTTGTACGATATGAGATGGAGTTAATTCCACAGGATAGTATTGATTCGTTTTATCAAGTGGTGGTGTAGCAGGAACATCATCTTCCAGCAAAGTTGGGCTTGCGACTGAGTCATTATTTGCATTTTCCTGCTTTTTTAACTTTGAATCTAAGTCACTGTTGAGGTTGTTAAAGTGATCAACTCCATCCATTACTATTGGTATTTTGAAAGGCTTTCGATCTGCTTCGGCAAAATGTAAAAATCGCTGCAGTGCTTGGGAATATAATGCCCATTTTTCACGATCATCCATTTTACTTTTCAATATTTTTTTCATCTCTCCATCCAGACGAGACGATGAGTTCTCTGATAGCTCATTATTTTTAAGTCTTTCAATAAAATCTTGTTCTACCAAAAGCATTTTTTTTGTGTTCTCCATTTTGGTTATAAAGAGTTTATTAAAGCACTTAAAACTGCACCTAAAATAACAGGTAGAAATGCACCACCCTTTTGAATGATGATAGTTTTTCTTAGTTTTTGTTTTCCCTTTGAAACTAGCTTGCGTAATATGTTCTTGTGTTTATTTAATTTAGATTTTTCTTTTTTTTCTAATGGAATTTTTCCTTTTAGCACGTTATAAATACACTCGCAAATAATATTGATTTCATCATCATCACAAGCTTTGAGTAAAGCCGTGCGATATTTTGGTTTAAGTACTTGCAACGCTTCAAGTAAGTGTTTATATGTGCTCACACTCGAGTGCATCATTTAGAACTGACTAAAACTTGTTGATTCCTGTTATATTTAAATCCTTTTTTAGGAATGTAAACTGTGCAATATTTATCGAACGGAAATATTTTAGTTTTGAAACGACATAAGTCATCTGTATTTTGTTTCAGATCAATCATGAGATATCCATGGGCATCCTTAGTAGCATCTTTATAGGCTTCATCCACGAATTTTGAATTTTCAGGATAAACTTGTCGCGACAAGTATCGTATTTGAGTTTTATCTCTAGGATTTTTAAAATATACAATGTAACTTGTGTTTAGCGAGATGTCACGTTGACCTCGTCCCTGGTGAAATATATTTTGTGTAATATAAAACACGCTTAAGTTTCTGTGATGACTACCCTTCGTGAAAATATCAACGATCCGTCCATCTGACTCCCTCATCAAATCATCGATAATAAGAAGTTTAGGTTGCTTCCCATCAAACATGTTAATATCAGGTATTCCTTGACTATAATTAACATTTTCCAGATTGTACAAAGGTTGCATTTCATCATAACACCAAATAACTTCCGAAAAATTTACATCGCATAGTACTTTGCAATCATTTAAAAAGTTTGTGACAAATTTTGATTTTCCACACCCACTGGGACCAGCAACAATGGCCGTAAAAGGGTGACAAAAGTGAATCATTATATAGATCTGTTATACGTGTTGAATCTAAAAGTACCAAAACACTAATGATTTTTTTTAAAGTCCAAACAAGGTTATATAGTTTTGTCACACCTGAATAATGTTTAAATAAAAACACATAAAATTTATCTAAACACTTTATTTAATTTAAAAAAAAGAGTAAATTACATCTTTCTGTAATCTTATAACTAGTCCATGCATAATACTACAAATAAAAAACTTAAATTTATAAAAAATGTCTAAAAACATTCTGAAATTTTATAATTATACATAAATTACAACTTTCTATTATCTTATTACCAGTCCATACTCAATAATTACAAAAAATGTTACAAATTTAGGAACAGTCGCAAGTACAGAAAAGTAATATTAACACTGAATGTCCTTTATTCTGTAGTGGCCCCAAGCAAGCGTGTCAGTGGAATTTTCTAATAAATATCGTTTTGTATCACTGTGTGATAAAGATATTTTGTTTATTTTTTGTGTAAATATAACATGTTTTATAGACCTGAACCGCAACATTTCACACAACAAATTATCTTTTTTGAACAAACATGTTTTGTAATTGTCAATGTTAAATTTTTTAGTAATACATTTATTAACTCCTTTTGCTTTTGCTATAAATTCGTTTTGTACATCCATTGCATACATTTTTGATCGCAGCCCAATAAACTCTTTAAAAATTTTACCATTATTTTCATCTTTAAAAAAACCCAATTGCTTTTTATTTACTAATGGCAAACCGTATTGATTGTCAGGAGGATAATCAGAAGTATCAAAGTAAGATTCTAGATCTATTAGTATATCAGCGTAAAAGTTATCCGTAAATATTTGATATACCAAACTGTCCGTGTCCGTGTAAAGCAATTTCAGTTTATCTGGATATTTGGTTTTCATGAAGTCATAGTGAAATTCATACATTAAAGTTTTTGACAAATCTAATATACAAAATCCTAAATAAATAGGTTTGTTGTACAAGACTTTTGTTTTTTTCAACTGTACTGCAACCAAATTCTCCGAAAATATAGAAAGGCTGTGAAATTCAGGTCTTGCTATTAAAGATTGAACTCCTTGAGTTTTTCCGTGGTTTTGCCAGTGGTTAAGTAATTTAACATTCACTCTTTTATTTATATTTTCCATAGTTTTACCGAAAACAGAATTGTTCATGAGTTTGAAGAAGTCTTTTTCAAATTCTGATCTGGCCAACGAACGCATGTGTGTATTTAAATCGATGTAAGTCTTTAACCATGCCTTTTGTTCAAACTTTAAAATTCTGTGAATTTTTAGCAAACGTAAACCAGATTTTAAACATTGTTTTAGATTTCGATAGTGAATCACATAGTTCACTTTGTTATTTAAATTAGGAATCAGCTTTTTTTCTTTGGTATCACCTAAACAAACGTTTTCTGGACAGAATGGTAAATCAGAATGTAAATCGTGTAAGTTATTTGGGTATTCCAAATCAACTTCTAAAATGTATCCGTGTTCAGCATCATCAGAAACATTAAAATCAGTATTATTATCCACCCATTCAAACTTGCCAATGGGAAGGCATTGTGACATTGCCCAACCGTAAAGATTATTTGCATCTAGATACATCAAAAATGAAGATGGTAACGTAGGATCATATTCAGACATAAATATATTATTAGCTTTCCCATGTCTGTTACTACATTGAGAAATACCACCTCTTATGTTATTTGCGATAAAAGAAATTTTGTCAATGTCCGTTAGAAGTTCTAGATTAATTTTAGTAGACATTAACATAGCATCCCAACTTAATCCAGGTGCCGTGTAATATTGTGCAGGATCCAATCCATATGTTTCTTTACAAACATTTCTAAAATTTTCAAACACATCTGCTAACAACAAAACATCAGTTTTTAAGTAAAGATTTGAATAATCCCCCATGTTTTTACATTTAAAGTGATTCCATACGTCACGTGCATGTTTATAATCATTTTCTGAAATGTGGTTATCATTTAATGAGCTGTAAAAATCATCGTGATTGGGAAGACTAACCAATTCTAATGATTCAAAAGATGTCATATGTTCATATGGATATATTCCTTTTCGTATTAAGCGTTTGAAGTCTTCTTCAGATGGAAAATTTAACCGAAGTTCATGAAACTGATCGGGCAGTAAATTTTTGGCTAACTTATCAAGACTGCTACTCATAAATTTTAAGGAATCAAGAAATCTTAATTTCATTACATGGTTATTGATGTGAAATTGCTTGGAGAAAGAAATATATTTTTCTTTGTTTTGTGGGATAACTTCTATGTCCCCCTCTTCAAATCCAAGCCCGTGTACAATAAAATGAGCATCATAGCTACTCAAATTGTGTAAAAACACAGGTAAGAAATTAGGGGTTCGATATTTCTCAGAACAGGATGGATGAGCGACTCCTTCAAAAGCACCGGTGTGTTGGTTATGAGACACAATGAATTCTTCATTTAATTTTTTTTCACAAATGAAACAGGTATCACTTTGTGCTATGGTTACTTTATCTTGTTCCGTTAAGGGTAAAGGACATTTTACAAAAGTGTTCTTTTTGCAAATGTTCTCTAAATCTTTTTTTAATAATTTCATAAATGATTCGGCACAATTTTGACCTGTGTATGTTCTATATACAGATAAACTGTCATCATATGAACATTTAATATAGTATCCAAAACTGTACATTACATGTTCCTGAACATTGGTTGTTGAGGATTTATTCGGATCGTTGATACAAGTTTCAATGGGTTTTAAAAATGCTTCGAAATCGGCATATATAACAAATGGTACCCTCAATTTACGATCGTAGTTATTGAATGATATTTGGTTAGAGGGAACTAATTCATTAAACCAGTTTCTTTTACTATCGTTTTCAGAGGGTAAGTTTGTACATACATGAAAACAGTCATGTTTTTGATGTTTCTGTAAATTTTCATGTGACGTGAAATAAATTAAACAACCATCACATAAGTGGATTGCATGCTCTGACGTCGTCATTTGTTTTGATACTAATCTCGATAGACTTTTTATGTAACAATAATGGCCCTTAGTACCGTGATTTAAATACAACAAGTTTAAATGGATAGTTTTCCTACTTTTCGTTAAGTGTAACGGACCAATAACTTTATTTTGCTTGCTTTTCGAATCGTACTCCAAGCCAAAAACATTAATGCTTAGATCATTCATTTTCTCGAATTTATGAATATCGTTTATTTTTATTGGGAAGGAAAGATTTTCAAATTTCAATTTATTTCTGTGCAATTTGTACGACGAGACCCTGTTAGAGTTGTTATTTGGCTCATATAAACCTGACAGTATAGCCCAACGGAAGCATTCATGGTCTTTGTTTTTAACGTTGATAACTGCTTTTTTGTTTTTTATATCCAATGGTAAGTTTATGTAAGATGAACCACGCAAAGGATTGAATTTATTGATATTCATGTCTAAGTATTTTATTTTAACTAAACTCCATCCGCTGTCTTTTTTTTCAAAATTGGTTACTTTGTTAACAATTTCAGTTACAAGTGATGCATAAATACCATCTGTGGCGTCCCCCTTGCAAACGACGTAATTTAACGATTGAAAGTCAAAAATATTATTAAGTTGCTTAGTTTGTTGTGTAAAATCTGCATTAAGAATGAAATTTACTTTTACGACAGTTTGTTCTGCTATGGATCGTTCTAGTAATTTAAACACTTTTCCCTTGATATTATGCAAAAATAATTCTGGTGTTTCAAATGCATTGGTAGTAACGGAATCAGGTAAAATTCTGTAAGTAACTATTCTATTCCCGAACGCGCTTTCAATTAACTGAACGTTTGTAAATTCCTTGTCAGAACTTATCACGTTGTTTTTATGAGTATTACTTTTCAAGTGGTTGGAATAATATTTTCTAGATACTGACACGTGACACACAGGACATTCAATTTTGTGATTACTTTCTGTACTCACGTTTTGGTGTCCAACTGATACTGTTGATGTTGCCACAGCAGCGTAGCTAGTTGAATTGTTCAGAGGTTTTTTTTTCTTTGTTGGTGGTTCGGCAGTCACAGTTGACATTGCTGTTCTTTTTTTATTTACACCTCCTCGGCCAACTTGTAAAGATCTGCAAAAATAAAACAATTATTAATATTACAAATTATTGACAATTATAAAATAAACGAAAACACCTAAAAGTTTAATACTAACTCATTTCTCGTCTACAATTTAAGCAATACGCTTGCATTGGCAGTACACCATCAATTTCATCGGATGTGTCTGATTTATGAGTATGTATGATGTGTCCACTGCATGGCGTGAAATATGGCATTATCTCCGTATCCTCTAACCACGAAACTGGTAAAACCTTCCTTAAGTACCACATCCTTATTTGATGATGGAATTTGGACAAGATCAAAGATTTGTCTAGGCTTGTAATTTCACTTTGAGATAGATCCAAATTGAAATACATCTTAAAAAGTACTACTCCTACGTCGAGAGAACAGTAACAAATGATTTGAAGCAACTGGCATTCGGTTTAAATACCTTAAAATCCACCCCTACCAGCTACAACTAGCAAAAAACGAGTTGAAACATGTTTCGGTAAGATGGGTACCCATTACAATGACACAATATAACAAAGGTAATAAAGGTAAGCTATTAGCATCAAATGAGTTGAAGCATGATTCAGTAGGATGGATATCTATGACAATAGCACAATTATAACAAAAGAAAATTATAACAAAAGTAAGTAACCTACGTTTTAAAATATTCTTGTTCCACTTTTTCGCAGAGTTCGTATAGCCTTTGGTCTTCAGTAAGCTGGTCAAGTTGTTGGTCGAAGAAGTTGCAGCTCAGTCCGTCCATTATTATGTCTTCGTTAGAATGTGTTTTTTTAAAGCGGGCTATGGTCTATTTATACTATGAACATCGGCGCTTGGAACTTGTGTTACTTATCTAATATGAAAGACAATGACTCTTTGTCGGAAAAAAATAACTACAAAGGAAGCTTAGAATACAAAAGGTGTTCGCTATACAAAGAAAAATGTTCGGTACGAGTTATAAAGCAAAGTTAACAAACAAAACGCACACAATCGAGTAAAAAAAGATAAAAGGAACAAATTAAGATCTTAAAACTACTTTTACACTTATTTTGTATTGTCTATAACGTAATTTACACAATCACTTTTGTCCGCTAACTGTTTGGTGATTTGGTAAATCACATCCCTCGTAGATTCGACGTGAGCGTCCTCTTCGGAGTGAGCGTAGTATTTAACACGCACTTCCGCATGCTTCCAATGCTCCGTTGGCGGAATATTTTTTATTTTCCGCGCATCATACACCTCAATTTTTATGAGATGTGAGGCGTATGATGCATCGTCTTTGTTGGACTTTATAAAAGCCACGCCTTCCGCAGTGGCTTGGCTGACGCTCGACGACTTTACTGCAACTTTCCTTTTCTTCCGTTTTTCAAAGAAGCCATCTATGCTGTTATTAGGCCTCTTGTTAGTGTTAGCAATAGCTTTTTTGACTTTATAGGCCAACGTTCCTTCTTCATCACTTGCTTCGTCGTCGGGATAGTAATAATTTTTAAATGTGTTTTCCTGTAACAATATAAAAACATTCTTCAAACGGTCCTTCAAAGTAGATTTACATGGTAAACACAAAAATAGATGAAGGTTATGTTACAATCAATCAAAATCTGAAATAAGTGGGCACACATAAAATTATGACTACATACTTACATCCATTTCAGCAACGAAACACTGCTTTCAGCAACCTTGCACTAAACTTCACGACTCACGACTCTCTTACTCGAAGACCTTGCTCGGAGAATTTTTGGGGCGCAATGAAGTCGAGATGTGATGGCGCGCTTTTATACCCAGCGCAATCCCTACAAGTTGGGACACGTATTTTTTGAAAGAAGGGCTTCGCTTAGTGAACAGGTATAAACTCGTATTCTCCAGACGCGGTGTGTTGAATAACAAAAGACAGCGGCGGTTCTTTTGATACAAAGACAACAATAAAGCAATTATACGATGCCGCCCGCGTTCTTGAGGTCCTTTATGCGTAGTGCAATTTAACAAGTTTAAACCAGTATCTTCAAAGCCATACACTCGAAAAAACATAACGCTCCTCTTATTGACGACAGCCAGGTAAATAAACCGTTCGCCTAGTGAACACGTTCAAACTAGCTGTTTTTTCAAAAAGCTCTCTTTGCATAGTGTATTGATGTTAAGTAATTGAATAATAAAAGACCGTGGTGCGTTTGATACAAAGAAAACAATAAAACTACTGAAACCGTTTACTGTATTATGTAAACTCTCTATCTATATATATTCATAATATAAACTTTAGCTATATAATATGTCCACAAAATGTAGGATAGTACCTACTGTGTAAGCGAAACACAAGGCTGCGTTCTTAATATCCTTTGTACATAGTGCAATCCTACAAGTTTTGTCTAGTATTTAAATAATCGAATTGCGTAACAAACACGTTAAAACTAGTATTTCTAAGGAGTACTTAATAAGGTTAGAAGTAAAAAGCAATAAAGCAACAAAATTCTTGTTTTTAACTGAAACCATTTACTATTTAGCGTAACAATATTCTCCAAAACGTAGGTTAGGTTAGATTTAAGATAGGCCTGAAAGTTATGGCTTACGAATTTCTCCAAAACGTAGGTTAGGTTAAGTTAGATTTAAAATAGTCCTGAAAGTTATGGCTTGCGAATTTCTCCAAAACCTAGGTTAGGTTATGTTAGGTTTGAATTTGTCCAAAATGTAGGTTAGGTTAGGTTTGAATGTCTCCAAAATGTAGGTTAGGTTAAGTTAGGTTTGAATTTCTCCAAAATGTAGGTTAGGTTAGGTTTGAATGTCTCCAAAATGGAGGTTAGGTTAAGTTAGGTTTGAATTTCTCCAAAATGTAGGTTAGGTTAGGTTTGAATGTCTCCAAAATGGAGGTTAGGTTAAGTTAGGTTTGAATTTCTCCAAAATGTAGGTTAGGTTAGGTTAGATTTATGATAGTCCTAAAAGTTATAGGCTACGAATAAAAGTGTACTGCGAATAATGCGATAGGATATTTATGTGCTGATAGAATAATGAATTGAAAGTGGACTTACGAAAAGACATGGTATTTTATTTGTACGGAGCGTGGCGGGCGATCAGGTACTCAGGAAAAAAAAAAGGTCGGCACCGAACCCCCAAGTGGGCGCAGGTAAGAAGTTGAACGTAACAAAGGGTGAGTAGGAAACAAAGGAAAGGGTCTCTATCCTTTTATGAGTATGTGATTAAGTGTTGGTATTATGTTGCAATGGAAGTACATATATACGTGAAGGAGTGGGCGGAGCGTGATGAGACCCCGTCCAATCGCTTTAAATGGGGTGTTGACCTTTTTTTTTTTTTTTTTTTTTTTTTTTTTTTTTTTTAGTTTTCTTTGCCCCCAAATCCGCCATTTTGAGCGAAAAAAAAGTGATCCAGAACCGGCGAATCCCTACTACTTGCGCTTCTCCTTTTGATGACCGCCGCTGTAATTCACACTAGCTAATGCTATGTGAGATGATCTAAATAGATCTTAAAGTTGAGTGCCTACCGTGCATAAGCTATTATCGAGCTTCTATAACAGCAGTGGTAATACTCGTAAGTTGTGAAATAGCGCGTTTCATGGAATGAAATGTGTAGAATATTTCGAGACGCTCTGCAAGCACTTAGAGAGTTTTGTCCGCTTTTGAATAATTACAATCATTCTTTCTACGATCTACGATCAGCCTTTGGTGTACTAATGAAGCATGCGCAGTAAGACGATGCGCAGATCACAGTATCTTTGGTTAGAAAAGCAAGATAGAGGCATATGGATAGTCTTAGTATACCGATGCCGGGGTGCCAATTATGGATATGCATTTTGGTGCTTTCGTTAAGTCTGGAATACGCATGCATGTACCTTGCGCACTTTCATGCAAATAGCTGGCATGCCTATGTCATACTTCATGAACATTTGACATAAGCATGCAAGCCGAGTCCCTAGCATGGCGGGCCCAGGTTTTATTTTATCCCTCCCAGCGTCTCTGTTAAACTAGTAACATAAGAATGAGACTCACATAGAGATATACCTACTCTGATAAACTACTCGTAAACTTGGCCGGTCATGTTAGGCCCACTGCTTTCGCAAATTTTACAAGCTAAAGGCACGTGTATTCCAGCCTTCTCGGGCACAACTCCTTCTTTTCATTCAACTTAAAAATAACGATAATAAAAACAACCCTACATGGCTTTGCCGTAGTTGGGTAATAATAAACGTAGAAGGGGAAGTCATACGCTTAAGGCCTTGGCTTATAATAAAATATCTTAGGACAATTTACACCAATTGACCTAGACCCAAATGAAGCAAATGAAGATGCTTGTGCTATGCTATGAGGCACTGTGACGTGGATTTTACATTCTCTCCCGTAAAGAGAATGAAAAAGGTACTACTCCTACCCATTCCAAAAACGTAATGTTAATCTCTGTCCGGCTACAGTTTTTTTTTTGTATTAAGGAAACGTACTGGACAATGTCGTAGGGCACATTAGATTGGCATTCTAAAGCGTTATTCAAAGTCCAGGAGATGTCGAGACGTTTGATGCCAGATGAGCTGACGCCTGTTGCCCTAACATGACCGGCCTCGGTTTAATTTATCCCTCCATGCGTCCCTGTCAAACTAGTGTCATAAAAAAGGGACGCACATAGAGATAAACTAAACTTGGCCTGGCCAGGCATGTTGGGGCCACTGGAAGACGTCATTCTTACCCTTTCAATATAGGGAACTATTCCTTCACTCACACTGACTGGCACACATTACCCATCAATTTTACAGTATAGAAAATGGTGAAAGACGTTCTTTCACTGATTGACACACCCGTCGTGTTCTCTAAGCTGTTTTACAAACTCTGGTTAGAAGATAAATTGCTCAAGTGTCATTACCGACGAACGGACATTAAATAAATCCGAGTAACGTCGTCTGGCGACTTGGGTGTTTTTTGCTCATTGCTCATTTCCTTTTACCGCGACATATTAAACTACGGCGGATGGACAAGCGGTTTTATACGTTTTTTTTCACAGGCTACCGGTACGTATTAGGTTTCTATTTCACGGCGATTAAAAAACAGCTGTCAGATAAATAACATGAAGAGAAAGACATTAAAATATTGCTATGGTTACCTAAAAATTGTATTAATCTAGATGACAGGACCGCTCGAGCGTGTAGGTCCTAACGCTAAAATATTATTACTAAACTTGACTAAAGTAGGAGTTGTTGACTTATTTAGGCGAAAAATTGACCCTCGCTTAAAGAATATTCTCGTGAATTGTCTTATGTTTGCTATTGTATGATCTAATGGGTATCTTATATGCGACTTCTATGTACAATAATAACATCTTCACTAACGTGTAGTTCATGCCATAAAGAACATCTCTGCAATCAAATGGTACCAAGAAATGCAACTGAACACTATTTTGGCGTTGTAATAATATTCGTTTTATCTATAACAAACGGCAGAAATCTCAACAAGATCGGGGCATTTACCTTATGTCAGGCAGAACGCATTATCTGGAAGGACATTGTCTGCATTATTTAACACCTACGATAGAATATATAAACAGGAATGCGCCAATTTCTTGACAAATAAACATTCAATTGCCCAATAAGATACCAAGCGCCAGACGAAATTATTATGCGAATGGCCCAAAGGCGAAATCAAGCCTTTTGTAGAGGCGGTTAGTTCGCGCAATTGAGTTGCAGTGACATTCCGTTATAACCTGTCCACTGCTTGCAATGATAAGCGCAATGCGGTGTCTACGACAAGCAGGTGAATGACTCAGGCTGTTTGTACAACTTATTAGGCGTGCACGCCGCATTTATCAACATTAAAATCATATTAAGATAACATGGAAATATTTTTTAACTTCACAATCAGCCATACGCTTTTTACTTTAAAGTTTTGACAGCAATTATGCACGCTAGTTAAGCTATCAATTTATCGGCAGGTAGTCAAACAGGCTCTCAATCTCAAGTCATCGTAATCAGAGAAACATGTCGCCTTTTTTCCTCGAATGCACTTAACTGACAGTAAGAAACCTTAATCACATGTTAATTGAGCTTTCAAGGCCGCAGAAATGCACTTCGGAATTAAGTCGAAGACATAAATAGCTAAGGCACTAACCTTGCGCCCACGATCACCTGGTCTCTTGCCACATCGAAAAGCAGTTGCGAAAATGACTTAGTGCTGTTATCTTCGAACATATCGGTGTCGGTCGCAAGGAGATCTGCAAAGGAATAATTTAAGTTTGCAACAATGTAAACAAGAAATTCCAAATTGAGCGTTTAACCAGGAACCTGTACGAAACCAATTAACGCTCGAGCACGGCAAATACTCTATTAGCTGTGTAAACTTTACGACAGCACGTCCATCAAGCAGATAAGTCGCATGAGACGTTTCGCGGTAAATATTTAATGTATTTACGATTGTTAATTAAAGCCTGCTCACAAGAGTCGCAAGTGCTGCAATGACCTCGATGCAAGCGTGATGCGGACGTCCATTACGCCGAATTAAACCTATTTAGATATTCCCCGCAAGTACTACGGCCGTTCCCGTCATGAAAAAAACATTTTTATATAGCTTTGGAGTTGATTAATTCAAGATGCAGATGCATTTGCATATTATCTCCCTACAGCGCTGTATGCATACACGTTCTCAATGTCAACGAACTAAAGCAAGAAAGTCAACATTGTAGGTAGCTATCTTTTTTACAGGCTCGGAAACAAATGGACATTAAGAAAAAACGCTTTTGTACGTGCCGACTTTTTATGAACGGTAGCAGGACTGGACAAAGCCCTAAACTCTGTTTATGGTAAGTTTTATTTAGCTAAAGAAACACTTTACCTTGTCTGTTAACTATCCTGAAATCATCTTCGGGCATCTCTCCTTTGCTGACAGTTCCTAGTAGTATTAAAGCAGCAACTTTGTACAGTCGCGGCCACATCATGGCTGCGTCGTCTCGTTAACCTGTCGGACAAAAGATTATGCATCTGTTAAGCACAAAAATGACTGGCGTTTGACGTGTTTTCTCCATAACGAGGCAGCAGGAACTCGATAGAAACCGCACAGCGCTCTCTTGTAGCTAATAGAGTTTTTATGCAAATGATTCCATCATTTTTATTACAGACAAGTTAATTACAAAATGTTTCCTTTACCGTGAGCCGAATTGGTCGGGCGGGTGCTCTAGATCGAATTCTCCTACACAGACCAACATGTCGTTTAACGTTTTAATCAAGCCCGTTTAACTTTCGTACCAGCTTACTTGTAAGTCGCATTAGAAACGGTAACTAATACCACTTTAATGGTTTTTGTTATTACAAAAAAAGCCCGTCCGGTAAGTAGAGAAATCAATAAATCATTGGCAGGCACATCGTATGAACATAATACCATGTTTAATTGACTTGCCAACTACTCTGAGAATAACACTGGAGTGACGATCTTATCTTATCTTTTGTGAATCGTGAATGTTTTGATTAATGCCTACATTATTGCGTCGATTAGTTCATCCTTAATGCAGTCATCGACATAACAATATGCAACGATACCGCTGCATCTTTAATCACGCTTTAAACTCTAAGCGGTACCCATTTTTTATATTATTTGAGAACCAGTCCATTAGCTCTCATATAAGTTATTCTAAACATAATAAAACCGTTATGCTTGCTCGTACTGAGGCATTTGTTTGTGTAAGACGTATAATTATGTCAGCGTAGGACGATCCATCATTGTTTAACTAACTAATAAAGTTTTCGTAACACTGCACATCACAGACAGCCCGTCTAGATAACACATGCCTGTTTATAAATTCACCATTTAATCTGTATTAAATTTATGCCTCAAGTGTGTTCAATAGATTCGACCCACATTTCGAGAGTTCCATTTCATATCTTGAAGATAGCTTGTAAGTATTCTTTTTCATTTTTGATAGCGTAAGCTACCGTATATTTAGCTCAATTGGTGCAGGTGTGGCAGGTGGAACAACCTTTAGAGCAAATATAAAAATCGATAAAACGGTATCAATTTAAACAGTGATTACGTAGCAGTAAGTGGGTAATCGCCTACATCTGGGTAACGATTGTAATTAGATTGATAAAGTATCATCTAGTGTACATAAGCCTGCGCTTAACTTGAAAGTAGGTTGATAAAATCAACTGCGTCTAACTACGCCCGCTACTATAATGTACTTTACATGTTTTATTTAATTACTTTAGATACGTACTTTAATTATAACTATAAATATGCTATTACATATTAATAAATGATAACTTACACACAGTTTGTAATCTTAACTTTAAAATAAAACTCATTATAATTCAGACAGAGCAACCGAGTTAATTGGTGTGTGGAGCCTGAATACAAATACGTACGTACTCCTAATTGGTAATGGGTAACGACACATTAAAAGTAAACAAGGCTCGACCTTAAATAAACAAATAATTTTAAAGCATTACTGATCGACCTCGATTGATACGAAAAAGTGTTTACTCACATATAGTAGTAAAACTCCTTAACCGATAAGATATGGGCGGCACTCATTGCGTATCACTCCAATAAGTATAGTAATGGAAAACGTGCATTACGCGTTATGCAACATTGAGACGGGTTAGGATAATTGGGATAGTGATTGTTCAATTTAAACCCTCGACGAATAATAATAATTCAGGTGGTACTTTGCGGAAACGCATATATTAACAAAAAAGAAATTGACATACGTCGAATGATATTAATTGCACATTTTCCTTATGATGCTTCGTATTGAAGCGAAACATGGGTTTGTCATGTAGTGTTAAGTCTCTTACTGTAGGGCGGGTTATTGCATGAAAATATGTTTTTGTTGCAGAGACACAGCTGTTTTGGACGAGGGTTTTAGACAGGACTCTATTTTTGCTGCGTCGCATAATAATTTGTTCTAATTTGTTAGGGTTTTATAAGTGCCTTATCCGACTGTTTGACCATCAGATCTGATAGATTGACAAATAATCAATTTTATTCGAACAGTTTGTTAATAAACTGAATGGAAAGCTGGCACATCCAGACTGGTTCTTACTCGTACTCATGTTATAATCTGACCAGAACATTAAAAGCCCCAAAATTACAGAATTTTTCGAAACTTATTTTTTGAGGTACCGGGTTCGATTCCCGGTAGGGACAAATTTTGTATGATGAATACGAATGTTTATGCCCGAGTCGTAGATGTTATATGTATTTAAGTATATATTTATCTATATAAGTATGTATGTATTACCGCTGTCTAGTACCCATAACACAAGCAGCTTTAGATGCTTACTTTGGGACTTAGTCAATCGGTGTTAACTGTCCTAAGATATTTTATTTATTTATTTAATGGGCTTTTAATCGTTGCTTGTAAACAATGTGTACTGGTGTCATTATTTAAGTAGAAATAAATAAAATTACTGAGCGAAATATCGAACAAAATGCTAAACAAATTACTATGAAATTACGTAAACATCAAAAAGTATTGTGTACCGACCAAATTTTTATGAAAAAAAGAGTTGAAGAAATAAGAATCAGTGGCCTGACTTACACTAGACGCTCAGATGATTCGCAACTTTCGCAAGCTAGTTTTCCGCCTTGTTCCAAAAAAAACTTGAACCACTTATCCATGACTAGACCTGCGCCATAACACGCGTTTTGAAGGAGAATTGCTTCGGTTTCTATATATATTGTACCGTTTGTATGATCTTTTTTATCTTTACATAGTATTTAGTCGCTATTTTTTTCGTGTCTGTCCGAAATCTCTGATGGCGGTCGAAGATACACTAGTATCTTCGGCCACCTTCTCCTTATAAACCACGCAACAGATTTTGATGCGGTTTTCACTGACATTTAGAGATTTTTATATTGAAGGTTTTTATGTGCACTTCATCCTGATCTCTTCTTCACCCGTGTGAAGCCGGAGCGGGTGGCTAGTATATGATAATAGATTAACTAACTGAGCCTATTTTCACATCATTTTAGTACAAAAAACATTACTATACTAATGTAATATGCATAAGATGGCAAAACCATGCAATAAGGTAATTTTCCACCGGATGCGCTGGGCACAACAAAACTGGTGCATCCTAGGTTTGCAAAATGAACCAGTTTTAATGCAAAGTCATATACTGTTGGAATGTTAAATTTACAACAGTAACAAAATGAGTTTGCTTAATAATAAAACGATTGAGACTGCTAAGTGTGTATTTTAACGGACAAAGACGACCAAATGGAGGGTAATGTGTTTCGATAAGAACTTGTAAGGAGGCGTAGATTGCCTTGTATTAACTCATGATTAACTCTGATTCTCCTAAACCCAACATATACGAAATTAAAGAAAGATTAGGATACTTATATGTATACTTTTTGTTTGATGAGATACCTTCCTAACCTACCTAGCTAGGTGCTCTTTGCCGCAAAAAAAAACGTTTCCGGAGTTGTTCTGTTTGGCCCGTTCGTCTTTTGTTTGAATGAGATCGAAGTGCATTTGTTAAATTTAACTTGATATTCCGCGAGTATGGCTGCTATTTGCCGATGACATCATATCGGGGGGGTTTATCAAATATGTCGATTGCCGTAAATAATCGACTGGTGAAATGTACATAGCAAATTTAACTTTTCTCTCTAAATTATTTGAATAGTGGTTTTCCCTGTGATTGTACATAATTGCAGGTAGATAAAGGGTGTACGTGCCGTCTGGCGTGTTCACACTTCGCACACAAACCGAACACATATGAGCAGTAAACAAGGCAGGAACAATGGGGCTCAGAGCCGAACAAGAGCCACTGTTTCTCGGAACAGCGAGCGGACCCATATATCAGGCGGACTGGTTAGGATCACCGCTCGCGCACGCGAGGTTCAGTGGACGCTGGCTTTAGGGTTTATGCCTTTAAGGACGAAGGGCTTGGGTTAGCATCAGACCGGATAAAACCGGACTTGACTGGATTTAAAGGCCGTAGACCGGACTCCGCCCAGATAATATTTGAGACCAGATTTTTTCACCACGCCTGGTCAGAATCCAAATGCAATTTGTTTATCACACTTATCTACTATCATCTGAAAATCAAAAACCGGTCAAGTGCAAGTCGGACTCGCGCACGAAGGGTTTCGTACCATTATCTATAAAAAAAACATGTTTGTTGTATGGGAGCCCCCTTAAATAAGGCAATACAAACAAAAGCTCTTCGAGTTAGCCATTTATGCCATATGCCGAACGAAATGGTCGTTGTCACAATGTCACCTGTCAGCTTGATGAATAGGAGATCTACATATAAACCTGTCACATGCCAGTGTTATTAAGTTTATTTTGGTGGGAACTGATGTACCTACTTAATTATAATAAATTATGTAAGGTATTTATCAGGTATTGATTAAAAACAGTGAAGAAGTAAATTTACATTCAAATGTATTGACCATGAATAAGTCAATGTCAGGAACTTGAGTCTTAGTTATACTTTTTTAAAGAATGCAGGGGTCATTAGTCATTATGTATACTAACTATCTTTACTAACAGCATGGCTAGCACGACACACCGCGACTCGTTTTATCGCCCATTGCATCTCTTTCTAATTAGCCCGGTAGGAGGTAGACGCACTGAGCAACAGGTGAAAAAATAAATACAGGACAAAAAATGCATTATTTCAATAACCATTTCATTTAATACGAGTTGTTCTCTACAATCGCTGTTAACAGTATGAAACATAAGTTATTGTTCGTCAAGAATAACTAATGTTTCATACTGTTTCTAGCATAAGTAAATCCCAAATTGCAAAAACAATTTGCACACACCGTTTAACAACAGTATAAAGTTTTTTTTTACATAATTTTATACTGAAGCTTTCTAAACATACTTTTCATATTTCATTTAATTTCATTTGATTTTAATGATATTGATAAAAATTAATAAAAATCACGAATAAAATGAGTTAATTTTCAATCAATAGACAAACATGAAAAAGAGAGAAATAAAAAGTTGGACATTTTATGCAAGTAGGAAGAAACCGAACAAACCTCGCGCGCCGAGCGGTCCCTATCACCACATATTTTTTTATTCAACCCCTTTGCAAATAAATTAAATATATTGAGTAAACAATAGGTGCCTAAAACTATTCAAAATTTTAAATTTACTAGCATAAGCAGTTGGTCAAATATGCTGCTGCTAGTCACAGCCAGTGAAGGACAGACAGACAGACATAAGGACGGAGTTAAACCATAATGGTGCCTCAATTTACTTTTATATAAGGAATCTTTTTCTTAGTGTTTAGGGAAGCCCTAATGAAAAAATTGGAAATTATACATTAATTAATAACTTTTTTTTATTTACTTCAACCTCCCATCACCTACCACCCTAATGACATGTTTGAGAAAACAAACAATCTTTAACATTGATTGATCACTATCATCAATGATTTTGAATACTCCAAAAGCAATGTATGATTAGACTCTGAGAACATGATACAGACAAATAAATGAGTTTGGCCTCATCTAAATTGCAACATGGCCGTGGTTATGATTTGATATTCATTGTGGGAATAATTTGCATTTTCGTTGGCACCGCAGCTGACAATTGAGGCTCACAACATGTAATCAAATGTTACTTTTTTAAATGAAGTCATCCAAAGGCTCTTTGTTGCTTTATGTATTCATTTATTCAGATAAATTGTACATAACAGACCATTTTGTTATGTGCTCTCATTGTCTTGTATTTCATCCTTCATCCAAGTTGTATTTACAAACAAAGATGGCTGTCATTTACATACAAAATGGAACAGGAAATTTACATAAAACTTAAGTGATTTATGAGTTTCAAAGCTCATTATGGTTTCTATAATTATGCAGGTGTTGTTTTTGAAATGTATAGATAAACACATTGTCACACAAATTTAACCAAAGTTATGTTTACTTACTATCTGTCAGTTCAGTTTAGGTAATTCACTAAAGATAAACAAATGAAACCACATGTGGTACTGAATGCTTGCTTATCAAAAAATTGTCTATAATCAAACTTGATTGGATTTTTCAGAGAATTGCTTGATTTTGTTTGTTTCTGTGCGAGTTCACAATCACATTAAAAATACAATAATAATTAGTAGGTATGTCAAAATAAAAACAAATATACAGGTTGACTTGAGAACCTCCTCCATTTGTTTATTAGTTAAAAAGTTATGTTTGGTTGAGGGCCTACCAATCCACACTTTCTTGTTGTCCCTTGAAATAAGATAATACTTCTATTTCAAATTCATATCCCTCCCTAGAGCCAATAATCTTATTAAAAATAAAAACATACTTACCCTCTAAAATTAGTATTTTTCTTACTAGTTTTTTATTTAATAGAGGCCACTAGGCTTGGGCCAATATCAGTATCGTTTTCTAGTCTATGAGAGAACAAACTTAACTTAAATATGTTCCAACTAGATAACTTCTACTTACAAGTAATATGTAAATGCCTTCTTCATATTTCTTCAATTTAAGCAGAACGAGTTCTTAAGCAAAAGGTAAGCGCGTTAAGGCAATTGTATTAAATTGTGTGGGCTAAGCTAACACCATAGCTCGCGTAGGTATAAAAGTTTCGCAAACCCTGCCAACACGTTTCTTGTGAGGAACTATTACACATCTTCACGCAAATCACTAAATAAGCACGGTTTAAAATTCGCATGCGAAACAAGTCCGTGAAAAAATAAAGTTACGAAACAACAAGAAACTCCGTTCTTACCATAAACGCTATGTGGGTGAAGTCGCAACAAAATTCAAGTTCCAATAATCCAGTGTGAGACGGTGAATGAAGCCCATTCTCCACCAGTTTCCAGTTTAGATCATTGTTTAATTCATCACTAGGCACGCTTTTTGTTTCGTTAACTGGTCCCGATCACTGTTTATATTTTGTTGACACAAAACGAGGTTGTTGCCGTTTGCTCTTCTAACATCTGGACTTTACTTGACAGATTTCACTTTGAACGATGCAACAAGTAACTTTATAATTTAATCACTGTATCTAAACACTGCGTCAAGAGTATTTGATTGTAAAAAGACAGTAAAACAAAAGTTATACACTCGTATTTAAGAGTCGCTGTCGCTGCACAAGCATAGGCAGCAAGTGGCTGGTAAGATTAACAATAAAAAAACAACAAAAGCGACGACCACCGCCACGCAGAAGTGTGCGTGAATGCGCGCGCGCTACTTGCCGCTTCGCCCGCCTGCGATTATGTTGCCAGTGTTTGGAAAAAAGCTCCCGATTTATTTCCCCCAAAAAAAATATGTTATGTGCTCAGCGAAAACAATCTTTATTGGGCGAGAAGTAATGATAGTTTATTTTTCTATGTTTTGTCGTCACAAGATACCTTTTTTTTGGGAACATAGAAAATAAGAAATATAATAATATTAAGTATTGTATTTGCTGGGGGAGGCCTATGTTATAAAGCAAGACAATCAGTGTTCCGATGTCGACGTGGAATACGAACAGGCCAGCTCAACCGGGGTAATGTACACTCTCAGAGAATGCAGACATGAAGTAGTAGGTTATTACTTACTTTTGTACGGTGAGTGTAAAGTAAGATTGAAAGGCCCACGAGGAAGGGGGGCACCTAAGGGCTGGCAACGGATCAGTGATATCTCTTGGGATTGCTGGTTCCCATGGGTGGCGGTGATCACTTCATATTGGGTGACCGCTTATTCTCATTTTCCTCTTAGTCCTGTAAAAAAATAACGCTGTCAATTTATAATGTTATAAGGTATTGCCGGCTTATTGTTTTTAATAGTATAAAATATGTAAAGAAACGCAGTTACAGTCAACTAATTCAAATTCTGGGTCACTTTGTACTATTTTCTCAATAAATATCGTAGTGACTTCCCAGATAGACTTTCGTTTAATGTTCTACAGTGGCTTAGAAATTGTTGTTGTCCTATGCGTCAAATAAATGTATTTTCTTTCTTTCTTTCAAAGTGGTTGACGGGACAGTGAGACAAAAACTTGGAAATTGATAAATTAAAAACTATGTATTTCTTCAAAATTTATAAATTGTAACAATAACACACAATCCCGCTATCCTTCTATCCTGCCCACTAATTTTATGAATTTGAAAGTAATGATTTGGATATTTCGATACTATCAATCTCAAATGTCGTAAGGGATATGTTCCTTAATATCCCTTACGACATTTGAGATTTCTAGTATCGATTTGTTCCACAACCACGCATCAACGACTGGATGGATTTAAATGAAATTTGGCTACAGATCATGTTCCGCATTAAAAAAAGTAGGATATTTTTTATCCCTTAAAATGCATTCAAAAAGATATTCTCGCATAAGATAAGCTCGCATTGCCGCGTATAAAAGGTCGTAAAAAATATTATTTTCTCAAACATTGTCGGAAATGTTGTCATTGTACTCGAAGAAACAAACCACGAAGGACGTTGTTGCCGGCTTTTATCAAATAAAAAAAAACTCATTGCTGGACAGCTAGCGGTCCAGGAAGCAACATACGAATTTCATTGCTGGACAGAAATTAACTTTTTAAAAAGTGATAGACACTATGGAAAAATCTCATTCAGCCAAAGCCAGATACCGGGATTCAGTAATTTTGTTCGAATTTAACATTTTTAATCATGTCTCAAATAACTTTCGCGTATTAAAAACAAACAAGTACTTTTTCAATATTAAAAAATAAGCGGGAACACGTAAATAAGTAACAAGTTTAGATGTTTAGTACAAATTAAATGAAAATAATGTGTTCTACTGAGTAAAACATGAACAATGATTAATTGTACAGTACGGAAAGAAATTATGCAATTAAAAGCAAAGACAAAGTTATAGTCGCGAAAATCTAAATATAAATTTGGAAACATAAAAGAATAATGAGAACTGTACTGTATAAAATGGAAGATAGAGGAAAGGAGTGAAAAAATAACTACTTAAGTATAACATAATAAGATAAACATATTTATCTACATTTCAATCGGAACAACCCAAAAAATAATATTTCATTCAAATCACTGTCGCAGAAACATACTTAGTGACCAGAAGGCGTGCAGTATTGACTCGTTGGAAATTCATATGTTTGTAAGTGCTAAATAAAAATCTTTATGTAAATAATTTTTATTTTATTTCCTCCGAATGTTTGAGAAAAGTACTATATCTGCCTCGGCTGGAATGGCAATTGCTGGCTTCGTACTTTTAAAAACCCTCGCCATTGGCTCGGGTTTTTAAACTAACTCGGCCAGCAATTGCTTACTTCCCAAGCCTAGGCATTAATCTACTATTTATCTTTATAGGCGATCCAGACAATCTATTAATCAGAATTTCCCCTTCCTACTACTTAAAAAAATACTAATCTGATTTAATAGAATATTATTATTTTTAATTATTTTATTCGTTATTAGTTATTCCCCCTAACGTACCGGTAAATCTTAGTAAGTGGCAACATCGCCATTCAATGTCAAACTTTGATTGCGTATGTACACGGACGTTTACGCACACGATAAAAGAATGGGTTCCATTGGTTGAGGAGTTGGTAGCGTTTACCTCAGCCGAGTACAAACGTCCTTGCGGCCACCGACCGCTGCGAAGCCTACATACTCGTAGCTATAGCTACGATATAATGTATCTACGAGACGGTATGGTTTTTTGTTACACTCCACTCCGTAATAATCATGTACATACCTTATCTACAAAGTATTTAAACAGATAGGATATCCGTTCAAGAGATTTATGAAACACCTACCTAAAAGATATAGGTATAGTTGACCAAGTAATTGTTTAACCACTTTGAACCTTATCCCTTTGTAATACGATCGAAAAGTGATCCTGATCAAGCAACTTCTTGGTCGACCGACTTATACTGTAAATATTTTAATACTTACTCAGTCACTGTTTTTTTTTTATATAATTTGTCATTTTAATGGGTAATTCTCACTGTATAAGAGACTAAAAAGATATGAAATACCTACCTACCTAGACATACATTTAAATTACTTAGTTACAAACATGGCATAAATATCCCGAATCCCGTATTTTCAGTCTAGAATTCAGCTCCATACTTTTTTTTTTTTTGATAACTCATGGTTTTCTTAGCCAAATCATTTCAGAATCATTTAGCTTAATGGATAATGGCAAATAAAAGCTGTTGCAAGCAAAAAGCCCTGAAAATGTTAACGTCTATTCCTGTCTATGGGAGCCGATTTTTACGCCAAAGTTGGTCCTCGAATATTACATTTATTTAAAAAAAGTAACTACTCTAATACTTTTTTGAATAAAATTTAAATTTAACTTAAATAAGTACCTAAATAAAAATAAAATTTATTCAACATAATTATATTGTCGATGTCGTAGTTTTGTCAGGCAACGCTGAGGTAAGGCGCACGTATAGTAGGACTAGTAGGAGTGCTAATGAGTAGGTACTCATTCCATGGGATTATGGGAAGATTGTATTACCAAATACTTAATAACATTCTCAACCTTCCCATAATCCCATTGAATTGAAACCCAAATCAAATATTTAAGTTCCTAAATAGTGATTGTTTAATTTCATAACTTAAATAACGTTGTCACGTGGGAGCCAAAGGCAACGCTGCCGGAATGCCTGCAATACCTACGCAACTATGTAAATTATAACCATGACCACTGATTATCCCTTATAGGATATCAATATTATAAACATTTGCATGAAATTTATTATATTCACCATATTTTGTGAACAATCGTGTTTAAGATAGCATGTAAACGTAATCTGTATGTTAATAAACATTTTAAAATGGCCTTAAACTCGTATTGTAGGTACTTACGTTGTTTTTTACCACAATAAATATTTTTTTTATTATGGATATATAAGTACATCTCACACGGTGTATCCTGCCTGAATTATTGCCGAATATCATTTCACTGAATATTTATTTGGCCGAAAGTTATCTTCTTATAAAACCGTAATATTTTTGGGATGTGTGACCTACTTAGGATCGGCTTAGTATACGTATTGATTCATGACTATGCCCAATATCGTAGTGGATCAAAAAAAAATTGAGTTGAAACATTCAGCTAACTGTTTTTCGACGATTAATTAGTGAACACTCATGACATGAGGCATTAATGTGTAATAAATAAATTAAAATCAATTTTAAATGAAGGAGGATGTAAACAATCGCAATAAAACGATTCCGGCTCTTAAAACAATTTAAGCTGTTAAGTAAATATGCCTCAAGACACCTCAGGCATTTAATTCATGCAACAATTTGGATGGATCATTCTATCTTAAGCTTCATTAACATCCGTCAATTTGCTTTCCGCAATAATGCCTCAACACTAGCCATCTAGAAATTTCTACAGCCGCCAATGCAGTTATAGAGGGGTGCAGTTATAGACCGAACTCAAGTTCCAGTTTTATACTGAAACTTGGAGTTGTCTATAAGTCAATAACTACCACCCATAGATTGTTTAAGCTGATATCTCTTGAGGACAAATATAATCTGTCGATATCAGTGCTGTTTTTTAGCCTTATAACTTATTGGGTGGGCTTCTTTATAATAAGTAGTGTAGTACGCACAAGCAATTACCAGACAGCGTGTGAGCCCAGAGGTTATCGCGCGAATAAAGAGTAAACAGATCACCGCTCAGTTTGGCGCTGATACAACGGCCTCGGACTGCTTTAATTAAGTCTAGGGCTCACTTAAGCCAATTAGGAATAGCGTATGCCTCGTATCAGTGGCGATCATGAGAATCATAATCGCTGGCTTGTTTTTAAGTTTCTGAGTTAAGGTCGCCAGTCGCTTCGTACGAGTATGTGGCAAGAATTGTAAATTTTCGCTGTTTTTTTATTATTGGTTCTGCGGCAGCGAAACACTGTTCCTAAAGCAATGTTCAAGTTGGTTAAAACCTAAAATGTGTCATTATTCAATTAAAATTAGTGACTTGAACTCCCAAAATCACAACACAATCGCAAAGTGGCAAGCCCTTTATTGTCGCTAAATGACTCAATTTGTTAAGAAGCCATATCATTTAGTTAAATTAAATCAGTTACTGTGATTTTTTTTTAATTCGCCACGAACTTCGCGAGCCCCTTGAGAAAGGAAGTCGCCACCAGATACTATCACATTGACTCCTGGCAACAGGGTATGCTGGAGTAGATATTTTTGATATCATCGAGAGTTCAGCTACTTTTGTTCCTGTGGACGTCATTTAAGAGTACCTATAATGTCCCATTCTGTATGTACGCGGCGTTTGGGATAGTTTTGATGGTCTATTTAAAAAAATGGAACAAAACTTAAATTTTAAGCACAGGAGAGAAAACTATTCTGTTTGGACCCTATTAGATTCAGGCGTTACTTTGCGGAGGTCCATATCAACAAATTGAAACAAAATATCTTGCTACTCAGTGAAACTTGCCGCCGCTGGTGTTTCGCGGAGTAGTAAGGTAATTTGTGCCAATTTGCTACATTTAGAGGTGGTCTACTCCATATTGATAAATTCGAATAAATTGACAGATTTGTCTTGTGTTTATGTCAAATTACCTAATGCGTTAAAATAATTGTTTTACTTACTTACTTACATGGTACAGTTTCGCATACTTAGTGTATGCAAAATGTGGTTGCTGAATAAAGTTATCTATAAAATCATTATCTAACAATGACGCACAGAGAACAAGGTCAGTGGCACCACCAGATTAGATAAGTAATCCAATACGGTGATATTATGGTTTCCAGTCTTAAGCGGCCTTGGAAGAGATTTAACCAAGACATGTTTTATGTCTAGATTTTAATCGTAGTTATAAATTATAGTTAACTAGCAACCCGCCCTGGCTTCGTACAGGTACAATCGAGATCTAATTTACATTTAAACGTCCCGTAAGAAATTCTCTAACTGACAGTGAAAACCGTATCAAAATCCGTTGCGTAGTTTAGAAGGAGAATGCGGCCGAACATACACAATAAAAATTTAGGACAGACGGGTGCAGGGGCAAAGATGTGGGGATGCTTGCTAACGTCATACCGCTACTCGCCCTCCGGCTCGCAAGTTACTGAAAGTATACCCAGTATGAATCTGCCTACGGTAGTACGGAACCCTCCCGGATTTTATCATTATTGTTAAGATAGAAACCAGTTATTAATAGCGTCTCAATCGTTAATGCAAGTTAAATACGATACGTGCCCGAGACCCGGACCTCAATGTGTAAATATGCATAATATTGTTTGTGACTTAACTTCAATATCTATACATTTTACATCAATACATATTCTAAGAAATCACAGCTTTGCAAAAACTCAAGCGTCAACGCAAAAGTTAAATAAACGTAAAAATACGAATCCAAACAAAAGTCATCGATTCCAAAAACCCGTTCAAAGATAGTTATTCCCACATTAATTTATGCAGCTTAATTAAAGATTAAGCCTGCCTCTTGAATTTTCCCGTACTTTCTGTCCTTGTAACTGGTCCGAATTGAGGTGTTACCTGACGGAAATCCGCATTACGCGCTGAAATGGCAAGTTAATTGGCTTTAATTAATGGGACGGTATTTACAAGGCAGCGCGATGCGTGTTCCGGACAAATTGAATGCATTCAGTGCACCCAGCACGAATCTTCTCGATCGCGTTAACTCGCTACGCAACTCTGTGAGTCTCTCTCCTACTGTGCTAGTTAAAGTGAGACGCACTAAGTACGTAGCGAGTTTTTTAAGATATAAAAAACCTCCTTCTTCTTGGTGTTACGGGTGTCTATAGGCGGTGGTGATCACTTACCATCAGGAGACCCACTTGCACGTTTTCCTTCCTATTTTTTTTATAAAATAGGCAGCGCATGCGTCGACAACCCCGAGGTCTAAGATGAAATCCCTCTTGTGCCAGTAATTTCAGCGGCTGTCTTGCTATGCTCTTCATGGCGAAACACAACAGTGCAAACGCTGCTTTCGCGGTTGAATTTACGCGCAAGATGGTGGTAGCAATCCGGTCGGACCTTGTACAAGGTCACACCACCCGCGAGTTAATGCGGGTCGAGAAGATTCGTGCTGGTGCACTGATGTGATGCAGTTCAATTTGATAAATTTAGATTTCTTAAAAGCAGACATATAATTCATTTTGCTCTAAATAAAAAAAATCTATTTCGGAATTTTATAGCTAATACTCGTATCCCGATCAACTTTTTTAGCAATTTTGTTTTTAGTTTCGGCGTCTTCTTTACTTACTTCGTCCTATATATACTTATAAAATATATTACAAAATTGTAGTCAAGCAGAAGCTACAGAACGGGACTCGCATGGGATTAGAAGTTAGAGTGAAAGCAAAACCACAAGTTTATAATAACACTATTTTTTGCAATCGAATAAAAACCGGTGAAGATATTCAGTTTTAAATTTTTTAAATTTGTTGTTTCGTCAGAAGTGGCGGGGTTATTGAATATATGTATATTGCCCGTGACTGATATAATTATGATGATACCAACGTAAAATAATAAAAAGCGATAAAATAAACTCACCTTCTTGTGGTTGCCGTCATGATAACCTTTCATTGGAGCCCAAAAACTTGCCTCGTATCGCATTTCATCTCCAACCACCCTTTACTCTATTTTTTGTTATTTGATGCGATCATACAGTCTGTCCCCCCAAACAAACCACTTTTTTATGTATTTAAAAAACGCTCACCTATGCAGTAGGTATATTTTTATTACGTCTTAAATCTTTTACACGAGTCATCGAAGTAAAAGGTTTTAAAAATATGATGTCCAAGCCTTTTTAATACGTCCTCCGGGAGATTTACCAAATCTGTAACGTCTAAGGGCCTCCACTAAGTCGCGCGGCTGCACGGAGGGGGTGCGCGCCTATTGAAAAATAGTATGAGAGCCTCTGCTAACTCACGCGGGTGCTCGCTCATACTATTTTCCGATAGACGTGCACCTACCGTGCACCTCCTTGCATCCGCGCGACTTAGTGAAGGCCCCTAAAGAATAACATAGACATGTTAGGCGTAGTAAGTAAATCAAATTCTGATAAAATGTGAGCGAGAATGAGAACCCAGTTAATAATTAAATTTTAAATGATGGTAACACTAAAAATAGTACATCGAAATCAGTTTATTTTATTTTTATTTGGGTCCTATGGCGCCATACAGGCGCAGAAAGACACGCACGCAAACGAACAGATAATAGCTTCCAATAGACAACACACCGCTTTTCCAGCTCTTTTATTCGGCTTTAAAAACTTCTATTATAAACTACGCAATAGGTATCTGCCATGTACAGCATCATCATCATTTAAAGTCCTCTTTTTAACTTCCGAAACAACACAGTGTTATAAGCTTGAAACCCCTTTCTGGCTGTCTGTCCATCTCTCAGTCTGGTGGCCCCCTGGCCTCGAAGCTCTTGATGCTATGAACCGATTTCGACATGTTTTTTTATTTGATTAGCTGGTTAACGAATTGGTTCATAGCCAAGCTTGGTGGCACTGGCACGTGTTATCGGTTTTCAAGATATTTAACTTTTTAAATGTGTCGGAGGTGAATTCACAGTTATTACTTTGACTGAGTCTGACTTCTATATGGCATTTATTAATTGCTCACCGTCGTCATGAAACTTTAATTTATTAGTATATATTAGATCGCAGACGCTCTACAATCTAACAAACCACAATATGGCTCCAGAAAGAAAGTGAACTAACGGCATACGACGCACGTGGGCCGTCCTGTCGGCTGTCTCTGATTCGGGCCGTTTTTGTCAGAACGCAATAAGAGTTAATATGTATAGAGAGTTAACTCTTTTGAAGACGCTTGAATGCTCATAGAGGCATCTAGAAAGACCGTCGGCAGATTGTACGCCACGCTCACCTGTTTACATTTCGTTAAATTAAGTTTTTTAGTCATTTACTGTGTTGGTTATTCCTATTGTAAGATGCTAAAGTGATTGCTTACAATGATTCTCAGTCTGCAAGATATGCAAAGTTAGTGACGAACATATCCATTGAATCCTGAAACTTTAGACCGCGTGGATGTCTTGCAGAGTACTGGGAAAATCCATTGCAGTCGCTCAAACTTTGTATTTCTCTGTGAATGTTTTCTTCATTATTTTTTTACAATAAAGAATTTACATACATAAATGCAAACCGATGAAGCAGCCTAGACTGTATCTGACTATTTTGCGGTGTCAGCAGCTTGAGTAGAGGATTCATCCTTTTTTATGACGGGTAGCGGTCGTTCATAATTAGTTATGATCTTCTATGGGATGGGAGTTTTTTTAACCTCTACACATTTTTATTCTTACAACACCACACAACGCCTTTTGTGCGCTTTATCAAAACACGCCCGTGTGGTCCCGCGCCGATAAAACAGCCTACGTAACAAACCGCAATGTTGCGAACCCGCCAATAATATTCACATAACTCGTGATTTTATTACACGTGGACATTTAAAATTTAAAAGTATTTCAGAACATAAAAGTTGGTGTCGCGTGAGAAATTGGAACATGTTCGATGGTTATAAAGTTGATGCGAAAAATATGGCGAAAGGATTTAGCTTTGTTACGTACTGTAACTGAGTTTAAGAAGTTCACGGATTCTGCAGGATACTGGTCTTTATAAATGCAGTACCTATTTGTGGGTTTCTGCAGTTTATCTGACATCATGAGCTTACAAATACGTAGAATAGAAAAATTATTGTCTGAGTAGTAGGTCCGGGTGTAAGAAACTCTTCAAGATCAGCCAATCGAATCGGCCCCGCGCACCTTGGCTGCCACATTGCCAACACTATTACACTTTACGCTATTTTTATTATACTCATATACAAAAAAACTAACCGCGAAAGAAAAAAGTGAACCGCAATGACTTTAAAAACTGTGCTAGCTAAAAGGACCGATCTGTTTTTTCTGTAGATATTATTTACATAATAAACTTCTATTAACTGTAATTATTTAAGATTTTTTCGTTTTACCAACTTTGGAGATAAGAGATTTTTTTCTGATTACTCTTTCATTATCAACATAGCCCTGACCCCTGACTACACATACTTCTACATACTACGGCACTTATATGGCGTCACAAATACATGCTTCTGTTTAAAACTACATACTATATGCTTAGTTCACGCTTTCACGATATGAATATCCCTAGCGGATAAATATTTCAGAACTAAAGGATAAATAAATAAATGTCAAAAAAGTAGCCTTTGTCCCAAATCCACTAATACTGCTTTAGTCACGCTATAGTTATTTCGGAATTCGGTTAAAAGCATCGTAAACAGCTAAATACGCAGCAAATAGAGGATGTGGCCACATTTGAGTGATTGTTGCTTTGTTGTGACTGTTCAATTGTGTTGCAAACGTACCTGCGTATCTCAATACACGGGGCCTTGTCATTTACAATCACCACGAAGAGCGATCTTCAACCCGAATGCATAGTAAAACGTTTAAACATTTGCGCGGCGATTAACAATAATTACAAAAACAATTTATTGTTTAACTGACAAGGACACGCGTACCTAATGGTTCCACAATTACTTGTGATCGGTCGAAGTTGGGTATGATCCTTTGAAGTTCAAGGCTGTATAAAATACGAGTACTTAACTAAACGATGTAGCATGGTTCTAGCTTTAGCCTTCTAATAAAAGGCCTAGTTTTTTTTCGTAATTTTCTACACCCAATCGTGTGGCTAGTACGGATGTGGAAATGAGACAAAAACTGCTGTTTTTTTACACAATTACGGCTAGAAGTTACCAAAACACAAGTCGGTTTACCGGAGGCTTTACAATAGTAGTCGATCATTCAGTAAGTTAGTAAGAATTTAAAATATCTGTAGAGTTCAAAACATATCTTGTAAAACAGGAAGAAATCAGAAGTAAACGTGGTTTATTGCCGCTAACATAGGAAGAATTAAAATAAATGATCTAAGTAAAAGAATAAACTATAGTGCATTAAGTGTAGGTACAAAAGTCTCAGGTGACTCCTACCTAAACCGAAAACACTGTGAAAACATGTTTCTAGAAATTGCTCAAGATGATTTAATAACAAATTGCTTGTTGCCACCTTTTTGAGATATGCCTTCTAAACATATAAAGGGCATGTATTATAATTATTATAAAATCGCAATTATGCAAACAACGATCTGAGTCATACCAGTTAACGGGTAGGTAAGAAACACTCTTGTTTACGTTTAAAGTACACAGCTGCGTGATTGCAGATCTCATAAGAGGAGCTTGCCCGTCTAGTTATCTTATCGAATGTGTAAACTGTATTTTATTATGAGCCTACTAGGAACTGTGAGTATGGTGAAGTGAGCTCATCTGCATCGCATTTGAGCTAGGTTGCTATCTACCTATTGCGCTAGCGATGAAGGATCAAGTCACGCGTTAACGTTTAAATGCAATTGTTTTATTCGTTGTTAACTAGCGACCCACCCCGATTTCGCACGGCAGTGGTACAATCGGGACGTTATATGCATAAATCCTTCTGTAAAAAATTATCTAAATGACAGTGAAAACCATATCAAAATCCGTTGCGTGGTTTAGAAGGAGAAGGCGGCCGAAGACACACAATAAGGATTTAGGACAGACAGGAACGGATAGCGACTCTACTTCATACTATGTAAAGATCAAGAAAAGATAAAGATCAAGGTGTGTGCATGTTCGTTGCAGTTTGCAGTGGCCTGAATGCCCAAGTTT
The DNA here is from genome assembly GCA_963691745.1 of Ditula angustiorana. Classification (NCBI taxonomy): domain Eukaryota; kingdom Metazoa; phylum Arthropoda; class Insecta; order Lepidoptera; family Tortricidae; genus Ditula; species Ditula angustiorana. The sequence continues at coordinate 5,679,195 of OY829490.1, read as the reverse complement.
AGCTTACATATAGATGATCGTCCCTTTTTGTCCAACTGCCACCAGAACGGAGGGTTATTGTGACAGTAGTTAGACAGAGCCGCAGAAGAGACTAAATTCAAGTTGGGCTGCCATGATAGGGTCACAGATGGTTTAGCACGTGTGTTATGTTACATATTTACGTTAAGTACCTACTTTATAATGATTGTGATGTCTAATGTACCTACTACATTTGTTTGTATTGTGTTGAGTAGTCTTAAATGAACGATATTTTTTATTTCTTACTTTTTCTTTATTATTTTTGGTATTACAGCTAGGACGCTTCTTCTTAAGTTGATCGCGTGCATAGGATGGACACTAAGTATAAGCATGGACATTTTAAACTTTTTTCACCATTGGTTGACAATCATTACTCTAAGATTGACAGAATGGCACAAAACCAACGACATCTATGCACTTACTAGACCGTCACTATGTTCCACACAGCTGCAGTTCCAGCACCCCACCTTACTAGCTCTGTCTCGTTTTTACTTGCGGTAGACACCATAACGTCGTGCGTCCCGTAACATGCGTTGGTGGACGTACGAGGATCACGGTCATTGTTCTAATGTAGATACTATTCTGTGGCTGCAGTGGCTGAGATGTTGATGATGACTATTCTAGTGTACCCTAAAATATGTACCCCTTAATCGCTCGAAACTCAGTGTGTTAGAGTGGTAATTCGATTTGGTTTGCTTACAGGATAATAAACTGCAATTTATAAAACTGGAACTATAGGTAAAGCCGCCAGCGTCCAAGCTTGTCCACCTTTTATGGTAAGAACGAAGTTTCAAGTTAGTGCCTGGCCTTGACACTAAAGTTTCTGACCGAATAGAAAGGATGCCATATAAAATTTATGACATGATAAAAAAAAACTCTTTTATTTGTATGTATTATGTGGTCCTAACCTAACATGACCGGCTCAGGTTTAATTTATCCCTCCCTACGATTTTGTCAATGTTAGTGTTATAAGAAAGACACACGTAGAAATAAACTCAGATGGATAAACTTAACTTGGCCGGTCATGTTAGGCCAAATGTACAACTTGAAAGCTTTGTTTCGCAAAATGTATTGTAATATGTTAAGAATTATCTAACTTTCGATAGCGCTCTCATCATACTACGTTATAGCAACAGTCAGCCCTAAAGGTAGAAGAAGCTAGTTGAACAAGTGAAGCGGTCTTACAGATCGACACTACGCTCTATGCTCTCTTGACAATATAGTCGTGTGAGATCTTTTTGACTGCTGACTGAATATAACTTGTATACTTACTCGTTTTTTCAGTGGCGTAGCGTATATTTCACTTTAGTAAAGTTGGAATTAGTAACGCTGCAGTATGAGGGTTACTATTAAAAATTGACGTCTGTATTGATAAAACATTTTTTTCTATATAAAATAGGAATGCAAACGAGCAACGCGTGACGCCACGCCACTGATATTTATGTATAGTCGACCAAGTAATTGCTTGACCACTTTTGAACCTTACCCCTCTATATTACGGTCGAAAAGTGGTCAAGCAATTTCTTGGTCGACTATACTCGTATGATGGCTATCCTATTTTACTCAGTTCTTAAAGAATATTTAAGTATAAGTGCCGGCACAGATGGTACAGTCAAGGTTATTAAAATAAATACTTTTTCACCTTACTCGAAAAACAATGGAGTGAAGAGAAAATCGTACATATATTTATCACCTTTGACTGTACCTAATTGCATTGCACACTTAGTACAAAAGTACCATACCAACGTATTGTACATAGCGCAGCATTTTGGATGATCAACGAGGCGAGGGCTTGAAAAGGGACATTTTCTGATTTTTTTATGACATAAAATTAATATCGGAGTTCACGATTTTAGGAGCAGAATCATGAATCTAAGGCCTTTCGAATTTTCATTTGTCTTCATTTGTCTACAAATTTTTAAATCGGTCTCAATTCTCCTTATAATTTAGCTGCCAATTCGCTATCAGACATTTTTAATTGGAGCAGATCTAATGTTTAACTTAAATAAGCCAGATTTATTGTCATAGGCAGTAAAGTAATTAGAGACGTTAGCAGACGCGCAGTTAATGATTTTATCAAGGATGACGAGTAACCCAATTTTATTTATAGTTTTATCATACTGGCGTAGGTGGTTAAATTATGACTGCATGGTTGTTACGTTATCTTCCTTTATCTGAGTGATAAAGTGACGATAACAGACTTAGTACAATAACATCATATATTTAACTTATCACGTAATGATTTACTGCAATTCGTAAGACGTTTTCAGGTGATTTTTTGAACCGGACCCGCGCTAGAGCTGCATCAAAAAGCTTTTATGCTTTTGCTAATTCTTGAGTGCATGTCAGTGTAGTTTAAGTTAGCGTTATCTATTTGGTGAGTCTTCACGGTTTGGTGACTGTATTAAGTGTAATTAATTAGTTATTAGATTAGTGTTTCAGGAGTGCTATTTTTGAATCTCACCGAGTGACTAGAGCTCACCAAAGTGACCGAATCTCTATGAAAAACGGCTATTTTGGTGAGCTTTAGTTACTTGGTGAGATTCAAATGCAGTTTTTGAATCACACCAGGTGACTAAAGCTCACCAAAATGGCCGCATTTCTATGAAAAACAGCCATTTTGGCGAGCTTTAGTCACCCGGTGAGATTCAAAAATCGCACTCCTGTTGGTTTCCGATTGCCGCTAAAGCAAAGCCGAGCAAGCATACGCCGAGCGAGCGAACAGCATGCGCGGCTTAGCATTGCTACCTTTAGCGTAGCAATGCAAGACAGAGCAAAAATCTAAAAATAACTAGTTTGGCTTGAGTTGCTCTTATAAAAACTTCAAGTATGTTTATGACTAGCTATTTGGTTTTTTATCTATCTAGCTATCCTCTATTGCATCTGGCTAGTCACTATTGAACTTTAGTCTCGGTACCATGGGGTGCCCGAGATCAAAGGCATACAAAGTCAAACAAGGTTCGACGGTTTCCGAGATACGCTCGCATGGCAGACGGACTTTCTCCGCTTATTAGTTGCAGGAACACATTAAAACGCTCGGTTTGTAAACAAAAGGTTTATTACGCTAACATAACTACGTGGTTTGTTCTGGTAACGACTATCTTTAAAAATATATGACGATAGTTTAAATATAAAGCAGGACAAATTTAGAGGAACGATGAAGTATAAGTCGCGCGAGTTTATTGCAGAATTTTTGTATGCAATTTAATTATTTTTTAATTTTAAGATTTAGACGCATCCTAAAAAACTCTGCAATCAACTCTTGCGCATCGAAGCATTTTCATTAAAAGACACGTTCCAGGCAAAGAGCAGGTTTTGAATTTGTCCCCGTTTAAGTAGCTTCAGGGAGCATGAGTAATTACTAAATTAAAAGATAACGGCATTTGAATGATACCGCCAGCGTCAATTAAATAAAAAGTTTGTTTTTGTTGCTTATTATGACTAAATTGACAAAAAAAAACTAGCTTGAAGCTGAACAAGTGTCAATAATTTTTTTTAATACAGCATCTGTATTGTGGCACTACATACATGTGGCCTGTGTAGATTCCGCCAGCTAAACGACGTTATTTTTCACTTACGGTTTTTAGAATTAGAATATACCTAGCTAATATTTTCTTATGATTTCGCGATTTAGTGACTTTGAAATACTGCATGGCTCTTAAAAATATTTTTTTTGAAAGCTTTCAAAGAAAAAAAATACAGTGCCTAAAATTATATCTTTTTCTAACCAGAAAATAAATAAGATAGACTGGAAAAATAAAATGTAAATTCTATGCCCGACCAGACCAGCAGTTGAAACTTTACTCAGCAACCGACAACTAACTTTCTTATTTATTATTTAAGAGGAAATAAATTTTAAACGTAAGAACCTATTACCATTTGCAATAAAACTTATGTTTATGAGGCGAAACTAGAATAGACCAACCTGACAGTAACAGTACTAAGAAACAAAGTTGTGAAGTAACAATACAATTACGGGGGCAATTTACTTTACATTTTTGAATAAACTTTATTGCCCGTCATCAGTGGAATAATTCCGTATCATCATAATCATCAAACGGATCTTCCGTTGGCGTTTGGGGAAATACGTAAGCTATTTGAAATTAAATTACAAATTACGAAACGTTCCACTTCTGACGCAACGCAGCCGTGTGAACTTTCATTTGTTTTCCATAAAAATACTAAGGGAGCATAAACGCATTTGCTGCCGGCAATGCATATAATATATGCGTTTTAGGTGCTAGACTTGTCAAAATCGACTTCGATTTATGTATATCAATTTAGTTACAGATATGAAATCCCAAGTATCGAAAAGGTATAAAAGTCGTTATCTTTTCTGACCTTTTGTTCGAAGTAAAGCATCTGTACTTGTACTATTATTATTTATTCTGTGCCGCTAATCTGTCACAATTTTGCAGTAATTTGAACGCTCAGGTGCGTTCACGGCACCTAGCGAAAGGTTTTAAAACAATGTCGGCACTGAATTCTTTAAAAGCATTCAGCTGTTCAGAGTGCAGTAGTTTATGTTTATAAAATAGCTAAGCATGTTTAAGATATTTCACTGTTTATTAACTTAGTTTGCGTTACATCATGCATAGTTAACTGATGGCAGAGCGGTGGTAACAAATTTTTAATAAGTGTAACCGGGGATAGTGTTCGTGCTTGTGGCGTTCAAAGGAAGTAGAAAGGGATTTAATCAAACCTAAATAAATTTATTTTTCATTAGATACCTATTTCAAAGTAAATGCAGGCACACTTCGCGAAGCTACAAGTCGTCCAGCAAACCTCGGTACTGAGGCCGCGACAATTGAATTGCCGCGGGTGTGAATGAATACGAGCTATACGATAAACAGATAAGCAATAGGACGCTTCTTTACACCTAAACGCCGTTTTTGTTCGAAGAACTTCTGTATTTACTTGTATACTTAGCCGATTAAGTACCTATTGCAAAGCTACTTTTGGACCTTATCCTCTCATAATACGATTGAAAAGTATTTAACCAATTTCTTGGTCAACTATACTTAATTTTGATTGGGATTAGACGAACAGTAAGCACTACGAATGTCAGAAAATTTGTAAACTACAGTCGGTATCTTTGCTGTATATGTACCTTCCGAATATTGTAGTACTTATAGTTACAGATTCACATGTCAGAATTTGTTTTCCATGTCCCCCGAGGACACAACTTAATTAATAATTTACGACTCGAGCCGCATACTTTCATTTCAATTATTAAGTCGCGCCGTCGTCACCAAAAACAATAATCGCCACAGCGTGATTTCATTCAATTTACTGCACAGGGCTTTGGTTATTAATTCACCAATTTAACAAGCTATAGCCGAGTTTATAGTTTGAGTTATCCCGTGAAACGATTATTAAATATCATATTTAATATGGAGCCGCGCCGGGGACCGCTTGCTTGATATGGCGAAGTTGCCACTTTCTATCACAGGCACCAGTTTAACTCGAACCACGGTGACTATCGGCACTACGTAAAGTTCAAGCAAATCTGACATCGGTTTTAACTCGTGGAGCCGCTACAATGGATCAAGTTATACTGGCGTTACGGAAGTTTCACCTCGCTTCTGTTTGCCTGGGGCACGAATTTTATTGCTCGTAGGTGTTTTTGACGATTAAAATTCACTGCCTTTGTAATTTGAGCGAGTGCTAACGTATTTATTGACGCATTATTACGTGATATGTGGTAGTGGTAGACGAAATGCTAATCAAATTCAGAAAATTTTAATTGAAAAATGAGGAAAACGGGCATGTTGGTCACCTGATGGAAAGTAATCACCGCCGCTCATGGAAACCAGCAAACCAGAGAGTAGATATTAATTTTATTATCTAGAATCATTCTCTCTGAATCGACAATGGGTCAGGATTCGATATCACCTCCCGGCACTCTGATAATATGATTGACATTGATTTAAATACATCGGAACATCGAAATAGATTGGTCTCTGATATCTTAAACATCTATTTTGATTGATAATTGCTCCTAACAGTCACAAACCGTCAGTCAACTTTCTCGAGATCACAATAGACATTTATCGCAGTTGCGCAATCAAACCAATCTATTCGACATAACAATTTAAGTACACACAACTTTGCCACCGGATCATTAAATTCTTAAATTGTGTGGCGTTATTGTGGCAATAAGAAATAACAACAGCGGTCGATAACGACGGCACAATACAGACGGAACGATCGCGAGAATTGGTCAATTTGAGAAATGCACGCACGAGCGCACGACTCTGACACAAGACAGTGCACTCGACCACAAAAGTCTTAGTACCTTTTTTATGAAAAAGGGAGGAAAACAATCAGGCGGGTCACCTGATGGAAAGTGATCGCCGCCGCCCATAGCAACCAGCGGTCCCAAGAGAATCGCTATATAAGTATGTAAGTATGTATTTGTTTGTATTCGTATATACTATTATATGCATAATTATATTATACTCTGTGTATTATATTGTATTGCACTACCTACAACGATTTCTGTTTTGCCTAAAGGTTGACTGGTAGAGAATCCCTTAAGGCATTAAGTCCGCCTTTTGTACATTTAAATGTATTTTTTTTGTGCAATAAGATTAAATAAATAAATAAATCGCTGATCCGTTGCCGCCCTACAGGTTTCCTCCCCCGTGGACCTCCGGATCTCTCAGGCTCGCAGCCACCGTACGAAACGCACCTTCCTGTCCACTTAAGTACCACTTTCTGGGGTGCCGTAGTTAACAAGGAACCCTTATAGTTTCGCCATGTCTGTCCGTCCGTCCGTAATTTACTCGCAGACTCTATTATATGTACTGCGAGCTCTTACATGCTGTATTATAGGAGACCCGACAACAAACTTAAAAAAATTGATTCCTCCCCTACAAGGAAAGTAAGAAATATATTTTTCTATTTGCATATATACCTACCCCTAAGTGTAAGGTACCGTTAAAAAATCTGGAACTATTTTACGAAATAAATACCAAGGTTTGAAAAAATCATTTTTGTTCAGCGAATGTAGAGTATCTCAAGCTGTACAATAAACTATGGCTATATGATTAAAAAATAACATTATGCTAGGTACAGTCGACAAAATCATACCTACACTGACCCACCATGGAAATATGTCAATTGACTTTATAAATCTAATCGTAAGAAGTCGCTTTACTATTTTGCTCATAATATGAATTTGACATGGTTCTAGGTGATCAGGATTATATTTTGTTGATTGTACATTGTGCTTATTAACATTACTAATTAGTGTATCAAATAACCATGATAAAAATGATTATGAATAATTAGCACACCATGCCAGTACGATAAATGTTTGCGGGGAATTCCCAGCCAAAAATGTTAGCAAAATTCCCAGAACAAAAAAGTATAGGTACTTACCTACAAGCTTGTTTTGTATGGTTTAAAAAAAATAACAGATGTCGATAAGGCTAGAGATACGTTGACAGAAGTTAAGTTTTTTTTAAATTCTGATATATCCAATTTTATCTTTCTGTTCCTTCTTTGTTAGTCTTTCTTCCTTTGTAGTGAAGCATCTCGCTAGCATTTTTATTTAAAAGTTATTGCCCGTTTATTCATTTTCTAAATACTTATTATATCTTATGATCGTTCTCTAATCGCGTGGTTTTACTATCACAATTAAAATATATCTAACGTTTATTAAAAATAAACATTTTGTTCCTTTGGTTTTCTATGCAAAATAAAATGCAAAAATGTGATGCAGTTGTGATAAAAAGTATTAAGTATGTTTTGTTACATTAGCTATCGATTGTAAAACAATGTGATAAAAAAAAAAGTTTCGAAGAATATCGGAAAATATCAAAGACCTTTCCTAATTACCTTAAAATCACTTATAAGTTCCCTTATAATATCAAAACGTAATAAATGCCTGCTTTCTTTGACGTATTTCAAACTAAGTAATTTTCTTTAAACTATATATTAACAGTAGTATTAGATATGGGAATGCGGGTAGAACTGTGGAACCATTCCCCTTAAAACCATTTTGTTGCGAGCGTACTTCGACATTCTAAATATACAGTTGAGGAATATAAAGCTCCGTCACTTTTGCACACTATTGCAGTGTGATAAGGCACAAAAGTGACAGACCTGAACATTCTCCGACTGTACTATATTGTTTCCGTATTGGTCCAGTACAGAGCAAACGTACCGTAATATTGCATCCGCTTGATAATCGATAGGTAATTGAGACAATAGGCAATAACTTTATATTTTACGCCGCCATTTTATTGCATTGTACCTATTTATCGGACCCTGAAAGCTCGAGAAGTGCGATAATACCTTTGACCGTGTAGACGCGTAGCGCTGGGTTTTGAGGTTTCAAAAATACTAATGTTAGCTTTTTTTCGTATATAGTTTCTTGACCATTTACTTAACCTAACACATGAGTTTGTGTCAGTTTAGGGTTGTGCATAAGTAGTAATTCAGGTTTTTGTCTTTTCTAACAATATCGGATGAAAAGAAAATTAGAGATGAAAATTTTACTTTCATGATGATGACGAAGTTGTAACCGATGTACATGAGCCTTTTGTGTCATCTCTGTCAATGGAAATACAGTTATTTAGCCACTACCTAAGATGTCGCCTTAGTAGCTCTAAAAGAATATTACAATTGGTCAAATAAGTGTTAGATGTTTTAGGTCAATAATATCTGTTGTACAAAGTATTCTGTGTCGAATTCACCCATGGTATTTCTAGCTACTTATTTTTTTTTGTAAAACACCCTGTAAAAGTCACAAAAGAAAATTCAAGTTATTAGAGTTTATGTCTTTATTATTATTACGGTGTAACGAAACACTATTCACAATTTGTGTCGTTTTTATTCATGAAATCTTATTATTAAGATACAGTTGAAAGACGAAAACTTTTTAGCGCGAAGGACGGAGAAAGCATACACGCGCGGGGAACTGGGGGCGGGGTGCGGCGAGGCCGCGTGCCTGCTGTTTGTTTACATTCGATTGCGAGTCGCGACAAGTGCGAAGTGCAATGTGGCCGCGTTGTGAATTAAATATGAAGCTGCGAAATACTAAAATGGAAGTTGAAAGTAATAAATGTGTTGTATGTGGGCTCATACTGGACGTAAATATTGTGATCGTTAAAGAAAAGGAATATTAAAGTTCATTGACTCGAGCGTTGCTAGCGATGACGGAAAAGTAGACTGTTTTAAGGACCGTGCCGAAATTTTAACTACTTAAGTTCGCTTTACAAATGAGACTGATTAACGACACTTTATAATAAATAATTAAAAATTAAAGTATTAGGTTACAAATAATATTATTACAAATTGTTACAAGTACAAGGTATTACAAATAATAATCTCCTAAGGCTGATACAAATTTATACCTATATTACTAATCAGGTAGGTATCTTATTCAAATATTAAGTTGCTTTTTATTAATAAATCTATTAAAGCTGGTAAAAAATTGTACATTAGTAGTTAAGAATATAAAAATAATGAAAATGATTGTAATGTCAAATTTATTGGCATAAATAGTGAAGATATTAAAATATGTGATACACGACATATTAAGATTATGTATAATTATGTAAATATTAATAGTTTATGAAAATGCCCTAAAACTTTATAGGTGTTATAATAATGGTATACTGTGATTTAGTTCTTAAAAGTTTTTTGACATTGTCATAGATAGTATGTGATTGTTTTGTGTAATTTAAAAGTAGTGTTCAAGACTAAAAGTGATTTTAGAAGAAATTATTAGCAATGACGGCCTCTAATTTTTATGATCATTACCGACAAGTATGAACACAAAGAATAAGTGTATCAATGTCTGACTTTCAAAATTCAGAAAAAAATGGGAATGAAAGTGATCCCATAAAAAACTACAATTATGACAATTAACAATTATTACGGCGACGGCGACGGTGGTAAAATTATATTTTGTGTAAAAGAATTGAAGTGTTTGTAACACGGACCTAAAAAAAATTTCTTATGTAACAACAAATTATAACTTTTAAGGCTTACGATTATTTTGTGCTTTATATATTATTATAAAAATAAAAATATTGTATTATGATCCACAAATTGTTTTTACCTCTTACCACTGTTAATACCTTGAAAACAACGATTGGCACATTTAAGCCTTTGTTCCCAACGAGTCACAACCTCAACTGTCACACTGTGACTCGTTGGAAATATTTTTGCAAAAAAAATCCCAACCAGTCACACTGTTACTAGATGGGACAGTATTTGATATTTATTCTCAACGAGTCACACCCACTGTGACTCGTTGGGAATACTTTTTGCTACAAAAAATCCCAACCAGTCACACTGTTACTAGATGGGTCATTTTTTATATTTGTTCCCAACGAGTCACACCCGCAAGTGTCACGTTGTGACTCGTTGGGAACAATTCTTGCTGTAAAAATCCCAACCACGCTGTTACTAGATGGGTTAATATTTCATATTTGTTCCCAACGAGTCACAGCCGCAACTGTCACACTGTAACTATAGAAAGGTATCTTAGTATCGAATTTCCAATCAATTATCACTGTTATTCGATCAGACAGTTAATTTTATTTGTTTCTAACAATCATATAAGTTTGGTGATGAAATAAGACTGAAATGACAGTACTCACCTAACATAACCTATTTTCCTAGCAGCAATTCCTTTCTAACCTAACCTACTTTTTGTAGGAGTCGCAGTTCTAACCCAACCTAACCTAATTTTCTGGTAGCAATTTATTTCTGTTGGGATCGCAGTTCTAACCTAACCTAACCTACTTTACTGGTAGCAGTTCGTATCTGTTGGGGACGCGGTTCAAACCTAACCTTACCTACTTTTCTGGTAGTAGTTCGTTTCTGTTGGTGATGCGGTTCAAACCTAACCTAACGTACTTTTCTGGTAACAGTTCGTCGTTGTTTGATTTGTCTTTTCATAGTCTACTATTAGGTAATGATTTGAATCGAAATTATTTATTTTTTAATTTTTTCGATTCGACCGCTGACTTTTTTGTTTTTATTTTCATTAATATATCATGCAAGAAAATGACACAAATTCACAGTGTCGATCTTTTATGCATTTATGATATTGGATATGTAAACTCTAATAATTGTAATATTCTTTTTAAGTATTTATAGCTTGGAGAAGCAAAAAAATCTGAAATATTAAAAGTTCGTGTTTTAATTTGGCACAAATTTATTTAATAGAGATATTTAAGTGACCTGAGGTATATGGTACTAGTTTTTGGAATTGTAATTTTTTTTTGTCGAAGTTTTTAATGTACTGACCCCAAGTCAGTTTTCGCTGGACGAAGATGACACAAACTAGGTTTGTACACTAGACAGGCTATTTAAAATACAAAACCATTAAATCTTTGAACTCTAAATCAATTTTGTCAGTTTTGATTTGAATTGTTTATATCCACTACAAATAATCAAATTTCTAAAAATGCACAACCGGAATGTGACACAAAAACGCAAATATATTTTGTTTATATGCAAATGTATCCACAGGCAAGATTTTATCAAACATTAGAATTCTTGAAGGTTTTGCCCTCAAAATAATTCAGCGCTACGGGTCTACGTGGCAAAGTTCCGTATCCGGTTTACAGTTAATCGGAGTAGTTGAGATAATTTTTTGATGACAAGTGCAAAATGGATGGCTATCTATTCATTTTTTTATTATATATGTTTCTAACCCGTTAACGTGTACGACAAGGTTTTTTATATACCTGATGGTTAGGAATCACCACCGCCCATAGTCAACCACAAAAACAAGAAGACTGCAGATGCGTTGCCAACTTAGAAGGCTAAGATGGAATACCTCTTGTGTCAGTTATTGCATGCACAAGAACACGGTATTTGCCTAATCTTAAGGATGTGTGTTTTTATGTCTGCGATAAAACCTAGTGTGTTAATGGAAGTCTTTGTGTGTTAGGTTATTAGGTACCAATGTGTTGCTAATGCAGAGTAACGTATATTCTTGTGCTGTGCCACCCATATTGATCTGCTGGCATTATAAAAATCAATGCCTGGAATTCTAGTAAAAAAGGAAAACATGAAGATATTTTTGTACACCCTATGCGTATTGACATAAGTCTAACTTTTTTGTGTGAAAAAGACCCAAGAAAACGGCTCAGGTCGTTTTGTTTTTGATGTTTCATCAAGCCCTATTGAAATAGAACACGCTTGTAAAGATGTCTAAACGAGATATACTTTTTAAGGTAAAACATATAATGTTTATTAATAGTATCCAAGATTTACAACTTTCTTTTCAAAGATTCATCTTAATCCGTTCATTAATCACCATAAATAAAATATGTAAAAAGGTTATTTATGGTTCCGACTATCTATTTGGCGATCGTAAATCAACCTCGGCGCCTGCCGGCCGGGATTTAGAAGGCAAACAGTGAACTAATAATGTCCACACCTACTGATGCATTAATTTGCTTGATTATTTCAGTCGGATTGTTGCATTATAAATGAGCATTTCGCATGATCGGGGCCGACTTTTGGCTAATGGCGATGAATCGTTGGAAGCTGAGCTTACGTCCTCCCACGATTTAGAAAGTAATAAGTAGCTAATTAAGATTAGATTCGTATCTCCTCGTAAATTGTTGGTGCAACTGGCCGTAACTGGATGTTTCTAGGCATGTGTATGAGTAGGTCCTTCGTTTTTGACTCGATTTTGTTTCGTGGTAATAATTTATTAGGGTCGAAATCTAAAACATTGTACATGACTCTTTTATCTCTATGAAAATTAAAGTATTTGCCTAATCTTAAGATATAGGCTATTAATTAACCCCCTATTCATAAGAAAATATCTATTTTTATAACAAATAAAATGTTTGTTCCTTTCATTAGAGGGCAAACGTCACAATAACAGATTAAGACATAACAAATGTTAACTAACGTAGGTTTACGCAGCGTATATGAATAACAGGGTTAGTGGTTAGTAAATTCCAAAAAAGAACAAAAGCAGGACCTGAACAAGCAAGTACGTACCTCAGAACTCCATACCCCTGAAATAATGAACAGATTCAGGCGAAAGTTTGCGGAGGCCCATATCAACAAACTGGAACAAATTACCTTTCTGCTCCGCGAGCTCTGCTGCATCCTCCTCCGCTTCTACATGAAACGACATATACCACACAGACACAACTATAAACCATCACAATAATAATAGTTCAATATATTATTTTAAATTGGTAATTTGTTCCATACCCCAGTATACATAATATCTAGGTGTTATCGAGACACAGGTTGTTGGCCAGGCAGTAACTGCTACCGGCAGTTTAATTTCACATAAATTTCACATATAGCTCGAAATGCTCCCATTTCGCATATCAACTGCAGTTTGCCTTGTTAATTGACGCACGCCGCGGCGCAACTTGGTCAGCTACTCACAAAGCATGAGCAAATGATATGGATTTCTATAGTTTTATTTTATTTTGATCATACAAAAGCCGCGAAAAGCATAAGAGCCGCTCTTCATTAGAACAACATGTAATACCTATTGTACGAGTACATGCATTATCATGTACTCGTACAATAGGTATTGGTACATATCGGCTCTACATGAAGGAATAAAGCGAACAGTCCTGAATGCGTATGGAATGCGCATTTCAACTATATAATTTAGTTTAAAAAAGATACACGCTAAAAAAAAAGCGACTTATTGTTTCAGTGCTTCCATTAAAACCTTGCCAATCAAAAGAAAATAATCGATTCCCAAACTCTTCCTTGTGCCACCCTTAACATAAATCGGTTTCTAATACTACTGAAAAGTTAAACCGTTTATTTAGGATTTTTTTTTTCACTTTTATGTTGTCAGTCTTTATGACTTAAATATAAAAAAATGGTATAATATGAAAATCAATATCAAACAACATTCTTTCGGTGCAAGAGTCTTTTATACTAGAGTTACCAATGCCTTAACATGACCGGCCCAGGTTTAATTTATGACACCCTGGGTCCCTGTTAAACTAGTGTTATAAGAAAGGGACGCACATAGAGATAAACTGAACTTGGTCGGTCATGTTAGGGCCAGATAGATAGAGAGGAGAAGTGGAGTGATCAATCAAACTAATAATTAAATAGTAAAAGACAACAAAACCATACATACTCGTATGTGTATTACGTACGTTACGTTACGTTGTTGACTTCATAATAACATAAAATATTTATTACAATTAATTATTATTGGCATTTGATTAGGAATAGGTAGGTTATTTGAATAGGCTTTAATTGACATGGTTTTAAAATAATGTGTATTGATAATAAAATATTACTTAATTGTATAAATGTATTAATTTTGAAATTTATTACGTATGTGCTTTTATTCAATAAAATATTTTGGCTTTGATATTGACTTTATAATATATTAATGTCAATATGAATGAACAGTAAATATACATATAAATATAGTAAAGGTTGCTCGCAGTCTTGTATGAGTATAACCATACTTAAACGGTTACGGAATCGCGGAGCATCCGCTTTAAAGTAAACTTGCTCAGGCTTGTCTTATATTGACATTATTATATAGTAAAGTCCCCATCAGCTATATCTATATCAACACGACCGATGGACTCAGAATATTTGAACACGCTCTAACGCCTTTGGCAATAGGGTCTTTTTCACGTATTTTTGAGAACTCTTCCTGCTCCGACATATTTGATGGCGATTGATCATTTTTTGCAATTACTTCTCGTAGTTAGAACAAATTATCAACATCATGTTTCATTTTCATATTAAAGTTTCTTTTTCGAATTCTTCGAACCGACACGAGCTGAATAAATCATTATTTCTAGTTCAGACTCAGGCGTCCAATCAAACTGGCGTCGCGGCAAATAAAAAGTAAAATCCGAGGCGATCTAGCAGCAAATAGGCTTTTCCAAGTTGCGCCTCTACCACGTCTCATATAAGGACAATCGACGCGTTTTGCCGCACCTGGGTAGTTCTACTGAATTTCTCCACAACCTAACGTTGTGAAAATTTTGAAAGAAAGAACCTGAGACTGAATACAGAGGTCATAGGTTCAGGTCTTGCCAGTTGACTAACATTTTTTATTGAGTTGTCTTTGCATATAATATTTAATTCACGTGGAATTTACTGATTTGTAAGTCAATCTATATCGAAACCTGCAGAGTCTGAAATCGGATGAAGAGAATTGGAAGTGATTTTGGGCGATGATCACGAAGCAAATATACTTATACATAAGGTTGAAGTAGCCTCCGCTGTGATTTGTAACGAAATCGCAGTATTGTCAATGCACAGGACTTAAACGTTAGAGGGTTGTTATAAAAACCATTACCAGAAATTACAATTATATTGAAAAGAAAGAAGAAAATTAAAGAAAAATCGTTTATTGCCAGCATAGACAAAAAAAATGAAAAAAATTAAACCTTTAAAATCAGTAGGTATCAAATGGTTCTGATGTCAGCAACTGCTCATAGTGTCAGCTCATATGAGGGACACCTGAGGGTGTCTAGACAAAAAGACATCCTGTTAGCCTTAACGCCAGTAAAAACAACTACTTGTTTGGACTGACGTAAGGCGGCGAAAGCAAACGCCAAAATATGTCGTTCATCAATGTCAAACCCATACATACTAATATTTCCACTAGCGTTGACGCTAGCAGGGTGTCAGTTTATTTAGACACCTACCGCTGTTAAAAGCACCGACTATAGAATCGATTACAACACCGAGTTGGTAGAGTCACTCCACGCTGCCCTAATGGGCTGCGTCCGGCGACAGGGCGCGCACGCGCACCCATCGCTCATACGTGACACAGCGCGGCGGTAGCACATCGTTACCCGACCACTAGGAATCGCGGCACTTCTTGGACGGGGTGTTTTCTTTGTAAGGTCGCTCGAGTTACATATAATCTTTTATACATAAGTTGCCTTTTATGGGCAAATACAGGAACTGGCTGGACGGTGCATGGATCGGGTTGGTCGTTATCAGAAATTTGTGGCGGTATTTCTATATGTATACTGTACATACTTCTACTGTGTTTAGTAGGCGATGGTGATGAGATTGGGGTAGATTGGAGAGCTTGTAAAAATCTTGGAATCAATCACAGAATCAAACATAACAACGACTCACAATTAAAGACCGGCAACGGATCAGCAATTCTTTTAGGTCGACTGGTTCCCATGGGCAGCGGTGATTACTTCCCATCAGATAACCTGCATGCTCGTTTTCCTGCAATCCCTGAAGTCGGCATTAATTACTATGGCGGTCACTTTACGGATAGCGTCGAAATGAGACCACTTAGTAATTTAAGCTGCTTAATTTAGCTCTGAAGGAGTTTGTCAGGAAATCTCATTTTTGGATCGATAATTGGATGATCCGAATATATACCACTTAGCGATTCAAAATGTTTTTTTTTCGTAAGTGCCTCTCCGGACCTAGTGAGAGTCATAAATTATTAACTATTTGATAACCTCAACTGGATCATAGAACGGCACTCTTCACATGATCACGACATACTAACTTAAAACGCTTAGGTGTGGCTTCTACACTTAAGTGCTGGTTAACAAGGCGTGTCAGTTGACCAAATAAACTAAATCATCGGCATAATCTTGGTACACGTTTGTCAAAGGCGGATGCCATGTAAAAGCGCGATGATTACAAAGCAAACTGGCTTTCTCAGTTGAATTACTTAGAGTAGAATTTGCCTAATAAAACAAGTACCAACTCCCATGAATGGGAACTGGCTGGAACTAGAAAGTAGCCGCTAGGTTGACCGAGCATCAGGCGGAACGCGGCACAATATTGACGCATTCTTGTAGACCGGGACTAGTCTCCTTGTACGGTAGGCGCCCTGGACGCACTAACTGTAAACCTGTTCAGCAAAAAACCATTAATTGCATTGCGGGTCTTGCGACGCGGGATTGTTTCAATGGGTCTCTATTCGACGAGCTCTAAGCGATAAAGAAGTGAAGCTTGAACTAACCGTATAATGCGGGTGTCACAAAATTATGCACTTTTAGAACATTGGTGAATGATTAGATAAGCTTTTCTAACTACCTGTTAAATATTTTAAAGGCTCTATGATTTAACTAGCGGACTAAATCAAAATGTTTACCAAAATGATCGAATCTCAAAAAAAACGGCAATTTTAGAGAACTATAATTGCCGAGTAAATTCCAAAAATCACTCTCCTGCCCTCGCTTTGCACGGATAGAATTAGGATTTAATATTCATAACAACCTTCCGTTAAAAAATCTAAATTGCACGTAAAAACCACGTGAAAACCATATCAAAATCCGTTGTGTTGGTAGTTTAGATGGTGTTAACTGCCCAAGATATGAGGACAGATAGGGGCGGATAGTGACTTTGTTATATACTATCCTGCAGAGAAGAAAATAGAGAAGATGATGATTACCCAAATTAAACTAACGAACAAATAATAAAAACACAAGTTTGCTAAAAAAAAAGACAATTTTAAAAATGGTAAGAATTTAATATAGATTTCTGCGTACAAAGTACCTTATGAACCTTAATTAATTTTAGATTATACGGTGGAGCAGCTGTATGGTTTTTTTGTGTGCTAGCGTACTTATAAGCCGCTAGCGTATTCAGATGGCCGCGCGTAAATTCTTTTTAACTCCCTCTGCCAAATAAAACAGAATTAAAATCAAAAATATTTAAAATACGTTTAACACACTCTATTTCTAAACATGACATTTCATACAATTCTGCAAATTATTTGCTATTGGCCATCGGAGTTGCACGGCCATGTAGCTTTAGCTCGACTTCTATGTCACTCAGAGCAATCTGGAATAAGGACACTGATCGCAGTTTATACGGCGACCGAGGAAGTGGAGAGGAAACGATTGATTATAAAAACTAATCGTTAAAGATGCCGCTACGGCCGCTCATAGTTGTCATTATCGCCTGCGCACCTCGAAATTGACACGACACGTCTAACGAACCGTAATAGCTTTCACGATAGCTTGTGACATGTCGCTAATCGATTTCCTATCTAAATTGTATGTACAGCCGAGGAAATGCATCCGTGTACCACTGTAGGACCTTGTCGCAATGTCGTATTTCGTATTAAACGTTGCATCAGTTTGAGTCACACGGTCTATCATTAGGTCGGTTCTACGGTGGTAAGTAGTAGATGCGTTGCCTCAACTGTAAAATGAACTTTATATTATACTAGACTCTATTTTAACATACAAACTTCCATCCTCTTTTTAACCCACTTCCACCCCCTAAGGTACACATGTTCAAAATTCTATGTTTCTGTCTTGAGCTATTTAGACCGTGCATAGACACTGTCTGTCAGTTATAGCAGCCAGTAACTGAACACTTTTATTTATACAAAATAAAGTATATGACATTGACTGTACCTCGGCATTTATTGTTCCTGTAACTCCGTGACTGTTCAACGAGCTACTTACAGCGATTCAGTCTTTCGGTTCAAGCTCCTCCAAAATTTTATTAATAAATTCGGTTCGGAACAAAAATGCGTTATTTAATTAGATTACTTCCAGAAAAAAAAACATGATCGTAGACCAAACCATCTAAGCGGATTTTTAATCAAATGTTTTAATACCTCTGAAACAAATGAAAAGCGCTGAGCATACACGGGATGTTTCGGATGCGTAAGGTATTTTAGATTTTATTTTTTATTTACAATTCCTGGGCCACCCTGTATACGTGTATTCTGCAACTCCAGCATTTAATATAACTAGTGTCAGAGTCGCAAGACAACTCGTGTAGACTGCGGAACTAATTTGGCATCTGTCTGCGTGTGATTTGATTATGAAACAGCGCCTTATTCGAAACGACTAATCGAATTGATAGAAATGCGAGTATATTAGCGACGCGTCAAGTAAATCCTGTATCTTACGTAAAATCAGGGTTCAGGAGAATAATTATCATACCTACAATTTATTTATAACTTTTAGAACCCTTTCCCTTTCTTTATGTTGATAACTACGCATAAACAAGTCAGGCATTTCTCGACGTAAAAATACGTGAGTGATCTGTTTTATTAATATGTCCGAGTCTCACGGTAGTTTTATGTTAAAAATTTTGATAACTGACCTTATAAGTATAGTTTGATGAACTACTCGTATTTCACTTACTTGCATGTATATCCGAACGTGCGTTGTGTCAATATGCCGAGGGGATTCCCAGTTATATAACCTGAGTTTGACTTTATCCGAAAATTATCCGTTATCCAATCATTATTAGTAAATTTAAATATTTTGATAATTTTAAAACCAGCGCAAGCGTGAGATACAGCAGGTCCAAGTCTCGCATTAATAGAGATGTAATACATTTGAGAAAATATTTCATTTTCATTTTCAAAAACGGCATTTAAGACCCATTTAACGTCTGTCATTTCTTGTCAAACTTATGTCACAGTTGTGGTATCACTTTGCCCGCGAGCATACCCTTGTTAAATTGAAACGCAATGTAATGCCAACACAAAGAAAAAGAATGAATTTGAAACATTAAAAAATAAAATTCGAAAGAAATTTCGGTTACAAAAAATGTTAGTTAAGTTAGGTTAGGCACGGTTAGGTAACCGTTTCAGTGCTTGACACGTGTAGGATATTGTTTTTTACCAGTAGTTGTCATCATTAGTCTCTCGTTGTTCTCGTCAATTACTGGATCACTGACTAAAACAGGAACCGTTACCTTAGTTATGCTTGAAAGCTGAAAATTAGCGGGGTGCTTAGTTTTATTTTCATTTTGTCACAATATAGAGGTATATTATTGTGTAATAAATAAGTTATTAAACATAACAATAACTTTTTACTGAAACCTTTTACTTTTGTTGTGTTGGTAATACTTTCATAACTCGACTGTGAGATACATCTCGCTTGATGAATACGGGAATCAAAGGCCAGTAGTTCGAGCACGAACATTGCAATCGTACGTCACGTTTTCGATTCCAATCACCTTTACTATTCGAGAACGTATGCTACTCGTATGCTTTTATGGAATCTACAGAGGGCGCAGCGCGCTAGCTTTTGTCGTGGACATAAAGGCTGATTTACGTTAATCCAGTAGTTGGATCCAGTAGCACTGGACTAAAAAAATGGAACATAGTATATTCCAATCCAGCGCCCGATACTGGACGCTATTCTAGTATTGTGTTTACATTAATCCAGTGTCAATCCAGAGTTGGAATCCAGTGACGCTGAACACAGCTACTAGACCAATGTAAATCAGCCTTTAAGTTAAAGTTAGCCAGTTGCGCGTGTACGAAGAGGGTGATTGCTTTACAGAAGTCCGCGGTTAACACTACTATGCTACCAAAGCTGTTTTGCGTGCCGCTGTTCTGTTATATCACCTGTTTTACGACTAGACCGGACGTGACACGCATGGTAATGTGTTAGAACGTACTAATCGCCATATACGAAACAACGAGTTATTACTTAGAGTGCTCATATACTTTGCGAAGTAATAGCCGAGTAACACGCGATGAAAGTTGGACAAAAATAAAATTACATAAGTTCGATACGCTGTATTTTTTATCTGTCAGTCAAAACTAAAGACTGCCTGAGAAGCGTCGACTTTAATTGCAAGTTAATTGGCTGTGGATCTGGAGATTGTGCGCATACGTGTTAAAAACCTGTTAAAATTAAAGCATAATTTCCTTGTTTCGGTGAAAGCAAGACGGTGACAAATCAGTAGAACTCTCTACAGATATTTGTTTTTAGTTTCATGTTTTCGATTCTTTTTAAATATTTACGTGAGAAACGATCAAGAGGGCTGTTGTAAATACTTTACAATGCTTGTCGCTTTTTAATTATCTCGACTATTTCAGTTAAATGGAAAATTCTTACATTTATTTCCTTTTAAACCTTGTTAATTTATTTTAATAAACCCAATTTGTTGTTGGCACGTTATGCGTCTAGTACATTTGTATTTGTTTAAATTTACAATCTTCTGTATCTTTATCGTCTTCTATCTTTACATAGTATTTTTTTTATACAACATAGGAAGGCAAACAAGCAGGTGGGTCACCTGATGGTAAGTGATCACCACCGCCTATAGACACCTGCAACAACAAAGAGAGTGCAGATGCGTTGCCAACCCAGAGGGCTAAGATGGAATACCTCTTGTGCCAGTAATTACACCGGCTGTCTTGCTCTCCACGCCGGAACACAACAGTGCAAGCACTGCTGCTTAGCGGCAGGATTAGCGAGCAAGATGGTGGTAGCGATCCGGACGGACCTTGCACAAGGTCCTACCACCCGCAAAAACAAACATAAACATAGTATAAAACAAAATCGTTATATCAGGACAGACAAGAACCGTCTGTCCTCATCTCTTCGGCCACTAACACCTTCTAAACCACGCAACAGATTTTGATACGGTTTTTGCAATAATTTAGATTTTTTAACGGAAGGATTTATGCACGACTAACTGTTGCCCGCGACTTCGTCCACGTAGCATTCCTTGATGAAGCGTCCTTTTGTTACTAATCCAATATGGATTAATAATGTACACTAATCTACATGTACACTATCTACTCTACACTAATGTAATAAATAGGTAAACTTTGTTTGTTTGTATGTAGGGGGTCATCTCTGGGGGTACGTATCTGAATACCGAAAATCAATACATCGAAAGTTTGAATAACGAAGTTCAAAATATCGAAAGTTAAAACAGCGAACGGTCAAAATATCGAAAATCATTATATCGAAGTCTGAAATGCCTATGAGTAAAATACCACACGATTGAAAAATCGAATGTTCAAAATGTCGAAAGTTATTTGGTATATGTATTAAAATGTCGTCAAATAAAATATCGACAGTTTAAATAGCGAAGTTCAAAATATCGAAAGTTAAAATAGCGAACGGATAAAATATCCAAAATCATTATAACGAAGTCTGAAATGCCTACGAGTAAAATACCACACGATTAAAAAATCGAATGTTCAAAATGTCGATTGGTATATGTATTAAAACGTCGTCAAATATAATATCGACAGTTTAAATAGCGACTTTCAAAATATTGAAAATCTAAATGACAACCAATCCAATCCTCTGGGGTCCGCCAAACATCCCATTTTGTGTATAATTTTATCTTGTGTTTTTAAGCAAAAAAATATTATCATTTAGCGAATAAGTATAATACCTATATGTGCAATATAATTTATGTGGACAAAGCCTGTCACATTAAAATGAGCGAGCGTAGCGAGCGAAAAAGTCTGTCCATTGAAATCAGAATCTATTAGGTTAGGTTCAGAAGGCAAAGGTGGGAGCGTAGCGTAGCGAAGCTCCCACCTTAGACTTCGATGTTAGGTTTTTTTATGTTCCCACAAAATCATTACTGCTAATACACATGGCAGTAGGGATGATGACTAAAATTTGTCTGTTATCAAAATTGAATTAATTATTAAGTATATCGAAATAGGTAATTATTTGTTTACTCGCATTCGAACAATAACAGTGATTGTCATTTACTTGTTACTTACCTACGTACTTTTTCTTTTATCAAAATAGAAACCAGTTCTGGCACTCGCCGGCCGCTGCCGCGGCACGCTCGCTTCGCTCGCTCGGCTCATGCGTGTTTTGGTCACAGTTTTAACTTACAAGCTTCTCCTCGCTACCCTCGTCGTCGCACCTAAGTTTAAGGTTCAGATTACTCAGACTACAGACTATTTAAAATCTTGAATATTTTAAAATGTACACGAGCCAAGCGAACGTAGCGAATGTAGCCGGTGAGTGCCAGAACTTTTTGATTTTATGCATTTTTATTTTTATATAGCTTTTAAAAGCTTTAAACATGAAGAAGCACTTGTTCACATTTGTTTTTATTGTTTTAAGTAAATATAATTTTTTGATGGTCAGAAATTATTTAAAATTGCTGAGTAAGTACACTTTTGGTGAAATTGTTAAGGGGGATTGCCTCAATGCTTTAATCATGGAATAGAAGCTACTGTTTACATCCATATTTTTTATTTATATTTTTGACATTTATATTTTTTATTTCTAGTACCCTATTGTTGAAAATAACATTTAAACAATGTGATTGCTCGAAATTCTTTTATTTTCCTTAAAAAAAAATCTATATTTCCTGTAGGACATTTACGTAGACTTGTAACAAAATAACTAACTTTGTTCGCTATTTTAACTTTATATAGAATTTCGATATTTAGATACGTTACCAACAAGTACTTTCGACATTTCAATGTTCGACCTTTTAACCGATCGCTATTTTAATTTTCGATATTTTGGACTTCGCTATTTAAAATATCGATGTATTGATCTTCGATATTTAAATACTTTGGCAACAAATCCATTCGACATTTTGAACTTCGGCCTTATAGCCGTTCGCTGTTTTAATTTTCGGTATTTTGGACTTCGCTATTTAAAATATCGATGTATTGAACTTCGATATTCAAATACTTTGACAGCAAATCCATTCGACATTTTGAACTTCGGCCTTATAGCCGTTCGCTGTTTTAATTTTCGGTATTTTGGACTTCGCTATTTTAACTTTCGAAATATTGATCTTCGATATTCAGATACGTACCCATCTCTGGAAGTACTGAGCCGATTTCAAAAATTCTTTTACAGATAGAAAGCTACAAAAGTAGAAGAAAAGTACAATAATTCGACAATCGCTCGCGCTGTCAGTCTGTCGGACGAACGGTGCTGCTGTCGATGCTATTATTTTGTAAAAAAAAACCTATTTGCAACGAAACTTAATAAATTATTATTTTATTCAGGTAAACTAATAATTTGCATTTGTAACATTGGCGCCAACCTATATTCTTATGCCGGGCCATTTTTCTGCTGTCATTTAATATGACACTGTACATCCATGCATTATAATATCATTGCCATAACCACAGTAAAACAGATGCATCTTTGTGTAGTCGACTGTACACCGAGAATACGTGGAAGTTCATGAGTGATAATTATAGAGCCCATAATGAGCACACTGATAAAGCACACCGGAACTTTTTATGTGTACAATTACTCAAGACCCATTTGGCTTAGAAGTCAGTAAAAAGTGGAATTCATAGAAAAGACAAGCGTAAGTGCTGATAAAGGATCCGGAAATCAGACCACGGTTTCGGAGAAATAGAAGCCGTTTGGAAAAACAATTAAGAATTTATTTGATTTTTATTTGTTGCAGAGCTTCGGAAAATGTAAAGTGGGTCTGAAATTATGTTAGAAAACTAAAAAAAATGGCTATCTTTTTAGTATTTTCAAGTTTAGACGGCTGTCTTATGCCCTTAGGTCGAAAGCGGAAAAGACAAATAATGTAACATTGTTACACAACCGCTCGCTTGATTGAAACTTCTGGAGTGCTGGTAGAATCAGACTTGTAAGAGAGTCTAAGTATGCGGACATTTTACTCGACTACCAGTAGGAACGATTCTTGCACTTTTTTTACTCGACCACCGCCAGAAGGCTGGGTTTTATATTACGAGTTATAAGCATGTAATTTCTTTATCATTTTCTTAATTTAATTTCCAAGTTATAAGGCCTTGTTGTATGGATTTCTGTGGCCGCTATGCGTATACGAATATTCCGTTACAGAAGTCATGCGAACAAGATCGGACTTCTCTCAGACGTATCGATTTCCATACAGCTTTAATCTAAAGCCGTTTTCAACGTTGCACCATGCACTTGTGCGCGGTCGCCCAGCGAGTTTATGTCGGTGTCGGTGGGTTATAAACTCCCTAGACAGTTCTAGGAAATGGGGAACATGCGTTCAAAATGAATTGAAATGAAAAATTAATTTGGCTATGTATTAATTCATATCCAAAAGAGAAATAACTGTCGTGGCGAACGAAAACCAAAAAAAAGTCTGAGATCATGACGAATTAAAATAACATTTACTATGTAATCAAATTAAAGCTCTATTTTCGGAATGCTTATCGCTTACACAAAATAGTTTACTACGGGACTACTGTAAAACGCATCTAGTCAAAAATGTACATAAAAATTATGACAGTCCCATGCTTTACTTTAAAACACAGACACTAAATCTCTGGAGGGATTTATACTTAAAAACCATTTTCAAACCATGATATCTTCACGAAAATGGACTTACAGAAAAATACAAAAACAGGAATGAAAGTTTTTAAGCCGTTTCCACTGTAGTACGCCATGATATCTGCGCAAGTACCCACCAATGCATTCTAAGTGGTTTTCTTCCTCATTAGTTACGCGATTTATCCCCAGGATTTTGAGGTCAATATTTTTATTAATAGCTTACCGACCCCATCGTAAAGAGCCGGACGGTAATTAGAAACGTCTGCGAGAGATCCGGATACAGTCAGATTAGAGATCTATTGCAAATTGATGACTGGAACAAGGGTATATTTGCGGTTGGTAGGACCTTGTGCAAGTTCCGTCCGGATCGCTACCACCATCTTGCTCGCTAATCTTGCCGCTAAGCAGCAGTGTTTGCACTGTTGTGTTCCGGCGTGGAGAGCAAGACAGCCGGTGTAATTACTGGCACAAGAGATATTTCATCTTAGCCCTCTGGGTTGCCAACGCATCTGCAATCTCTTTGGTGTTACGGGTGTCTATAGGCGGTGGTGATCACTTACTATCAAGTGACCCACTTGCTTGTTTGCCTTCCTATTTCATAAAATATATATCTCTCCGTGGGACTCTGTCTTTATAACTATAGGGTCATAATCAAGGCATTCAAGCATGACTTGAACTTGTTAAACTTAAATTATGCTATCAATGGAGCTTATATTTTCTTTTTACAGTCAATAATTTAACAAATGCAAAGTGAAAAAACTTACGGACTAATATTAAAATTCAAATTAAATATATGACAACTAAATTACTAAACAAACAACCTATTACATACCTATAGTTAAATTGACTTTTACGTCATTTGTATTTAATATTTTATCACCACTCCTTTAATTGCTAGGTAGGTGCACGTCGGCAATACAGCCGGCGCCATTAATCGAGAATTAATTAATGTCCAGGCGCCTTTAAGTTAAAACTATTCCCCGTGTAACACTGCGTCACGACAGCTCTGAGAACTCAATACGTGGCCTTTAACTACCCATACATCATCATCATCATGATGATGAACTACCCATACAATACATCAAAATTCAACAACTCTTTGTCGATCACGACAAAACATGATGAAACGGTACGATAAAAAATACACAATTTAAGGCACGCCATAGGTGGTCGTATAAGCAAATACACTGATATTAACAATAAAACGCTTGTTTTTTTATTTACTTCTACTAATTTCTGGTTTAATCGTTGCAATATTAGCAAAAAGAAGAGGTGCAGTCAAATGTAAAAATAGGTATCAATTCACGCGACTCAAAATATGTAGTGGCGGCCTTATAACGGGTGTATAAAGGCTTTTGGTACATATTTTTATACGATGAATGGCCCCATAGTTTTCCACCTTTTTGTAACATAAGATTATACATAGCGCATAGCATATACTTGGCCGCATAGTATGTTATGCGGCAAAGTCCTGTTTCATCAATAAGGCATATGAAAACAATGAATTTCAGCACTATCGTCAAATACAAATAGGATAACCTACATCACGAATATTCTGAAAAGATTCCTAGCCAAAATTGGAGGTAGGTTAACATTACTGTTTCTAAATTCCTAAGTTTGAATTGATTAGTGGCTACTTGCGCAAACATAAAGAAAGGATTCTTCTGTGAATCTACTGAAAATTTACAAAGTAATTATTTTGTACAAAAAACAATAATCGCATAATTTCTAAAGTCTGTAAAAAGACACCATACTTACACGTGTTGGACGAGTTACAGTTTAAAGTAGGCACGTACTTCACGGTTAGTTGCTATGCTAAATAGAATATCGAATAAGCATTAACTACAGCCAGTCTAATAGCCATTTAGTTAGTGTTCCTAGATCATAAATCAGCTAATATTCCACAGGAATAGTGGATTTGACTGCTTTGCATATCAAATCTGGTATCGCGGTACCTGCTTTGTGCATAATAATAAGTCAAAGCTTTCAACGGGTGCCAAATATTGTCCAGTCAATGGGCCGAGTTCCTCCTACCTCGTATCTCCGCCACATCAGTCACAGGCCGAGTCGTAATGGAAACCGCAGCCTACGCTCCCTTCACTTGCCGTGGGTTATCGAATTACCTGCTGCGGAACTGAAGGACAAACAACTATTAATAAACAAGTAAATACTGATGCAACCTATGTTATAAATAGCTATTTTAACTGCCACTTGTTAAAGTCCAGAACGTTTAGGTTAACTATTTGTTACTAATCGTTAAGTTAATGCATTCACCGCCGGCAACGCATAATGCGTTTTTGGTACTTTTACCTAGTGCCACTGTTACCATTACGCAGTTATTTGGCCGCACATGTGCGATTGCAGAAGTTCAAAAAATGTGCTGGCAGGAACAACGTTAACTGAATTTTATTTATTATTTGTTTTGAACATAATTATTGGTTTAACACTCAATATACATCTGATGTAACATACCACCCTTGTATCCATATTGACATTTATAACGAGTATGATACAAAAACGTTACTTTTTTTATCATGTCTAAAAAGACCTTAAAGGGTAACATACAGATTTATAAAACACAAGTCATCTATCGGTCAATAATCATAGAGTTGAACGTAGTTGGATCTAAAGACAAAAATATTTTTAATTCTCAGAAAAACAGAACTGGACAAAATCTACTTCGTCCAGCTGCTACTGCGCAACTCTGTCACAATATAATCTGCATACTTTGTCCAGGGTGCAGATCTAGGTTTAAATTTAGTTATGCGTTAAAGGATTCGGCATTTCTGCTTTAAAATATACTTTATGTATGCTTCTTTAATTGAGGCCATTATCGGAAATTTTCACTTTTACTATCTGTTACAACACAGTTGCAAGGACTCTTTATAGGGATGAGAAATCCAGAACTACCTTGGTGTCCCCTATCAACTAAAACAATAACATAGAAACTACTTATGTTCCACTAGATCAAAAGTTCTCAGTACATTGGTAATGATTGCCCTGAATAAGAACGCAACAGTAAATAGCCGAGTGGACGTCCCGCCCGCGCCGGCGCCGGCGCACCAACTTGTCGACATAATGTATTGAGTATTTTAATTGCGACCGACCCAATATCATGTCGTTTATAACCATTGAATTAAGAGTTAAAATATGATCGTTGCAGCTATAATGTCTGTAATTGATATATAAAATCTATAAATGCACAATATCTAACTTGCATTAATCTTCCTACTAATAATATTACTAGGTAGGAAGGTACGTAGACAATTAAGTAAGAACAAAGGAAGACATTGGAAGGTGTGAGTTTTTTACATTAAAGAAAACAAATAATTAGCGAATCACTTGTTAAATCATGTCAGTCCTTTTATTATGGATCCTTGGTGCTAATTTTTCATTCAAAAATCTCAATAAAAACAAGGAATTGTAAATTTTAATCCTTCGGCACTCTTACTGACCGTCCGAAACGCAACTGGGGTCTACTACTTTAGTCTGTGTGCTCATCTATACTGACCCATTTGAATCACCCTGTATCCTAAGCTTTCTTAATTATTCATGTATAATGCAGTATACCTTCACATAGCTTTATATCAATGTGACCAATTTAAATAATATCGGCGTGTACAGTGGCGAGACCGCCCCCGCTATTTGCATACCGGCCGCTTCGCTCCAGTTGCTCGTCGATAGGACTGACGGACATATTCATTATCGTATTGCTTATTATGTAGAACACGTGTTTCACTCGGTAAAGTAGAGGACCTGGAGGAGATAAAAACTTAGGTAAAAATGTATTATGGGGAAAGTTAATTTCGTGTGAACATGACATACGTATTATAATATTTTAGCAAAGAGGCAAACTTTATTTTTTGTTCGTTAGTATGTAGGGGTAATTTCTGGAGTACTACTGAACCGATTCCAAAACTTCTGTTACTAATAGAAAGCTACACTACCTATCCCTGACGGACATAGGCTACTAATTCCATGCGAACGAACTCGCGGGCGTATGCTAGTATGCTACAATATAATAGATCATCAGTTGCCTAATAGTCTATTACAGACTGTATAAGCAATGGCAAGGAAAAAGGCAACTCTTTTCATGGATGTGCAAGCTAATACAGGAGTGGCACATGCTACCACAAGCCGACACGTTGGAGAGCAATTACTTACAAGTATAAGTGCGTGGTGAACCAGCGCTAAGTTGATGCCTTCTGAAACAGTTCAAGAGACTGGTTAGTAAGCGTACTAACCAGTCTCCTGAACTGCTTCGTCATGGACCTCACGACCATACAACACCAATCTGCGTCAATGATCCCTGCTCAGCGTGCTGCTCCCAGCCATGGACTCAGATTACTTTGCGGAGGTCCATATTGATATTAATGGAATCAATTACTTTGCAACTCTGCGAATCCAAAGCGCAGCAAAGTATTAATTAATTCCATTAATATGGACTCGGATGTTGAATTCGAGCATGTCCTGCTTGGCATAGTCCTTATAACGAAGCATGCTTCTTTTGGCTTACAATAGATTCCTGATATAATAGACAGACAAGTAGTTAACTAACGGGTTTGCACTCGGATTGGAAAAAAACCCTTTGATCATGAACAATTATCGACTTCGTTAATGCAGCTTGCGGTCTAATTATTCCGAAAGCCTCTTCCGAATGACCATTTATTCAATTAAATTGCAAGTAAGCTGATTATAATACGGCTCTAACGGAACCCTACTTCTCGTTCTTTTCAGCGTATGTAAATCGCGTTAATTCAATTTGGGTGTCTGGTAATATAATTATCATGAATTACGGGCGTCGAACGAATCATTGAGCATTAACATGCGGTAGCCTAAACAATACACGGAATGCGAGTGCGAGTATGTGCTTCGAAGCTTATAGTTTCGACACAAGGCCGATAGGAAACTTTTGCAACTGCCAACGATCTCAACGATCGCCTACGACAAATCTCCATAATTTTACACATTTCTCCTGTGGCTATATGCCCGTAAATTGCCTCTAGCACGTAATCGCAAAATCTTTTCCGACATAAATCTCAATTAATTACCAGTTTTATCCTGTATGACAAAACTACTTGGTTTAATATATTGAACAGCTTTATAAAGGTTAACCTAGTGGTCACTTAATCAGGTAGCCTAGTAACCATATATCTATATAGTAAAATAGGTAGTTTTTTTTTAAACATTGCATTGCATTTGCACTTTATGCAAACAGTTTAATTTCTAGTATAGTGATAGAGCTTAATTAATATTTATTTTTGAGTTCGGATAGTGGGAATGGAAGTCTCGTGGAGAGGCCTTTACCCAGCAGTGGGACACAACTATGGGCTGTTTAGAAAAAAGTTCGGATAACATTTTGCAAATTAATTTCGACAGACCTTTAGTGGTCTGATAACCAATTCAGGCTTCATTACCATGGAAACGTAAAGGCCATTCAAGGCCTTGATAAAATGGAGATACACAGACACACAGAGAGAACACGATAAGGACAAAACCATTTGACTTTGTTTAATGCAGGTAGTAATTGTGTAATGAGCACAGTGCTGTATGTGAAGAAAAAACATTAGTGGACACATTTGCCTAATAGCTGTATTAGTAGATTAAGTCTGATTTCTAATATTTACTCATAGGTATTAGTCTTAAGATTAGATTAAATGTTCAAGAATATATCGCTTAAAGTGTACGCCATTTGCGGGTTTTACCGTCTCGGGTAGGCTCCAATGCAAAATGATAGGTATCGCTCTGTGCAAACAACTTTGATTTGACCTTCGACGCTCAACAAAATGGTGCTCCATTTTTTCTGTTATCAGAGGAACATCCTGGCGGATTACTATATCACTATCAAACCAGCATCCGCTGTGTCCTAAATGTCTAAAAAACAGTTAGTGCTTCCACTGCTGTGGAAGAGTGAGAGCCCGCAAAATGCTGTTCTTTCTGTTACTTGCCTTGACGGTTCTGAGTGTCCAGGGGATTGATAAGTGTAAGTACTGATTTGTTTGAACTTTTACTCTTATCATATGTAACTCTACCCCCCTTTGTAACATCAAAAACACGCCTTTCGTTTCTTTCACGCGCTACACCACATAATAAATCAAGCTCACCCATCCACACAGCACCCAATTTAGTTCATTTTATTGCCGCATTATTTCGAGAATTTTACAATATTGTTGTTTAGCTTTAGAACGAGGCAGTTATCTAAAGAGAAAACTCTATAAATTTCTTTAATAACTACCCAGTTGATGTTTCAATGCACTTTACCAATACAAGTATTGTTTTCTCCATTTTAATAAGATATGCGCATCACACAGAAGTATTTTATACCATCATTTTTATTTTTAAAGACCAAAAATCCTCCAAATGTCTTATGAGCAATTTAACTTGTGTGTAAGTAAACGTTAACTCATTATTATTCTCCACCTGTTACCGAGACCCAAAAACAATACGTATTTACCTTCGACTGATTCAATAAATCGTATATATTCTGGACGTTTAAAGGAAGTCAAAATAAACATTCAAGCCACGTCCACCAGGTGGTAACTTAGTAATCGTTAAAACTGAGAATTGGGTAAAAATAGCTTCTATATTGTTTTAAATTGAGCATAAAAAGTCGCCTCTGGAAAATACAAACGTGATTTTAGTCAGCTCTACAATTTTAAATATCTAAATGGAATAGGTAAAGACAGGCTCTGTGATTTAGCTAGCGCAACGTCACTAAGCTCGACATCGAAATAGCGCCCCATCACAATCGCTCCTCTACGCAGTGGCGCCTGCCTCAATGTAGAGTTCGTCGCTGCTGTGCTTAGCTGATCACAACTTATCAAGTAAATTATAACTATGGTTTTGCCCCGCCTAAAGCTCATCATCAGCCGCCTTATGTCTTAGCACCGCCTTGCCTTGGAATTAAAGCATGGAGAATGTAGATTTTTTTATCTTCGCTTGTAAAATATAATATTTTTTAGTAACAAAATAAAAGAGTAGTTATGTCTGCTTCGCTTTTGTCCATCGGAGATTCAAAAACTCTCCGTGGAACATTTTCCACTTACTATGCAGGCATTTGGGATGTCATTATGACGATCACTGGATATCAGGTTTTACAGAGGGATTTACATGATTCTATCGCTATGATGTTACAGGGACCAGTGGATATGACAGTTGTTCCAACGTATTATAACACTATGAATACATGAAAACAACAATTATAATATATGTATAGAGTCGTAAATGGATAAGTTAATTTATTCTTATTTCAGTTATGTCATGTTAGGGCCGCTGGGACACTTAATTTCGATTAAGCTGTTTCTTACTCACTTGGTATCCGCCATAATGCCGCCATAACGGAAAGGAGAGAAGGGGTCGTACTCGCCAATAACTCAGTCAACAACAACCAAAGTAGACGATGAAATAGTTAAATAGTGATAGAGCCATCACTAAGTGCATGATAGAAGCTGATTGAAGTCTGTTTAAGTTCGTATTTTTCCGCAGCTTCGTTCGTGGGTGAGGCGTGGGAGGATGTGTTGTCTGCAGGCGGCATGCATATCGGCAGTGGCAGACACAAGCGTTTCGTCGAACTCAATGAGAATCAGGTGCACTTTCGTTCCACTTTATACCAAGATATACATTTCCCTTCATAAAGCAGACAATCATCATGGGAATTACTAATTACCGCGGTAATGTACCGGCTCTAGGCCGGCTGCAGATTACCAGAAGTTTATATCAGAAAAAAAATTGACGCGAGCCGGAAAACGCTTCTGTCCATAAATTTTATTCTATAAACAACCGAAAGTGTTAAGATACCTACTTTCGGTGGCGGTAAATAGCTTTTAATAGCCGTGTAACAAGGAATTGTCGTATTCACCGTCGGCGAAAGCCTTATTACTCCTTTTTTTGTCTTATTATAAGAAAATTCTCGTCTCCTAGCCCAACGTCCCGTACCAAGCATGTACGCTTCCGGGCGGCAAGGGCGGGCACTGTCGCCATCTGCACCACTGCGTGATGGAGGAGTTCAGAAGTGACTTCACCCGCTTTATGGACTACCTTTGCATTATCAAGCGAACGTGAGTACACTGTTGTTTTTAACCCTTGGCCCTTGCTTTGGTATTTTCGATTAGTCCCACAATAGCTCCACAGAACGGCCTTACCTATCAAGACCTGACGGAAGCGTACCTTTATAATTTTTCTTTAAGAAATTGTCTTGAAGTCACAGCTCCGTGGAGCAAATTGGAAGTAGCCACTTCTAGTGGTTACTATCAGCCATTGGAAATTGATAATCACTGGTGTGATATAAAGCAAAAAAATATAGAGTTAAATTGTTACCGCTTCATCCTGCGCAATGGAAGACGCGTCGAGACTTAACAAAAGGTATTACATAACACAGTTTTTTGTTAATGCCGCGTTCCTATATTCGTACAACGGACCGTTTTATTTGCCAGCAGTAAAATTTTGTCAGATTTCCCGTACATAATGAGTCAAAACTTGACGGCTGGTAGATATAACGGCCCCTTATTTAAATATAGGAACACGGCATAAGCAGAGTGTCGTGAATTTGATTGAATCCCGGCAGGCATTTCTTAGATTTGATCGACCTATTTAGTAATTTTTCTACCTAAGCCTTACTGATTATGTAGCTAACTTGTGTGAACGCCTCTGTTTGACTTTAAATAATTACATTTAGGTCAGAGCTCAGTAACGGTTACACGTAAATCAAAGTCAAAACAATCGTGGCCAACGTCTTAACTGGCACCTCTGTTAGAACCCCTGCGTGCTAATAGATATTTGACCTCAATGAGCCGTAAAGACGTGAGGGACGAGTGTATTGCCCTTTTCCGGTATCATAGGTGATAATGGGGTATGAAACTGTGTCACAAAGACACCCGTGGCTCTAATATGACCGGCCAAAGTTAGTTTATCTCAATCTGCTTCCCTTTCTAACTAATGTAGTTTGACAGAAACGCGGGGAGGGATAAATAAATAAATGTTAGGGCCACTGGAGAGTAAGATTTAAAAAACATAAACAAGTCCAGAGTAAAACTAAGCATAATTAAGCTATAATTAGAAGAAGGTTTAAGATTAAATTGCTCTGGAATTAGTGATCTGTATTCACAAACATCGAAAATATTCAGCAGACGAAACAAGGTAGTAAATACCAGTGCTTGGCACGCGTAGGACATTGTTTTTACCAGTATTTGATATTATTGTTTCTTACTTTTACTTCTATGTTTTCGTATCTTCTCTCAACTGTTGAGTGACTGGCAATGACTGGGTCCATTACTTTATATGACATCAACATAAAACAAGAGTGTCCAAGATAAGTTTTGTAAGCCTTCTATGTAGGGAGTGAAAATGAATCTCATTTTTAACCAAAACCGCGAGTTTAACAAACGATAGTGTGTTGCCGCGTGAAAATATCAGTAACATAAATTCTCAACAATCAAGAAGGAGGGTCCTCTTTGTAATACCGTGATTTCACACCAAATAATTTGATTAAAGGTCTATCGGAGTCTGCTGTCCAGATACCTTGAACCAGGACCAGGTGGAAGGCTTGGCTGGCGACCTTCCCGCCTCAGCTCCCATTGAAGAACCCAACGAGGCCATACTCAAGATCACGAAGGCTGAAAACAGAGGTCCGTAGGCATTGTGATTTTTTCTTGTATTCAGCAGCAATGTATCAGAAATAAATTGGTAAAAAATTATCAATGTTTTATTTTATTTATGGTCTATGGAAACTTCGGACCTTAGGTAAGTACCTACCTATAACGCAGTACAATTTCGTTTGACTTTTTTATTCAGTTGCAGAGTTTAGTAGTTCTTTTAGACATCATAAAACGCTATATAAAACTGATTTTAGTAAATAGCTGCATATAGATCCACTCCATTGAAATCGACATAAAACGAAAAAACCTGCAATACCCAAATAAGAGCAAGAGTCGTGTGACATTTAACATAGCCAATATAAACTGTGACTAAACAACTGCTCTCGCACGGAGCCCATAAACTCGGTATTTCCAAATAGATACGACTTAAGAACCTTCAAGATAGCCTATTCTTTTCTCAAAGGTAGGCTAATACGCGCTAGCGATTCTTCTAATATTGCAGATGTTCATGGACGGCGATGTCTGCTTACCAATTACCATCACGTTTACTCCCTCCGATATAAAAAAAAAGTAAATTTGGGTGCTGGTTTCAGGATGTGGCCTAAGCACTCGGTCAAGCGGTCGCATGGTCGGCGCGCGGCCGGCCAACCCTCGTGAGTGGCCGTGGATGGCTTCCATCACGCCCGAGGGCTTCGAGCAGTACTGCGGCGGCGTGCTCATCACCGACCGACACGTGCTCACTGCGGCTCACTGCACTCGAAGGTACATACCACCAGCTAGTTTAAAACTAAAAGCCAAGGAGAGCCGGATACACATCCGGCGAGAGATATCGCCTGACAGTACAGGTATATTACACTTTCACTGTAGGCCACACAACTAACTACAACCCCAGCAAAAACACAGTCCTTTGTCCGGTAGAAAACAGACATCTACAAGCATTTGTAGTTACTAAAACCAGGATTTGATTTTTTTAACCCACTAGACTGGTATTGGACTGTC
This sequence comes from Ditula angustiorana, assembly GCA_963691745.1. Taxonomy (NCBI): domain Eukaryota; kingdom Metazoa; phylum Arthropoda; class Insecta; order Lepidoptera; family Tortricidae; genus Ditula; species Ditula angustiorana. The sequence goes on along the minus strand of OY829490.1, from coordinate 5,643,611 downwards.
AAATCTCCCTGCAATCATTTTGAGAATGCTGACTTACTTCTGACTGGACCCATTATAGCGATGCCATTTTTTTCGCTTTATCGCTTGGAAAACTTCAGCGCAGTCGCTCTATTTATAGACACTCTCTTGCAGATGGAAAGCCGAAGAACTGTTCGTCCGCCTTGGGGAGTATGATTTCAACCGCAACAATGATTCCCGCTCGTACAACTTCCGTGTGGTCGAGAAACGACAGCACGAAGACTTCGACCACACCAACTACCACAACGACATAGCTATTCTTAAGCTGCACCGCCCGGCCACATTCAACACCTACGTGTGGCCAATTTGCTTACCGCCGATGGGACTGTCGGCAGTGAATCAGACTGCTGTTATTATTGGTAAGATTGACGATTTAAATCCACTATTTTATTTTCTGATGTGGCAAATGTGTAGATAGAACTACAAGTTGTCGAGCGATTTCATGACTGACATCGTGACATGCAGAATTAAATAAGTTAACAAACGGGACAGGCAAGCTATTTAAGTGATAAAAAGATTTAAATAATGGATGTTGATTAAGTGAACCTAGAACCTCGAATAAGTTTGTTGCAATGCCACTTACCTTTACCTAATTTACAAAAGTATTTTGTCATAATAAACAAACAATAAGTGGTAGAAATAAACGATGGATTAGAAAGGAAACAAAAAGATTCGAAGAAGTTCGGCGCTTCAACCTGTCCAAGTAGGCCTCGTACAACGCTGTTAATTTTCCTCCTTGTCCAGGCTGGGGCACACAGTCATACGGCGGACCTCACAGCAACGTATTAATGGAGGTGGCTGTACCGATCTGGGAACATTCACGGTGCATTCAATCTTTTACGGATTCCGTGTTCGAGGAGAATATCTGCGCCGGCGGCTTCGAAGGGGGCAGGGATGCCTGTCAGGTACATAAAGCAGAATTATATCAACTAAACAGCATCCCATAGAACTGAGGATTTTTAAGCTTTTTTTTTCACACTAGACCTAAGTAACTATGCAACAGTACAGTTTAGGCTCGATTAATGTCCGCGAATAAAAATGGTATTATAACTTAGTAACTCAGTACGAATTTGGGGATTAACAGATTCTAAGATTCCAAGAAACAATGTAGAGTTACTTAACAACTTTTCAATTTATAAGTTGTAACTTACCCGTAAGCGATTAAAGAGAAATCCTTCATATCTGCTTAATAAATACTTCAGTGGATCTAACATGACCGACAAAGATTGATTTATCTTTATGGGCGTCCATTTCTTCAAACACTATTTAGACAGAGACGCAGGAAAGGAATAAATTAAACTTGGGCCGTTGGTGTCGTAGCAGCATAATCTGGTGCTCTTATTTTACCCCATCCCACTACATATTAATGACCTCAGACACTATAGTTGGTAAATGAGCGGAGGGGCTCTGTCAATATCGTTATTTACACCACAATTCGTTTGTCATTCCCACTTGGGATAGATTCTATTTAACTGGTGTTCGCTTAACAACTGATACAGTTCTGTATATGTTGATGTTTGTAGGGCGATAGCGGTGGTCCGTTGATGTACCAGCTCCCGAGCGGGCGCTGGGCGGTGATCGGCGTGGTCTCGTGGGGCATCCGCTGCGGCGAGCCCTCGCACCCCGGCATCTACGCACGCGTCGACAAATACCTCCGCTGGATCGTCGACAATGCTCAGTTCTAAGATTCCTAGTTCTAAGGCCACAAAGGAAGTTGACCGCTAAGGCACGCGGTTAGTTACTTAGATGACTTAACCATGTAGACGAAACAAACGTATGATAAGAGAAAGCATTTTGGCCACATACCATGCTTAAGCCTGGTCTTCCAGCAATAGCTAGACGTGGCGTCATTAGGGGCTGAATGTCACGTATAGCGTTTTACAGGAAACTCGTGCCATCGTGGCACGACACACCGGCTTTTGACAGTCACGAAGAGCAACTTCTAACACTTTAAGCGTGCCACCTTCTAAGTGACCATAGCCGTAAGGGACCTTTCTGCATCAATTCCCGATCCAGATCCAGATTCGAGAGTTTTGGTTGAATTTGAATTATGACACGGTTAAATGACGGAACGGATTCGGAACGGTAGCGTTATGGAAGCGCACTAAAGGTAGCGGTTCGCGCTGCAAAGACAAAAGATTGCCTCCCTTAAACTTAAAGCTGGGTATGCCCATTGTAAAGCTATGCTAAGTGCTCCACCTGAATAAAGTGTGCTATTTGAACAACATCATCATTTAATTTAAGAGCTTAGCTCTTGTCGGTGGAGTAACCGCCATTTTTCTTTATCTCTTGCCAAGGACCTGACTTCCTAATGCGATTATTTGTACAATACCAGAATTTAGTTATTAAACTAAAAGATGTTACTTTAACACTAATCATAATGTACTATAAATAAAAAGGGTAGTACAGACTAGAGAGCCAGGAAACGTAAACAACAAGCAGCAAATTTGTTTAAGACAATGCCATTTAATGTTGTTCTTTCATCACAGGTTACAAGCTGAAACATTATTAGATACATTTAGCACAATCAACTTTTATACTTAGGTCCAATCAAATACAATTTGTACTAGACTGACAATCGCTATGTGTGAGCGATATGCCTAAACCTAAGTTTTTTTTATCAGGACTGTCCTATATTTTATGGTACCTACTTACAATATAAAATGATCATATTTTATTTAATACTACAATACAATAAATATAACTTATCATAAAAAACCATTAAAATTAACACGTTATTTAATATAATTTCTTTATCAGATTTCCCAGCAGGCTGCGTAGGCTTGAGCCTAGGATGGCAAACTTCAGGGGTGGCAGATTTAGAGACCGAATTCTTTTTAGCCGTCTTACAGAAATAAAAAAGGTTTTCAAGGGTGGCAAAAAGTAATAGCCTCTACTTGGGAAATGTGTAAATCCACCGCTGTATCAGTTGAACCTACTACCCAAAAGGTGGTAGTAGGTTCATGGTTGGTACATACGTATGAAGTAATTGGAGAATTTTGTGAGAAATGTCAACGAGAAATCGATCGCCAATTGTTGTATACGGATCGTTAACGTTAGGTTAAGGACCCAATGATACTTTCTCCCCACATTGTTCGATGCTGCTCAGCATATCCAGGATTTGGGCCTCTTGCATCACCGGATGGAAAGTGAGGGCCATTCGGAAGAAATTCCTGTATCCTCGCAGCGGAGAGTACGCCACCATCAGCAGAGAGGTCTTCGTGAGGCACTCTTTGATCAGGCACGTTATCTGCAATCGTTAATTGAGTTTACTACTACACTCAATGTTTCATCCACATTAACTTAGTTAAACTACCGATCTATCATAGAAAACCGTTTAAATAGTCAACCAAATTGATTTCTGTCAACCAAATTGATTTCTGGACAAATAATCTTGAACCTTCTTACAATAAAATAAATGTCGTTATGACATTTCACAAAGGTTCTATTATGGCCTAGATTTCAAATTGGTGGACCGTACAGTCAACCAATCTGAAATCTGGCCAACCTTATCGCAATGATATCTTAATGCTTTTCATAGTAAATGTCATAACTTTAAAACTATGACGTGTAAAGCTATTCTTATTGTCTATGTTTATCTGTACATGATGTTGTATAGCAGCACTCTCAGATCATATAGAACTTTATTTTATGTTTTGAGGCAACACGAGTTCGCTCTGTTGTCTTTAACTACTTTTCTTCTCGTGCCGAACATGAAACCTGTCGTTTTTTGTGTGCATTAAATACATTGATAAGTAAATTATAAGTATATGACTTATGTATGACGTATATTTTTTTTGTGATGTCATTACATGTCATTTAAATTTCACAATAGTCCATTTTCTTCGATAGGGCGTTCATCAATATCCACGGATACCTGGGCTGCAAGCAAAAAAGCCCTTATATAGATCCGCCCCTGATGACAACCTCGGCAATCTTTGATTTCTTAATAAGTACGAATGGACGGTTGTCCTCGTTAAACACTCCCGATCTTTGACAAATGACAGGCGTGGCGCTCGACCATTTCCTAATTTCGTTCTAATTTGGCAATACGAAGATTACCAAGATTCATGGCTTGTCCGCCATGTTGACTGACAGCGGGTTGTTGTATGGAGTAGCCTCTATTTGTGAAACCGTTACAAATTGCAAGTCATGTATCAACAACATTGCTAATACAATAAACCAAGGGGCATTTTTCGTTTAGCATTGACCGTATAAAGTACTACGTTGTGTGTCAGTCAGACTAAATTGGAGCTTTTATGTTTATGTATAGATGACAACACAAAGTTGCATAGACGGTGAAATTACTGGCACAAGAGGTATTCTATCTTAGCCCTCTGGGTTGGCACTCATCTGCAGTTTCCTTGGTGTTGTTTGTGTCTATGGGCGGTGGCGATCAATTACCATCAGATGACCAATTCGTTCTTTTCCTTTGCTATTCGATAAAAAAAACTTACCCTATGCATCCGCTCCCACCACCCCTCGCCCTCCTTTTCGCCCCTATACCGCATCGGTATGTACCAGAAGCAGACGTTAGGGCACTGCAGCTCGTCTGACACCAGCCTGAAGCCAGGTCTTTTGGCCACAGCATCTAGGCAGAACTGCGCGAGCTGCATGGTGTGATCAGCGAGGTTGTTGAAACCGATGTCACCGCGAGCTTTCCACATCAGCCACAGCTTAAAGGCATCGATCTGTGAATTCGTAGATTGAAATGGTAAGGCGCTTTGATTATTTTAAACTAGGGTTTTTTTTTCTCTTTACAACAATATTTTACATGACTGACGCTCTTTTACATGTTGGAGTTTACGAGCACTTCGAAAAATCGAAGATTCTACTGGGAAGAAACGCCGCGAGAAACTTAGCAGCCTACCTCTTTTTTTTCTCTTTTTAAATCAAGATTAACGAGCAATTTATTACATTGTACATTACATACAAATTGTTGTACTGAATTAGGTACCCCTTATTGCAAAATAATACGTATTGCACCGCGATATCGACCTTTCTTCCGCACTGGACGCTCTTGTCCCCAGTGTCATAGCTGACGTCATAGAACTTGTCCTGCTGGAACAGGTACTGCGCCGCAGCTGAGTTGGCCTCGTGCAGCAAACCCTTCTCTCGGACAAGGAACAACGAACACTGCAGTGGTGCTCCCGCCATCTTGTGAGGGTTCCACGATATGGAGTTTGCTCTGAAAATTACGAAGATGAGTCAGGACAGGTCCATATAAATACTATAACGATTGCTGATCGCTGTTTATGACTAATTAAGTATGATGATAACCCAACTTTGTAAGTCACCTTCAATTTATTTTAAGTGTTTAAATGACTTTCTTAAGATGATAAATTTTAAACAACTTAAATCAGCTTACTTACCTTTCAATGCCATCCAGTTTGCTTTTATGTTTCTGCGACAGTATTAAACTTCCACCCCAACATGCCTGAAAATCGTGACAGAATAAATTTACCTTAAGAATCGTAGTTCTCTAGATCGCATTTGACGTTCATTTAGAAACGAATATCAAATGCGATTTTGAGTACGCTGCTGTACACAAGTCATAGTTCTCAGAAGGGATCCAATTCAGTAGTTAAACACAGTGACTTACATCAACATGCATCCAAATCTCATATTTTTGGCAAACATCCGCGATCGTCTTCAGCGGATCTATGGCACCCAGCACCGTGGTCCCAGCTGTGGCATTCACCAGCAAGGGATATCTGCCAGCCTCCTTGTCTTGACGAACAGCTGATTCAAGCTCTTCCACTATCATCTGTCCTTTGGCATTTGTCTTGATAACGCGTATACTTTCAGTGCCAAAGCCAAGCCAATGCGCTGCTTTCTTGATGGAGTAATGGCTCTGAAGGACAAAATGTGCATAGAGACATTTGAATAATAAATGGTGTTGATCGAAATTGTTGAAATGCAGAAATATCTGATTGCCAGCAGTAAACAAAATAAGGTTTTTAAAAATCTACAGAGTTCTATAGAACAATTAGTCACCATGAACCCTATTTAAAACTAGGCGACTAGGCTCTTTGTACTATCAGCAAAATCAGCATGTAATTGGCAATTCAGTAGTAAAACAAATTAATTGAAAAAATAATGAACATATGGGCTGATACTCAAGTAATAAACAAAACACATACATCTTCTGAGGTAAACAAAACCAGCTCAGGTAAACCCCTCATTCCTTTACTCTTGACTTCAGGGAAGGCTCTAAACCGAGCTGCGACTATAGCATACAGCATGGACAAACTGCCTCCAGGACTGAAGATACCATCGCCATCAGGGATACCGAAGAGTTTCAACACGTGGTTAACGACTTTCATTTCAATGAGAGTGAAGGCAGGCGCCACTTCAAACGTGTATCTGAAAAGATTGTTATAAAACATCATCGATATTTGTTAGTCTATGATGTAATTGTTATCATAAAAACTTTAATGGAAATGTTAGCTAATACTGGAATACCCCAGCTCACTGCGAATTTCTCAGAACTTCCTTCTCTTTGTGACACCCTACATGCCGCCCTGGCTCTTTAAATTGTAATCCAATCCATTTACCTTCTGAGCAACTAATTTCGAAATTTCCTTAAAAGGGTTGTTATTAGTTAGTACTACACAACCGTTGAGGTACTTTGAAGGAAACACTGGTAAATAAGATCAAATTAGTCTTTGTACTGGAAGGTCAACAACTCAAATAACATTCTAAACCTATAAGCAGCTTAGGTTAAACTATGTATTTATAATTATATATGTGTGCAATTTTCTCATGGCTCTTAAATTATAAAATACGGTAACAAAATTAAGGACGCAATTGTGTCTCGTCGTATACCTATTCGTATCTATCACCAAATTTGGCGGATCATTGGCATACAGGCGTAACGTGACACCGACACCCCTTCGGTGTAAAGGTATGTAAGTACATACAAGATACACATCGCAAGTGCAAGACTTGCACGGTAATATCGCGCGCGATACCAACCATATCTCTCTGTTTGATCGAAGCGAAATTTAACTTTGCATTGTGAGTCCAGCTTTATTCGCTCGCCGGTGAACTTGAATTACGGCTTAGGCTGCCTTAGGCGGCTTTACAAATTTATGAGTAATTAGGCAACTACGGATCCGACTAGCACTTGGCCGGTTTTTAAGGTAGTGTATGTATGTATATGTAAATTCTTCATAGTGTAAAGATACAAGTATAAACGCACCACCTGTAACACCAGACGAGACTAGCCAGACACATTGAAATATGCTGATTCTTATCTTCTGTGACAATTGATGATAAGTTAAAAAGTCAAGACGATGTTTATATCTTATCATAAGAGCACATTTTACATTACTCTGATATAATCATATCAGATGAATGAGAGTTTTTGTCAACGGTTTAGATCGGTACGGCACCCTCAGCTTTTTTGTTTCTATACAGTTAACTAAATTATTACTATATATTCATAATAACTGTTATTATGTATGACTTATCAAAAATCAACGGTTAAGAGTCTTGTCCAGAATTTAACTTTACCAGTAGCCCTAACATGACCGGCCAAGTTAGTTTACCTGGGTTTATTGCTATACGCACATGCGTTCCTTTCTTATGATAGTTTGAAAGTCGCAGGGAGGGACAAATAAAACCTGAGCCGATAATGTTAGGGCCAGTCCAGTTGTATAACTAGAATAAGGAAATGACAATTCGATGCCGAATCGCGGATCTGTGCAACTATACTACACTCCATATGACATTAGTAAGGCACTTTAAATAAAAGTTATAATATTTTTATGGGAGTTTAACTTACACGTTAGCGCCTATGACTGTACCATAAGCTGTGCTTGTAATCAGCGGTCCATAGTGTAACTAACATGCTCTTATCTAATATTTCCAATGATTACATCGAGTGGGATATCTTTAAATCATACTCACTGGCTTGTATTGAAGGCCTCCACAATCCAAGCAGCTGAAAGCCCGTAAGGGTCCGTTGCACCGAAAAGCTGGTTCCTGAATGTGGGCTTATTGGTCTTCACGCTGTACTGAAGTACTTGGCGTACGCATCTTTCTAAGTCCCTTTCATTTGTAGCCTCTGATACATCGAGGTCGAGAATTTTCTGAAAATTGGTATCAACAAAGTCGCTTAGAAATCATCTAAAATGCACTCGTAGTAAAGAAACCACAGCTTTCATGGCTACTCTTGTTTTGTACCTACTAATTCAATTTTTTTTTTAAATTATGAATTAGTAAACAAGGAACAACCTTATAAATATTATAAGTATACACAATTATATTGTTCATGACATGACAATTAATGTGACATTCAAATGCACAATTATATTTAATGAGAGCCAACAAGTTGATTAATTCGTTTGCTCTAGGACGTATGTATGTGTTTTTCTGTCTATGTCTATATGGTCTAATATCAAATGGAAACTTAGTTTATTTCCATTATCTCACGCTAGTGTGAAATAACTGTTCTTTCTGTTGTGATAGAAACTTGAGCTCAAAGAGCTCGTTACACTGTTTACTTAACGCGATGCAGCGAGAAATAAGTGAGCGTACTTAGGTCGCATACTTATTAAATGGCCGGGCATTAGAATAAACGATGACAATTTGTTAAACTGTATTTTGAAACGAGAGAGAGTTAAATAGTTATTTAAATGAGCAAGAACTATTTATGTGGCACGAGCCGAATTTGAACAAGAAAATGACTCACTGGACTATATTGAATACAACTACACCACCGACGAAAAAAATTAAGGCACAGTCGTTTGACGAGTTTAAAGATAAGGTAGAGAAAAGGAAAGTCGGCATTTATTTGATGCTTATTTATTGCACAATGACGAGGTGCTCAAAACACGCTCTAGAGCTCTTTACATACAATAATCATGTCAGATAATATTTTTGAAGTTTCGACGGCTAAGATATATGTATCAGATGCAGGGAAAATCGGTCATACTAAGAAAAAATTGGATGTACTATGTATAAATATACACATTTTCATTTTAATCCATTACAATAGGTGAAAAACTGTATATTTTATGTACTTCATTGTACGGTAGGGAAAAGAAAGTGATCTACCACTTCATGACTGTTTTGCGTGTTCGTTAAGTTTCAAAAGCGGAAGACCACTTTCTTGGCAGACTGCCTATAAATATAGTCACAATAACGTTGGCATAACAAACATATAAATGAATGAAATGAAATGAAATCTTTTATTTTCAGGCAACAAGGCCCATAGATAAATACCTTACAAACTAACATACATAAAAATATATTGACTAAAATACAATAAAACAAAACAAAACAATTTTCATGTTGGCGACAAAACGGCGTGGCCCCGTTGCCAAAAATAAAACAAATAAATAAATAAATATCTTGGGACAGTTAACACCAACTGACTTAGTCCCAAAGTCAGCAACTAAAGCTGCTTGTGTTATTGGTACTAGACAACGGATATACATACTTATATAGATAAATATATACTTAAATACATATAACATCCACGACTCGGGCACAAACAATCGTATTCATCATACAAACATTTGCCCCTCCCGGGAATCGAACCCGGTACCTCAAGCTTCATAGTCAGGGTCACTAACCACTAGGCTATCCGGCCGTCAAATATACACATATATGTTTATTATATATACGTATATAACAAACATTTTGAACGTACCTCCAAATCCTTCGGATGCTCAAATTTAATAAGAGGTGCATCGTCACCCAATTCTTCTTTGACAATATTGAACACTTTACTTAGGAATGAGTGACCGTTGACATCCATTTTTAGTTATCAGCCCATAAAACTAGTTTAGGAATCTAAGCACTTTATGACTCAACCACGAGAATGAGGTGTTCACGAGGCTATGGACCGAGCGAGACTGCAGTCTACTACAGACGTACTACTCACATTTCCTCTTGACGATTTATTGTTTGATTTAACATTTACTGTAACTAGGTATATAGCGAAAGGACCTTGTCTCATTAGTGCCGAGTACGCACTAATGAACTGATAGCAAAGACATAAACTACTACGCGGTTCGACGTAAACCTTCGGTGTAAAATATAGAGTTATTAACCTTTTGCAAAATTAACAATAACACATATATCTGAGTGGAATATTTTTGCTCTAGCCGAACAAAAAGTAACGGTTTTAAGTTCAATATTTAAGAGGCTAACGAGAGCCAATTCGTCGTTTCTTAAGGCTTGCACGGGTAAGTAAGCAACTATGCGAAACCCGTGCGCTTAGAGATTACTTCTAAGTAAAAGATACATCTTTACAAAAAATACCAGCTTAATCAAAAATAAAACACAATAAAGTTCTTTAATTTATTATGACTCTTCAGTCTTGTCATTTTTATCACTCTGGTTTGTTAAATAATGATTGGCAACGCACTTTGTAATCTCCTTGGTATTGCGGGTATCTATGGGCGGTGGCGATCACTTACCATCAGGTGACCCACTTGCTTTTGTTTTCCTTCCAATTTTATAAAAAAAAACTCGCCGGTAAGCAGCCATTAAGAAAACTGTGATTTTTCTTATTGAAAGGCACAGTGCACTCTTGTGGCAAATTCTAACAAAAAGGTATGCCTATAATCGCCTGCGCATTCTTATCTTATTACTACGGAAGATTACTAGAAATCATGTTCATAGTTATATTCTAATCAAGAACCTACAATGAGCTAATGAATGATCCACAGTACAAAGGATAATGGTCCGTTTGCGTATGTTTTAAAGTCATTTTTAGTTCGTTTCTTAACTACAAACGTGTCAATGAAATTACTCGCAGACGCGACTCGGTTCATTTAACTTTGCACCGATAAGATAATTTATAACTTATTAAACTCAACGTTTGTAATCTATACAATCAAATACTTCATACTATTTACAAATTAAAATACATTTTGGAATTATTATTACTACTATCAACAGTTTTTTAACTAATGACGTAGCCTATAATATTCTGCAGGGTAATCTCATTTTCTAGTATAATGAAAACCATCCAAATCAATTCAGCGGTTAGATTTGTTAGTAATTCAGTTGTTGGACAGAATAATAACTGTTCAACCCTTATCAATATGCATTATTACGAGTATGATTAAACAAGAACTCATTTAATCATGATAATAAGAACTTGTAACTAGGGCATTGCATTAAGTACATTACGATGAGGGTTAAACACATAAAGGAGGACTTCCTTGAAATCATCTTTTTTTTAATCATAATTACCTAGTAATGGAATTTATTATATTGTTTGTTGCGTTCGTCAAGGAATAATAAAATGATAAGCAAACCTCCAGGGTTTATATCCACACTCACTCTTCGTCTGACCCAATCATCAATATACTGTACAGGAATTTCTGGATTGATACTCGTACCAGGATACCAGTGCATTATTAGGCTCCTCTATTTCATTGACTGCTTTTGACAAAAGAGTCCCGTATATTTTTAAAAGTACTTAAAGATTATCTTTTTAATGTTAGTAAATGCTAAAATATATTTTTTGTTCAATAAAGGATCTTTTTTTTTCGTTTACCATAGATTTTGGTACGGGACCTTCTCTATATTATAATAAGTATACGGAAAGGACTCTGTGTCGTTTTCAAAAAGGATTAAAGCAGAAAATTTTATTATACGTAGTATCTGGTAGTATATCTTAATAGTCTGTGATTTATTTGTCGGGAACTGTCAAAAGTCTGCAGTGTTTTGTATAAAAATAGGATATTATTACCTAATTGTGTTTGCGCCCTAAAGGACGTGGTTAAATTAGACTGTTTTGAAACATATTGATATAGTATCGTGGCCGACTAGTTCGTTTATCCCAATAAAAGTAGGTAAGGTAAGAGTAACCTAGGTACACCGGATGACAAAGTGTGACTAAATTCAAAATTCTTGTAAATATACTTTAAGAATACTAAAATGAATTTCCGAAAGACCCGTACTCGGTCCCGCAAGAATTCTGTAAACATTATGTTAGACACAGAGAAGTGGAAAAACTTTGGCAGAAAGATGTCCCGAAAAACAGACTACGAGGAAGATGAGAGCGACGAAGACAAAGCTACAGAAATGGATTGGGAGCAAGAGTTCTTCAAACGCAAGAAACTCAGCGAATGCATTTCTGATCAAGACGTTGAAGTGCAGCTCACTAAGAAACAGACTTTGTTGTTGTCCACCTTAGTTCCCGACGAAATATTGCTGACGGAAAAGTTAACACATCCTCAATTACTCTGTAGTAGGTTTAAACTGAAACGTTTGTTTAAACTGGATTTAATTTTCAGATTTGACTCGACCGAGCCAAAGCGTTTTGTTGGAGTATTGCTAATGGCCGATGTATCTGGCTACACAGCGTTGTCGGAGCGATACAATAACACTGGCAAAGGTGGCACTTACCGCCTTACCGTCACCCTCAACACCTACCTCGGCTCCCTTATAGAACTCATTTACGACCACGGTGGTGATATCATCAAGTTCGCTGGCGACGCTTTCTTAGCGCTTTGGAAGACTGATAAACGAACATTTCTATGCCACACTATTCACACGGCAATAACGTGCGCTCTCTTAATACAACACTCGTTTTCGACGTACGAAACTGACGTTAAAGTAAATCTAAGAGTGAAGTTAGCTATTTCAGCTGGAAATATTATTTTTGCTACAATTGGTAATAAACTACCTATGAACTACGTCATATTTGGACTTCCTGTAATTGAAGCTAAAATAGCTGAAAGTCTTTGTGTTTCTGGTGAAGTCAAATTAACGCCTAATGCTTGGGGTCACTGTTATTCCAGAAATTACGATCACGTTGTCCATCAAGATGGACACGTTACAATAAAAACAATATTGTACGATCCTCGTGAGAAAGATGTTTCCAAGCCGTTCGGTGGATTTGGGTCAATGATAAAGGTTAAGAAACCCTTTTGCGCTCTTGAGAATCTACCAGAAGCTATATGGAATTCGAGTAATAGTATCAGTACAACTGAAACTGTGCAGAAACACGAGGCTTTAAGTTTCAGAAAATCTATTTTAGTAGCCGAAGAAAAAAATATTGGAGTTGAGATTCGTAAGTTTATGGTGCGTCCCGTGCTTACTCAAATCGACGCGCAGCAGCCACTAGAATATCTCACGGAGATGAGACAAGTATCAGTTTTATTTGTAACTCTGAAACCCCGAAATTGTCCATATCTACAGCTAATCACAATAGTAAACAACGCTTACCAAATAATTTGCGAAATAGTTTATAAATCAATGGGTTGCGTAAACAAAATCATATTATTTGATAAAGATGTAATGATTTTAGTGAATTTTGGATTGCGAGGCTTTAAGCATGAATGTGAAGCCCAAGCCGCATTAAAATGTGCATATAGTATAAAGAAATCGCTTTCTGCTCTGGACGGTGTCCGCGAAGTCTCTATAGGTGTAACGACTGGTCAAGTGTACTGTGGGGTTGTAGGGCATCCTTTACGTAGAGAATTTACCGTCATCGGGGCAATCGTCAATAAAGCAGCAAGATTGATGTGTTACTTCCGTAACAAAATCACGTGCGATGAATCGACCTTCGTTAAAAGCAAAATGTCCACCAACGGCTTTACTCTCCAACCGAAAGTTGAACTCAAAGGCATCATGGACTCGGGTAAAATTTACGAGTACACTGAAGAAATAAGAGTAAAAGAACTGTACGATATCCCAATGATACCGCCACTCCTTGATCGAAGTGATGAAATGGAATATTTTCAAAATTGGATAAACGATTCTCATAATTCATACAGAGATTTCGATGCGCTGTTACTAGTGGGAGAGTCTCGTATAGGGAAAAGTACATTGCTGGAATGGATGTCTCGCTACGCAAGAAACTGCGGCTACAACGTCTGCACCGTCAATTTGACCTCCATACATTCGGCTACTCCCTACTTAGCTCTTACCCAGATCATCGATAAAATTTTGAGGCTTCAAGAACCAATCGTAGATTTCGAAAAAGAAGAAAAGATTGTTCAATTACTACATGTATACGATGAAGACCTTTGCTACCTGAACGACATTCTAAAGGTACGATTTGCGTATCACGAAGGTGTCTATACCCAAGATGTGAGCAAACGAATAGAAAAAACAAAAATAATATTTTCTAGGGTAATAGAAGCAATACCAGATACATGTATCCTATTTTTGGATGATTTGCATAACCTGGATCCAGTATCATGGGAATTCATTGCTATATTGATCAATTCAATTAATATATTCACCGTGTTGACTGTTCGCCGAGGAAAATTTAGCTCTGTGCACAGTTGGCTCTACGGTGTCTTCATAAACAGCAATATTAGAAAAATTGTGTTGGGTCCACTGACCCCTCGTTGGATCCCTCCACTTGCCTGTCAAATATTAGACGTACACGCCGTCCCTAATGATCTATGCGAAGCTCTCAGAATGAAATGCAAAGGTATGCCTGGACTCGTGGAACTGTTCATTGTGCATTTATTTTCAAGCGGTGCTCTTGAAGTTAAAAATGTTCGAGATGATGAACTTGAAAATTGGAAAGATGAAGATCTACAATTCCCCGATTCTGAACTGTTACATCCTCAGGCTTTAAACGCCACAGATCAAATAACCTTAGATAAACTAATAGAGGATGATAAAAAAGATGAAGTAAGTATATGTATTGTGACTCAAAAAGAGGAATTAAAAACTGATATTAATGTACAAAACTTGGATGCGTTAATAATGATTCAAATAGATTCACTTACTCCATATCAGCAACTATTATTGAAAATCGCTTCTGTTATTGGCGATGTCTTATCACGAGATCTTTTAGAAAGTATAATGTATGAAAACAATCCTCTCACAACAGCAAAGGCAGTAAAAAGACTGTTCTCGATGCGAATTTTGGGTTGCGCTAATACCAAAAATAGATGGCACCGTAAAACCCCTCCTACGTCAAAAGCAGCCAGCAGCACTTCTAACATATCTGAAAGGCATATTCTATCATGCGAATGTGCATTTGATTATGACCCCGAAAATAGTTACGATTTACCAAAATATGCTTTTTGTAAAGTAATGAAATTCAAAAATAAAAAATCAAGACAAGCTTTCTATGAACTATTGCCTTTAAATCAAAAAAAGGAATTTCATGCACGTATTGTAACTAATTTACAGAAAAATGAACAAAAATGTCCAGACTGTGGCGGTACGTTAATGGTAGTACAGTCAACAACAAGCTTCGATATTGAGCGCAGCTCTGATATGTGTATCGACGGCAATGATGATACCAAAAATAAAATAAATTACCCCGAAGAGGTCCGAAATTCTTCGGAAGGTGATCAACATGAGGCTGATAATGAGATTAGAATATCACAATCGGAAGTTTTGAACATTAATAAAACTATAGTGGAGCCTACTAAGTCCCTTAGCATGACAAATGCAACATCTGGACGTAATTCTATGCAAAGTACCATTTCAGGTACAGATATTCAAATTAATCCAATCTTGAAAATCAAAAATAGCGACGATATAGTACAACCTCGCCGCCGGTCTTCTAAACGGGTAACCGTGGCTAGTCTCTTTTTTAGAAATTACAGTGCGGAAATTGATAAGACTAAAGTCTTTGATATGTTGCGAGAAGTTACGGAAGCAGGAAGCATAAGTGATTGGCACGAACTAGGAGTTATCGACAGCGACGATGATGAAATAGCCGCGCAGCCAGGCACCAACAAAAAATTTTTCACGATTAAAGTCGAAAAGGGCGTATCACAAACCAATTTTAACAAGTGCAGCTGTGCAGAATTAAAAATTACGATTTACGAACAATTGATCCGACACGCGAATAGAGCCGATATGAAGTTAATAGAAATCGAATACTTAATTAAATTGAGTTATTTGTTTTTAGTTGTAAATAACACAGATAGCGCACTTCTAAACCTAGGTGATGCAGAAACCTACTGCAATACACCACTTGTTCAAGGAATTATTGGCCTTTGCAATGTTAAAAGGTTTTTAGGTAGAATATACTCTATGAAAGCAGCTTCCAATCTTTTACTAGGAAATCTAACAGCCGCCAAACTGGCTATCGGTCGAGCAACGCGTATTTACCGCCTAAATATTGACAAAGTATCAGAATTCTTTAAAATGAGCCAAGTAATCAATTCTCTTAGAGTTAAGCGAAAGAAATACCGCAAACATGAAGTTATGATGTCGGCCGATTCTATCTTTTGTTTGAATGTCGCCACACTATTATATTCCGCTTTAGGAGAAGGGACAGTATCCAGAACCTGCGCATACCGCGCCCTCAAATTAGTAAGGACAGTTGAATGCAATGTTATAGATCTTTGTGATGTGTTCAGCAACGCTTTACAGGTGGATCTCGTCCAGGGGTTCATAGATGCTACGGCGGAAACAGAACGTTTGGCAATTTATAAATTACAAAACTTGCAATTGCCTATCAAGGCCGAAGACTTGTATGCTCTTGGGAAACTTTTCATGGCAGCATTCCGTGCACGGGTAGCTCGTGGTCAGCTCGCCAACTCTGTTCACTCAGGCTTCCGTGCCATAACGGTTAGTCGATTTCTACGCGCCGATAATGTCTCTATAGACATCATCCCCGAATTGTTTTATATATTGCTTTCTCGGCGCCGAGTAGAAGAAGCTGTAGATGTAGTTAAAGAAGCGATAAATCTGGGATACGATCAGAGATCACTGGATTGCGAGACGTGGTATTATGCTCTATGTATGGATATGATATTGGACGCTGGATTTCAATTGGAGTCGCCGAACGAAATAAGTCGATTCGCAGAGCATGCGTTGTACACAAACATGTCTCAAGCGTCACGTAGGCGTCTCGTCGTAAGTCTTTGGACTTACTGGTTGCGAGTCAGCCAAGAGAAAAAAGCAAAACGTTTCGAAGCTGAGGCTCTGGGGTGGATGGGGCAAGAAGACCAAGATGGGTCCTTAACCACTCTCATAAGCGCAATGCGGCTGGCTGAAGGGATGTTAGAAAGTTTAGCTAGAAAGCTGAATGATTTACGGAAGGTAAATTACTGACTAAACAGTGTTTCTCGTTGGTCGATATCGACAAAGTAGAAATCTAGGAGTATAGACACAGTAACACCCTACTATCATCAATAGCTAATAGAAACGACGTAATGTATGGATTTTTAACTTTGTCAGTCGACACCATATACTTACGTTCGCTTTCACCCGGCTGTCGTTTCTACTAACGTTGACGCTAAAAGAATGTCATCTTGTACCCAGTACTTTTTAATGAAATGTTAGGTTTATTAGATCCGATGCGAAGTCACGTTCATTCTTCCTGTATTAATTTTCTCATACGCTATTTTATAACACAAGCAAGACGCCTGCATGCATGGCGTAATAAACCATAATGTTACTGCTAATATGTTAAAGTAACTCATGCTACATTAAAAATACGTATGTACCTACTAATTTATACTTTTAGGTGGTAGACCTTATGGAATTGCGGTCATTAGCCGATCGTGAACTAAGTCGATTGGAGAGTGATGCAAGGAATTGTCGAGCCATTTACCCGAGGTGGATTTTGCTGAAGGCAAATACCCTCTATTTGGCTGGTCGCCAAACCCTAGCTACTACTGCTTTCAACCAAGTATGTACCTAACTCTTTATATACTTACCGGTTCCTACGTTGAATGTCGAAAAGGACGAGAACTTGTACGCACGACTCTATTGTCAAGAGAGTAGAAGAGCTTTAGTAGATGTTTTTGTCCTTTACGAGAATTCTGCTACAGTTCACGGCTAACTCTTGAGCACTGATCTTGACTGAGCAGTAGCCGATTCTAGTACAAATGTGAATGCGCAAACATACCCCCTCCTCTCGATTTTCGCTCAAGATGTTTGCTAGCAACTATACTTTATACTGATGTAGCCAAAAAGCACCTATCCTGAGAAATTTTTGATCTGTTTGCTTTATTCGACAAGATCATAACTTTTGATCTGTTTAATTTATTGTGATTGAAATTTCGTTCCATTTTTTTATGTAGAACATGTTAAATAAGATAACTTGAAAAAGTTTCTCATAGATAGCACCGAATTTAGTTACAACTTTAAAAAAAGAATGCAATCTGGAAAGGAAATCTGTGGTTTAATTGGAAAGAGCGTGGGACGGAATGCAGAGGTTGCAGGTTCGTCCTGTTAGATGCCCAAAATTGTTATGTGTTGTCATTGTATACTTATCATTTAAATTTACAGAACTAGCTAGAAAGGTAACGCAAGTCAATTAAAGTTAAAGATATAAAATACACACATTTTCGATTCGAGATTCAAAAATGGCATTTGAATCTCATCGGGTAACTAAAGCTTACCAAAATTGCCGTTTTTCATAGAGATTCGGTCATTTTGGTGAGCTCTTAGCCACCTGGTGAGATTCAAAAATTGCACCCCTCGTAGTACAGTCAGCCTCAGAAGTAGCTTAACACTTAAGAACCTTGTCGTCGTAACGTATGGCAATGAGAGTTGCTCGAATTTGTCACATTACTGACAGCGACAAGGTACTAAAATGTTCAGCTACTTCTAAGGCCGACCGTACCTTTTTTACTGTGGTCCTTGTAGTTTATTGCCAAACGGGAGGACGTTTAATATTAAGAAAAACATTACCTACATTTTGACAGTAATAGGTATAAATAATCACTATAAGCCTTTGAGCTTTAAGCACACGTTATAGTACAGTTACCGGGAAGACATCTTTTAATATACCTATATCACAAAGTACATAATACTAATATATATTAACTAGCGGGTGGTTGGACCTTGTGCAAGGTCCATCCGGATCGCTACCACCATCTTGCTCGCTAATTCTGCCGCTAAGCAGCAGTGCTTGCACTGTTGTGTTCTGGCGTGGAGAGCAAGACAGCCGGTGTAACTACTGGCACAAGAGGTATTCCGTCTTAGCCCTCTGGGTTGGCAACGCATCTGTAATCTTCTTGGTGTTGCGGGTTTCTATAGGCGGTGGTGATCACTTACCATCAGGTGACCCACTTGCTTGTTTGCCTTCCTATTTCATAAAGAAAAAAAAACTAGGTTTTACTAGGTACTACATCCACTTAAGGCTACTGCTATCGCCGCAATTCGTAACACTACCTACCTACCTAATTATTCTTACAGTACCAACTATAATAGGTACATGGGTAAATTGTAGATTGATTCCCTTGGCGCCTTTTCATTTGAACTTATTTATCACTAGAAGTAGGTATACCTATATAAAAACTTTGTAAAATTAGTGAAAATAAAATACACCGGCAAATAAATTTTTGAGGTTTACCCTTATTAGTTTTGCTCTCAATTGAAACGAATTAAATAAGCATTTCTTAAATACGATTTAAACAGGCATTAGAAGAAGCTCGGAAGGTCCACAACCGCCTAGAAGAAGCTTCTGCACTGGCGGCGAATCACGACTCCCCGTGTTGGCTGGCAAACGCTCGATCCGGTCGCTTCGTGAGTTGGAAGGAAGCGCCGCAACACGCCCGCTCTTCCTGGCACCAACTGCTTTACAACATGACTATCGCACGATGATAAAATCTCCCTAACGTCCTAAGTACAGTAGGGGAAATATATTCACGTACCACCTTAGAACCCCATCGCAATGACGCGACGCGTTTAACGCCAGGCTATGTCATACAAATGTCATGCGTATGTCTCTTCGACTAGGTTCTACGGTGGTACGTGACACGTACTACGTGTTTCAATTTCCTTGACTGTACATTTAAGATCAGTAATAAAATAAATAACGCTAACTTTTACTGTTTTAGAATAAAGTAAACTGTGTAATGTGTGTGTCATTTGTAAGACCGAAGTCATTTCTTTTAGAGTCTGGTCATCGAAAGCAAAGTCATGATGTCAGTCAGTGATCAACTAAAAGTCTTTGATGTCTGTACAAGTATTTTAAAAAAATCTGTCGAATTGAGAACCTCCTCCTTTTTTTAAGTCGGTTAAAATAGTATGAAATGAACAATGATAATTTTTGGCCACTGTTCCGTGATGCTTTTATGTTATTTACGCTCACTGAGTTTGAAGAATTAATAGTAGTTTATGCTACTGCTATATAATGAGAGGCCTTAAAACACGAGTGTGGTTTTATGAAACGAGCGTCAGCGAGTTTCATAATAGGATCACACGAGTGTTTTAAGGCCTAATTATATACAGTTGCATACATTACTTTATCTACACACATATCATAACTGCAAAAAACCGTAACAGCAAAAAACCAAAAACGAATGACAACTAATGGCCGCCATGTATATTAAAAAGGTACTCTGTGATTCGATCTATCCGTCAAGACGAACGTTTTTTTTAAACCATAGACGAACGAATATAGTCCCTATTGTCATATCACTCGAGATCAAATGTCGTGCGTTTAAATTAAAAAAACATACTGAGTTGACGTTTCGTATCGATAACTGTTTTAATATCTGTGGATACTAGAATAGAGACCAACTTGAATTTTGACAGCTGTTCCAAATTTAAATTCATAACGTCACGAGCAGTCACGAGATATCGGTAATGTGATGACCAATAAAGAACAGATTTACCTACTACCACAGACAAGAAAATTCTTATAATAACATTGGTTGTAATAATGCTGGTCATTTCCTAGGGTTTTTGAACGCGTTATTTAGCCTTTATGATATGTGTGTAGATAAACTTATAAAATTTTCTGTCGATCAACACTGAGACGCGAAATTAAGGTGGATCGATTCGCATGAGGCGGGAATTTCAAAATTTTCTCAGTTTTTAATTTATTGTAGCCAAAGGGTGTGATTTTTTATTAATTCAAGTAGTTTCTCGGTAGTAAAACACTGTTTTTTATGCGATTGTGATATCATTATGAAAATTCAAGTTACTAATTTTAAATAATTGTGCTCTTTATGCATCAACGGACATTTAGGCATTAAATGCACAATGATTAAAAATCAGCAGCTTGAACTTTCAAAAACAATACACAGTGTCTTAATAAACAGTATTATACTTACGTAAAACCACTTGAATTGATAAAAAGTCACAACATTTAGCCACAATAAATTAAAAACTGTGATAATTTCAAAATTCCCGCCTCATACGAAGCGATCCCCCTTAAGCTACATTCATCACCTTTTCGCGTATTTTTTTCGAAATATACAACTCTTCAACTTAGCAGGACACCAAACAATGTCATGCCGTGGTTATACCATTACACCTATGCATTACACCTTTTTGGCGGGAGAACTCTCGCAGTTTGCTTTTTCATTTTTCCCGCCTCTTTTTTAGTTTATCTTATCCGGAAATATCTAGGTAAAGAAATCTAAGCGTATACAACCATATACTTTGTGTATTATTTTATTACCTATTTATTAATTTATTTTATTAAACATAATATAGGTTAATTCATAAAAGCTGGCACTGAATGTCTATGGAATTAATGACAGCTTCATACAACACAACCTATTACTAATGTAAAAGTCCCACAAATCTTTACAAACGGTTCTTCTTTGGGAAGAAACACCGAAGCCATAAAATATTCTAATTCCAATTGTTATAATAATAGAGTATTGTGTTGAATATCGCATGTTACTCGCCTTTCTCAGTTCACATTAGATGTGGATGTATGATCTTAATACCTTTGCCTGCCCTTAATTGAACAAAAAAACTTCCACTGCGCTTCGCTGTGTGGTGGGGCCAGTGGGCGGCTAAAGCAGATAAACTATAAAGTTATCGTAAAGTTTTTATCGTCACGTCAAGGGCAACATTTTGCAACTGTCTTGTAAGTTGAACTAACAATAATCTTGTAACTACTCGTTACTTCTGTCTGTTCACCGTTAATGATCGCACATTTGTTAAAATGTCGGCTAACAAAAAAGTATTCGTTGGTGCGATCGTTTCCTCAAGCTCACTCAAAGTTTTGTCGTTCGCCGGCTACTTGTGTACTGAACATGGAAAGGTAATTTTACTTTTATGAAATACTATTTTGAAATTACTCAAAACTTAGGATTCTCTCTAAAGCAAGTCCATCATTATACACATCATTTTTATTTTCACTATTCAAGTGCTGAAGACTTATATATAACAGCACGGTAATTTTAAGTTAACTAGGTATTCTAGCGAAGTTATTTTGGATATGCTTTAAAAACATACATATATTTTTTTTAAAACATAATATACAATATACTGATATACTTACTAATGGTAACAAAAATTAATAAAATATATTTTCTACAGATTACAAAAATCGGTTCAAAAGAAGAATACAACACATTGCTGGAGTCTGCAGCTTTTGTGGATCATGAAATCGTAGCTCTGAAGCCAGAACAGCTACTCATCCCGGGGTTCGTGGATTGCCACACGCACGCCCCACAGTTCCCCAACATTGGGGTGGGGCTGGACCGGCCGTTGCTCGAGTGGTTGGACAAATACACATTCCCGCTAGAAAACCGATATAAAGACACTGATTTCGCTGCTAAAGTTTATGACACTGTTGTGGTAAGTTTTTATATTACTAACCCACCTCTCACAATTTTCCTTATTTATACTGTCATTATCAGTTGTCATAAACTTTGAAACTATTTTGTCCAAAAACTATATATTACAATGACCTTGTATTTTCTTTAAATTCTTGTTTTATAGTCGAGATGTCTGTAATTGTTCATTTGGTAATACAGGTTGGCAACACTCCCACCCTAGCAGCATTTCATTGAAATCATTCATGTGAGCGACAAGCCAAGCGTTAATATGAATGATATACCAGGATCATTTAAATTTCACCATTACCAATCCAATCCGGTCCGAAATCCATGGACCCTTAGTTCTGACTACAACACCATCCTATGTACTCCTTTGCCTGTGTTTAATATAATTATCCTGTGTCATATCATAGTAATAAGGTTTCCGTAATCCTATCCATTCGCACTCATTGAATTACTTACTGTGTGTACCAATAAATAAAGCACAGCAAGCTCATGATGCCCCACAGCTACAAACACCATGCTCAATGTTTGAATGATAACTCTTGTCTGTCTACATTTAAATCTTTGATGTATAATTAATGTTGATTGAGATTTTAGGTATGTTTTTGTGTATGTGTGTACATTATTCTTTTGAACCTTCCTTCGCAAGATCAAGGGTAACATTTTAAAATTATCCAGTACCTATATTTTACTTTAAGCAAAGACTTCTCACCAATGGCACTACAACAGCTTGCTACTTTGGATCCCTGCATGTCAATGGTACTGTGGAACTGGCAAGAAGTGCCATCAAGCATCGCCAGAGGGCGCTAGTGGGCAAAGTGAGCATGAACATAAAGAATGAGGCCGGGTATTACAACAACACTGCTACGGAATTAGCTCAAGTGGAAGACTTTGTTCAACAAGTTCTGGCTTTTAAGGTCAGTATTAGAAAATGATTTCATTCAGGAAAAAAACAGGTTGTGATGCCACTACCTGTATTTGTCTTTTATTTTATAATAATAATAATCTTCTATAAAAAGAAGGTGTCAACAGCCACCTAGGTCTGTGCTAGGGGGGCAAGTTCACACTGTTTGGTACAACTGATGGAAATGAACTGGAAGAATATGCACACTTATTTAAGCTCTAGGAGGGGGCTGCTAATAGACGCTATAGTAATTTTCGACTTATAAAAAATGTATGTACAATATTTATTTTGGACTTTACAGAATGACCTAGTGCAGCCCATTATAACCCCAAGATTTGCGTTGAGCTGTGACAGTGCCTTGATGGCTGGTTTGGCAAAGATATCGAAGAAATATGATTGTGGGATACAGGTTGGTGCTTATAAAAAAGAGCTTTTCGCTGAAGCGTAGTGCAGCTAGCTAGAATGATAATAAAGTAATATTATTATATTTTTTATTTCAGAGTCATATATCAGAGAACCTGAAAGAAGTCGAATATGTCTTACAAATTAACCCATCCTGCACAAGCTATGGGGATGTTTATGATAAAAGTGAGATCCTCAACAATAAGGTTGGTTTATAAATCTTTTACTCAGGAAGGCCTGCAATGGTACCAACTTTATGAATATTAGAATTGTACAACCATTATCGAAATTGCTTCAGAAGTTATCGCAGCTCATAAGAAAGTGGCTGATCCCCACGTAGTTATTTCCATCACCCCTGGACCTACGTATCTAGTCACACACGGTACGAGAAGCCGCAGGTTGTGGCGCGGAATAAAAATGGTTCATCTAAAAAAAATAGCGCTCATTAGTAATTTATGCTTTTCCACCCTTGATAAATAATGTGCTATTCCTATCCTCTAGTGCATTATGGCCCATGCCATCCACCTGTCGAGCGAAGAAATAGCGTTGCTGGGCGTGCGCGGCGTGTCCATCGCGCACTGCCCCGCGTCCAACACGCGCCTGCGCTCCGGGCTGTGCCCCGTGCGGAACTACCTCGACCACAACTTGTGCGTGGGGCTGGGGACAGGTAACCCCATACTTTTTTTTTGTAGCTGCGAAAAGTTAGATTTTTCGCAAGTGTTTTTTTAACTTTTCCATTATTCTTAAATTTGATGTTGTTCCAAGCCATATCATCGTTTGGTGCACGTTAGGTACTGTCATTTTCACTCATCCCGAGTCTTGTCTTGTCTTGCCTGCAGTTCGGGCCTGCACATGACATTAAGTACTTTACGCACTTGAATCAAAATGTACTATTAAATGTGAGAAATTTGTATAATGACGAAATAATCAGAAAGCGAATGCTTATGTAGCTGGGAAGGGTGCGAAACTTTTTTTAGAATATTGCTTTTTTTAGGACAACTTTTTTTAACTTGATTTGCATCCTGAACCAGTGTGCATATTATACAAATAACACGCATATAACTAAGTCCTAACAACGAAGATTGACATCAAAGTTATCATTTTATCTCAACAGTAGATTATTACAGCTTTTACTTAATTACATCGTTGTAAAAAAATATTCTTTATAATGACAAATATTTCAACAAAATGGAACAAATTACCTTACTACTCACTCTGCGAAACCAAACCATCGCGAAACATCTCAACCCCACAAGTTCCAAACGACATAATATTCTCATTCTTTAACATACTTGTATCGTACGGATAACATAAAAACATATATAAAATGTCACTTACGTTAAGCTATGTTATGTTATGTTCTTCATTTAGAGGCCAGATTTCAGTTTCCGTTACATGAATATGTTTTTCTATAAGGTTAACTATACTTGAATATGTTTCAGACGTATCAGGCGGCGACAGCGCATCGATAATGGACGCGATGCGCAGGAGCATGGATGTGTCCACGCATTTGGACTTGCTGAGTGGAGGTGAAGGCGCCATTAGCTGGATAGAGGCGTTCTATTTGGCCACTATGGGAGGCGCTAAAGGTAAAATATGCAGCTAACATTTGGGACATTTTTAACCCTTTGTTTTAAAATTAAATTGCACTCTAATACTGTACTTTTATAAGACTACTAAAAGAGTAATAGTCCTATGAACTCCGCCAAAACACGGTCTTATAGAAGTTCTATAGGACTAAAAAAATACATGCTCCTAGCCCGTTTACTCGGCCAAATTTTGCTACTTGGGAATGCATCTGCATTTTCCTTAGTGTTTCGAGTATCCATGGGCGGTAGTGATCACTTACCATCAGATATCCCACTTGCTCGTAAGCCTTCGTTATATAGTAAGTACTTCCTGTATAAGCCTTATTCGAGGACTGGGGGAAAGTACGGAAAACGCACACGTGCGTTGGCGGCTGCGTTAACTACCGCGCAGCGGTAGTAAAAAAATAGGCTCCTTAACGATTTGGCGTAAAAGTCCTAAGGCTATTTTGATTCCCCGCCGCGTCCGCTCCGATTCCGAGAATTTTGACTCGTATCAACTGACATTTGACGCCAAATGTCACTTAATGTAAATCACACGTAAATCACAAGGTGAAATGACGGTACGGATTCTACTTGTAGGTAAAGCAATGAGAGTTGAAGTGAACGATAACAAACACAACACAGTCCAAACAAAACGGTCATTTTGAAATTGGAACCCTCCGGTACACACGCGATATGCTGCAGTGTGCGTGACCATGGCGTGACCACTACGCCTATGCCCATACCTTTTCCTACCCATAGAAATTGTATAGCATAGAAAGAGTAATAAAATTGAAAGTGACATTTTATTAGCTGATCTCTTTACTTTCAATGACAATATAATGTGCCAAAATGAGACGACTACATACTCTAAACCTCTTATATATTAATAAAAACGGATCACTCACGTATTTTAAAGTCGAAAATTGTACGACATGTTTCGGACCAGTCCGTGGCAGTGTTGCCAATGCAAATTGTTAGGCGGCCGTGTATATTAGGTAAAAAAGCCGTGTTTTATGGAAAAAGACCAAACGGTGGGCCGTGTCACTGCTTAAAAAAAGAAACCACTTTGAAAAGCATTAGCCAAACGGCACTGTTTTAAGTTTTTTAACATTAAGCCTAGCCCACATACCCAGACAACTTTGCAAAGTTGCCATTAGGATTCGGAATCGGATACAGTACACAGTCGAACCATACTTATAATAACAGTCGAAGACTCTGAAAATGAATTTGTTTTAAAGAAATTAATTATTACGAAAAGCCGTAGAATCTGACACGGCAATTGCCGTAGCATTGGCAACGCTGGTCCGTGGTCCTTAATATGAGCCCCTGCGGCGGTGGCGCGACGACGACTGCGTACCGAAGCCCTGACAGCTCGGCTGCTCGGTGCAGGCGACCTAAACCTCCTCTTCAGTCGACACCCTGTACACACAGGGATAGACAAAATCGTTATCTTTGGTGTACATTAAGGTAGTATAATCTACGTTTTTCTTAACAAACTGGAACAAATTACCTTGCTACTCCGCGAAACAAGCTGCAGGTTTTCATACCTTGACGTACACCAAAGGTGACCATTTTGACAGTTTTGGGTGTGTACACTTTACACATACTACGGCTATATCCATGCTTTAGTTCTTCATCTGAGCCTATACCTAATATTGGCTTGCTTAGTATTATATATTACGTACTTGGCATATTAACAGCATCGCTACTCTTCTTTTTTTAAAGTTACCATATTTCACAGCTTTAAATCTGGAGCATAAAATCGGCAACTTCGAGGTGGGCAAAGAGCTGGACGCGCTGCTGGTGGACGTGTTCGCGGCCGGCGGCGCGGTCGACCGCTACGACGAGCGCTCGGGCGAGACCAGCGACGAGCGCGGCGCTGGCCTGCTGCAGCGGTTCATATACTTGGGGGACGACAGGAATATCGTCCGAGTTTACGTCAAGGGAGACGCAGTTAAGGATATCTCGTAGAATTTTAATATAATACTAGTGACAAGCTGTCGCGTCGGTTATATTTTTTAGTGTTTTTACAAAAAACTTATGAACAGATGGGCACAATATATCATAATCTTTAAATAAAATATGAATTTTGTTTAATTTTTATTTTATTTCAAGCTCCTAATTCGTGAATCGGCCATGATTGTTGATGGTTGTCGGTTATGACATGTTTGTATTATTTTTTTAACATAGGTTCAACAAACACAGACATACGATACACTTGTCACAATCATCATAGTACCTCATATCATAGTACAAATTTAAACAAATTAACATACATGCTATGGGCATCGTTGCCACTTGAAAGCAGATGAGATGAAGATTACCTATAGTTAAGACCATTGTTTATATTAAATAAATAAATAAATAAAAGGTATTAATTTTACCATGGATCCATACACTGGGCATTGCGTATATCGCAGGAACTAGTTACAATACGGTTTTTAATGACTTTTTTATGTCTAAAATTAATAGAATTGGTTAAAAGAAATAAATCTGTTTTTAGTTTTCTATGATCAAAATATTACGAGTAATAAAATGCCAATGGGTGTATGTCGCAAAAACGTTTCATCGCGCTGCATACAGCGCAGATGACGTCACACTCGTAATTTGTATGGAGCCAAAACCAAATCGCGTTTATAGCTTAGTCTCGTAATCAAATTTTCTGCATCTGGATGATGAAATGAGCGTATTTCGGAACAAAAATAGGTTTTCTTTTCTTTATAATTTTTGTAGCTTTGTGTCGCTGTAACTTCTAAAATATTGGATTTCATATCTGCTTCTTTTGACATAAATAAATTTTTAATGGTTAGCTACAACAATTTAACACTTTTATGCCATTCTGTTGGAGTGGAATACCGTGCCGTCAGATTAGACTTTAAGGAAGCACTTATGAATGTCATAAAATTTACCACCGGTTCGAAAAAACATCTGATACCGAAGAGAAGATACCGGCAAGAAACTCAACGAGGTGTAATTTTTTAAATAAATCAAAATTACAATGTTATTTTTAAATCTTAAATATTTAACGCAATAGGTACCTACACTATTTGGAGTCAGGGATCGCCAATGCAGTTCGGGATCATTTCCAAACATCCCTGTCCAAGATATAGTCATGGATTTTATTTACAACATATGTCTCTATGATATAAATTCCAAGTTATGTTAGTGTTTTGTTTTAAAGCTTCATGGTTTAATTAATATTATGCTTATTAATTCTGATCTCACGTAACAAATAGTAGGTACATAATTTGTTAACATTTGTAGACATTTTTATGGTTATGGTAAAGTAGGGTGTCTTTTCGTTTTAATCGAATAGAAAATATTAATAAATATGAATGATTTTTTTTTTAATAAAACCCTTTCATTTACTTTTTTTTTATGTACAAACCTAGTTCTCTAAAATGAAGAACTGTTTCAACTCCACTCGACCCCTGTTTCAACTTGCCTCGGTATTAGGGAAGTTGAAACAGAATGACTTGCCACGTTTAAGTTAACTTTTCACGCTAGCATTCATACTTACACTTATGTTGTGGCTCTCATATAAAAGTGAAAGAAATGAGCTATCGATTGGTACTAATCTCGTACAATTCTAGCCAATAGATTTTTGTGTACAACAAATAATGTCAAAATTGTTTCAACTCCCCTCGGTCTCCCCTACAGATGTTAGTTTACTGATGGTAAAAATACTGTTATTATTATTAAGTAACTAAATAGAATTAAAAAACGCAGTTGGTTTAATGTAAATTGTATACAAGGTTATATGAGATTGAGACTTTAAACACCTATTCCAGCTTCTCAAGAATTGGTTTTCATTATGTACACTAATCTTAGAATAGGTGTTTAAAGTTTAAAGAGAAAAACTTTGTTTGTTTGTTTTTTTGTTAGTTTGGTTGTATGTAGGAGGTAATCTCTGGAACTACTCAACTGATTTCAAAAATTCTTTCACAGATAGAAAGCTACACTATTCCTGACGGACATAGGCTACTAATTTTACGTGAACGAAGTCACGCGCGTCCGCTAGTAATTATATATAGGCGTAATTTAAATGTTAGACCTAATTAAAAATATGTTCTTAAAGCAGCTTTGTAAGTAGACACAGGTGGTATCCAAAACGTCTACAGAACACAACAGTATCTTTGGGACTGGTAAGTTGAAAACACACTTTATAATTCATTTGTCAGCGTCTAAAATTGGTGTTGGAAACCGTAATGTTTTTGTATACATATAACGTTGCTGCAAACAATCATGCGAGCCGCCTGATGGTAAACAGTTACCGCAGCCTATAGACCGGACAGAAGCACCACTCACGCTCCCTCGTATATCTAGTGATTCCTTTAGTAGTTTAAAAGTTTAAATGATATGCAATAACAACACAAATAGAAATCTTTGGCATCTGGTAGACCTTGAACCTGCAACCTCTGCATACCATGTCGCTCGGCGCGGAACTAAATTTTAATATTTTAAATGTGTAACGTGTTTATAGGTCAATGGTTCAACATAATAAATAAAAGTTGAAAGAAATTTCGGTTTTAAAAAAATATATAAAAGTTTTTAATATTTTAAATTATAATTACAACTGCAGTAAAATATGTTTATTAATTACGCGCACCTATGTCAGGAATAGGGATGCAAGTCGCGGTAAATTTCCTAAAAGGTGGAAATGTTCTCGGAATTTGTTTCTTTGAAAGTTTCCGCAGTCAGTAGTCAGAAATAACATAATTAGGTATTTTTAACGACCACTTTAACTATTTTGTCGATTTTCGTAACCGCATTTGAAGGCCTTTTGTTTGACATTTATTTTTTGAATTTTACCGAAGTTACGGGTTCCGTAGTTAAACTGGGTACCCTTATAGTTCCGCTATAAGCTGTCTGAAAGCGCTAACACATTTTCTCAAAACTCAAAACAAGCTGAATTTTAGTCAACTTATCTATATATCTTTTCCGGTCACAAGAACTTAGAATAAAATGTCTATAATTATTTTAGGGTAAAGGGGATTTTTTTCTTCTTTATTGATTTGATTCTTTGGTTTTTTCGGTATTTTTGGTTAGGTGCACGATACAGAATATTTGTTGTAGTTGTTATTGTTATTACATCAAGTGGGGTATCGTTGGATAGATCTTTAAAAAATATTATCAAGTAGTATGTATTATCCAACTTTAGAATTTGGGGTACCGTTAAACAATTATTGGACTTTAAATGTAAAATGTTCGTGCCCAAAGCTAGAGCCTGAGAGTACAAATGCTCAAATTTTGAAAATATCTCAAATAAAATCTTATAGCACGTAAATACGGAAAGAGTAATTGGTTCTTGAGATT
Source organism: Ditula angustiorana (assembly GCA_963691745.1). Taxonomy (NCBI): domain Eukaryota; kingdom Metazoa; phylum Arthropoda; class Insecta; order Lepidoptera; family Tortricidae; genus Ditula; species Ditula angustiorana. The sequence continues at coordinate 5,612,967 of OY829490.1, read as the reverse complement.
TTGGTAGGTATTGTTTATAGATTAGATAGAAAGTTGATACTTACTTACTACTTAAAATCATAGAAGGTACTTAACTTTGTTTAAAAAATTAGCCAAACCTTGAAGAAGCTTGCAAACACCGTTGGTATCGCTTGTAGCCACGGTTACCGAACGCTACACTCAGCATGGCCCGACATGCTCTTGCCCGGTTTTTTTTGGTTTGTAACTGCATAGTAACTGGTAAGCAATCAGTGTCATGTCATCGCCCGCGGCAGATGAAATTACCATAATTCTATGATCCAAGGATACAGAAAAGAATACTAATTGCTTTGAGGCCAGTTTGGGTCAACGTGTTGCAGCTGATCGACGCGCATTTGCTAACATGTCGGCCGACAAAAAAGTGTTCGTTGGAGCGATAGTGTCGTCTAGTTCACTCAAAGTTTTGTCGTTCGCCGGCTTCCTGAGCGCTGAACGAGGCAAGGTAATTTTATTTTAATTATATAACATTTAAAGTGTTTCATTTAATTTGTTTGGTTTATTTAAAAATTAGGTCATAGGTACAGTAACCCATATAATATGTTATAAATTATAATAACATACATTTTAAAAAAATAGTAAGTATGTTACTTCGGCAACTTGTGACCTAGTTTTGGGTGTCCAAACAACAGTCCTCGGAAACGTCGGAAAACGACCTCCTTCCTTTGCATAATTTTCGGCGGGTGGTAGGACCTTTTGCAAGGTCCATCTGGCGCTACCACCATCTTGCTCGCTAATCCAGCCGCTAAGGGCCAGGCCACGCCGGTCGCGTACACGTCGCGTATGCGACAGGGCTGTAACTAGCTTCGTAGAACTGCGTTACGCGTTATACAATGCTGTGTTTTTATATTATTTTTCAGGAATTAACGATTAAAACGTATGTATATAATATTTACTTTCTTTAATTATATATGTATTTATTTCTATCAAAAAGGCACAAACAAAAACATTACTGCCATTAAAAATTACGTTAGGAAAAGTTTTTAATTATTTTCATGCTTAACTTCACAGATAACAAAAATCGGTTTAAAAGAAGAATTCAACACATTATTCGAGTCTGGAGCTTTTGCGGATCATGAAATCGTAGCTCTGAAGCCAGATCAGCTACTCATTCCGGGGTTCGTGGACTGCCACACGCACGCCCCACAGTTCCCTAACATCGGGGTGGGGCTGGACCGGCCGCTGCTCCAGTGGCTGGACAAATACACATTCCCGCTAGAAAGACGGTATAAAGACACTGAATTCGCTGCCAAAGTATACGACACGGTTGTGGTAAGTTTACCTTTAAAAAACCTGACCTTTAAAAAAGGATCTGGTTCTCAATTCCTATTCAAGTTTTTTGTGTACAGTAATTGGCAACTTTTTACTAAGCATGTTTTTATAGATGATTTAGTAGTGGCGAGCATGCGGTTGGCTTGATATGGTAAGCAATTACCGCCGCCTACAATATGTAACATAGAAAGAAATACTGTACATGAAGTCTGTTCTTAACTTAAAAATTGTTGCTCCAACTTAAGACAATAAGAATCATTGATAAATTGGTGTTTAATTTGGTAAAAAATTACATACTTAATTGGTGGCTGATTTGAATCAATTTGATATCGCATTTTTGTAGTCAGCAATTAAATAATAATTTGGAATGCGTTCACATCGTAATTTCATTTAATTGAGGCATTAAATATGTGCTACATTACATTGATATATTTGGTGTGCATATTTTATTGATCAATTAGTATCTTTGGTGAAACAGTAATTTTAATCGAATAACTGGTAAATTCTATTCTGCGGTTGAATCCTATACTGAATATTTCTTAACATAGGTAAATTACATTGTTTTTGAACTTTACTTAACAAAAATAAGATTCCTTAAACACAAGATTTAACAATCATCCAGTGTACTTTACTTTAAGCAAAGACTTCTCACCAATGGCACTACTACGGCTTGCTACTTTGGGTCTCTACATTTTGATAGTACCGTGGAGCTGGCGAGAAGTGCCATCAAGCACCGCCAGAGGGCGCTAGTGGGCAAAGTGAGCATGAACCTGAAGAATGAGTCCGGATATTACAACGACACTGATACGGAATTGGCAGAGGTGGAAGATTTTATTCAACAGGTGTTCGATTTTAAGGTAAGTGTTTAAAAAAAACTAATTTTTAAACTCATAGTGTAACTTCATGTCCTGACGATATAGATCTTCACGTGAACGGAACGCGAACTACGAATCACGAAGTGTAGTGCCACTATTTATTAAAGTAAGTACTTATTTAATATTTTTGCTCTAAGATTTTAATGTACTTACATTTGAGGAAATGCGCGTAGGTACAGTCAGCCTCAGAAGTAGCTAAACATTTAAGAACCTTGTCTTAGTAACATATGAGATGAATGAGTGTTGCTCGAATTTGTCACCTTACTGACAGCGATAAGGTACTAAAATGTTCAGCTAACTCTGAGACTGACCGTACTATCGTAGAACCATGTCACAATGTCAGGCAACATCACTTAGGCGTAAATGATGTGGCGTTTAATACGTCTTATCCCGACGGGTCTCCTTGTCTGGCCCAATTGCCCAGACGTGATCAGCCAAGTTTAGTTCATCTGACTTTATCTCTATATGTGACCCTTTCTTATGACACTAGTTTGAGAGACACACGGGGATAAGTTAAACCTGGGCTGCTCATGTTAAGGCCACAGTAGCAGTATCAACACCGTCGAAGATGTCTTAAAGACGTTTCTATTGTCAAGAGAGTCTTCATATTTTTGACCTCTTCGATTGTACAGCGCGGCAACTCTGGCGGCAGCACAGTAGTCCCAGTAGATATATCAAAAGATGTCAGGTCACTATGAAATCTGTAATTTTTTGACATATCTCCATTATGAGGTGAATGTCGATGAACGTCAGAATTGGGGGCCAGCTAGTTCTGCTGCTGACTATACAAAAGCCGGACTTAATACCAAGACATAAGTAGGTACTTATGTTTAAAAGTATGTTTCTTTGTAATTTTTCAGAATGATTTAGTGCAGCCTATTGTAACACCAAGATCTGCTTTGTGCTGTGACAAGGAGTTGATGAGAGGCTTGGCAAACATTTCAAAGAAGTATGATTGTGGAATACAGGTCTGTACCTAACTACGTAAAATGTTATTCACTAACGTACAGTGTACTACGCGCGCTTGTACTCTGCACCCAACTCGCGTGCTAACTATAGTTGTCTAACGTTTTTTTTTTAGAGTCACATATCGGAGAACTTGAAAGGAATAGAAAATGTGTTACAAAAAAACCCATCCTGCCACAACTATGGAGATGTGTATGACAAATGTGCAATCCTTAACGATAAAGTAAGTTAACAAAAATGCAAACGTCGTGCTCGTTTTTGATAGTGGAAATATCCAGTTTTATTTAAATTACATCATAATAATTTCTATCCATAGGGCCCTATTTTATTTTGAGTAGTATCTCAAAACATAAAATGTAGAATATACTTTACTCAAAAACAAAACTAAAAAATATGTAAGTATGTGCTAAAGCATATTTTTAAAGTAGGCTTTTATTATTACTTATACACAAAATTTATAAAATAAAAGCCTACTTTGTAAACGTGCATTGATAGAATCACACACTCATTTTAACCGACTTCAGAAAAGGAAATTCTCAATTCGACTGAACACATTTTTATTATCATTTTAATTTACCTTGAAAATCAGGTAGGCCCTGTTTTGTTATGATTAGTTCATTTTATTTTGGCTTCCTTCAGTGCATATTGGCCCACGCCATCCACCTGTCGAGCGAAGAAATAGCGTTGCTGGGCGCGCGCGGCGTGTCCATCGCGCACTGCCCCGCGTCCAACACGCGCCTGCGCTCCGGGCTGTGCCCCGTGCGGAACTACCTCGACCACCACTTGTGCGTGGGGCTGGGGACAGGTAACCCCTTACAAAAAGTAGTGAGGTCTGCGGATGGCCGAGCAAAGATAATTTTGTACAATGACCCGTCCTTACTTGTGTCTGTCATCGGCAATTCTCCGGCGTTTTCACCGTTGCTCATTACCTTTTCTTCATTCATTGTTGAAATACAGTCTACAAACATGGACTCAAGGCCAGAATAGGTGGACTCGGAGTTGAGACTAGTTTTAGCAGTAATTGGTACTAAACGTTTGGTGTTTCGTCAATTAATTAAAGAACGGTAATGGGCAACAGTGATAACGCTAGAAAATACCGTCATGCGTTTGTTTTATCTTTCTTACTTGTGCAACTGCCATAAAGTAAAATAAATAATAAAATTACACACCCGCACGACCTCTATACCTCGTTTTTTTAAGATGAGAAAAGTTGTAAACCATCTTGGTAGGTCTTTTATGCAAAGGTGCCATTAGAATATATAATAAATAGCCTTGAGCGAGTAGATTATACTGAAACAACATCATTTATTTGTAATATCTTTGTTAACCGCTCTTATTTATTTGAAACTAGCTGACCCGGCGAACTTCGTACCGCCTAATTATTGGAGGCATATTTGCTCACCGTTTAGACCTACCCTGGACTACGACAAACATTTTAAAACCAAAATCAGCTCAATCGGCCCAGCCGTTCTCGAGTTTTAATCAGACTAACGAACAACAATTCATTTTTATTTATATAGAAGATTATATAGAATAGCACTTTTACTAAAAAATATTTACCAACTTTTCGACCATATTACAAAGGGATAAGGGCTTAAAAGTGGTCAAACAATCACTTGGTCGACTTTACATCATAAGTTTATGTTGCAGACGTATCGGGCGGCGACAGCGCATCGATAATGGACGCGATGCGTAGAACCATGGATGTGTCGACACATTTGGACTTGTTTAATGGAGGCAATGGCGCAATTAGCTGGACAGAAGCATTCTATTTGGCTACCATGGGAGGCGCTAAAGGTAAAATCAGAATTCAACACAACTTCTTTCTTATTGGATATGTTTGTGAAAATAAAAATGTTGATCAAATCGCTGCCACACCTTGTTTTAGAGTACGAGTATTTGCGCAAGTATGGTTTTAAAATAATTAGCGGAAGCTCACTATCAAAATCGCTATTTGCTGCACATTATTAATTGTTTAATTTTGCTTTGGCGCAGGGTCCTTCCGGTCATACCCCAACTGTACATTTCGCAGCAGCGAATGCGTTAACAACCGATTACTGAATAACAAGTCCATGGTAAATTAATAGCTACCTAAAAATGATCCTTTTCAACTCCAAAGACTGAAATATACGTCAACGCGTACAATACATATAAAAGTGACCTATGTGCATTCCCATATACATAAGGTTCAACTTCGTTACCTAAAGCATGGCGTATGTGACTCTGAAAGGGTTAAGTAGGTAGTTCATCTTTGCGCGATATGTATTTACTTAATATTTACAGCATTTTATTGCCCCTTTCACAGCTTTAAATCTGGAGGATAAAGTCGGCAACTTCGAGGTGGGCAAAGAGCTGGACGCGCTGCTGGTGGATGTGTTCGCGGCCGGCGGCGCGGTCGACCGCTGCGACGAGCGCTCGGGCGAGATGAGCGACGAGCGCTCGGGCGAGGCGAGCCACGAGCGCGGTGCCGGCCTGCTGCAGCGGTTCATATACTTGGGGGACGACAGGAATATTGTCAGAGTTTATGTCAAGGGAGACGCAGTTAAAGATATCTCGTAGTATGTTATAGTAATTGTGGTGTAGGTAGGTTAAGGAATAGATTAATGGATAAGTAAGTTTGTCATGGCAGTATCCAATATAATGAAATTAAAGAAGTAGTAACGGATATCATATTAATCTACCTTGCCACATTCAGTACCCAAAACACTAGCTCAAACCGTAACATATATATCCTTTTCTAAGCAGCGTATAAAAAAGGGTTGAATGTTATAAATCACCTTTTATTAAAGAGTGATACTTCTCTCTTCTCGTGCTGTAAAGAATATTAATATTGCCATCAGGCGCGAATCCAGCCTTCAAAAATGGTTGTGGTCACGGCCAACCGAAAATCGGCTAAGTGCTAGTTTGAGTACGGCGTCGCTCACGATCGATACATAGCATTCCTGCAAATGTTCTCGATCAGGGTTATGGCCATGCCTACCGTGCTCACGTCGATGGACTCGCGCCAGTTTGCCATTTTGTAGAACGAGTTTCCCCCGCATTTTACTCAATGAAAAGACAAAGTATTTTTTAATTACTTTTTATTCTCGTGTAATTTCTTTATAATTTGTGTAAAAAATGTGCAAATAATGTGACGATAACAACTGAAATTAATAAGCGAATACCATATTAAATACTATAAGGAATTAGTACTCGTTAATTCCGTTTAAGTTCAGTAAACAATAATTTTATACTTATGTCAAAGAATAACAATTTGCGTGAAGTTTTCGTAACTAAAGTATTTTACAGAAATGCGTTAATAGTAACACTGCTATAATTTTGTTAAAGCTCTGAGATCTCGTATAAATTTTATGAAAGAAGATAATAATACTCAAATGCAACTGGTATTGTTGGAAATACTTCAAGTCGGTGGAATGATAAGACATTCAAGTATTCGAGTGTCGTTAATTAATAAATTATACAAGTAATAACATAAACAGTCTTATAAAATCAAAAATAATCTATCTAAATTTTACACCAACTTATACTTTATTGTACAAAATATTTAAATATAGCTAATGTTATGAGAAATATAATTCTATCTAAAAAAAATAGGACGCATTGAATTTTAATCATAAAAATAATACACTATTGGTTAATTTGTTTTAAAAATGGTTCGTCGCGCCGCTGTCACATGTATAAGTATTGTGACAACAAATAGGTTGCCATTCACAGTCGCCAAAGCGCGTGTCGGGGGCGTCATGGCGCTGCGAGGCTTGATAGTATACAATTCGTTTTAAATCTCATATACGAGTACTTCGACAATAAGCAACAACGTTCGTCTCCCTATCGCTAGTCAATGAACACAGGAACATGGACGTGCAAATCCAAGAAATGCAAGCCCGTTCTTTATATACTTTATTATATCATAACATACATGTCTAGATAGGCTAACGAACCCTGCAGGCTACGCAAGTATTCCTACGGAACACCACTACCGACCCCTGCGGGCCTGAATACAATATATGGCCACGGGATAACGTTTATGCGTCTCTTAAATATGACCAATTTGATCAAAAATCGTTATTTCTTACATAGGACATTTAGTTATATCAATTGATGGGGCCCTACAACACAAGGCCAACTTATTCCTCAGTGCGGCTCTATTTGCCTATAACAAAAATCAAAATTGTCGTAAGAAGTTAATACACTGAGGGATAACTTAAATTCGTATCACTCATAAGGGCCGCTGAAGCTATAAAAATAACAAATGATTACTTTGTAATGAAAAACTGCTTTAAAATAAAATACCTTCTAGTTTCATCATATAACTAAAACTATGTTGAAGCAATCAGATCCTATTCGAAGTTTAGTCACAAATATTAAAACAATTACATGTCTTTTGACTTGCATTGAATGAACTAACCTAAACAGTCTTAAAAATATATTGAGAAATATATTTAAACATATAGATAAACATTACATCTATCAAATCATGTGCGAACCATGTGCATAACAATATTTTCATAATCATTAGATGCTCCAAATTGGTGGATCGAGCACGATAGAAATAGCGAATGTACGGTAGATAGCCCTGTTTGTATTTAACATAGGTTTATTAAACGAAGACATACGATACAGTGTCAGAAGCTATATTAAATTATGTTTAACAAGCGATACGCTCGTCACAATCATCCTAGCACCTCATATTACAATGAAGAATTTATCATAGAACAACTTCGATTAATTTAAAATTACAAACAGAATTTGTACTATTCAATAATAGATACCTACTAATAAATGTTGCTCAATCCTTAATAAATCTGTATTTGTAAGTTTTAATAAAGTGAATTGATATAATTTTGTAAAAGTACCAAAGTTATTACTAAAAAAATGTCAGTCTTTCGTATGTGGCGTAAAATTTTGGCAAATACTATAAATTAGTACTTTGTATTTCCTAAAATAAAATCTATCAACACAACAGTCAAAAAGCCAATGTTGACGCCTTCAGAAGTGCTTGGCATTAATAAGCGAAATGTGAGCAAAAGGCGTGACTAAGAATGTATTATTGCATGAGGTAGAATTAAATAAAAAGTTAGAAATAAACATTTGTTCACGACATCCGCATTCCATTTACAAAACTAATTAGAAACAAAAACTAGGTTATTTCACGTTATCTACTATGATTTTAGATTTCTCCACATTTTATATTTACAGGAATGTTATAAATTGCTAGCAATGCAAAGTAATCAGCTTTACATTAAAGGATAAAAAATGTTGAACCCATAAAGTAATATAATGTAAGTAGCATATTTTCTACTCACTCAAATAGCGAAGTACCTACATAGGTGGGTTATATTTTATTCTTAAATATTTCCAAAAAGTATTACTGTAAAACATTGGTATCTATACTATTTTTATTGTGATGTGATGAGTAGTGAACCTTTCAATTTTTTAAAGCATAACCTGTATTTGAACTAAGATAATTTCTTCGATAAATACGGTAAAATTCCAACGAACTTTAAACGTAACAAATTTAAACAAAATAAAAATTCTAACACACTAACAATCTATCATACATGTGAAGTTAAATTAGATAAGATCTTGTACTAATACAAAATAGCTAAAATGAGACTTTAAGACAAGAGTCGGACGTTGTATCAGTAGTATCAATGACCATATAGTAGTCAACTTAAAGAACAATAACTTATACAGGTACTGTAAATACAACCAAGATATATTTACCTTGCAATGACGAACTGTTCAAGATAATTTTGGTAGCCTGTAAGTATTTCTTAATTCAACTAGTAGGTAAAGAGATTTAATATTGAAAATCCGTCAGAAACGTACAGTAGGTGCGTATTAAAATGATACATCTACTGATACTAACATCAGAAACTTTTGTTAAAAACTGTGTCACACAACCAGTCAGACTTGCCATCGTAACTGTAGGCCAAAAATATTGGCATACTGGCTGAAAGAAATGTAACCTCATCCGATGCTACCGATTCCAGTACCAGTCTATCTTTAACGATTTAAAGGATAGACTGGAACCGGAATCGTGTTTAAAAGGCATCAAACTTTTACGGTAGCATATTTATTATCAACAAACCATCCTTGAAAAGAATTTTGAGAAGATTGCCCAGGATATCAATTTTATTTAATGGCTTTATGCTAAAGCGGGTGTATAAAACCTACAGTTGTAGTTCTCGGGGGAGTGCGAGGCGGACACTTAATAAAATTGGAGAATGTCCTCGCGGTGAAGGACTTCGGTTTAAGAGCGTGTCGAAAAGAAATCTTAGTTGAGAGGTCAACAGATCTCGATAAAACGTCAAGCGCTTTTCTTCTTTCTATAACATTGAAGAGCGGCTAGAATCTCAGCGTTGTTAACTGGCTCAATAACGTGTTTAGAGCCAGTCGATATCGATGGTGCGCGAGGCGATATAAAATTGCAGAGCGGCCAGAGTAAGGGTAGTTTTCTCCCCTTTGGCTCGAGTGGTTAGAAACTATCGTAGTTTAAGGGCCAGTCGATCTCGAGGGAGCGTCAGGCGGTCACTTTACGAGGCTGGAGAGCGATCGGGATCTCAGTGTCGGAGTGCGGGAGCGCACGGCACGCGGCGCCGCCCGCGCACAGACGAGCGCGCCGGGACCGCCGCCGCGAGCTGCGACGTTCGCCGCCTGCACACAACCACAATAATTAAACACTAACACACCAGCTCATAGTCATGTTCGCGATTCGCTTTGCTACTAATGTGCGTCCCTTGATTAACTCTTTAAACTTTGAACGCCAAGAACGCTAAAAGGTGTCGCGAGCTGTCGTGCCCGTCACGCCACCGACACATATAGACTGGTTCACTTTTCTCAAAAGTGGCCATTTTTTCACTTCTAGCGGCATTTTGGGAAACATTTGGCCAATTGTGTTTTTTTTACTAATTCGGACCTGCTGAACACGAATATCGAGGTTGGCATTCCTGAATTTTGACCGGAAGCTCAGAATTCAAGATGGCGGCCAAGATGGCGGACGCTTTCTTACTAGTACGATTTTTTTCGTGTAAATGCCGTTTTCGGGGTTATTTTTATCATAGAATGCGAAAACAATTGTTTTAGAATGTTCAACCAATTATTTAGCCCTGGCAGAAGCTCAGAATTCAAGATGGCGTCCATGATAGTGAACGTTTTCTCAATTTTTCGATTCCGGACCGACCTTCCGTTTTAGGACTGTTAATCGGGTTATATTTGTCGAATAATACGATTATGATAGGTACACAGTGTTTAAGCAACTACTTAAACGTTAGAGAATAAAAAACTACCCCCAAAACATGAAATTATTTTCAGTGGAATGCCCTTACATTTGACAAAGTTCATGTTTTGATATGATGTTGCATGGATAATCTTTGTCTTTTTATTGTATATATTTGCCGATATTTCTGGTTTGGCCCTTAATTTGACGTTTGACGAGTGAAACTAGGTTGTTGAAGCTATTTACTACTTTTAGGTAAATGCAATAATATACAATATATGCCGCGAGAACAGGTAAACTACGCTGCCCGAAGGTAATGACGAATGAAATATCTATTATAGTACTAGACTATTCAAAAATTATATTAATCATTTAATCATCATCATCTTTTCATGAATTTGTACAAAGTCCGGAACAGAAACACGTTGTCTATTTCTTTCTTATATCTGCAGTCTGTAATTGGTGACAGAAAGGGGCCTGGCAGGTGAGCGTTCTCCCTTTCGGATGTTTGGTAGTAATTTCATTTAATATGTTCTATGATCAGCGAAACAGACGCTGGGTTTTTTACTTGACCAAATAAGCGCAACGTTAGTTGAAACTATTGAGTCAGCTACCTAAAGAAGATAGAAACCAAATTAAATTGTACGAGCCAAGTCGACGTCGGTAACAATAACAAAGTAAGTTGAACTTACAAGTAATACAAACCTTGCAAAATGTTGTCGTATAAGATATAATCGCACCGTGCTTCTCAGATTGAAAAGCACGGTGCCAAGCGAGGACCACAGAGAATTGCTTTTGAAACACTTGAAAAGCTGTTGTCTTGTAATAGAAACTATGTAAACATGATGTGACATCACTCCCGGTGATCGCTTGAAAGGCCGGTAAACTCTTCACTGATAAGTCAACTGGTAAGAAACCCTCCATTGGCTATGTATGTCATGAACAGGTACAAAAACTCTCTTTCTTGCATTTCCACTCATTAACCATACTTCATTTGCATGTATTTTATGCAACTGATAATGGAGCAATAGAAAGACATTGTGTATAGCAGACACAACAGTTTGCTTTGCAGTACTTGCCACTGCGTTCAGAACAATTCATGTGTCTCCTTTATCGTGAAAACTTTCGAGGGAGGAAATCAGTGTTGTTTGCGGGTCTTTAAGGACAAATGGAAGAAAGAAATAGACGGCTACATCCCCATTTTCATCACGCTGGAACCCATTCTAAAGGCTGCTACCAATAAATATTGTTTTTTGCGGTTGCAAAAAAGATTTTCCAACAAAGTTTTGCAAATTCCGAAAGGCTATGTTAAGTGTACCTCAATGTGTTTCTGTTCCGGACTTTGTGCAAATTCGTGAAAAGATGATGATGATGAGGATGATGATTAATATAAATTATAAAAGTCTGGTATTATAATAGATATTTCATTCGTCATTACCTTCGGGCAACGTAGTTTACCTGTTCTCGCGGCACATATTGTATATTATTGCATTTACCTAAAAGTAATAAATAGCTTCAACAACCTATTTTCACTCATCAAACGTCAAACTAAGGGCCAAACCAGAAATATCGGCAAATATATACAATAAAAAGACAAAGATTATCCATGCAACATCATATCAAAACATGAACTTTGTCAAATGTAAGGGCATTCCACTGAAAATAATTTCATGTTTTGGGGGTAGTTTTTTATTCTCTAACGTTTAAGTAGTTGCTTAAACACTGTGTAACTATCATAATCGTATTATTCGACAAATATAACCCGATTAACAGTCCTAAAACGAAAGGTCGGTCCGGAATCGAAAAATTGAGAAAACGTTTACTATCATGGATGCCATCTTGAATTCTGAACTTCTGCCAGGGTTAAATAATTGGTTGAACATTCTAAAACAATTGTTTTCGCATTCTATGATAAAAATAACCCCGAAAACGGCATTTACACGAAAAAAAATGTACTAGTAAGAAAGCGTCCACCATCTTGGCCGCCATCTTGAATTCTGAGCTTTCGGTCAAAATTCGGGAATGCCAACCTCGATATTCGTGTTCAGCAGGTCCGAATTAGTAAAAAAAACACAATTGGCCAAATGTTTCCCAAAATGCCGCTAGAAGTGCAAAACGCCGAAAACTGGACCAGTCTAATATAGTTAATTGATGACATTGTGCAATAGCGACCTATGCGCATGTGTTTAAACTTCAATTTCGCGTTTGACATAATGGCGACCTGGCGTTTGGACGGCAACTTCTGTATGCGCCGTTGGCGGTGAAAAGGTTAAGAGAGACTCACTGAACGACAAACGAGAACACGTCAAGAGTGCCAATCCTTGGCCATTTGGGAAACAAGGAGGCAATTCCTGAAAATGCATTGGGCGTTGCATCTTAGTCAATCTTAATTGCATAATTTAATCTATTCTGCCTTTTTTATTCGCAGTACAGGTTTACTAAACATAATTTAATTTATTTCAATGCGTCTTGCTTCCCTCATTGCCATCTAAGACACGGAATCATTCTCAGAGCATTTCAACCGGCGGCCATTAATTACCATAGTCCAATTTATTAACACCAGCAAGCCGGTTTGCCGCCCTTTTCCATATAAAGGAAAACTAGTTAATCAAGTATTGAAGAAATTACAAACAGTTGAAACACTCTGAAAAACCCTAGTAAATATTATTGTTTATCGCTTATAAAGTATCCGTCCTTTCGCTCATTATTGGAAAAGGATAAAAACTTCAGATTCGCGGTAAAGTAGAGCCACTCGTATTCTCTTCCGAAAATCACAGTTTCTTAATTCACACCGAAACGACAATTTTAGCTGTTTAGATTGAATAGCAAGAATGTATGTTATCATTTGGAAGAGAAGACTATATGAACCATGCTAGCACTGGGTCGGTCAAATTAACGCGAATCCCGCACTTGGTGTATCGCTGTCTTTGTCTTAACTATACAGAATCGATTGGCGGTCTCCCGCCGATGCCACTCGAAACGGTCGGATAATATTTACGCAGCGCTATTTTACACTGACTACGTACACTATAATAGTTGGTATAACAATATTAAACTTGAAATAATAGTAACGGTTCACTTCAAGGAATAACAAAGACAGTAACACGAACCTGTGGGTGTTTAGCGATAGTTCAACCGGGCTTTTTAGTCTATGCCAGATTATAAGGCCTGGTTAAAATGCAGGTCAAGGGTACGTTAAAATCACTAAAGCCCATTGAGTAGTAGTTTGTTTACGACGCTTGACTGTGCATTGTCAACCAACGCATTTTATTATTTTAATTAGCATCTTCCTGGCTTTATTTCCAGTTTCTTAATTCGGGGTACGCTTTGACCGTAATTTGGCAGGTCGGGTTATTACATTGGAGCGACTGCCATCTGACCTCAATACCCCTGGTTACAGTGAACCAGACCATATTATCAATCATTTACATGAATGCGCAGGTTTAATCACGATGTTTTGGCGACCGCTGAAAATCGACGCGGTACCTCACGATCACGAGTATTTTATGGACTCTTACATTCTGGCTTAGACATTTTAAAAGGTCAAAACATGTGCAATTTTAAAATAAGAATATAAGCAATAAGTTAAAATAGGTATTGGTTTTTTGTCGAAATAAAATGTTCTAAGAGTACGTCATCCATATAGATCTTTTAATTCAAAATGGAGTTTAGTATTGCTCGATCAATCCCGAGCCTTAATAGTTACGCATACCTACGGCCCTCGCGCTATACAACCAAGCGTAAGCTCTCTGGAGCGTCGAGCGTGCCAAGGCTGGCTTGTGGCACTAATGCAATGACTATCCTGAATGATGCGTGTTGTGCTCATATGTACAACATCCATACAAAGCATCTCGAAACCATGACGCATGAACCACTAAACATTCTGTGTACATTCATGGACAGACCTTTTCATAACAACAATTTACGAAACCGAAAGCTGTGTTAAAGCGAGACAAGTCTTATTGATAATACATATATGTACAAGTATATTATACAATTGGCAGAGTTTTTCAAGTGGCATTACATGCTTTGTATGTGCTTAACATTTATTTATTTCTAATGTGACATTAGCTGCATTCACACGTGTGAATCGAGATGAGATATCTTGAGTCTTCCTTAACTAAAAGTGTAACATTAAAACACTATACAATAAATAACACAAGAAATCTTAACGCTACAATTTATTAGTAATTAGTGTTCAACCATACATCTACAAATTGTAAAATCAACGAGATGCGTACAAACAAATGCACATAAATCATGTTGTATCAAACCACAACGATCGTGAACAAAGAGAGGCATGCTGATGAAATGTGACGTGCGGTGAAAAGAAAAACAAAACGTGACTCCAGCCAGAAGCGGGATAAGCGAGCCCGAGACATACCGTGGGTTGTTAGGGTTGGCGTTCTTATTTTTCCTCACAATTTCGTTCTCTCAATGTTTCTTATTTTTTAATTGGCTACTGAGAGACAAATTTGAACAGTTAAGTCTTTTTACTTTGGTTTACTTTTTGAATGCCCAGATTAACTGACAACACAGTTTGATATAACTCAGGTTAACCAGACTGCTGTGAAATAACTACTTTAAATTTAAATCAATGACTATTTGGTAATTTAAGCTCGGATTTGATATCGCTTACTCAGACCTGTGGTACAGAGGATTCGCTCGTTAAAGGTGGCACCGGGATTCAGCGCTGGTGGTTCGTCGTCACATTCATCTGGGCATAAACGATCCCACCGACCACATATAAGAACTGCGTCGACAAACGGCCCTTCGAAATATACAAACGGAAGAACAAGAACGCAACCCCGCCGTTAGTCCGACCGCGCCGAAGCAAACGAACACAGATTCACAGTACCGGTGCGCGTCAAAACAAAAACTCTAGGCAGGCAACAAGCACGTATAGGGCCGTGCTCTCGTGTCGCTCCCCGCAGCGCGGGCCGGCGCGCGGCCGGGGGCGGCGCGGGCCGGGGGGGGCGGCCGTACCGGCGCGCGCGCGCGCCTCCAGCGACGCCGCCGGCTGCAGGAACCACTCGCTGCGCGTGCGCATCCGCGCGCGCTGCCGCTCGTGCACCTACCGGCCAAGCGACCACATACCACCGACACTATAGCCACCGTATCGGGCCGGGCTCGGGCCGTTGATCTAATAAATTTGACGCGACTCGAGAGCCAAACAGGACTGTTTCATTTTTATCTTTAACTGATATGTCCGCGTCAGTTTTTGATACGGAAACGCACCGATGAGGAGATTCGCCAGAAACGACTACACGCAAAACTATTTAGCGAAAGAAAAGGACTTAAAATGAGTTAATAATTGATTTTAACATTTTTAACCGTTGTAAAATAAGCGCTATAAGTCATATATTTTCAGCAGCCCCAATCTAAATTGGAAAAAAAAAATGTTGTCCATTATCGGGAGCAGTACGAGTAGATATTCTGGGAACCTAACAGTTCGGAAAGCGGTCGTTTTGAGAAATGGTCATTACGGTCTGAACCCGAAGCCTAAAAACTTAATTGATTAGGTCGTTTTAACCGTTAAATTTCTAACAGTTTACCATTAGCACGTAAGAAAAATAACTTCGACTTATGATCAAACTAGACAGTTTTAGTCACGACTTGCTAATACTAGTTATTTTTAGTGACGGAGATGTGCCGTTTCAAAAAACTTAACAAGAAAAACCCAATTAAAAATTAACTAAAATTTTAGTTTAAAAAACTGTAATGAAAACATCTATCTATTCGTGTTGATTGGTTTATTATTAGATCAATGGCGTCAAACTGAGTAGAGCGCTACGTGAAGAAAAATGGCCAATAACTATTTTAGATACGAAACTGACAATGCGCATCATCGCTCACGTTGGTAAAGTCTTCAACAGGAACTCACTCAGTTTGCAGAACCCTTAAAGTGCTGTAAGATAAGGGAACTATAGGTTTGTGGAGGAATTACATTACGCTCGATGCTGTTGGGCTTACTTCTTACGGCACTTTGAATTTTATAGATGAATCCGGCTCGAAGGTTTAAGATTTTTATCTGATTTATGAACTGTTAACACCCAGCCCTAGGTTATTAAAACTGTTTTCGTTAATATTGTTAACATGAAACAAGAACGTTAGCTCGGTTAGTATCACTAATCCAACTACTGTTAGTAACAAAAACGGGAATGAATGACATTAGACATCCTGCACACCAAAATAACAAATACATTGTACCAAAATGTTTAGCTGAATGGTTAAATTAAATAATTGCCTCATCCGTAACCTACCTAGTACACTTTTGTTTGCGTCTACACAGCCACATAGAATATTCAGAGCGCTCGGAACATGTAAAAGCGGTGTTCTTTTCCGATACAACATATCGGTTTTGACGCACATTTCCCCCTGTGTGCTTAAGCTCTGTGTTATACACACGCACACACCTATGTGTGCAGACTATGAAGCGTTGTGTTCAACATATTCGAAAGTTTTCTGAAGGTCTCAGTCAAACTAAAACAGTTCTAAAAGAGCAGCCACAGATTGTCCTAATCCATCGAAAACCAAAATCAATCATGCATTTCAGAGCAGGTGGAAACGAACCATACATAAATATTCAAAGGTTAAAATTTTAACTTCAAAAACCAAAAAGTCTAACATAACAATTGTTCAGTCCACCAAGTAATTGCTTTTCCACTTTTGAACCTTATCGCATTGTAATTCGGTCGAAAAGTGGTAAAGCAATTTCTTGGTCGACTATACAAACAATGACAGTCGCAAACACTAAACAAACGCTTTGTAACTCGGTTGATCAAAAGCGTGCGTCTTAGCTTTGCGAAAGGCAAAAAATTAATTAAACTCTGTGTTCGATCAATTAACCACTGGATACATATATCATGCATGGAATAAATATGAATGGTTCGTTTCCCGAGAGACAGAACAGGTAGTGACAGACTATTTGTCAGGAGCGGTGGACAGTGGCGCTACGGGTGGACTAGAGAAAACTCGTCACCATCACTTATACAAAGAGTCCTTTGGGGAGCGCTAGAATCCAAACATTATACCTTTATACATAGAGACACATTTTATATTCACATGAAATTATATATATCATTAAAACAAAAACATCTGATGTTGAACACAGTTTGAACGTTAAATCTTAATTAAATCTTTGACAAATTTTAAGTTACATTTATACTGCATGTAATTCTTACTTTAGAAATAAAGCTAGTACATACCTGAGGGAGGTAGGAGAGGCTCTTAGTGCTTTCCGCATACTTGTTGATAGCTCGCAGTTCTTCAAGTGTCATGTGCGGACTGGAATTGCTGCGCGACGACTGAGAAGACGAACTCACTGACACCTGAAGACATTAAGTAGAAAGTTCAGGGATAAATGAATCAAGTTTTTTTGTTTAACAAGTCTCCGGGGCTGTGACCTATGAAGCGCTGTAATACCGTTCTGCTTAAAATCTAAGCGATCCATGGCGATCTTTCTCGTCTAAGGGTCCACATCTAAAAACACTAGACTAAGGTATAATTAACAGATTCAGGCGTTACTTTGCGGAGGTCCATATCAATAAACTGGAACAAATTACCACGCTACTATGCGAAACCAGTGCTGTGCCCGTGCAAAACATGCACTATGTGTCATATATGTATATGTTTCATGCATAAACCCACCTTATTTGTATAGAGGCGAAACGCGCATAAATCGTGTAGTTTTAGGTTTTAGTGGTAGTGGTTTATGGTCGTGTCTGTGTGATACATGTTGTTTCGTTTGCAAGCGGAGGAGCGTAGGTTTTTGCAAATTATATACGTCACGTAGACGCAGCTGTTTCGCACGTGCACAGTACTGGTTTCGCGGAGCACCAAGGTGATCTGTTCCAGTTTGAACTTGGCTAAGGTATACCTTGAACACGCTCTCCTCCAGCGAGATGCTCAGGCGCGTGCACGAGTCGAGCAGGCTGTGCTCGGGGATGATGCCGAGCCCGAGCACGCTGCCGGCCGCGCCGCCGCCCACAACGCCCATCAGCGCCGGCATCGACTGGCACTCTTCCGACTTCGACAGACCTGGCACACGGATGTTTATGTTGACGACGTTACAGTGACCGTGATGACGGACGAAACGTTCGAAGTGGTAATGTAATGGCACCTGGGTTGTTTTTCACGAGCATTTGAACCCTTCTGTCTCGCCATAACTGGCTCCATGCAAAACGAAAAATGGAAAATTCTGATAAATTCAGATGCTGATTTCGTTGCAGATCTCGCATCAAAAGTTGATTTAATGTACACTACGAGTATTTTGTCAATAAATCCGTGACAGAAGGATAACGGTTGAAACGCTCGAGAAGAACTACCCACCTTCCCGACCCGCGTTAACTCGCTACATAGCTCAGTACGTCAGTCTCCTACGACTAGTTCGATAGAGACACAACGAGCTACGTAGCGAATTAACGCGTATCGAAAAGATTCGTGCTAGATGCACTGTATTTTGATTTGTATGTAAAAAGGTCGAAAAGTTTCCAAGATTTCCATTAGAGCTCTGAGTGAGAGGGAGCGGAACGGGTGCGAAAAAAACATGAGACTGTGAAAAGAGGTGAAAAAGAAGCGATTTCATTGGTCTTTTTTCCCCTCCCCCACGCAGTTCTCTGATGAAAAATCATCATGATCATGATCGGAAGGTTTGATTCTTAACAGACTTCAAAAAAAGGAGGAGGTTCTCAACTCGTCGGGATCTTTATTTTATGTATGTTCCCCGATTACTCGAAGACGGCTGGGCCGATTTGGAAAATTCTTTTTAATTATTTAATTGTACGTATTAAGAAAGGTTAAAAGAAATCCTATAAATGTAATTGTAAACTAGTAAGGTCAATACGGTATACATAGTTATATTACACTATTATTAAAGAAGATTGAAGAATCGTCAGATTCTAACTTTGCCTGTTATACGAATTGCACTTCTGCATTATTATGGTGATTCAAATGAATATATATAATAGAATTATCTCCTAAGAATTACCTACTTGAATGAAAAACTACTTATTATTTAATAACATGTAGTTATTAAAAACTGAAGAACTAGCACGAGTGGTCACGGTCAGCATCTTCGCTAAGCGCGTCTCTTTTTACCGAGCCCAGCAAGACAGGGACGCGACAAGCAACAAAAATGACAAACGTGCTAGCTAACCAGTCGGGACCCTATATCTAAATCCCAAGATTAGTAAGTGAAGTGTGAGTACCCTGATATTAAGTGAATTAACTACACAATCGTTATTAAATACTAGTGCTACCAAAATACCGTCGCCCATTTAAAATAAAATATATTAATGTACCTACATCGATAAGTATGTTATCTTTATCAATTTACTCATTCACAATTTCAAACTCACCAAATAAATTAAAATATCGACAACGTAAAATGGTACTTGACTATTATTAACAACTTAAACGGTTTTCATTCAGACGACCTGCGAAAGACGCACGTGTTATCATACTATAGGTACTTAGTTACAATCATTTATTTATAAACAAGGTTAATTTTACCTTCCATATTGAATTTATTCCCCCAGCGATCGCACTCACACTGCAACCAGGTTTTTTCAGCTTCCAATGATAGCTGTCCTGTAAAAAGAAAAATTGCCATTTAGTTGTCTAGATAACAGGATTAAATATTATTTACATTACCTATATGAACATTTGCTCACACTATCTTAATTATATTGAGGGTAATTTTAAACAAGGTGAAGAAAGACATGTTTAGGTTAAATTCCCAATATTTATTAAATTTTTACACAAAACTGTCCAGAGGCTGCATTCCTCCCACTCGTCAAAGGAATTATAATCACAGACTCCGTTATTACTTACTTTTAAAACAATAATATATTCAAAAAATCGAACGTAATTATAAATCGTAACGGGGATAAATTTACTAACGCGCTGTCGCTCTGTAACTATTTTCTGAACTTTAAGATTTAGCAAAAATCAGGGTATAATACAAGTGTGTGTCTCACTTGTATAGTAGTTGTGAAAACCCGTGGGCTACCGTTATTTAACCAAATGTCTGGTTAGCTGTCGATAAAATGCTGTTAATATCGGTTAATTATCCCACTGCGACCAAAAAAAGGATACTATTTTTGTTGTTTCTTTAATTAATTTAACGTAAACGTAAAACAAATAACGTAGGTAACTAAAATATTAAAAATACAAACTTAACTATAAGGAATCGGCAAAATACCGTTAATAATGAAAAATGCATTTTGAACAGCTCGGTTAAAATCGTTAATAATCGCTTTGCATCTACTCACTAGCATAGGCCTCCTGGTCGATCCGGTGGCGGGGCGGTGGCGGGTCCCGGAACGAGCAGATCCATTCGTCCTTCACTCGGAGGATGCGGCCCGTGACCCGCGCGTAGTACTCGTAGTTGTCCCGCCCGAACAGGTCGCCCGCCGAGAACTGCTCGATCAGCTGACGCATTATGCGGGTCGCCACCTAACATGAGGACTTATTAATCGGAGTAAATTGAGTTTTCGCGAGGGAAATAAAACTATGCGGGCTTACACGGAGAGCGGACGAGGTGCCCAAAAATATGTACACCCGAACATATTATGCAGAGCGTTAGGGGCTGTTGAAATACTTGTAAGCACCTTGTCTACTTCGATAGGTTCGGTTCGGCAACTATGCATTAAGGGAAGGGTCCGGACGGATTCCAACTGAAAAATCAACCCGAAAACCGTGTAGCCATTATCAACACTGCCAATTTTCTATCGATGAAGGTTAGGTTTCGTGGGAAATATGACGTGATTTGGCTGTTAAAATCCACCCGGCTTCCTCGTGTGTAGTCTCCATAAATCGCGGTACATTGCGTGCGGCAAGTTTGCGTGGCAACAGGTTGTAATATACGGAATAGGATACACCGAACATTGGCGTAACTAAGTCAGGATGTAACCTACTGAGAGCTTGGCCTTGCCTGGTAACTCCTTAAAAGCGGCAAATATGGCTAAGATACATATTTTAGAGCAGGGACACACGCCTAGGTGCAGTACGCAGCAGATACTTATAAAGACGAAATGCTAAGTCAAATTTTTCGACATTACTGATCTAACATTTGGTCCAACGAACCTTTACAAAACCCGGCCTTACTGTTTCTGCGTGGCAAAGTCTTATGAGAACTCGAGACTAATTGTAGATGAGAAATATCTACACCGAGACATATCTTTGGCGATTCCATCTGTTGCATTGCCTCCGTCTAATTTTTTGTTTCAGAATAGTACAATTGTTGGAACGCAACATGCTACACTTGCAGTCAAGGTCATAAATATGCATTATCAACCTATTCAACCTATTAAAATAAACTGTAAACATACTAACGGAACGGATACTGCTAAATATAAGCTAAGGAACCAAATAATCCAAGAATATTGTGAAAAATGCAATCTTGTAGATACAGGAGACTGACGCAAGTGTGCTCACACATTGTAAATGTATAAAGTCGGTTAAAAGATGAGTCAACTTATAAAGGAAGTGAGTAACAAAATTAATTTCATGAATCAAGCCCTTATCAGTTGCGGTGGGTTAGGAATTTAGGGTGCCTACGTGTCTAATTAAATTAGAGAGCCGATGCCGGTGATAAGGCTGTAAACTGTTATCGGACAATAATCTACACTAAAGGATACCAAGGTTAAGTCATTGCACTTACGCTAGCGAAGTTTTAAAATTAGATTCCTAGTACTACATCTTTTGTACTAAGTACCTACAATTGCACTACGTATCGTTTTGTTATATACATCTACGAATATCTTGCCATATAAAAATAGTAAAGCAATCTACAACAAGCGTCAATAAGTTCATCATTAAAGATTCATAAATGTATTAATATTTTAAATGGTGAAATTCAATCTAACATCAATATAAGCGTTTGTAAATGGTTGCTAGAGCTACATTATATGCGTATATAGTATGTATATGTATAAACATCTTTTGTGTTGTAGTATGTACTCACGCACACTTCAGCCTTCAGCCGCATGTTTTAGACAAGTTCAATGAAAAAAAATGTCAAAGCTATTTACATTGTCTCTTAATCTATTTCCGTTTGTTATTCATCATAATCATCCGATTCGATTTGGCATTTTTATAAACAATTTAGATAAGGCAATAAGAGCCCGCGTGAAATGTGCATTATAATTTTAAAATATCTTCCATCTGATAAGAAACCTTACAAGCAACATACTAGTTAACTGATAAAAAATTCTATATTCCGAGTTATGATAAGGCGATTACTAATTCCATTGTTGTGGTAATAACAACGATGTTATCGCGGAATTATTAATGTCATATCGGCGGCTTGAAAATCAATAGGTAATGTGGGAAAGGTCACAGAAAAATGACATGAGAGCTAACGGCTTCGGTTTCGAACTTTAAAAAGCCAAACTGGATAAATACATAGTAACAACTACGATCCGAAGTACAGCATAAAAAAACTTTTTTTTTTTAAATTAAAACAAAAGTTCATGTTTACGAAGCTCCTGCTTATAAACGGAACTAGGTAATTTATTTTTAAATCTGAGAGTTCGCTCATGTCCGTCCATTATACAAATATCTGTAACGCGACAAAACAGCAGGCGTAAAGTGGATCACATTATAAAGCCATTTAAACTCAAAAACACATGTCCGAATCGGATGATTACGCAGGGCAGCGTAGATCTGGTGCAACTGCTATCGTTAACGTACGTACATGTGCATTACTCATTATTGTACATTTAATACCCTTTTGCTGTTTCATGGAAATGATCTAACGTGTCTCACACTTTCATTGATCTTTATTAGCTCGGGCACGGAAAAAATACTGCAATGGAAATCGGTGCGAGTTAATAATACATAGTACATATCTGTGCAAGGATAAGTTATGCTGTTTTTTTCCAAAATTGTTTATGCCACAAGTAAGTACCTAATAGTACCTACACAGAAGCAAGCCATGCTTTATTGTGTGTAACTCCTAAACCGGCATTAAATTAGTCATATCACCTTCTTTGTTAGTGTGCACAATGGATGTTATGTTAAAAATACACACTGTTGACAGCAAAGCCTCATTAAACCACGTAAAAACCGTAGTGAGCGCCGCATGAAAATGTGCAATTCACCTTGAATCTTTGCACGTCCTCCATTGTAGCAGTTTTGCCATCAGACACGCAAGAGTGGAAGAACGACGGCGCCACCGACACACCGAGCGCTTCGGATGTCATACCTGTACCTGAAAACAATGATTTTTCAAAAGGTTATAAAAGGAAACACTCCCACGGCGCGAGTGGATGTTTATAAGGACGCCGTCAATTCTGTAAACATGCCGGCCGTTCGCCCGCGGGCGATCCGAGGTCGGATTACGGATATCACTGTCTCGTCGAGTTACCGTGGTACGGTTTAAAACGGTTAGAATTCGGTTCCAATACCTGTACAGCCCTCGAAAATGCCAGCGGCCCTAACATGACGAGCCAAGCAGGGCTAGAGTTTAACTTATTCTAACCTGCGTCACAGAATAAATAATAGTACTAACGTACAGAAACTTCTCTTTTTCGACCACCATTACACGAATTCCAACTTTATGATCAGGCACAAAAAGTTCGTATTACTTCATAAACATTCGACAGGCGGCATGCGTCAAAAGGAAGGCGCCGCCCGCGCCCGTCTTCCACCCGCAATGCCCTGGCGCACCGCTAGGGTTGGGCTGCTTACTATAATACTATCAACGTGCGACACAGAGTGAGCGGGCGCGCGCGCGGCAAGCCGGCAACCTACTGCGATTAACCTATGCCATAGGTAATGTGGCGAGCGCACCTACAGTGCGGAGTGAAACCCCCCTGCCTGCGTCTCTGTCTAAATAGTGCCATAAAAAAGGGGTACACACAGTGATAAATTAACCTGGGCCAATCATGTTAGGGCCACTAGAATATCTGACTACGGAACGTTACCAAACTTGTATAAAGTTTATACCTTACACTAAGCTTGGGCTTTGCCTAATTGCATCTGATTGTTTGTTCTTATTTAAACTCTTTGTGAAAGTCTGTTAGCGAAAGATTACTGTAATTTTAACAAATAGAAGCATTTCGTTGATATAACAGTAGGTTATAAAACAAAGTATATTTCACGCTGATATCATATTAGGTTTATATTGTAGAGGGAGCGGGGTTCATACTTAATTTGAGTTTCAGCGTAATTGATATTACATCAAATCTTTACGTACTCGAAAGCCAAGAAGGTATCTTGAGTTTTACTGTACAATGGCGTAACAAAACGTTTTAGACAAAACAAATAGCAAATTATTTGCATACCTAATATGATCATTATTTTTATCGCTGGAATAGAGATAACAAAGACAATTCAGAAACTTTACATTAACATTATCATCGGTGCATAACACAGTTGTAAGTAGATATTTTTTAACTACACACCCAATCGAATATTCGATTCTGCCTCAATGATTTGGTCGGCGTCGCTAAACGCAAATTAACGCAACCAAACGATGCGTGGATTACTCCATTGCTGCCTAATTATACGCTTGATCACGTAAATAACTTCGCGTAGCTATTGTTCGTGCCACTGATTCGATGGTCTATTGGCTTTGGCATTGAATCCAGGAAGAATTTAAAGTTTCTTAATTACCCGAGTTACTTGTTGCAGACAATGGAAAGCAGCAGTCTTTAGTCACGAAAACATGCCAGTCGTGCCTTGATAATAATAATAGGATAAATTCGTTCTCTAAAATAATGCACAATATTTGCGTTTCATCAAATACTGCCTTTGTGTAACTCTATTTATGTACAAATCCCTTTACAAAAAAGACATCACATCCGATGATCAGGACATGTCACCAGTCACCACCACCTGCTTCCGAATGATTCAATAATACCATCAGTCCCCGAGCGCAAAGAACATTCCTGATCCGTAGATAGCGTCCGAGACGGTGTGACATCAATCGTTGTAAGTTAAGACGAACCTTAACAATAAAGGCCGGAAACAAGTCATACGGTCACAATGCACGAATAATTTATGCCAGATGAGATACGATAACCGCCATTATCTGCTAACTACCGAGTAAGCAATGATGACGTAAAGACGGACGAATGGGGTACCGGTGCGTAACCGCGCCATAATGTAGCGAGTGTGCGACGATGCGCGACACATGATACATTAGGAATACTTGGACGTATGGGACATAAATAACGTCACACATGGCCTTTCTTATGCTTTTATTTGAGTGGTTCTTTAAAACGTAAATCCTACACACTTTCTTTGGGTGTCATGCCCATTGCTAGCCCCGAAATATGTGACGTCATTTGCAGATATCTTCAATATTTATACTGTAGTGACGATAGCTACAGCACAATACAAAGATCTTTCGTCCAGTACAAGACAAAACCAAGAACCGTTTTTCTAGCTAGCAGTACTTACCAGACTTTCAGCTGATCTAAAAAAAGCATCCTTATTTTAGGACCTCCCTAAAATACCTATATATGAGAAGTGTTTTAGTTTTTCCTTGATAATTTTTTTTAATAAAAAACTATGCTAACTACATTTTTTTTAAGTATATTGAGAATTTTATAAGAAAAATATAAAATTTTATAATTTTCTTTTCAGCGGCCCTAACATGACGGCCCAGGTTTAGTTTAACCCCTCCCTGTGTCTCTGTCTAACTAGTGTCATAAGAAAGGGACGCAGATAGAGATAAAATAGACTAGGCCAGTCATGTTAGGGCCACAGACGTATATACGAACTCCATGGGTATAATAATTCTTTAAGATTCAACTGCAATTGTTTGAATTGTTCATACGAGTACATTCGCCGGCATTCAAATCGTGTCAACGAGACGTTAAGTAAGATTGAACAATAGCGCGACTTGAGAAAAGCAGAGCAGTTGCATCACTAATTAAGGCGTGCATGCGCGCTGCCCACGCTCCTCCACGCTCGTATGTAATTGGCAAAATTAAACTAATTAATTTCGGCGGGAAGTCAAACGCGTGCAAAGAGCTCTTAAGCATAATATTTTTGGGCGGGTCTCGCGCTTTGCTCCGCGTGAGCCACACTGCCAGTATTTGCGGTTTAGTGAAAACAAAAGTTTTCGCAGACAATGAAATGGCGAATGACAAGAAACCTGACATTTCAATGGTTATTAGAGGGGAGTTGTACAAAAGGCGCGTTCGGTATTAACACAATGTCATCTTTGTGCTAATAATTGTGGGGTGTGACTGCAACTTGCGGCTGGCTGACCCACTGACATAGAAAGCAAACCTGAGTGTAAATCATAAAGTTAAATATAGACTGGTGTTGTTTTGCTTTGAATATAATATAGATATAATTATGAAACGAGACTCAAACCTAAGTCAACCAATGCCGTCTGTGACACTAGGACATTTTAAAATCGCTTAAATGTTGCCTTTTTGCATTATTCATCCTTTTAAAATTCTATTTAGTGAATACGTCAGGACATACCAGCTTTATCAGCGTTGGAGGCCATCACCCGAAACGTGCCGAACAGCAGCACTAACAGCCTCTGGGTGCACACGGGCAGAGACAGGAGCAGTCTGTGAACAAAGAATAACTTCATTACAAGTGCCTGCAGAGATATTCACTAGTTCGTATTTGACATATAAGTTCGTAAAAATTAATGATAACTCTGGCGAAGAGTTGAAGACAACAATAATTTCCGCGTGTATTTTAACACGACGATTGATGAATCACTCACTGTATACCTACACGCATCTACCATTATAACAAATTACACGATATTGCTAGCGCGCATTTCTTGGCATCTCATTCATAAAGGAAGGAAACGAAGCGTAAAACACGAGGCTCACCAAAACCGTGACCATTATCGTAAACGACCGACATAACTGAACGGGGAATATGACATAACAAAAGGTCGTCGACCCGCGCCCGTAAAAGAGTAACGAGGGAAAAGATTAGTATCAATGGATTGAATGACAGCCTCTGTGATACTCGACCAATAAACGGTCGAGCGCGGCCTGAGTTAACGCTCGGGTCGGTCGCTGGCCGGCGACGGCTAAATACATACATGTTCGACTTCATTGTGATTATTTCTCCATTTTCTTTGCGCAGCGGTTTTCCCACGAGAGTCTTATGTACATAACATACTAGAGAAATGTTTCCTCAGAACCAATCAAACTAGGAATTATTTTACTTTTAAAGAAAGGAGCCCAGAGGATTGTCCTTCAATATTTGCCTCATGTGGATTTGGAATTGAAAAAGTATCTACATCTACATTACATATATGTACGAGTATTATACTCATATGTAGTTTCAGCGGATCCGAACATTATATGAAATCATAAAAAAAGGAAATAGTGACGTATAGATTTAGACGAACAAGGAGCTAATTGGCGTTGACTTTTGATTTGTCACAGTGTACTATAAAGTTCATACTAAAGCGCGCGTACTTCGGCTGACCTGCCATTCGAAACAGATTACGACATTGTTTGTTTTCTCTTTCTTACCTATTTGTGCAGGTGTTACAAAATATTACTAACTCACTTCTAACAACTTCTAACTCAGGACGTCTAGTAGGTACAATAAATCTATAGAATAGAAAGTTATTGCTATGTTTGTTAAGTTTCACCTAAATTTCACTATGTAGCTATTGCTTTTCTACCAACCGATCTATCTTACTTTTCGTTACTCTAAGTTTACGTTTGTACTTATCAGGGATAACAATGAACTAGCATGGATATACCAACACAGATTATTGCATCCAAAACTACCGGTCGGTCTCTTTTCGAAGCGCGAAGCAAACAATGCGCGGACATCGTGTTCCCGCATCAAAATTCATGCTGGGCGAGTCTAAACAGCCATTGTTTCTACCAATAATACAGCAGCAGCGTCCAATACCATCTCCGCTCGGCCGGCTCACACATTAAACGTACGTATTGTACTGCACTGCAAGTATACAAGGCTTGTTGAGAAAATAATTCATTACTATAAAACCGAATGAGATAAGTACATGAATTATTATCTGCCACCTATACATGCTGGCAGGTACATGGCAAGTAGCTAAAGTCCCCGTGATCTTATACATATAAAGAGCAAAATGTTATTTTTAAAAGTAAACCATAGTTCGAAATGTCAGCAACTACGTCCGTTACGTTTCAAGAATTAAAGGGCGATTACACTGTTAAGGTCGCCGATCGTGATTGGGTAATCGTAGCGTCATAAAGGACCGTGCATTAAACACGTGACGCTAATTAGGGGATTGATCCTTGCTCGTTACACTAACAATCACCATTCTTTACATTTCAGTTTTTTTTTATATCTGCGGATGCGGAAGATGATGCCAATAATTTAAGGTGCAGACGGTGATAACGCGCCCAAGCTACAGCCCAAGCTGAATACGTTTTGATTAAATTGAATCAAGAGCAATTATAGATGCTAAATAAAATAAACTGCACGTGATACCAGCTCCTATCACTTACAGCCTGGTTGGGTAAGTGACAGAAATGAAGATAATGTTAGTTAGGAAAAGTACCAACATCTGCATCCGCATAAGTTGTGCATTAATTAATGGGGATTCGGATACTAAAATTAATGCGGAAGTTTTGCGGCATCCAATGCAGATATCTACAAAATCCCTGGTTCGGCTCTGTCCGTTTGAGAATGACGAAACCGCCGCATGAGGCGGCCGGATCAATCTAAGCGTGCCTTTAGAAACGCAGCAGAAAGAGTACCCCAATTGGTCCAGGATCATTTACATTACTCTACGAAGGTTGAAGAAAGAGATCGTACAGTATGTCAGAGTGAAGACCAGTTTTACCCTGAGGGTCGAGAGGTTGGAGTTCCGCTATAACGTCAACTTTACGTTGTTTGTGGTGCGGGTACCGAACGATTATCTGTCGACCTTCATGAAGCAGGAATTCTGGCTGAAGGGAGTCGCTTTCCGTCGTTTTCGCGGACGGTTGCTGGACACCCCGAAATTAGGTCACACGTAACCGAAGTAACGTGCTAATTTTAATGTTTTAATGATTTGTTATATAAACACGTATGTTAAGTCTTTAAGGTATTTTTTCTATGGGCCTATGCAGCCTGAAATAAATGGTTCTGTTCCTTTCTATTCTTTTATTTAAAAAATTCTATCGCCCAGAGTTTTGAAAGCGGAGAGCGCTCACGTGAACGATAGATAAACACATGTATGAAACGCATAATTTTATACAGCACCTTGCCTAGGTTGTCTCAATTTACATAATTTCTTTGACACAAGCAATGAAGTACGGCATGTTAATGAGGCGTCACAACAGATTATCTCAGTCCATGTGTATACTCATGCTAAACAGCAATAAGTGTACAATTGTTTACGCCTATTTAGCGAACATACGTTAATCAATGAAATCCACATGCATATTTGCTAAGTCGAGTATTGAATGAGGTCTGTTTGTGTTTTTGCTATGCTTATTAACATTTTGCTCGTGTTTCTTTTGCACTTGAACATTTATCAGAACAAGTGAACACGGTTGGCATAAGTTTACAACTAAGCATTGAATGCGGTTTGTAGATTTACTATGAGTGTAATGACAGACATCAATGGTAGTGGACACACATTCCCCAGTGTTAAAGTCTGTCCAGTAGACAAACACATTTAAAAACTCTGCTTAGTATAGTTGCAGGCAAACAACTTGAGCATAAATCGAGTGGAGGGGGTAGGTATGTTTGCGCCACACATTGGTACTAGAAACTGCTACTACGCAGTCAAGGTCAGTGCTCAAGATGTTTGCCGGGAACTGTAACCAAGAAGCCCATTCCCATTTTACATACACAATATGAAATAATTTGGAAGAAGTGCCCTGAATAGGTAATTAAGAGGCCTGGCACATAACGCGACGTTGCAAATAGCTATCAATTTAACGCATACTTATTTTTGATTTATTTTAAGATATTTCTGTATGAAAATCAAACAAAAAAAAAGCACTAGCTCCTGCAATTTAGTGGTAGGTATAAAATACGATAAATAATAATCTGGCGTTACATTTAGGGTTCATTTTATTCGATTTATTTTATCTATACATAAGTACAATGAAATTATAACTAGACGATGTCTGTGCATAGGATATATTTAAAAAAATATATGATAAGAAGGTCATCATAAGATAAAAAGATGCCAAAACAATTAGGTATGTTGACGCTAGCGAAATTGTCCCATTACAATTTTTTCATTGTAAAATGTAAAATGATATATTTTGTGCATACAGTTGTTTACAACTTTCAGTTATGGAGATAAACGAGTTACATGACGTGATTCGTGTTTTTTTTTAACATCCAGCAGTCTTTAGGGTTATATAGTATGTATAATTATCCTATTTCACGACCGCTAATAACGTTGCTGAATTTAAAGAGACAGATCCTGATATGCACAGGGCCAGTTGACCCATGAAGCTGATTAGGCAACGCGCGGGGCCCCGCATCGGCTAGGGGCCCCGCGCGCACAAAAGAAATTGTAAATCTTTCATACAGTGAATACGGCTGAAATGGAGCACAGAGAATTGCAATGCCTAAGATCCCTGACATGATTAACCCAAGTCTGGCTATGAAGAAAATCCTAGCTCCGTAATTATCGTTGGGCGTGCTTTTTCACCATGACAATACACTGGCTCATCAATCCCAATTGGCTATCATGGCAATCCACCAAGCTGGCTTTCAGATCTCTGGCCACCCACTCTACTTAATGGACTTAGTTCTAAGTGATTTCCATTTATTTCCAAAATTAAAAGAGCATATGTGGAACGAAATTTAACGACGATCGCGCGGTCATGGCAGCCATGGAGGAGTTTTTTGAGACATTTTTGAATTTAACAAAAAAGTATTTCTTAGCAAAGAATTAACATAAATAAAAACAGTAAGTACTGTAAAAGGTATAGAACATCAAGGAAATTATGTAAAAAAACAGATTTTAAAAATCTTTTATTTTCACCTTAGTTCTAGAACTTTTTTGATCATCCCTTATGATGCTACAGGGTAGCTTAGAAAAGGTTACAAAGAATTATACATCTTATAAAAAAGGAAGGTTAAATTGGCTAAGAAATGCTTTTGAAAAAATGCATAAATTTTTTAAATAAATAACTGAAAGGAAGAAAATAACCCTATAATCCAAAGCTAGTTTGTTTTCGCAATTTAGATAGAAATTCCACCTTCAACAAGCTTTCAATGTAATATAAATCATAATTATTGATATTATAGGTATTGCAGGCAAGGTTGTCTGTGTGAATACTAACCTTCGAATTTCATGCACTTGCAGTTCCTCAGGGAGCTCAACTGCTGCAAAAAGTTGCGTCTCACCATCACGGCCAAACACACCTCCTGGTATTTTCCTGTGTAAAAGAAAGAAATAGAGCAGCTACATTTTGCTGATCTTATCAATTATCCTACTTTTTCAGAAATATTCAAATAGTTGTCTATATATTCACTATGGATTGTGAATTCACCATTCCCTATGAGGATTTGTTAACCCAATTTTTTCTATTTCATGTAAGTATATTGAAATTTCATAGGCTTTTTCTATTTTAATCTTTAGAACTCTGAAATTAGAGATTGGTGGTGATGAAAACTGTTTAAAAACTCTTCAGATATTAGTGCTATAACATAAATAGATGGTTTCAAGTTTGACTATTGGAGTCCTGTTCCTGATATAATGTCTTCTGGTTGAGAGGCCTATGTCCAATGTTACTTGCATGCGACATTAAAACTCATTAGCGATCAGATGGGCGCCTCTCTCCGCCAGGGGTTCAATTAAGGTGTTATTCCATTGCAAAGCTTACCTCAAAAACTTCTTGAGTACACTAGCAATAGTATAAACTGAGTAATTGTCCACATTCACTAGCCGGCCCGTCTGCAGGAAGTGTATGAGCTTCTTCATAGCTCCCTGGTGACCCGGCGCCCGGAAAACATCGCGCCGCAACGGAGCCTCCTTGTTCAACTTCAAAATTAACACCTAAACACGAAAAATTACGTGAACGTAAACCAATCAACCCGAACACAATTAAACAACTTTCATTTACTCCACCGATACTGACGAGTAGAGGTCCTGGTAAATCTTCTTTACAGACTTCATGCAGAGGCGCTCCGAACTTCACTTTTTCCAGCCGCCGGGGATACGGGAGAGTATTGGGATGGCCGCAGGACGTCACCACGTTGCTCAAAGTGGCCGCCCGCCGGTGCATCCTCCTAGCCCAATTGCTCATTTTTCTAGCCTAGGTTAAACTCAATTCTACTAAATTAAGTATAACCTAACACCACTAAGAATTAAACCAGAAAATAAAAACATTTGTCCCGTTAGTGGTTGGTTTATTAGCAGTGTCGCACACAGGCACAAACAAGCCCAAGGGACGGATCAATTTGTGCACCAGTCCACAACACAGTTTTACGGCTACACCTCCATTTTTTCAATAACATATCACTTCACATAAAATAGTACTGCGTTTCTTGTGTTCATTAACCGTCTAAAATCAAAAGATCTAGCAATTAAAACCGGAATATATTCTAATTTAGTTAGTTTTGAACGCGAACATCGCTAGCTATCAGCACTGTGCCAGTTTCAACTTTCAACTGTGTGAGTGCAGCAAGCGAAGCTACACACTATATCTCTCTAATCTGTGAGCTACACAACGCATCGTTGTGTTATTGTATCGGAATCGAGTGAGTGAGTGAGTTGAGAGCAGGCAGGCAGCATGCAGGCAGAGACAAATAGAACGGAGCGAATATAGCCTCAAATGGCCACATGTCAAATCAAGTTGTGTCAAGGTGGTGTCAAGTCAAGCTAGCGTTGCTGAACTGAACTATCGATAGTTTGACTATTGATAGTTGACCTCGAAAAATAGGTACAATATCGACAGGCCTATCGATAGTATCGGTACTATCGATACTATCAATCGATACTGTGTCTATTTTGCGAGGTCACGATACTAACCACAATACTATCGATATATTGTCGCAACGCTAAGTCAAGTTGTCTTGTCTTGTAAACGCATAAATACTAGCTGGCAGTGAATTCCCCACGAATATCCGCTTAAATGCATAGGCAGTAGGTGGTTAGATGCAAAATAATGAGACAATAAGGAATAAAAAGTTGATAAAAGAGGAACTAACAATTTATACACAAAATTGTTGCTATGTTCAAGTCAAAGGTGGATCGCTTTGTCTTAAGCTAGAATTTTGAAATTTTTACTTTTTTATTTATTGTGGCTTTTTTATCACTTAAAACGTAAAGTGCATCCTTCAATTAAAACACAATCGTGTAGTAAACAGATTTTGAGTATTGAAAAAATAAATAAAAAACGAAAATTTCAAAATTCCCTACTGATGAATTCCAGCAAAGTACTTGGATATTTTTTCTTTACAAAGTGATAAAAAAATGATTTTATTTTTTGTAATACATTGTAATCCATCCATTGGATTTTCTCGCGTTTTACGATTTTTTTAACTGGATGGCAACACTTTATTTTAGGTTTGTTTGTTTATGGTCAAAACAATTTAAATCAATCATTTATTTGTTCATTCATTTCATTCACCTGGACACTCAAGTCAAGTTCACCAACACCAGAAAAGAACACAACATCAACTCAACGTTTCTTTCTATCAAGCAAGGCAATATAAGACAAATGCAGCATGGTGCATTTTAATATTGTACCTACATAGTTTTATCGCTTGCAAATCAAGCATTGAAACTGTAAGAAAACTTCATTTACTTATCTAAACAAAAGAAGGCAAAATGGCAGACGAATGGGAGGATGATCCAGTAATCGCGTACCCGCCGGTAGCTGCTTCTTCTGATTATCAGAATCGCTTTTCGTCGCGCGGAGGTAGAGGCAGCGGCAGGGGCCGCGGCAATGAGAACAGTTGGAGGGCTCGTGGGGCACCTAGTACTGAAGGAGGCTGGCGCGACAACAGGGAGCGCCGCGACGACGCAGACCGGGGACGCAGTTACGACGGAAACCGGGACCGCCGCCACGACGGAGACCGGGATCGCCGCAACTTTTCACGGTCCGATGAAGGCAACAGAAAAGTTATCTCCGTTCCGTCTAATAAAGTTGGCCGCGTAATCGGTAAAGGTGGATCTAAAATTCGAGATCTAGAATTTGAATCGGATGCGAAAGTAAAAATCGGCGATTCTAATGGCGATGAAACTGAAATTACTTTGACAGGAACTGATGAGGCCATTGCAAGAGTTGAAGACATGATTAGTGACCTAGTCAAAGACTATAAACCTCCTGGACCGAAAGCAGACCTGAACATCAGTGGCAGCAGTAACCGCTCTGGGGAATTTTTCAAGGTAAATGAAAATGGTGTTGAAATTATTGACTGGACTAAACTCAACTCGTTTTATGATGATCATCAAAAAGAACGATGGGCTAAGTTACCTCCAATCATCAAGGATTTTTACAAAGAAGATCCTGAAATCAAATCCATGCCTGCTGCTGAAGTAGCTCGTTGGCGTAGAGCCAACCATGACATACAGGTAAAGAGAACTTTTGATGATAAACCAGGACTGAGGCCTATTCCAAACCCAGTATTGACTTTTGAACAAGCATTCCAACCCTACCCAGATATTTTACAAGAAATATACAAGCAAGACTTTAAGCAACCATCACCAATCCAAAGTCAAGCATGGCCAATTCTCTTGCGAGGAGATGACTTGATTGGTATTGCTCAGACTGGCACTGGCAAAACTTTAGCCTTTCTCCTGCCAGCCCTGATACATATTGATGGTCAGACAATACCTAGAGAGCAGCGAGAAGGCCCTTCAGTCCTTATAATGGCTCCTACAAGAGAGCTCGCCATACAGATTGACAAAGAGGTTTCCAAGTATCAATACAGGGGGATTAAATCAGTATGTTTATATGGAGGAGCTGACCGCAAAGAACAAATCAAAGTAGTATCAAGAGGTGTTGATATAGTCATTGCTACCCCTGGGCGTCTCAATGATCTGATAATGGCTAAGCATTTGAATATCATAAACTTTTCTTACATAGTTCTTGATGAAGCTGATAGAATGTTGGATATGGGCTTTGAGCCCCAAATTAGGAAATCTTTGTTTGATGTCAGACCAGACCGGCAAACTGTAATGACCTCCGCCACCTGGCCATCAGGTGTACGGCGTCTGGCCGAAACTTACATGCAGGACCCTATACAAGTGAATGTGGGTTCACTGGATCTGGCCGCTGTTCACACTGTCACACAGAAATGTGTATTTGTTGATGAAGAAGACAAAGAGCAGGTTCTACTAGACTTCCTCAACAATATGGAGCCCACTGACAAAGTTATAGTGTTCTGCGGCAAAAAGGCGACCGCAACGCACATTTCTACAGAGTTGGCAATAAGGGGCATAGAATGCCAGTCTTTACATGGTGACAGAGATCAGAGTGACCGCGAAGCTGCTTTGGAGGAAATGGTGGATGGAACAGTAAACATCCTGATTGCCACTGATGTGGCATCCAGGGGCATAGACATCAAGGATCTTACACATGTCATTAACTTGGATTTTCCGCGTCATATAGAAGAATATGTACACAGAGTGGGCAGGACAGGACGGGCAGGTAAAACTGGCATTTCCCTGTCATTTATAGCCAGAAATGACTGGGCGCATGCACGAGAACTTATAAAAATACTCGAGGAGGCAAATCAGGAAGTGCCTGATGAACTGGAACAAATGGCCCAAAGATTTGAGGCCATGAAGTTGCGGCGTGACAATGAGGGCGGAGGCCGCGGAGGTCGTGGAGGCCGCGGAGGCCGCGGGGGCGGCGGGGAGCGCTTCGGAGGCCGCGGTGGCGGGGGAGGCTTCGGCGGGGGAAACCGCAGAGACAAATGGTAGTTTTAGTACTCAATAGTACAGTACGACTCGGCTAATAAGACCTTGGGAATAGGGATACATTAAATATTAATGTATTGTATTACACACCCACCTTATTCTCACTTTTCTTTTCTGTCTTCACAACATACTTATTAACTGTGTCACACTGTATAAAACAAATTTTTTCGTCAGTATTGCTAGTTATAATTTCGATTAAACTTTTTATGACTGTCTACACAATAAGTTAAGTGTGTTACTTGTTAAGTTGTAACAATTTTAGTTTTTTTTTCTTCATGTCCAACTTGTGAGATAACATGAAAAGTCTGTGATATATGACTACCGTAGTGTTAACACATGCAGACAAAAATAAAGGATCTATTGATATTGTTGATTATACTATTTAGTTTTAATTGTTTACTTTATATCTTTTCCTTGCTCGAAGTTGGTCACGATAGTTTAGCCTTTTCTAGTAATTAAACTAAACCTCGAAAAGGCTAGCTCGCGAGCTGATTTTGCTTATCACTCGGTGCGTCTTGCTCCTATTGACCTAACTAAAAGTAGACTCAATGAACGACAAAACGAGTCGCGGTGTGTCTTGTTAGCCATCCTGAAACCACTGATATGACTTCTTTTATACTTATGTTGACAGACAAAATTCAGATCAACATTATCCTAGGTCATATTAACAAAAATAACTATTCTCAAATCAAGTTAAGTAAAAATCTGTTCAGTGGTTTAGGCGTGCGTGATACAAGTCCTTAAACATTTGAATACGTAATATGGAAGTAAATAAAAAAACGTTTAATATTCGTATATATTGTTAACATTACATGTTAAGTTTTTTAAATATTTGAACCATAGAGCCTTGCAAAGCATAGCCAACAAAACCGTCAATCGAAATTCATAATTATCGTAGTGACCATAGCATAGCAAATTGAGAGTAGCTTAAAGAGTTAACATGTACAATACTTATAATACTATGTGCTTTACTAACAATTTTAATATCGTGCAGGACACTGCATAAAATTTTAACATTTATGAGATAACTGACAACTGCTACCTTGCTAAGCAAAAAGGCCACAATATGACAGAAAAAAAAGGAGAAATCATTACCATAACATACATATGTATATAATACTTTTAAACACCTTACAAAGATGAGCAACTGAGTAAGGGGATAGTTAATTGATGAACTGTTCATCCCGAACGTTAAACCTACCACTCATCGTATCTGCTCATGATTCAGGAACCAACCGCAAATAGGAGTAACTCACAAAAAAATTGGTAGACTAAACAATTCGAATACAGTCAGTAACACAAGTCCACGAACAATGTTATCTGTAGTTTCATACAAAATATAACACGACTTTCATTACTGACTGTACATTCAAAATCATCAATTGCGACACTTATTGCTTGGTCAGGCAGTCTTATTTAATGGACATTTAGAGGTAAAGTTTTAACACTATCAAAACAAGATAGCATGCCTTGCTGAGGCATCAATAAAAATGTCATAAAAAACAACATACAGGTATATTTTCTAAAAGTCTATACAAAGTTAAAAGACAGTGTCACTCAATATAAGCACATTCTCTTAGACAATTTCTAATCGCTTCATTTCTTTGAGGAGTTCGGTTCCCATTTTGGCGGGAGAGCGGGTGACGATCACGTTGGCCTTTTCTAGGGCTTTGATTTTGTCCATGGCGCCGCCTTTGCCGCCGGATATGATGGCGCCGGCGTGGCCCATCCGTCTACCGGGAGGGGCTGTCAACCCTGCGATGAACGAGACAACGGGCTTAGCTTTCTGACCCTGAAATAAAAACGTAAACAGGCATGTTACTATCGCATTCTTAAGCTACGGTTTACAATGAGAGCTAAACTACATACATTTAGGACAACACATGTACAGTAAACAGCTAAAAGAGCTGGTTGTTGTCTACTGAGTCATGACTTCTAGGTAGAATGTTATACACAGAAACAAACTAGGTATTACAATGTAATAAATCACATTTCTAAAGTGTCATATAAGTACCTAGATGTTATTTTTAAACAATGTATGCAATATGATGCCACAATATTATATTTAATGACTGGCTGTTGATTCTAACAAAATACTGTTAGGTAAATTAATGGAAATGCTTTAAACAAATCATACATACTTAGATAGTGAAACATTTTTTAACAGATATGGCATGGTCTCGAAGATGGTAATTGAATCTGAGATTGGATGAATTAAACCTTAAGTTTGGGCATCATCAGATGGTCCATACCTTCTTAGTCTGTCAAGAGACAAAAAATAAAAGCTTGTAAAAAAAATCAAAAATATACCAGTGACAAAAATATAAAAACATCTTTTGTTAACAGAT
Source organism: Ditula angustiorana (assembly GCA_963691745.1). Classification (NCBI taxonomy): domain Eukaryota; kingdom Metazoa; phylum Arthropoda; class Insecta; order Lepidoptera; family Tortricidae; genus Ditula; species Ditula angustiorana. The sequence goes on along the minus strand of OY829490.1, from coordinate 5,574,453 downwards.
AAGTTTTCTTAATAAAACATAAAAAAATATATTTATAAAAATAAGCTTATTTTAGTGACAATCTTGTTATTACATTTTGTCATTTGATATTTATACACATACCAAACTTCAAGTCAATCCGACCAAGTCACTGGAAATCAGTTAAAATCGATAGCTTTTGTCTGCCATAGCATACTAAGCATAGTATTCTAGGGCAGGCCCGGCGCACTGCATAAAAGCTCCAAACACATCGGCGCGTCAATTTTACGGGACTTCTGTAATTGAGTTGCCGCGCGAGCAAATGAATACGAGTTATACAACAGACAGAGGCAAATAATAGGAGGTTGCTTACACCTAAATTCCGTAACTTGTAACATTATTCCTTTTGTGCTTAAGAGTCAAATAGAACCAATTTCAATGAAGCTTATTTTGTTCATATGCTGGTCTTTGTGGCCTTAGGCTTAGCAATTTTTGTCAAAAATATTGCTTTTTCTGCTTCCGTGAACAAATAGTAAATTACCGTGTTGTGTTTGATGAGGTATTCGGCCGCCATTTCTTCGGCGTTGCCTCCGATCTCGCCGATGAGGATGATGCCCTTTGTCTCCGGGTCGTTCAGGAACACTTCCAGGCAGTCGATGAAGTCGGTGCCGTTGAACGGGTCGCCGCCGATGCCCACGCACAGCGTCTGGCCTAACCCAGTCTGGAAATATGACAGAGGTTTGATTAAACCAGACATCCTTATCTTTATCTCCTTCATTTACATAGAATAAATAAATAAAAAGTTGCTATTCGTTCCTGTCTATTTTCGTATCTTAGACCGTTCACTCCTTCTAAACCACGCAACGGATTTTGATACGGTTTTCACTGTAATTTAGAGATTTTTTTACGGAAGGTCTTTACGTTTATTACATCCCGATTGTATCCGTTCGAAACCAAGGCGGGTCGCTAGTCTTTATCTTTACATAGTAGAAAGTAAGGTCGCAATTTTCCTGTCTGTCCGGAATTTTTATAGTGTATCTTCGGGCGCCTTGTCCTTCTAATCCACCCAACGAATTATGATGCGGTTTTGACTGTCATTTAGAGATGTTTATAGGGAAGGTTTTTATGTGCATTTTATTTCGATTGTACCCGTGGGGTGCCGGGGCGGGTCGCCAGTTGCCAGTATAGTATAAAATAAAGTCGCTATTCGTTCCTGTCCATCGTATCTTTGGCCGCTTTCTCCTTCTAAAAACCACGCAACGGATTTTGATACGGTTTCACTTTTATTTAGAGAATTTATTACAAAGGATTTTCATGTACAATATTTTGTCTAGTATCATTAACATTTTCGAAGTTAATTTCACCGTGCGAAGACCTCCCCGTCTTTCTTTCCGACGTCGTTGTTGTAAATTATAATATAGAGCATCTGACCTACGTGCACAAACGCATGATAAGTATTAGTAAAATTCGAATAACTAATTCACAATAGAAAATGTTATCAAAAAATATGCTACAAGAAAATTAAATCAATCTTAATTTTATTTACTTAGTTTGTGATGATGTACTGAGAGTTGATAGCTCAATTTAAAAGGGCAAATACACATGCTTTAAATATAATACACTATGTTTATTTACGCCTTGCGGATACAGATAAGATGCAAATTAACGACATAAACGTGTCTTATTTGATTTTTCTAATTCGACACTCTTAAAGTCTATGCAGGTATTATTGTAATCATATTCAATCCAAACTAGGACCAGCGCACTTTGCACTTTAGACAGGGGGGTTCCAAACCGCACTGTAGGTACGCTCGACGCCCAAATTTATGGTTATCACTTCATTGTAAAAATAGCCCATAGGCTCGTAAAGATCTACCGCCCGAAGCCTGCGCACCGTATAAACTGCCCCAGCTCAGTAGCTAATGTATCTAACACTTACTAAGGTTGTCTGATGGCAGGCTTCATAGGTGAGCGTGCCGGAACGCGAGACAACACCGATGCAGCCTTTTTTGTGGACAGCGGCAGGCATGATGCCGATTTTACACTTCTCTGGAGCTATGATGCCGGGACAGTTGGGGCCAACCAGTCTCGACTTGTTTTGCCTGAGAAGCGCGTGTTTCACTCGCACCATGTCCTGAAAAGTAACAATATGGATATGTAATCTTAGAAGGTATATAAGAATAATGGGTGCTATAAGGTTCAACACAATGCGAAAGTCGATGCTTAAAGTGACCTGTCATTTGGAACAGATTCGTCGACTGACAGTCGAGAGGTCAATAGCTCCTGCTGATGCCCCGTGGAGAGGTGAAACACGTGTCGAGTGGTATTTTTGGTGTTGGTGGTTGGGTTGTGGTTGCATGTTGTGTTGTTTGTTTTATTTCTTTTATAAAGTATTCAGCACAGGCGTTGTCTTTTTCACGAATGCTGAGGTTCGCGGATTAGCAAAGAAATTGTTTCCATTAGTAACAGATTACAGAGACATTGTGTTGGTTGTATCTGTCTTACTTATGCAACTGCCTAATAGATAATGAATGAATCAGCGCCAACAACACGTTATTCTCTCTGTGCAAAATAACATTCAACACTTACATGCTGAGGGACACCTTCTGTGATGCAGACAATAAGTGGCACTTCAGCTTCGATAGCTTCAAGGATGCCAGCAGCTGCTGCTGGAGGCGGGATGTACAGCACCGAAGCATTGGCTCCAGTCGCCGCCATAGCCTCCTTCACAGTCGCAAACACGGGCTTGCCGAGATGCTCTGTGCCGGCTTTCTTGGGCGACACGCCACCCACAACTTTAGTGCCATAGTCGAGTGCCTGCTGGCTGTGGAAAGTGCCCTGTTTACCCGTGAAACCTTGTACAATTACTTTAGTTTCGGATGTTAATGCTAAATTTTTCCTCGTTTGGTGGTATGGATTACTTCCTCCCCCACATTGAAATCTGACATTTTTGAGGTTAAGCCCATCTGGAAATAAAAACAAAGGTTGAATAAGTGTAAAACTTAAGTCATAAAATCAGTAGTGAGTTTTTGTTTATGTGTTTGCCATATAAAATAAAAACAGTTGTAGGAACAACAACAAACAACAACAAATATTCTTTATTGTACACCACATAAAAATACAAAGCAAACAAATAAAGAATTAGAAAGGTAGACAATAGGCGGAACATGCAAAGGGAGCAAGCATTTTTCAAAATAAATATTCTTTCTATAACACCTATTGTAAAGTTGTTTGTTATCCATAGTGCTAGGACTTTTGGTGGCTTATGTTTGTAATACAATACATAATTGGACTTAGACTATGAAAAATACTTTTAACAAACAAATAGCTACTGGATTCTGAATCACACTATGCTACAAAAAGTTCTAGCCTTAGTTATTTCCTAAATTAATTTTAAAAAATCCCCTATCCTTAAACTGCACCCTAACTTTATTTCTTATAGCTGTACAATTCATATAAATAACAAATCCAGGGGTTATAAACTGGATCAAAAACACTTCAACATTAACAGCAGGACCTAACAGAAAACAAACAAAACTGATCTGAGTTCAACTGCTTTCTAATAACTTTGATCAAAAGTGCACAAACAAATAGCTTACCTATTCACAACTAACATGGTGACATAATATAATGAGACTAATGAGAGATTACGGACTTCTGACGTTTTAGGTATTTGAAAACTACAAACAATGACTAGTTACACAACTAGTCATTTATCCTAAAAATCATTACAGTTATTATATTAAACAATATTTAAGTGTAAACTTTAATTTAAACTTATTATGCAGGGAACAAAGCATATGTTTTTTCTGCACGTAGTGCACAATATATGGTAATAAGAAGTTAATAACATTAAATTATTATGCATTATTTACATGAATTGTACTAGTAACATTATAAATAGAATATAGTTACATCCATTGTAATTTGGCATTAAATTATAAGCTTGAAAATATTAGTTCAATTTGAATGAATGAAGGAATTATATTTCACTGCAATGTTTAACTGTTGACTGATTAAGTATAGTATAGTCTTTATTTTCTAATACTTGAGTCTATGTTTTGTGTTCTTAATAAAGCAGAATGTGTGAATCTTCTCACTAATTAAACTATCTACATACCGTGGATCTTTATTCTTGCAAATGAATAATTATGATTCAAAAAACATGAAGTTTTATTAGAAACAGAGGCAGTACAATACAAGGCAGTCAATTCATAACAATACTTTGTAATTAAATGGGCACTTCTGTAACTTGATTGATTGACAACTCCATTATTTGAGAAAACAATAGTGATGTATAAATTTGATGTTATATGTATTTTTTTACCAAGTTTCCAATAAGGTAGTATTCAATGAAACTGAATAAACTTTTTATATTTTCTTACTAAAGACTAAAACAAATGAAATTGAATTATCTTTAGGTGTAATTGTATGCTTTAGTTTTCTTGGCAAGTTCACTCAGATGTCTTTTATAATGTTCTTATATAATTGTTTAAAAAGATAGATGCTCTCTAAATTGTCTGAAACAAACACAGTTGAATATTGAACTTTAGTATCTTGGCCAAAGTCAAAAGGCTTATTTGGTTTTATTGAGTTACAAACAAAACATGAGATAAGGTCATGCATTGTTTGATTGACCAAAGGTCAACAGTATGATTGATTCGCAAGCAACTGTATTGAACAATGACAAAATTGACACAGTTATGTTTCTTTCATCATCAACCTAGTAAGTATTTACTCATTATCAAAGTGCATAATGAAAAAACTCCGAACAGATGAGATATTTTTAGATGAAGGTCTCGGCGATCATAACTAGGGCCATGTTGAATACGACATTGATTGTTCTGTCGCTATGTATAATTTCTATTTTACTTACAGTCGCTTTAAGATAATAGATATGTGATATAATCCACTTAAATTAATCGTAGCAAGTTATGAAATAGGTGTTAATCACATCGCAAGGTTATCACAGTTAAGTGAACGAAACGTAACGTTCACTTCACGTCACTCATATCGTCAATACTTAGGAGAAAACTCTACTAGCATGTAGCCAATGAGTAGAGATAACAGTAATTATGATAAATTGTCGTTAATTACCTTTGAAACGAGAGAAAATCCGAACCGGGACAGCCATTGTAAAATTCTGAGTTGGGGAAGGATCGGCAGTCACGGAGTATTTTGTGACACTGACAGATGACGATAACCATTACGTAACCGATGCGTCCTTACATAAGTAATGTTATTGATTTCGTTAAAATATTTTTTATTTATGATGTCCATAGTTTTACAAACTTATTGACACATTTAATCCATTTTGTTCCCATCAACGTATAACAAAAAAACCGTATTTCAAATTCTTATAAAAATATTATTATTTTGAACACATCCTTATTCAGCTTGCATGTTCCAGTCATCTAAAAAACCGCTTATATGAATTTTGATTTGTGAAAGACTGACAACTTTGCAATGACTTTTGTGACGTGTAATTTCGTTTTATATTTTAGTGTGTGTGTAAGCAAACAGAGGAAAAAGCTAATAGGAAGCTATTTTTTATGTTATTAATGTCCTACAACAATAATAGCACACTATTTTAAGTGTTAAAGAGGCGCATGTGCTGTATCTTATGCAATAAGTTACCCTAGAAGCCCACGGTGGCAAATTATCAGTGTTTCGGTCTACACAACTTTGATCCGGTTTAAAGTATGTGCGGTACGGACAAGAAACTGGGAGAAATGAGGGCTTTAATTCTAGTTGGTGGTTATGGGACTCGTTTAAGGCCTTTAACATTGAGTAGGCCAAAGCCCCTTGTGGAATTTGCAAATAAACCGATTTTATTGCATCAAATCGAAGCCCTGGTGGAGGCTGGAGTTACACAGGTAAATTACATAAACATAGCATTCTTATGACATTGTAAACATGGAAAAACGAATCTAGAGGTGTCTTTTCCTTTTCAGGTCATCTTAGCTGTGTCATATAGGGCAGAGGACATGGAAAGAGAGTTGTTAGAAAAAGTAGCAAAGCTAGGTGTGTCTTTGACATTTTCCCATGAAGTGGAGCCTCTGGGGACAGCAGGACCAATAGCTTTGGCCCGAAACTTGTTGAGCAAGAGCACAGAGCCATTCTTTGTGTTAAACTCTGATATAATTTGTGACTTCCCATTTAAAGAACTTGCAAAGTTTCATAAAAGTCACGGAAAGGTAAAGATTTTTGCTAAATTTCCTGTTACAGCAGGTAATTTTAAACATGATGGTAATTGTAAACAATAACAAAGCATTTTTAGATGTTATTTTTGCAGCAAATTTCTATAAAGTCTTATTTTACCTTTATATCAGTTAAAAGTAGGATAAGTTATACTTTAATGTTACCATTGTGATTAAAAGTTTACCCCAAAGCATATAAACTATTTAAATATAATAAGAATAGCTGCTGAGTTGTTAGCAGTGCTTCTTCTCAAAAGAATCTTAAATTTTCCGAAGAGCTTAGAATCAGACATATAAAAGAAACAATGTGACAACTTGTGAAATATTTAATAATTTTCAAAATAACTATTTCCCCCATCATGCCCACTTAAGTCATGTTGATTGAAGACCCCTTACACCATACGATAAAATAAATATTTACTGCTATATTAAACTCTTTATCATCAAGCTTTAGTACTATGGATTATTGCATAGTTATTACTTGTTAGTACTAGTTCACGAGCACTTCAGATAACAACCTGCCAACTTACCTAGTTTGTTATCTTTCAGTTAACTGTTAAGCAATGATTGCATGGTTAGAATATTTGTATTATTATTTGGTTCTAGTATAGGAAATTATTGATTCAGGCATTGCATTATTTTGCAGAGGGCAGGGGTCCTAGCAACTTAGCTTTAATCGCTGACATAAACCATATATCGCTTTTTAACTAGCTAGCGAGAGGGGCAGATGTGTTTATGTGTACAATAAATGCTAGCATGCTATTAGAGCAGGTGCATAATAATAAATTGGAACTTTGGTTGTTTAATGAGCTCCCAGCTAAGGTCATTCCAGAGAGGTTATTCAGTATGGGGTCTTCAAAATGGGCATAATTAATGTTGTTATTGGGTTAGCAATGTATGCTTGATTTCTCTGGATGTGCAAACATCCTTTGGCAGTGGTAGTTGCTTACCATAAGGCGAGCCGCATACCTGTTTTACTGTAACACTGATGTGGTGTCAAAACATAAACTTAATTGAAAAAAGTTTTTTTTTGTTAGTAGGTATTTCATTGTGAAATGCATTTTCTACAAACAAGCTTGTATTGAAGGGATGCCTTTTTCCTATGTTAGAGAAGAGCCTTTCTGTGACAGTCTGGAGCCTGATTTCAATGACGGCAATATTTTTGTGCATCTAAGTAGATTGGTCATTGCATTACGTGTTCCCACCAGATGACAACGCACTTTTTCGACGAACACAAATGTTTCAGGACAAGTAGATGATTCATTGTTACATAAATGCCTGTTTTAATTTCAGGAGGGCACAATAGTAGTGACTAAGGTTGAGGAGCCGTCTAAATATGGCGTAGTTGTATACAAGGAGGGCGGACAGATAGAAAGCTTTGTAGAGAAGCCTCAGGAGTTCATTTCCAATAAAATTAATGCTGGTAAGGACCTGTATTTCTTAAACTTTTCAAAGCCAATGATGCATAGAAAACTAGTCACTCACACGCCACGTCGTCATAAGATCTCGCGGGCTCGTTTTCCGCAAGTTGAAGACTTATAATGTTTAACGCGAACTTGAACCTTAAGCATATGCACATAGGTTGCTGTTACATTATACTGTGTACTTTGACGACTATGTGGATTGGTGGCGTAGTAGTCAGAATAGCTCACGACATCTCTAGGCATCCTTGGAGTTGAAAAGTTAATATTACCTACCATGTTTTCCACATAATTAAAATGTTTAGCTAAAACTCTTTGCTCACAGAAATTATTGGACACAAAAATATCTGGCAATTGTTTTTTTTTATTAATAGTCAGGAAGTTCCTGGCTACCACAATTTAAGTAGTTAAAGCACTTTGCTTCTACCCGTAATTCTTCTTAGGACAGAAAACAAAGTTCCATTTATTTATTTGATATCCCTTTTTGACTTGTCTGGGGTTGTCCATAAATTACTTCCATAGAGGGATTGTTGCCAATCGTGACGGTCTTTGTTAAAAGCGTAGCGAAGGGGGAGGAGGGGGGGGGGGGAGGGTTCTAGAAATCTTAAAAATCGTATGACGTAATTTATGAATGAATCCTTTGCTTGTGCAAAAATGTAGTGTGCTGCGTCCTTAACAGTCACAACTTTCGTGTTTTCTAGGTATGTACATCCTAAATCCATCAGTTCTGAGCAGAATAGATCTCCGTCCCATGTCAATCGAGAAGGAGGTGTTCCCGTTCATGGCCAAGGATGGACAACTACTGGCCATGGAACTGCAAGGCTTCTGGATGGATGTTGGACAGCCTAAGGATTTCCTTACTGGTAAATACATATATTATACATATTTAAACTAAAATACATAAATAACACAAAATAAAATTGTATCTAAAATAAATAGTTAAACTTAGGTAGAATATTTTTGGCTGCTTACAATTGATTTATAGTTGACCTCACGACATACTGGCTCTTAACATTGTAAATATGTACCTCCCAGGAATGTGTATGTACCTGAACAGCCTGCGCCAGAAGAACTCGAACAAGCTGTACGACGGGCCGGGCGTCGTGGGCAACGTGCTGATCGACGCCAGCGCCACCATCGGCAAGGGCTGCCGCATCGGGCCCAACGTCACCATCGGCCCTGACGTCGTTATTGAAGATGGTAAGGAAACATTCGTACTTCCTACAAATGTTATAGCCTATAACATTTGTATCGATAGACTGACTGCAGAAAATTTGGAAAAAATACTGATTATTTTCTTTAATAAATCTAAACTTTAACAGACTTTTGTATTTATTAACTAGGAATTAAAATTTAAGTCAAGTAAGAAATTAATTTAATGATTACATATTTGATTAATTTTGGAGTCATGTCCACATTATTGCAAGCAAAGCAAATTTGTCCGATCTCTGGTTATAGGTTAAACACTTAAATAAGTAATGTGGTATTCAATAAAGCATTGAAAAAGGATTGCTAGGCTTATATCTGTTTGATAATTATCATGATAATTCATCATCATCATCTCAGCCACAAGAAGTCCACTGTTGAATATAGGCCTCCTCCATGGATTTCCAAAGTGACCGATTAAAAGCAGCATGCAACCAGCGCCTTCCTGCCACCTGTATGAGGTCATGGGACCTTCTTGTGGCTGGTCGTCCTACGCTGCGCTTGCCAATACGCGGCCGACATTCGAGAACTTTTCGACCCCATCGGCCATCAGTTCTCCGTGCTATGTGCCCTGCCCACTGCTTCATGATAATTATCGCGATAATTTTCTAAGGGCATATTTACCTTGATATTTCAAACCCTGGTCGTCCGTGTCCGCAGGCGCGTGCATAAAGCGCTGCACGATCCTGCGCAGCGCGTGCGTCCGCCAGCACGCGTGGCTGGACAGCTGCATCGTGGGCTGGCGCTCGGTGGTGGGGCGCTGGGTGCGCATGGAGAACTGCACCGTGCTCGGCGAGGACGTCATCGTCAAGGACGAGCTCTACGTCAACGGCGGACAGGTGCTGCCGCACAAGTCCATCGCGCTGTCCGTGCCCGAGCCGCAGATCATTATGTAGCTGTTTCGGGTTTGCGTAAGATCTGCGGAGTGAGTTTTCTTGAGAGGCCGAGTTTGATGAATCCCTCAGTGCGGCTCTTTTAAATTAGTTTAATAACAAAGGAACGCATTGAGGGATGAGTCTGACTTGCGTGGTTAGGCCGCCGGGTTTTAAGTTTACTTGCGATTGGAATTTTTATCCTACTATCTGTAATGACAATATAAACTTTTATTTTTGAATAGATATGATATTATAACTGGCACAAAAAGGTTTTGATAAGGCTGCGACTTAAGCAGCGGATTATAACTAAACGAACTAATTATAAATTGTTTTGTTTAGATTTTATTATATAGATTAATCAAATACTTAATTCTGTTGTTAACTTCTGTATAGTAAAGGTCAGTTATTAAGACGCGTCGTGAATAGCTAGAGACAGATTCAAGACAGTATTCTAGTGTGCAAGAAGGTTATTTCCTGTCAGCTCGATCGCCCCGATCGGCTAAATAAAAGTCGCTCAAGCGCCACGAAGTTACGAAGCGTGTCCGAGTAAACCGAACGAGCTCCTTTCGATGGGTCCCAAACGCAAGTCCAAAGTCCGCGGCTGAAACTAGTTTTTGGCCGAAATCAAAGCTTCGATCGGTCACTACTCTATTTACAACTTGTCCTATTAACTGGATCACTTATGTTATTTGTTACAAATAAGTACGTTTTTTTGTCTTTATTTAAGGGTCACTTGCTATGTTTTTAATACAATAATGATAGTTAGTTTGTTTCAAAAGTGGAGCACTATTTTTAAAACTATACTTGCGTATAGTCTCGAAATATTAGAAACCCAGTTTCCTAGATTATAATTTATAATATTTTTGAAACATTCCTATTTTACATGCAAGTGGTCATTTATATGTTAAATATTACATAAGTCAATACAATTTTATTTATTTACGAAGAATATTATTATTAGATAACTATTAGTTGCTACAGATTTCGCGATAATTGTAGACATTCCTTCCAATGTTTCTTGCATCTCATTTTTTTTGCATACTTCTATAAGTATTTGCTGCTTATTGTCTATATAGTACGAAAACGTAAAAAATTAGAATGATCGTGGTTGAGAATGGAACAATCCGTGACGTACGGTAACGATTAATATTACGACGTTTTTTGTCCAGATTGGCAAACATGTGTATAGGGCAACGAACTCTCTGGGTTCAGCCAGGAGTCTACGGGTTTTAAATGGTATCTATCCCGGCCAGGACCCCAATTCTCGGGTCATGCGAGACGCTATCTCGCATGCCACATACGTCAAAAATGACAGATTTCCTTGGGATTTGACAGTTATTCTCGTGCGATATGAATCTCGCATGAACCCAGAATAGGGGCCCTGCGGGGCTCTTCTCGGTTTATGTGAGATGCATCTCGTACGAAAACAACTGTCAATTCCCTTGGAAATCTGTCACTTTTTCACCGATCTCGCACGTGAGATGCATTTCGCATGAACCGAGAATTGGGGTCCAGGTAATTTAAGAGTGCTAAAAACCAAAATACTGGCAACTTTCCGGAATTTCCATGTCTGCCTTTTTAAAAAAGTGGCAACCCCTATGTGTAAACCAAATCGTTTCCAGATAAAATCTGCCAATTGATTCCTGCCCCTCTAGCACACTAGCATTTATCGCTGACATAAAGCATTCGTCCCTTTCGCACACGCACACTGGTTAGAACGGGATAAATGCTTTATGCCATCGATAAAAGCTAGCGTGCTAGGCCCCCTGCTCGATAGATCAGACGTCAGAAAAATCCTTGATGAATCTTACCGATAATCGTTACTGTGTGTAGGCATTTGGCGCAGATCATAAGTATAATATATTATAACTGTACTGTACCAATCCGAAAGTACAAAAAATAATTGATTGTTTTGACTTTCTCAGCTCTATTGTACAATAATAATGGTATTCTGCCATTTTACACCAAAATTAGATTTTATAATATTGTAATAAGAACAGTAATTAGGATTATTAAATGTATTTCAAACTATATAATTATGTTTTTTATTATTATTACTGACCTCGAGGCATTACACTGAACTTGACATCGTAAACAAATAAACACCTGATCCGGTGGCCATGGGAAACGTTTCAGTTCATTTCCCTTTAAAAAAATACTGGTAATAGATGTGGAATCCCGCAGTTTATTGCATTTATAAGCGTAGGTACTTTACAAATAAGCATTGTAAATGTAATTTTTCCTGAAATTTCGTTTACTTTTCCCGCAATGAGGCCACCAAATACCAACAAAACTAGAAATTAAGAACTCTTTATTACATTTTTGACCATGAGGACCTATTAACTTCTTTCATAGTAATTAAGATTTCCACATCTTGTAACCAAGTTGTAACTCAGCATAACCAAACATTAATTTCCACGCCATCAAAAGCCAGATAACTTTAGTTAGCATGGAAATGAAGGTATTTTTTTGCAACCGTTTAATTTTGTAGATGTACCGAACAGACAGACACACAGGTTCACTTTTCTAGTAGTATTTTTCCAAACTGCAAACTTTATCAAAACTATTTTATTAAGATGAGCGTTTTTAAAGCAGTGCCAAATATTACTTTTGCAAAACTTGACATTGACACTATTGACAGTGACAGTTAAAAATGTTGAGTTTTTGGTTTTGCGCCAAAAATATATACCGCGACCGCATTGTTGTCTTTCGTCCGTGTTGAGTCGCGTACAATATAAATAAGATACAAATTTAATTGACTGAGCAATGTCTAAGCGCAATAGTGTGGGCTCTTCTAATACTCTTTTCAACTATTTTACCAAAACACCGCCAGCTAACAAGAAGCCGAAACCCGATACAAACGGCGATGGCAATACGCATCTCAATTCCTCTAAAAACAAAGGAAAAGAAAGTAAGTAACATAGAAAGATTTTCAATTGTGCTTCTGTCGAAGTATACATCCTTAATTTCGGAAAACTTTACAAGTCTCAAGCTCAGCATTTGTTAGTTTATTTAAAAACACATTGTATGCTTAGGAATAGAAATAGTGAAGAATATCGTAGAGTAGAGTAGTTTGCGGGTGGTAGGACCTTGTGCAAGGTCCGTCCGGATCTCTACCACCAACTTGCTCGCTAATCCCGCCGCTAAGCAGCAGTGCTTGCACTGTTGTGTTCCAGCATGGAGAGCAAGACAGCCGGTATAATTACTAGCACAAGAGGTATTCCATCTTAGCCCTCTGGGTTGGCAACGCATCTGCAATCTTCTTGGTGTTGCAGGTGTCTATAGGCAGTGGTGATCACTTACCATCAGGTGACCCACTTGCTTGTTTGCCTTCCTATATCATAAAAAAAAACAATTTGTGTTGAATATGTTTTTGTTATGATTACTAGAAAACGCCCTTTGCCCAACAGTGGGACAGGGTGGAGCTTGAGCCTGATTTTTTTTGTAGGTAAAAAACGAGAGCGACAAACCACTCCATCACCTGAAGTTAAGAAAGAATGCAGTGACGATGAAGAACCAGTCATTCTTAAAAAAAGGAAGAGGATCAGACTGAATCCTCTGGACTCTGATGACTCTGATACAGAGAATAAAGGTAAGAAATTCTGGTACTGATAGCTCAATGTCATACTTTTTGGCAGATCTAAGTCAATTTAAATACATAACTGAATTTGGTGTGTTATGTGAACCTGTTCCCAATTCTGCAAGAGATATTCATGGAGGGGGTATTTTAGCATATTACAAAGATCTTTATTTATTTATTTGAAAATAAAAGTTTACTTTGTGGCTCTTGCAGTCAAAGACTTTTCTTTAATTGTAAATGAAATTGTTTATAATAAATATTTCAAATGTATTATATTTTTAGCTCATTACCCATGAAGCAAATCCTAAGTACCTATCTATACCTGTGTAAATCAACTCATGTTTACTGTAGTTTTTTTAATTATAAAATTAGTATGCACTATAGTTTATTTCTTTAGGTACTTAAAATAAGGTAAACAAAATAAGTCACATGACTCGGAAAATCAACCAATCAACTCAATCTTTCGGGTCTCCACAGATCCAAAAAGTTGACTTGATTGGTTGATTTGCCGAGTCATGTGACTATTTTGTTTACCTTATTTGAAGTACCTAAAGATAGAAACTATGGCTATGTATTTATGCTTTTTATGTTAGGTTGTCTATCATATCAAAAGTTTAGGAACCACTGAATTGCACAAACAAAGAGCTTGTTGGTGTGTAACCATTTTAGATCTGTAAAGATATGATGATACAAGGTTCAAAATAATGCGAAAGTTAATACTAAAGTGGGCTGTTTGAGTACACCTGTCATAGTGTTACTTACGTAACACATGTAACAGACAGACACTGACACTTTCTTACTTACGTGACTGCTATAATCTATCACTTTCTCACTTGCATACTCTGTACATTTAGTATAGGTATACGATATGCCCCTTTTAGACCGAACCAAGTACGGTGAGCATTTTAGTACCTTGTCTCTGTCAGTAATGTGACAAATTCGAGCAACTCTCATTTCCTACATAACTACGACAAGGTTCTTAAGTGTTTAGCTGTTTCTGAGGCTGACTGTACATAAGGACATAAGTTTAACGTATTATGTCATATCAGTCTGATTCTTTGTATTTCAGCAGATAACATCATTGAAAAACCTGAAGAAAAACCAACCTTGGAGAAGAAACTTAATGACAGCTTCAAATATGAGAAGCTGACACCAAAGGAAAAACCGGCTGTTGTCAAGGGGTACTTAACTTGTTTATTTAAACTTGCTCTTTGTCTGAGAGAGGAAAAATATACTATAACTGAATGCAGCTAGACAAATATTATAAAGAAAACTGTTATGAATAATTTTTTGAATAATACAACTTTTAAATCTTGTAGTTGGCGGCTAGCAGTGGCGTGGCGTCAGTATAACCCGATTCCCGTAGCCTTACTTTTTTTTAAAATCCTGCTGTTAACCCTAAGTCATCCGTCATCCTATAGCGAATGTCGTTAATCCCAGCCTAACTAAAGTAAAATTTCACGCCACGCCACTAGTGGCCAGTGAAACTATATAAGGGATGTCCATAAATTGTGGATTGCGAAATTGTTTGCGGGTGGTAGGACCTTGTGCAAGGTCCGTCCGGATCGCTACCACCATCTTGCTCGCTAATCCTGCCGCTAAGCAGCAGTGCTTGCACTGTTGTGTTCCGGCGTGGAGAGCAAGACAGCCGGTGTAATTACTGGCACAAGAGGTATTCCATCTTAGCCCTCTGGGTTGGCAACGCATCTGCACTCTCTTCGTTGTTGCAGGTGTCTATAAGCGGTGGTGATCACTTACCATCAGGTGACCCACTTGCTTGTTTGCCTTCCTATATTGTATAAAAAAAAAATATGTGATGCACCTGTGACTGATTTTGGCCCCCCCCCCCCCTCTTTTCTCATATCATGAGATTTTTTTATGAGATACAAAAAAAAGAACTAGATTATGTTGCTATTTGTCCTTAGGGACTCTCTGTAAATGAGACTGGGTTTTACCTGATTGGAGTCAGAAAGCTGGGTTATTGAACCTGCATCTTTGTATAAAAAGAACATTGCTACCCTGTAAGTGAGATAAAACTACTGGATCCAATTTTAATACAGTGAAATCAGTATCTGCTCTTGCTGTTCTAGCTTGTAAACTCAAATAATTTGTATAACTGTTTTATACTGGGCCGGATTTAAAGGGGGGCTACTATCAAGTTCCTGGTCTGGTATTTGAAAAAATCGAAGATCCAGTGCTGGGTGGATGCTGTCGATTTTAAAGTTAAGAAAAACTGCATCCAAAAATTTAAATAACCTTACATATTGTGCTTATCCTACAGTTCAGCAACCATAGTGGCAACAGTTGCAAAGCCTACAGAATCTCAAGACAATCTCCCAGCCAGTGATGACGGCAACTGGGTGCACTGCAAACTGGACTGGTTACGACCAGATAAGATCCGAGATGCCATGAAAAGAAAACCAGATCACCCTGATTATGATCCTAGCACGCTATACGTGCCGCCCGAGTTTATGAAGAGTCAAACTCCAGTAAGATTAATATCTTGTCCTGTCCACCAATCTTTACATCCATGCCCGTAAAATAATACTTTGATTTTCTTCCAATGAATTACTTATAGATAATGTATCTGAAGTAGCGAAACCCGAAGGTATTTCTCATATCTTAGGGTGCTGAAAGATTTGAGTATTCACTTGAAATGAGCATCCCAATGAATGTTACAAAGTTAGTTCGTCATCATCTCTCTAAGCAGAACTCCTCTTAGCTTTCTTCTGGACAGATTGTATGTATGTTTATTTATGTATTTTTTTTTATACAACAGGAAGGCAAACAAGCAAGTGGGTCACCTGATGGTAAGTGATCACCACCGCCTATAGACACCTGCAACAACAAAGAGAGTGCAGATGCGTTGCCAACCCAGAGGGCTAAGATGGAATACCTCTTGTGCCAGTAATTACACCGGCTGTCTTGCTCTCCACGCCGGAACACAACAGTGCAAGCACTGCTGCTTAGCGGCAGGATTAGCGAGCAAGATGGTGGTAGCGATCCGGACGGACCTTGCACAAGGTCCTACCACCCGCTATGTATTTTATGTATAGTATACATATTATGTGTGTATCTTTATATCTATGTATTGTATAATATGTTTTGTATGTATGTAGTAGCATTTGTCTTTGTGTTTCTGTTACACGTTGTCTATCCGCACCGCCCACAACTTTTCTGTTTATGTCCAAAGGTTGACTGGTAGAGAATACCTTAAGGCATTAAGTCCGCCTTTTGTACATTCTGTATTTTTTGTGCAATAAAGTTTCAATAATAAAATAAATAAATAAATGTTACAAAGTTCACAAAATAAATGGAGAACAACAGCGCGCAGCGTGCTGGCGTTTAAGAACGGTGACTGGTCCATGTTCTGTGACGAGTAAATGCTCTAGTCTTTCAACACTTACACTGCATGAGTATAGTCAGCTAAACTATATTCTGAGCCACTGTAGAGCCTTGTCGAAACAAGTATTTGCTTAATTAACTTGTCACTTGCTATGAAAAATCATTATTACAATTATCGTGAAAAGGTTCTACAGTTTGCATTGGAGTGGTAAAAATGCTCAAAAATAATAACCAAAACCAGCTCTAAAGGCATTGATAAGTTGTTTTTACATATTTTTGTCTAGCTCAGCCAGACTACGTCTACCCGCCAGACTTGTAGAGGTAGTTTTGTAATGTGTTCTTACATTGCAGGCTCATCGGCAGTGGTGGGAAATGAAAGCGTCTCGTTACGATTGCGTGCTCTTCTTCAAAGTCGGCAAGTTCTACGAGCTGTATCACATGGATGCGGCGGTCGGGGTTAACGAACTCGGATTCTCTTATATGAAGGTACATATCATTGACATTAACACGAAGATAGGTTGAGTTATGCCTGTCCGAGCATTTGCAACCCTTTACTAAAGCATATGCCGTTGGAAATGTGGTTTGGTATTTATTCAAGTTTTTTGCTATTATGTATTATAATTTTAATTAAATACTAGCTTCTGCCCGCGGCTTAGCCCGCGTGGCCTACAGAAAACATATGACATCTAAATCCGAAAACCCCGAAACATCGTTATTTATTTATGATGAGCAGCTGCAATTCTAATTTTCAAGTTTATTTTTATTATTATTATTATAATCTCACGCCTGTTTCCCTTTGGGGTAGGCAGAGACCACAGAACGTCATTTGCCCTGATCTTGGCATATTCCCTCGCTCCCTCCACACACATTCCTCTCTTCATGCATGCTCGGCGGTTCCGTGTACTTCTGGTTTGACCTGTCTTCAGGACATCACAAATTTGGTTGACAAAAGTACGTCGAGGCCGCCCTCGACCAACTCGCCCAGTCACATCACCTTCATAAATTTGCTAACATAATTGCCTTTCATCCATTCGTTCAACATGCCCAAACCAACGTTACATTCGTTTCTCTATTCTAGTCACTACATCTTCTTTCAGACCTCACCTCTCTCTCTTATAACACCATTTCTTACTCTCTCAGTCAGCTTGATCCCACTCATACTACGCAGAGAACGCATCTCTGCGGCATTTATTCTACTCCTATGCTTCTTCTCGCAAACCCAGCTTTCATTTCCATACATCAACGTGGAAACTAACACAGCATCGTGAACAGCCGAACGTCGTAAAAGGCACGTTTGCTGGATGCGACATTCTGGCTGCTCACAAAAGCACGCAGAGCTCCCAATTTCCCGCTTTCACTCTCCTTTCAATGTCTTCATCGTGCTTTCAATCCCTAGTAAACATACTACCTAGTGCACAAATTCTTTCACTTGTTCAACTCTTTCATTACCAATCTTTATTACACATTCAGAAACCTCTTCATTCTTCTCTTACACCATTACTTTCGTTTTTGTAATATTAACTGTCATCCCTTAAAGTCTTCCAAGTTTATATCTTCGAAAAAGCCTCCATACCTCCATACAAAGTTTTAACCCCGTTTCTCTCGTTTTAATTCTGAAAATCCAAATACCCTTAAACACGGCGGTATTCATTTATGCTCAATAGTTCTAATTTTCAAGTTTCTACCTTTAAAAAACGCCGATACCTCCAAACAAACTCCCCCCTCCTCGTATTACCCCTTTAAATTAAAAATCTAAAATCTCTGAAATATCTCATTATTTATTTATAACTATCTCCTGCCTGCGGCTTCGCCCGCGTGGCCTACAGAAAACAAATGTCTTTTTTTTAGAATCAAAAAACTTATAAGTGCTCTCACTCCCTCTCATATTTTCACCGCCCGTTTTACCCCCTTCCAATGTAAAAATCCAAATACCCTAAAACAAACAATCATTTTGAAGTTCTTATTTTTGAATAAACCGATACCTCCCCTCCATACAAAGTTTCACCCCCGTTTCCCACCTTTAAAATTCGATAGTCATAAAACCCTGAAACACATAATTATTTATTTATGATAAGTACCTAAAATTCAAACTTTGTGTAAAATATCTCCATCCATACAAACTTTTACTCCCCGTTTCCCCCTACAAATTTGAAAATCCAAAAACCCTGTGACGCGTCATTATTCATTTATGATAAGTAGCTGTATTTCAAAATTACAAGCTCCTATTAAAAAAAAACAATACGTCCTTACAAACTTTCACCCCCGCTTATCCCCCTTTAAATGTAAAAATGCAAAAAACCTGAAATACGGTATAATATTTATAAGCTATTTATGATCAGTAGTTCTAATTCAAATTTTCATGTTTATAACTTCAATCAACAAAGACTTTCATACAAAGTTCAACCCCCACCCCCCGTTTCCCCCTAAAGGTAAAAAATACCAAAAATGGTTTCTTAGCGGATGCCTACGTTATAAAATAAACCTATTTTCCAAATTGCAGCTTTCTTGATTCAACAGTTTCGGTTGGACGATGATCGCAAATCAATCAGGACATGTTTGCGCGTAGCAGACAGACAGACAGACGGATAGACGGGTGGCAATAGAGGCTTAGTAATAACACGTTACCACGTACGTTATTTTTACTTCAATACAAAAAAATTGTGAATGAACAACTCAAATACAAAATTTCATCCCCCTTTTCCCCTTTATGGGTTGTAATTCCAATAACACCCGATATACTCGTTGTGTTATAAGCCTAAATAATAAATGTAGTGATTTTTGCTGTGAAAATGTAGGCCTTTCAATACACAAATTTATCCCCCTTTTCACCCCTTCAGGGGTGGAATTATCAAAAACACTGAGACCCGTATAAATTATTTTTTTTACGTAAGCCTAACAACAAAATTTCAAGATCCTAACTTCAAAACTGACGGACTTTCATACAAACTTTCATCCCCTAATTTACCCCCTTAGGGGTGGAATTTCCAAAAATCCTTTCTTAGTGGATGCCTACACTATATAAGGTATCTATGTACAAAATTTCAAGTCTCTAGGTCCAGTGGTCTGGGCTGTGCGCTGATATATCAGTCAGTCAGGACTTTGAATTTTATATATATAGATTTGTAGCTGTCCCTCAATTCAGAAGGAACATTTCGGATCATACAAGGGTGCTTTAAGTAAATACTTCTTCTGTTTTGCTTACCGGTTATTAGTGCTGTAAACTCTAATAAATAAGTGCAACTTTTAGTACATCATAACTGTCTCTCTTCAGCCTTATTAATACAATACTCATAAAAAAATTTGCAAGTTTTATACATTTTTTATTATTTTAGGGCGAATTTGCTCACTCTGGATTTCCGGAGAGCGCGTACGCAAGAATGGCCACTACGCTGGTATCGAAAGGGTACAAAGTCGCGCGCGTCGAGCAGACGGAAACACCTGACATGATGCAGGAGCGGTGCAAGAAACGTGAGTGTTAGACAGACCCAAGCAGAGACATTACTGACTTATTTCTCACACTATGGGCGTTTTTCCATTAGCCGGCTCGGCACCGGCACGGCACCGGCGCCGGGGCTACGTTTTTCCACTGCGCCGGCGTCGATGCCGGTTTACGCCCGGTGTCTCCCACCGCTCTGCGTCCTCCTACTGGCCACACACACACGCACACGGCTACAATGCATATACAAACATGCAGTTTTGCCGGGCCGGCACCGAGGGGAAGCTTGCTACAACGACACTCTAAACTTGTTGTCACCGACAGATATAGTTGTCCTATTACACAGTGCAATAGTGACTTACGTGCATACAATTAAGAATCATGTTCTCAATTGACATTATGACGTGGCGCGGGGGCGACAACTTTTGTATGCATCGTTTATTTATTTATTTTTCATCATACACCATTTTCTTACATAGCAAAATTGTATGGTAGTGCAACTAAAGTTGTGTTATGAGCCTCAGGTGATTCTGAGAAGCAAATAATTATTTAAAGTGTTTCCCAGTGGGTCAAACATCCAAGTTTGACAAAGTAGTGCGGCGGGAAGTGTGCCAGGTGACCGTCCGCGGGGCCCAGACTTGCGGCCTGCAGGACCCGGGGCCCAGCGAGGCCCAGGCGGCCTATTTGCTATCGGTGGCTGAAGAGGTAGGCATCCTCATCACTTCTAAAGTCAGCGCCAATTTGGCGTACCCCTAAAATATAGGGTTACATTTATATTGTACGCGCCGACGGATATATCCGTCTTTGGTGTTGAAAAGGTTAATTTGCATTTGACTCTCATATAATTTAGGTCTAAATTGCGTTGGCAGGAAAGTAACGGGTGCAGCGCTTACGGCGTCTGCTTCGTGGACACCTCCATAGGGCTGTTCCACATCGGGCAGTTCAAAGACGACAAGCATTCGTCCCGACTACTCACTACTTTGGCGCATTTCCCGCCGGCTCTGGTGAGTCCTACAGGCTGTTATGAAAACTGCGTACGATTACCCGAGAGGAGTCCCAAAGTTCGCTGCGGACCAAACGAAATCATCTCTAAGTTATTTAGACTAAGTGTTTGATTCTTATTACGTTCAGGACCATATTGTGGTGGGTGGTGTAGCTCGACGGGGATCCTTCTACTGATTACTCACAGTAAAACAATAACTTTTCACTTCTTGGTTTATTATTTGAAACACGTGTTGTCTCTAAGGCTTCTGCCTCGAGACTCTTGTTTGGAACCGTCCTTTCTACCTTCCTTAACAATTCAAATACTAAACATTCATAAAAACGGACAGTGTTCCAAACTCTTACCGTGAAGGCCCTATTACATCTCCCGTCCCTATCAGAGGGTGGAGACCTAGTCTAACCCTAAAAGTCTACCTAAGGGGGAAGATTCACAAATTTCTCAGGTTGGTTCCCCTAAGAACTAGACAGACTTTGCTTGACAGACTGCTTAGCAGCTTAAGCCAGGCACACACCCGTGAGCTTTATCACAACTGTCAAATACAATGCCGGTCTTTGCGTAGCTAAAAACCCCATTTAAAAAGTCTACGCACAACCCTTGTCTAGCTGAGCAGCGACCATAAATAACCTTAAACCCGTTTAAGGTTACTTGTCACATTTGACTTACAATTAGTCAAAGTGTCTATTACCACACTCAATGCCACGTACATAACCTCAAATTATTTAAGGCCTTATGCTACTACTATATTAACTAATGGACACCTTAGTAGCATCTTGTACTTCGGCGCTGAGAGTGTTAACTCCATTAGCATTATTTAATGCTGAAGGCATTAAACATCATGCTAACGTAGGTCCTTACTCCCCTACTGATTACTAAAATTCCTGGACTCAATTGATCCCCGGACCAACCTTGAGCCAGCCACTTTAGTTTTTTCTAGCTAAAATGAATCCCTAACAAACTCAAACACAGACTAACTACCTACTTAAATAACTAACTTAATTAACATAGTCAATATTAATTTCATTTGCTTCTTTGCTGTCACGAGGCAGCGTCTCATGATGGGTCAGCCATCTCGACTGCATCCTTAAGCGCCAATCCCGATCATGATGCTGCGTCGCACAGCAGAGACGACATCGGATTGCTTCGGCATTATTACATGTAAAGAAAATCATATTAGCACACATAATATCACATAACTATGTTCAGGCGTGAATGCCTTCATTACTAAGAATGTAGCACACAATTAAACGATATTTTTCCTTTAAAAACCTGCGTCAGCTTGTTCATATAGAAGATATGACCTCAGACGACCGTTTTTATAAAGAATATATTTCAATTGGGCAAAATGGGCGTAAATAAAGTGACTAAACGACACAACAACACCAGACTCGTGGATGTTCAGATCCCCCGATGACAGACATGATGCATGCCCACTCCCACTACTCTATGAGCATTTCAGAAGCTTCATCTGGTTGATCGGACATCATCCGATATGCCCAATGATGAACTGCATGCGGTCATCATTCTCTTGAGGTCATCTCTCCTTTGGTACAGCGGCTCATACGACGTTGAAACATGAAAAATAAACAAAACATTAAAATATTTACAAATTACAAAAACAATACATCATTTACAACACATTCAGATCATTTCGAGACAACATTCTACAACAATTCCTATTATCGATTGATGGGTAACAAACTTCGCCTTTTTGTCATGATTTCATTTTTATCTTGTTTGCGCCTCTCTTTTTTATTCTTCCTTTGGCCATATTTACCAAAGCTACCTGCTTCGCAAACTTAGTCTGTATCCTTTGTGGCACATTTAAATAACTCCCACATAACGGCAATAGCGGAGCGATAATTTTATTTACATTTTGCTCTTGACATATTTGACAATCCTTGACATATGTCTCAACTTTCTTTTCTGCTTCAACCATAGAACATCGCTCTATCTGCTTATTTTCTTGATTCTCATCCGGTAAATCAGCAAAATAAACATATTCGGACTTACTCGGCAAAAACCCATTGCACACATTTGACGTTGGCTGGATTGTACAGTTAGCTTCTTCTAGACTGTCATCCAATGTAGAGTTGAAATTTATATAAAATTTTTCTTTCAATATCAACATATTGTATTTAAAATCTATCACAGCTTCATTTGCCTTCAAGAAATCTTGGCCAAGGATCATGATATCAGCAGTATCTTCGATCACGAGCGGTCTCAGCGAACAATAAAGTCCATCGAGTATAAATGAAATTTTAGCTGAGCCTTGTACTCGGATATTATTTCCGCCAACAGCACGTAACGGACAACTCGGCATTTGTTCACAATTTAATTGCAAACTCTCAGCAAGAGAACTGGAAATGACAGACACCGATGCTCCTGTATCCAGTAGTGCATCACAACACATATTATTGACGCGCAGTGAAATAACGGGAAGCTCATCAGCATATTCATTACTTATATTGGTTTGTGTCACCAAACCTATGACTCCTCTGGATGATGGCATCACATCTTGATACTGCGCCCTAGTTGGATCAATGACAGCAGCTGGAGTCTTCGGAGTTCCATAAACCAACTGATCACCTTGTGCCTGAGGAACATGGACGTGTTGCTCTTCACAAAAAATTGGTATCTCAACCTTCTGTGCGCCTGTATCTCCTTCTTGATTAAAAACATCTTGCATCTGTATTATTATTTTCCTTAGCTCTTCCTTCGAGCTAAACAAAGTTGCGGCAAGTAACCATTGATTTTCATGTGTTACTGATTTTATAAAATGTTGGATAAATCTTGTATCATCCACGATTTTTGCTTTATACGCCAGACCATCCAGGTCGTAAAAATAAGCAATCAGCGATTCTGTCGGTGATTGTCTCCTATAATAAAATGCTTGCACATAATCCGTCTGAGAAGGAAACTGCTCCTTCAGCTTCTCAGATACATCTTCATACGTTTGGAAAGTACGAAAATGGGTTTTGTACCATTGCAGCGCAGGTCCTTCGAGGTAAAAGGTTATAGCGTATTTCTTCTGTTCATTCGTCCAGCCTTTGATGATACATACGGCGTCGAATTGATGAAGAAAATCTTCAACGTCCGTTAAGCCATCGAATTTTGCAGCAGCCATCTTCTTTCTTTTCTACTTTTCTAATAATGCTCATAATTAACTAACGGGACAAATAATTATAAAAATGTGTACGACCTTAATGCGCGTCCTCCTGATAGATCAATTATCGATAATCTTGACCTCCACCATGTGGTGGGTGGTGTAGCTCGACGGGGATCCTTCTACTGATTACTCACAGTAAAACAATAACTTTTCACTTCTTGGTTTATTATTTGAAACACGTGTTGTCTCTAAGGCTTCTGCCTCGAGACTCTTGTTTGGAACCGTCCTTTCTACCTTCCTTAACAATTCAAATACTAAACATTCATAAAAACGGACAGTGTTCCAAACTCTTACCGTGAAGGCCCTATTACAATATACAGCCCTCTCTAATTTCTTTGACCTGAGGACCCTATACATTTCCTGCTCAATCTTAATTAGTGCCAGGGGTGCAAGTTTTGAATCTCACCAGGTGACTAGAGCTCACAAAAATGGCCGAATCTCTATGAAAAACGGATGTTTTGGTGAGCTTTAGTTACCCGGTGAGATTCAAATGCAATTTTTAAATCTCACCAGATGACTAAAGCTCACCAAAATGGCCGCATTTCTGTGAAAACCGGCAGTTTTGGCGAGCTTTAGTCACCCGGTGAAATTCAAAAATCGCACTCCAGTTCCTTGAATATGCTTATAGCTTACTGTGCTATATATTGTTATCAATTTTTTTTATACTTCTTTATGTTCAGTTCTTACTATTGTGATGATCTTGTTTTGGAAAGAGAAGGAAAAAAAGGATAAGCCGCTGAGTTTCTTGCGGCGTTTCTTCTCAGCAGAATCTTTCATTTTCTTAAACGCTGACATGTAAAAAAGCCTATTTTAATGCCGCATTCCTAACAACGGATCGTTTTACCTACCAGCCAGATTTCCCTTAAAAATGTGTCAAAATCCAACTGTTGCTAGGAAAACGATCCGTTTTTTAATGATGTTTGAATATAAGCAATAGCTATGAGAGGATAATATACTTGTCCTGGCAACAATTTAACTATTTAGCTTTTAACACGTTCCAACCGCACCAGATCGTGTACGATCGTAAATCAACAACTCCGCGCACGACGAAGCTGCTCGCCACGCATTGCCACCACGCGCGCCGCGAGCCGCAAGCAATATGGCCGCCGGAGAAGACGCTCAAAACGCTCGCCGAGAACTACTACAAGACCAACGCGGATGGAGACTGGCCGGAGGGGATCAAACCTTTCCTACACGAAGGTACCAACCATTATGCCCGCCTTCCACTGCGAGCAGAACGGGCTCCGTACGGAGTCCGTTTAACTCGCAATGGCGAACTGCATAGAAGAGCTTCCTCTGAATAAGAGTGAGCTTCTATGCAGTTCGCCATTGCGAGTTAAACGGACTCCGTACGGAGCCCGTTCCGCTCGCAGTGGAAGGCGGGCATTAGCGACTTGTTGTTTAAACTTTTTCAACCCCCAGTAGCACACAAGCGCTATTAAAGCTGTAAAGTAGCTGGATAGAGGCGATACAGTTTATATAGCGCGAACTGACGACGCCAGGGTAAATATAGAAGTCGCTACGCACCACATGCCAAGCAATTTTTTAACTAACAAAGTTGAACCTTATGTAAACGCACGTTACGTTGATCACTTTTATATTATATGCCAATGCGTCATTATAGTATATAACCGTCTTTGGCATTGAATAGGTAAAACCCTGATTTAGACGCGCTGCGTAAAAATACCCCGCATGCGACATACAGGCGGCAGTAAAACCTACAAATTGACTTGACATTTGATGTGTATGTAGATTAGGGACTAATTTCACAAACGCGACGGGCGATAGGTGACAGTGACAATTTGCTGTTCATTACTGCGTCGACAAGTAACGCTACTCAGAAGCTAGTAAAACTTAAACACTTAACATCATAGTGGGCAACTGGGCAAGCGATGTATACCGCATTGTCACTGTCATCTGTCGCCTGCGTTTATGAAATTGGGCCCTGATGGTAAAGTATCTACTGTCAGCAAACAGCTTGTATGAAAGATGTTTTTTTTAAATTATGTTTTTATATCACTTGTTATCTTGGGCTTAAGTTACTTGTTATAACTTCCAGGTGACGCTCTAGGTCTTACGCCAGCGGCTAACTGTTACCTAGCAATCAAAGCACTCGGCGGCTGCGTCTCGTACCTCACGCAGTGCCTGCTCGACATACAAATTCTGGGGATGTCCCAGTTCACATCCTATTCGCCGCCCGACGTCCTAAACAAGACCTTGTCTCAAGAAGTCAAGGTTGAAAGTAAATGGGAAGGCGGCAGCACGATGATTTTGGACGCTATTACGTTGCGGAATTTGAGGATAGTTCAGGACGAGGGCTGTTTATATGACAAGTTAAATTTCTGTGCCACTGCCATGGGAAAAAGGTGAGAAATAATTAGAACGATTCAAAGTCAAAGTCAAAATATTTTTGTACAGATTAGGCTTCCAAGACCCACTCATGAATGCCAGAAAAGTTACCACCAGATTTAGGATTGTAGAAAAATTATTGTTATTCGTACTAATAACTTCATTTTTCCAAACCTTTTTATGTTACTCGTCGACAACCTTGACATAGAAGTAAACAGTCACATTATTTTTTTATTTTTTGTACACAATTGAAAACTCTAAATCAATATACTGACAAATATAACAGCACAGTAACGTTATTAAGTTTCACCGATGTGCCTGCGCAGGTAATGAATTTTGGAAGCGCGGGAAGTACTATTGAACTTTATTCGTGGATGGAATATCATGGGGGATCACTTGCTCGCGTCCGACAGAGCAAATGAAGTTGCGAAGTGTCTTATTATTAGGTGGAATACTACCGAGTTATGTTTCTGAAAGTAATTTTTAATTTAAAGCCTAAAATAACTTCTGTAAAACAAAATAAAATACCTAAACGTGCTCGCTCGTCTTTTAGAATGTTATACCAATGGGTATGCGCGCCTAGCTGCAATTTGAGAGTCATAAAAGAAAGACAAGAGGCTGTCAAAGAGTTATTCGAAAACCAAGAGCTGAGCCAGGATGCCAAGAACATATTGACTACCTTGCCGGACTTGGAAAGACTGCTAGCCAAGTAAGTGGCGTGAGAGAATCTAAACTGTTTCTTAATCAAATCAAATAAGAACGGTCGTGGAAGGTTTCTTCTGTTTATAGAAACACCACCTCCACCCTATCTAAGTCCAGTTCAACGACCAGTTCACGTTCATACAACTTACATCAAAGTTAAAGTCAAAATATCTTTTATACAGACTTATGAATTTCAGAAAATTTAGTTTATCAAGAAGCTCAACTACCGAGTTGTATTATATATGTTTACTTGACATTCTAAGTTTAAATAATAATTTAATTTAAAAAAAAACTTTGATTCTATCATTCATTTAGTTCTAGAAGATATATAACTATTTGTTTCTAGAGTACACGCACTGGGCAGTTTCAAACGGTCCACCTCTCATCCGGACGCTCGCGCCATTTTCTACGAAGAGCACAAATATTCTAAGCGGAAAGTGCTGGATTTCATCGCCGTGCTCAACGGGTTCAGTGCCGCGCTCAAGCTCATTGCGCTGTTCGGTGACGTCGAGTCGTCGCTGCTGAAGAAACTCACGAGGTTCAGTCCCGATGGAAGGTTCCCGGATTATAGAGACACGTTGAAGTTTTTTAAGGTAGGTAGATTCCAAAATTTAAGTAGAGGCGTCCAAAATGCTAGTTTTTAAATAAGTTTATACTTGTATGGTGCTGACTCAAGTATATAGTTGTTAAATAGGACATAGTCATCAGACATAGTGATGTATGGTTTTAATATAGGGTTCTTTGTCAGCTTTGTGGCATAGTTTTTACTTCACGAATTATCCATGCTTTCATTGTGCCGCCACCTTGCGCTTATTCTATCTAGCCCATTTAACGAACCCATCAAATGCCTAAAAAAAATGTGTTTTCTTATACAGTTTGGAATTTTTAGTCTTAGCCGGTTTTTATTCATTTTGTTGTTTTACTTTAGAGAAGTTAGTGACTTGTTGCTTTGCAAGATAATTAGCGCTATAGATTAACATTAATTTACGTCTGGTATTGTTATCCAGGAGGGTTTTAACCAATCGGAAGCTGAGAAAGAAGGTCGCATCGTACCTGGCGCTGGAGTGGACCAGGAGTACGACGCCGCTCTGCAGCTCATAAAGGACATTGAGGACGAACTGAAGGAGTATTTGGAGGAACAGGAGAAATATTTTAAGTGTCGGGTAAGTCCAAGCTTGCACTTGTTTTCTTGCTTGCAAGCAAACGTTAGGTAAGTTAGATCTTGTTCGATGGCAAAGAGAAAAAAGCACTTAATAGCAAGCTCCTTCGTGTATTATGGCTTATGACTTGTTTCATTTAAGGGTCATACATTACATTAAACACGTTAGGCTGGAAAAGGGAGACAGGGAAAGGGATATAAAATAACGTATGAGTACGATGGGGAAGAAGGGGGCGTGTGAAGAAATATAACTGGTAATTTTTCTTATACCGCGCAAAACCAATAATTAAAGAATTAATAGATTCAGGCGTTACTTTGTGGAGGTCCATATTAACAAACTGGAACAAATTACCTTGCTACTCCGCGAAACCAGTGCCGGGCTCGTGCAAAATAGCTGCGTCTGTGCGACACATATATGTTCATGCAAAAACCCACCCTCCTCCGCTTCCACACGAAACAACATATATCACACAGACTCAACTACACACCACCACCACTAAACACTAAAACTACACGATCGACGCGCGTTTCGCCTCTATACGAGGCATCATCAAGATCAAAGAAACAGTACGACCGTTCGCTACTTGAACGAATGGCGTACTGACAAACTAAAACATTTTTCTTTAATCCCGCCTACCGCCATCATTTTTGCACAACTACCCTTATTATTTTTCTCAAACCCTACCCTCAACATTTAAAAATAAAACAAAAGTACCCCCGTTTATTATCACAAACTACCCACATAATTTATCTCAATCTCAGCTACCCCCATTGTTAAAGACAGAATTTAAGCATACCCGCAATAAAGGAGAAGAAGGAAAATTAACCTGTTCATTGACAATGGATCCCGCGTTGTTGTACCTAACTATTTCCAAATGCTCCAAAACATGCAGACGAAATCCCTTTTTGCAAAAGTGTAATATTTCATAAGAATGAGCATCTGATAATGTATGACGCAGCTATTTTGCACGAGCCCGGCACTGGTTTCGCGGAGTAGCAAGGTAATTTGTTCCAGTTTGTTAAAAATTAAAGAGATGGTTCAGGTGATGTAAATCATTCGACACTTCGCGTAATTTTTTGGCACACGTGTTACCTTGACCGGCTTGACCCCACCGCGCTGTTTCTGGTCACACGGCGTTAGTGAACTGTTGTGAGTAGTAATCCATTGACTTTTCAACATGTTACTGTCAAGCTGGAAAACATGGCGAACCCGCAATGTAATGTAACTGATCTCTTTCACTCGCACTAGGCATTATTCAACAACATTTAGTTCTCCTAATTGTTTTAGTTAAAATACGTTGGCACAGACAAGAAAAGATATCAAATTGAAGTGCCAGAAAGCGCTACTAAGAGAGCTACTTCGGATTACCATCTGGAGGGTGCGCGGAAGGGATTTAAGAGGTTTTCTACTTCTGAAACTAAGGTAAAAAAAATGGATTTTAATTAACTACAATACTGTAAAAACTAATGAATAAGTAAATCTGCAGATTACCCATGTTTTTCAGGATCTCTTAGCTCGCATGACGGCAGCAGAAGAACAAAAGCGCAACGTGCTCAAAGACCTGAGCCGCCGGATGTTCGAGAAGTTCTCCAGCCAGCATGAGCTGTGGGAGGCGGCGGCTATGTGCGTGGCTGCGCTCGACATACTGCTCGCGCTGGCCGAGTTCGCGCGCCAGCAGAGCGGGGACGTGTGTCTGCCGCGAGTCACTCAAGAGGACACGGTGAGTGCAACACTACAGCGAATGTTTGACGAGTGCCACCGCTAACATTCGCTGCGGGGGGCAGCGGCTAAGTGCGCAGCCGCGCTTGACATTTTTAGAGGAAAAAAAGGCTTTCAAGCTCAGTATTCCCTCTCTGCTGATGTGTGGTTTGCGCCGTGGGATAAGTAGTATTAAACCAGACCTTTCGTCTGCTTTCCATCGCAAATCTTGCTGACGTTGCTATCAATGGTGAACAGACCAGTCAAAATATCAAACCCTGTAATTCTTGCAGCAGAAATTCATCATTATTAGATACAATCTTCATCTACCCTATTTACGTCCCACTGGTCATTCTCCATTGACGTCAGCGCTTTCAGTAGTGGCATTTTTAGTAGAGTCCGACCGAAACTGGTTTTGCGGCCGAAACCGAAACCGAATATTCGGCTGTGGCTTCAGTTTCGGCCGAAACCGAAACTCACGTGGTCAAGTATAAAATTCCTTAAAATACTGAAATTCGGTGCATTTTACCCATTATTCTATTAAGTTGTGTTGCTACAGAGCTATCCGAACGGCGCACGACAATTCCCGAACAGGGCCGCCAGCGTCCGCCAAAGCGTTGCCGCGAGAAACGAAGTTAGGCGAGCGTGCACGACAACTTCCAAAATCAGTTTCGGTTTCGGCCAATATTGGCCGAAACCGAAACTGCCGCCGAAACTTGATTTTTGGCCGAAACTCGGCCGAAACCGAACTTTCGGTCGGACTCTGATTTTTAGTGCGCCTCAGAAGGGCTATTGTTGGACTCATAAGGTGTATTTGTCAGCAGCCGTACATAAACATAGTGGAGGGTCGGCACCCTTGCATCCCGGTCGTGGCTGACTTCATCCCCAACGACGCCGCGCTGGGCGGCGGCGCGCCGGCGCTGCTGCTGCTTACGGGGCCCAACATGGGCGGCAAGTCCACGCTCATGCGCCAAGTGGGGCTGCTCACCGTTCTGGCGCACCTGGTACGTTCACTGCCGTTTGAATTAGCTGATTTACCGGCCATACAACGTTTAGAAGCGCGGGCTAGCAGCGCGACGGTCGATTGACCTTGACGCCATGTTAAATGTGAAAGCTATAACAGATATAAAAGATTTATCACTTCGTTATCTAGGGGTCCTACGTGCCAGCTGCAGAGTGTTCCTTGAGCCTAGTGGACCGAGTGTTCACCCGTCTCGGCGCTTCTGACGACATCCTCTCTGGACAATCCACCTTCCTTGTTGAAATGAACGAGACGGCCGCCATCGTCCGTCATGCTAGCCTGCACTCGCTTGTGCTGCTTGACGAACTCGGTAAGTCGGTTTTTTTTTTCAAGGAAGTAAGATAACTTGAATTCAAACTGACGCTTGCTTTCCACAAGCCGCCTAAACTTGAGCTCAAAATCCACTAGTCTCCTAACATAGTGTAGCTGCGTGTTGTGTCCAGGACTCGCTATATCCTCCTGCGACGATACGGAGACTATTTAACGCTCGAATCCACAAAAATATCTTCACTTTAACACCGGCTTCCTACAACCCACCTAAACTTAGAAAAAAACAGACTACTCCCTTAACAATAGACTTAACTGCTCTAAGACGTGGCGCAAACTTAAACAATTGCACAGAGATCGCATAAAGCTCGATTCAACAAACTTTTTAAACTTTGACATCTGCTTCCCACAACCCACCTAAGCTTCGATACAAAACCGGCTTCTACACTAACAAAAAACTTTTGTCTAGGACGCGGTACATCAACATACGACGGCACAGCGATAGCATCAGGCGTGTGTGTGGAGCTAGCAGAGAGGGGTTGCCGCGTTGTGTTCTCCACGCATTATCACTCGCTTGTGCACCACTTGTCTTCGCACCCTGGGGTTGTGCTAGGGCATATGGTAAGTACTGTAAAACCTGTATTATGTAGTTGTGACACAAGTTTATGTACATTGCCTGGTAAAATGATTTTGGAAGTGTTACTTGTTTAATTCAAACGCTCGTTATAACAAATCAGCAGAACAGCTTTCAATGAATTTGAAATAGATAATTAAAGCCTAATAGATACACGAACATTGCTTAGGTCTCCAATTTTGTGGATATAGATGCAGGCGTAACGGTTAGTTGTTTTTTTTTCTTTGAAATGTTTATTATTGAAACTTCTTATATAGTACTCAGATTCGGAGTAGAAATAAACATCGGATATCTCATTCAATTAGGTATGGTATGGCGGGTACCCAATGCTACAAACTGACGTTAAAATTTAAAAACATTTTTTTGTAATTTTCAGGCATGTATGGTGGAAACAGATGAATCCACAGCGGATAGCGACGACCAAATCCCAGAAGAAACCATCACGTTCCTCTATAAATTATCTCCCGGAGCTTGTCCGAAGTCGTATGGTTTTAACGCGGCTAGACTTGCAGGCATTCCAAGGGAAATCACCAGACGAGCGCATGAAATATCGAAAAAACTAGAGAGGGAGGCCATGTGTGTCCGCGCTTTCAGGGACATTTTGAAAATGGAAGGCGACGGGACGCAGCTAAGACAGTTGCTGGCCGCTTTGAGCATTTAATATGAGCATTCAATCGACCTTGAGTACACGTTTGTGGCTATTAAGCGATTTCCAGTTATCCTTTCTGTATGAGGCAACCCCATCTGGTTTTCGGCGGCGTAAATAACAAGTTGCTCATTTACACACCTGCCAGGCTAAAATACAAGGCCTCTTTAACTATACTTACATTATCTTGGAATATCCGTTGCATTAGTCAGACTGATGTGTGAACGGGGATCTAGATCTAAAACAGTTTTCGGTTAGAAACTGCAAAAGATTTTAATTGAAATGGCGTTTTTTATTTCTTACACCTTAGAACTTGAAAAATTTACTTTTTGATTTTAAGACACTTAAAGATAAACATAAAAAAAGAAAGCTGTCAGTCGAACCTAATGACGACATTCTCTTTCTTCTCATTTGATTGTTTTGTTGTGTCAGTATTGTTTTGTAAGTTTTTATTATAGAATTTGAATTTTTCACTGTCCAAAACCGTATTTGTTAGTGGGTTTTGAACAGTGTTCCTGCACTTGTTAAGTTTATTTTTATCGATAATGCTAATGTCTGTAAATGTTTGTCATTGTGATGCGAGTATACGAATCTTCTTTATGAATCATTAAAAGTTACGCAAAAAGCAAAGTTTTATAAGTGCTTGGCCGAATCTCTATTCCGATGTTGATCTGCTGTCTTCTGTTTATATTTGCTAAAATTAGTTCCAGGCTGCTGAATGAACTTAATAATAATGATTACGAGTGATGGATGATGATACGAGATTGTACCTTAATAGTAAACCTGATTATTATTTTTATTATAATAGGCATGTATAATACCTCAAAAATAGAATAAGATAATATGTTGATTTTGATAAACAAATGTCTGTGATGATTAATTCTAATCAGTAATCTGTTATAATTCACCACCGATTTTATAAATACATCTAATTTTAAAAATTCACTCGTTTTTTTTTACTTTGCAATTAATATAAGGATCGTAATATAAAAAAAACAACACTATATTTTTATCATTTAATTACTTCATCTCAATTTACGGATCGTACCTAAATTACAAAAAACATTGCACAAGTCATTATTATCTTAAAATATTTACTTTGATTCAAGGCTCAATTTACAGATTTAAATTGCACGTACTATTTACAAGTTAAATACAATCCATTCAGGCACAATTACTACATTATTTGCGCTACGTATAAAAAAATAAAAAATACTGACAGAAAGAATATAAAAATTGAAAATAAAAGTAGCGAGATATCAGATCTTATTGCATATCGCTTTTAAGTTATCATATATTTTATTTCATCTACGGTTTTACATAGCATTTTAAAAACATCTTATTTGGCAGCAGGTTTATGCCAATGCACGGCTTTGAAGTAGATAAAATATGATATACTTCTACACATAAATTAAACAAGGAATAGTTCGGGTAAGATCGGCGTAGAATAAAATCCGAGAACTTATGGGTATAAGTAACCTGAGTATGAATTTTAGTTGGTTACTCGCGGGTTTACTCTGACATGTCTTATTAGGGCTACAAGTACTATTTTTGCTGTAGCTTTTTAAACTTCGATCGTAAATTCAGTATGGACGAACAAGGTTAACACTTGTAACAAATTTTGATTTGTCAAAGTGTGTTACAACGTTACAAGTTTTCAAATTGAGATAGTTCATACTAAAGCGGAGTCTGATTTGTACTGAATTATCATTCAAAACAGGTTACCATATTGTCATTATTTTTGTTTTCTCTTTCTTACTCGTGCTACTGCCATAATACATGTACTTTCTCACACACTCAGGACTTCTAGTATATTATAAGTTTACGTACCAAAACTAAGTAATAACGCGCACAAATTTCCTTATACTAATATAATTACAATTATTATAGTTCTATTTGATCGGTGCGTGTAACCTATAGGGTTCCGATGGTTTATACATTTGTGAGGGATCACAGCAGTCTTATAATATTCAAAGCACTCATTTACATCGCATTAAATTCATCATATACTTACACACGTTATGAGTATATCCACTTTTCCCACCCGGACCACTCTTGCGGCCCTAACGTACCCGCGCAAGTTTGATTTATTCCTCTGTACGACTCTATCAAACTTGTGTCATGAGAATAGGCTGTACTGAGACTAAAATTAAAAGGCGGTCATGCCATTAAAATTCAGTGCATATTCATTATAATATTAACTACACGACTAAGAGATTCTTTAGGAATGAACATGTTTTACAACATTACTCCCACACAAGCGCTTCCAGAGGATTTTATTTCTAAACGCAGCAGCGACGAGCTCGTTGTCGAGGCATGAGAATAACAAGGCAGTGCAGTAGTATTAGGTACTACAGTCGTTTGTGCTAACTCATGAAACGTAGTAATATGTTGTACTGTACTGAAAGCACATGATTGGGGTAATCGCGTCAAAACTCATTCCTACATGGAACCCCTTTTCGCACCTTTACACACACAGGGAAGATACCGATGTGAGTACCAGTGGATATACCCAAACAAATACATTTTAAATGCCTTCGAAATGGACCAACTAGCTACCGGGCAGGAAGCTGACACGCAGCCATATGTTAAAGATGGCTTAATGCATTTAGCAAACTTATGTTAGCGTAACAGTAAAATACTTATGGGGCGTTTTTGCAATTCTAATTGCGTATCGAGTAAAGAAGGAAATAAAAAAAGAAAGAAGAATAAAGTCATAATATTTACTACTAATTTATGTAGGTATTCCATTGTACTTTTATACATGATTGAAAGTGAATGTAGAAATAATAAGTGATAAGGCAAGCCCTTTAGTAACTGGCGTCTGTATTTTACCACTGGGGTGATTTTTGACTTTTGAGCGCTCGAAACTCGCCTGCTGCGCGCCAATCAGTGCCAGCTAAAATTTGTACTCGCGTATTTGATGGCCCGAAATTCGAGTCGACTCAGCGTTCGAAAGTCCAAAATCAGCCCGCTGTTCTCAAGAGTTACACCAACCCGAGAATGATCCATTGTCATTTTCTGTGGGAGATGCAGCTATAAAAAGTAATGCATCTCGCTCTTGCTTTCACGTACTAGATGTTGGTGTCCTCTTTTGACGAGGCTGGTGTTTTTCTTGTGCGCCGTCTCTTATTACAAATTTAACTTGAATTAAGTACAATCCGATACCTGTTTTAATAAATAATACTGCATTCTCTAACGTCCGTGGTAAACCGTGAAAAACGGACGCGGTATGAGTCAGATTGATAAAGTACATCTTACTTCCATTCTAACGTAGCTGCGTTTAGTATAAGGCTAATTAAAGTTACGTGGAAGCAGCCGTTCTAATATGACCGACAAATTTAATGTCCCCTTAGAGCATCCCTTTATTATGACTCTAGATAGACAGCCGCACTGTGGGATAAATTAAACTTCGGCGGTCATGTTAGGGCAACTGGAGATGACTATGGGGCGGTGACGCTTAGATCCGGGTATCACTTAATTACGATAATGTTAACTGTGAACATACCGTTTTCATCTTTTAACTGTTTTGTTTGTTTTTACTTTTAGTTGAAAGGTGACGAATAACTTACAGCCACTAAGATATAGTCCCGTCTTTAAGAAATGTCCTAAGATCATAATAATAAGAAACACCACCAATAAATCATGGTAACTTTTTTTTCTTTTCTAGCAGCACCATTTGTCCAAAATTTTGATTCATACAAAAAATATAATAAGTATCTATTGAACTCTTCCCAAAGCTTTCTTATTGTACTTAAAAACATATCTATTTAATTAAGTCCACGTCAGCCATATAAATGGGTTTATTTTAATTAACATTAAGCTTATTCAATTAACGATTGGTTTTTACCCACCGTTACAAAGAGAAAAAAATTGCGCCTCGTGTTTTAATATTTTAAGGAGCCATTTTTCAATGATTTTCTAAATAAAACGAGTCGCTCCGTAAATAGTCCTGCCTGGAATTGTCCTTGAGTGGTTCACTACCTAAGTTTTACATGCGAGAAAGGAACGGTGATACATGGGCTTCTTACGAGACGTGGGGGTTATAAAAATAATGGGTGAACCTGAACACCCCTTCTATTGGCACCAAAGGTACCTACCACTCATAGGTACCAAAATTTTGCAAAATTACCACCCTTTTGACTTGAAATAAGCCTTGACATTGGATGTTAAACTAGTTAAGATGCTTCCCGTAAAAAAACTACGCAACGATTGCAGATTAAAAAGTTTCAAAATATTACCTTAGTATAATAATTATTAAATGCATAATTTCAAAGAAAATATATAAATATAATTAACGAAGCTTAACATTTTCTACAGCTATCCTGGAATGCCTAAAACTTTAAATTTAAAATGTCTCTTAATTTCAGAAAGATGATAAAATTAAGGAAATAATAATTATGTCAGTTATTTTTTATATTTCAGAAGGCGTGTAATTTTTTTGTTTTCTCTTTGTTCTGAAACAAGTCATCGGACATCTGCTATAGGTAAAGACGACCAAGAAACTGTTTTACCAGTTTTGATAATAATTCCCATTTGATAAATACGAACATTGATTGTCACATTTGTCATATTGACCAGCGGCACTGACATGACCACCGAAGATTATTTTTCTGTCTGTGCGTCCCTTTCTTAAGACACAAGTAAGACAGAGCCGCAGGGAAGATTAAATAAAACTAGGGCACTCGCGTTAGACTTGCAAGCAAAACTGACTTTAACGGTTACGTTTATCTTGGGATGGTTATCAAATTTCTTGGTCGACTATAGTATGGCAACAAAAAATTTTGTAGTAGGTAGGTACTTACCAAACGTCCAGACCTAAACTTAAAAACCAAACAAAAACTACCAATTTTTATTAAATGGGCAATCGTCGCTCGTTCTAGCAGCCTGGCTTCTAAAACACCAAGCCAATTTCAAACACAAGGACTGACACTTATTCACTATGTATTCACTACTAACATTCAAAAGCTCTTATCACATTCATTTGCAGTTGTCATATTAATTTTAAATGCAATTTTGATCGATTTTGTAATTAGTTGCTAACTTTGCGTTTTCAACACACATTAATATGGTAAAACAGGACTTAAGAGATGGGTTCGTCGAGATAAGTAAGACTTGTTTTTACATATGTAGGTCCTTTAGAGCAAAAGTAAGATCAGTTATGTCAAAAACTGTACCAACTGTTTTACTAATATAAGATCCGAAAGACCGTTTGTGTAGGCTCTTAGACCTTAATATTGCATCGGACTAATATGGAATTAAGGTGCTAAGCTTACGGGCAATTTTTGTGAGCAATAAATTGCCGCAATTGTACAGTGAAATAGCTCTTATTTGATAATACTGGAACGAAACAGTCTTTATACAATTAACATACACCCTGCTACTATATTATAGCATCCTCTCGTACAAATTAAGGGTTGCGTATATATTCATGCAAAGACCTAATAAAATAATCTATTACAAAATTGCGTCAATTAATTGCTTAAAATTCCCCGAATGCACATTTACTTTAGTCGCCTACAAAAACATGTAATCCAAAGTCTATACCTAGCCAAGCTAGTAGGCAAGAGGGTACACTTTCGCCCATTGTTTCAGTACTACGAGTAGGTATAAACTGAAATGGCGTCTTCAGAACAGCGTTAGTAGGCTCTTAAGTCCCGTTTCACAATACACCAGGTACCGACTATGTACTCATATGCTTTACAATGTGAGCCGATGGGGCACCGTGCGGCGCCTCGGCCTACACTCATAGCTCGTCGAAGGAAGAGCTCTCCCGCTCGTCGAAAGGCCGCGCCCGCTCGCCCCAGCGGTCCCATCGCTCCGAACTCAGCAGGGACTCCGTATCTTCTTCAGGAATCGGCAGCGGGTACACGATGCCGTCACCAAAGCTACACGCGATCCATTGAGTTATTTCATGTTGGATAAACCTAAGGTATGGTATCCAGTGCAAGCATTTGCAGGTAATATAACAGCTTGAGATAAGAGTATTATAGTGAACAGATGCGTCTATAACCCCTTCCGTACACAATTTGTTGTTACATTATGCGCGAATTCCCGCAATGGATACCTGGCTACATCGAAAGTGACACTTTAAGCGGCAAGCGTTGCCCTATGATACCTGCTCAAAGCTTGTTCCAAATGAATTTATTAAAAGTATAAACAACCGATAACTCGACTATGTGTGTTTGTTCAGTAATAAATAACAACACTAGAGTAAAATACCAATGTCAAACAAACCAATGATTGCAATTTATAAAAATCATCCTTAGATTCTTTAAATAATATTAAAACATGTTCAACAAATTAATATTTAACTTGTAACCGGAATTTTTTTATAAAATTCGCTGTCTGGTAGGGCAGATTTTACATCTTTTGTTTAGTTATTAAGTTTATGTGATGTTATTGTTCTATGCGTCAAGTAAATGTATTTTCTTTCTTTCTTTCTTTCACCTAAGGCTCAAAAGCGCGCTATGGAAGCTTTTGCAGTTCCAAATCCTGCCAGAGACCAAGAATTTTCTTTGTGTTGCTGTTCGGTCCAACCGAACCTAACACCTTCGTGACGTCAGTTACTCATTGGCTTGCGCCTATACCTAATTAGTGCATTATTCGGTACCGCCGCGACCGGGTGCATTCATTGACATTTTACGTAACATTCATTCACATTTAACATTTAGTATCTTTTGTGAACATTTAATACATCTCTTCTACATAAACAAACTTTATTATTTAACAACAACGAACACGCTACCCGCACATTTTGGTCCTTCGAACCTTCAGTGTTTGGTGAATTTAGTGTGTTAGCAATCGGTTCTCCGGCCTCCCACAAGCGGGTCTCACCGGCTGAATTGAGAAGGTGCTTACAGCACACTAGTGTTCTCCAGAAACGCTGTAAGAATCAGCTTAACATCTGCAGGTAGTGTGTGTTTCAACAATAACATTGAACATTTATTTTAACATTTTAAACTAAGAACATTAACAACCAACATTAACAACAATGGAAGTACTTCTACAACAACAGGCGGAGACAACATCCGCTATCGAAAAACTAATCAACAACTTTAAGAAAGAATCAACGGCACGCAGGACAGCTAACGCCAAGAAGAAAGAAGCAGAATTGAAGGAGTTATTTGAGGATTATCAAGCCAATCACCTCATCTTAAGCCAGTACGAAGATCAATCGAGTGAATATTTTACAGGCAAATATTATGATTCTACCAAGAAATACTACGAAGAAGCTTTAAACTTTATACAAGCATACTTGAAAACACAAGAAACAGAAGAAGAATTCAGCGAGAAGTTTATTAATCCTGGAAAATTACCCATTAACAACAAACTAGACGAAAAACTACGTAAGCAGGCGGCTAACTATAAAGCATTGCAAAGAACATTATCAAAAATTGATGTCGAAACATTCAAGGAGAAATGGGAGTTTGAAGACGCATTAAAAACATTAGAATCACGTTGGTCGACAATCGATTCTCTACATTGGGAAATTGAGAGCGAGCTGGAGGGTCGAGACAACAAAGAATTTGAAGCCTTATTTACAACATACGAAACTAAGTACAACAAGCTCAAAAAGACGATTAATTCTAGAATGTGGGCTGAAAAACACAGGGAGAAAACCACCCCCACCATGGAAGTGCCTACATTTCATGGCAACTATAACCAATGGGTATCATTCAAAGATCTGTTTTCGGAAGCTATTCATAACAACCCATCACTGTCGCTGGCACAGAAGATGCAGTTCCTCAAAAGTAAGGTTCGCGGAGAAGCAGAGCGTCTTATACAACACTTACAGATCAGTTCTGATAACTACATCGTGTGCTGGGACATACTGAACAACCGCTATAACAATAAAAGACTAATTTTTTCAACACATATTAATTCAATTCTTGATTTACCAACAATGAAGCAACAATCATTGATCCAGATTAAAAGAATGCATGACGTCACTCAAGAGTGCCTCAACGCGATTAAGAACCTAGGAGTGGATATCAACACGTGGGATCCACTGGTGGTCCATATTTTGGATCAGAAATTAGACACAGACAGCCACACCGAATACATTGATTCCCTTAAGGACCGACGAGAATTACCTACTTTGAAAGATTTTTTGGACTTTTTGGAGGGAAAATTTACAGCAATGGAATCGTCTCGCCGGAAGATTGATGCTAGTAACAACCATCAAAAATTATACCATTTCCAAAACATGCATAATAAACCAATGCCATCAACTTCGTATGGAAAATATCCACATACTCAAACAATTAATAACTGGAACAATGGAAATAAACCAGTTACGAAATCAGCGTACAACGTGACCGTGATCAAATGTCCACTTTGCAACAACGAACATGGCCTGTATAATTGCAGAAAATTCTTAGAATTGGCAAACGAACAACGACTTAAAACAGCTAAAGAATTGCGAGTTTGTATAAATTGCTTATTTAGCCACGGCGGTAATGATTGTACATCAAATAAAACTTGCCGCAAATGCACGAAGAAACATAACACCATATTACACGATGCCCTGTATAATTCAGGGCCGGCGAGGTCAGGCGTAACAATTTCTATGCAACAACAAGAAACATTCAACAACACATCTTATGTGTCACAACAAGAGGTACAAAATCAATCAGACGAAGTTTTGTTATCAACAGCAGTGATAAAGGTGAAAGGGGCTAATGGTACCTACCACAACATGAGAGCCTTAATAGATCAAGGTTCTCAGGTTTCACTTATTACAGAAAGAGCTGCACAACTTTTAAAACTAAAAAGGCAACATTGTAAGGGGACAATTTTCGGCGTAGGAGAGAAAGAAAACAGCGGAAGAGGAATGGTTAACATTGAATGTCACTCGATGCATAATGACTTCACGTTCCAAGCTGACGTCATCATCATGAACAATCTGATAGGTCACTTACCTAACAAAACATTTGCGAAGCCCCAGTGGAACTTTATTGAGAACATATACCTCGCGGATCCTGAATTCTACGTCAGTCGCCCAGTAGACATATTACTTGGAGCAGACATCTACTGCAACATTATTTTGGGCGGAATGATAAAAGGAGAGTCATCCACCCAGCCCATAGTACAACAAACTAAACTTGGTTGGCTTTTGTGTGGAAGCGCCAAAACATACCAATGCAACGTGTTATTGCATAACTATGAGGAGATTAAAAAATTTTGGGAAGTAGAGGAGATCACCGAACAATCTAACCTATCGGTAGAAGAGCAGGAATGTATGGCATTTTTTACTACAACAACAAACAGAAAGAGCGACGGACGCTATGAAGTTAGATTACCATTGAAGGAAGACACCGAAATTAAATTGGGATCATCGAAACAAGCAGCACTGGCTCAGTACCGAAATTTAGAACAAAAGTTTCAAAAACAACCAAAATTAGCCAGTGATTATAGAGCATTTATGGACGAGTACAAAACATTACGTCACATGAAACTGTCCAATAGTAACGAGACACCTGAATACTTTTTACCACACCACGGCGTCGAACGCATTGATTCACTAACAACGCAATACAGGGTGGTGTATAATGCGTCACATAAAACAACTACAGGATGTAGTCTTAACGACCAAATGTATACGGGTCCAAATCTACAGATAGATCTTCAAATGTTGTTACTCAAATGGAGGCAATACCAGTATGTTTTTACAGCAGACATCGAAAAAATGTTTAGAATGATATTAATTAATGAAGCAGACCAGAAGTACCAGAAAATATTTTGGAGAAACACACCGGAAGAACCTATTCAAACATACTGCCTGACAACTGTAACATACGGGACCCGAGCGGCACCGTTTTTGGCTATGATGACCTTACGAAAATTAGCCGCAGACGAAAGTGAACATTTTCCCGAAGCATCCAAGGTGGTGGAGACGGCATTTTATATGGACGACCTTTTATATGGCACGGACACCATCGAAGAAGGAAAGAAATTGATATCAGACTTAATTTTACTGATGGAGTCAGGTGGTTTTAACCTAAGAAAATGGTCATCGAACGAACAAGCACTGTTAGAAGACGTGAAATCCCAGAAAAATTATTCAGGAGACAACATTTTTACTTTTAAAACAGAAAACATTTCAAAAACATTGGGGCTGTGTTGGATTTCAGCCGAAGATAAATTTACATTCCAGTACAACAACCCACAAAGTCCACAGAAAACATTAACAAAACGAAGCCTTCTGTCCGAAATATCAAAATTATTTGATCCCTTGGGCTGGTTGGCACCCCTAACAACAAAGCTGAAATTATTATTTCAAAAACTATGGCAAGACGAAATGAAGTGGGACGACCAA
This sequence comes from Ditula angustiorana, assembly GCA_963691745.1. NCBI lineage: Eukaryota > Metazoa > Arthropoda > Insecta > Lepidoptera > Tortricidae > Ditula > Ditula angustiorana. The sequence goes on along the minus strand of OY829490.1, from coordinate 5,531,465 downwards.
GTAACAGAAAACATTTACAAAGAATGGATGAAGATAAGAGGAGAACTTGACGTCATCAATCAATACGAAATTCCAAGATGGATAGAGAGCCACGCAAATGACGTTATTGAACTACTTGGATTCTGTGACGCATCCATTCACGCATTTGGCTGCGTCATCTACGCGAAAATTAAGGGTCAATCAAAAACAGTATTAGTTGCGGCAAAAACAAAGCTAGTACCACACAAGAAAGCGATCAGTTTACCGAAACTAGAATTAAGTGGGGCACATTTATTATCGAAATTAATGAAGAAAGTTAAGGAGGCTTACTCTCAACACGAACTTAACATTTACGGCTGGACAGACTCCATGGCCGTACTTGGCTGGCTAAATGGGGAGCCAAGTAGATGGAAACCATTTGTAGCCAATAGAGTGCAACTAACGACTGACGTCATGCCGAGCACGTGCTGGCGCTACGTTAAATCGAACGAGAACCCGGCTGACGCCGCGAGTAGAGGTATCTATGCCTCACAACTGAAAGAACATACCCTATGGTGGCGGGGCCCATCATGGCTATCAAACTTTGAAGAAAAACAAATACAAACCACAACATTTACAACAGATCTAGAAATAAGAGGAAAACAGATAAACATTGTACAGAAACAAGAAAACAACATAATTGATAATTTGCTGGACAAATATAGTTCATTCACTAAGGCAACACGAGTCGTAGCATGGTTATTGAGGACATTTGAACCGACACGTAAACAATTGCCGCGCTACCTAAAGTTGAGTGAACTCTCGGCCGCAAAAATGCTGATCATAAAACACGTGCAACAAACTACATACGGAACGGAAATAGAATCGTTGCGCAAAATTAATAAACTTAAACCAAACAGTAATTTATTGAACTTAAATCCATTCATTGATAAATTGGGAGTGTTACGAGTAGGTGGACGGTTGAAAAACGCTAACATAACCATGGAGATGAAGCATCCGAAAATTATCCCGCGAGATACTCGTCTCGCCGAGCTATTAGTGGACGAAGCTCACAAACATACCTTCCACGGAGGTCCCCGCCTGACATCAGCCAGTCTCAGGCAGCAGTACTGGATCCCTGGAGGAAACAACGCCGTGAAGAAGCAGCTGCGAAAATGTATTACTTGCAGAAAAAACAATCCAACAAAACAATATCAACTGATGGGCGACTTACCAGCGGTACGCACCGAGCCCGCCCGCCCCTTCTATTACACGGGTATAAACAACCGATAACTCGACTATGTGTGTTTGTTCAGTAATAAATAACAACACTAGAGTAAAATACCAATGTCAAACAAACCAATGATTGCAATTTATAAAAATCATCCTTAGATTCTTTAAATAATATTAAAACATGTTCAACAAATTAATATTTAACTTGTAACCGGAATTTTTTTATAAAATTCGCTGTCTGGTAGGGCAGATTTTACATCTTTTGTTTAGTTATTAAGTTTATGTGATGTTATTGTTCTATGCGTCAAGTAAATGTATTTTCTTTCTTTCTTTCTTTCACCTAAGGCTCAAAAGCGCGCTATGGAAGCTTTTGCAGTTCCAAATCCTGCCAGAGACCAAGAATTTTCTTTGTGTTGCTATACTACATCTATCAAAAAAGTGGCGAGATAGGTATCAAGCTTGAATAAAATCTTGGAAATACAGATGTTTATGTATCTAAATCTAACTGTATTTAGTGATTACTTGCGAGTATGCAGATATTTTGTAATGTCGTGTAACTTGTGAAGCTACTTTTGTATACAATAAATAGTTTATTTTTACTTTTATTGAAACAAAATCGGTTTGTTCACAGGTTTATTAAATTCAACTGGAACAAACTACAGATGCCATGTCAGGTACCTAGTAGAGTACGAACATACGGTGAACTGTGGCCACATCGTGCGCTTACTGGTACAGTCAGCAACAGATAGCCGTAAAATCATAACACAGTCCTAACATACAAAAACGATTCCAATAAATTTCTCGACATTTCTCAATAATGTCGATTTGTTCTTAGTGTATCAGTAAATCTCAGATTAGACTTCCAGTGCAAACAGCTTTTTCGGAAGGCTTAAAAGAGTTTTTACATAAGGTATCCGATTCAAGTAAAATGTATGAATTACGTACCTGCCTATATATGATTTCGTATATTTTTGCTTGCATTTGTATCGGATACAAATATCGAAACCAGTTAAACGAATGACAGAGCAACATCTTCATACAACTCTAACGTGGTGTTTATTGTTAGCGCAGAATCGTCAAGAATGTACAATATAGTATGAAGTTGATTGAAAGTATGTTACCTGTTAGAAGTATTATAAACTATTGTAGAGGTAGAGACACAAAATGAGTTTTGTTCGGATATTCATGCGTTTTTGTATTTGCTATAGTAATACTTGACGATAATTTTGTATTTAAATGTAAACTAACGAAACTAATTGTGCAAATAAATCTACATTGATATATTTATATGGGTGTAGCTACTACTATTGAAGCTCTCTATACATTGATTTTTAACACTCAACTCTTGACAGCGGTACTCTTTATAAAATTTGTATTATTTAAGACACGAATGATGAACCCCTTATAGTAAACCTCCATTCATTTAATGTTTTGTTTTTATCTGTTAAAAAATATTTTAGCTAAAAGAGGTTGGTAAATTTAAATAAACAAGGAGATAAGAAGACTGCTGTCAAATGAGTAGCGTTACAAATCCATCTGAACTTGTCCTTTTAAATTGTGGCAGCTGGAGCTAGGTAGGCTAGCCGTCTAAGGAAGCATAATCGACTTTCTAACGCAAGTGCTAACATAATTAGCATGCAAAAGGACACCGTTGAGTCAAACGTTTATCATAATATAAATCTGTTCGAAGGAACAATAAAAAGAAGTGAATGACTTAAATTTCGACCAATATCCAAATTAACAGGGTATTTATTTAATCGCCAATGAATGAAAAGCATGTAATAAATTTAAATTGATTTATTTTTTAATATAAGTAATAAAAATATTGCGCAAATGGAAGTGTGGATTAGTTAACTAATAATAAATTGTGTTATCCTTATACTATCTCCGGGACGGTGGGGCCCTTACGCGGGCAAAGTCTCCATCTCTCAGTCTCGTGCCCGTTCGCCACGCTAAAATACCAACAAAACTTTTTCTCAGACGCCCCCTTACTGTGTGGGACAGTGTCACAAATATGGGTTGAAACAGAAAGCAAGCTGAATAGTCTATGAATGCTGCAGAACAACAGTACCTAAAATATCGATTAAAGTTAACTTTAGAACCACGTTTTTGTCAACTAAGACTCGAACACTGTTCAAAGTGTAAAGTTGAATGCCAATTTTATTAATGTTGTAAGGAAGTTCTGGAGCACACAAAGACGTGAGAATTGAGAAACAGACTGAGAGGAAGAGAGAACGAATTACGAAAATTACAAAGAAATTAATTTTGTTTTTAATATACATCACACAGACAGTATTCGCTTAGTTCTTGCAGAGTTGTTAAGTAGGATGATGCGTATGAAAGTATCCATTTGCTTGCTAAAAAGTTTCTAAATTGCAATCAAGCTTCGATCTATGTTAACAAGCTGTTTTCTCGATAGATGCGACCAAATCGCTGTGTACGTACACAAAGCGCTCCACAGCGTCAGTGAAAAAACTTAAAAATAAAAAACAAAACAAAGAACAAATAAGTTTATTGTGCACAAAACATACTTACAAATATAAATGGTTATCAATCTAACTTTATCAGTCTTGTGTGTTGTATATAGCTCAAAAATAATAAATGCATTAATAAGCAATTGCATACATTAACAATATTATTGGAAAATTTTATTGCTTGGACATTTGAATATTTCAAAGGCACGTTTCAGCGCGAAGCCCACGTAACTTGAGAACGTTTTGCGTTGATGATTAAATATTGGTATCAGGTACATTATAGAAATAAATGTTTCTAGATCCATATATTCTACTGGAGATCATTAAAAAGAGCAAACGATAATGTTAAAAGAGCTGGCAGGGCCCAAGAATAAATAAAATTATAGTAAAAAAGCACTACATTGAAATCCGGTCACATTATAATCTTTAAATACAAAGTAAGGTATATAGTATCCGACCTAACCCACCAAAACTAATATTTGACCTAAAATAAAACGTGCATATAATACTATGCATTGAAAAAATACAAAGAACGTACCTACTTGCATAAAACCATTGCAATCACAAAAATTTCATTTTAATAAAAGCTTCACTAACCTATATTTTTAAAGGCTTAATATTAATAAATGATGACTAATTTTAACACAATCAACTGTTTGAGCGTCAGAGTTCTTGTAATAGCGTATAAAAATACGTTAAAAAGATCTCTATAAAAGAGTATAGGTAGGTACATGACATTACTACAAGTACCAAAATAGATGCAAATATTGAGTACCTATCAAAATTACAACTGTAGCAATAAAGGGAATCAATGTACAACAAAGCACAGACTTCACTGGAGTCAGCAGCACAAAATCCTCAAGAGTTTAGAACAGTATTATAAAAATAAACTTTGAATTAGCATATTTGCGATCAACTACGTTACTCAGTCTTTAGTTAAATATATCGGTTTCATGACTTTTTAACTTTAGAAACGGAATGTGTAAATATTTTTGTTAAAAAGCAAAAATCCTACTGAAACCGTTACATCTAACACGGGACAATTGAATGTAGGTCTGTTCTACACCTACTTAAGGCCATTTCATACCAGCGCAAGCGTTTAAGAGTGTGCAGACGAAAAGTTGGCAACGTCGCAAATAGCTGTCAAATATATCGCAGTTTAAAAAAATTATCAATATTACTGACTGAAAATATTAAATAACACGCTGCGCAGTCAAATTAATCTTATTTCAATAGCTAATCAGCTATAAAAATAAGATAAACTATGTGGTGAATAATAGTTATAGTATAGTATCACTGAACAGATATTAGATTAAAAAAAGGTTTTTTGAAACGCGATATTTAGAAAATAGCAGTTTAGTCTAAGTTTAAAATTTAAAAGCCTTATTAGCAATAGTGCGATATTCCAAATTTCCATTTAGTAATATTATTGATAAATGAACAAATTATTTGACAGTTACTTGCGAATTTGTCAACTTTTTGGACGCGCGCTCTTACGGGCAGTGTATAAATGCTAGAGCGCTCAAAGTCGTTCTCAAGGTATGTGGGACACGTCTGAGGCGTTGCTCTTGTTTTTGTCTGACCTCGAGCGGGTGGTGCCCATAGAGTCGTAGTTATGCTCCTGGGGCGTCGTGAAAGTCTGCAGCTGGTGCTCCCGACGGACTGGGAATTCGCACCCGTCGCCCAAACTGATAAAATGTACGCGAACGTTACATTGGAAATGAGTCGCGACTATTCAAGGCAGTCGGGGGCGTTTTGACTGTTTATGTGAACGACACTTTAGACGTCTAGTGGGAAATATAAGGGCGTACAACTGAGGAAGGAAGGTCACTGGTCATACCACAATGTCAATTTACGGTGTTTATTTCACGACTTTCAAAGTGTTTTACTTTACCTGCCTTGCGCTATAACTCCATCCATCAAGCTATAATTTATATAACGGTGCCAATGTAGGCTTTTTAAGGGACTATACAATGTTAGATCGTATGGACTAAGTGAGATCGTAGATATATTAACGAAAATTAAGTTAGGTTTTTATTTTCTATTAAATCTTTTTAAATTTGCTGTAGGTAAGACTTGCCTATTAAAATAATACAATTAATATTATTTCATGCAATCAAGAGTGAAATATGATAGAATTAAATTTTCCAGCATTACATATGTGTATCTTTATTATATTTACGTTCCAAAAACCACCAGTTAGTTATAAAATTACAAGACTAATTCTAAAATACTATCATCAGCTGATTTGTGACAATACCTACCTAGCTTTGCCTATAATAAAAACTTCTGTAGTATTAATGTGCTAACATAGCTATGAATAACTATTCTATTTCCTGTGGCATGCCTATTCATACACATACATAAATATAAGCAAGCGTGAGCCATGATAATGAGCACTGTTATATACAAACGTATTTATAGTAGTATATATAGTAAATACAACTCCACGCGCTACGTGATTTACATAAGACCTGTGACAAATAAATTATAAATATAATATATACGATAGTCAGAATATTTCATCGATAAACTCAAGCAATCCTTTTAAGCTAATAAAGGATTAGATATATTTTTTAAATAAAATCTCTCAAAACATAAAAACTTATGTTACTTTTATAATTGTTATCAATCCGTGTTATGAGGGCTATTACAAAGCAGAGTTGGCAACGTAGCATTGTTTAATTATTCCTGATTATCTAAACGATAATGAGTTTAATTATTAAATTAAGTCCTAATGTATTCTGCATCTGATGTGTTTATATGTATTTATAACACTGTTTTGTCATGATTGTGCCCTTTAATTGTGTATCTGAGAATAAAATTAAAATTAATGTTTCGGCTTAAGTACACAGTTAAACGCGTCCTGACAAAATATTGCTTTAAACACAAATTCAAATAAACCAGATGCAGAATGTGTAAAGTGAACATTTGATAATTTGCCCTGTCTAAGGCAAGAGTGAATAGGCATATTGGGTGAGCGTGCTACATCTTCGGCCTCGTCTTCATTCACAATCAGGTGAGATTGAAGACAAACGCAAACCCATTAAAAAAAGGAAAATCTAAATAATACGACGTCGCCAGCAAAGGTTCACAAGCAGGCCTCTTAAGTCGGACTATTTTTGAATAATAAATAAATCATATTAATAATAAATGAAATTTACAATGAACATGAGTTAGTACTAGTATTAATTTTTTAATGTGATGTTGAAAATATTTAATATACACGACGTTATTTTATTATGCTATCTAAAGGAACCCTCAGTCAATTGTTAGAAATGTCATTCACTTCTTTTTGCACACATTAGGGGCATGCACACACATCTAGTCCACACGTTACACAGACCATTTCTAGTGATCACTTCTATATGCATTTGAAATACCACAATATCAGTTTCGAAATGTTTTTATTTTTTAAGATGTAGAAAAAAAATAGCTTATAAAAAAAGAAGTTCAAATGCATAACAAATAACGATGTCTGGTGTATTTGATTCAGTGTTTTTTATTTATACATGCATTTAACTATCCAGTGCACATATTTAGTAGTTTAGACTATCGACATCCTATCCATAATGATATAAAGATTGCATAAAAAATAAAACGAGATTTTGTCCGCGCACGCTTTACAGTCAAATATGACATATAATATGCTATTTTAAGTATTTTTTATTTATTTACAGTGAACATTTCCACGATTCTTAACGATTCCTGGATATATGAAATAATGTAAAGCGACAATCTAACGATTTTGATGAAGTTGGAAAGGTATAAAAATGTATACACTTAGTTCTCATGGTACAATTAAGGAAGATTCTACTTTGGTTTCTTCCGTGCTGAATATATATAGTCGTAATATAACAGTTGGCAAGACTATCAAGTATCAGAAGTATCAACACTTCAGTGCATTCAACAATTTTGAATTATTGCCCTCCATAGCACCTTGTCGCAATAAATTATCATTTCATGTTGCAGAAAATAATACATGGACGAATTGTAAATATTTTACGCACTGCGTCGGTGTATCGACCGTAGATACATTGCTACGGATTGTACTATAGTTAATAATCAAATGGGTTAACTCTATACATTTCTCTTTTTCTAGACAGACGCGGTTGTGAGACGTTAGCTTGGCCTACTCTCGCTGTGTTTGACTACGTAAAGAAAACGCGAGAAGACGAAAAACATAACAATCTTGTGTGCAAAATTGTTAGTTTATTTTTTATTACTGGGGTTTCATCTTCTATCAAACTACTTGCGTACGTAGTTAGACTGAGATGCGATTGGAATTTGTTAACTAGTTAGTAAAAAGGGTTTACCTTGTGAAGACAGGCACCATCCACAAGTGAGGGGTGTTGCCGAACACCTCCTTAAAGTTGCTGAAGCAGCCGATAGAGAAGCCTCGTCGGTCTACTCCGCCGCGGAACATCGGCGCGCGGAATGCTTCTGTAATTACACAAAAGAAACTGTTATGTAACTATTAAAACTTGATAAATCGTAATGGTGGGAAAGAAAGAAGGAAAATCATGTATTCATCGCAAAACAAAGAAAAATGACAAGGCTGACCGTGGAAGGTACCACCACCTGCTGTAAGCAGCAGCACTGGTTTTCGGTGGGACCCTGAAATATAGTCGTACGTTTCACGTTTCATGTAGGTTCGTTTAATATGTATATTGTGATAGATGTGTCAAAATATACTTGAATTAGATATATCTTACCGTGGTTTGAATATTGATGGTCTAACCGCTGTAAGTCGGTGTATCCAAACCTAAGTCCGTAGCTAAATATCTTATTATTATTGTTATTATAAGGTCATGCTTGTTTCCCGTTGGGGTAGGCAGAGACCACAGAAAAGCCATTTGCCCCAGTCCTGGTATACTTCCCACCGCAAAATAAAAATTAAATAAACAGGTTCGATTTTATTACAGGATCTCTGACGATGATGTAGCTAGACGGATAATTTCCTTAATATGGTAAATGCATTAAACGCAGAAGGACCCGAACGCATTATGTATTTATGGTTTTCAAAAAGCTAGAATATAATTTATTCAAAAATAATACGTCACATCATTAGATTACCAGTTTATTTACAAAAAAATTCAGCCTAGCCATTATTACACGTGTTTTGTACGTATTAAACGATTCCAATCTTGCTCCATGCTTACTGCGTTTGAATGATAAGCAATCGCTTGAACGTGATTATCGAAATACCGTTCTAGGAAGAAACCATTACTAGGAATATTAGTGCAATAATGGCATTTTATCAGGATTTATGAAAAATACTGATGATCAAGAAGGCATTGCCTGTGTTCATCAAGTACCTAATGCCGATTGAAAATAATAATTATATCTTCAACGTAAACAAAATAGTATCTCAGGTTGTAGTCCATATTTTAGTAAAATCTTTACTGTATTATTTATACCTTGTTCATTCCCCTTTGAATTTAGTAGATAGTCTGAGGCTACACGCAATTTTACTATCGAATTCAACAAAATCACTATCTTATCTTCAATCTGAGTCATTCGTGACGTTTAGAGATGACACAACCAAAACCAACAATATGGGCCCACAAAATCCGCTATACGTAATCATCATTTGAGTCAATACCAATCATAGTGGACTTCAAAGGTATAGTATAGAGAAAATATCAAATCACTATGATTATAAATACCATCGTTTATGCTAATGAAGGCACGATATTATCTAAAAATAACAATGACGATATGACGGACTACTCTGAAGCAATTATAATATTGTATACTACAATCTACCTATACTTACAAAAACTTTACCTGGAAGTAAATATAAATATTGATACTAATGTATACCAAATTTAGGGGTCAAATTAAATACGTTCTACTATCAATCTGAATCATAAAAATAAGTTACGTAAGCAAACGAACAAATGCATACGCAGAGTATCGTTTTGTTTACTTTACTAGTAGGATACTTTGGCAGTTATCCTTCATTAATTTGAAAGGTATGCCTTCATGGTGTAACCAGAACAAATGAAGAGACTAACACAATTGACATGAAACTATTTACTACATCGTTTAAAGAAGTGCCTGCATTTACCATTGACCAATGCCGTAAATAAACTGCCAATGAGCTGTTTAGTCGGACTTTTGAATTCGTGGAACTTAATGAGTACATCTGAAAACAACACGGGATTTTAGTATTTGGAATCAATAATGTTTGCAGTCACTCCTTTTTTATATAGAAGCAAAATAAAAACTATTTAAAAGGCCCATTGTTTATGACAACCGCTGAACTGTTTGCCCACCACAAGCAGATATTTTGACCACCTCGCCCGCTTCGATAGATTTGATCCTGACTGTACCGAGCGTCCATGAAAGTGAAAGCAAATATAAGGTGGCAGGTGTAAACACTATCTCTTACTTTCCAGTTTTTTTTTTTACTTTGTCGTCTGTGCAGATCTATACCTGCTATTTCCGCGAGGCTTGTCCCCGCTGTCATTTATTTACTCTTATAGTATTACCAAAAGTGTAACCGTACAAAAAATTGAGACATAGTTTTGTTTCTTTCAACAGATTCTGTTATTTTTTTTTTTACTCTAGATGCCAGCAAACGCATTAACAAAGCAGGAATCTCTACAGTTATACGAACCTAAAGTGGTCCGGTTGGTGGCGACGAGGTAACAGTGGTAGCCGAAGAGCGAGCCGAGCGATATCCCAAACATCAGCGCTACGAAGAAAGCGAACACTATGTGATATCGGCCCGCGCTCGCCGCCGCGCCGAAGTCGCCGCTCTGCGGGCATAAAATCATTTGGAAAACCTTTTCTTCTTCTTTTTTTTATTTGGCTTCTGTCATAAAACAATTTTGTCAGTGACATGATTATCTCAAAATCTTTTAAAGGCTATAGTAACGTACGGTGATTGTCATTTTCATTCGATAGAAAAATTTCCGAAGCTAAGTGGAAACGGGTTGCTCAATAATAATATTGAAGTTTGGCATAAAATACTATCAAAATTAGGTAATTTACTTTAAATATCGAAATAAAAGAATGCAAAAATGCAATAAAACCTTCGACCTCCATTTTGTAACCATAGAAATGGAATGGGAAAACTTTACGCAACTATAGACAAGAAAACTTCTTCTGTCAACGAGTTAAGTCTCCCGATGGTCTCCCGTCACGACTAGTAGATACTAGGGAATGCAATCCGGTTAACCGGGTAACCGGTTAACCGGTTAACCGGCCATATTTTGAGACGGTAAATTACCGGTAATTTGTATCTATTACCGGTTTTTTACCGAACTGTCAAAAGTGTCAAATCTGTGAATTTGTTAAACATCCAAAACAAAAATAACAAACTTTAATAGGGATGTTGAATTAGCCAACGTCGTGGTTTTCGGCGTGGCATTCCGTGACCGATAAGGTTTTCATCGAGTTGTATCATATTGGAGAAACCTACAAATACCTAGTGCCAGCTGCGAATATTGTCCGTCGGTCCCTTCTCTTAATAACTAGTATAAATCGTACTTTCAGAGGGTTTATGTATTATTGTCATTTATTTGAATTATTATGAGGGTAGTTCTGTTTAAACTATGTAGACGCATCATAAAATTACTCACTCTAGCCATGACCATGATCGTTGAAACTGTTGTTATTTATGATACTACTAGTAACTAACCAGCGGAGTGCCGCTCGCTCAGCGACCAAAACTAGATCTTGGCCTCCGACACGAGCTGACGCGAACGTTCTGAACGATCTTCTGTCAGTTTTCTGTCAATAAGGCGCGTAGGCCTTCCTATACTTCATCTTTCCAGCGGTACTTGGGTTGTCGGACCGGCCACTATAAGTAAGCCCTTTTGACGGCTTTATCATCTCGCATCCTCTGTAGATTTCCAAACCAATGTCGTCTTGTAGACTTGACTTTCTTAATAATATTGGGATCAGGCTAGTGATGAGAGATACTCAATCTTATAAGGCCTACTAAAAAGACTCGACTCCATTTTAAAGGACTGGGCTCTAAAAATTAAGAATAAAGGATAAATTAGACTCAGTCATTTTACTAAAACGACTCGTAACAAGCTCGTAAATTAAACGTTTTAAAAAGACTTGCGCCTGAGTCGCACATGATATTTAATATTAGATCAAGCTTTATTTACATATTTTGTGTCTGTTAAGCCCCGCAGGCTGAAAATAAAATAATATGGTATAATTATAATCATGTTATTATTTACTTTGTGGCAATATCGGTATGTACAACAAACTGGAACAAATTACCTTGCTACTCCACGAAACCAATGCTGTGCTACATATATTTTCATGCAAAAATAATATCGGTATGTAACTATACGCACACGCCTCACGACTCCCGAGGCGACATGGCCAGAGTTCTTTTAGTCATTTAAGTATTTTAAGTAATAATTCAGTTTTTAAGGCCTAATATGGTTAAAAGACTGCGACTCAAATTAGTCTTCAGTTTTAATTTTATGGCTCAAAACTTGAGGGTTAACAGATTAGTCTAGTCGTGAGGCATTAAAAATGACTCAAGTCTTTTTAACATGACTTAAAAGGCTGTGTCTCTTTCATCACTAGCTCAGACACTAGATACTTCTGCTCTTGGTTCTGCCGGATTCTCAAATTACCATATTTCCTCTGCGTCTGTCCCAAAAATTTACGACAGATTGTCCTCTAGACAGCCAAAAGTTTGTTGTCTTCCTTCAAAGTCAAACTTCACGCTTTGCATCCATACATTAATATTAGGTATTATGACTGTCTTGTAGACACGGATCTTCGTTATCCAAGGCCATCTATGCGCATGTCGCATGGTGATAATGAGATATCATTAATGGCGTATGTCATTCCTAGTGATTGTTGGTAAAAGTGAATAAGAAAACAACAAATTCAGGTTTTTCTCTTGAAAAATCTAAAAATAATAATTACCGGTAAAAATACCGGTTAACCGGTTACGACCTCCACATGTCGGTAATTTACCGGTAATCAAATTCATCCGGTTATTGCATTCCCTAGTAGATACGATACTACGTTAGTAAAGGCACAACGACATTTCTTTAGAAACTTTTATTTCACTTGCCGGGTTAGCTTTGTTTGTTAGTTGCTTGATTTATACAGCTTTTCGATGTCAAGTTTTAAACTCATTTTTATAAATACTTACTTATTTTATACTGTATAAGTTTTCGCAACTCATGTCTGTTTCAAATCAAGTTCTATTTAGGTTATTTGTATTTCATTAAACTTTGGCGTTGATTATATTACCCTGACCAACCAAATCTGGAGTCATGATAAAAGCGTACCAAAGTTAAGAAACGAGAAAGCGCGAGGACAATGGCGACTGACTATTACCCCGATTTACCCAGAACATTAATTCTCATTCATTGACAGTAGAAATTTCCTTGGAACTCATGGATGTGAGCTTAACATGACTGCCAGATTAATTTACCTCTATATGCATTCCTTTCTTATGACAGTAGGTGCTAAGAACCCTAGTGTGGGATAAGATATAAATTAAAATGAGGCGGTCAGTTAAGGGCACTGTGAAAAGTGATAGAGAAAGAACTTCACGTCTTAACGGTCAAAACTTTGACAAGAGAAATAGAACAAGAATCTTGACAGGTTTACACGTGAGGACCGTTAAGTTCCGTGACTGTTCTTTGTTTTCAGAAATTGAGGTACGCCCGATGTACCGTTGTTATCCTAAATACCTACTGTTTAAAACAATGTGTTATTAAATATAAATATTTGATGGTGCATTAAAAAGGCGAACAACTAAGAGAATGATAACGTAGATAAGACGGACTTTTTATTTGCGGAATAATTAATTTGTGCTTGTGAGTTATCATAATCGTTTACAAACATACTTTATGCTGAAGTCAATAAGTCAGATGTACTTATTAAAAAGTTTACCAATAAGTCAAAACAAGCATATTTCTGTTAATCACGTAATGACCACAATGATTCCAACTAGTTATTTTATTAAAGATTGCAAAGAAAATGTTTGTTCATACTCACGGCAAATGACTAAATATTGTACGGTTTTTAAAATATATAGTGAACTAATTAATAAATGTGGTACGAAATAATGGCTTCATCTAAAGTGAATAATTTTAGCAAAAATATGCTATTCCACATTGTTTGAGTAACAAAATATAGACATGACTACAAATACTACTGCTACTTTACGTTACTAAATATATTCCCACTGCGAAACCGAGAACCAATTACAAACAATGTGGAACTTTAAGCATACAAACTTCAGTAACAAACAAACATTAAAATGATTTATCGCGACGAAAGTTCAAATATGCTTAATGGGTGTCAGAATCTTGTGTCACTACGTACATAATGGTATCAGACGTTATCAGATAACTCAAGTCGTCCGAGCAAACAACGTGTCAGCAATAGGCACGCTGCAGGATGAACCGTGAGTAATAACACATCGATATCACTGTGTACTTTGATAGTGTGCGATAGCTAGCTAATTATCTTAAATTGCGAGCTTAATGTCCTACTTAGAAGCTTAATAAGGTAAATCAAGTTATTTTTACGAGCATTTCCGTGCATATTTTAGACATTGTGCCTTTCTCAATGAATCGGTCGCAGTGGGCATGCTTGTAATCCTCATACATCTGTAAATTTACACACAAGGATACACTACTTAATGATGACTTAGTAACAAGTTATAACAACTGGAAAGTTAACTGATGCATAAGCACACCAAAGAGTAAGTAAAACAAAAAACACTCTGTAAACTGGATCTGTCAAACGTGTATTTTTTTTGGCTACTTATTTTAAAACTAATAAGATACCATTGCTTCTATGCATAAGGAAACGTATGCCTAAAAACATAAATAAAAGTGAATAAACAATTTTTAGTTTACACATGGTTTACACGTTTCACAAATTAGTGAGTATTAAACACTTTATAGGAGTTTGTGAACTGAATGGCACAGGCATCCACTGGCAAACAATTTATTACAGAAACAGCATTAAGGACTCCTTTAATATATTCAGATAACAATCTAGGTATCCACGAATTAACAGGATATAAAAGCAGTTAAAAATCCAAAAACTTATTTGGTACAAGGAATGCATTACATAATCCCCACGAGGCTTTTCCTCAATGAGTTGGCATTGTACTTTTTTTTATATGTGGGTATTTTTACAATTTCATTCGAAAACACAGAGTATTTTAAGTAAATACTTATTTAATTTGAATATTTCGTATTTATTTAGCCTTGTCTAAAACATTATGTTCTAGAAAATCAAGATCTCCTTTCTGAGTTACTGTTGTGTGGCATAATTGTCAACCCCTTAGCCCGAATTGTTAAAGTCACAATATTCTTTTTACAGGTACGCGAGCTGTTGCAAATGAATTTTACGCGGAACTTATCTTTAAGTGAAAATATTTGGTTTGGGCTGTTTATAAAAGTATTTTACCATTAGTCGACTAATTTTAAAATTCAATTTTCTAAATAAGTAAGCAATGAACTCTTATTTACTTTTGGCCGTGTTAAATACGTAAATAGATACGAAACAAAAAAAGAACCAAGGCCCGTTTCCATAAATACTGCAGAAGATATTCAAAACAGCATTTGATATATATCTACTAAAATGCTATTTTGAATGGATGCTGACCTTGAACACAATTTATTAATTCACAGCTAAAATAGAAATCATACTAATCACAGATATCTACGAATAGCCAATAGAAGTGCTTATGTAAGCAACACACAACATCTATAAATCAATAATATTAATATACCACCAGAAGTAAAATACACTCAGCTAATTCCTAAAATAAATTACCTACATTATTTATTGTTATTCCGGCATCGTCATCTCAACTTACAGTTACAGTTCACTTCCATAGTTCATCATGATAAAGAAACAAACTCTTGACAAATCAAAACACACTTCTTTGGACACACGACCTTGCACATTAAAATTAATAAATCAACAACTACAAACAATTAAGATAATGAGGTCACTCACCTTCCAAAACATAATGAAGTAAGGCAGGCATGTGGACATGACGAACGCGCAGTAGACCAAAGCGTAGCCAAGGAACAGCATAAAAAACTTGTAGTTGTGGAAACAAACGCAGTTGTTGACCCACGGGCAGTGGTGGTCCATTTTGAGGACGCAACGCCCACATATGCTACAGTGGTGCGCTCGGTCCGGCTTCACAAGCACGCAACGGTTACAGTAACGAACTGAACCTGACATTGTTCTGGGGAAAACAAAGTTTATCTCAGGCACCGTAAACTTATAACCCTATTATACACAAATGGCATGTTTCTATAGTTCTCTAGGATTTTGTAAATTCTGTAGGAGAAGATTACAGTTTATTTCTTCAGGTGGGTAAACATGATTCAGCCAAACACACCTCATTACAGATACAAATGATTGACTTGATTGGCTGCACTGAAATGTTACAAACAATGAAGTAGTCGGAGGCACCGAACACACGCGCCACCACGGCAAGAGAAAATCTGTCCTTTTCTGTAGCCGGATGAGACTGAGGCATTTATTTATTTCAGCTTTGCTTTGCTAAGCAAAAAATTTATATACTAATAGCGGACTTAATGATTTAAGGCATTCTTAACCAGTCAACTATTAGGTCAAAACTATAACAAATTGACGCTGCGGCAGTTTAGTTTTGACTGACTGACTGTACATGGTAGAAGCGAGACATGTGTTCCCACTCTTTCTGCGGGCAAGGCCAGCATACAAAACCTTGTCAGGGTTTCTCGATGTCATCGTCATCTAACAATTTTGAGTGCTATCGCACTTGATGTACTCTATGGTCTCTATGCCGAAGGCTTTATCTCTAAAAATTGTTAAATTATTATAAACAAGACCTTGTCAACATTTGACTTAGGGAAAGGTTATCATCAGAGTAACACAGATTGCCTTCGTAGCACAAGAGACAACTAATACATTACGTATTCACGGGAAATAAATCCCTGTCGTATGATTTACAAGAAAAAAAGTAGCATCAGAATACTACTTTTCCTGTCAAACTCCCCCATTACCTACGAATTAGGCTTGGCCCATGGCAAGAAAAGTAAAAAACAAAATACAAACTGAAATAAGTCAAATGTGATGGTGGTATGAAATATCCACAATATTAAAAAATATATATACATTTCCTTAATTCTAGCTACAAGTTTTAACATAAACATTCACAAACCTGGTAACAACAGGAATTGTTTTAACAAAACTCTCTAAAACTTCTTTTTTACTTTGGATCCTAAAAAGTGCCCAGTATTTTCTTATTATTAGTTTGAGTCTAGAATTAAGAAAATAATTTTCAATAGTTTTGTGACGATATAAATTAGAAGTGATATTAGAGTAAAGCTGGGCTTACACTGATATTAATTACGAAGCAAACATTCGCCGCCAGTGACTGATGTCACAGGACGCTGTAGGGCCATCGTTTTTCTGGTGCTAGTGCTCCGCGTTGGCCTTTCCCACTCCTTAGCCGACCTTAATTCGCCCTAACAGGCGTAGTACTACGCGATTTGGAAAAATTGCTGCGAACGGAGGTCAATGACGCGAAAATTTTAGACGTGGTCTATTCCGTGCCGACACTGACGAACCGCGAATACCGCGATAAAATGTCGCGGAAAGTGACATCATCCTACTTTTTCTTACTAGCACTGCCGGCGAAATGTCAGCAGCAAAAAATATCAGTATTAACCCTGCCGGCTTAAAGGTATTAATTTTTAATAACCTTGTAACTACTGGGAGATCCTTAGCAAAATTCTCCAGGATCTGTCGTTGCGCATCTTCAGTCTCTGCACTCAGCAAGTTCTCTATTTCTGCCTCCGGCAGCTTAAACTGAAATAATAAAAAAATATTAAGTCTATGTTAGCTCCAGCTTGGACTTTGATAAGGAAAGGAATCCATTACCATCTAGAGATGGGAAGCCATTAAAAAAAAAAGGAAAGGAATAGTTTTGTGTAAATTATGCGACACTATAGCACAGAACTATGAAAGGAGATAAGAAGTTAACTAGCTTGGCCTCAAGAAACTGGAAATGACACATTCATCGTAGCCCTCTGTATTGGCAATGCATCTGCAATCTCTTCAATGTTGCAGGTGTCTATAGGCGGTGGTGTACACTTACCATCAGGTGACCCACTTGCTTGTTTGCCTTCCTATTTCATAAAAAAAATTACCCACATAATTTGAATATTGCTAGGTTTTTGCAGAAATATCTATGTAGGTAGGTACAAATTCCCTGGAGTGCTTTTCACATAAACACTGCCATTCTGCAGGGTTTCAAGATAAAAGGTATCCACTGTCTATCTTCACAGAATGTTTGAGTTCTTAAGTCATATTACCAGAAGAGCTGGCCATAACCTTGCAGAGCTTACTGGCAAGATTGCCGGTAAGCGCCGAAGAGGTCACAACCTCACTAGATGATTGCAAATTCTAAAACACCCTCCATGTAGCTAAAGACCGCAACAGATGGTACAATATTGTCTGAGAAAAAATGTCTCAACAGGGAAATCACGACCTTCAGTAATAGCGAGCGTGATACAAGGAAGAGGAAATCTATAACAAGGATAAATAAATATAGCTAGGTTGCAAACAGGGAAAAATTAAGGCAGTATCATATCTTCCTTTTAAATGTATTGCAAACTGAGTAATGAAAAGTAAACCTGTAAATGGAGATGCAGATCAAATTTGTTTTCAAACAATCAGTAGAGTACATTGCCTGCAGAACTGCATGCTATTTGGTGCCTCAATAAAATAAAATAAATTAAAACAAATAATAAATGTTTTCTGAGTAATAAAACCATTTTGATAGTTCTCTATTGAGAGTGGGGCCAGTAGTTAAAAAGTTGAAACTCAGTTATTATTTATCCCTGTATGATTATTTTTTTTTTACATTTCTAACTCAGATATCAGATGCCAGAACTTCATTGATCTGTTATTTAGGGCTATAGCACTTAAACTTTATCTGAAAATTGTTATATTAAACAATTTGATTAAATTTTACAAACACAATTCAGGATTTTTTCAGTTATATTCAATGTATTGATTTTTATTACCAGGAAAGAGTTAGTAGCAGTAGTATAGAATAGTGAAATGTGTCACAACTTATGTAGAAAATACACACATGTTGTTTTGTATGTAAATCATAAACTGGTTTTAGGCAGTGAAAGCTTTCAAAAGAATGGTTCTCTTAACAAATGTGTTACAAATTACAGTGTGACCAAAATAATTTGTGACCAAAAAGATAAGTGGGTTAATTGGGTACTTTGTATGTTGGTGGAGATTTAAGGCGAGCTATGCATTAACAGGAAATTCTACTGATCTGACCCATTCAACTCATGAAATTAAATATTATGAGGAATAAACTGAACAATGAACTGGCACATTAATATAATAAGCTTTACAAAAAACCATAGCATAGGAGGAAATTTCAATAAAGAATTATAACAAATATGAATCAACCAAGTAGGCATCGCTTTAATAAACCCTCACAGCATTAATCATGGTCGCAGACATTCTAATTATTGTATGAACAACAAGAATAGTAAAATACCTAGCTATGATTACAGCTAATAGGGTTTAATATGTTTATATTAGATATATTAATCATGGAAATAGGGTCATTAGTGTAACCTGTCTAGTAATTAACCGCGTAAACGATACTAACCTTGTCGGGTATCGGTTTAATCTCTGCGAATATAGTTCGCCAATACGACCATGCAAACATGAACAACAGTATGTGGTAAAAAATAAGATAAAGGCTTTGCTGGACAGTATTTTCAATTGTAACTGAAACAATTTAAATTCACACTTTTATATCCATTACTTTAGCACTACACAGATCATGTATTATTAATCAGAATACTAACAAATACACAACTGAATTACGTAGGCATAATAAGACCAAGTTACGATCGACACTATCAACAACACTGGGAGCCATTTAAAAGCTCGCCAACACCACATATTACATACTCTGCAACAATTACAGTAGCCTGAGGGCGATCCTCTGTTATTATGGACTGACGATGCCATTATTTAGTAATTTTTGATGGCATTGAAAACATCCATGTTCGACTCATGAAAGAATAATTTCTAAAATAAAATGACAAATGAAGTCTAGATTGCCAGTAAAGAAAAACAAAAAATCTTTAATGTTTTGTTTTAAAAAAAGGGTAGTTCGTTCAAATAATGTCTTTCAGATTTTTAGCTGTTCCTTTCATGATATACAAAGCGCTATAATATTCAGCTAAAAAAATTTTTTACTTGAAAAAGCAAAAAATAATAATTGTTTAACATAATATAAACCCTGATATAAAGTGTACACTAATTACTACTTTAAATTAAAAATTATCGAATTTAAAAATATTTATTATAATTGCAAAAGTAACCCAGTCTGTCTGTTACGTTTTCAAGCCTAAACTACTTAACGAATTCTAATGAATTTGATATAGAGAGAGATGGGACCTTGGAGAATGATGTAGGTTCATTTTATTGCGAAAATCAAACTTTAAGGGGGGGGGGGGGGGCAAAAGGGGATAAAAGTTTGTATGGGGAACATATCATTTCTCTAGTTGGGTAGAGATTTAAAATTTCATCACATCTATACTTTTGGTAAGTATCAAATAAAGAATATTTCTACCGTTTGGCAAAAAATATTGCTGCCGTTTGATCATTCAGGGTAAAAAAGGGGATAATTTATATATTTTTCATAAAATTGCTTACCTACCTATGTAAGCATTTAACCTTAGTCTAACTATACTAACCACCGATAGATTTTTCCAGAGAAAAAGCTTGCATTATACATATTATGTATGTAGCCACTGTGTTTGCCATGGAGAACTATAAATTATTATAATGGCGTGCTCACAAATATTGATCCCGCACAGTCTTCATGTTTTATCTAAGCATGGAAAATTTAACTAACGTTAACTAAAAAACGATAACTAAAAAAATGTTTTACATTTACTTATTACATTCACGGATTGTATTATTTTCACGTCTAAACACCTTAACACATTTCGTTTTATTTATTTAATTAGTATCGAGATCGATGAAAGCTTGGAGAAAGAAATAGGCTACAAATACAAAGTAAGAATTCTAAGCGGACAAAGTCGCGAGCAGCAGCTCGTATTTATATAGTTTAAATAAGGCGATCAACGATTCTTTTGGGATCGTTAGATCTTAGGGACAGTGGTGATCACTTTCTATAAAATAACTGGACCACTTAAAACCATAAGACTTACAAACAAAGCAAGAGAAAGTTTATTTACGTTTATCGCTAACAATGAACCTTTTATTTAAAAATGTAATATTCTTTTTTCTGACGGGAGTCGCGTAAAAAGTGGTTTGGCGGGAATTGTTCTGCTAAAGGATGTAGTTAAGATAAATACACGCTTCATAAGTGGGTGTTCCATTATTGTACTGACTATTTGGTACAATTACATAAGTATAACTTTTAACATACAATACAATGCATGGTCTAAATAGTTTGCTCAATGATAAAACACAAAATATGGGGTATTCGTACAATAATGGCAACATTATATTTATGTAAATCATAGACAAAATTTTATTTCTACAAAGTCTTAGATACTTTTTAAAACGCTAAAATACAACTGGATTGACCTTTTCTAATATGGCAACATCGAGGAAAAAGTGCCAACATAACCATACAAAATCAAAGGCGTTTTTTAGAGAGGTTCTCCATTATGTCGATTTCCAAACTTATCCGGATTGGATAAGGGACTGAAGGGACGTTTTTGTTGCAAACGTTATTGGTAGAATGGCTGTCATTATTCAAAAAAACGATGCCGCATGCAGCATTCTTGGTTGGGCTGCAAAAAAATGTCAGTTTGTGAGAGTTCATAGCGTCGAAAATTTCGTTGTTTTTATATCAAAATAGAGATATTTCCGGAATCCTACAACTATATTTCTATTAAGACATGGAAGTTAAGGAGTGTAACGATTTGACAGAAGAAGTAGGTATTTTTTGGTTGTCTTGCACAGAGAAAGTGTATATTGATTCATATTTACCGTCATGACGTGTTTCAGAATCAATTTATCGTCGACGATGTGAGCAAAATTATTAAAGAAGCTATCGAGAATTCCATCGGCGGGACGGCTTATCAACACAACAAAGTCAATCAATGGACCTCTGCAGTAGTCGAATCATGTTTAGGTCAACTGACAAAACTTCAAAAGCCTTATAAATATATAGGTATGTATTGTCTATGTGAACGCCGGTAGTTCAGTACTGCACCAGCGTACCTCGCCCACTAAACAATAGAATAGGCACTCCTAGTATGATTGCGAGTAATAGGAAGAGTCCAAATGTTTACTAAGATCTATAACAGTTGATAATACTAATAATTCTTCACCTACATTCAACTTCACAGATGAGCAGGCATGCATATAGATACTGAGTCAGTATTACTGACTGATGTACATTAATTAACTGTTTCAGTGACTTGCACAATTATGCAGAAAAATGGTGCTGGGCTGCATACTGCCTCCTCCTGCTTTTGGGATAACAACACTGATGGCTCCTGCACAGTACGCTGGGAGAACAAAACTATGTACTGCATTGTTTCTGTCTTCGGACTTGGCATCTAAGACATCACTCATACTTACCTGCTTTCAAATTTTTGTAACTTTAGGATGTTTAAGAATTCAGTGTGTAGGATTCTTTCTGAGGATAGTTGTTTGGTTTCAGCATGCAAAAAATTTCTGCAGTTTATAATTTTCTTTTGATTATGCCTAGTGTACCTATTATTTGAAATCATTAAATTATTTTAAGTTATATTAACATTTGATGGCTGGAGTTTGTGTTCGAAGTTAAATCATACTTTGTAACAAAGTATTATGAAAAATTATTGACAGCTTGTGTAGCATCTGTATATGAGAACTGCTAATAAATATATAAATATCTGCACAACACATTATTTCTCTTAGAAAATCTTTTAAGTAATTAATAAATAATTTTAAGTAATTAGGATATTATATTTTCTTACCCAATAAATATGCTAAAAACTTACTTATAGTTCTTTCATTAAATAAGTCAACACAGTCAACTGTTGTTTTAATGTGCTGTCCAATAGGTCTTAAAATAGTACTATAAATTTACATTTGAAAATGTTATTTTACTTTCACTAACAAATGAATGAAAACAATAAATGTAACCTTTCTACTAGATTTCAGTTTATTCATTGTTAGCTGTTCAAATCTGAGAGTCTGCGGACTGTTGTTCTCATACCTACTGATCCTTATTGCTGATTACTCCTTTTATTTATTAAAATTAATAAACTCTGGCCTGGTTAACATAAATATTTCATATGGCTAGTTTTTAATGTTTGCATGAACAAATTTCAGAAATTAATAGTTAACTGAATTCAGCAAATCTAAGAAGTTTTATTTTAGTTATAATTTTAGTACTAAGGTTTAGTTTTTATGTAGTTTGTTTGTTTTATTATATCTATGTTGTGGTTGTCAATAAATTGGAAGAAGTTTACTGTCTAGTGTTAGAATACAACAATAGGGGTGGTTTTCCACCACAAACATTCATGAAGATGAATTTTCTGTGTAGTTTTTTGTATCAAATAATCATAGAATTAACTAGAAGGCGCGTTCAACTAATACGTCATACCCGGCGCTGTGTCCAAAAACAAAGCGCACGTCCCGCGCAAGCCCCGCCCCCCGCCCGCGTAATGTTGCCAGCTCGTGAGCAGTTCCACACTTTTTGTGGAAACATTGCACCCACCCAGGACACTTGTTAAAAATATTTAACAAATATAATTATTAAGGCATAGGGTACTAACTAACGTTGTATACAACCAGTATTCAATCATTTTACCCAGTTGCTTTAAAGTCGTTTAGTTAAGTTTAGTTAGTCATACAAATAATAAAACATCATTCAAAGTCTAAGCCTAAATCTTTTTAATTATTCTTTCCAAAAATACAAATATTTTATTTTTTATCTGCCACTTTAAAAGCTCCGTGAGAAGAAGTGGCAAGAACTCTACGGCATTTTTAAAGAAAAATCGGTATTATTAATAACAAAATAAACAAACTGGAGCAAATTACTTTGCTACTCAAGACTTTAAAATAACTTGTGTAACTTTGAGATAGGCATATCAGCAATGATGCTGCTCGCCTATAATATAATAATAATAATAATCTGGGCAATCAATTGACGTCTGGGGCCGATTCCCCATACTTACACGGTTGATCCCATTTTTAACTACACTGGCAACACTTACAAAATGGACGCCCTCTTTTCCAAGTCAATCACAATAAGTAAAATAAATTAAATAATTAAATAAATTCACTTTTAAAAGAGCTACTAGCAGATGAAATGTGTATCCTGTTTTTTTGTATGTCCAGCAGCATTTTTGCTTGAAGGAACGACACAAGACGGCATTTTACAATTAAAATTGGCATTAGTACAATACGTCATGACGCGCTACTTGCAAAAAGCGACTAAGCGCAATAAAGCGCAACCACTCCATTTAAGAGTGGTTTTAGTTGCCTCAGTTTTAGGCGCGCTGGCGGTTTCTGGTTAATTCTATGCAAATAATATACGAAAAAAAAACTCAATGTAGAACAAAGACAATCGAATTTTGGCTCCATTACAATAATTATAAAAATATTCTAGTATGATAAAGCGTTAAACCAAAGACTTATTGTAATTAAGGAGTTCTAGAAGCATTATTAATACTTTACTGAACAATAAATATCTAGAATATAAAAGGACAAGGCGAGTACAGCACTACTGCAAACGCACAATTGAATGTTCGCGGGCTCTAGACAGTAGCGACATATTTGCGTCACGTGACCGTCATCGATCCAATGGTTGAGCGCGTCTCGGGTCCATTCAACTCGTTCTCGACAGAGACAGGGAGGGACACTTCACAACACCTTCTATTCATACGTAGGAGATATTTATATATTTCTGTCCCTCTCACGCGTATTGAGAAATAATTAAATGAATGGTGAACGAGCGAAACAGGAATACGTTCGAGTGGAAATTATTGAAAGCGGCTGCCTAGGCCAGTCGCCATGTAGAATTTTTTGATGTGGGTGTTGTGTCTCAGGATGTCAAGTCGAGCGCTTCAATGATTACTATTTTCAAGTGGACGTTTTGATTTTTGTGTATATCGTCAGCTATTCGATTCGTAGTGTTTTAAAGTGTTGGTGGACAATATTTCTTTGTGATCGCGAACGATTCGGTTCGTTGACGGCGGATAATCTCTGGAGGGGGGCTGCTAAAATACTACAATAGGATAGTAACAACGTTTTACAACTCGCGAGAAGTGTTCGGTGCGCTCATAAAATTTCTCATCTCGGTGCGGGCGAGGCGAGGCGGACTTCCATTTTGTTTTATTATGAGGTTTTGTTTGTCCACGACAATGGAAAGAGACGGTGAGTACAATACCTAGTGGGAGCACGGAACGAAAATAAAATGTTCTCTGCGCATGTAGGCCGCACATGACAATAAACAACTGGTGAATAAGTAATGGTATTCGATTTTGTGCATCGTTGTGGCGCAGCCGTGTGTCGGGCGGGCCGGTGGTGCTGCGGCCTAGTGGCGGCAGGTGAATGAGGCGCGGTGGACGCATTACACAAGCCCTGCTAATGATTCGGGTTGATCTGTAGGCATGCGCCGGTGCAACGCCGCGGCCGCGCTGTAGCCAGGGCACGTCGCGCGCTGACAGCCCTTATCAGCTGGTTACCTATACCAGTGTATACATCGCGCTGCACCAACCTTGCAATTCACTGTTATTAAATATTCTCTTCTCTCACTGCTGGATGTGTTAATCGATTTGGTATTTGGGACTGCTGTACCTAAATATTGTTTTAACACGACAGGCGGTTGAACGGAGTCATAGGTAATGTTGATAAACACTAGTACGTTTTTTTTCGATATTTCTCTTTCTTACAACACATACATATAAACGTATAATACAACTCGATTATTCAAGTACCATCTTAATTATACCTAACTCTTAGCTTTAATAATTACTGCAATAACCTGTGATGACAGTAATCACAAAGTATATAAATGCTTATATGTGGCTGAATAGAGTGTCTAGTAGCCTCTGCAACAAGTACTGATTTGTTCTACTGTTCATGGTAAACAGCCATTAAAAAAAATATGGGCAGGTACAGTCAAGGAACTTAATTTCCTACCCATTTCGTTGAAATGTCGTCTGACATTTGCAATGCATTAAGGTCGATATGTCAAACTAACGCCTTGCTCTATAGCTCTTATGGTGACAGTTTGCTATATGCTATTGAACCTTAGGTGGGTTGGAAATTTAATTCCTTGACTGTACTAAACAACTTTTTTTGTTTAATTTGTGATTCAATTTTGTTTACTTTGTCCTGCTTAATTAGATGGGGCTGGCCAGTATCTGTTTAAATAATAATAGTATAAATAATTCAGAAAAATTAATTAATGACTAGGAACTTTGAGAAACAACGGGTCGATACATTTTGATATTTTCCCACACACTTGCAGGTCAGAATCATTTTATGGGTGACAACAAAATGGTTACAAAATTACAATCTATTATATTTAATTTTGCATCAATATGCATCCCTGAATACAAGCAGAGTATGAATAACCATAACCACCCCTGAAACATGTCTTAAGGACTTCTACCTGTCCTCCATTTCAAGACCCTAACTCTTGAATATAATAATAATAAGAAAGATGTTTATTTACTTACTCATTCAACACAATGCAACAGAGAAAAAAAAACTTAATACTAGCTTGGTCTTGTTACTTGAAGGTATCTTATGTTATATGGTAAGATAGTTTTGGAGAATTCAATATCAATCAAAAAATTAGAATATCAATCAGTTACAGAATATCCACTGCTTTAAAAAAATAACTAGATTTTTTTTGTGTTTATTTCTTTTAAGTGTCGGAGACTATTACATTCCCGCTATACTCTATTAAATTATACTTTTGTTAATTGATAATTCATAGACATAGAAATATTGATTACTCTTTCTAAAATTCTTCTTCTTTCTAAAATTTCAGTAAATTATCATTATTTTCTTTCTAAAACGTGCAGCTACGATAGTGAAAAAGCAACCATAAGAAAAGCTACTTATTAGTCTATTGCCTGTACATAGGTAGTTATATGCATCTGTCTCAACTGCAAAATGGGGTGACTTTGAAAAAATTGGCCTTCTTTGATAGTTTTGCAATCATTATGAAATCAGTACATCCTTTATAACACAAGTTTTTCTTTTTGCCTTGACATTCCCCTAACATAAACAGGATTTTTTAAAAATTGGTAACAATTATTAAATTTCACCTGAATTCGTCACCTAAACATTTACAGCATAAAAAAAACAAATCGAACCTATAAATAGAAGAGGTGATTTATAATGTGTTACTTCAGAGTGTCTCTGTGTTATTTAAACAATATTTTGATAGCAAAATTGAAATTTTACTTTAGTATGTACAAGTGAGGCTGAATATGGTTTACTTAGATCTTTTTGACCTCCGAATGTCTAGATATATTTGCTGCTGTCTGTATGTCTATCTTTTTCTATAGTTTATTTAAAAAAAAAAGACTACTAATATACATATAGAATTCATGTTAGCATCAAAGTATAATAATAACTGTTTGCTAGCTATAGTTGTATGTGTAGGTAACTTAGATAACTTAAGATATATCAAAACAAGGTCATAGCCCCAGCCATTGGACAGGTTCGAACTTGTTATATGGAAATCAGATGGAATTAGTCATACTGTGTAAGCTGGTATGGATTGATAGTTCATTTCCTTTGTTTATTTGCAATTTATTTGCTTGGGCTACACATGTTAACTATGAGGAGATTGTAATGGGATTTGAGAAACTAGGATGGATTTTAGTACTGCTACTTACACCAATATATAAAGTTACTTACATTTATCTAAACATATCTAAACTAAATATATTTCTTTTACACACAAAAAAATATTATAATATTCGTTTTTCGTTTGAAACTTATCAATCAAAGTATAAAGAATAAACTGGATAGTAAAAACTCAAGATTTTCGACGATCCGGTCAAGGGTGAATCCGGACGTGCCACTCAGGGCTCATGCTATCAATACATTACCTTAGTATAGTCGACCAAGAAATTCCTTGACCACTTTTCGACCGTATTACAAAAAGATAAGGTTCAACTACCTGGGTCCAATTTCATAAACGCGACAGGCGACAGGTTACAGTGACAATTCGCCGTACATTACTGTGTCGACTTACTAGACGCTACAGACCTACAGATTTAACATCATAGTAGGCAAGCAATGTATACTGAATTTCGCTGTCACCTGTCCCCTATCTCGTTTATGAAATAGGGCCCTGTAGTCACTCCTAACTTGGAGTAGGACCACCGGCCCTATTTGACTAGAGTGATTAGAAAGGGACGCAAGGAGAGATATACATAACTTGGGCGGTCATGTTAGGGTATGCGAAATCAAAATAATGTAAGGGTCTACAGATGACACGATCTGGTGATGTTATGGTCAGATCAGAAGCAATGTCGTGTGGTGTGGAGGCTGTCCTGTCACTTGATAAATCTCTAGGACAAGACAGATCAAAGCCCGTCTATTGATCTCGGATTTAATTTCGGAGTAGATTTGTAAAAAGGACAGCGCATCCACCATTTTTTAGGTCCAAGAATCCAAAGTGAAAGTGAGTCTATCTAATTAGTACGTCTTTGCTTCTTAATCCTAACTAGGTACTAAATGTATTTTAGTTACAATGTGGTACATGCATAACTCGATAAAAGAAAAAAGACATAAAGGTAGTATTACAAGTCTCCGAACAAAAAAGAATCACGCAAGCGAAATTACGCGCATAAAAACTAATTACGACGACTCACAATGAACTTCATATCATAATCAATCAACCCTTTGTTGATTGACTCATGTTTCTAATTCTACAAATGCAATTTTACGTAAGCTGAAGAAATCGGGCTGTAGTGTAATCAAAAAGCTTGGTATAGGTAGGTAGGGTTTCAAGACCTCTTGGACTCGTTAGAGGGAGCCAAGACAACATCGAAATTTTGAGAATCGTTATATTTCGAAGGACTGGTCAAAATCAATCGGAATAAAGACAGACAAAACAGTCAAATGTTACAAAATATAGAGTAGTAAGTATTGCATACAGACCGGCTACTCACCCCCCCGCACCGAATGCAGATTCCGCAGCCCCCGCAGGCCTCGGCCTCTAAGAGATGGTCGAGCATTTTGCAATTAGTAGTTTACGAGTACACAGGTGTGTAGACAAGCATTACCACGGTCACGTAGTAACTACGCGTATTTTGTATGACGTAGCCACCCTATGCCATTGAGCGGGCTTGTCTCTATTTACCTAACGGTGGACCCTGTAAATCACATTAAAATATTAGTATATGCTAATATATTTGTTCTTATAGATCGCTTTGTTGGCATGTTATTGCACCAGCTGCTCTTATCTGTTCTGTTCTATATTTCTTCTTTCTAACGGTTGTCTGGAGGAGATCGCTTATAGCGATAAGATCGCCTATTGTGTGCCTTATATTTTCTCTCTAAATTAGTACCTTTTTTGTGCTGTTTTGTGGCGATCAATAAAGAGTTTTTTTATGAAATAGGAAGGAAAACAAGCAAGTGGGTCACCTGACGGTAAGTGATCACCACCGCCTATAGACACCCGCAACACCAAAGATATTGCAGATGCGTTGCCAACCCAGAGGGCTAAGATGGAATACCTCTCGTGCCAGTAATTGCACCGGCTATCTTGCTCTCCACGCCGGAACACAACAGTGCAAGCACTGCTGCTTAGCGGCAGAATTAGCGAGCAAGATGGTGGTAGCGATCCAGACGAACCTTGCACAAGGTCCTACCACCCGCAAATTGTATTGTATTATATCCTGTAAATAGAGTCTAAATTCGATTAGACGTATCCAGTTGCTGGCGCCAGTCTCGCTGGCATGCCAGCGCTGGCGGGGTACTGGCACGACACCGTGTAAACATTCAGCATTAGAACGGAATAGAGCCCGCGCTATTTTTCGTGCCTGTGGCACGCGGCGGCTGGAGATGGCTATTGGTGCCACCAACTGGCTACGTCTAAATCCGTCTTCATGGATTGACTCCGTGTAAATGCTCCATTAGGGGCTCTATATTCGAGTCGTTACGATACTGCTCCCGGTGCTGTTTCTCCATCTCACTGTCCTTTACGCGTCGGAGTGAGATACATTTAACAGGATCTCACTTTCGTTCGGTTTCTATGTCACTTAGACCGTGTCGAACCGAGAGGTCCAAGGTCCGATGCTGATGAAATCGAACGAGCTTGTTTGAAAAGCCGATGTTGTTTGAAAACGGAAGTATTTGTTTCAGTTTAAAGATGACTTTTGATCTGATGATGATATTTTACGATTAGGGAGCTCACTATTTCTTAGTCCGTGTAGGTTACGTCCGATAGGTAACATAAATTCATAATATTGACAAGCAATTGCTACACAGTAGGTATGTATGACACAAAGTAACTAGCTGTATCTGCCTCCGTTTGTTTGTCGTTCCCTTATTAAAGGAATTGCGCTTACAACTGTAGCCATGTCGCAATTTGTCACCAAAGTGTTTTCGGTCGGAATGATGCATGCATCGCCAGCCTTACTGAGTGACCGTGTAATGCCTTGTGTCGCTCCATCAGTCTGCTATGATTCTGTTCATGATGAAGATCACGGACTAAACTGATGGGAAGGTAAACTGAGCGTGTAATCTACAACTTACGCGCTAGGAGTAAAGGCCGAGCCACACCGGTTGCGTATGCAGCTCTGCTCCAGCTAGCTTCGTAGACCTTCGTAGGTCTTAAGACGCAAAGGAGAGATACGCCATCGGAATCAAAATCAATCGTTAGCATACCACGTTTCGAATAGGAGCTTAAATATTCCATCATTATTTTTATTTACTTTCAAATGCTACACTTTAAAATATCTATAATCTCGCCAAACAGACGGTTCAACCTCATATAATTATCAGGTACACAGTATGAAAATAGTCTAAACACCACGCCCCATTCAAACTAACATAATGTCTGGTGACAACGACAATTCAGATTATATTACGTGTCCACTATTTAATCCCGGCAATATAAAAACCTGTCAGCTGAGTATAAAGCGACCTGGTGGATGCTGCCTCTGATTGTGTCCCTAGTCCCTATGGCATGGGCCCGGATAGCATCCGCCCGGTGTACTCATCACAGTTCTTTAAATTGTCTGCCTCTACGCGTTACCTTCGGCTCCGCGTACGTTTACCAAAGGTCCCGGGGCACTATTGTATTGTGAATGGAAAAGCCATAGGTACAAGCAATATTTAAAATTTAGGTAACCTGCAACATCCGGCTCGAAGGACTAAAAGTAACAATCGAATAACCTGCTATGACTTACTTACTACATCATAAATCATAAGATTGTAACATTCTTTAATTAAGAGAAGTTTAATTCATTTTTAATTGCTAGTTTTAGGCGATAACGTATTTTCTATTTACATAATCACTTGCCTACTTTTTATTTAAAATAATAAATGATGCCATGTTTTAGGGTACTTACCCTACCTTACGTTTAAGTTTATTCGACAGACCAGAACCTTCGGCGCACGAGTGTAACCCCCCCCCCCCCCCGAAAAAAATAATTTAAATAACGATGCTTTTAATATGTGAGTAAAAAAATTCTATCCTACAGCCAACAACAGATTTATCTCCACAGTCGAAGAGGTAAATATAATTGAAAACCTCTTCCTTCGGTTCGGTTAAAAAGATCTTGCACACGACTATTAACGGCCGTACGACCGTAGATTTACTTAATTTTAATCTCTCACTGCGTCTCAGTCAAAATAGCGTCATAACAAAGGGACGGACATGGAAATAAAATGAGATAAACTAAACTTGGCCTCATGTTTGAGCCACAAGGGTTTGCAATCTTGTTGACCTCTTCAAGTGTTCAGCTACTTTGGCTGTCGACTGTACATTGAACGCCGTAATCGAGGCATAAAGTATCTAAAGCCATAAAAGACTAGCCGCAAAAAACTGCGAGATACGTAGCACTTGTCTAGATCTAGCTGCCCTGTAAAAAATAAAACAATAGGTCCTCGTGCAGGTTATTGATCCAGGCTAAATTTGCTTTGGATTAACTTAAAATAGTTCTCTCTCGCTGCAAAATGGACATATTCAATTAAGGAAAAGTTTCATCGTTCGCTTTTGTTAAGATAATTAGATAGCTTTTTTATTCGTAGCAAGACCATAATGGGTACTTTTATTATTTCGGAACCATCAAAATCAAAATCAAAAATCATCAAAAGGAATCATCAAAAGAAAAAAACTTGAAATTTAGAATAGTTATTTAAAGCACAGCCTTGTTGTTGTTTTTGTTGCAAAGATCATTGAACACAATAAAATAGAGGAAAGTAGGAGGCATCATTTTTTGGGAGGAACCTGTGAGTGCAGCATAGTATAAGCTAAAATGGCATTAGACAGATTTTTTTCAAAGATTAGTATGATCTCCTGGTCTAGGCATCGATGAGTTCAAAGACGTGATAACCCTTACACTTAATCAAGAGATGACACAATAGGATATTGTAGCAGAGAAGTTTGTAAAAAGTATTATCATGCTTACACGCTATAAAAATACGAAGAGAAAACTTTAATCCTTAGTCTTAGTAGGACTTCGCGGGTTAGTTTCCGAGACCGTATAAATCAAAACTCCAGTCCGCTAATCTCACGTTTATCTAATCCTTACTCTAACGCGGTGCGGCATAGCAACAAACATCGCGGCGAATCACAACGAGGGCGAGCGTAGGTAATTAAGCGACGCGGAACAGCAGACATTTTACTTCATTTTTTACAACATTAAATTGTCCATTTATCATTTGATATCATTACTCATTACCAGTTTTGCCCTTTTTTGTCTTCGCTGCCGTGAAACAGGTTTAACTGGGCTATAAATGCAGTAGTAATCATAAACTTAGTATATAATATATACTAATTTAAAGACAAACAAAGAGTCGTCGGCGTGCAATCATTTTTGATCTGTCAATTTTAAAATTATTACGTACTATTTTCCTATGCTATGTTCGTGCCGACGTGGGCTTACTTGGGCTGACCTATCATTCAAAACGCGTGACAGATGACGTTGTGTTTATCGACTGTTTCATAAGTTCACAAACTTCTGCAATTGCCATAAAGCCTGGAATAAACATGCTTGTACGTTGTACAGTAGGGGAAATATGTTCACGTACCACCTTAGAACCCTATCGCAATGACGCGACGCGTTAAACGCCAGGCTATGTCCTACAAATGTCATGCGTATGTCTCTTCGACTAGGTTCTACGGTGGTACGTGTTTCAATTTCCTTGACTGTACCTGGCACACTTTTATGCAAATAGCTGGCATTCGTATGTCATACTTCATAGAAATCTGACACAAGTGTGCAAACTGCTTGCACAAAAGTGTGCAAGGTACAGCTATGAGAGATTCCGGCTCAACACATTGGTTTATCACATGCACAAGCAGAACGACTTGTATATTCTAAGTTTTATGGTAACACGTAAATGGTAGACCAGTGTTTGATTTAAAGCTAGAATCACAAGCCAAGGCTCGATGCATCTGTTTCTAACACCTTTAGTAAGACTGAGATTGCAACCTTCGTCTAAAATGTGCTTGCGGACTCTTGGCAGTTTAGTCATTTGAATGATCATTTTTCTGAATATGTTTCTGAAACTTTCGAATTATTCACAGATTAAAATGCCTTATTTTCAACAGGTATTCTGGCGCAATGACTGGCCAGTTGTAGCGGCAGGCGGGTATGCAGCGAGCCCACGCGGGCGGCGCTCCGCTGCCGCAGGCCTCCGCCGCCGCCCCCGCGCACCCGCAGCGCCTGCACGCGCTGTATCACGACATAGACGACCAGGTGGGATAGTGCTGTGAGAAGACTCAGCCTTACACTTCGAGCGTTGAGTCTCAAGCCTTAGCGTTTAACCCATGAAGGCTATTGAGCTGTAAATGCTTAATAGGTCAAGCCTTCAAGGCTTCAAGGCTTTCAAGACTATGTAATGCTTTTAACTGCATTTTGCTACTGATTGACGTACACTATACAATTGCTTACTTATTCATTTATTTTATGAAAAAGGAAAGCAAACGGGCATGCCCTTCACAGGATGAAAAGAGATCATTGCCACCCATGGGAAACAGTGACTCCACGAATCGCTAAGTCGCACATAACGCAACACATGCAATTTTCAGCAAACTGAAGAAACTTTACTTTCTCTCTGTGAAACCCTACATTTGTAGCTTTAGTCTTTAAGGCTTCTAGGCACATAGCCTTCAGAGCTCCAGGACTTCGAGGTTAAGACTTGAGTCCCTAAGGCTCGAGCGCCGCGATTCGAACTTTGAAGCCTTAAGCTTAATTTACAACACTTGCACCGGATCATTCACATAATCATTTCCTCCACCCCTAGGCTGCTTTGATAAGTCAAGCCTACATAGGTAAATAGATACTTAAAATTGCATTTTGTTAAATAACTCGAGGCCACGTGGCGTCTTCTCTTGACCAGGCAACGATTCTCACATATGCGCGTATTTCTATAATAAATTGGCGCTTTCTTTCTACGGTCCACTTCGTGACCACGGCCGATGCAATACGACCGAAACGTCAAGGTATATTTCAAGTAAGTTTTTTGGGCGATAAAGCCCCGTTTAAAAAAAATATTTGCTTCAGTCAAAAAATGTACTAAAATTATTTTTATCTATAAAAACTGTGCATGAGCCGAACTATT
The DNA here is from genome assembly GCA_963691745.1 of Ditula angustiorana. NCBI lineage: Eukaryota > Metazoa > Arthropoda > Insecta > Lepidoptera > Tortricidae > Ditula > Ditula angustiorana. Next base: position 5,496,993 of record OY829490.1, on the reverse strand, counting down.
TGAATTACCAAGTAATCACGTTATTTGCAAGATTTTAACGATAGTTACAGACTAACTACGTGAGGAAAATGCAGAAGAAATATAAATTCGGGGAAATCCGTGTAGCGTACAAGTATGACGCACACGCCGTTTGCCTCGGACAGTGTTGCCAAGTCACAATTACAAAAAGTGGCTAGTAACCATTTATTTTTGAATCTTGAAAAGTATTTAGAAGTGTCTTAAAACGTTTGATCATGACAGATAAAAGGTTCTTTAAACGGTTCATTAGGGTGGTTGTTACTTTAAGACGGAAAAATCACATGTTTTGTTGGAAAACTATGAGGCTGTATCTTTAATCTTGGATGTAAAGAAAATAAATACTTCAATGGTGGTTTAAAATAATTGAGTGCAAGAAAGTGATGTAAAGAATTGAATTTTACATTACCGTGCCTTATCCGTTTGTAATACAGTCGAAAAGTGGTCAAGCAATTTCTTGGTCGACTGTACATGAATTTAGTATGGGATTTAAATAATCACCGAAGGCTCTTGGATTGATGGTTCGAAAATGTAGCCAGGAAATATTTAATTTTGTGTCAAAAAGTTGTTAGATCTGGCCAAAATGTGACTTACTTGGCAATACTGGCCACGCAGATTCTATTCGCTATCCGTCACGAGGCGCAGTGCACTGATGTTGTTTATAAATAAAAGTAACGCGGAACATTGTCGATTTGCGACCAGCTGTTCCCATTTAGAAAGTTGGTATTTTTTGTATTAGGTTACTATATAGGCATGCAGCAACACCTTATTGCAACCGTAATAATCCTCTTTTCAGCGCTTGGATGCATCTAAGGCTTAAATATTTATTATTTATTCTTTTGTATATTTATGTATTTGTTTATAGTAAGTACTAAAATAAAATGTATCATTATATTCATCGTTCCACGGACGGGCGCCGCATTAACCCTCTGCGCCCTCTAACTCAGCCTTTGGGCTGACAAACAGTCCTTCAGTCAGCCGAGACGCCAATGAGCTTGTTCGACACCTCTTTTGCTTTTTGTATATTTTGTGAAATTGTTTTTGTTTCTGTATTTATTTATTTACAAGCTTTTACCCGTAGCTCCATCCGCGTCAAACTCTTAATACTATTTTCTATACATTTTACGAGATATAAAGTATACTATGTTTAATCCAGGTCTGATCTATTTATCTGCCAAATGTCGTCTAAATCCGTCCAGCCGTTAATGCGTGATTGAGTTGACGTGAAATTGCACAATACATACAAATAATGAACAAATTGCGGATTAATACCTTATTGTATTGTTACATTGGGTAACTTAAGGCATTAAGTCCGGCGTTTGTACGCAAAAGAAAATGAAGGCAGATTTAGGACACAATATATAAATATTATATTTTTGTTGCAGATCCCTGCTTCAGTGATCAGTAGCGTGGGCACAGTGAGCCTCTCGCAGGCGTCGTCGCATCCGACGTCCAACATTACGATGGCCAACCCGACCAACCCGGGCACCGCCAGCAGCGGCTCCGTGCAGCCGCCGGCGCAGCCCCACACGCAGGCGCCGGTGCGCCTGCCCAAGAAAAGAAAATTCGACCCCTCGGAGCTGGAGGAAATGGAGAGGAGCTGCGTCAACAACGTAGCCGTTTCCATGCCGCAGCCGGACTACCACGCCCAGCTGTATCCCCCGCCGGTGATGCAGCCTTCTATAATGCCATCGCCGCCGCAGGAACTCAAGTTCTCCATCCATTATCCGAATATTGACTTGTCCGAGTGGCGGGACCACAGGGTGTTGGCCAAGCAGTGCCGGCTGTACATCCCGGGCGTGATCCGCCAGGCCGAGGGCTGCAAGGTGGTGGTGGAGCTGGACGGGCAGGAGCAGAACCCGGTGGTATACAACGACATCTTCGGCGCGAACAAGTACGATGTGATCAGTGATGCGAGCCCGCAGCTCAGCCACTTGCTCATCGGCTCGGCGTGCGTGGTCAGGACTACGGACGCCAGCAGGGAGAGTGTGCAGAACGTGTTTGTCGAAGGACTAGTTATTGAGGTGCTTAATTCGCCGATAAGAATAAGAGTGAAGGTAAGCGCTATCGGAATTTTTACTCGTTGTAAGCTTGCTTGTTACGTGTTTGTTGTTACTCAATGTAAGGGTCTTAGTTTTATACCGAACTCAATTTCGAGTTTTATACTGCCATAGCATGGAACTAGAACTTCAAACTACGACCTTTAGAGTACGAATCTTAGCGTTTAAAATAAAGAGAGATACGACAAGGGATGGGATACAGGAATTAAAAAAAAACAGTTTAAATTAGATAATTCGTTGGGCAGTGAAACGGCAAAGCAGTAATTGTCACTAAGATGTTCACTGCCGGCAACGCCTATAAGCGTTTTTACTGGTGTCGTTCTCCCAATTTTGCAGTCATTTGAAGACACATTTGCGTTTTGGGGTATCTAGAGAACGTTCATAATCTCAAGCAGGTAATTATTTGTTCAAAAAGCAATGCTAGCAGTAAATGTGCTACCAACCTTGGCTTGGCCATCGTTAACTGTTCTGTGCTCCTGGCAGCAGGTCGACGGCGAAGTCTGCAAGGACAGCGTGGAGGTGAAGCGAGCGGACATCCGGCTGCTGCAGCCGCCGTGGGCCGACGAGCTGGAGGACGCGGGCTCGCACGCCGCCGCCGCCGTGCACGCGCAGCACCGGCCGCAGCACGTGCCGATGCAGGTCAGTACAGACGCCAACAAACTTACAGTACCCGGCGATAAACATTGCACATCGGTCTTTGGAAAGAGATTCGGCTAATTTCGACTTCATAGAGCGATGTCACACACTACCTATGTGACGTTTGCCAGAAATAGTACAGCATTTACGCACGCATTTAGTTGAAAAAATATAATGAGTTGTTGAAACCTCCCAATTTTAAATTGTACCATCGGGGCTGAGGAGTGGAAAATATTTATTTATTTATTTAAGCTTCATTGCACAGTTTACAAAACAAATACAATTGGCGGACAATATGTCTATTTTATTCAATTAGAAAATAATACATAATTGTTTTAATATCCTTTATCTAGTAGTTGCAATAACTCTCTATGGATATTCAAAGTTTACATGTCATCGATTTGACGTAAAGTCATTAAGTCCATAAAGTTATTTGATATGAGACGACACTCAATACATACGATTATTGGTGGACGGTCGCCTGTGTTCGGAAATCGTCGTAAACAGCCAAATATCTCTTTCCAAAGACAGATGTGTAATGTTTATTGCCGGATACTGTAACTGACCATTAAAGAGGGAGCTGAGAGAAATTGTCTATGCTCGAAAAAAATAGTTATATCAACTTCAGCATACTGTATGTCTCTCTTTCGAAAAATTACAACTCTCAGTTTCGGCTTCACTTACATGTGTCTTTGCTTGTACGTCGCTGGTACGCTGCGACCGCCAAAAACCATTATTCTTTGTTAATAATCAAGTTGCATTACCAGCAACGTACGGAGGAAAGTTGTTCCAGAAATGGACTCCGCGGTTTTGTACAATGAATTTAGTATTTTTCCTTGTACACTGGTAGTATTACTAAAACAATGCAATACATATTTGAATACCACGTAAACGATTTTACCCAATTACATGTAAATTTTAAATAGCAAACATCTGAGCTAAAGATATTGAACTGACATGTACGCGTAGCTTGTGTTGAATACGTATCTGTGAGTGTGTGCGTGGTAGTACGACGACGCTCGTTTGTGACTGATACGTACGTATCGTCAGACGCGCGTACTAACGTGACGTCACAGTGGAAAGAATAAAACAGTACTTACTCCACTTTACACTCTCAGTTGGTATATATGGGGTTGCCAGGATATACCTTATTTACTGAAAATTAATGAGAAAACGGAGCACCAGTAAACGGAACAGGTATTTAGTGACAATATGGCAACCTGCGGTCTGGTTTGTGTAACAATTCTATACTAGGCAGTTAAACCTGAAATTGTCATTTTAAAGACATAATGTAGGCTCATTTTTATGTATCCACCTGTGTCGACTTTAATCTAGGGATTATTGTAATAAAGCTGATGAAATATAATAACGAAACAAGGGTTCCTATCATTTGATAAGTTTTGTGGTTAGTCTGAACATCCTGTTTACCTTATATCAGGTATGCCGACCATTTGATATCATGATTTAAATTGACATTTATTTAATACATCAATAAATTCACACTGCTAGAAAAAGTGTTCTGATCACACTTAGAGTCGTGTAGTATTTTTAAACCGAACCCAAGTTCCGTACTAACGTAGTATGAAACTGGAACTTGAGCTTGGTCTATAACTACCACTCTTAGTTCAGTCGTCAGAGAGCAGCTCAAACTGAAGCAGAATAACCCTCACTGTCCTAACTCTTGTAAATTATACGATAAGGAATTTTGTGGCTTCATGAATGCGACAACAAAATTATAAAAGCTCATAGAAGCATATCTCACACAGTCGCGATTAGCCGGTCGGTCAGCCGGGAATTTGTTTATCATTCGTTTTGTTAGTAGGTATATGCGTTCGTTTCTAACTAGCATAATTGGAAAGAGACGTAACGACTAGCGGTAAAACGTTTTATGCAGCGACCCTATGTTCAAACTACGAATCGTTCTAAAAACCGGTAAATTTTGACAGATTTCTCATAGACAATGTGTCTAAATTTTATGACGGTAGGTCAAATGATCAATTATTTGAATATAGGAAAGCGGCATTAGTGGCATTCGCTTGACTACGTGTAAGCGGTCTAAGGGCTAAGTAACACTTTGATTAGTGCAAGTGCGAGTTCATACATTTGGTCTTCAGTGCAAGTGGCAAATGTATAAACTCGCACTTGCACTAATCCAAGTGTAACTTAGCCCTAATGCTGAGTTTACACCTGCCCTGTCCCGCAAACACGCTAACATAAGCAAATGAGCGAGATGATCAACTGCCTCGGCGGGTGTAAACTTTATATAAATTGCAGAGTCTAATAGAAAATGTATTTGCTAAGAACAATAACACACATCTGGCAATAGGCAATGACGCCGATGACTTAATATGCCATGACTAATAATTGAACATAGCCATACACAAAATAAATCCAACTTTTTCTGTCCTCCCGGTTACTCGGAGCGGCTCAGGGACTATAACTCTTTCATTTTAAGAAAAAAATATAGATAATATCTATTCAGTTCAAAAACACAAACAAAAACATTGTCGGCGCTGAAAGGGACCCCACTCAGCAAATGCTGATATATTCAACTCAATTGTGTGGCATGATCATGAAACCAGTAACACTACTCCTTTGGTATATTTTTTATGATTTTTTGCACAAATGAAAACAATTAAATTCGTATGATATTGCGAGTTGTTCAAATATCACAGGAGGCAGTGTTTATCGGCCTTCTAGGTAATCATTTGTATATAAGTTTTCCCTAACACATACTTTTACTCCATTGAAGTGTAAATAAGCGATTGAACCACAATTTCAATAGCCGGTTGCATTTCAGCTGGCCGTTAACAAATGACGTAATACCCTGACATCGCGCCGTGCTCAGCGCTGTGAGTCACGGGTGTCTACCGGATTTTATAACCGTTTCTCTCGTTGCAAGATATTCGCATTCGTTAATTAACAACTTTGCTTCTTTTCAATTAATTGCCATTAAAATAGCTCGATGCTATTCTAAGGTACCTTACTTTATTAGTGCTTTAAACATTTTTGCACAGTCACGGTGACAAAATACACTTTAAACGTTGTTTCGTAACTGAGATGGTAATTGTTCAGTGTTTAATTCATGTCATGACTGCTCTTCCGTGAAGCAAAATCTGTAAATATTTTTAATAAAAAATAAAAGGTTATACTTATAAGTTATAACTTATAACCATGGTTTTTTCAATATTTAGCACTGCTATATTTCGTTTTTTTGTTCAGATTTAAATAATAACGGTTGAACATTAACATAGGCTCTTTTACATGTCCATGAGAAAATTATAACTCGGTTTTCAAACAAATCCGTTCAGTACGGTAGTTCGGAATCCTCGGCGCGCGGGGTCCAACTGGCACTTGGCCGGTTTTTTATTACATTTTTGCCGTATGTTTCTGACGATCTACGTAATGGTGGGATCTGTTGCAAAAGGACTGTGCAGGTTTCAAGCTGGCAAGAGTGGCAAGAAGTCAATTAATTTAATATATTTTTTATTTGTGATTGTAGAGCAGCGAGATGAATCGAATAAAAACAAAATGTATTGCAAGTCTATTTTAATTTACTACATATCTGTTTTAATATACCAATCTTGCAAGTAAATTTTGACTTGCTTCCAAATCAAGGTCGAATTTACTTAAATTTTACTATGTAGTTCTAATGATAATGCAATTACAGAGTATTGTTAGCAATAACCATTTCAATTCCTGCTGACAGGCAGTCTATACCTACTAACAATTATATGGATGGTGTGTCTGAAATAAGTGCATTTTTTTATTGTAAATTTTTACGTCAGAATAATTACCAAATTCTGACTGTCATCGTACGACGCCAGTCGGTACATTTTGAAACATATATTTTTTATTTGTGTTCAACAGATGAGCGAGAACTTTTACACTTCGTCGCCGTTGGGCGGCGCGGGCCCGGTGGTGACCGTCGGCGCGCTGTCCAACGGCTCGATGGACGAGCTGCGCAAGCGCGCCTTCGACGAGTTCTGCGAGAGCGACGACGAACTCCGGCGGGAGGACATCATGTTCCCCACGGAGCCCTCGCATATGGGTGAGTCACTGTTTTCAACACATTCCAGAAACTTGACGAGTTTTTCTATTTGTCTGTTTTCTTACTTATTGTCTTATAAAAGTTTTATGAGTCCAAACCCGCTTTTAAGCGAACACCAACTTTTCTAACTTACTGTACCTAAAAGTGTAATAGGTAGATCGTCTTAAAAAAATATCTATCTAGATTTACACCGGTTGAACTAGGCCCAAACTAAGCGAGGCTTGTTCTATTCTTGTAAGCAAGACGTGTTGTCTACTAATACCTGCAGAAAAACAGATTCTATGTTTATTATGTGCTAAAGTTACAAAAAACAGTCAAATACTCAAAGTTAAATATTCAAAGTCCGTGCGTTCTGATTCTTTTATCAATAAAAAAACGAAAACGTCACTCAAGGTTTTTTGATATTATTCCTTGAGAGCATTGAATCTGGAACAATGACTCAGAGTCAGTGCACGCGGAGTACACATCCGTAGTATGAGATAATTCTATTATCATACATACGACTTTAAGAATACGCGTATACATATTCTTGTAATCGGGTATTGACGATACAATTTAGAGCATATTTTTTCTAGATCTCTGGTTATCTCACGATTATAACTGTTATGAGATTGATCTAAAACTAAAAAAAAAACCTGGCGCTATTGTAAAGGCTTGCCCAATATTTTAACCCCGGACAGATTTGCTCACCAACATGTCACATTTGTCTTTGTCGTTCGGATTTTGGAAACGGCCATAATTGGATACCAAAAACACGGTTGCTTTTGAACGCAAGGATGACTTGGCCCTTAGTGCGGTTCTATCCAACTCGTGGCATAAGAACAGGATGCACCGAGAGATGACTTTAACTTGTGTGTGTCTGTCACTTCATTTTCCAAATGTGTTGTGTATCTTGTATTTCTTGTGATAAGATGATACAAGTATCATTAATGTTAGGGCGGCTGGGGAAGTGACATTAAGAAATCAATGTCAGATTTGCTTTAGTTTGATACTAAAAGTTGACTTAGGAAACTGATGTATTACAATCATGACTGACAGACTGACAATTAAAGGCAAGAGTGAAATATAAATTCATTTAATGTCCGATATGCTAATTTACACCAAAAAAAAGGTAAAAAAACCAAGGTTGTGCCATAGTATTGTAATATAGGGAGCCTGCCTGATGAATAGTCTAATTATTCAAGATTAACTGATATGGAACAAACAGCGCCATAATGTTCCACTTGTCGCATCGCTGTGCCGCGCTTAGTCCAATGACGTCATAACCGCGGCTAACTTTAGGCAAACTAATTGTATTGCGGTTGAACTAACTCGAGGCTTGAATCATTTACTCGATGCTGACTCTGAATTACGTAAAATACCAGAGTAATACGATTTTTATGATATTTATGATTACTCTTGGAAATTTATAATGTTAACACGAATTCGTTAGTCAGGCTCGTAGCAAGTGGAAATCCGTGGTCTCTGCTTACCCCACCGAGAAACAGGCGTGACTTAATGTATGTATGAATGAATTCGTTAGTCTTAGATGTAACGAATTCTTTAGGGGTTGCGAACATCAAATTGTTGAAACACAATGAACCGTGATTGTAACCAATCCTAAGTAATTATCTGAATATGACTAGGTTCCATTTAAGCTCTATGATTGAACTCTGCGATGGTACAAGGCGCATCCGAACGGGTGACGCACGATCGTTGTGGCAAGTGTCATACTAAAAGAGATATCGTAAATAGTATCCTTGCAATTTTATTACACACTCCTTAATAAAACCTTTTGTAAGTCACTTAGAATTAGACAATTTATCATGAGCTTTTCTGTAAACGAAAATTTATCAAGAGAGTGTGAGCAAACCAAACTGCCCACAACTGCGAAGCAATTTAATGGTGTGATTGGTGTGGTGTGTGTGTGAATGGTGTAATAATGTGATTGTGTGAAGCTTCCAATCAGTATTGGGTTCCCTCTGAAATTAAGCCCTCTTATTGTACGAGGAGACCTGTGCCCAGCTGTGGACGTTTATATTAATTAAAAAGAAGATAAGATTAATTTATATTTCTGACGGAAGTCAATACACAAGTGTTATTAATAAAAAGAGTAAAAATATTAAAGAAAAGTGTTAGTAAACTGTTAGTATAGGCACAAAGTACATAATACTATATAGGTAACAATAATATTGGGCATGTATCACGTAATGTAGAATAACGTACGTTTCAATCGATAAGTGGTTTTAAAGTGTCACAATTGTGAATGCAACTTCAAATTTCTTAAATTTTATTTGTGATAACAAATCATTAAATGTTCATTATGTTACGTTACGAGTCCTATTTTGTTACTTACTTGATAAGAAGTCAAATAATTATGACTGTATTTTTAAATCAATTAAAGCCTCAGTGGCCCTAACATGACTGGCTTAGTTTAGTTTATCTCTATCTGCGTCCCTTCTTTTGACACTGTTAGACAGAGAGACAGGGATGGGTTAAACTAAACCTGGGCTGTCATGTTAGGACCGCAGGGTAAAGATCAGATACTGATATACCTCTACAACAAAGACAATAACTTTTGACTTCCAGTAGTTCTAGTCTAGTCGACTTTCTTATGATTGATTTGAATTGACATATCTCGTGATATATTTCCGTTGATATAAATGATACCTGGTTTGACTGAGTATTTGATGGAGGGTGTTGCTTGCAGACTGCAGTAACAGCAAACGCAGCAGCCTGCAGAGTCGGGGCAGCACTTCGAGTCTTCTCGAACGGAGCCTCACCCCCAGATCTCAACCACCCACCCCTCGGTAAATATACATTACATAATATTATGAAAAATATCTTAGTCATTATCAAATATAAAAACAATGACCACTAAAAAGTTATCTCTAAGTTAGATATCTCTTGTCAACTATTCAGTTGAGTATTAAGACCTGAGGAGTTACTCATTGATAGCACTACGAGGTCGTAATACCAACAGGAGGATAACCTTAATAAACAAAACCCATGCCCACCCACCCACTCAACCCAAAACTAAGAATTCCATGACCATAGGTAAAAATCATTGTTAAATTCCTATCTACTTAGGCAGGTCTTCCGTAGCTCATGCCCTGCCGGATGATGAAATTTTTATTTGTGTTGTCGTTCATTGTATTTGACAATTATATTTGATAGTATGAAATAAATATAAAAACATATCAGCAAAAAAATTGTGACTCGTGCCGTGTATCACGTCGTGCCTTCAAATCACGCTTTAATACGTCTATGCGCTCGTCATGCTGTGGCGCAGTCGTTGAAAGTGAATTTATCGCATCGATTTAATTTACTTTGTATAGATGGAGTTCATTGATGAATTTGATGATAGATAAAGATATTCAATTAGCAGTGTTTCAAGCTACTTTTTAAATATTTGTGAATAGAGCCAGCTTAAATAAGTTTTATCTACACACATATAATTACTGCTCTATAATGCGTTCAAAAACCGTAGGAAATGGCCAGCATTATTACAACCAATTTCATTATGAGAAATTTCTTGTCAGTGGTCGAAGGTAAAATCTGTACTTTAAAGGTCATTACAGTATCGATTTCTGAGTAATGTATGCAACTGTATATGTGTTACTCGTGATTTTGGTTAACGGTAATCAAAGTTCGTTTAAATTAGCAAAACTATTTGTAACAATAGCTAGCAAAATTGTTTTTTTCAGTGCAGATATATCGTTTTGTACATTTTTGTTTTAAAAACTTTTACTTTTATTGAAAATAAAAATCGGTTTATATCGCGTACATTGTTACGGACGTTTTATTTCAATAGTCGCTAAAACATGAGAAGTACATATTTATTTTCAATTCACAGTTTACGTTTATGACCATCCTGAAAAGCTAGGCTTCGGCAGGAAATGAGAACCTCTGCGAAATGTATATTTGTAAAATAATACATTTCCAAAAAAAAAAAAGAAAACCAGAGCCGCCATATTGACGTGACGCCGCGGCTTAGGAGGGGTTGGGGGTTACCGGGTTGACCTAAGAGTCATCTGGGAGAGTGGCGAGGGGGGGAGTCGTCGCCAGCGCATGCCAGGAGAATGCCTCCACCCACCCGCTATATATACCTATACCTATAATATACATATAACACGCACAGTAACACGTAAATGAATACGACACGATAAAATAAATTAATCTGAAATTTCAAATTTCTTATGCAAATGTAGAAAAAGCGTATCATTTAATTATGAGAAGTAATGAAAAATAATTGATTTATCTCGCGTTAAATGTCATGCGGGTTGTAATTATTATGAAGTAGTTACTAACTTAAAATAAAACAATGGATTTTAGTTTACATTAATTAATACCAATAGATTTGTTCTATCTCTTCCAATGTTGACAAAATGTACCAACGATTTGATGTCTGCCTAAATACGCATATACAAGCCCATACAAAACTTTAATAGTAGCTTTGAAATACATGTTTTTTGTAAACAATAAAGATGCAACTCTTGTTAAGTTTAGATAAAATTTCGGTGCAAAGTTTCCCTTTTGTACGAACAAAATAGAAGTGTCAAACCAAACCAAATTGTGTTGATCACTTTTAAGTACTCTCTTGTTACTTAATACACCATCCCTCTGACAGATCTCAGGCGGCAACCCCGCACAAGTACAAGAAAGGCGACGTAGTGTCAACTCCGACCGGCATCCGCAAGAAGTTCAACGGCAAGCAATGGCGGCGGCTGTGCTCCAAAGATGGCTGCTCCAAGGAGAGCCAGCGGCGCGGGTACTGCTCGCGCCACCTCTCGCTGCGCGGCGTCACGCGCTCCTCGAACACGCCGCTCGCGCAGGGGTCCGGGCACACGCCGCAGCAAAGGTCAGTGATGTGTAAATTGGTTCAGATACAATAATAAGTTATACTTAGATTGTTCTCAAGTACTGCAGCGAACTGAATATCATATTTGACATTTACTTTAGGAATTCAACGTCAAATGCGATCTTGAAATCGCGGTCGTACTTGAGAACGATATTTAACTACAGGCCTAAAATCGAATAATGATGGTATTCAAACACAAAGTTTTTTTCTTTCTTTGTTCTAGCAAATATAATACCTATTCAAGCATAAAAACACTGAAATAGATAATCGCATACATAGATCGAAAGTGTTGTAGCTTAAAATATTCTCTATTCAGTATCACAAATGATTCCGTCACTTTTGAACTTCATGTTTGTAAATAGAACTTCTTTTCTTCGATTTATAACTCTTTCGATGTAACAGTTCCAGTATGCCAACATTAAATAGATATACGGGGTGTAACAAAAATCCGTACGAAAATTAAAACCTTACTAGATTAAAAATTGCAAGAAAATTGTAATTCGCAAATACATATTACAACATAAATAAAGATTCCAAACAAATTATTTGGTTTTTGTATGATTTCATATTTGCTCTTTGGCCATCTCTAAGACTGACGTCTTTAGATGATCATACGGGGTTTTTGTGACAAGTTGATAATGTCTGTCGAGTCTTACCTACCATAATGATGGCTCGATTTGCATCGGAAGCTTGTATTACTGTCAAGAGACATCATAAAACGAACAAGATAAATAAGGAAATACACACTCCCACTGATTTGGTATTTCTGTAGAGTTAGGAGTCGCTACCTAAGGGGCCATTTACATAGAGCAAGTACTCGTATACGAGTACATTGCGCGGCTCGATCAATCGATAGATCACATCGTACCACGGTAGCCCACTATGTAAACCAACTCGTATCATGTAAATGGCCCTTAAGTCAGAGTGTTATTGTGAGTGTTGATGATGTGTTGTTGTAGAAGCAGCAGCAAGTCTCTGTCGTCGAGCGGCACGGGCGTGGAGGGCGACGAGACGTCGCGCGAGTCTGACACCACGCCGCCGCACTATCGTGTCACCGGGCGCTTCGATCCCGACGAGACCGAAGCCGCCAACATGCTCGGTAACACACCCTGTAGACACGCCGACGTCATTATACAGTAAAAGGGAAAAAAGTACATTACACCCCGAGGGTGGTGAAATAAAGAATGTCTCAGATCGCAGGAACTTGTCGCACGAGCCAAAGGCGAGGGCGCTAAACATGCGACCTAAGGCTGTCCTTATCACCGCCGAGGTGTGTACACAATTTTACGTTTTCCCCTGGCCAGGAAGTGGAATTTCCGCTCGCGTAGCGGGCGGTAAATTGCTACTTACGGCCCGGGGTGACGTGAAAAAATTATTGTGTCATTGCATTCTTAATTTTGAATGAAGTTTCAGTTGTAAAAATGTTACGTTTTTTCAACACACTCGCTCGTAACGTGGATCTTATTACGCTGCTTTTACTCTCCTAATCCAAGATATCCAATACGCGTACTTTCAACTAAATACAGTTTATCTTTTTATTTTTCGAATAGACTTTTCGCTGGTAGCCTCAGACGACTTTAACAGCTCACTACTTGTACTGCTATTAACAACGAAAAAGTTAATAACAATACAAGTCTGTTGTTTTTCTCGCATGCGAGTTGAAAAACGTAGTACGAGGCGCGCGCATCGATCATCACACGCTCGGCTCCCTTATCGCGCTCTCGTACCGCTCGCGCGAATAATACCGCCCCGAGTATAACAGGCAACGTTGTGTCGCGTCCAGTGTCGCTGGGCAGCTCGCGCTCCGGCAGCCCGGGCGCGTCGCCGGTGTGCGGCGGCGGCTCGCCGGCGGGCGCGGCGCCGGCGCCGGCCGCGCTGCGCAACAACGTGTTCGTGCCCATCTCGTCGCCGCAGCCGCCGCACCCGCACCCGCACGCGCACGCGCCCGCCATCTACCACCCGCACCTCATCCGGTAAGACCCGCTGCCAGTAGCGGATTTACGCATTTGCCGCCAGTGGGCTATTCAATGTTCGCCACCGGCCGGCGAAGGGGCAGGCCGAGGCGCAGATGGCGGCATGATCTGGATGCATTTTCGAATGACTGGCCAGAGACTGCCAAAGACAAAGGGAACTGAGAATCGGAGCGAGAGGCCTGTGCTCAGCAATTGGACACACTCGTAGGCTAACATTCCATTATTATTCCTAGAGACTTTTTTTCCGTGTAAATAAGGTTTCTTAATGTTCCTGTAAGAAAAAAAAATGGACCAAATTTGCCGCCCTAGGCTCCAGCCTACTCAGCCTACTGGTAAATCCACCACTGCCCGCTGCGCCACAGTATTGATTGATACAGTTCCCGGCAAACATCTTGAGCGCTGACCTTGACGGCGCAGTAGCCGTTTCTAGCACAAATGTACTCGATTTATGCTCGAGATGTTTGCCTGCAACTATATACAGGGTGGAAATTTGAGATTTACATTGAACTACGTGTATTTTGTATGGTGTGGTGGCCCCGTGACCGGATCCATTGGTCAATCGCTGGTCTCACTTTGAACGGTACAAACCTCTTTAGACGAGCAGCGTACGCCTTGAAACTTTTGCTGCCGCAGCGCTTCTTAATTACAGTATCGCGGCTTAGTCGCTCAATATTGTAAGATTTGATTTTCCAAATAGTGATGTAATTACTACAGATATCCGAAGTCTTTTCATGCTACCACATATTATGGTTTATACCCGACGGAATACCTGTTCTAAATTTATACTGAATGCCAAAGATTTTCACGCCTAATTCTTCTTCGATGCATCCTCGGAAACTACGCTGTATTTCTGATTGTGAGGACGCGGAAAACACTGATCACCAGTACATTGTATTGTCTCTTTCAGGCCAGAGCTGGTTCGGCCGGGAAGAGTGAGCCCGCCCGTCAACAGTGTCGCTACGAGCGTCATTAGAGTTTCACCGGCACCTACCTACCATTATCAGGTATAAACTGACTATACAACACAGTCAACTTCAACTCTACACGATGTCTAACTCAACGGTAATTGCAGGTTGAGAACCGTAACGGAACGACAACTCTACAATCGAGTAACCTTTCGGCCCAGTCCAACATCATCGGCGTACAAACGTCAGGCTTAAACATACAAAGCTCAATGCAAAACTCTCTGAATCCACCGACCACTCTACAGACCAGCCTCAGCCTGCCTTCAAGTATATCACTGAACCTGAGCACTTTAAACGGGCAGAGTCTACAAACCAGCATCGCGAATTCAATTCGGAACGCGAAGCTAGACGAGATCCCGCATAACTTGGTGGTGCACAGAAACATTCCCACTTCGAACGGTATCGATTTGGACCACATTTACCGCACGCAGCCGATGCATCTACGGAACGGTCTCCAAGAGAGCTACAGGCGCGAGAGCGACGTTTCGCCGCCCGCTCTGAACAACCATGTGAATCATGTGAATTTTGTGAATAGAAGAGTCTCGGAATACGACGAGGAGGAACACAGGGAGAATCATTTGCAGCGGGTCGTTGACCCGCGACCCCCGGAGTTGACCGAGGCTCGCGTAATGGAAGACAAGCGGATAGTCAAGCCTGCGCCCCTACAGGCAAGACTCTACGTCATACCGCAAAACACTCTTGAAAAGAAATTTGTGCTGATAAAAAACGAACCGGCTGAAACTCTTCAAGTAAGTTAAATTATACGATAAAGACAATTTTATTTAAGGCGATATGCGGGAAATGTGAGAGGGTTTAGTGCTTCTTTTGTATGTATTCAAGTAGTACTGTGACGTGTTTATTTCCAAAAGACGCAACTGTCTTTACCCGCTGTATCTATTTTTTCTGTTTTTATAATCATGGTTTTAATTTTAGCTTGAACAGAGGACTCATCAATTAGCTCAGCAGATGCACATCAATATGAACAACAACGACTCTGAACACGACCATCACAGAAACTTGGACAATGGTGATCATGTAAGTTTATTTTTAAAACGAACTTAATACTTTCAGTGTTTAAAAAGCTGAACTATGAACTGGTTTAAGATTTTGAGCGTAGTAAAGTCAAAGTCAAAGTCAAAGTCAAAATATTTTATTCAGATTAGGCTTACAGGTAGCACTTATGAATGTCAAAAAATTTACCACCGGTTCGGAAAAACCTCTGATGAGAAGATACCGGCAAGAAACTCAACGAGGTGTAATTTTTTTAAATAAATCAAAATTACAATGTTATTTTACATCTCAAATATTCAAAATTTTTACAATTTAACAATTTAACACAGCAGGTGTACAATCTTTGGGGCCAGGGATCGCCAATACAGATCGGGATCATTTCCAAACATCCTTGTCCAAGATATAGTCATTGATTTTATAATACGCCCGAGAAATTAATGTCTTCTTGACAATAGATTTAAATTTTGTATCATTTAGTTCGGTAATGTTTTTTGGAATTTTGTTGTAAAATCTTACACAATTTCCCATGAACGACTTATTGGTTTTAGCCAGTCTGTAAGTTGGAACTTTAAGCTTTCCTGTGTTTCTAGTAGCCTTTGGCTTATCGACGTTGGTAGGGAAATTGCATATATTTTTCCTAACGTACATGATTATTTCAAAAATATATAGCGACGGTAGGGTTTAGGGACGGTACGGTTAGTATAGAACAACCACACGTAAACAAACGGGCTAGCTAAGAGCTGTCTCAGGTAGTCGGACGGAATTGCGTTTGCAACCATACAAATTGTGAGTCCGTTATGTATTACCGTTTTCGACCCTTTTGCATTCTTTGGACGATTTGTCAGATCATATCCTCAAAAATCTTATCTCTAAATTTGCTTTTGCATTTTTACCCATTCGTAATTTTTCGTCTCGTAGTTTTTCCCATGCATAATTTATCTCCATCGGCTTTTTTTCCATTTCGAATTTTACTAAATTAACTTTCTGCCACGAGGTCGACGGAGCTTCGCTTTTCTGGGTGTTTTTGCGCCACTGGACCTAATAAAGAAACTAATTTCACCTACAGTACGATAAAATAAATGTACGATAAAATAAATGACGAAAGGGAAACGTGTGCTACTGGAATATTGGCTGTAAGGAAAATATTTTTTAGATAATAACCATTCGGGGAAAATACGACTAAAAATGTTTCAAGGATTTCGTAAAATTGATCAAACAAGTCACAAATTGTAATTGGCTTTTAGCAGATTAAATTGATTTTAGGTAGCAGTAATCATAAATAACCATTTTACTAAAATAAGTACCGTTTGAAGCTACGGTGATCGAAGATAGACGATTTACTGATAACTAACAGGTAGCAATTAATCACTTCTTAGAATTAATATTTTGAAGTGGCCTTGGATAACAAAGGCTTTTGTTTGGATTAACCACAGTTAGAATCCTTTGAACTTAAGTTTGGGTGGTCCTTTGCTTAACTTTGGATATTATTGGGGTATTTACGTCATCCGTTTATTGTTGCTTACCGCCTAGAGTCGAGATGTTTGATGAAACTTAACCATAGTGTTAATACAAAGTGGTTTAGTTTTACAGAATTATTACAGTAGAAGGTAAACGGATATGGTTTCATTACACCGTAGCTTGTTTAAAATACATGTTGCCAACCGAGTTGTTTCAAGACACTTATAGACACTATGGTGTACCTACTTATTGTTTATTTAATTACTAGTGACCGGCCCCGGCTTCACACGGATACAATTAGGATGTAGAAACATAAAAGCCTTACGTCAAAAAATCTCTAATTGACAGTGAAAACTGTATCAAAATCCGATGCATACTTTAGAAGCAGTAAGCGGCCGAAGATATGAGTTAAGACTGGAACGGATAGCGACTTTATACTATGTTGTGATGATGTAGCATGTTTCATATTGAGAGATTACACGCTTAGATTGATTGGCAGATCGCGTGATCTATACTGACAGACGTTTAAGTCGCATGAGGGGGACCCGCCCGAAAACGACGCTTCTCAAAAATTGCGTCTCCTTCGCAGAATGGCGCTTTGTTCGTTTTTAAGAGTTCTCTTTTGCATAACAATATTTTAAATACTCTATATTTTTTGTATGTGTATTCTTTCAAATAGTGGCGAAGTTGTTATTTCGCAGTGGGGACGTTCTTCGTATCGTATGTAACCTTTTGAGAAAGCGAAATTTTTGAAAGAACCTTTTTAAAAAGGGACATATTCAGAAGGAGCCTTTTGCGAAATGGACGAAGAGATAAGAAGGAAACTCGCAGCATACTGCGGAACTTTATTTATTTATTTATTTAAACTTTATTGCACAATACAAACAATAATGTACAAATGGCGGACTTAATGCCATAACGCATTCTCAACCAGTCAACCATCAGGCTAAACAGAAAGTAAAACGGTGCAGGATCGTGAATAAATAAAAAACAAGAATAACACAAATCAGCCGGAATATACATACAATACATATCGATAAACTTACACACATACATGGCATTATATAATACATACATACAAAATTAAAAGTACCCAGCACAGATACACTAAATAGACACTAGACTTAAAGCTTCTCTAAAAAGTGCTTGCGCAACATGCGCTTGAAAGATGCTTTATGCATCGTAATGAACATTATTCGTTGGGTTATTGTGATTATGAGGTGTACTCATTCGATAACTAAAGCGCCTTACCATTAATTATAGGTCAACAGCATGAACAGTAGCGCGGTCATCGTGCACCCGAGTCAACTGCTGCCGGTCCTGCCTCCGCCCACGTCGCACACCGCCATCATTGGTAAGTTTGATTTGCCATTTATATTTAAGTACATATTTACAGCTTATACCCTTTTTTCACTACTGGGAATTGGCCATCTCTTTACCGTACATGTGCAATCACCGAGCCTTACCCAAATGTCAGCGTTGACCTGTAGACTACCCATTCCTTCTCCATATGTTGCCAATATTTGATCATACGGATGCAGCGATATCATTATTAAAATTTCATGTGTTCTTAGACGTTTGTTTTACTAACGATGAGAAACGAGAAAAACTGGAATATGGCGACGAATGTCTGCTGATACATGTCAACATTCCGGTATTCCAATCGGACGAGAGAACATCTTTGATAAGCGGGAAAGAGGGGACTTGGGCTGCCGTTATGAGCACGTAACAGACTGAACAAATGCAACAGGGGTAGTTTTGTGGGAGAGAGGTACTACATAGTCCAGATGTTCCACCCAGCGGTTAGTTGCAGCGTAATTCTTTCACTACAAAACACTTCAATCTCATTACTCATTTTGAAGCTTCATTCATTCTCTTCTACTATGTTCAAACTTGCTAAATGAATGAATTTCTGAAATTGGTATTTACAAGCACAAAATTATCTAAGACACTTTAATCTTACAATGATGTCAAGTGAAATACTATCGTATCGTGTTAAGCGTACGCAAATACGGTATCGTCGGTTGATCTTTTTTATGATTATTGATTATTTCACAACGATTATTATGACTTGCATTGATCAATGTACGCTTTTCTTTAATACTGCATTATTACAGAAACAAAATGATTGCATGTTTTAATTACTAAGATAAGAGCTCCTTAAGCTTAAAGGGTCCCAAAGATTAACAGTTTGCCTGCAATCTTTAGCCTGAACAGACACTGAGTTTTGGGGTAGGAAAAAAATAACTGATAGGTTAATATCTGCTGACGTCAGACGTTTACTTACCTGTAAGGCATTTAAAATTTACGATTTAATTATGCCGTTAAACGGCACTTGGGAAAAAAAACTGCTTTGTTCTATAACAGGTTTTATAAAATACCTTCACATATTAGCTAGTATTAAATACAAACTGGAACAAATTACCTTGCTACTCCGCGAAACCAATAATGCATATAAATTTACTTTTAAAGACGCGCTTGCAGTTAAATGTCACTTTGGTATACGCTATGGTGTCATTTGAAAACTTAGGGAAGGTATCTTTACTTTTGAAGGAATGACAGATGTTTTAATGTGTCATGCAGCATGTGGTTTTAATAAAGTAACCAATTTAATAACAGTGCACTCCCAGGCCAATATTAAGTACTATTGTACGAGCAAAATTTATGTTGGTTTTGAATCACTTTAGACTAGACGGCCATTAGACCCGTTTTTGGCTTTAGCGAACAATCGATCTAGCTGGATCAAGTTTTTGAGATAATTCGTTTTCATTGGGTTTTTAAAACATTCCTGAACAGAGCCTGATTTGTCCAGGTCCTAAGCATTAATAACGATAATTTCGCCTAAGGGGTCATCCATAAATTACGTCACGCTTACGCTTGTCAAACGTGATAGAGAAACGTGTTAAAGAGATAGAAAAAGCGTCACGAAGGGGGGGGGGGGGGAAGAAATATTAAAAATCGTGTGACGTAAGTTTTGGACGACCCCTAATGTTGGCAATATGCATAATAACAATGCATTGAAAATCGAAACCGGTTAGCCACTGAGTACGTTATAGCGGTTGGCTCGTAATCGTGGGTACAAATTCCACAAATATCGATATACAAATTACAAATTCCACAAACATTGTTATTCTTCTCGGCTCGATATTTGTATTGAATATCCTCTAGCGTAACATTTTAAGTTGTTACGCGGTTGTTATGTCACCTATGGCGTGCAAAAATGTGGTCGTGCGGATTAAAAAAGTAACATTTAGTGTTTCTGGTCGTGACCACGGACGTTCAATACGACTGCAACTTCGAGCGTTATATTAAACATTTTTCTATTATCAATTTATCAAACATTTATCCCCACTAATGTAATTGCGAAAGTGAATGACTGGTTGGTACGTTGGCATGGCAAAATTGCTGAACGTATTTACATTGAAAAAATAAATGGTGTAGGTACCGAGACAAAGGCATTGACTAGGTACTCTTTATACCGTAAAAAAGATCATCGCGAGTAAAAGCTAGTACTGAAATAATAAAAGTTTAACGAAATAATGTATGCAGACTCGGCCACTAAATAGAGTAAAGATGGGACGTGATGTGGTATGAATTAGAGCAGGCTGCTTCTTTCCCCTGAGACTCCTGACCGAATGACTCCTGCCTCATTCATTTTGTGACAGTCGTTGCGTTTGTATTTTCGGCCAGCGAATTTTTGGCGTTTTGCATCGCGACAAAGGGTGCCGCGCATTACTAGACAACAATATCTTTACATAGTATAAAATAAAGTAGCCACGCGTTCCTGTCTGTCCTCACCGTGTCTTCGGTCGCCTACGCTATGTAAATTACACTACCGATTCTGATACGGTTTTTCTTGTCTTTTAGAGATTTCTTTACGGAAGGTTTTGTGTGCATTACTTCCTAATCGGGTGACGTTAGTTTTATAATAAGTTCAACCCAGCAATATGGCATCTGCAGTGTCAACGAGCGGCGTGTCGGGCGGCGTGTTCCCGTGGCAGTCGCTGGTGCCGCTGCTGACGGCGCCGTCGCCGCCGCCCGCCGCGCCCGCCGCGCCGCCGTCGCCGCGCACGCCGCGCACGCCGCACACGCCGCACACGCCGCACACTCCGCACACTCCGCATACGCCGCACATCAAATCCGAGGAGATCAAGACTGAGGGCGGTGAGTGACGCACCACGCTGTATATACCGTACTGATATATTAAAAAAGAGTTCCTTTTACATTTTCCTCGATTACTTTGTAAAATTTGAGCAAATTGTTTTTAATAAGAATGCCAGATATTGGGTTGATTTGGTAGAAAATGGGAATGTTCAATGCGCTTGACAGTTCTTAGGCTGTTAGCGTTAAAGCGTCTGGACGGCAAGTTCACCGCTCTCACTTCGTTCTTGACGTAATTAGCGCAGTAATTGGAAGACTCGACCCTGAGAGCTGTTTAAATCAAGATAGGCACTTGTTTCATCTCACGCATCTGTTACTTTGTGTTCTTTATTGCTTTAATAATTAGTAGAAGTTATTTTTTATTTAGTTTATTTGTAGTAATATTTGTTTATTTTTTTTAGTGGACGGCGTGACTTCAATATGCACGGAGGAAGACGACGAGGTGTTTGAATGCGAGGAACCTAGCGCCGGCGACGACAGCACCAAGCGACGCTCGCATAGTCTGTCTTCGCTCGCTCCTGCTGGGCAGGAAAAGGTAAGGTATCATTTACATGGAGCGAGTTCTCGTATGGGAGTTGTTTTTACATTGCGCGGTTCGATTGACCGATCGATCACATCATACCTCGGTAGTCCGCAATGTAATGCCACATACGAGAATTCGCTCCTTGTAAATGACCTTTAATCAGTCGAGAATCTTTTTTTTTATAATCATACAATTGACTACTTACTTACGCCTAACGATAATAACTCCCCAGAAGGAGCACAACCGCATCCGTCGGCCGATGAACGCGTTCATGATCTTCAGCAAGCGGCATCGGCAAATGGTGCACCAACGCCATCCCAACCAGGACAACCGCACCGTCAGCAAGATCCTCGGCGAGTGGTGGTACGCGCTCAAGCCCGAGGAGAAGCAGAAGTACCACGAACTGGCTAGCGAGGTCAGTTGCTTTGTATCCCGTCTCCGTGCCGTGGAAATGATGCTGTCTTCAGATCAGGACAAAATGGGCTCCTCACGTAATCGTGACAAGCTAATTTTTCCTGATCTGTCAGTGTCAGTCTGTATCAAGGCACAGAAAGAAATATGCTATGCAGTGCATTACAAGATGAATTAAGGAGTAGCGTTTGGCCACAACTTTTTATAATAGTAGTTTATGCAACTGCTGTATAATGAGAGGCCTTGAAACACGACTGTGGTTTTCACACGAGTGTTGTTGTTTGCTGCACGTAAGGAACGATCTTTCATAACGTCCTTAGGCTTGACTATTTGGCAATAATACGCTATTCGCGCCTGAATCACCAATTGCTATTCCGTATTCTTTGTTCACAGGTCAAAGAGGCACATTTCAAAGCTCATCCGGAATGGAAGTGGTGCAACAAGGACAGGAGGAAGTCGTCCAGTAGCCGGGACCCCACGGGATCGATGCCTCAGGTAACACTTTATGTTAGCGTCCAAAGTTATTCTAGGACAGGGAACACCAGTCAATTGTACTGGAGGTCCATTTAAAAAAACAAAAGACTCAGTGCTCATTACCGTTAATTAATGGACGAAATACCTAACGTTTAGCACCAATTTTTGCTAAAACTAGTATCGACTCCGAGTACAGCTTCTGTTCTTGCCTGAAGTTCCTGTTTGTAGACCAATATTTCAACAATTGAAGGAACGGTAATGAGCAACGGTGAAAGCGCTGGAGAACTTTTTGGTGCTGTGGATTGTTTCTATAATATTCTTACAAAATAGTTCGACGGTCCAGATCCGGACCGCAGTCCGCCAGTTGATGATCCCTGCCATAGGACAAAGGACCCTGGTGTTAGTCAAGCGCCGACTGAAGGATAGTTTCTAAATGTTGAAGCTAATATGAGGAATGTAAATAAAAATTTGGGGGTCAATAGTTAATTTTGCTTTGTAGATAGGTATCTAATTAATTTATCGAGTAAAATATGAAGAAATGTTGATAATATAATTTTACGTAGTTTGATTGAAATGTGGTTATCGTTGTCTGTTTAGATAAGACCTTTCCTGGAAATTTGCATACATCGAACGTTGTTTATCGCCGGATTAAAATATCTGTCGTGACCGCCCGTCGTGGAGAAAGTGCGCTGTTAATCTTGTTATCTCTAGCGATACGTTTCAACATTGGAGTTATTAGAAAATTACAAGAAATAACGGAATCTTGTGGCAATAACGGTCTTCTTGCTGCGGTTGGGTTAGAGGGAAGAGTAGGGACGATGATATAAATCAATAGAGCCAATATAGAGCAATGAAAACAGCCTAAATAATTTTCAAGTAACAATTGATTACTACAGAATAATTTAAGCTTTAAGTGTTTATTAAAAAGACGTCTGTCTCAAAGACATGATTCAACATGGCAATTTCGCAAAAATAGTCCCGATCAAAGCGTTTGGAGGTGTCCTAAACATTATTATTGAAATTGAACGAAATGTTGAAGTGACTAGAAATACCTAAGCAGTAAAATGTTATTCTTACTTTTGTCAGCTGTCCACCACGTGAATTTCAATGCGTTTGAAACGCTGATTCAAGTCCAAAAAAGTACCGATTATAAAAAAATAAATTATATTTTTGGAATACTTATCGCTAATTCGTGTTCATTTAATCAAACGCATCCAGCTAAAAATCCGCAAAAAATAATCGCGCTCCATACAAACTTAATACTAAAAATAGATACATGGTCTCATATTTCGACGTAGTATGACTGAGCCTTCTTCAAACGGCGATAAATTGATTAATATTGTCGTTATAAGTAAAGAAACAGATTTTGAATCTGTAAGCTGTATTAATTGAAGTACTCTATCATACTCGAACAAATCACTTTGCTACTTCGCGAAACCATTGCTGAGCATTTGCTCCAGTTTATTGATATGGACCTCCGCAAAGTAACAGCTGAATATATTAATTATTTGAAGTAGTATTCCATGAAAATTGGCAAAGTTGCCTATTCTAATCTGTTGGATGCATGTTGTGTTGCAGAGTCCGCGTACGCCGTCCGAGGGCCCGGCGGCGCCGGCGGCGGCCGAGCTGCCCGTCACCGTGGCCTCCTACAACCAGCCCGGCTCGCCGCCGCTCAGCGACGACGAGAAAATGGTAACTACACAGAACACATTGGTAGACAAGTCGGCGACTTCACGCTCCATACTCTCGAGTTGATAATTTCATTAATAGTTCTCGGCACACTTCTTTAACTTAATTAAAAACAGTTGCACGCTTCCCGAATTGTGCATAGGGCTGCCACCCTGGCTTCGTTCAAAAATGAATAACAGTACAAGTACAGAACTTTGTCTTCGAACTCTTTTGCGGGTGGTACGACCTTGTGCAAGGTCGGTCTGGATCGCTACCACCATCTTGCTTGCTAACCCAGCTACTAAGCAGCAGTACTTGTGGTGTTGTATTCCGGCGATGTAAAACTTATTGACGTACCCACTTGTCTGTTAACCTTTGCGGTTAGTGGCAAAATTCGCCGTAAGTGAAGTAAAAGTAAATCGTATTGTCAAATAGAAAAAGGTAAATTAAGATACAATCGGTACAAAAAAAATTATGGATAGATTCGGTAAGATCAGGGAGTAAGATGGATGTAGCGATCCGGACGGACCTTGCACAAGGTTCTGTCACTGGCTAAGGGGTCATCTATAAATTGCGGTACGCCGTAATTGTGGCTTAGCGAAACGTGACAGCCAGTGTTAAAAAGGGGAAAAGCGTAATTTATGGACAACTGAAGCCCGCTTTACACCACAACGATTATCGCAGCAATTAATCTGCGCAAATAGATATTTACAGATTTATCGAACGCGTGTATGACAAATCGTCGCAGATTATTGTCATGCACACGTTCGATAAATCTGCGCAAACCGACCTGCGCAGATAGATCGCTCCGATAATCATCGTGGTACAGTTTTACCAAAAATATATTGTGCATCGGCAGTATTCGTGCAGAGAAGCGCAGACCGGTTTCCGACAGTAGCCGAACGTGTGTATAATCCATATTGTACTTTATTTGCAAGCGCAACTGGCAGAGTATTGCGTGCTATGCATTCTTAGCTTTGTCCCGCTTACACAATTCGTACACTGAAATCGATAGACCAATAAAAGCGCAAGAGTTTATCGCGCGTAAAATTCTACTTCATCATTGGTAGATAGAAATTTCTCGCGCTACTAAAATTGGTCTCCTGCGCAGGTACATCGTGGCACAATATATTTTTGATAATAGTGTACGTAGCGGGCTTCACGCTGAGGGCGTTAGTTGAGACGTGCGTTGCGTCGGGCCGCAGATGACGCTGTCGGTGTGCTCGGAGGCGGCGGCGGCGGCGCACAGCGCGGAGCTGGACCTGAAGTGCGGCGAGCGCGTCACCGACTCGGACTCCGAGGGGCCCGAGCCGCGCGAGTACGCGCCCACGCTGCACGACCACACGCGCCGCCCCAAGCCCATCAAGGCCAGGTGATATCAGCTGGCTTCTTTTCTTTCCCCTTTATTCATAAAAAAATTACAAACTTTTTAAGCTAACAAATGTTTTGTCCCTTTCATTTGAAGGCAAACGTCACAATGACAGACATAAAACATCTTAACTAACAAACATTTACGCAGCGTTTATGAATAAGGGGGTTAATC
Source organism: Ditula angustiorana (assembly GCA_963691745.1). Lineage (NCBI taxonomy): Eukaryota > Metazoa > Arthropoda > Insecta > Lepidoptera > Tortricidae > Ditula > Ditula angustiorana. The sequence continues at coordinate 5,471,204 of OY829490.1, read as the reverse complement.
TTTACACTAAAAAACGCGTGTTTTTACTTTATATTACCACTCTAATGTTTTATAATATCATCCCGATTTGTTGTTGTATATGTCGCACGTTTAGAATTTAAGCCACTCAATTCTGAATATGACATTTCCCAAAATTAAACCTCATGTCTTTTAGTTAAGGTGATATTTTGAGACGTGTATAATTCAGAAATGGGTTGCTTTAATTCTAAAGGTACGATTTATGTCGACGAAGCGTTCTTAGTTTAACTGTGTAATACAGTTCTCTTTTTCGAATGGATTTGCGCTGCTAGCCTTAGACAGCTTTGACAGCTTAGCTTACCATAGAGAGTTTTAAAAAACTAACGAGGAAGTTAATAACAATACAGATCTGTCACTCGCAAAAATGTCGTATGAAACGCGTATGCATTGATCATTACACACTCGGCTCCCTTATCGCGCTCGGGTACCGGTCGCGCGAATAATACCGCCTCGAGCATAACGACCAACAGCACACTCGTATCACCGTGTACTATTCCCCACTTCCAGAGCGGGATCCTCCGACAACCTCCTCGGCGGCATCACAGCGTCGAGCCCCGGGGGCTCCAAAGTGTTCCAACCGACCGGAGGCGCGTTCAAATCTACGCACGCTGACTCGGGTATGTTCTTATGACAGCACGCACTAAACACACAAAGACAGACGCACAAATTTGTCTTTGACGGAGAATATTTGTGTGTAGCGCGATAACATCATCGAGTGCAAGGGGTTTATTTTATTTGAAAACTGGTATTTTTGAACTGGTTCATGGCTATGTTTGATCGAAATTGGTTCAGCTGATTTCTTCATATTTTAGATCGCTTGTGAGATAGATGGATTGAATTATCAGAACGGTTGGTACGCGTGCTCCTTTTCTCGCTTGTTTGTCCGTGAGTCTTTTTTCCTGCTCATCCAGTAAGAAAGAGATGCACTAAGCGACAAAGAAAATGAAATAAATAATAAGGCTAGACGCGCTGTGTCGTGCTAGCCATCCTGACCATTCCTATCCAGATTTCATATATTGGACAAAGAGTTCTAAAAATGGATACGAGAGTTTTAAAAATACACGAAACAAGTGGATGACGCAAAATATTACCAATTCCTAATATTTGTGATCTACTTGTTTGTATAAACGATGAATTTATGTTGTTTTCCAGAAAACCATCGCCAATGGACCGCATATGCAAATCACAACAACCACAAAACCAGCATGGCTAATCACGTGCCGAGCTCGCCGTACCCCGCCCAATCAATGGCGGCCAGCACTCAGAGTATAACCAATAGCGTGCAAGGGATTTCCCTCTCGACGCCTAATCTGACCACTCAGGCGGCGTTAGACAATGCCATCGCGTCGCTAATGTCACCGACGGCTACTAGTGGCGTGCAAGTGATATCGAGCGGGGTGGCCCCTACACAGTCCATGTGCCAAACGCAGAGCAATCTTAGCAATGCGCTGCTGAAGAGTGTCACGCTGGTGAAACGGAGCGTCGGGGATAATGCTACTGGTGAGTTTCATAAAGTAAAAATAAAAAGGATGGTATTATTATTTTAATGTTTTGCGGGTGGTAGGATTTAGTACAAGGTCCGTCCGGTTTACTACCACACTCTTGCTCACTAATCCAGCCTCTAAGCGGCAGAGCTTGCACTGTTACGTTCCGACGTGGAGAGCAAGATAGCTGGTGAAATTACTGGCACAAGACGTGTCCCATCTTAGCCCTCTGGATTCGCAACGCATCTGCAACCTCCTTGATGTTGCAGGTGTCTATGGGTGTCACTTCAAGTGACCCACTTAATCGTTTGCCTTGCCTTATATTAAAAAGAAATGTATGTGCGTAGTAGCTGTTGTTAAGTGTGTCTCGTGCTGTCCCAGGGCCGCTGACGCTGTCAGTGGACGCGGCGGGCAACCTGCTGCTGAAGGCGAGCCAGGCCAGCGACGGGCCCGCCGCCGCCGAGCCGCAGCTACACTACGTGCAGCTGCAGAGGCTCTACCTGCCCTTCAACACTGGTAACCCGCTCTAAACAACTTCTTAATACATATGTTACCTGTGGCGCTACATATTAACCATCTTTACAAAGTATAAATCTGTCCTCATATCTTTAGCCGTTTACTCCTGCTAAACCACGCAACAGATTTTGATACGGATTTCACAGTCATTTAGATATTTTCTTAACTAAAGGGTTTATGTACAGTCAAGGAAATTGAAACACGTACCACCGTAGAACCTACTCGAAGAGACATACGCATGACATTTGTATGACATAGCCTGGCGTTTAACGCGTCGCGTTATTGCGATAGGGTTCTAAGGTGGTACGTGAATACATTTCCCCTGCTGTACATACATTGCATCCTAATTGTATCCGTGCGAAGCTGGGGCAGGTCGATAGTCAAGAACATTATTATCTTACTGCTCCCTGAAAGTCAATTTCAACCTTAATTTATTATATAACTAGCGACCTGCCCTGACTTTGCATATTTAAGTACAGTTAAGATGTAATTTACATAAAAACCTTCCATAAAAAAATCTCTAAATGACAGGAAAAATCGGATCAAAATCCGTTGCGTAGTTTAGAAGGAGTTGGCGGCCGAAGATATGAGGACAGATAAGAACAGATAGCAACTCTTGTTTTTACCCGACTACGGCAAAGCCAAAAGAGAGAGTTATGATTTGATCAGTCTATGAATGTATGTGTGATTGTACTTACGTATGTTTCAGAAGTGGAGCCGCCCAAGAGTCAACCCCAAAGCGTGCAGGGCGGCCAGTCTGTGATTGTGTCGCAGAGCAACAGCCACGGCCAGACGAAACCAACCACGTGAGTATAGTACTCGCTTTTACCATTTTACTGCTGAGCCCAATCAAAGCTGCAGAGATCACGATTTCCAACATGATTCATATCGTCGTTTTCACTGACCTATAGACTGGAGAAAAATAATATTGCCAGTCCCATATTTATGTAAAAGAATCTAAATTTTAGATCGAGGAAAAAGAAAGTGTAATCCACGAAGAGGCGCCCCACTATTTCAAAACACTACTTGGTGTAACCACTGAATAAATAATAGTACCAACGTACCGAAACTTCCCTTTTTTGACTGCGATTAAACGAATTCCAACTTAATTGACTCGCATAAAAAGTTTGTATTACTTCACACACATTCGCCAGGCGGCTCTAGTAAAAAGGAACGCGCCGCCCGCGCCCGCCTTTCCCCCGCAACTCCCAGCGACACCTTAGGGTTGCGGCGTATTCGTTTTCAATTACATTGACACAGCGAGGGAAGCGAGCGGGCGCGCGGCGAGCCGACAACCTAATGCGATTTGCCTACCTGCAGTGCAGAGTAGAACCTCCCTGATGTAACCGAGAAAAGAGTAGGGAAAACAGCAAGAGTGGGCCGCGTCTTCGTTGATTGAACTAGTCATTGAATCATATTAATCTAGTTGTGTATTTTAGTCAATGGGAAACCGCCGCTGAAGAAGCCCGTCCATTCCCCTTGGCGCCCACTCCCGCGCAGTTGGGCCGGGCGCCCTTGCAAAAGCGACTTAGCAGAGGTAACTTTACAACTTTGCCAAATAAGATCAGTCAACGTGCCATTGACCTCAGAGGTGTGGAGCTTTCAAATAAAATCGCTGAAATCATTGTAACTGTCAATTGAAGATGCACCGTTTCGTAATCGTTGCATTCCTACTATAAAGGCTGGTTTATAGCTCACTTACACTATCACGCGAATGGTGATACAAGCCAGTAGTACTAGTTGTGCGTTCGTGACGGAATAAATACAATACCAGTTTGCGTACGCGCCGCAAGCGAGGTCAATCGTGCTGTACGAGGGGCGCACGCCTCCTGCCCGCTCGGTATCGTAGCAATATTTCGCGCTACGGTAATAGGTAGCAGTGACAAATCAGACATTTGAGCAGACACGTGAAAATCATAATTCGAAGTAGATTAAAAAAAAACAACATCAGAAGGAAAACGAGCAAGTGGGTCACCTGATGGTAAGTGATCACTACTGCCCTTAGACACCCGCAACACCAAGAAGATTGCGATGCGTCGCCAACCCAAAGAGGTAAGATGGAATACCTCTTGTGCCAGTAATTGCACCGACTGTCTTGCTCTCTACACACACGGAATACAACAGTATGAGCACTGCTGCTTAGCGGCAGGATAGCGAGCAAGATGGTGGTAGCAATCTGGACGGGCCTTGGCCAAGGTCCTAGCACCCGCCACCAGTAGTAGTTTTAGTTCCGGTTACCTGAATGTTAAAGTATGGTTAAAGGTACGTCAACAGGCAGCACGGGCAGCAACGAGGCGGCGCGCTCGGACGGGCGCGGCTCGCCGCACGACGAGCCGCCGTCGCCGCGCGACCTGCCCTCGCCGAGCCTCAAGAAGAGCCTGTTCAAGAAGGGCAACGAAGACGGCCGGGACAAGTAAGGGCTAGTCTGAAAATGACTCCGCGGCGATTTTAACCGCACGGTTCGAACCGCACTAACATACGTGTGTTCCCACAGCCTCGGTGGGCATGCGAATATGAGTCTGCACACGGGATATAAATGCGGAGGCTGCGCGATTGTCCATCCGCAAGATGAAAAAGTGTCCATTGTCCTCTTGCGAACTACTGATGTCGCGGAGGAATATAACCAAATTTGGAAAACTTTCAAAATTAAATTTACATAACATAACAACCGGCGGTCAAGAGGTTAAAAACTTTCGGCAATTTGTTCATTTACAATACTAACGCGGTTATCGGTACAGGGTGCTCGAGACGGTGAACTTCGAGCAGAAGTTCAGCACGCTGCCGCAGTTCAAGCCCGAGGCGTGCAGCCCGAGCGCCGTGGTTGTACCGAGCAGCCCGCAGCTCTACCTGCGCAAGAAGCACAACAAGATCGGAATGGGTGAGCTCACATTATGCCCCATGAATCCTCAATCCTTGCAAATATTAGCAAGGGAGATGTCACAAATTAGAGTACTTAGATTTTATGAGGGGTATTTTTGTTGGAAATATTTTAATCGTACCGCCATCTTGCGCCCTATTATTCGATCCGGTCATTAACAGCAACTGCATCTTGAACGTAGTTGCCAGCATTCTGGACGGTCGCTTTTTCAAGCGCCGGACTAGCCGGCATCTTAGTTCCTGTACTGACTTATTTATTTCTTTGTACTAACAATTATTTGGTTATTTTGTTTGAAATAAAAACATTTTGCTTTATTTCTATATTGTGTTATATTTCATTCAGTCAGTTAAGAAATTAGCCCTACAAGGACGTCACAAATGTCGTTACATGCCTTTATTAACTTTTGCAGGGGATCTCAGTATCGATCTCTGGCCAATATCGTCAGATGCCGTTAATATTGAAATCTCCGCAATAAAATGTTAAAAGCAAGCTAAGCTAAGTGGCTCGTGCGCCCACAGAGGAGGACAGCTCGGCGATGACGCCGGCGCTGGAGGCGGACGGGCTGGCGGGCGGCGCCATGCCCACGCCGCACTCGTACGGCACGCCGCAGACCACCACGCGCCTGGTCGGGAACACCTTCTTCGGGCCCGACTTCAACCTGGACACCTTCAGAGGTGAGACATTTATTTACACGTCGGTGTTGGGATGATTGTCGGCATGAAAGCGTTGTGAGCAGCAATCGATATCAAATTATAATCGCGGTAGTTAGAACTAAAAGAGTTAGTTTTCACATGTGCAGGCGTATTCGCAGGTTGAATAATAGAGAATAATAAAACAAAGACACATTTTTCCTTCGTCATCTTTATAACTTTGTGTCGCTATAACTTCTAACATATCTAGATTTTCACTTACTCCTTTGGACATAAATATATTTTTAGTGGTCGTCTACAACAGTATTGCACTTTTATGCCGTTTTTTGAATGGAAAACCGTGTCGTGTGCAGTCAAAGTCAAAATATTTTATTCAGATTAGGCTTACAGGTAGCACTTATGAATGTCATAAAATTTACCACCGGTTCGGAAAAATCTCTGATGAGAATATACCGGCAAGAGACTCAACGAGGTGTAAATTTTTAAGTAAATCAAAATTACAATGTTATTTTACATCTTAAATATTTAAAAGTTTAACAATTTAACACAGGAGGTGTACAATATTTGGAGCCAGGGATCGCTAATACAAATCGGGATCATTTCCAAACATCTTTGTCCAAGATATAGTCATTGATTTTATAATACGCCCGAGAAATTAATGTCATCTTGACACGTGTGACGCAGTGTCGGAAAGCATGGAGGACATGTCCCCGCGCACGCCGTGCACGCCGGGCGGCGCGCGCGGCGAGGCGGGCCACCGCCGCGTGCTGGAGCAGCGCCGCCACCTCGTGCTCAAGCTGTTCAAGGAGCACGGCATGTTCCCCACCACGCAGGCCACCACACACTTCCAGGTACGCGCGTGTTGTGCCCGGCACTGCGTGACAGTGTCGGAGCATGGAGGACGTGTCCCCGCGCCCGCCGTGCACGCCGGGCGGCGTTTTCGGCCTTCCAGGTACGCGCGTCTGTGTCCGATACTCAATTTGTTTTCAACCGAAAAACAAAATCATTTAGGGTCGTAAAGTCGATCGGTCGGTGTTGGATTGTGGGAGGGCGCGGCCAGCCGGGGATGATCGTATAGAAATGCCGACCTCTCTTCGGTGTTTATTGGAAAAGTTTCGAGCTCAATAAATTCTTCACATTCATTGGATTAATGAGAGCGCCACCTGATAGCATGATCGAGAACTTTAAACAATACTAATTAGCTAATCGGGTGGCACCTCAGTGATCAAGCCATCTAGTATTTATAGAGATACGGAGATGACGTTGTCATGCATACTGACAGTTGGTGTAGCGACTTAGGTCGCCACCAGATTTAAGAGAAATATTTACAGCTATTAAAAAGAAACAACGTTAGAAATATTTACAATTGTAATAAAAAAATATAAAAAGTGTACAAGGTTAGGTATTTAGTTAGTAATTAAAAATAAAGAAAATAATATTTACAATAGGGTCGTAGGTTCTTAATAAGTTTTGGCTCTGAATCTAGCAGGTAACAATTCAAAGCCACTCCCCTGGCACATGCAGCACTGACGCGCCGACCGTAGGTAGAGACAATTCTGGTCGGCGGAGGTCCCAGGTGGAGAGGCAGTCAGGAGAGGGAAATAGTGGAGTCACGGAGCGAAGAGAAGGATGTAGGTAGTTTATAGGTAGAACTACAGTACTGGAACCCCTATTCGGGGTCCCGATAATATCTCAACTTTATTGAGAAGAGATTAAATTATAATTTAATAACTATAATATTATATTTTCAGACAATCTCAGGTTCAGTTCAATTAGCGGCGTCGTGAAAAGAAAACCGTCATTTGTTTTATTTTATTTTTATAAAACGCCGCGGTGGTCACCGATATTACTGGCCAGTATTAAAAAAGGTTGATAGCGTTAGGCGCTACAGTACCCCCCTTTTTAGGTTGGGATTTTACCTAGGTTAAATCCACTTAGCTCGTAGTTTATTTACATGATAGAACTACAAGAAGAAAAACCGACATAATTATGATTCAGCATAGTTAGTTAACTTTATATCTTTAACATGCCATGTACCTAAGTGTCTGCCGTCCATGTCCTCCAGGTCATACACAAGAGGTGATTTCTTGTCTACAATACGACACTTAATAAATTTTGGAGCAAGTTTCTTAGCGAACCTGCTGTCCTTATCGCTCTGGTAGTAAGTACGCTTCCAAACCACATCACCGACGTTAAATTCAACATTTTTACGCCGTAAATTGTAGTACGCACTATTTCTTGAATGGGCCTTTAATAATGCCAATTGTACTTTATCAAAAACTGTACGTAAATGACCTAAATTTTCAGCATATTCATCTCGAGGTGTGAAGATAATATCATCGCTGACATCAGTATCAGTATAATGTGATCCACAGCCGATTAGTTCTCGGCCAAACACTAGAAATGATGGAGTAAAACCTGTTACCTCATTTACCGAGCTGTTAAGCGCAAACTGTATTTTAGGTATGTTAGTATCCCAGGACCTATGATCGTTTTCAATGTAAGTAGATATAGCGGTCATCAACGTTTTGTTATATCTCTCAACACTGTTGACTTGTGGTGAATATTTTGGACTGTAGTGAACACATGGTATTTTATATTTAGTGTACAGATTTTGTAGTAAATTGCTCGTAAACTGCTTGCCGTTGTCCATTAATACGGTGCTAGGTACACCGTGTATAAGAAATACTTGCTCTTCTAGGATTCGAGCAATTATTTCTGACGTAGCACGACGTATAGGAAATACTAAGCAGTATTTAGAAAAACAACAATTTACGACAAAGATGAACGTGTTTTGATTCCTAGTCGGAGGCAAGGGTCCAACAAGATCCATACTGATCATTTGGAAGGGCCTAGAGCAATCTTTGGGCCTACCCATTACGCCCAGCGTAGGATGATTAGGGTGTTTATGACTCAAACAGGCTTCACAGTTAGAAACAAAACGCGTTACATCATGATGCATTTTAGGCCAAAAATATTTTAATCCTAAACGTTTCAAGGTTTTATAAATACCGAAATGACCTGAAGTAGGTTTAGAGTGATTTTCAGCTATGATGTCATTCCGGGCTTCTAAGGGAATGACTTCTTTCCATTCGAATTCTCTTGTTAATGGGTTAGAAGTTTTTACGAAACGATAGAGTTTATTATTCGTAACTCGATAATTGAGAAAAGAAGTCGGTGATGTTTGACAACCATTGTAAATATCTAAGTACCACGAGTCTCTGGTTGATGTCATAGGAATAGCATTAGTACTATCTGAACCATCACCGTCAATAGCAAGAACCGCTCGAGAGAGACTATCCGGTACTACATTCTCCGAACCACGTCTGTGTTTTATAACGAAATTGTAGCCCGACAGACGTACACCCCAGCGAGCTAGACGACCTGTAGGGTTGTTTAATGTTAAAAACCACTTAAGTGCGGCATGGTCGGTGTATATGGTAAATTGTTGGCCATTTTCTAAGTAGCACCGCCAATGCTCGATAGCGACGAGAACAGCCAAAGCTTCCCGCTCAGTAGCGCTATAATTGCGTTCTTGAGTGGACAGAGACTTACTCATGAACGCGATTACCTTTTCCTTACCATCTATATTTTGAGTAAGGACCGCTCCGGTTCCAGTGTTGCTAGCATCAACGTGAACTTCGAAAGGTAAGTTATAATCAGGGCACGAAAGAATAGGCGGAGAGATTAAGCATTCCTTCAGTTTTTGGAAAGCAGTGTCAGCATCACTGGACCAAGAGAAGGGTGGTGCCTTTTTACCTTGAGAGGTAAGTTTATTTAACGGCGTAGCCACTGAACTAAAATTCGGAATAAACCTACGATACCAAGAAGCTGTACCGAGAAAACGCCTGACTTCCTTGCGGTTAGTAGGAACAGGGTAGTTCACTATAGCTGCAATCTTTTCAGGGTCAGCATGGAGTCCGTTCTCGTCAACAATGTATCCGAGATATTTGAGCTGCTTCATGAAAAACTGGCTTTTATCGAATTTTATGGTAAGGTTCGCGTCTTGCAGTTTTTTTAATACCCGTTTTAGCAGAGAGATATGTTGATCGAATGTAGAAGAAACGATAATAATATCGTCCACGAACACGAAAACTCTATGTTCGAACTCTGGACCGTAGAATAAAGAGTCGACTAAACGTTGCTGTGTAGCAGGAGCGTTAGTCAAACCAAATGGCATAGATTTAAACTGGAACGTTCCACGAGAAGGTATATAAAAAGCGGTTTTACACCTGTCTTCTTCCTTAATTAAAATTTGCCAAAAACTTCGAGATAAGTCGAGACTAGACAAATATTTTGCATCTCGTAAATTATCTAAAATCTCGGAAATATAGGGTAAACTATATGCGTCTTTGACAGTTACCGCGTTCAGTTTGCGGCTGTCAAGACAGAATCTTAGTTCACCGTTTTTCTTTGGAGTCAATAGAACAGGAGACGACCATGGGCTTTCAGCCGGCTCGACTACACCTTCCTTAAGCATCTCGTCTAATTCCTTCACTAGAATTCGTTGTTTTTCAGGTGACATTCGGTAATATCGTTGGCGGACAGGTAAAGCATCACCAGTATTAATAGAGTGGGTAATCAGATGAGTTTGGCCTAATCCTCGCGTTTCATAAGATATTGCATTGAATTCAGATATAATGTTATCCGCCACCTGTCTCTGTCTGTCGGTTAAGTGTTCATAGTCTTGAACATGCTCAATTTTTTCCTGTGTTATTTGATTTATACAGTTAGGATTCGAACTTATAAATAACACAGAATCTAAATGTTTAGGAAACAATCCGAATGTTCGCCAAAAATCCATTCCGAGTATAAATGAATTTTGTATTTCAGGAACGACATAGGCAGTAATAATGTGCGACTGCTGACCAAATTCAATAGGTAAGTCAATACAACCCACAGCGTGCAACTTCTGGCCGCCCGCGGCAACGAAATTAAGGGAATCACATAGCTTCATTTTTAAACCAGCCTTTAAAAACTGTTCGTGATTACCTCCGCCTATAATCGTCACGGACGAACCTGAATCAAGCAAACCAGTTACAGTTTTACTATTTACAAGAATTGAAAGAAATGGGCGACTATTTACAGTATTTTTATCCTGGATTGACGAAACAGTATAGCACGAAAAGAATTTAGAAAGCGTAAGTAACCACTTTTTCCAATCATTTTCATCAAAATTAATAGATCCTGTTCTTTTACTGTTACGGCAATCCAGGTCCTTTAGTTTTTTGGGTGGCAATTAATACATTTAGGGTAAGTAACTCCCTTTTTACCACACTTAAAACAAATAGGATAATGTGGTTCACGGCACTGTCCTAGGGAATGTGAATCCGTTCTACACCTGGGACAATACGTGTGGTTATGCAACGCGTTTATTTCTGGCTCAGAGGATACAGCAGCGACAGGTAAAGTTTTATTTGGTTCAGGTTTAGGATTAGTAGAGTTACTGTAGCAATTTGAGTGGTGACGTTTATAGTTGTAATTAGCGTAGTTAGATTGATTGTAGTTGTAGTAGGGTTTCGCACTGGTTGATGGCTTATTGTAAGCAAAGTCAGGTGCCAACGTATGTTTAGTTATCTTTGGCGGTTCATGAAAACTACTCATACGCGATTGTATGTCTTCATAGCTCCGGCAAAGAGATTCTAACCTATCAACATCTTTGATACCCGGGCAGGCAGCAAGCGTACTCGCGTAGTGCGGCCTGATATTGTGTAACAATATCTCGATTTGGTCCGCGTCCGACATAGGTTTGTTAAGGCGTGCGAACATACCGTGCATAATCGATAAATAAACAGTTATGTTTTCAGATTCACCTTGAGTTCGTGAACGGATTTCATTCTGAAGTCGATAGTCGTAGTCACTCGGGGTAAAATCTTTTTTAAGTAAATCGACGACTTGCTCCCATGATGTAACTTTGGATTTAATTCGTCGATACCAGTGTAGAGCATCTTCAGTAAAAATCTCGAATGCGTAGGCAAGTATTTTATTCGATGCTATCCCTCTAGACTGAATAAACTCGTGTATTCTCTGAATAAATGAGTGAACGCAGGTTTTACCTGAAAATTTGATTTTACTGATTTCAGCCGCAATATTACGTTCACAAGAAACCGTTACCGTAGGAGACTCAATAACACTAGGCGTTAGGTGTTGAATACTCTCAGACACCGATGTTTCTATCTGAGGTTTCATAGCAAGAAAGTCTCTGTACTGGTCTCTAAAAGTTGAGCGACAGGATTGGTAAGCCTCCGTAGATTCAGCTGTGTCACAAGTTATACGGTTCATTCTATGGTAGATGTGGTTTAGAATTGACTCAGTTCTAGTATATAAATTCTTATCAAATTTTATCTTTAGTGAAGCGAGGTTATTTGCAGATTTAGAAAGCGTTTCTTTTACGTAACTCAGATCTTCAATAGGACCTAGATGAGATTCTAAAACATCGTCCGAAGGAAAAATGGCAGCTAATTTAGTTATCTGTGCTCTAAGATTCTGCACAGTTCCATCCGAGGAACCACCACGAACTGAAACCTCATATTCCAGCTCAGTCCTTTGGAGCGATAAAAATTTGATCGGATAGGCCATATTTACAAATTATTTAGGTGTGTGTTGTATTTACAAAATTCTACTTAACTTAACTTATTTAAACAACAAAAACACATCAAAAACAAAAAATAAAAGGTTAATTCTAAGGAACAAAACGCAACTCAATATATAAAACGTACAAAACAAAAATATGTTCCTTGAAATTAGCACACAATATTTACACAACAAAATAATAAAATGCTAGAACGAACAGCAAAGATAATAAATTATATGCAAAAATCTACAAGTTATATTCAGAGCCAAAACTACCAGTAGTGGGCGCCACTGTAGCGACTTAGGTCGCCACCAGATTTAAGAGAAATATTTACAGCTATTAAAAAGAAACAACGTTAGAAATATTTACAATTGTAATAAAAAAATATAAAAAGTGTACAAGGTTAGGTATTTAGTTAGTAATTAAAAATAAAGAAAATAATATTTACAATAGGGTCGTAGGTTCTTAATAAGTTTTGGCTCTGAATCTAGCAGGTAACAATTCAAAGCCACTCCCCTGGCACATGCAGCACTGACGCGCCGACCGTAGGTAGAGACAATTCTGGTCGGCGGAGGTCCCAGGTGGAGAGGCAGTCAGGAGAGGGAAATAGTGGAGTCACGGAGCGAAGAGAAGGATGTAGGTAGTTTATAGGTAGAACTACAGTACTGGAACCCCTATTCGGGGTCCCGATAATATCTCAACTTTATTGAGAAGAGATTAAATTATAATTTAATAACTATAATATTATATTTTCAGACAATCTCAGGTTCAGTTCAATTAGCGGCGTCGTGAAAAGAAAACCGTCATTTGTTTTATTTTATTTTTATAAAACGCCGCGGTGGTCACCGATATTACTGGCCAGTATTAAAAAAGGTTGATAGCGTTAGGCGCTACATTGGAAAGCAACTAGAGTCGATAACACACACAACTACACAGTCCATACAGAACAAAACAATCATTTTGAAATTAGGACGAAACTCTCCAATACACGCGTGACATGCCGCAGCGTGCGTGGCCTCATTTCTGATACCTATACTGGTAGCATTTGTTTCGAACCAGTCAGATTACCCTCCATTAACGATTCGTTGTAATATTGCGCAGGCGACCCACATGGACATATTCCCGAACAAGATGTCGCTGCAGCTGAAGATCCGCGAGGTGCGGCAGAAGCTCATGGCACAGAACAGCCTCACGCCGCACTCCGATCTCAACACGCCTACCAGTCAGTATCTACATTGACTATTATTTTAATTTAGTTACAGATAACAAGCGGTCTTGCATCTTACACTAAAATATAAAAATAGCTTTTTCTTAATGTATCTACTCTCGGTATTATACAAAGTACACATCCGTTGGGCGTCCTACGAGTAGATTTGCCTTTCCTTTAATAAGGTAAGTTATGAGTAGGTGCAATTTAATGGTCCGAATCTCTTCCATTTATTTTCATCTACATCTGTTATATTTAAGTTGTGTCTGGAACAGACTTTGCAACAATTCAGCCTTTTATACATGGCTTGTGACTTTTTCAAAAATATTTGACCTTTTCTATAAGATTTAAAGAATGTAATACTTTTAGACCCACACGCTGGTCTTATTTGTTTTTATAGCATTTCTTATGACTTTTTAACTATGGCTGGTGGTATCAATGAAGGAATTTTAGTTCTTAACTGCCTAACAGTAGCTTATCCCGGGTTACACCAGTTGTAAGATATTTCTGTAGTTAGATACAAATGTATTGTTTGACGTTACAATATTATTTCTCTGTCTTTAATTAGTAACGATTAACATTACATATATTGCTTCAAATCGGTTTCCAAATGGACCATTACGTTTAGTAAAGTTGTGAAAGATAAAAATTATTACGTTGAGTCCATAGTTCTTCTTTTGAATATCGACATACGCTATTCCGCACTTTCCTGTTTGTCTACGATAACAGCTCACAAATTCAGAATCACAGGCACGATTTTTCTTGTAATTTGACAAACTTGAGTTGAGAATCAGTGTTTTGTCAGCAGACGTGAACTCCCCGATGTCCGCGGCGCTGCAGCCGACGTCCACGGCCAGTTAGCGATGCGGGTTCACCATCTCCATTGTGGTGCAGGAGTGAGCCAACAGCGCGGGTGCCGACGCGCCACGCGGCACATTTACACCCTGCGTAGCGTTGGCAAGCTGACTGACCGACAATACCGACATGCCACTTACTTTAATCACTTAACAAGTTGTGCGATGGTTGATAAGTGCACGGCTCTGAGAATTTGGCTTACGAATGGTGTGAAGTTAGTAGCGGGGCTGAACGGCCACGGGATTGGGTCATCCGATATCGTTGTTTCATTATTCGTTGAAATAGGTGCAGGTTGGTTATATACATTCGAGTGTGGAGTGTTCTTTCGGCTATTGTCGCGGTTGTTCAGTTTGCCAATTCTTACAGAAATTGTATTAACATATTTTGAATATGTTATGTTAAGAGGTGATAAGTGCAGGACGCTGATAGGGTGTGCGCAATGGAGATATTTGAGGACTTTACGGTTGTAGCATATGGCTTTTTCGAACTTTCTACTGTTTGTCAGCTAGCAATTTACCCTAGATTGCATTTAATGGACTCTATAATTACGGACTAACTTCATTCTTCATTATAAGAAATAAACCATAATAAAACTACAAAAAAAATATTCAAAAAATATTTGGTTATCTGTGTGAGATATATTGGCGAGTAAACGCGTAATGGATCGATCATACCTGCAGGGCTTGCATATTACTATTCGATTTGTCGCAATGTGCGTTTCTTTCTAACTAACCCAAGACGAAAGAAACGCACTTAGCGAAGAATGCAGTTGTGCTGGCGTGGCTGTAACCGAGAGGGTGTGTTGCTTCGCTTATTTACAAATGAGCGAGACGTCACTCTCTATCGCGCTCTGCGTCGAAACGTCTGATCGAGCCATAAATCTGGGACATGTCCGATTGTCATTTATCATTTCATCTACCCATACTTATCTATCGGTGAGCTCTCGTCAATTACTACAACTTTGGCTGAGTTTAGCAGAACTCGGAAACGAGCAAAGACAATTATTTAACTCTTGTGTCGACGCCTTTACCCCGAAGGTTAGCAAGGACTATATTGATGCTCGATTACTTCTCTAAAGCAAAATATAAACATATAGTCCACATTCTGTCATAACTCGTTTATTATTACCAAAAACATAGTGGAACGAATAGTTAATGTGATCACTCGGCACTGAAAGTTGCAGTCAATTAAGTAGGCCGAACAACTTACGCAAGTATAAGCCTCGAGTATAAGCGATATTCGCTTGGAAATGTATACCATGGTAAACATAGTTCATAGGAACTGTTTTGGTATTTTTAAAGTAATACAATCCGTAACACAGAATCAAATAGAGCTCCAATTCTAATTTTTTTCATTTCTGTCAAACTAAATCTACTAAAAGAGCCGCGCGCGATATTGTTTCGGTACCGCTATTATCTACGCCATGCGTCACACTCGACGTCGAGGCATTGCTTTATCTCGCTCACCCGTGCTGGTGCGTTAGAACAAGACATGACGCTGCGATAGGAGGGTGGCAGGCGCTACCGCTAGTGGCTACTGCCGCGTGCTCTCACGATCTCACTCTATTCCTTCCACTATGGCAAAGTTGAAGTAGTCGACGGAAGCTAACCAACTGCACATTATTTACACCAATCTAGCTAGCACGTGAGCGCAGTGTGGGGCGATCTCAATACATATTTATCTGTATATAAGTCGTGTTTGTTTATTGGTTACGTTGTGTTTGTGTTTTCTATTTTAAATATTAGTAGTATCCGAGAGAGGCGAGCGTTTAGCGTTCTGCGTGCTATGAAATGTACAATGTTGATATCTTCTGTGCTAGGGATGTTACGGATATGAATAGGCTGGGCCATACCGGATTCATATACAGCACAGCTCCAGCTCACTTCGTAGAGCTGCGTTACGTGCACGCAACGCAAGCGATGTGTCATCTCAACATATAATTCCATACATTACAACCATCGTGTGGTCGCGCGTGTCTTGGAGCCGTGCTGCATACGCATCCGGTGTGGCCAGGCCTTTATTCACAACCCCAGTTGCGGGTACGGATGTCAATTTTTTTAAAAGTTATTTAATAATCTGCTTTTAAATTAGTCCACATCACACTGTCTATGGTGACATTGTAGATGCACTAATCAAATAGATTTTCCGTTCCAAAACACTCAAACAATGACGGAAATGACTGCCTGAAATCAAGATTCCTGTTGGTCACTGAAACACGGCCACTGCGTGCACTTGCAAATCGCTGGCTCCGTCCACAGTTTTTTGTCGCGACTCGCAAAACTCCGCGTCTACTTTGTAAAGTTCATGCATGCATGTACTGAAATTAATGCGGCAAGACTACGATTGTGGATGCGGATAAAAATATCTACGACATCCCTGGCCTGTGCATGCAAGTGTCCGCCTGCTTTCTATTCTAAACGATAGAAAAACTGCTCTTGAATGCCGACCGCCGACCGCTCGGCTGCCTGCGGCTCTCAGGTTCCTGAGCACGTGTTCTGCTGAGCACTATTTGGTTGTCATGGCTGCAGCTGCTTTTACTTAATGTTAACGATCTCTTGCCAAATTTTCAGAAGATAAGGCCACAATAAGCAGGCAATGTTCATAGGCAATAGAATGAATACCCCATGATACATGCTTTTATGCCAAAACGTTCTGAATCTACGAGTTTACATCAATAAAAAAATATCTGCAATAAATGTCATTGTTCAACGCTAGGAACGTTTTGCCAGTAATTCGATCTTAATATCGAACATTATGTACCTAGTTAAAGAGACGGAAATGGCATTCATCTATTTTAGTGTTGCATTTAATATAATCATATACATGTAAACACCCATTGAGATAATGTAGTTGTGTTGGTGTGGATACGAAGTAGGGTCAGTTAAAAATATGTCTTGAAACGATGACTGTTTGTGTGTAATATGGGATACGTTTTTTTGCTGACCGCACAGACGTACAGACGTGTGATAGGCGAATGTGAATCTTAACGAAACTGGTGCGTACCAATTCAATATTATTTAGGTACACTTTAATTTTATGGTTTTATATTTATGTTGTGATCTTGGTCTTCCATGTGTTTGAAAATTTTCATTTATTTAGATGAATATCTATTTAATTATTTCTTTATGTACAGTGACTTACTTTAAGGTATGTGTGGAGTGATTTCGGATTATTTTTAGATGCCATGTTCGATTGTTCAGCATGCGTGACGAGGAGTAAGCACGTGGAGTGTTTGTAATCTATATAACATAATACTAGCGCTAAAGTTAATGTTATACGTTTTCTACCAGTAAGGCGGAGGCGCAGTTGTTCTGTCATTTTCCAAACAACCGAAATTGTTTACAAAAACAGCTCAAATGATAACGACACTAGATAAATCAATATTTATATTATAATCTCATTGTAAATATTAGATTTATGTTTAACTAGTGGTAAGTGTTCCCGGCTCTCAAAGTAATTAAGTTTTTATTTAGAAAATGCTAATAATATAGACAAAAAAGAATATAAGATTTATACTTGAGAATTTTCGGCCAATACAAATGTTATGTATATCAAAATTGTATTTTTTAAATGATCTCTTCGGCGTTATAGTGTTAGGTAATTGCTTTAGGAGTCCGGAAGTGAAATGAATTTATTAAAGGTATAAACGTAAGAAATATTTTCGCACTGTTAAATCTATCTTAATAGTCGCGTAGTCAATTGATCTTAAATAATAATTGTTGTCATAATCATACCATACACGGGTGCCGAAGTTGTACCGTCGTTACCAGTTAGACATAACAAACACTACATGTACTTTTATACACACAATATGCCTGTCGCCAACCTCTCAGCGTAACTCAAGTCTGTTGAAGTGGACCCCACTGGCAGTGATGTAACTGGGTAAGCCATTATAATAATTTGGTGAACTAAAACCATCAATCCGAAAGTAGCTTTGTCCAAATAGTTCAGTGGGGTGATTTATGACTTTCGAGCACTCGAGACTCCGTGCGCTCTCCCCTAACTGTCGGCTAAAACATACGCTCGCGTAGTTGGTTGGCGCGCGGCTGGCTAGTTTAGAGCGCTCGTAAGTCAAAAATCAACTGGCAGAACATAAATATGAATATTTCGAGAATTCTACCAAGTAGTTTTTATTACGTATTGCGTGGTTAGTATCTCGAAATATTAATATAGCATCAATTTTCATTGGATTACACAATAAATATTCGATAACCACACAATAATGATAAATTTAATAGTTGTTAGGCCATAATTTGCAATTACGATACTAGAGCCGACTTACCCAAACAGTTAGAGACACTATAGTGACAGTTATTGCATGAATCCGACGCGATATAGCATCTAAAACAACTTTAACTTTTTGGTGCAAGTCAGCCCAATAAAATAAGCATTTTAATGAACTAATTTTAATACGCTGGAGTAAACGCGAGTACAGTTGAATAGCATCATATGCAAAGGAGAAGACAAGTGCTCAAAATCACGTGAACAAAACCTGCCAAGTGTGTCCAGACATTTTTAAAAGACTTGGGTATAGGTAAAAAATATTTAGAGACAATCCATCTGTAGTGCAAAGTTCGTATAGGAGAAAATGTACATGTAATGGTAATGTGTTCGTGTGGACTATATGAACAATTTACTAGATCACACGCCTATTTCTCTAAGTTTTTTACCTATACCTTCAATGTACTTCATCAGAGTAACTAGTGTTCCAATCGGCAACTCCATTTAGCCCAATACTTCCGAGACTGTC
This sequence comes from Ditula angustiorana, assembly GCA_963691745.1. Taxonomy (NCBI): domain Eukaryota; kingdom Metazoa; phylum Arthropoda; class Insecta; order Lepidoptera; family Tortricidae; genus Ditula; species Ditula angustiorana. Next base: position 5,452,272 of record OY829490.1, on the reverse strand, counting down.
TTAATCAGCTGAATAGTCAACTCATTAAAGAGATTAAGAACATACTCCAGTGCCTGAATTATATATTTATACTTTAAAATAGCTCAACGGCAATGCGTTGATTTTATTATATCTATACTAGATTGTGTTGCAATATCTTACTAAGTATGTAACATAAAATTATTAGTTTTGTTTAATGATATAGCTTGTGATGTTTGTACTAAATGCTTCAATCTGTTTTATTACTGTCCAAGAGTTTAAGTTTGCCTCGTCTTAAGACATGACAGTTCCACAGTTATGTTGAGTTTGGAGTGGATGTCTTTGTGTGTATGTTAACAAATTAAATAAGAAACATACCCTAAAGTACTCTGCATATTATTACTAGTGCCTTATTGACTTTCAAAACTTGTATAAGCTTTTCAAAGTCAAAGTTACACCAAGAACATTAGATTCATTTCATTTTTATCATCTAGGTTTTGTCAGTCAATAAACAACAGATAATAAGCAGATTTTTTATTAGACTGAATTATATATGTTGCATAAAACGATTTTAACGTTATGTTTTAGGAAATATTAGCAATTACTTCAAAATAACATTTTAAATGGAAGCATTTCATATTCGTTATTTATTTCTTTTACATAAGGCATTAGTCTAATTGTTTAGTCAAAATGTAACTGTAAATATCTTGTTTAGAAGTTTTATTTAGATTTAAGTGTTCAATTTAATGTCGATTAGATTGAATTAGAGAAACAAATCATTAATAGCTAATATTTGAAGCAGTAATCATTTGTGTGGGAGTTTTTCGAATCCAACTTATGGACCAATAACGACATCTTTAACTTAGACTCTATATCTATGAAGCAAGACAAACTTATAGTACAGGTAACTGAAACTACCATAGAGATGTGGACAGTTTGTTCAAGCATATTGGATCATTGTACGAACTTATGTTAAAACATAAAAACCACGAAAACAATTTTGTATTTTATTTTACTCCATTTCTACATACCCAATGATAAGTCAAAAGCCTGGTCTACTATTCTGGAGCTTATAAAGGTTTATTGTAAGAAATAGGAACTTTAAAATCTCAATTATTAAGCCATAAGTGAAGCAAACAAGAATTGGTTTTGGGAATAAATAAATTGAACACCCTAAATCATTAAAATTAAGTAAAAGAAAAATTAATCTATTTATTTTCTAATAAAATGTTTACAGTACTAGGTGTATCCTAAATTAAATTTTTATTCAACAACAGCATTTATCAAGAGATTTGGGTGTTCCTCTTCTAAGATAGAGAGGGCAGCTTGTAATTCAATATCATCTTGAGGATCAGTCAAATGCAGGGTTTTAAGAGATTGCATTCTTGCTAAGGCATAAATACAACCTATGGACAACTTGCATCCTCGGATGTCTAAGTACTCCAAGTTGTTTCCATTCTGGCCTGCCAGCCTATCGAGACACCAAACATCAACATATTTATTATTTCTTAAAGACAACCATTTAAGAAAGTTGAGGCCTGACAGGTTTTGTATACCCTCATACCGAATACCATTGCGTATGAAGTTTGTACAGTCAATGGCTTCTACTTGGTAGCCCTCTTCATACTGACTAGGCAGATTTAGGGTTGTTGGGTCACCTGAAATCCAATCTTGTGATCCTTTCATTCTGTAAATAAGTAATGGGGTATATTAGTTTAGTAAAGGGCATTGCTGGATTCTATTTCCACAACTAACTGCATTGACAGAAGCAGTCCAGGCTATCTAGCTTTTTATAATAAGGATTTTATATGGTATATAAAATTTTATTGCAGTTTTAGGAACTACGCTATGTCATGTATCCCCTTGGAAAATTTTGTCTGTATGCATGCAAAATCTTGCCAAAGTTTCATCACAAGCAGATAAACAGTTAGGATTGCATATGGATCAATTATACGAAAGAACAAGGAAGCAATTGTTTTTCTATATATAGATTCGTAAATTAGATAATAGTATTTTATGCAACTGTTGCATAATGAGGGGTCTTAAAACACGAGTGTGGTTTTATGAAACGAGCGTCAGCGAGTTTCATAATAGGATCACACGAGTGTTTTAAGACCTAATTATGTACAGTTGCATACATTACTTTATCTACACACATATCATAAGTACTCTATGATGGGTTCAGAAGCCAAAGGGCAATGACCTGCATTGCTACTAACTACTAGTGCTACGTACCTGTTAAATATCTATAGACTGTACACATTAAAATAATTTAATAAAAAATGAATTTGAACAAATATAGAAACAAAATTAGAAAAATTCTCATAATAATATTGGTTGTTATAATGCTGGTCATTACCTACGGCTTCTGAACGCATTATAGAGCATTTATGATATATGTGTAGATAAAAAAGTATTTTAATTGTAGTTTAGATCTCATGCAGTTAAAAGTATTTTTTACCGGACGGAACATCCCCTGTAACTGAAGAAGTGTAATGCTGCTAGGTTGGATCCGAGGGTAGCTACTCTCTGCGGTAAATACTCCTGGTTTTTTATTTCCTGCAGTTCCTTCATGCTGCTCCACCATGCTTTAACCTCTGCCATGGTCAAATGTGGAATTTTTGAGAATGCATTTAGTATGTTTGGATTGGGATTTTTCTCAACGAAAATAGATAATTTACTCGTCCATTCTCCTTCTCGTTGTATCCAAGGTTTCCTCCAGTCCGGGTAAAGCTTGCCGTGAACTGTACGAGGTTGAGGACCTTCCTCATTTCGCTGGTAAATAGACTTCTCTTCGCAGTACTGTCGAGAGGTCATATATAATGACCGATACACTCGATATGGTTTTATATTTAGCGCCATTTTGTCAAAACAATATTTATATAATTAGGTAGTAGTTTAGGTCATATCGTATTAATTACTAATAAAATACTAGCGATACTACAATAGTTTTTCTCGATTTCACTCAATCGAAAATTTTCTGTCTGACCAAACTGTCACTGTCATTAGTGTCACTATTATAACTCCTTTTTTTGGACAAGCAAAGGTACTAAGACCATAGAATCACATCTTGCGTGAGATCATTGAGATGGACGGACTGTTTCATTCAATTATTCACTACACACATAGTGATAGTGATTGTACTATCACTACATAGTATAAAGTAAAGTTGCTATCCGTTCCTGTCGGTTCTAAATCCTTACTGTGTATGTCCAGCCACCTTCTCCTTTTGAACCACGCAACGGATTTTGATAGAGTTTTCACTGACAATTAGAGCCTTTTTTACGGATGGTTATTAATTATTATGTGCATTACATCCCGATTAAACCCGTGCGAAACCGGTGCGTGTCGCTAGTGAAAAATGTAAGAGATCGCTATTATCGGGGAAGCGAATGGGACCCTTGTCATGACGATGTAGGGTGGCTTGAGGCCTTATGGGGTGTAACAACTTCTGATCATCATGATGGGTTCGTGGCTTCCCGATTATAAATATAAATCAGTACCTGGATTCATTTTCTGATGTGTTGCTTGGTCTGATGAGTTCTGCTTCGCTTTAGGTAAGTAGTTAGTTGTCTCCACAGAGATGGTTGTCTCAGCTGGCAATCACATTCCACCGCCTGCACAAATTACGGCCCAATGAGTAACCCTGATCACCCATCAGGCTGAGGAGAGCCACGGTGATCCCGGGGTGCTCCTCGGTGCCATCTTGCTTGTTCAACTGAAAGCATAACTTGGATCAGAACGGAACGACGCAATCACAGTGTCACGATGTTACGACACACAGAAGAAGGCAGAACTACAGGCTCACTCTCAGGTGCGGGGGGTAAGCCGGACGTCTCCGGGAACGCCCCGCGATAACGGTACTTGGTCAAGTGCGCACGCCAAGATTCTCAACTCAACCCGGATCCAACCGCCCCCAGCGGAACGGCCAGATATGTGCCCGGGTTGCCGGTGGAGCTGTAGGTAAACTGCAGAGATAGACGCCAGTCAGAATGGATCCCGCACATGTGTGCGGGCCTGCATCCCACCTGGCGCCCCAACGGCGTGATTGTTGTAGACAAGAGCGTAATGTAAACAGGTAAGACACCGAAAAGACCGTAGGCACCACGACACTCCGCGATGCTGTGAGATGTTCAGAAATACTCAATGATGCTCAGTGATATGTAGAAATACGCTACTAGTGATATATGGTAGTACTCAGCTAAGGGCAATCTGAGATAATCAGTGACGCGTGGCCCTAAGGCAATCAGAGATACTCAGCTTTCGTGGAAGGAGATCCTGTAGAGGCTGCTCGGTAACTCCAGGATCCAGGAACACAACTACTTTCATCACGTCGTACAAGTTTTCACATGTCACCATTTTGGCGCTCAGTAGAAGCCATAGAGAAAGAACGAGAACTTTTATGTTCAGTGTTGCCACACCAAACCAGTTAAAACTCCCACTCACCTAGAGATTCGCGCCTGGCGCGACACTCCCAAGGGGCGAAGCTTCGGAACGAAGAAGTAGTACAGTCAGGTCACGTGTCCATTCCTTGATTTTCTCCATCGCTCTGGTAGCTGCAGCTCGTCTCGACCTCTGGTTAATATCAGTGTTATTTGTTTCAGTTATGTCAGGTAGCGAATGTAGCGATTCATCTTCGTTTTCTGTCAATGAAGGTTCTCTGTCTTCATCTTGGTTACTAACATGATCGTCAATTGTCTCCATAGGAACGACGTCTTCAAGCGGTAGCATACAATTCGGTGTTAGATCAGATAGATAAATTTCTTCTGCTTTATCTGTAGTGTCTGTGTCATCGTCAGGCGCTCCTAGCGGATAAGTTTTATCTTTACCGTTGATGTTCATGATGGGATCTGAAACTTCCTCTACTTCAAGCGGGTAGAGATGCGCGATAGAACGCGTATACTCACTTTTCCCCACTTGAACTTTTGCTGCTCTACATAGTCCGTCAGCACTTGGGATCAATGACGTAATCTTTCCTACTTTCCAATCGTTTCTGTTTTTAGAATCGCCCTTGATCTGTACGATTTGCCCTGGACTAGGTGTCAGCTTTGAAGTTATTCGGGGTTCGCGAGGTAAGTGTCCGTATCGCTCACGAAGACTTAATAGATAACGGTTCGAAAACATATCTTTAAATTCCTTAAGAACGATAAGTGCTCGTTTCCATCCCTTTATCAGTTCTGTCTTCGTCGTGGATGTGCTTTGAGGTTCAACGTCATTGTCAGGCTCTTCCACTGTGATTACTTTTCCTATAGACAAGAAGTCTGAAGGCTTTAAAATATAGTCAGGTTCGGAATCCACGCTCGTGAGAGGTCGTGAATTAATCACCGCCTCAATCTCTTTGATGACCGTCGAGAGCTGGTTGTCTTTCAGCATGTTTTCCTAGCGTTTTCTTCATACAATTCTTGACTATGCCGATTAACCTTTGGTAGAATCCGTCTGCCCATTGCGAAAGCGGATTTATAACTCTCCATCGTATCTTGTTGTCTATGCAGTATTGGCTTGAAACTATTTCTGCTATCAGCTTGAAATGTTGAGCGTTGTCTGACGTAACTAGTGATGGTAATCCACGCGCAGAGATCAGTCTTCTTAGTGCGAGTAAACCTTCTTCAGCTGTAAGGTCATGCACAACTTCGAGGTGCACAGCTCTGACCACTAAACAGGTAAAAGGACAAATCCACCTTTTTCTGTTACCATCGCCGTTATTTATCAGAAGTGGTCCCATATAATCAACACCTGTGTAAGTGAATGGTGCCGGTTACGGTATCCGAAGGACCCTGCCCGGACGACGGTTGAGGATTCTCAAATATGGAATGGCTCGGCCATTTTTCTTTTCCTTGCTGTAGGAAGTCAGGACCGTTAAGCCAAAGTTTCTTATTCCTTTCCCATAGATCAGGACGTGTCGCTACATCGGCAGGATTACCTTCAGTGTTTACATATCTCAGTTCCAGATTCTTATTTTCTTTTTCCAGGGTTCACAATTTCTATGATTATATTGTTTAATTGTTCGGCTAATCTAATAATCAACAATTGTTATTCGTTAACTTAATCTTCAATCTTAAATTTCTCTGGACAAAGAGCTCGATTGTGCCTTCCCGAAGTACGGCAATAAGTACACTCTCTTTTATCCTTACAAAATCGAACTACGTGGTTTTCTGCCAGACAATTATAGCAACGGTTCTTTAATCTGGCTTTTCTCTCTTTAATGGTCTTAAATTCCTGACACTGGTCGGGGAAGTGATCATTGTCACAGAATATACAAGATAGCTTCCTTCTTTTCTTCTCTACATCTTCCTTTGTTTCTCTTTTTGGTTCCCTTTTCTTATCTCTCAGTGGTTCATGTTTCCGTTTCCTCGTAGAATCATGTTGTCTTCTAGAATATGACTGTTCTATTCTCTGTGAACGCTCTCCGTTCTTAGATGAGTTTTCAGTGTCTCTTCTTTTCATATTTTCTGTCTTCACGTCAAACTGTTTCTTAAAATTATCATCATACCTTCCTGCAGGTTTATTCTTTATTTGTTTTCTATCATTGTGGTGTCTCACATGTAGAGTCTCTACTGTATGGGTTTCCTTTTCGGTAGGGCTCTTTCCTTGACGTATTCTATTGGCCTCTTCTCTTGCAGATATTATCAGTTCCAGTTGCTTCCTCATCTCTTCAACTGTGTCTGCTTTCAGTTTCATCTTCATTTCGTAGACAATATCTCCTGGGAATTTCTCCGTGATAAGATACCTTAAATGGTTGTGGTTGGTATTCTCACCAAGTGATTGTAGAACTCTGAGATGTCTTTCTATCTCGTTCAATGTAGTGCGACAATCACCCATAGAAGTATCAGCTGCCTTGACCTTGCTGAGCGCACTGTAATGCGCATCTATAATCTGTGATTGTTTACCGTACCGATTTGTCAATATTTGAATGGCTATTGAATAGTTTTTATTAGTAGTCTCTAATCCATCTATTATCTGGCGAGGTTCTCCCTTCAACGTTGATTTAAGATAGAGTAGCTTATCAACGTCAGGTATCGGCCTGTCGTGGATATTAGACTTGTATATGTCCCAGAATTCACACCAAGTCAATACATCCCCGTTGAATTCCGGTAAGGTAAGTGTCGGTAACTTAGCTGAAAAAGCACGGCTTTGTTCACTTCCGTTCCCTTTTGTATTCTTATCCAATTTACTCGACAATCTACATTTAAGTTCGGCTAAAATCTCATCTCCATTTAATTGAGCATTGCTCATGTCTGAGATCTCGTCAGGTGATGGATTAATCGAAATTCTAAAATATTCATTGAGCTCGCTTGAGAACCGCTTGATCATGTTCTCTAACTTAGATGCACATATCTGTGCTTTTTGCACCGCTTCTCTATCATCGCTACCTTCTTTACAATAAGCTTCAGCTTCGACTCTGTGCTCATTTATTCTCCCTACTATTTGATGAAGTCTTAATTTAATTATATTTTCCAAAGAGGTCTCTTCATCATCTGGCTCCATTCTGTTCTATTGTAATCTGGAATTAATATTGTTCACCTATAGATTACCTACACATAGTATTAATGAAAAGTAAGATCTACTATGAACAACTATTTCTGTTTGTTCGTTTGTTTGTTCTTAAGAGATTAAGAAAATATATAAAATACATAAAACAATCTCAACATGTATGGTGTATACGTCGTGGGCGAGTGAAAGTGAGTAATAAACAAATATATGCCAACAAGTTTATATTAATTCTGGTCGACTGTACTTTTTACACTATCGCTGCAGACTGTACATTACTAAGGTCATAGTGCTCAACAAGATAATAATCAAAATAAATCCAAGCCGAACAAGTCCAAATTGTATGCATGAGGAGTACCTATATTTACCTTCCATTTCCATCATCAGATCAGTTTCATGAAACTCTATTTATGCATTGTTATCAATGTCACACAGATATGATACACTACAGCTGTCCATACATGTTTAAAAATACTTTACTTATTATCTATCAGAAGAGAGACCGATAAAACAAACTACATAAACACTTGAAAACAATGTCTCATATTTATTACAACTGACCTCATAGTACCATGAAGAAACTGTAATCATATACCTTTTATTATTTAGGATTAAGTTTATGTAATATATATTTATTATTTTTCCAAACTTCATCAGACTGAAATATTTGAAGTACTCTCCCGGACTATGTTCAGTTAAGTAACTCATAGAACTAACCTGTGTGTAATTCTTTCACTCAAGTCATAGAATTTAATTATTAAATTCACATTTGAAACATAATAATAGTGCATTTAAGTACTATCTAGTCATCATAGTACAAATTAATTATTTATTTAAGTTTTGATTTTACTCTCAACATTACTATTATATCAAAACAGTAATTATATTCTCATGTTAAACTTGCTATGCCATCTGTTGAACTATTTATTGATAACTGATATAATTAACTGATGTTATTAGTCTTATAACACTATTACTCACATGACTTTCCTATGTAGTCAGCGGTCAGCTTACTTAGGCAAATATCCTAAGTTTGTTTGGCAAATTCTACCAAACCTTCCAACTGGTAGATAGGTACCTAATGGTGTAAAAACAATAGTAAACAAATTGGTAACCATCCAATTGGATTGTATACACATACAGGTAAGTAAGTACATGTATGTGCACATAGATTTAAATGCAATTTTCTCAATAGACTTTTAGGGAAGATGGTTGGAGGTAAGGAAACACCGTTGTTTGTAGTATGAAGATTGGAATGAATTTTTATTTACAAATTATTTACATAAATAACAATTTTGAATCGCACAACTAGTGCTAGTACCACCTAGTATACATATTAAACCACGCCTACTTTCGCGGTAAGCGTGTGAGAGAGATGGCTTGAGAAAGAGACGGCGATAGGTGGCGTGATGTGCGCACGCATTGCGCAAGCGCGGTCTTCTCGCGCACCTATAAAACCGACGCGCGCCTGTATTCGTTCCTTTTCTGCTCCGGTCGTCGCGGCGTGAACATCGTAGCTCCACTCGTCCACTGCATGAAGGAAGACTGAGATAGATGACTCTTCTGTTGCTGTTTCTCGTACTTTTCAGTACGGCTATCGCGTCAATGTATCTCTGTTTCTTTATGTGCACTTTTCAGTGCGCATAAGCGAAACGGACGTCAATCAGCTACAGGGTTCCCCCTCAAGCGAAGCGTACCGGCAGGTGAATGATGCGTCCTCGGCGGGTAGTCTTCGTGCTGGTCGGGTTTTTGCTGGCTGATTGTACATCTTGTTGTTTCGGGATATCTTGTTGTTTCAGGTTGTCTTGTTGTTTCAGGTTGTTTGGTTTCGCTGTTGCAGTCGGTTTATTGCAGGAACTCGATGTTGATGGTGTTTGTTGTTCTTCGGCGATTGTGTATGCGGGTTTCAATCGGTCGATTGAGATGTTAGTTTGCCGATTAGGTAGTTGTATTGTGAACACTTTTTCGTCTCGCTTCAGCACGCGGAAAGGTCCATCGTAGGGTGCTTGTAGCGGCTTTTTTACGGCGTCGACTCTTATGAACACGTGTTCACATGTTTTCAGGTCACGGTGTACAAATATGGGTTTCGTGTTGCTGTGCGGCTGGTTTTGCATCGGTGTTAAGCTTCGTATTGTTTCTCGCAGCTGATCTACGTAGGCGGAGTCTAGGATGACGTCATCGTGCGGCGTTGATAAAAAGTCACCGGGTAGTCGTATATTGCAGCCGTAGGTAAGTTGGGCTGCGCATACGCCGGTGTCGCTTCTCATCGCGGCGCGTACTCCAAGTAGCACGGTAGGTATTTCGTCGATCCAGCTTCTTGCGGTTTGTAGTCTCGCTTTCAGTGCGTTTTTCAGCGTCCTGTGCCAGCGTTCCAGAACTCCATTGCACTCCGGATGATACGGGGTTGTGCGGTTTTTTTCTATGCCGAGTAAGCGTGCAAGTGACGCGAATATTCGGCTTTCGAATTGCCGTCCTTGATCTGTTGTTAGTGTTGCAGGACAGCCGAAACGGGAGATCCAGGTTTCGTATACGGCTTTGGCGACATTTTCAGCTGTTATCTCGCATAGTGGGTAAGCTTCTGGCCATTTCGTTGCTCGGTCGATCATCGTGACGAGGTATCGATGTCCGCTGGCCGCGGTAGGTAGCGGACCAACAATATCGACGTGTAGGTGTTCGAATCGATCGGTGGGCGGGAAAGCTGACGCTGGGCTCGCTGTGTGTCGCTGTATTTTTGCGCGTTGGCACTGAACACATACTTTAGCCCATGTACCGATGTCTGTGTTCATAGAGGGCCAAAAGTAACGTTGTGATATCAGTTTTCGCGTTACTTTTATTCCAGGGTGGCTGACATTGTGTATGGAGTTGAATGCGATGCGACGATATTCTTCAGGTAGGTACGGACGTAGGTATGGAGTTGTAGTTTCGCAGTAAATCTTGATGTCGGATCCGGGTAACGTTACTTGTTTCATGGATAAGTTACTTTGCTGTGCGAGTGTTTGAATGTTGTTGCTATCTCGCTCTTGGGCTTCTGCAAGTTTTTTGTAGTCGATCGGCGTTGGACAGCTGATTGCGTCGACGCGAGAGAGTGCGTCCGCGACAGCGTTTTGAGTCCCACTGATGTGACGTATATCAGTGGTGAATTCACTGATGTGTAACAGCTGGCGGGTGCGTCGTGGTGTTTCGCTATCAGTTTTCGTCTTCGTAAACGCGTAGGTCAACGGCTTGTGATCGGTGAATATTATGATTTCTCTTCCCTCGAACATCTTGCGAAAATGTTTTATCGACATGTAAATCGCAAGTAGTTCACGGTCGTAGGTACTGTAGCGTGTCTGGGCTTCGGTGAACTTCTTTGAAAAATAGCCGAGTGGTTGCCACGAGTTGTTGATGAATTCGGCTTGATTGAGTGCGGCTCCGGCTGTTTTATCGCTTGCATCGCTGAATATCGCTAGCGTCGCATGGTGCGATGGATGAGCGAGTAGAGCGGCGTTTTGAATGCTCACTTTACACGCGTCGAATGCTTGCGTTGCTTCAGCGGTCCAGTCGATTTTCGTCTTGTCTCGTTTTTTCACGTTGTGTAAGTAGGTATTTAGCGGCGCTTGAATGGTTGCGGCGTCTTTGATGTTTTCCCGGTAAAAGTTGAGCATACCGAGAAAACGTCGTAATTCTTCTACTGTTTGAGGTTTTGGAAAATCGATGATAGCTTGTATTTTTTCTTGTGGTGGCTGTATTCCTTCCTTCGAGACTTGATAGCCGAGAAATTTGACTGTGGGCTGGCCGAAAACACACTTGGACGGATTTATTGTGATTCCGTATTCTTCGAGTCGTTGTAGTACGGTGCGTAGGTGTTTTCGGTGCTCTTCTTCGTCGGTTGAAGCAACAAGTAGGTCGTCGACGAAAGGAAATACGAAGTCGAGTTCACGGAGTACTTCGTGTATGAATCGTTGGAAAGTCTGTCCGGCATTCTTGAGACCTGGACACATGCGCGGGAACTCGAAGAGGCCAAATGGAGTGATGATGGCGGTTTTTTCCACATCTTGTGCGCTGACTGGGAGTTGCTGGTACGCGCGGTTTAGGTCGAGTGTGGAAAATACTTGTTTACCGGCGAGTTGGTAGGTAAAATCTCGTATGCGTGGGATGGGGTACCGATCAGGCTTGGTTATGGCGTTGAGCCTTCGGTAATCTCCACACACACGTAATTCTCCGTTTTTCTTCGGCACGATGTGTAGAGGTGATGCCCAAGGACTTTTGCTTGGTCTGCATAATCCTTGTTCGATCATGTTGGAGAATTCTTTCTTCACAAGCTCGTAACGATGCGGTGCGATAGGTCGTGGCCTGCAGTGCAGAGGTGGGCCAGTGGTTTCTATGAAGTGTTCCACGGTGTGTTTCGGGCTGAGCTTCATAGATGTAAGTCGCGTAGTTCCAGGATAATCGACGAGGATGTTGTGATACGACTGCTGCACGTCTATGCTACGAACGGTAGGTATGTTCGAAACACAAACTTGCGCGTTTGTCGTGAGCTTCGTCTTGCCGTCGATTAGTCGTCGGTTTTTGATGTCGACGATGAGATGGTGAAACTTCAGGAAATCTGCTCCCAGGATTGGTTTCGATACGGCTGCGATGATGAACTTCCATTTGAATGAACGTCGTAGGCTGAGATCAAGTTCGAGCGTTTTCTCACCGTAGGTAGGTATAACGGTGTTGTTGGCGGCGTACAGTTGAAACGGCAGTGGTTGCGCTTGAGTGCCTTTCTTTTTAGGTAGGACGGAGATATTGGCTCCTGTGTCGACCAAAAAAGTAAGCTTCGTTTTTCTGTCGGTCACGAATAGGCGGTGTGATGCTTCGTTAACGCCGGTTTCCGCCGCAGCCAGCGTTGCAGTTAGTTTTCCGGCGCGTTCACCGGTTTGAAACTGCATGGTGGTGTGCATTTCTTCGCGTCCATGCCGAAACGGTGATGGTAGTAGCAGTACGGCATAGGCGAGTTCTTGCGGCTGCGGCTTTGTGACGCGTTGCGGGAACGTGATTGAAAACGGCGGCGAGAGCGACTATTGTGCTGCGTTTCCTGCGGTCTTGATCGTAGTTCAGCGACTTCTAGTGACAGTTTCCTTATCTCGTTGATGAGAATCTGTGTGTCGACAACGGACTGTGGGTTGTAGACGGGTTGCGGTGGTGGTTGTGGCGCTGGTGCTGGTACGACAGGTGTTGCGATGGGCGTCGAAATGGCGGCAATTTGGGGTGATGAATCGGAGACTTCCATCATCTTGTCCGCGAGCAGGGCTAGGTCGTCAAGCGTGGTTTTGATCTTGAAAGCTTCGCTCTTCGCTTCCGGAGTTCTCCGTACCTGGCATTTCCAGGACTGTTCTTCGGTGGTCACCACTTTAGGGAAGATGGTTGGAGGTAAGGAAACACCGTTGTTTGTAGTATGAAGATTGGAATGAATTTTTATTTACAAATTATTTACATAAATAACAATTTTGAATCGCACAACTAGTGCTAGTACCACCTAGTATACATATTAAACCACGCCTACTTTCGCGGTAAGCGTGTGAGAGAGATGGCTTGAGAAAGAGACGGCGATAGGTGGCGTGATGTGCGCACGCATTGCGCAAGCGCGGTCTTCTCGCGCACCTATAAAACCGACGCGCGCCTGTATTCGTTCCTTTTCTGCTCCGGTCGTCGCGGCGTGAACATCGTAGCTCCACTCGTCCACTGCATGAAGGAAGACTGAGATAGATGACTCTTCTGTTGCTGTTTCTCGTACTTTTCAGTACGGCTATCGCGTCAATGTATCTCTGTTTCTTTATGTGCACTTTTCAGTGCGCATAAGCGAAACGGACGTCAATCAGCTACAGACTTTAATGAGTTATTTTTAACCTTTTGACCGACAGCAAGATTTTATATTAGCTAGGTTTGACTAGTAAAACAGCTGGCTCATTTGAAAATGAGTCATTGCACATTGTTTATCCCTTATTTAATATTTTTAATTATGTTACACAGTTATAACGCAACTTTATGTCAGTAGGAGAAAAAAGAATGTTGTCATAGATTGTATACATTTTATCACTGACGTAGTAACGCAACTCGGTCGCCTTACGCCCGGTCCTAGTTATGAATAGTTAGTTATCAGCGGAAAGTCCGCCACTGAGTGTTTCTTATATTTATCTTAAAGAGGTTTTATTTCAATCTTTGTGCTTTACGCAATTAGGTAACATTAAACGGTAGTATATAATCATTGAAACAAAAGAATTAAACATCGTTTCAACGAACCGGTACGCAAGTTTTTACTTACGATATAATAAAGAGTTTGACATATGAAACACGTAAATAGTATTCGGTTATGTTTCATGGTATATCATATCGATAAACCAAATTATTGTACTCGTAATCATAAAACGTCTTTTAGACAGTAAAATGAACTAGAAAACCACGACCAGATATCGCATAGAACTCGTGGAACTCAAAATGAAATAGCATGAAATGATAGAAGCAACGATGTGAACCCGTGAATTTATAATGTCACGAAATCAGTTCGCCGCTCAAACCAATCGTTTGCAAATACACGTAAATCTTTAATATTACAAATTACTTTAGGGTTTCGATATTTGAAAACTTTTTCCATGTCGGCATGGAAACTCAACATCGTACAAACACTTGCAATAAAATACGAGAATGAACATGTCTACTTACGATTATCCGTGAAAATCACTTGCTAACACACTTTTGCTTTAATCAGAAACAATTGAACACTTTTGGTAATTGCCATTTGGAAAATAAACAAGAGGCCACAGCGACGCCAGCGCCGGCCATTTTGTTATGCCCAACTCACGCACACACGCACGTCGCATATACCACGAAATGTAATTTTACGATTTGCAAAACATTTCTTCAGAAATTCCACTAGTTTACATAGTGTAATGGTTATATAATATTCAGTTACTATTTTACATGTAAAAATATCAATGCCAAAACTTCAACAAACTTTAAAAGAAACAAAAAGTTCGAGTTAGAACTTCAACTGTTATAACTCCTGATTAATTGATCGACGCGTAATTTATGCTTAAGTTATTGTCTAAACGCACAAATAACTTAAATAATAGTATTCCATTTTTCCTTTTATTAAATAAGCGAAGTATTATACAAATATAAAGAAATAAGTTCGTCACGTTTATAGCCAAACGATACACATAACGCCATCTATCCTCTTCTCATGTTACTATATCCCGCTTAGTCAAAATTCTCAACTTTCTTCCAGTTAAACAACTTACCCTGCATCTTTATAAAATATCAGGGTTTATAAAAACATATGAGTAGTATTTAGGATATTATAATTACAGTACCATATTGCAATACAAATGTAAATTTTTGAATGTGTAGATGGAATGTAGTAGATATGTAATTTATCTATATGAAAATTATCCTTAGAATTTATTGACTTCATTGATGACCAAAGGTACAACATAATAATAAAACCTAAGTTATTATGCTAAAGTGTAACCTTATGAAAGGATTGAAAGTTATTTTAGGGTAGGAACATTAATGTTTTATAAGTGAATGTAGATGCACCAGCCGAGACAACATAACAAACTCCATTTGATATACAAATTCTTCCACTGATGATGATGACTTCCAATTCCTGTAGGACCCTCCGGCGGGGCCATAGATGTCAGCAACACAACATCAGCTTTCTTTGGCAGGTTTTCTCCGCCTGCCACAGGTTTTTTCTATTTTTCCAGCACGCTTCACCATATCGGGGCAGCGAATGGGACCCTTGTCATGACGATGTAGGGTGGCTTGAGGCCTTATGGGGTGTAACAACTTCTGATCATCATGATGGGTTCGTGGCTTCCCGATTATAAATATAAATCAGTACCTGGATTCATTTTCTGATGTGTTGCTTGGTCTGATGAGTTCTGCTTCGCTTTAGGTAAGTAGTTAGTTGTCTCCACAGAGATGGTTGTCTCAGCTGGCAATCACATTCCACCGCCTGCACAAATTACGGCCCAATGAGTAACCCTGATCACCCATCAGGCTGAGGAGAGCCACGGTGATCCCGGGGTGCTCCTCGGTGCCATCTTGCTTGTTCAACTGAAAGCATAACTTGGATCAGAACGGAACGACGCAATCACAGTGTCACGATGTTACGACACACAGAAGAAGGCAGAACTACAGGCTCACTCTCAGGTGCGGGGGGTAAGCCGGACGTCTCCGGGAACGCCCCGCGATAACGGTACTTGGTCAAGTGCGCACGCCAAGATTCTCAACTCAACCCGGATCCAACCGCCCCCAGCGGAACGGCCAGATATGTGCCCGGGTTGCCGGTGGAGCTGTAGGTAAACTGCAGAGATAGACGCCAGTCAGAATGGATCCCGCACATGTGTGCGGGCCTGCATCCCACCTGGCGCCCCAACGGCGTGATTGTTGTAGACAAGAGCGTAATGTAAACAGGTAAGACACCGAAAAGACCGTAGGCACCACGACACTCCGCGATGCTGTGAGATGTTCAGAAATACTCAATGATGCTCAGTGATATGTAGAAATACGCTACTAGTGATATATGGTAGTACTCAGCTAAGGGCAATCTGAGATAATCAGTGACGCGTGGCCCTAAGGCAATCAGAGATACTCAGCTTTCGTGGAAGGAGATCCTGTAGAGGCTGCTCGGTAACTCCAGGATCCAGGAACACAACTACTTTCATCACGTCGTACAAGTTTTCACATGTCACCATTTTGGCGCTCAGTAGAAGCCATAGAGAAAGAACGAGAACTTTTATGTTCAGTGTTGCCACACCAAACCAGTTAAAACTCCCACTCACCTAGAGATTCGCGCCTGGCGCGACAGCTATGCAGTGTCTAGGTAGAGCTACAATCTATAAATCTATACAGTCAACCGACGAAACCATACAGGGAATCGTGCGGGGTGTGAACGGCGAAACGGGGGTAGCGTGATCCCAAATTATTCGTACTTACCGTTCACTAGGTACTGTCATCCGGGACACTGCACTGCTTTCAGAGGTAATGCGTGTTAATTTATATTTGTGGTCAATAAAAATGGCGCATACAACATCTGCTGTGAAAGATTGCGAGTAATCTCGCATAAATAAACAACTACAATTTCACCAATACATTGTTTTAAGTATAATGTAGCTACCTAGAGTGGATGTAAAAACACGTGCACGAACGAACACGACAGTTTTTTCATCTACCTACTACTTAACCGATGACAATACAACATGATAAGATAAATTCAACTTGATGACAAGGGTCTGATGATGAAGCCAGGAGGTAGACAGTAGAACTCTTCAACCGTTACTAGTACCTAACCTCCTCAAGTTTATGGTAATTTAATTTTTCTTGACGAGTCCCATAATAATACTTGGGGACGAGGGTCTAATGATGGAGTCTAATTCCAATGTTGTTTCCAGCAAAAGAGGTGAAGTTCGACAGAATTTATGTCAAACCCCACTTCTTTTACGAGAAACAGTATTGGACACAGACTCGGACTGTTTCATCATTTGGGCTTAATCAAATTTAATAACACACACATATCGCCCACACAACATAATAAATAAGCCCAAAAAACATAACCTTCCTCTCTGGGGTAGTCGGGTAAAAATTGAGAAGGGAGCCGCAGCTAGTGTCTGGCGGTGTCGGCTTTTCGACAAACACCAAAGGCGCCGGCCCTCTGTATTTAATGTCTGGATATTTGGATGTTCGAATAATTTGATGTTTGTTCCTCAATCACGCTTTAACGGCCTGACTAATTTAGACGAAATTTGGTAGACAGATAGGTCAATGTCCTGGAATAAAACTTAGGATACTTTTTAACGTATGTTGTTGTGGTGTATGTTGTGTTTTGCAGGTGGTAGGACCTTGTGCAAGGTCCGTTCCGATCTCTACCACCATCTTGCTCGCTAATTCTGCCACTAAGCAGCAGTGCTTGCATTGTTGTGTTTCGGCATGGAGAGCACGACAGCCGGTGCAATTACTGGTATAAGAGGTGTTCCATCTTAGCCCTCTGGGTTGGCAACAAATCTGCAATATCCTTGGTGTTGCGGATGTCTATAGGCGGTGGTAATCACTTACCATTAGGTGACCCACTTGCTTGTTTCCCTTCCTATTTCATAAAAAAAATCCTGTCAAAATCCCGTAAAATGTACAAAAAATCCCAGCGGGCGAAGTCGCGGATAAAAGCTCGTTTATTATAATTATTAAGTAGGTACCGATTTTTTTGCTCGTACCATTTATATTATTATCGAATGCGTAAGAGTGAGATGTTTTGGCTTGGCTTCCGTATTACTAGACCATGCCGAATAAATGCTCTGGCCATTGCTCTGACAATTCGAGATTTGTCCTATTTCGTGTCATTAGAGTCATCAGTTTATTGTCAATCTATAGAAGGCGAGGCTGTTGATGGCTACGGTACCTGAAGTCGGTAGAGATGAGTGCACCTATGAGTTACACAATGAGCTACTGAGTGCGTTTCGTTAAGCTAGTAAGCTTGACTAGCCCAGTAGGAGAGAGACGCACTGAGTTATGTAGCGAGCTAACGCGTATTGGTATTGAGAAGGTTCGTTCTGGGTACACTGCCCAGTCACGAAGTCTTACCTCTCCACAGTTTTTTATACGTATCCGTAACCTATTTGAAGTGGACGCCGGGTTAGTGAGTGAACAGATTCAGGACCCCGAATTTTGGTTAATGAGAGATACATCTTACAATCGGTATAGGTACAGTAGGGGAAATATATTCACGTACCACCTTAGAACCCTATCGCAATGACGCGACGCGTTAAACGCCAGGCTACGTCATACAAATGTCATGCGTATGTCTCTTCGACTCACAGAGCTAAACCTCCTTGCTTCGACTAGGTTCTACGGTGGTACGTGTTTCAATTTCCTTGACTGTACATAAAAATACAGATTTTAAAAGGATTTGTAAGTTGTTATCATGTGATATGAATTTCACATAAACCGAAACCCCTCACTGTATCAGGAGGTGGTGGCTTGTTCTACATATAATAAGAGTACATGAATTTAACTGTGATAGCTCTCTCTAGGTGTTTTTCAGCTGCTATTCTTTATTTAAAATAGCACCGCTTTTTACTGAAACAGTAATAGCGAGAACTTGCAAATAGTTGTTCTCTAGTCTATTCATTCACTGTGTTCTTTATTTGGCGAATTTAATTATTCCACTGGCAACACAAAGCTTTATAATTTCTAACATTTTGTTTCGAGGAGTTTCACAATAGTTCCTTTATTGTGTCTTTTAATAAATTGTCTACTCAGGCAGGCACGGCTTCAGTTAAGAGAATCTGAAAGATATGCATTGTCTTTTTAGAAATTATATCTAACTATAGTATTACCAGCACAGTAATCCTACTAATATTATAAACGCGAAAGTTTGTGAGTATGGATGGATGTTTGTTACTCTTTCACGTTAAAACTACTGAATAGACATGAATGAAATTTGGCACACACATAGTTTATAACCTGGATTAACACATAGAATACTTTTATTCCGTAAAAATGCATAGTTCCCACGGAATAGCGATAAGTGAGCTATTTTATTCTTTATTTTTAACAAATTTATTTACACAGCATTACAGTCAGTAAACTAATACACTGCGAAACTAAATGAGTAAAGTTAAACAAAACAACATCAACTAGGAACATTGGACTCTCTGTTATCCATTATCTCACAAAACATCAAGCATTCATAACACACAGCCGAGCCGCCCATCGCCCCGCTAGCACCACACCAGCTGACACCAGCGGGGCAATTCTCGAGTCAGTAGAGATGAAGTCACACTCGACATAAGCCAAAAAGAGCTGTCAAATCCCTTCAAAATCTGTCATATTTTGACACATCTTGAATGTCAGATGAATCTCGATGAGCGCCAGAATTGGGAGCCTGAAGCGTAGCTTACGCCGCCGTGACGTCATGAACAGCAAAGCAACTAATTCTCATTATTTTTTCCAGGAAATATTGCAGATTGCAGGTTGGGTGCACGTTTGCTTGATTCAATTAAACAAGTCTATGCAGACGAAGTCGCGGGCAAAAAGTAGTATTATTTAAATAGTGATAATAGTCCACAGTTTCGAGTTCATCCAAAAAACTTCATTTATAATGTTATTTTATATTAACAAGGAACTAAAACTTAAAAGGATTTGAGATTCAGATAGCTTGCATAATTGAAATAGTTTAGCGCCAATAAAATTGCTCCCAGGTGTGTTTTAAATGTTACCGTCAAAGTTAGCATATGAGCTTACGAATCTTTCATTTGGTCTCACCTAAAATTTAAATCTCGGAGCACTCTTGTGATTAAGTTCTAACCCAATCGCCGGGTGCGCAGGACGAGGCGCTACCGGACAGTTTTCCGTTAATCTGCACACCTGCTAAGAATGAGGCGGGTGTCGCAGTGTGGCCATGTCTGATTTGAATAATACGAAAGAGCTAAGAAATAGCTAAAACGGTACTTTAGTGCACTCTCTAAGTGTGCATTTATTGCGTGCGTTTTTTTGAATAGGAGAGTAAGGACCATTCGGATGAGGGTTAGCACATCGCCACCCACGGGTACCATACCCTCAAAAAAGTTGGCGACGTTCAGGAGCTGCGGCCCTAACATTGAACGGCCAAGCTTAGGTTATGAAATAGAAAACGAAAAATTTATTTTGCAAGTAGGCCACATAGGCTTTTTTACATGTCTGAATCTACTAGCGCTCCGGAAAATGGAAGAATCTGCTGAGAAGAAGTATATCGTTTTTTTTCTTCTCTTTTCAAAAATGTATTTATTATCTCTATGTGCGTCCCTTTCTAATGACACCAGTTAGTCAGAGGCGCAGAGACGGACAAATTAAACCTGGGCCGTAATGTAAGGACCGCTAGTCTAGTGAATCTATTAAACAAGTACTTATTTCATTTCATTTATTCCATTGTATTGTCATTTACATGCATATAAGGTGTTACAGTACATATTTTGCACTGTGGGCGCCCTTTGCCCCAACTAGGGGCAACAGGACATCAAGTCAAGTAAGTCAAGGTGTTACAGTCAATATCAGAGGTCCATCCATGACATCCTCAACGCCAGTATTGCACATTTTACAATTTGTTAACATTTTGTCGGTAGCGCGACCGTTGGCACAACCGTGGCATCCCAAGTGCAATAGGGCCCTTAACGAAACGTCAGTCTTGACTTGAGTAAACCTGCTTAGGCCCTAGCACTCTGGCTTTTGTCGCGGACGTAAAGCAATATATCCCTAATAATCCCTTTCTAACCAGCTAGTGAGTGCGAAAGGGACTGATGTTTAAGTCCGAGAGAAACGTTACTGTGCTACTATAGCGAGTCGGACTCTCGCACTGAGGGTTCTGTACAAATTTAATAAGCACCGAAATTGGCTCTTTTGAAAAAACTTGAAGAATTTCAAATGAACTATACATTATTAGTAAAAAAACCTTATGGAAGCCTGCAAAAATTTGCAAAGCAATTTATATACGCAGTGGGCCAGCGTGAGAGGCCTATGTCCAGCAGTGATAGATTTTGCGTTAGTCTGTATTGTTGTATAACATAATCAACTTATTAAATACTTAATTTTGTTCTTAATTGTACAGATAAACCTAAAGCTGGCAACTCCACAGACTTTCTCCACTTGAGAAGCACGTTTAAGACGGAATGACTAATTTGATTTGTGTGGCCACACTGTGGTGGGAGCAATAAGCTAAATGCCTTAATGCAATTTCATACACTTTAACTAGTTTATCGTAGTGGGACCGAAAGGTGCCGGCCGTCTGTCTGTCACGAGAACTTAGTGCCTTTATTCCACTTGAAAAATAAAAAAGTTTTAAAGACAGGCTTTGGCTTGTAGAATTTCCAGTTGGAGTTTATCCACTTTGTAGTCTACCTATTACTCGCGGCTTCGCTCACGTTTGTCAAACAATATGCCAATGGGAATTATCCGTATGACTGGGATAAAATGTTGCCTATTTCCTTCTTCGACTCTTTAACTATCCCTGTGCTTAAAATTACGTCATTCTGACTCTCCGTTACAGCGTGATGGAAGGAAAAACAAACAAACAAAGTCATAAAACATTTTTTATGTGTAGATTTGTAAATATTGTCACATTTTTGGTACCGTATGGAACTTCTAAAATGCGAATATTAATCTTTGATATTTCAAAAAAATTAAAACATACAAACCTACTTATATGGCACGACGGCATAATAACAGCACATACAAAAATATCATAACTATAGGTTAAAGTTTAGAGGGTAGAAAACATTACCGCCGTTTGTATGGAGATCGCTTTTTGGGACTTGGTTCAGAATCCTCTTAAGATAGTGAAACATTATTTTATTTATAAACATTGGTCCATGCTCGAAACTGGGATTAGAGCTTATATACCTTTTACAGAGTTACCTGCTTAAGTTTAAGATTACTACTGCCCTAAACCCATATCGTGGTTAAATATTTATAATTCACATCTTTGCCAGTCCATTAAGTTTGGCGGTTTGTAAGCCAAGTTTCGCGAGCAAACAGCGGATCGCAAATGTTTGCTTTTGTTCTAAGTAACGGAGTTATTTCTTGCTTCATACTATCAAATTTAATCAAATTAATGTTGAAATTTTAAGCATCTTATGTAACCTCGATAACTGGAAACAAGCGGAATTAATAATAATATAAATAAATCGTATATCAGACAAAGTTTATATAATATATAAAAAAACAATTTAAATGAGTAAAACAAATCTAATCAAAATTAAATCAATATAAGTTCTAAACTTTCGCGATTTTCACACATTCTTATTACGTTTATCGGGACAGGACCAAGTGCGGGTAGTTTGTAAAACTCGCGCGGCTAAACAGCGGTGACACCCTCCACTTCAGTCTGTTCGTGACCACGGCCGCTGCAAAGCGGCCGAAACGTCGAGGTAAATAAATAAACAGGTTTTTATCGCGTTTAAGTCCCGATAAACGTAATAAGTAATATAAGTTCTTTAATTATGTATATGATGAAAATTTGCGCCGCCAATGAATTTGAGTACGGTGTGAATATGAGTAGGTATAATAGAGCATTATATTGGCACGTGCATTACAACGATTTAAATACAGTGATCAACTATAAGAAACTTTAAGTACTAAAATAGTCCCTCCAGTTTTATGAACAAAAAAGTCGTGAACAACATAAACAAACCAATTTTATCTAACTACGCAAAAAGGCAAGTAGAACTCAAAAGTTTAAACGGCATTCAGCAGCGATCAGGAGTGGCGGCACGTTTCTCTTTCACATCGAATCAGCGTCAACAAATATTCAAAAATTTACAGTCGAATTGCTAGAATTTGAATGGGCGGCCTATTAGGCAGTACTCGTTTTTACTGGCTGTTTTTTATCCGGCCCTGATTTTCTGTTGACCATAGAGACACAATATGGTATTCTATTTTTTTTTATTTCCATAATTCGCTTAAAGAAGAAACGCGTGGTTTCTGGTTTTTTTCTACGGTCACTATTTCTAAAAAACCGCGAGTAGTAAAATGCAAGCGGGCAAGCGCCGCGAAAACGCTTTATCGTGCTGCGTACAACATCAGTGACGTCACCAACTCAATAATGTATGGAACCAACTAAACACTAATTGTGTTTATCATCAGCTTTTACTTACTAGGTAATATCATAAAAAAAATCTACATTTTTGTCTGACGTCTTGTCATCACCATCAAATATACAGAACTGTTTTTGTTCATATATCAACAGAACGATCAAAAAACAAAAGGAGAGAAACAAATATATTTCTGTATCTAGGATCTGGACCATGTTTGTGTATAGCAGTCGTTAAACAACAATAAACGATACGAGGTGGAAGGGCAACAAGAGCACATATCCTTGCAGCGACGACCACAAGTCTGCGCCAACGCAGATTCATCACGCCCCCAACCCCACTACATTCTTACAGGCGATTCGTCCTCAAACGGCTCGACAGCCCAAATCGCGTTTACATAATACCAAACATACTTTTATGTTTCCGGACCGTTTGCGAGACGCATGGACATGATTAAGTCGCATTATTGTGTCTTTAGGAGCATATTTCAGGGGGACGGCGACGGCTGGCGCCGCGCCAGGCCGGTGATGTATCCCCCAGTTACTTCCGACCTATTAATCATAATTCAATGACGAAGGCCAATGAATTGGACCATTTTTACCATTAACCATTTATACGTGGGGAAATTATCCGGCCCTATTAGGCCTCGTCGTTTGACTTGGAGTTATAGAAATATTTTGAGGTCTGACTCTGACGTGCTAACTTAGGTATTCTGTATTCAACTTTGAATATTCCAGCTGTTCCTTACGGTTTTTGTTGTTTTCGTTATGTATTTATGGAGTGAAGGATAGATATTGGAAGGCCTCTAGGATAGTGCAACGTGCATTCCTGTTTATGTTATACGTAAATCAACTAGGTATCATTCAATTGAACGTTTCAACTTAGAGAGAGCTTCGTTTAGTTTAATCCGGAGCAGGCAGGAGTTACGTGGCTGACTCCTATTTGGTAGTTTCCGGATTTTGCCGAAGTTTGCCCACTTCGTTGACAATTTCTATATTCCTCGGGATCTAGAATATTCTCGAATCAGATTAAAAGTGTAAAACGTAAAGGTGCTCGCGCAACTAGCGCTTCTGTGTCCATTCGCCTCAAAATTACATTGAAATATGAACTTTAACAATTGTACCGTTAAGTATTATACAATAAAAATATACCAAAAATATTGTTTATACAAGTAAACTAAAGATTGTGATGAGCTTGAATGTCCCTTACCAATAGACTAATATAATAGACTAAAGGCACGAATGTTACGATGGCGTGTGCTAAAGCTGATACCTCCAATTCAAAATTCAAAGTCCAATTCAAAATCAATCATGACCGAGACTAACTAATTGGTCTACATTAGTTTCGAGAACTGTTAGTACTGTATTTATATACTGTTTGATTTGTCGATCCCATAACTTTAAAATGCTGTGAATAGAGCTCACCCAACTGGTTTATGAGAGAGCCCGCTCCGTGTTGTTCCAGCCTTACAAATCATTTTCATAGACGTATTTTATGAACTAAATTCCTCCACTCGCAGTTTAACAAAGCGGATGCAAGGAATGGAATTTGTATTTTCAAAGAAAGAAATTGAATAGAGTTTAGTGACCGTTGAAACTAATATGCAACACTAAATCGAATACATTGGTATAAATAATACACACGAGTTTTTAACATCCATACTTGAAGTGGATTATTTATAACTTGTTGGCAATCACTAAAGTGGAATGACAGAAAATAACATTAGAAAACAGTCTAAAAACTTAAAACGTAAGTCACACAATGTGAAACTAAGTCAATAATCTATGAAGTCCTCAATTTTTTTCATCTGGTCTGTTTATTCACAGGTCATCAATTATCATAGATGTTAATTATAAGTACATACTTATGTATTGCAACACAGCAAGAGTTGAGCCTCGAGACGTCTTTCGATTTAAGTTGTAGTCAACAAACTGGAACAAATTACCTCGCCAGTCCAGTTGCCTCTTGTTCCAGTTTGTTGACATGGCCCTCCGCAAAGTAGGTAACGTCTTGAAGCTATTAATTATATAAGTTGTAGTGCTAAGTTAAGGATGCAGTTCAGTCGTTAGGACACCTCCGATGGGTTTAAATACTTTCCATCCCAAACCCCGCGCTCGCTCTGGGAACTTTAAACCGGGCCATTTGAAAACAATTTGTGTCAGAGATTTCCCCACAGGCTCACTTCATTTCATGGAAACGGCTCATACGGCGTGAAAATTGAATTCAAATATAAACTAGCTACTCAAGTACATGCGTTCAGAAAATGGATCAGAAATATAAAACGAAACTGTTAATGATAAAACTTAAAATTTATGAAAATTATTTAAATTCATATTTGATGCATACTTATGCGACACTAATGATCAGAGGTCCATACTAACACGCCTTGTCACGTTTCTACATTAACTTTGACCAGTCTGTCCTCAAACAGAACATAGCGGGAAAATACCTACACTGAGAAATATAACATATAAGGTGACAATCGGCGAACACACGACACAACATTTACTTATTAATGGTGCTGATCAATGAAAAAAAAACAGTGCACTGAGTATTACGTACAGGTTTTACTTAATGAACAGCATAGGTAACCAATTATGTTGGTACAGCTTAATGTGACCATACATCAAAAGTGTTCCGGAGTTATCCATCTAGATAACGCTACTGATTTTGTTTTCACTGTATTTTAGAGAATCGGGCGGGTGGCTAGTTGATTATAATTATCGATTTATCGACTTATTGTAAACATGTCTAAAATGAATATTGCATTTTATCAATAAATATACTATACTACAGTCAGCAGTAGAAGTAGCTGCTGTGTCTTTTTGACTTCTTCGAGTGTATATATATCTCTGTTGGCTATAGGTACTGTAATATTCTTGGATACCTATTAGACAATTGCCAAAAATTAAAGATTAGATCTCGTTTACAATTAAGCAGTCGACGAGCGAACTTTTTCAATAAAATGAATAAACGCTCTCGTTTACAAGTTTATTGGCAACTGTCGAATGTTTATGGCTATAATTAAGTTGGAATAATGGCGACCGACTCTGAACTCCTGACTTTATTCAGAACATGGCTGTTTCAAATTACGAGAACTGTTTGTCAATTCTGGCTATTGCGATTGCAACGTTCGCAACTTCGCACACATGTTTTAATGCTGCATAATGCGATCGAATGAAGTGATAAATATGTATTAAAGTCGCACCTTCTCTCAACATTGGCACAGATATATTAAGTTGCATATAACGTATAATTAATTTTATTATGTTTTTATCTTTAATTCTGACATATGCAGCCCAATGATCACCCAAATTTAGGTATAAGAAAAGGACACATCTTTTAACTTCTCTTTACAAAGTATAATATAAAGTCGGTATCCTGTTCTGTGCGTCCCTATATTTTCGGCCGCGTACTCCTTCTAAACCACGCAACGGCCTTTGATACGGTTTTCACTGTCATTTTACGGAAGGTTTTCGGGCGGCTCGCTGGTATAAAGATAAATTAAACTTAGGGTCAATCAATTGGTCAGTAATAGTTTTGTTAGGGTGGTTTTATGCTTATTATTATTTAAACAATTATTAAAGACACTTTGCACAGGTGCTGTGGTGAGGTGTATAAAAGGGCTTGTGAACAAGCAATATTTTACGGTAATGAATACCCGCAATACATAAATGTATGTAGGTCTAGCTCATATTTCTCATACATTACAGTAAAATGTTGCTTGTTTTTTTATAAGCTCACGCCTATTTCTTTTTGGAGTAGGCAGAGATCTCAGAACGCTATTTGCCCCCGTGCTGATAAACCTGCCCCTTCCTCCACACACATTCCTCTTTTCATACATGATCGGCGGTTCCGGGTACTCCTAAGGTCGGTCTTTACGACATCAGCATCACCAATTTGGTCGAGGAGTGAATGCCGAGGTCGTCCGCGACCGATTCGCCCATTCATACAACCTTTATAATTGGCTTACATTATCGCCATTCGTTCAAGATGCCCAATCCAAACCACTTGCTTGCTTCTAACTATGACGCAGCCAATCGGCGATTTAAATAACTTACTCACACTATTTTCACAGCTAGATTCTATTTAAGATGGATACAATACCTTTAGAAAAAATTGAAACTAACGATGCGAGTTGTGATCGGAACACTGGTCTCTATTCAAAGCGGAAATATCTGAAAGCAAGTCGGCAATCGCTGAAAAATGGCATTCCACATCCATCTATCAAGAAATCGGCGAGAACTTTCTAGATTATTATAGTATAGCTTCTCAAAGCCGGGGAGTCCGGACTTCCGTACTGGTCTCTTTGTGATGCACCCGGTTAATGCGTCCTGGCAAACGGACCACCCGGACATTCCGGATGCGTGAGCAATTATGCCCGGGTGCATAGAACGCTTCGCATGGAAACATAAGGTGCCTTTTGTGATCAGAGAGATGGTCATTTCAGTTCGTTTTAATTTCATATTCCGGGCTTGTCTGCGATGGTTGAGTGAATTATGATAATTCGCTTTGTTTGCACGAGTCAGAGGAGCGACACATCTACCTGGCAATAAATTCAAACTCCTGGATCTAAATAATATTTTCGTTCTGTATTATTGCGATAATTTGCGTCAAAGATTAGTGTTCTCCAACGTAGATTCAGAAAATAATGAAAAGTTGTTGCCGTCTCAGGTTTGAGATCTAGGTTGTTGTTTCACCTTAGATAAAGCACTTCAATACAAAAGGGTCCTGTAAATAATAGCGCCCCACAAACCGTTTTAAAGACCTAAATATTTCGTCTTTTGAAAGCGTTCGGTAATATTTATCTTACGAGCCGAGGTCATATTTTACCAGACACCGCTGATTAAAACCACAACTCAATAATAATTACTTATCAACGGAGTCCCGGATTTGTTTGCACGAAACATTAGGGAACAAATTGTGCGGCCGGCCGGGCACGCAACTAGAAAGTCAAACATACAATCAAACGGGCTATTTGTTTGTTTGTTGTTTGGCGTAAGACTGATCGGTGGACAGCGGCGAACTTTGAGGCCTGTCCGGCCGATTGTGTTTACCTTCGGAAAACTGTTTTAAAGGTAAATCGTTAAAAGTTTATAACAAGTGACAATACGGTACAGTTCAACTTCATGCACCAAGCAGAACAGCGTGACTAGTTTGTCACAATTCTGAAAGTTATAATTTTTCCAACAAGTACAAATTAACGCCTTTAAACTCCCAGTTGTTTTTCGGGAGACTGAAATTAACCAACAGATAATGCAGTATTCACTTGAAAAGCTTACCCATCCATTAAAATGAATGTTTTAATCTTTAACGTGGCACAAAAGTATTAAAATACATTAAACGATAAAGAAGTACAAGGTCGAAATAAAATAAAGCACCTGATGCGGACGTACCGAATCTGCATATAAAACTGTAAGCAATCGACTTTATTTTAAACACTCCCCCACAAAATTTGCATCAATCGGTCCCCCGAATGGACTGGACCCGTTTGACCATCAAATGGATCGTCGCCACACTCGCCACATCTGGCCGCGTTCCGTTTTCAATTGTGAGCTTGCTTCTGACACCGACTTCCAATTTATACGTAGCCACTTCTTCAGTACCTACAATACCTGGTAGTGTTGCCCGTTAAATTTAAACTGATAGGCACCAGTGAAAGCTGACGGTAGGTACAGACAGGCAAAGACACTCATTGGTGACCATTAGAGTCTGAACTGATAGAAGGTGTCATGTTTCGAAAGGGTATATCTTGGATGAAGGACTAAAGCATGGATAATTGCCTCAGTACATGTCAAGCACACACCCAAAACTGTCAAAATGGTTACTTTGGTGTGCGTCAAGGCAGTAATGCAAATTAACAAGAAAAACCTAGATTGTACTACCTTAATGTATACCAAAGGTAACCATTTTGATAGTTTTGGGTGTGTACGCTTAACCTGTATTGCGGCTATTATCCATGCTTTAGTTCTTCATCCTGTCTATTCATGTGTGTACAGGCTGTAAATTGAAAAGGAAGTTTAGAGTATGTATAAGTAGTCGTCTCTTTTTGGCACATTGTATTTCCATTTAAAGTAAAGTGATCAGCTAATAATGTGGTATATAATACATATGCGCTTTGAACTTGATTGTTTATCTCCTTCGTGCATATACAATTTTTCTCAGTCGCAGTACCTCGGGAATATATTGTAACAAATTACCTTGGTTGGTACTAGTAGCTCTATTGTTTCGCGAAAAATCAAGGTAATTTGTTCCAATTTGTTAAGATGGTCGAAAGTCTCAGATAAAAATATGCTACGCTGCATAGCCAGTGCATTTATTGTGTAGTGTTATTTTAATCGTCGTTGTAAGTAAAGAAAAAGTATAAAAGAGCTAAGACGTCCGTAATGATAGTCTTTCTACGACTTTTGTGACCCGTCTGCGGTGTAGTGGATATATATGCTGTTTTTTCACCAGTTCCAGGAAAAGAAGTGGCCTTTTGACAAATTCATTTCCGAGGATGTACCTAAATAAACATAGAATTTATATTTCATCTTTTTAAAAAGTTCAAAGGAAATAGGTATTAGTATTTCCTATTATTTATTTAGGTACGACGCACAAATAGGGTGCTCTAATGATGCGGCTACAATATTTTTATCGGTAAATAACACGAGCAACAGTTCGGGAAATTTTAAAAGTCCTTAGGGTTTCATTGGGAAACAGCCTATGTGCATAGGTAGAAACGGTAATTTACGTTTAGGTAAGGTAAGATTTTTTTTTACGATAAGCTAAAAATATTGGGATTCTGTATCCAAAGGATGTATACGGGACGGGACTTTGTTACTCTAAGGGTCGTAGTTTTAAACCGAACTCAAGTTCGTATTTCACAACTACGACCCTAAGCCTTAATCGCTCGTCCGACCTTTAATGGGTGTTAATTTTTTTTAAATTATTGTTTTATTATTAAACAGTTTCCGTTTAACTATAGTTTGTTTAACAGTACCCGTACTTTATTTAAAGTTTCACTAAACTTGATGCATTTGCACGTTTGCTTCGATGCAGTGTTTCGATGGTTTCGCAATCTAGTAGCTGATCGCACGCGACAAAAAGCCTATTGTAGCAATGCAGTCATACGTTCAAACGACTATTAAAGCTAGCACTACTCGCTTTTCAAGGGTTAAAACGACGCGCAATAATATCTGCTAATTTCTAGCCTCGATTCTCTCGCTCTATAGTTTGAGAAATGAGGCGGTTTACCAGAGGATTTAGGAATATCTGTTCCACACTCTAACATAGTGCCTGTATCCAGCGCGTTGGTCGACGCTTGGCAAACATGTATAAGTGGTTAGAGTACAATAAGAGCACGATTAGGTACATTTTACGACAGTGCAGCAGCGCGTTCATATTATTGCATTGCTACCATAGGTCGGTGGGTCAATTTGCGACAATATGGTTCAAATATACAACGCCATCCGTGTTCCTTGTAACGTATTTTTCACCAGCGACCTCAAAAGAACCGCTGATCCGTTGCCGCTCTATAAGTCGCCACGCCCGTGGGCCTCCAGATCTCTCACTCACGGTACGAAACGCAGCAGCAAACTACTACTTCACGCCGGTATTTTATGAGAAAGTGGTACTGCTCCGGTCGAGTCGGCCCATTTTTACTACAACCAATAACTGGCTACAGCGCGGCTCTACCTAAGGACACTGACAAATATAGCAGAAGAGCCGTCGCAAAACAACTCCATATCTATCTACGGACCAAAAACCAGGGTTAAGGCGCAAACACTTTTGTCAATAGCACCAGAATCGGCGCCCGCGCGTGATAATTTCCCAAAGTCAGACCACCACGCCGCCGGCGCTGGAGGGCCCTCGTTTTCGTCTCATTGATAAGTAATGAATTCTTTCTCGACTGGAATATTTTTTCCACGGCCAGAGGTAAATTTTTCGCCTTTATTCTGACACGGTTATTATTTATTAATAAATAAACTAACCAAAATTTAATAAGTTTGATAATAAATTCCGACCAGCTGCGATGAAGGTAACAAAATTTGTTAATTTGATTTGATTTAGATGAATATTTACCAGGCTGGCAATGGGATTAACGAATATTGACTACTAAATTTTGATATATACAAAATGAATAAGCTTAATTGATTGGATTGACAAAAGTACATTATACACTATGGGAGTATGTTTTTAGTAGCCATGCATAGTTTCAAACGTTATTAATAAGCCGAAACAAAATCAAATTATTTATTAAGTAAAGTCATGGTATAAAGAAAAAAACAGTATGATTATGATTGATAATTTTGTTCAAATAGCCCCTGGCCATTTTTGTTTGTTTCATTTAGGTACTTATGTTTGCCGATGGGAATTAAAAGTCAGTAAGTTAAGACAAATTAAGATAATTTTATAGCATTGTCATCAAAGCTGCACCTCGTGCGATACCATGAATTGTAGAAGTACTAAGACTAGTTGGAGCTCAGACTTGGACAGAAACGGAAACGTTGACAAACCAACAAATAGTGAGAACTTGCGCGTCTAGGTCATGTGCACGACATATGCGAGCTCCTGTGGCCCTGACATGACCACCCAAGTGATTTCTGTTTAACTAGTGTCATAAGAAAGCGATGCACTGAGATATAAATTAAAATTAGGGCCACTGCAACTGATTAATGGTGGGAAAACTCGCTGGTAGAAGGAAAGATGGTCGTTTTGAGTGTTTCTATGATAAGATAATCCAGTAAGGACCTTGTGTAGGGTCCGTCCGGATCACTACCACCATCTTGCTAGCTAATCCAGCCGCTAAGCAGTAGTGCCTGCACTATTGTGTTCCGGCGGGGAGAGCAAGACAGCCGGTGAAATTACTGGCACAAGAGGTATTACATCTTAGCCCTCTGGGGTGGTGTCTTGGTTCCTTAGTGTAGTGGGTGTTTATGGGCGATGGTGATCACTTACCTCCAGGTGACCCCATTTGCTCTTTTGCAGCCGTTCTTAAAAAATTGTCTCCCCTTCTTAGTTTTTCGAGTTTCTGGTCTACCCCAGTATTTATATTATTTATATTTTGTTTACCATCCTCACTAGCAGAATAAGGCAGCGCAGCGTCGTTTTGAGAATCCGCGATCTGATTTCCCTCGAGTGGCTGCGGCTTAGATTTTAATGTTCATTCGCAAAATAAATAGCTGCCGTAGAAAAACCAGGGGTTGGACCTTTGTTACGTTGTTTTACTTCCGATATTAAGCTGAATGTTTTTTGATATTATGGGTTATTAAACGATTTCTAATCGATACGGATAGAGGAGTTTTTGCAATCCCAAATTCCTTAAAAAAAAGGGAAACCAAGATTTAAACTTCATACATATTTTGGTGTGCAATGATATGTATCTAATAGTTGATATAAGAGAATGGGGCTTGAGAATATCGACTAATATATTATTCTAGACAAAGTAGTCGCATGATTTATGCCTGATTGCAGGTCCAGTCTGGGAGAGATGCCTATAGAGAGAGTGAAGAATAATTGGAGAGACGTATGCCCACAGTGGGTGTAAACACGCTAAAGAAGAAGAAGAGAGATATTTATATGACTTTTTAAAGTTCCGGTTAAGTTTATTCGAGTTACGTTGAACATACACACATACGCCGCCCCATCCTAATTTAAAACTAAGACTTCATTTTTCCCGGTCAATTACAAGTGCAACATATTCTAATGTGTATTCCAGAGTTAAGAAAAAAAATATTTTAAGACTAAAAACTCTGAAATCTATCTGAGTCATTTTATTTCAGTTTAAAATTTAGTGTACCACCGGTATAACAAACAGTTCCTTACTAAGTAACATAGTTCGGTTTGGTGCAAAGATTTACCAAAATAGTTTCTCAATCCAAATATTCCTACAAAGAGAGTAGTTTTAAAATCAAACACAGCGTTATGCAGTTGCGAAAGAATTTACTTTGTTACATCCAAGAGTGGTTGTTACGAATGCAAAGAATTTCAGAACTAAGTTGGTAGAATTTTCTCAGGAAAACTGAATAGTGCACGGTCAGATGATCCGGCGGCATATGACCTGCTGAATATTGATTGGACCAGCCGGAACGTGCTGCGATACCGGTATCGGTTGAGGTATCGATGTCTTAGTATTGAATATTATCACAATCACTTATTTGCTGCAGGGTCAGTTACAGGTCATATTATAATAGTACATTATTATTGTACCCTTTATGGACTATCCACAAAATACGAGTACCACACACATACCACTCGTAGCATGTAAATATTATGGTGGCTCTTATTTTTATTTGTATGACCTATGTATGTTCCGGTCCTTTATTATTATGTTAGTCTTAAATAATCTTTACATAGTATAAAATAAAGTCTCTATCCTTTCCTGTCTGTCTTATATCTTCGGTCGCTTACTCCTTCTAAACCGCGCAACAGATTTTGATAAGGTTTTCACTGCCAAATAGAGAAATTTTGCAGAAGGTTTTTATGTACTTACATCCTAATTGCAAATGTGCGAAGCCAGGGCGAGATGCTAGTTTTATCCAAAATACGAATTATAAAACGATACATGTCATGTCAAGTTTAATTCTTGATTAAAAACTAACGTTCCTAAATTATTTTTAATATCATATTACGTCTTTAGAGATCTACTAACTGACGCCTTATGAAAATTCTGCTCGGGCTGTACATAATTTGTTTTACCCTGTTAAACTAGACGGCGCTATTAAGTAGCCCGTGGGGTATTTCATAACAAAAAGAAGTCTGTTATAAAGAAATAGCAACTTGACGTTGATAAGGTTTATTTTAACGTTATTATTGGAACTACCAGCAACTTCAACCAGTTTTTCTTAAGGAACATTTGCCATTGTCATTTGGCCATTTCTTCTAATTTTTCTTGCTTGGTTACTACCAAGCAAGAAAAATTAGAAGAAATGGCCATTGCACTGAAATTGCTTCTTCATGCTTCTTCTAATCTGAGGTTTTTGCCAAATCGCCTAATAAGCCTAATCTGAATAAATATATTTTGACTTTGACTTTGAATTAGGGTGCGCTGAGTTACGTAGCGAATAACGCCTGAGTATATTACGACGTAGTCGCGTAGCACGCCGTAGCGGCGCCGCAGGCTCGTAGCACCAACAATTGTTACGAAAATGAACCACAGATTAGTTGATGTAATGTGCTATAATTGTAGTATTGCTGCCCTATGTTCATAGATTTGTATAAATGCAACAGTTAGATAGAGATACTTAGAAAAAGCTATTTTTTATTACCAAACCATAACAGCGAAAATACAACATAAAAAATTTCACCTCAAATTTTCTAAGATATTAATTCCTTATTTTTATTAAGACATTCATACTTTAATTTTTAAGACAATCGATTTTACAAAATGTTAATCAATAATAATAATCAGCGTATAATCTTTTCTATTTAAAATAGTCGTATTTTTTTTAAGCTTAGGTATACTAACCATAATAAAAATTCATGCAGTAACCGAAAATTAGAATATCCGATCATTGACTTCAAATAAATAAATATCACGAAAGTATAGTTTACAGTTAAGACTATAGAGGTACTTCAGCCAGTTGCTGTTTGCAATACAAATGGACCGAATCTACCGGGGCAGTACCATACTTTTAAAACAACGTAAAGTTGTAGTTTGTTACTGCGCTTACTCTAAAGGCCGGCGACGGGTTAGCGATTCTCTTAGGGTCGCTAGTTCCGATGAGCGACGGCGCTCACTTCCCATCAAGTGACCAGCATGAATGTTATCCTCCCTTACCTCTTTTCACCATAAAAAGTTTATAAATCAATTTACGAGTGTTCACACATCTATTCAATTCTAGGCATCCGATGTTAACTGTACTCGTAAGTTGATTCCGGTGCTCCGTGTAATTCGCCCTCTTCAAACGGAATGCGGACAGAAAGTTGAATTCAACTTTGTTTAATTGGTGTTTCGTTAGAGTTTAATTCATTTATTGAAGCTCTTTTAGGTTACGGATTTAACACCGCTTTGAAATGTATCTAAACCTGACTGTGTTTGATATATATATATAATTTTATAGTCTTTCATACGCTCAGATTTCTACGCTATTTGATCGCTAGCCGAACCAACATTGATTTTCGGGTCACTCTGTCAATGTGATCTGACGGCCGAGGTTATCGCGGCGACAAGATGTCTACTGGTCGAGATAAGATGCATAATGTAAGCCCATGTGCGGTGGAAGGAGGCCAATTGGCCACCTAATTTGTATCGCTTGTCGGCCACTATAAATTGGCCGGCAATGTCTTAGACCTTCAGACTACATGCTCTTGGATGCCAGCCCCAATTTGTAGCTTATTTGTTTATTTATTTACACCAGGACATAATCTGTTTGATAAAAGATATTACATATGTAAAATGTTTATATTAGGTACTTTATGTATAGGCGTTTAAAAATACAATATAATCAATAAATCTTAATATTACTTATGTGATTCACATTAGAATTGGCGCGTAATGTCGACGGCGTGATGTATAGTTATGGGGTGTCCAACATCTGTCTACGAAAATGATGGAATACGACTCCTTTTGGCCAGAATTCCTGCCTCATGAAGACTGATGGATGATCTGTCGGTTGACTCGTACCACAAAGTGCGCAAAGTTGACGTTATATATTTAAAAGAGAAAATTATAGTAGAAAATGAGTATATAAAGGGGTCGAAAGGGTCAAGAGGGGTTGAACTTTTATTTGTCATCGTGCCGTTAATGTTCTGCTCACGCATGCGCCTTGGTTTGGTGATTTCATCATGCTCACATTTTCTGGCATTATACAAAACGTGACAAAACCGTTATATGATCGCTCATTGATTCAGCGCGGGCCCGGCGCCGGCGCCCGCGGCCGCGCAGCCATCTGCAATATTTTCAATACGCGCCAAATTCACGGAATCGAATCAAACTTGCGCAGAATTCCTCCCCTCGAGCGCAACTGTGTTTGCGAGACTGAGATTTATCTTTTCACGTACGGAAAATTGTGTTTACTATTTTTATACCGGATTCTTTTAAATTTGTCGAGACTCTATTCATACTGTTTGACTTGAGTTCGGCCGCGGCTTGGGAAATATTGAATTTTGTATAAAGTTTAAGCTCGCAGGGCCTTCGGTCACGTCGCACTTCTGGAATTGGTTTTCGCCGCTGCGCGCCAAATTATAGCGCCGATACAATGCACTCCGCATAAGTGCTGCAAAAACATGCTAAATAAAACAAGTAACGAACCGTGCGGCCGGTATTATTTTTCGACCGGACTCGTACATATGTAATTGTGTGTGAACTGCACTGTACATTTTAACAAAAACAATGGATTTGCATTACAAAAGCCTCGCTCTCTGTGCATTCTAATGAACGGTAATTGTTTGAATACACAAGAAAGAGGGGAATACGGGCTACGCGGATCCTGTTTACAAATAATTTAATTAGGTGGTCTGTAATGGCTGGGTTACGGCGCGTCTGGTAATGACAGTGTGCAAACTGTGCAAGCTGCCTAGAGATAACATAAAGACAACTAAAGGCCTCGCGCACACGATGCGCTCATGTCATCTGATAGTGGAGGTGGCACAAAACGAATCGTTCCGCGAAACAAGTGAACGTTTATTCAGTTCTTGTTTTGCTCATCCTCCGCTGTTCATTTAGTTCAGTTGGTAGCTAGTGATTGGGTTTGTCCATATTTTGGTTCTTTTCTAAGCAAATCCGTATGCCAGAAACGCACTGAGCGATAAGCTAGAACGAGAAGGCGGCAAGCTACACCATGTATCCCAGAATATTGATAAATTTCGGAGCCAAAAAATTACTTTGTGTTAAAAACCATTGCTAACATATCAGCCATATTTCACACATCGACTAACAAAACGTTCCCCGTCACCTTTCATTCTGGTCCTAAGGCACCAATCTTTGCACTCTGAGCCCCGCCACCCGCCCGCATCATTAGGGCACCATCCATTACACCAGCATGTATTAACCCAGTAATTATAATAATGGAAGCAACATTAAGCTTATCACACATTCACTGCAATCCTGTCAGAGCATCCTGCACTGGATTAGGTGATATTAGACATGAATTTTACATCAGCGTAGCACGCCCTTTGTGCCTGAACATGTTTAATAATTACGTTTTAATTGTACTGATGTCATAGTCATAGCTGATGTCGTTACGATTGCAATGGCGTTACTGATTGCTAAATGATTATTAGTTTGGCTTCTAAAACAGTGATTCAACATTTAAATCGTAAGTGATTGAAACCGATAAGATCTGTTTTATGGTTTATGAATTCGAACTCTTTTGGGTAATGCTCGTGTTAGTCTGCAATTATGCTTAGTGGTAGCTAAAGACTAAAAATTATGTATTGTGATGGCACGAATACCAGTGCACTTAGCACGAACCTGCTCGACACGCGTTATCTCGCTACGTAACTGAGTGCGTCTTGTTCTTACTAGCCCAGTAGGAGAGAGACGCACTAAGTAACGGTGCGAATAGTCAATATAGAAAATGAACCATGAACTTAGTATAAATGCTAGCGTATAAAGGTAGACGGACAAAGTTCTCATTGACTTGTCTATCAAAGCATGATCTGTCAAAGGGTAGGTACTGCTGGTTCCAAGTAATGCAAAAGTTCATAGTAAAACGGTTAATGCATGCATAGTCAATTTTGCTTGCGCAACTGCCATGACAAATTACTTTCACATTCGCAAACGTAGGACGTCTTATACGTTAAAGTTTAAAAACAAAATTGACGAATCTGCTTCTGCATTAGTTTGCCACTTTAAACTTGATAAATTGTAACAGTTATAATAAGTAATGTTGGCGAATCGCTCCTGTTTGCAATCTCAGTCGCGAATGTAACTAAAGACACGAAATCTCGTAAATACACGATCAATTCGTTTATTTACGAGATTTTGTTCCCCTCATCAATTGTTCTTCCGACCGGTTAACCCAATGACTATACATGAATGTTCTGTGCACCTAGCACGAATCTTCTCGATACGCGTTAACTCGCTACGTAACTCAGTGCGTCTCTTTCTAACTAGCCCAATAAGAGAGAGACGCAGCGAGTTACGTGGCGAGTTAACGCGTATCGAGAAGGTTCGTGCTAGGTGCACTGATTTCTGTCTATAGCTAGCTGAAATCATGGATTTACCTATGTGACATAGTTAACCCGTATTGAATTAATAAAGCAACATAATGAATGATGTGGCTTTAATTAATGCTTCTGTAATAGCGTAAATAAACAATTTGCAGTCTGTTAATGGTCATGCACGTACAATTAATATTATTAACTACCGGCGACCGCACTCGTTAAAACAATGACAAGACATTTGTGTGTCCATTTTGTTGGAGACCGCTGAATTGATTGTAACCGGTGCTGTATTAGTAAATAGTACAATAATATAAGTACATACTTTGTCCTAATTCTAGTTAGTATAAGTATGTAAGTGTGTGAAACGTCTACTTCTATCATTCAAGTTGCGATTACGACTGGTTAGATAGGACGCATGTATAGTCGACCAAGAAATTCCTTGACCACTTTTCGACGGTATTACAAAGACATACGGTTCAAAAGTGGCCAAGCTATTACTTGGTCCAGTGTACATCCGTGCCTGCGCCTTTTAAAAGCTAATGTAGTTAGGTTGTTTTAAACTTTCGCGATTTCCACACATACTTATTACTTTTGGCGGCACTGTAACGCGATAATATACTGTTTGTTTATTTACCTCGACGTTTCAGCCGCATTCTAACGGCCGTGGTCACGAGCAGACAGAGCAGAAGCAGAGCAGTGGCAGAGCGAGCGGTATCTGCTCGTGAGTATATTTATTGCGTTAAAGTCCCGTCAAACGTAATAAAGTAATAAACAGTGTCAAAGGTCACGGAATAATTAGTCATTGGGCAAATGCGAGTTGGATTTACGCACAGGGCTACCATTGCTATGTTCGACAGTGGACTTCTTGTGGCTGAGATGATGATGATGATGATGACAGGGCTACCTCAAAATATAGTGTAAAGTTATGAAATAAAATAACAGACAAAGTAAATTAGTAAAAGATCCTTCTAACTCAGCTTTAACAAGATCAAAATTAATTCCTTGTACTGGTCATCATTTCTTTACTAGGTATACAAATATTCATCATTTGATAATTATTTGCATTTCTTGTCTATTGTCCACTCCAGGATTCAAGGTTATATGCAATGTTTACCATTGTTTTTAATTTTTGGGTAATTCTTCATTTCGAATTGGTATTTTTATTTTAAGTGTAGATTTTGTTAATCTTTATCAACGAGAACACTACTGTAGGTACATCTACCGAATGTAATTAAAACTGAATGTAATAATACAGAATATATCAGTAATAATAATAATATCCCGGGAACCTTGTTAGTTCTACATTTGGCAGCGACAGAACCTCCCACGGACGACTCACCCGACAAACACTATCATTTGTTATTGTTAATTAATCCGTGAATGAATAATAGTCGAAACGTGCCGTTTATAATTGCCAAATAATTCTAATGATTTATGAAACGGACTCCGGGCCGCTTTAAATCTCACTGAAATTACATTTGTCTAATAAATAATCAATCTGTTTCCGTGCGTTACAAGGGATCAAATAACGTAACAAATTAACAATAACACTTTGAATTTAAAATTTGCGAAACGGTGGCAAGTGTTTTGTTGTGCTTCTTTTTTTAACAAATGGACGCGAGGTGGCGGTTACAAACAAAAGAACGACGAAATTGTGAACAAAGAAATTATAATGCTACGTTTTTGTGAGTTTATGCCAGTTTCGAATAAAAACAAAATGGAAATAGGGTTAAATAACAATTAATTTCATTGGAAGTCAGTTAATATATAGTAAGATTTTTTTTTTTTAATTTCAATATCTCAAAAAATATCAAAATTGAAATTAAACAATTTATACGGTTTATATCGCGTGTATTGTACCGAATCTAATTCCCGACGTTTCGAGCCCTTTACAGGTCCTATGTTCACGGACAGACTGACAAAATAATTTTAGAATACAAACTACCCAATTTTGAAAAAATAATTGAATAAATTTTGAAACGTCGGGAATTAGATTCGGTACAATACACGCGATATAAACCGTATAAATTGTTTAATTTTAATGTCTTCAAGTCGCGAAAACATAAGTAAATACTATCTATACATTAGTGTATACATTTAATAAAATCGTTAAGACAAAAAAGTCTGTACATTGAAAATTAAAAAAAAAGAAACACCCGTGGCGACTTAAAATGAGTAACTGAACACGACAAGACCATTTAAAATTTTTTGTTTGTTTGTTTGTTTGCACGCCAATCACGTAAAAACCGCTGAACGGATTTAGATGAAATTTTCACAGATCTGTTTAAATAAGTCCAGAATAGGTTCTAGGCTATAAAAAATTTGGAAAAAAGGCGAAGAAGGGGGAAAAATGGGGGGGGGGGGTGACGTTTGTATGGATTTTTTTTAAAGATTGTTCTAGAATCATGAAACTCAGAATTCATACGTATTACTTAAAATAAAGCAATACCTGTTTGAGCATTTTTTCCAAATCACTTTCAGAAAAAGCAAAAAAGTGGAATTAGGGTTTAAAAATACTTAACTTCATACAACTATATTTTAAAAACAAATGAAGCGTGACTTTTGAAACTTGCTACACATAATCAACATCTAATAACGATGAATACAAATTCTCAGTTTTCCAGAAATATGCTTTAAATGGCGATTTTGAAAAAAAGAGCAACAAAAAAAAACAAGTTTTTCTCAGTAGGTACACGAACTTGCAGTACTATATCGCGATAATGGTATGTCCTAATCATCCTGGATTAACACAGGATCATTTTTATTCCGTAATTTAACTTTGCACTAATGTTCATTAATTATTTGACGGATTTGGGTGAGAAACAGAAATAGCCTCTACCCTGGATTAATACATAGCATACTTTTTATCCGTAAAAATGCATAGTTTTTGCAGGATAACGATTAATGAGTTGTGCGCGGTTCTTCTTCACCTTAAAACGGCTGGGCGGATTTAGACGAAATTTGGAATGGGGATTTTTCGGATTTTTCCGCAAAGATGCAAAATTCCTACGAGACAACGCTAAACGACTTTTACGCGTTACGAGCAGCAAATAATCTTTATGTATTTTGGCAAAAAGATAGGTTGTATTTTGCTCCTTTAGGCTTCTTGGGCTCACTTGAGCAAGAATAAAGATAGGGGGATGCTTGCTAACGTTATAATACTGGTCGCCCTCGGGTCTCGCAAGTTACTCAAGAGTATTTATATCAGCGGGACGCATCATCGCACGCGCTTACATGGAGCCCGCTCTTCAGGCCCGCTGGAGGGGGGTATAGGAGTTGTGTGCTAACGTCATACCGCCGCTCGCGATCCGGGCTCGCAAGATACTCAGGATTATTTGTATCAATTTTTTTTTTTATACCATATAGAAAGGAAAAGAAGCAAGTGGGTCACCTGTTGGTAAGTGATCACGACCGCCTTTAGACATTCGCAACACCAAGGATATTGTGGATGCGTTGCCAACCCAGAGGACTAAGATGAAATGCCTCTTTATTTTTATTTCAGACTAGCGGACGATCGCGACTTCGTTCGCGTGGTCATAGTAGCCTATGTCTGTCACGGATAGTGTAGCTTTCTATTTGTGAAAGAATTTTTGAAATCGGCTCAGTAGTTCCAGAGATGACCCCCTACATACAAACAAACAAAGTTTACCTCTTTATTACATTAGTGTAGAGTAGATAGTGTATATGTAGATTAGTGTAGATTATTAATCCATATTGGATTAGTAACAAAAGGACGCTTCATCAAGGAATGCTACGTGGATGAAGTCGCGGGCAACAGCTAGTTCTATAATAAAATAACCGATTGTTTTTTTTTTTATATTGCAACTATTTTATTGTATCAATTATTCC
The DNA here is from genome assembly GCA_963691745.1 of Ditula angustiorana. Taxonomy (NCBI): domain Eukaryota; kingdom Metazoa; phylum Arthropoda; class Insecta; order Lepidoptera; family Tortricidae; genus Ditula; species Ditula angustiorana. The sequence continues at coordinate 5,410,303 of OY829490.1, read as the reverse complement.
ATTGAATCAAGGAACGTTCTCATCTAAATAAGTTTTTAATTCACGTTGTAGCATCGCAAGTCACTGTCCTATTTCTTTGTTTTGTTTACCTTGTAATAAATATTATTGTATTGAACAGGCAAGAAACTTTCCTCGTCTAAATCGGGTCCAAGTGAAGCTGAAGCATCACAAATGAATGCGCTTTCTTTGTTTTGTGCTTCTTGCTTATGCGCTGAAGCGTTAGCGCCAGCACAACATAATTCAGGGCGCATGCATAGTTCCAGAATATTCTCGGTGTTAATATGTTGACTCTGTCGCAACTTGCGACTTGAGCGTTCCAAATTTCCGGCTCGTTGTTGCCGGGAGTCCGCTATGTATACCGTATTGTAGGAGTTTGCGAACGTCTACATCATGTCATTCAGAAGGTAAAGTTTAATAGCTCCTACAATTTTCCTAAGAAACTTACTAGCTGGTGACTTCTTGGCGTTTCATTTAAGATAAAAAAACAAGTAACCATAAAATAGAAAAAAAATAATTACACAAATAAAATACTTGGACATAGCACTTGTTAGCAAGAGCTAGAAAAAGAGATTTTTTCGCTCTGCGTCGTTACGGCATTCTTCTGTATTTATAAACATTCTGACACTATCATTTTGTTTCCTCTAGTAGCTTACAAACAAGTATATCCTTCTGTTGGAGTGGTTCTTCATATATATAGACATAATTTGGTTCGGACCGCAAATTTATTTACCAATTACCGAGCCGATTGAGCTGCCACTGGGGAAATACACGTCAAATCAGAATCTGAATTTGGCAAGCATTTCATAATCGTAACGAGTTAACTTGATCAGGATATGTAGCACTATTGCGACTCGTTGCCGCTCTGACTAGTTCATTAGGTGAAGGACACATTGATCGTCATGCAGGAAAACAAGAAAATAGCTTAATGGATGTTTCCTTTCGAGGACACTTTGGTTGTGGAATGTGTTTTCTCAGCGTGGTACAGCATGGGGCAACGGGTGCGTGGTTTCCTTGGAGTAACAAGCATCTAAAGACGCTGCTGGTAACAGCAGACGAACCACATGCCTGTTGGCCATCAATGTGGTATAAAAAATACAAGAACGCATGCTAGCCGTTCAGTAACAGAGGTTTTAGTGGATAAATAAAGCAATAAACATAAAGTATAATCATAAATAGACTTTTCCCCTCATTCGAATCTAATCTGAAACCTGTAGCTTAGAAGTCAAAGTCACCAACCACTTGGCTAACCAGTCGTCATACAACACTAGGAGACAATTTAATACATTCAAAAATACTTTTTTAACTCCTCGCACAAAACTTTCGATTCCATCGTAAATCGCAAGATTATGGTGATCCGATGCAGAGTACCGATACCAAGGTATCTGTATGCGTCGTCAATAAAATTAAAAGTTTCCAACGAGCCCAAGTCGTAAGAGAGAAGCAATTTAAGACTACCTAGTCTCGGCGTTTTATTACTTAAAACAGAAGTCTCTGAACTTTTTGCTATCGTGGACCACTTGCCATTTTTATGTGTTGCGAGACCCCTTTGATTGTTATATTTTTTACAATTCCATATTTTTTATTCAGAAATACTGAGAATTCTTATCTTACTTTTTGATAATTGTCAAAAATGCTTTCAAGAAGTTAGATATGAATATCACGAGTTATTGATGAATATTCGCTGGAAAAAAAGTGTCACCCCCTGTCCTTACATCGTATGGATCCCCAATTTTTTTTTGCTTGCATGTGCCCCTTTAAAGTTCCAGAAAATTATATACTGTTGATGTATTAAAGGCAAGAGTGAATATAGGCTTCTGGGTGAGCGTGCCATATTTTCGGTCTCGTCTTCATTTATCTGGTGATGATTCCCTAGCGTCGCCTTTGCATGATCTTAGAAGAAAACTTAAATGTTCACTGATCAAGTCTCCATCAACGATTGTATTCAATTCCTCTACAACAAAGTTTTAACGACGCTTGCAAAGTGTTGCGATGCAGCATAAAATGACCACTTGGTGAAGCCATATCAAAAGTCAAATTAATCTGAGGGCACGATAACATTTACCCCAAAGCTGAGCTGAAGTTTTCCGATGAAATTAAAACTTCGCCCAGGCCTATCCTGTCTGATGAAATTGAGAGATTTTAAGTAACTTCTTCGCGAAGAATTTTGTTTACGGCCGGAGCTCGGTTATGACATTTGAATTGATTTTGACCCCGATATGGAAATATCGAACTCTTTTTACAATGATAAGCTTTTATTGAACTTGCCGTGTTAATTGTAACAGTCGTGGCAGACTGACAAAATTATTAAAAATACAACCTACCCAATTTTAACAACTAATAATAACTATTAATTAGTTACGTATTATTGTTTTTAAAATATACTTTTTATGCTGCATCTGAAAATGAAATCGTTTCAATTAACGCAGCAAGACTACAAACTCTACCAGTGCGGCGCTTCGGAAATTGTCATCTGCCAACCAATATACTAAAACTACCCTGACTACGGTACCTGTGATTACCATAAAAATCATTCCACTCAATGAAATGTAAACGACAGAACTGAATAGTAACAAAGCGCTGTGATGATTGTAAACAGAGGTGCAGCGCACAATGAGCCCACTGAATATTAAACTCTGCAACGACTGACTGTGTTTTTAAAGTTCGTTTATACGGTTATCATTTCACTCGTGCAGTTGGTATTCAGGAGGGATTCGGCGGTTTATCGGGGGCGGCTGTTGTTGATCTTGCTAATGGGAATGCAGGATGGACGGGGTTTTTCTCGCGAGTCCTGTGGATTCAGGGACTAAGGTTTTGGTAGTTATGTTTTACGCTAAAATCTCTAACTAAGTCCAGGAATTAGAGGTGAGGTGAGTGTTTGTTTGTCTTTGGATTCAATGTATGATTGGAGTGAGTTGACAGTTTTCTTCATTAACTATTTTTTATTTTTGAAAGTGTTGAAAGCATTTTAAATCACGCGGAATGATTGCTGATTTTTGAAATCTGATTTTAGTTCCGCGCTAAAAACACAAAAAAAGGAACCCAGGAAGGTATATTTCAGGAATGCTGTGGACTTGAAATTTTGGAAGTTTGTCAGGATTGCTTACTGAACAGTATTGCAAATGATAAAATTGCAAAGGGTGTTAAGGTCGAAATTTAAAATAATATGATAGTAATTGAAACAAAGCTTCCTTTGAGATTCAATTTACTATAGGATAGATGCCTATATGTACAAGCAAACATAGGTAATATGAGTACATATTTAAACATATCATACATACAAATATTACAGTGAGAAATAACGATATTTCTAACTAGCACAGAACAGAACCTTTCAGAAATAATAAAAACATCTTTACAAAAAAAACTTAGATTTAAGCTTCATTTTTTCTTTCGGTAATTATTATATCGCAAATATTGTAATGTCGTTATATCACCTTTTGTGCGTGAATGCGACACACTTGTCATTGATGCTTCATTGACACAGGCAAAAATTACACCCAACGCGTTTTATGCGAGTTAAGATCAAGTAATAATAAAATTAGCTTTATACTATCAGCAGTAACCAAAATTAAGAGAAGATTAAATTTAATTCTGTTTGACCGCCCACGCAACGCTTCCGCAAAGTTACCAATTGCGCATTTTCCCGGCTATTAAGTGTCCCAATGATTTTGCTTGTAGGAAAATCCGTTCGTAATAATCTACACACTTTGTTCTAACGGTCTCCGGAAATAGAACGTTTAGTTTTAATGTTTTAGGGCTTGGATTCTGTCCTCAGGTACTAAAATGAAAATCAAACGTGAAAAAAACTTCTGCTCAATTCAGACTTGTGACAAACGCTGTCTTTACGACCGGTAAGGAAAAAACCACGGCTGAGAAAAACAGCAATTAATGTCGCAGTTTTTTAAAGATGAAAAATAAACTGCTGAGTTTTTTGCGGTACTTCTTCTCAGGAGAATATTTTATTTTCCGTAGAACCTGACTTGTAAAAGAGCCTATGGGGCCTTCTTGCAAAAAAATTTATGTCATTTTCATAAAAAATCATTTGAAACTGTATACCGTGGCAAACATATTACTTCACTACCTTTTTTAAATATTAAAATTTTTCAGACTCATGAGACGAAATTGAATTTTTTTTTCAATTCTATCCAATTAACAGCTGTACCTACCAACCTTACGCTGACGTGCAGAAAAAAGTTAAAAGTACTTAAAACGCTAAATCACGTCAGATTTATACAAAAACTGTTAATTCAACGTCTTAAAGATATTTAACTGTATTAAAAAGAATCACAAACTATTGTTAACACTATTGTGTAAAATTAATCACAAATGCATGAATATTTACTAAGCAATGAGCAAATTTAGTCCAAGCACAATGCTACAAAACGATTCGAGTAAAATAAGCCCGAATATTTGATGAGGGTCAGTTAAATTATTTAATCTAATTACCCATAAACGCCCCCGTGCTCTGCATTAAAGGAAAGGTCACACACGCTCCATTTCGTTAAATCAATTTTAACTTTTAGTCTAAAACGTACATTGGAATATTTCTTCTTACACTAATGTTAGCCGGGCATCAGAGGCGGTGTCATATCTATACTGTAAAGGCGACTGGTATCTCCTTGTTTCACCGAGAAACGTTTCACCGAATGTATCATTTCGCAGAATTTGCATTTAATCGAAACTAGAGAAACGAAACTTAGATTTTTGGTTGACATGTAAATATTTTAATGCAAGTCAAAAGAAAATACATAAAATGATTCAATTCAAATTGTCTCTCGTTTTTACGCGTATGTTTTGCGTATCTTCTCCCCAGCTAGGTATTGAGTTACTGACAATTGCTGGGACCGTTACCTTATATGTATGATCGTTTCATGGTATAATGGTTTTTTAATTTTATGCATTCCTTTTTTTAATCTTTGAAAGTCTATCAAAATGCGTATGGTAAAAAATATCGCAAATCTATACCCAAACTCTGCAAGGAATTAGAAGAGAATCGTAATGAAAAAAGCACGGAGAAAATAAAAACAGGCTTGCGGTCCGCATTTGCCTTTAATATTCAAATGTTTGTTATTCGTGGTGTCATAACATGAAATATGTTAAAAACTGGCAATATTTATACGGCAGAACATAAATCCTTACGTAGTGTCAATCACGTAGTGTCGCCGGGCGTCCAGGGAAATACGCTGAGTGCTTTCCCTGCTTCGCTATCGGGGTTCCTATTCGCAAGCAAAAGTGTAATTTTGGTGTTAAGTTTAGTTGATGGCCATGAGATGGTATCAGGCGGCGTCTAGACGTGATATTTTATTCGTAGCATGCATGCGATGTTTTTGTGGAGACCGATATTTGACAGTGGTACAGAGTTTGGAGAAAAATGTTTATTGTGAAGTTTAATATACTTTGCCACGCTTACAAAGCTAGAGAAAAATCGAATCAACGAACGCTAAAGTACTGTATTAGTGTGCTTCTATTGTCAGCATCTGTCTAAGAACAAGCACTTTCAAACTTCGCGGGTGGTAGGACCTTGTGCAAGGTCCGTCCGGATCGCTACCACCATCTTGCTCGCTAATCCTGCCGCTAAGCAGCAGTGCTTGCACTGTTGTGTTCCGGCGTGGAGAGCAAGACAGCCGGTGTAATTACTGGCACAAGAGGTATTCCATCTTAGCCCTCTGGGTTGGCAACGCATCTGCACTCTCTTTGTTGTTGCAGGTGTCTATAGGCGGTGGTGATCACTTACCATCAGGTGACCCACTTGCTTGTTTGCCTTCCTATGTTGTATAAAAAAAAAAAAAACTTACTTTAAGGCAGTAGTGGAGACCATCCTGCTAAAACACGGTGTCAATGTGTGGTATTTTGTTGCCAATAAAAGCGATGAGTACACGATCTAGCTTGACTAGCATTAAACCAATTTAGAAGACGAAACGTCTTGTATAGCTATGAAAATGTTAAATTAAAGTACTAGTAACTAGGTCGCTAAGCTGTTTGCATAGAGCCAACAAATGGTATTTAAATATACCGCCCGCCCAGTTGAGAAAAACCTCGGTTCAGAGGTGGGGAAAAGCTTAGTCAGTTACCATTTTTTTCTAGATGAAACTATAACGCTTACGTACATCCAACTGTCCCGGTGTACACATCTCATTAGCATTATACATAAAATGTACGTTTGATTAAATTACCCAAGATCCAGGATACATCGTGGCCTACACACGAATACAGTTCCATTCCACTTGTACCCGAGCTCATTATAAAGTAATACGCACCGAGATTAACCCAGACAAATTAACACTTAGACAAGATAATCTAATTTGCGGGGATGAACGTACGTAGCAGGGACAACACGCGGGAGACTTGCGGAACGAAATTAGCCCTCTCAATTGATTCAAGGCACGAATTCTAGCATTGAATACGTTATTCGTGGACAAATTGTTGCGAGATAAAAGAAATAAAAAAAGTACCTAGGTACCTACCAAATCTATGATTAACAATAATATGATGTGTATTCGTTTTAAAGTTTTAATTCACTATAATTGAGCCACAGAAGGTATTGTAGTATAAACAGCTCATGACAATATTGACATTTCCTTTGTTTTTAAGACAATTTTTAAATTTAATCTCACTTGACATATTTTACTAGCTTTTTCTGACATTTACGAATTATAAAATGAATAACCTTAAGCCACATGTCATATAACAAAAGACTATTCGTAATACTTACTTAAACCAATTAAAACCAAAGTTAAACATACAATATGAATTAACTAAAACTTATAACGAAATAAAAAACCGCGGCCTACCAATAACTAGCCGTAAAAATATGATGTCGTAAATCGCAGGGACGCCGTGGTAAGTTGCACGAGTCCTGAATAGCACTCCGATACATTATAAGCCGGCGTGATTTACCGTTGCTATAAATATCGCTCTTTCCTTACTATTCTGTACAAACTTCATAATAATTCATGCCAACAAAGACATTGGCAGTGAAGACTGTAAATGCTGTATAATTTGCAGCAGAGAATGCGACTAGCTCGCCTTGCGTCGTGTTGTGGCTTCCGTATTTATTGCGTCCTGAGTTGATTTATTGTGGACGGAATGCTACTGAAAAATACTGGCTATTTGCTCTCCATTGACTTAAGAATGATCATAAAATATTGTTTTAAAAATGCTAAACAGAGGTGTCTGTGTCGCAAGTTGTTGAGACGTTTCTTCAACGTTAACACTTTTCGTTTGGTCTTTTGTTTAGTTTAATACAACACTAGTATAGTTATGTTCATCGCAACAAGATCGCAACACAACACAGAAGTCTATTCTATATATATACATATTGAAGGGACGCAGAAGAAAGACTTTTTAATTAAAAGTGAGCGTCTTAGGCGAAAAAAAAAAATTGGGGCTTGTTTCAAAATGTTGTTTGGCTATCATCAAATAGCAAGTTATTTTTTTTATTAAATTCAAAATGCCTGACTAGTGTGATTGTTACTAAAATATTATAATTGTGAAATCTGTTTTATTTCACTGATAGTTTTTTACTTGGACATGAAAGAAGTGTTTTGTACCGGATCAATGCTAGTTTCTTGTACAGGCAGCATATATTTAATACCGATGCGCGGGCGCAGTGTTCAAAAATATCTGAACACGCCCGAACATATTTGACAATAGAGTCGAGTTCAAATATTTTTGACCATCTAGACCGCTCTGCTATATTTGATGATGACTGTAGTTTGGATAAGCTCGCGAAACCGCGGGAGAGTGGTTTTCCAAATAATCACGATCAAACTTCGAATTATTTCCGAATCTTAGAGATCTGTAGTTGCCCTGCCTGGAGCGACAGGCGTGAAGGTTAACCCTTTTAAGTTAATTACAACCTAAGGTCGATTATAATCGAAAGCGGATGAAATACTCCAAAATTTGAAGTTGCGTTATCAAAAAGTTTTACAAGATAATCTGTAACCTCCAGTCGCCAAATTGTACCCAACTTAACTCGGGGAATCGTTTTAATTTGCAAGTTAAAACGTTCCAGTGGTTCCTCGGGGGGCTCTCATCCATCTTCCCCTCCCATTAGACCTCGATCGGGACTCCATAATTTCCATTGCATCGACCTAGTGGATTAGTTTCAAGTTTAATGAATCTTTATTAGCGAATAATGAGTTTTTGGAAAGTTCAATACATTAATCACGCGCCGAATGCGCGAGCTGAGAGCGTGTGATCGTCCATTACTCTATAGCACAGCTTTCCAGTAAGACTCGAGTCTGGCTAAGACGTTATTTTAAGGTAATCTATTCTACATTTTTTCATTAACATAGGCTCTTGATCTTAACATCGCTTTGGGTTAAAAGATGAAGATGAATACGTATCCTACGTATTCTGTTCTTAACGGCGTTCAAATTTTAAGAAGGCTTTTTTCTGCGGAAAGCGATAAGCTTTAGAACTTTCTTATGAGTAAACTAGCTTCTGCCCGCGGCTTCGCCCGCGTGGCCTACAGAAAACAAATGACATCTAAATCCGAAAACCCCGAAACATCGTTATTTATTTATGATGAGCAGCTGCAATTCTAATTTTCAAGTTTATTCTTATTATTATTCTTATAAGCTCACGCCTGTTTCCCTTTGGGGTAGGCAGAGACCACAGAACGTCATTTGCCCTGGTCTTGGCATATTCCTTCGCTCCCTCCACACACATTCGTTCAACATGCCCAAACCAACGTTACATTCGTTTCTCTATTCTAGTCACTAAATCTTCTTTCAGACCTCACCTCTCTCTTATAACACCATTTCTCATTCTCTCAGTCAGCTTGATCCCACTCATACTACGCAGAGAACGCATCTCTACGGCATTTATTCTACTCCTATGCTTCTTCTCGCAAACCCTGCTTTCATTTCCATACATCAACGTGGAAACTAACACAGCATCGTGAACAGCCGAACGTCGAAAAAGGCACGTTTGGCTGTTCACGTTGCTGGATGCGACATTCTGGCTGCTCACAATAGCACGCAGAGCTCCCAATTTCCCGCTTTTACTCTCCTTTTAATGTCTTCATCGTGCTTTCCATCCCTAGTAAACATACTACCTAGTACACAAATTCTTTCACTTGTTCAACTCTTTCATTACCAATCTTTATTACACATTCAGAAACCTCTTCATTCTTCTCTTACACCATTACTTTCGTTTTTGTAACATTAACTGTCATCCCTTAAAGTCTTCCAAGTTTATATCTTCGAAAAAGCCTCCATACCTCCATACAAAGTTTTAACCCCGTTTCTCTCGTTTTAATTGTGAAAATCCAAATACCCTTAAATACGGCGGTATTCATTTATGCTCAATAGTTCTAATTTTCAAGTTTCTACCTTTAAAAAACGCCGATACCTCCATACAAACTCCCCCCTCCCCGTGTTACCCCTTCAAATAAAAAATCTAAAATCTCTGAAATATCTCATTATTTATTTATAACTATCTCCTGCCTACGGCCTACAGAAAACAAATGTCTTTTTTTATAGAATCAGAAAATTTATAAGTGCTCTCACTCCCTCTCATATTTTCACCGCCCGTTTTCCCCCCTTCCAATGTAAAAATCCAAATACCCTAAAACAAACAATCATTTTGAAGTCCTTATTTTTGAATAAACCGATACCTCCCCTCCATACAAAGTTTCACCCCCGTTTCCCACCTCTTAAATTCGATAGTCATAAAACCCCGAAACACATAATTATTTATTTATGATAAGTATCTAAAATTCAAAATTTCAAGTTCCTATTAAAAACCCGATACCTCCATCCAAACTTTTACTCCCCGTTTCCCCCTACAAATTTGAATATCCAAAAACCCTGTGACGCGACAATATTTATTTATGATAAGTAGCTGTATTTCATAACTACAAGCTCTTATTTAAAAAAATCAATACTTCCTTACAAACTTTCACCCCCGCTTCTCCCCCTTTAAATGTAAAAATGCAAAAATCCTGAAATGCGTTATAATACTTATAAGCTATTTATGATCAGTAGTTCTAATTCAAATTTTCATGTTTATAAATTCAATCAACAAAGACTTTCATACAAAGTACAACCCCCACCCCCCGTTTTCCCCCTAAAGGTAAAATACCAAAAATGGTTTCTTAGCGGATGCTACGTTATAAAATAAACCTATTTTCCAAATTTCAGCTTTCTTGATTTAATAGTTTCGGTTGAAAGATGATCGCAAATCAGTCAGGACATGTTTGCGCGTGGCAGACATACAGCCAGACGGATAGACGGGTGGCCATAGAGGCTTAGTAATAACACGTTACCACGTACGTTATTTTTACTTCAATACAAAAAAATCGTGAATGAACAACTCAAATACAAAATTTCATCCCCGTTTTCCCCCTTAAGGGTTGTAATTCCAATAACACCCGATATACTCGTTGCGTTATAAGCCTAAATAATAAAATGTAGTGATTTTTGCTGTGAAAATGTAGGTCTTTCCATACACAGCTTTATCCCCCTTTTCACCCCTTCAGGGGTGGAATTATCAAAAACACTGAGACCCGTATAAATTATTTTTTTTACGTTAGCCTAACAACAAAATTTCAAGATCCTAACTTCAAAACTGACGGACTTTCATACAAACTTTCATCCCCTAATTTACCTCCTTCGGGGTGGAATTTCCAAAAATCCTTTCTTAGTGGATGCCTACACTATATAAGGTATCTATGTGCAAAATTTCAAGTCTCTAGGTCCAGCGGTTTGGGCTGTGCGCTGATATATCAGTCAGTCAGTCAGTCAGTCAGTCAGTCAGTCAGTCAGGACTTTGAATTTTATATATATAGATGAATACCATGGGAAATTTTTTGGCAATTGAACTAGTCTAAAATTAAAAAACAAAAGCTGCTCGCGCCAAAGTACAATGCAATGAAAATATATACCTATACATACACAATGCTTAGATAGATCAATACACACTTAAATTTAGAAACTAAACATCCATGATTTGAAGTATTTTTTCAAGTTCCATATGATGCAAAACCTAGTCCTCGCAAGGGATATCGGCAGTTACGATTACTTAGCAATGACTCCAGTAATAAACATCAGTATTAATTAAACAAATATCCGCTCCTAACGAGGTTCGAAGTACAATCTCTTAGCTTCATGGTCACGATCACTAACCACGAAGCTATCCAGCAATCTAAAAGATCCGAACCTTATGTGTAATCTTATCATAAAAACTCAAGTGAAACGCAATATTTTTTGGCCAACATTTTGCAGTTCATATAATTAAACACCTAAGTATATGAATAACGGTACAAGCGAATGAACACCGCACATGCTTTTCTCAAATATGTTAACATTTAGAATGTGTAAACAGCTGCGAGCCGGCCGCGGCGTAGGCGCTTGCATCGTGTTTACAGACAATAGCGCTGTAAAGCCCACATGCGCCCTCTAGCGGGTACAAAAGTAATAATATGAATTTGTTACGCCGCCCTCGCATGAAATAACTATGAGTTTTGCGTTTATTACATTTAGTTTAATATTAGTCTTGAGCTTGCATTTACAGCCACTTTTGTAAGGTCCTGGTGAAGAAGAGTTGTAATAACCCAGCCTAAGTATACACATTACTACTGGACTCAGGATCTGCGGGTGATTCTGGGTTTCTGCGAGATTCATCTCGCACGAAAATGACTGTCAAATCCCTTAAAAATCTGTTATTTTTCGACGTATCTCGCACGAGAAATGAAGATAACATGAACAGAGTATTGGGCTCCTGGCAGTGAGACCTACCAATCACAGATTGATTACATGGACTGATTAATTAGAAAGCATAAAGCAGGTCTGCTTTTAAACCAACTCATGACTTTTTGTGTTACGGTTTTTTTACACGAATTGCGATAGGGAATATTATAAAAGTTTCTCGTGACTCTCTGGGAGGTAATGGGTCAAACCATTCAGCAACCACGCTACATTTCACTAATACCTAAAGCCAGTAATTATGAATAGCTTATTCCTATTCTTAATTATTGGTACACGAGCTGGAAAATCTGCAATATTCCAGCTACAAAACGGCAACGCGCTGTAAACAGTAACTTGTAAGTGTAATCGCTCATAATCGTGTATCAGGCTAATACCTGATTTTACACTCCAATATGGCCGAGCGTATTTACGCGTAAGAACCGACGATCCACGGGTATGGTAGGTATTGCCATGTGAGATTTAAAACGGTAGCTTTGGTAAACTAAAATAAAATTGAAATTATATTTCTTTCATTTTCGGCACGATATCAGAGTAAGTTTACTTGACTTAACTGATTGTTAAATACTGGCGACCCTCCGGGTTTGCCAGGGTACAATTAGGGATGTATGTACACAACAACCTTAAAAATAAAATTCTAAACGACAGTGGAAACCGTATCAAATCCCTTGCTTGGTTTAAAAGGAGTAAGCGGCCGAAGATGTGTAAACAAACAGAGGTGGATAGCAACTTTGATTACAACATTTTTAATTTAAATCTGTATTACGTGACAGATCTTGCGGGTAGTAGAATCTTGTGCAAGGTCCGTCCGGATCGCTACCACCATCTAATCCAGCCACTAAGCAGCAGTGCAACGTGAAGAGCAAGACAGCCGGTGAAATTAAGGGCACAAAAGCTATTCCATCTTAGCCTTCTGGGTTGGCAACGCATCTGTAGCCTTCTTGGTGTTTTGGGTGTCTATGGGCGGTAGTATTATTTACCATCAGGTGACGCTCTTAATCATTTGCCATCCTATTTTATAAAAAAAACTTGAGGGTGAATTCAGTCTTTTTTTCGGAAGTGGGTTTACATGTAGAGCCCATCGCAAAGAAATAAAAACCTTACGAGTGGCAACACAGGAAGCGGGTCAGTTGTACAAATGCGCGTCGTTAGAGTGACGGGTGGGGCATTTTTCACGGCGCAATCGGACCGCTTTATCACTGTTTAGGGCTAAATATTATTGGTGCCATTTGCCGCGATAAAATGCTGGAAGGGTTTAATCCGTGATCCCGCGCGGTCACCCGACACAGGCCAACCAGTTTGGGATTTATTCTATTCGATCTTATGAATGCTAAGGTTTGATTTTACGAAGCTCCGTTAGAAAAAAAAATAAGTTTCATTCAAAATTCATTTCAAAAATGAAATCTTAAGTCTTTAATGACATAAAAGTATAAGTCAGTAAGAAGGAATGGTCAATAAACTGCAATGATAATTGGATTTGTTTTGTAATTACCGACTTCGATCTTCCGATTCTTCAATCAACTCTGAACTACTACTTTTTTTTATTAGCGTTAAGCATTATTATTCTGATAAAATAACGGTTTCATCTCTTGCATGCGTTACGTCGACCAAAGTATTCGTAATTCAAAGAGTTCCAGTGGTAGTTAACGGTATTAAGGCTTATCCTTCCTAGAATACCGCGAAACCTTAACTTTGTAAGAGTTTTTCACAACAAACAAAACCCTTTTTTATCAAAACTTGTTTTACAAGTCAGCAGAAATGATTTAGTTTTTCTTTTGAGCTATTTTAATCAATAGACCTATTTATAACGTCAAACGGAGCTTTAACAGGGTAAAATCATTGGTATAGTTGTGGAGTCTACTCGTGACCGGGCCGATGCAACACGGTGAAAACGTCGTGGTAAATTAACAACGATTCTATGTTGCTGTTTGACGTCATAAATATGTTTGAAAATCGCTAAAATTTAAAACAATTTATCAATAGACCAGCCTAAAAAGTCCAAACTCGGTCCCATTTGCCAGTTATAGGTCGTACGAGCGCGCTAGAGCGAGACAGAGGGCTGCCTCCGCGTCGAGCCCGACGCCGATGCGCTTAGAGAATCACCACCCTTATGTGCGTCGATGTTCATGTAGCTTCGCGAAGTTAGTCTTTAATTGTTAGTGTAAGTTTCGTGACGCATTGGTTTTACTGTAATGTCATGTAAACGTTTTTATCAATAAAATAAAATATAATAAAATAAAATAAAGTTGGTTGCGCTTGGCTGTACTGAGCAATAAATTACTCTTTTGTCACCCGTAGCCTTACATGACTGACACGATAAAAACTTTTTTTTTTGTATTTTATGGCCTGATTGCGGAGACCTTTCAGCCACACGATAAACATAGTAGCTGTCCTAGTGTTGCACCACTGTTGCAACTGCGTTAATCGTTTACTAATTCTAAAAATTCTTCCTAAAAATGAGCGAACTGCAGGCCCACAAAGTTCCGCCAGTTAAGGCTCCGCACGATTAATATAATTAACCGGCATTATGTGGCTTATTACGAAGCCAGCAATGGGCTTAGATTTATAATGCATAAGTAACCTCTTTGTTTGTTCCTGTGCGAACAATAGCGAACAAAGGCGCGCTTTGCATTTCGAGCGTTATGTTGCTAATAGCAGCGTGTTACCGGCTGTGTTTAGAAACCTGCAACGTTAAAGGCAAGGTGATTAAGCTATAAGTGATATAAGTTGAGCCTGTAGTTCATTAAAGCACCAAGACGTGGATGCAACGACGTGGATGCAACTAATTCAACAATCTGTTGAACGCAATTTTGACAGTTGGTTTTTACCAAAAAAATAATCTTAAAAGTTATTTCCTGGCATTTGGATGCAATAGGAACTTAACTACTGTTAGAGAGAGTTAGAGAATTAGGGGAAGCTAAAGTCGAATACTGGACTCAACATGGCTGCCAAAGATGATGATAGCGATGATGAAGTTAAATAAATGCTTGTAAAAAAGTCAACCCGGATCTTTCATGCGCCAATCGTAGTGTTGCCAGATTAAATGAGAGCTAACATCATTGCCATACAGCAGTATTTAATATTCTACTGTTATTCATACATGCAGTATAAAATAGTAAAAACGAAACTTAAATATGATTTAATTGTTTCATTTACCCGGTGGTAGTTGCGGTCGTTTTGTCGCGGTCTGCTCGTGACCACAGCCGCTGCACTGCGGTCGAACCGGTAGAGGTAAATGAGACATTTTTATTCCGTTTTATTTGGGTTTTTATTTTTAAGGATGCCTTAGGCACTAGAAGCCTCTGTCTTTATGTTTTGTTTAAATAATAACTTGCTAGACCATCATCTTTAGAACCGCAGCATCTTTAGGTGAAACATTCACATTAGGTATTTGTGTTGATATGGAGATTCTAACAAATAATCTTTTTAAAAGTAAATACACACAAGCCACAAGATGGTCCGATGACCTCGTACAGGTGGCAGGAAGCGCTGGTTGCATTCTGCTTCCAACCGGCCACTTTGGAAATCCATGGAGGAGGCCTATGTCCAACAGTGGACTTCTTGTGGCTGAGATGATGATGATGATGAAAAGTAAATATATTTATTTTAGTGATCCTCGTAGAAGTAATATATTTTATACAAAACATTGGTTTTTGCTGTAAAAACGCCAGCATCGAATATAAAATGCGAACACAAGTAAAGCACGCTTGTTATAAGAATTGCGGATTAAATATGAAAGACAATGTATTGTTTAAATAAACACTCACATTATCATTTAAATAGTAATATCTCGTGACACGGAACCCTTGGTGCGCAAGTCCAATTCGTACTTAGCTGGTTGTTTGAATACTAAACACACACGGCCGATACATTAAATGAAAAACTTACTTCTTGAAATGAACATCTGTACCTGTAAGCGTAATTAATGCCTAGGTGACCTGGCTCACACATAAGCGAGTTGAAGAGGCCATTCAGGTTACATTGCGCGGTTACAATGGTCTCCAACATGAGAACGACGGCTCCACGAGGCAATGTATTACTTCTCGCAAGGTTTCCCTCGCACCGTGTGACCTAGCCGTAAATAGTCCTGTAATAGCGAACTTGCAGCCTACCTGTTAATTAGGACATTTAAGTTCAGACTTTGTGTTGGGCCTGTGCGGAATTATGGATGTGTTACGTGTTAAAATTACAAATTAGGGCTAATGCCAAGCAAACAAACAGTGGAGCGTGAATTTACATTTCTGTTATTACAAGATTAATTTACAAAATGAAAACTTCTATGTTCTGGTACCTACAACATAAAGGGAAAAGCCAGGTAAGAATTGGTCAGTCAAGCCATGAAAATGTTAAGCTTGATAAGACCGAAGTCTTTATAAATGTCTAAAACGTCAATGTGTGAAGGTCTGTCAGTCCGTGTAAATATAAAAAAAATACTTTTGCCAGTTTCCGTGTCAAAGTCAAACTCAAAATATGTTTTATTCAGATTAGGTAATTAATAGATTCAGGCGTTACTTTGCGGAGGTCCATATCAACAAACTGGAACAAATAACCTTGCTACTCCGCGAAACCAAAGTAAATAAGATTGTTTAGATTGCTTTTGTTATATTCACTATAATATGTATTGCCTTTGAGTTACATTGTGTTTTAATGCGATGGCCAAGTCAATCTATTATATTTAAACATTTTTAAATTAATGTGGTCACTACAAGATGTAGTTAGATTAACTAATTACGTAATAACTTAACACAGAAGGTCCCTTAAGTAGGGACTGAATAAGCCAACAGACTTGGTATTACATGGATCTCACAACTTTTTACGGTAGAAGAATTGAGTTGCGAGACTTGGTTTTTTTACAAGTTTTGTTTTTGATGACATCTCATTTCTTTTTGTAGATAATCTTTCTTCTTTTCCTTTCCAGTACCTTCTACTTCTTAAACACCAACAACGGATTTTCTCAAAACCCACTCTCTGCCTTATTGAGCTTTTCTTATTGCGCATATCGCATTCACATGTGCGAGCGCCGAGCTCGCATTCAAATGTGCGAGCGCGGCGCGCGCAACCTTTCTTACACACGTTGCCATGCGTACGTGATCTACATACGAGCAAATAGGAAGGCAAACAAGCAAGTGGGTCACCTGATGGTAAGTGATCACCACCGCCTATAGACACCCGCACACCAAGAAGATTGCAGATGCGTTGCCAACCCAGAGGGCTAAGATAATTCTATCTACCTCTTGTGCCAGTAATTACACCGGCTGTCTTGCTCTCCACGCCGGAACACAACAGTGCAAGCACTGCTGCTTAGCGGTGAGATTAGCGAGCAAGATGGTGGTAGCGATCCGGACGGACCTTGCACAAGGTCCTACCACCCGCCGCCATTTTATATTCATACATTATACAAGTACACTGACTCATTCACTGCAAATGTTAACTTTGTTAATCCTATATGTTATATGGGATTACAAAGTTATTTATGCAGTTGGTGTATTTTGAAAACTGGACAGAAATTGCAAAATATTTAGGTTCTTCCTTGATTTATACACTAAACACTAATTGTATTCTAAATTTGAAACTTCTATGTCTAGTAGAAGTGCTTGAAACTTTTGATGATCGGTCAGTCAGTCAGTCAGTCAGTCAGTCAGTCAGTCAGTCAGTCAGTGACAAATTAAGAAACTTTGACTAGTTACAATTCTTAAACTACTGGTTCAAATTGAAAGAAATTTGAAATATACCGTATTTATGCAATGCCTGCTTGGTTTCTGAAAATACAGGGTTCTAGTTTAATCCACAATGAAGTTATGGGGGGTCGAAAATGGCCTGAACTGCTTCGAGAAAAGGATGGTACGGCCGTGCCGCTTTTTTTTGCTCGACTTGGCGGGGGCACTGCCGTGCCCCCAGATATCATCTGCGTAATATCCTAAAGCTTATATTTTATTCACTAGTGACGTGTGTTATCTTCTTTACCTATCTATACATATAAAATTCAAAGTCCTAACTGATTAACTGACTGATATATAACGCACAACTCAAACCGCTGGACCTAGAAACTTGAAATTTTGCACATAGATACCTTATACAGGGTGGGCATCCACTAAGGAAGGATTTTTGGAAAGTCCACTCCTGTTATTTGTTTTCTGTAGGCCACGCGGGTGAAGCCGTGGGCAGAAGCTAGTTATATTTAAAACAAAGTCGCTATCCGTTCCTGTCCTCGGATCTTCGACCGCTTAGATCTTCTAACACGAAGATCGAAGATCGCGGCATAAATGAAAATAAGTTAAATAAAAGAAATAAAAAAAACTTTTAATAAAATCCTTATTGTTTGAAATACATATATTTCACTACCATAGGAGCTGAATACATCCTAAATTTCAAGTTAACCTAACTATTTTAAGCATTTAAAAATCAACTAGCAATGTTTGAACTGGAAAGAAAGACAGACAACGATAGGAACGAAGCAAGTTAAACATGAATCTATTATTTTATTATACATTATATTTCACAAGGTAAACCTGCTTTTAATTAATGTGAAATTTTGTTGCATCCTGTGTTAGAAATCGGAGGGCAGTGTAATATTAGGGAGTCATTGAGCATTGCACTTAGGTCGAACCTTCTAGTGTATCTAACTCAGTGCGTCTCTCCTATTGGGCTAGTTAGAATAAGACGCACTGGTTTGATAGTGATATTGAAGCCAGAAGGTGACCTTTGGAACTCTGTAAGACAATGCAATCCCATCGAGTTTTGGCTCGTTTTATATCTTGGTAAGTCAACAAAAAAAAGTGCGGTCAACATAAAAGCTTTTTTTTAAATGAATCTATGGTCTCGGGAGTTTCTATGGGCAGGCATTTTAAAAGTGTGAATGGATGTACTGGACTTTATAGAGTGAATGGTATTTTAAAGTGGATTTTATTTAAAAGTTAATCTTTTTGCGCTTATTTAAATCTTAGCCATGCTTGATTTAGACATCGAAACTATCCTAAAGTAAGCATCAATTTATTAAGAAAATAAAATTATCTTTAGGTACCCCTTTAGTGCCAAAACAGCTACAACCTAGAAGATCGAAAACTAAATCACAATTCTTTTGCAGAGTCAAAGGGTCTTGCTAAAAGGGTCATTAAAAGTTAGAGTGCCGCTAATTCGGGACTAAAGTGGTCTTAATCACAATCTAATACACGTAAAGAGCACGTTTGCTGTAGCGTTTTTATTTTATATCGTCCGTTCGGGATGTTGACCCTAGAGTGAAGTGGGAACAATATTTCACGCGTGGAGGGCGCGTCAACGGCAAAACCTACACGAGGCAGCCCGCGGTCCACTCGAAAGCTGTTATTGTCGAAAAATATAAGATTAGTATGTGCTAAGTGAAAAATACTTGAAGATATATAAATTTGAACCACCAAGGCCGCTTTCCGACGTAGTCTAATCTAAAAAAGTAAACTAGAGAAAATGAAAATGAAAAATTGATTCATAACAATCGTTACAAGATCCATGTAAACAGCTAAATTTTGTGTGCGCGTAACTCTAATTTAACGAAACATTTACCGTTGTACTCAGAGCAGAGACTATTGGGCACGTAAATCATTTGTTAGTGAGAATTTTATTTTATTTTTATCTAACCTGCTTCGTTCGTATGTCTGTCATTTTGTCTTGCAAGTCGGTTTCTATACCCACTTTTAGTAGTTATAATGCCTTGAAAGGTACGTGTATGTAGATCGAAAGACAATGGAATAATGAAGCAAGGTGAATTGGGGGTAAAGTCAAAAATGGGGGAAATTCAAATATCGCGATTTTCGACTAAACATGATTTTTTTACCAAAAATTGAATTTTTTATTCAGGGTGGTAAATGCACCCAGAGTAAATAAAGAGGTGGTAAATAGACCCTGTTTTGTAGAAAATCGCGTTATTTGAATTTCCCCCATTTTCGACTTTACCTCAATTCACCTTACCACATTAAACGACAAAGCTTGGACTTAGGATTATTTTGTACCCAGCGCTCTCCTCACACACGGTGATTTTGTATGTTGTCATTATGCCTTATATACCTATGCCTTGACTTTTTTTAATATTCTTAAAACTTGCAAAAAATATTGACGCTTTTTTGTTTTGTATGAAAATTAGGAGTTGCAAATAAATGGAAATATTGTGAAGAATGTTAAAAAATGAAATACAAACCTAGATCTAAGGCATATAATGACATCATACCAAACAACTCTGCGTCTCTCTCCTACTGGGCTAGTTAGAATGAGACGCACTGAGTTACGAAGCGAGTGAACGCGTGTCTAGAAGGTCCGTGCTAGTGCTAGGTGCACTGTAGTGAGGAACATTATATATCTCAGCTTTGTAGTGGGTGCTTGGGCAAAGTCCAATAATGATAATTAGACGGTAGTTCAGGGCGGCTCGCCGGCCTCTAACCTCGTTACCAGGAAACCCGATACTTGTACTTGTTAGCATCTTGTTTGTACTATAAGTTCAGTGAATAAACGACTCATTTCCTTCATTATTGAAATAAACAGATCTCTCTCGTGTTCAAGAGGATTGTGATCTCAGTCTCAAAAAGCGCTTTCCATACAAACGGCAATAACGTATTCCACCCTCTAAACCTTATCCTATAGCCATGGTTTTTTGGTATGCTTTAAATCTAAGTTTGTGGGAGTGTCGTAAATTTTTTTAGACATGAGTATAGACAACGGCAGACTTATCGGAGCGCTCAGCAAACTTATAGATATGAGATGTTAGCCCTATTATGAAGGGTGCTAGAACAAGTTAAGATATTTACTTATATCTGATGGTATATGTAAGACGCATCGCTCATAAGAACGACACAGCGGCGACGTGACATGCGTCATGCTTAGTATTTAATTTAATTAGTGGAGTCAACCTGAAGTAATCAGATGGACAGTTTATTTTTCACATGTTGCCCAGAACTCGGTAGCGAATTGCAGGGATTTAAACTCTTTGTGTCCAATGTTGAGGTTGAGTTCACCATAAGCAGATGGAAGTAACTGCAACGCGTCAACACTCTTTAGATAGGTTCCTGTTTGTTTAAAACTTACCCAATGAAACCACGTATCAAATCCCAATTTTCTGAGTACACAAACTTTATTGGTCCAACAACGCGGATGCACGTCCGCGAACTTGCGAGGTGTCCGAAGTATCGCGAAGTGTTCCGAAGTGTACCGAGGCTAAATGTCAGAAGCAGCGGCTGCAATGTGGGATAGGTACGTGACTCAGGCGTGGTGCAACGCAGGGTAGCCATTATTCTCGCTTTGGCTCGGACAAGTATTTAATTGTGTTTATTCTGGGTGGAAAATACTTGACTTTTCCGTTTTCGGACGTGTCCCCTAGGTTTCTTGTCTACAGCGGGGTTGGTTACCTATTTTATTATGTTACTTACAGGAATTTGTATTACTACTTACTATTTTTATATAACTAAATTGTTCACAACATATTCAGCCAAATTGATTTCTAGTCTACTGAGAATTTTATCAAATTAAATACCACAGAATCTTATCACAGAAGACTATTCAAAACTTTCATATTGTCAAATTAGTCGTATCACTATTCCTATGGGTGTTCATGTAGCACATGCGATCCGATTTAACACGTCCCGTAAAGTATATAAATACAGATTTTCTCGTAAATATAATCAAATTTGTATCATATTTATGTCGTTACAAAAGTGCAATATCTATATACATGTGGTCGATAAATTCCCCGTGAATTAACAACGATTAAACGACGTCATTCCAAATTTTCCCATTAAGCAATATGTATAATACATAAACAATCTTAATATTTATTATTAGTACGGTACGGATAAACAATAATACAAGGCAAGACTGATTTAAATCTTACATCATTATCCTACATTTTCTGGTGAAGAATGGCTACTCTACTTGTCTGCTTCAGTGAAATATTGAATTATTAAGATAACCGTCAAAATGTGTATCGCTATATATCGCTACTGCAACGTGTTGATTTATCAGAAACGGTACCCGTAAAATATATTATGTAGGTATAGTTGCAGGCAAACATCTTGAGCATAAATAGAGTCTGAGGGGGTATGTTTGCGCATACATATTATTATTTGTACTAGAAACGGCTACTGTGAAGTCAAGGTCAGTGCTCAAGAAGTTTGCCGGGAACTGTATGTAACTATTATAGTCTACATAATGTTCATGTAGGTGGCATAAGTCACACAAGTGCAATAAAGTCTCACTAAAATGTTAGAGGAAATTAATTTAAAAAGGTAAAAGGGTGCGTGAAATGAACGACGATCCGTTTTTTATGAAACTTTTTAAATTTTCTCGTCGGCTTACTTGCTAATTTATACTTTCGGGTGACATATTGTAAGTGAAATTAAACTCAGCAGTGATCGGATTGACTGAAGATTAGGTACCTATGTGTAAATTAGGTAATTGTACAAACAGGAACAAACTTAACTGATCATTAACTATTTCCGCATGCATGCCGCTGCAGCGCAGTACAAAAGAAAACGTAGGAAACAGAGAAATTGCATATGCTCTAAAGGATAGATAATAATTTCAAAATGCATATACTACATGCTTCACTTTCGAAAACTGACACTTTCGCTCAGTTCTGTCTTTGATAGTCACTTATGTGTGTCTTTGACTGTAACTAGAGCTTGACATACGTAGGGGATTGTTTTTACGAGTGTTGTGCTTAAAATTGCGACATTGACAGGGACCTTTCGCTCGTTCCGTAACTGTAGATCCAATGACAATGAAGTCATGAGCAAAAAACTGTTTTTTTTGGAAGAAAATTAAGTATTTGTCCGTGAATGTCGAAAACGTGGGGTGTTTCTGAAAACCTATATGGTACAAACGGCTTTTTGGATGCACTCCATTTCGGTGTACTTTAAGTGCTGGTTCGTCAGAACCTTGGTCCTTTCAGACAAATTCTATAGTTAAGAGAGCCAACATTTAAACAACAAACAAAGCTTAATACCTTTTAATATGTTTATACTTGTTAGTACCTATTTATTTAGACTCTGTCATCTTTATGAGTCACAAAATTAACAAACCCTAGTTTTGTTGAATAATAAAGAAAAACCGTTTACAAGCTTTATTAAGGGTTATATAGCGAGTCTTTTCTACCAAGGATATTAAATTTTAAACGTGATACAAAAGTTAATTTTACGTTAAGTTCAGTTAAAGTTACATTAAATAGAATGTTCCGGTAAAATTTTAATTTTGATTTTACTTTAGTTTTAAAATGAATTTTTTGCAGTGCTCGTACGGGTTTCATGTCTCTTTCTAAAAGCAAATAAATATTTTGAGTTTGGGCTTAAAAAGCAATAGCGACCTTCGCTTCTATGTTACTAGTACTATATCTCTCTAATCTGTGCTTCGAAGTATGTTCCAAGCGTCATCAGGCCAGTGTTCATACGTATAAGTACTTACCTGCCTGCTCTTGTAATTGGAGATTTCAGTGTCCCATTCACCACGACAGTAAAATTCAGATTGTGGCCCGGCGCGCTCATAAACGATACTACACTTAGCTATGAAGGTATATAGGTATAAATACGCACCTTTAATGGTGTGTTCTGTGTTACGGATAGAGATGTTCAATTAAAAATATCGATAACATTTTCAATGTGATACATCTTAGCACCTCGTCTATATTTTGTGGCGCAGTATTCAAAAACATAGACGTTTCCAATAAATATGTGTCTTATTGCTACTTAATAATAAACGTTAAAGATTTAGAAATTTAATGAAAGTATCACGTACGGCCTGTAAACAACTAACTGCTGATCACAAGCTTCCTCTCACACTTATAATTATATAGAGCGAATAATTACATCAACAAATTTCACATATGCCTAACTTTCAATTTTTATGCAGGTGTCTAGACGACCGGACAGCCTAGTGGTTAGTGACCCTGACTATGAAGCTAGAAGTGCCGGGTTCGATTCCCAGGAAGGGCAAATGTTTGTATGATGAATATGAATATTTGTACCCGAGTCTTGGATGTTATATGTATTTAAGTATGTATCTATCTATTTAAGTATGTATATCCGTTGTCTAGTACCCATAACACAAGGTTTACTTAGCTTGGGACTAGGTCAATTGGTGTGAATTGTCCTGAGATGTGTCCTGAGATGTCCGGAGATTTCCTTTCGATTCCTTCATCAAACACCGAAGCAATCGAACATTTGTTTTTTCATACTTTTAAAATAACGCTAACTGTATACTAAACATCGATGTATTTAATGGCATCCCTTCACTTCCTGTTTCCATTGCATCTCCTTTGTTTGCTTGATAGACTTTAACCTTTTTTTCATGAAAGTTTAAAAAGCTAATTTAACTACAATGTTCCTTATTCATAAACGCTTAATAAGCCTTAATTACTTGATACATGTGTCGTCTTTATCTGTCATTGTTACGTTTGCTTCAAATGAAAGGAACAAAAATTTGTTAGTTAAAAACGATGTTATTTTTTTATGAATAACATGGTATGTGTTTTGTTTCTTCAATCTTTCTTCATTTCTTTTGCAGGTAGTAGGACCCTTAAGCAAGATCCGTCCGGATAGCTACCACCACCTTGCTTGGTAATCCTGCCGCTAACCAGTAGTGCTTGCACTGTTGTGTTTCGGCGTGGAGACCAAGACAGCCGGTGCAATTACTGGCACTAGAAGTATTCTATCCTAGCCCTCTAGGTTGGCAACGCATCTGCAATCTCCTTGGTGTTGCGGGTGTCTATAGGCTGTGGTGATCACTTATCATCAGGGGACCAACTTGCTTGTTTGCCACAATGACATATTAAATATGACGAAGCATGTATTAACAAACGTTGGTTTACTGAGCGTTCATCACTGAAGGGAAAATAAACATTCTAGGGATACGGCGAAGTGAAGTAAAGTATTACATTTCAATATATCGAATGATAAACAAGTATATCGAACACCCCTATGTAGGGGTAATTTCCCGGGTCTATGGTAATTATGTTTATGGGTTATTGGCGTTGCGCCCCGGGCGAGATCCGTGCCGGCTGATTTACGGTCCGGCAAACCGGATATATTCTAATATCGTATCTATCTTAGGCAAGGCTTAAGATGCCATTTAATTACTAACTTAACTGCCGCACAGGTTAGCTCAAGTAAGGTATCGGGAAAAAAAATTCAATTGTTTGTAGCGAAAATGTTCTACTGTTGGTCGAGTCACCCCTCTTATAGCTGCCAAGTGCCAAGCCTTATCACTATATCACTAACTTACAATTCTGCTTGCAGAAATGTAAAAAGGTGCTTTTAAAAAAAATATTTAAGGCGTATTTTTTGTAAAGAGTGACACAAATAATCGGAATTTTAGAAATGAAACACCTTGTAAATAATCTGTGTGTAAATAAAAATCAATGTTGTTCGTTGGTGAAAAGGTTGGACCGATTTGGCTATTTATTATTTTCAAATGTTTTTAATAGTCCAAATTAGGTTTTTATGATAAGAAAAATTTTAAAAACTTTTTTTTAATTCGGGAAAAACTTACCGCCTTTTCTTTCTATGGGATTTGGACAGACAAAACAGGAACAAGACAGGAACGGGTAGCGACTTTACTTTGCTTTTTTTTAGCTCCTACCAACAAACGGAGGTGAAACAATGGTTTTGTATCGTGGACGGCGATAATAATGTCGTCGTGTACAACGGTAGGTACTTGAATCTCACTTTTATAAAACCAACCATCGTTAGCTATAGCACTTCAAGATAATTATACAGGTGTCAAATACATAGAAACCGACTAGTGATAAACCTCTGGCTCAGTGCAAAAAGATATAGTAGTCTCGCCTTTAATCTCGTGGTTAATACGCACGTCTAGACAGTATCGGAACGGTGAACGGAAGCTAGCGTCGTCACAAATAAACAGTATTTATTAATTTTCATTTTTGTCAAATAACGTTACCATTAACTTATGTATATTTATTTATAATCTTAGGTTGGGTTTTTACAATATTTCTATAAAAAGTAATAAAACAATATCAATACAAAATATACAAACATTATAAAAACCTAACCTAGAGTGCCGCCGGCAGCGGGGCAGGGCTCAAGCTACCGGTGGTTAGGGCCGCAGAGTGAGGAATCTCCTGACTATTCGTGCCGTGTCCAGGAGTACCGCCTTTTGTATCTGACCCTTGATCCAGCCTTCTAGCGAGAGTCTCTTGAGGTGTTGGTCGAGACTCTTCGCTATAAGACCGTTCACTGAGACGACTATCGGAACAATGATTGTCGAGTCAACATCCCACATAGGTGGATCGATCCGAAGGAGGCAGGATTTCAAAATTTTCGCAGTGTTTAATGTATTGAGGCTAAATGGTGCGACTTTTTATTAATTCAAGTAGTTTTCCGGTAGTAAATAGTATTTTATGCAACTGCTATATAATGAGAGGCCTTAAAACACGAGTGTGGTTTTATGAAACGAGCGTCAGCGAGTTTCATAATAGGATCACACGAGTGTTTTAAGGCCTAATTATATACAGTTGCATACATTACTTTATCTACACACAAATCATAACTGCAAAAAACCGTAACAGCAAAAAACCAACAAACGTATGACAACTAATGGCGGCCATGTATATTAAAAAGGTACTCTGTGATTCGATCCATCCGTCAAGACGAACGTTTTTTTTAAACCATAGACGAACGAATAAAGTTCCTATTTTTATGTCACTCGAGATCAAATGTCGTGCGTTTAAATTAAAAAAACATACTGAGTTGACGTTTCGTATCGATTACTGTTTTAATATCTGTGGATACTAGAATAGAGACCAACTTGAATTTTGACAGCTGTTCCAAATTTAAATTCATAACGTCACGAGCCGTCACGAGATATCGGTAATGTGATGACCAATAAAGAACAGATTTACCTACTACCACAGACAAGAAAATTCTTATAATAACATTGGTTGTAATAATGCTGGTCATTTCCTAGGGTTTTTGAACGCGTTATTTAGCCTTTATGATATGTGTGTAGATAAACACAGTTACTTAAGGCACTGTGTTTTGTTTTCGAATCCCCAAAATCAATTTGAATTTACGAGCGTTTCAACCGCCGTTATCATCTTTTGACGTATATCTTGACTAGAGACCTGGCGAATAATTTAGAATTGTCAACGACGGCAGCTGTACCTGGAACAGGAATTGTTTTTGTTAAAACTAGTGGTTAATTCGTTATTCCTAGATCAGTATTACCGGGACGGTATGTCTTAGGGGTTTGAACAAACTATATTTAAACAATACGCATTATGTGTGCGATGCGCGCTATTAAATACACTAAACGACTAAAAAACACTTCGAAGCTTTTTTGAAAAAAAAAACATAAAAATAGAACCTTGTACTTGACAAAATCCGTGATATCAAATAGTCATGTCAGCCGTCACGCATCCGGCCCTGTCGCGGAGCGCTCACGCCACGCGCACGTCACGGACACGTCACGCACACGTCACGTCGTCGCGTCACTCGTTGGTCGTTGCTGAAATTGAAACCGCTAATTGAGCTGTCAAACCGCATGTTTACGTTTAGCTCGACATTTTGTGTCGTTTAATCATTGTTTGCTATGTTAGTTAATTTTCGTGATTGTCATAAAAATTACCTATTTTATCTTCTTCTTCTTTACATAGTATAACACAAAGTTGCCATCCGTTCTTGTGTGTCCTGATTTGTTCTGTACTCCTTCTAAAGGAAGCACCAGATTTTGATATAGTTTTCACTGTCATTTAGATATTTTTTTACGGAAGATTTTTATGTACAATACATCCCGATTGCACCCGTCCCCAAATAATTTCGCAACATCTTTTCGTCCCAAATACCGCAGTGTCTCAAGACAAAAGTCTTCAACTAGTGTGTGTTGCCGGTGATCACATACGGCACTGAAACGTGGTCCCTTACAGTGGGCCTCACAAGAAGGCTCAAGGTCACCCAAGGGGCAATGAGAAGAGCTATGCTCGGAGTTTCTCTGCGAGATCGAATCAGGAATGAGGCCATCCGCAAAAGAACCAAAGTCACCGACATAGCTCTACGAATTGCAAACCTTAAGTGGCAGTGGGCAGGGCACATTGCTCGTAGAACCCATGGCCGTTGGGGCGGAAAGGTTCTCGAGTGGAGACCACGTACCTACCGGAAGACGTGGTGAAGATCGCTGGAAACCGGTGGATGCGAGCAGCACAAGACCGATCGTGGTGGAGATCCTTGGGGAAGGCCTATGCCCAGCAGTGGGCGTCTTCCGGCTGATGTGGTGGTGGCGGTGGTACCCGTGCGAAGGCTGGACGGGTCGCTAAGTGTAGAATAAAAGGCTAATAGATGAGAGAGATGTCTCTCAGGTGTTTGCTACGCCGGGGGATTGAACTCCAAGCCAATAAGTCAAAATTAATTGAATAGGTTATAAAATTTAATTAATTGAGTTGGAAGGTATTTATAAATGCGTATCATCTTCGAAACCTCCATTAGACAACAATTATGGCTTTGTTTTAATAGCTTTATTGTGGGAGGTTCGTACTAATAAGCTTCTATGCGCTTTTGAATATGATTCCAAGAAGCGTTGATATTGCCGCGCTCGGTGTCAAGACCATAATGAACTCGATTTTTCATTTAATACTGACTAAGAAATACGTAAATGGTCCGTAATCCATAGTAGTCCATGTCTTATTTTTATTTATTAATTTTAGTTTAAAAAAGCTAACCAACTTAAGGTTATAAAGATTTTAAGCGTACTTAAAAGTTGACTTGCGTATGATTTAATAACTGATCAATTTTTCTCACTTGATTGCCGTAAAATCATTGCAAAATGTCTTAGAAAGCCACAGATTGTCACAGAACTCGCAGATTGCCGCAAAATTGTCGCAAGATTGCCGCGAGATTGCCGCGATAAAGAGCAGCGCCTGCATTAAGAGCACGTCTACACTCCACTCACAGCTGTATCAAAAATAATAAACCGCCTGTCGGGCGTCGATTACCCAATTTTCTGTAAAAAGGGATTTTTTCCTGCCCGTAATGATGCTAACTGGGGTAGCCACAGTGTATAGGCAAATTCAGTAGGTCAGTATCTGAAATAACAATTCGTATTCGCCAAATTAGCTATATTTTCGCCAGACACCTGCGTACCCTTAGAAACACACTAGCAAAGACCTGCATTAGTTAACATTACTTTTATAATCTCGGCAACTGAAGCCAAATGATGTATGGTAACAACTCAGTTTGTATGTGGATATGAGCGGCGTATATGATGGCGTAGTTGTCAAACGTTTAATTCCTATAATGGCCAAGATTATCGAAGTTGTGTCAACTTACCAGTACACTAACACACACCTTCCCGACACGCGTTTACTCGCTACGTAACTCAGTTCGTCTCTCTTCTACTGGGCTAGTTAGAACGAGAAGCACTGTTTTACGTAGCGAGTAAACTCGTATCGAAGAGTTCCGTCCTAGGGGCACTGCGCGACAGCTTACTGTTCTCAATTCAGATTTTGCTAAAGTTCATATTGAATTGCTTAATTAAGTCATTCATGGCAATATTGGCAATGACTGCATAGAGCTATCTTTATTACTAGATAGATCTATCTAGTAAGCCTTTAAAGCTGATATTAGGGAATGCAAACCCGGTTATTTTCTCTAAGGAATAACCGGTTAAAACCGGTTTTATCTTAAACAAAATAACCAGGTTTGCAGTAAACCTACTGTATTCGGCACAACTGCGTGCCCGCGTCGTTATTACACGTTTTTAGCCCAAATGATGATAATTCCCGAAAGTGCCGCGCGGCACAGACGCGCCATTACTGCTAGAGGACGACTTGAAATCCATAGTCCATACACGCGTGGACTTGGGATCAGGGGATGCAACTCAGATGTTTTTACAGATGAAACCGGTTTTTGGAAGACTGTACTGGTCGAGACCGTAGCTGCGTAGCAACAAATCAGTGTTGTAGTCAGAATTTAGGTAACCTAACAATTTTGTTTGAAGAATATAATTTAATTGGGTACATAGTGTGAAACATAACCTTTAGTGACAAGTCAAATTCGCCGAAGGGGTTGGGGACGTTCGTCGAATAATCAGCATGTATTGAAAAGATACAAAATTGAGAGATTATCCGAAACCGACAAACATATTACATTTTGACGACCGGATAGCCTAGTGGTTAGTGGCCCTGACTACGAAGCTTGAGAGTCCAGGTTTGATTCCCGGGACGGGCAAATGTTAACATGATGAATACGAATTTTTTTACCTGAGTCGTGGATGTTATATGTATTTAAGTATATAATTATCTATATAAGTATATATATCCGTTGTCGGTACTCATAACACAAGCAGCTTTAGTTGCTTACTTTGGGAAAAGATCAATTGGTGTTAACTGTCCGAAGATATTTATTTATTTATGAAGAAAAGGATGAAGATGAAGTTATATTGTAAGATGTGTTTTTTGTTGTTGTGTGTTGTTGTTTTGGTGTTGTGTGTGCTAGGTAAAGGTGCCCACGGAAGACCAGCGTCGTGGTACGTAGCCGTGCCTCGACATATGCTGATTGGGTACCCTTTCGGTGTTCTAGTTGTAAGTTCATCCTGTGTACATCTTAGCATCGAATAAACTGTTTTCTTTCTTTCTCTTCTTACACACGTGTTTTGTGTTGTGGCCTGTCTTAATCCGGTTCGAGCCATATATGTACATTCGACATAAATCCTAAGTCATTTGAAATTCAATCGGCTCTGCGTCTGCACTTACGGCAATGTGCAATTTGTATATTGGGCGGCTAATCCCCCGTGACGTCACACATCCCCGTGTTATGACGTGCAACGTGACGTGACGTGTCTCTGTGTCGGCGCATAATGGCGCTCTAGTTAGATGAAGCTAAGCGGGGCAGAGCGTGGGCAAGTTCTTCATAGTGTCCGACCGAAAATGGATTTTTAGCCGAAAACGAAAAAGTGGCTTCGGCTTTAGTCTTATTTTCGACCGAAAACCAAAACGAATAAAGTAGGCGAATGACGCGACAACTCATGAACGCAAGGCACGGAATGCTGATGTTGCAGGCTCGAGTCCTGCCATTACCCTAACTTTTCTTTGAGTTGTCATTATGTAGCATTTAAATTTATTTGCATGATTAACAAAAATTTAAAGTAAATTTCGATTACAAAAAAACTCATGAACTTCTAATTTCCGGCTTGGCCCAAGCTTCGCCTGGATTTTGGCCGAAAACAAAAACATGATGGGATCATGATTTTTTGGCCGAAAATAGCTGTGAAAACGTATCTTCGACCGGTCGCTAGGTATATAGTTCTTAAAAAGTCTGTAGTGGGAGCTATGCTGATAAACATTTAAGTCGTTTGAATATGTGGTTATTCTTTTCTGTAACTTTGTGCGGAGAGTACCACGTTGTAGCAATAAAACATATTATCAATGAAGTTAATTTGTCTGTTGGACACGATAGAATAATCAAAGAAACCGCGTTCGAATTAATTTCTCCTCTCACTCATATTATCAATTTATCATTATAAAATGGCGTTTTTCCAGAGAATTTAAAGCGCTCAATAATAAAACTACTTGAAATAAAAAATCTGATAAAGATAAGCTTAATAATTACAGACCCGTAACTCTAATTCCAATTTTCTCAAAAATCTTTGAATGCAAAATGTTTACACGATTAATAAAATTCTCTGATAAATACTCTATCATAGTTAATGAACATAACGGTTTTCGGAAAAATAGGTCTACAAACAACGCAATTTTTCAATTACTTCAAACCATATTTAACTGTATAGATAAAGGGGTTCACGTATATACATTATTTACAGACATGTCAAAGGCATTCGACTGTGTAAACCACTGGTAATTAGATAAACTTTTTATACTGTTCAGGACTTTCTTGAAAATTCTGGCAGAGTTTAATAATATAAAATATTTATATACAGATTAGTAGTAAGTAATTTTTGGTTTTGTCGGTCATGGTTACCTATTTTAATCTTAAATACATAGAGATTAGAGAACATGTGAATAAGATACTTTATGTGATACTAATACATATAAGACAAATATTGTACACCAGGTTATGGTAGGCTGTAGCGAATACTATTCTATTTTGACATCTATTTCTACCTACAGTTATACAATAAAATATTTTGATTTTGATTTTGATTTTAAGTTTAGTTCGGTTTTCTATAGCTTTGTTAATGAACGCTGTACTTGATAGAATAAATCGTAGATACAAATGGTCAACTTGTTTTAAAGGGATGTTATCAAGTCGTGGTGGCTGCATCGCGTCGACGTATATTCCCGTACATATATTCCGTTTTGGTCCGACTCATTGTCAGCGCACTGCATTTTGTTAGTACAAAGATACAGAGCCACAATGAGCTTGACTTGCCACTCATCTTTAGAAGTTTTGCAGGTATTATCTCGTCATTTGCTTTGCTTAGGCATTATTAATTTTTATTGGGGGCAGCTTTTACTTCCTCAGGTGTTATTGCTTCTATCGGACCATGTTTAGGGTAAGTTAGGCAGAGCTTCTTATGGGACCCCTATCTAGCAGGTGATTATAATATTCTTAACCCGTGTGATCCAATACCACTACGCATTAAAAATAGCAGACTAAGTATTTGATCAGGGACCACATACATCCCGATTCTAATTTCTTTGACCTGGGGACCCTATACATCTCTTGGTCAATCTGTACTAGTGCCAGTTCGTTCAATATGCTTAAAGCTTGCTGTGCTATTTATTATCTTTTTTTTTCTCACACTTTATGTGAACTATTGTTATGATTGTGTATATTGCTCTGTAATCTTGTTTTGAAAAGAGAAGAAAAAAAAAGATAAACTGCTGAGTTTCTTGCGGCGTTTCTTCCCAGCAGATTCTTCCATTTTCCGAAGCGCTAGTAGATTCAGACATGTAAAAGAGCCTATATGGCCTACTTGCAAATAAATTTTTCATTTTCATTTTCATTTTCATTAAAAAAACATTTTTGGATTTCAATAAAACTTGGCCCGTTTTTAACCTTCATGCCAAGTGGGATTGACCTAGCCGCTCTGACTCTTGACGGCAAATGACTATTGAGCCGTTCAGTGCACTAATGATTGCCGCTACCAGCGATGATGTGTATGATTCAACGAGTAACATGATGAACGATGAACAATTAGCCTAATGGTTCATTATCATCAGCCTATGTTCGTCCACTGCTGGACATAGGCCTCTCCCATGGCGCGCCACTGAGCACGATCCTCGGCCACTCTCATCCAGCTCTAAGCCTAATGGTTAGTGACCCTGATTAGGAAACTAGGGGTTTCAGATTCGGTTCCCGTTTGGGGTGAATTGTATGATGAATATGAATGACTGCACTCGAAAGTAAATGTTAAATAAGTATCTAAACCGTTGCCTATTTATAGCACTAGTAGCCTAGTTATAGTTACTCGGAAATCCATTTATCATTCATTTTATGCCATTTTATTTTAGTACAGGGTCACCAAAACAACTTGTTCAGTTTCCCGGATTGACAACCAAACAACAGTTACTGAGATATTAACTGTTTAGTTATTTACCTCGACGTTTCGGTTTTAATAAGTGTGTGGGAAAATGGCGAAGTTCAAAACAATTTAACAGTTATTGAGTACGCAGTTGATAGCCTACAATTAAACGCTTCTTTAGCCCCTTGAGTTTCGGTAAATCACAGCAATAACAAGTTAATCAAACTCGCCAATGCGCGACCAATCATACCCAAGCTTCGACGTCACGCGAGCCGCGCTTATCTAGTCGTAGGTGACGTGACGTGACGTGACCTGACCTGACGTGACGCGACACGCCACTGCGGAATATCACCACTAATCACGCGCCTGATTTATGTATTTGTGTAACTGAAAAGCGTAGTATTTGCCGCTGCGGTGATGGATATGACGCGGCATGATTTTGATTGTTTTATCGCTATTTTGTCAGGCTTAAAGTCGAGTTACGGTTGCGTTAAAATGATTTTGTTATTAATCCCGTACTCATAACGTTTAATCGGAAAACCTTAAATTTTTTTTTTACACAAAAGGTTAAATGAAACCGTATGTTACAAATAATTTAATTCAACGCTTCGCCGTAATTTGACCTAACAAGTTCGCTTTTGTCTAGCTAATATTTATTTACGCTATGAGTTTTCAGCTAGGTCATTGTACTAGTTTTATTTAAAAATAAGTTTTGATTCGGAGCTACTAAAATTAGCCTATGTCAGAATGTTTTATGTTGTGAGTAACTGTGAATTCGTGGCACTCTACGCCGCTAGCTGTATGCGGCACATATTTTTGTTTCAAGCTTCAATTTAAGTCATTTCTTCACAAACTTTATCTATTAAAATGAAACATAGATCTGTATTTTTATAAATGTAACTTAGACTAACTTATTGTACGTAAAACTTATAATGATCCAAAACTTATTTTTAACTGACTTCAAAACAGGACCAAGTACATATATTCGTCTGTATTTTTTGTATATTTTCACTTAGAATTTCGTTACTTGTGGACAAATAAAAAAGCTTAAACGTTTGAAAGGGTACGTACTCCAGTGGTAATGACGTTTACTTTAATTTTGGAAAAAATATTCCATGACTAACTGTGGAAAATTAGGAATAGATCCCTGTTTTCATATAAAAAACCGAAACTAATTAATCCGCTTCGAAAGGCTGCAGTAATGCGGCATAGTATAAAATGTCACAAACATTAGTAAGAGTTTTGTTATGCGAGTTAGAGCTAAAATTCAGCACAAATATACTTTAATGCTATGGTCACATGAACTCATGCAAATAGAAAATACCTTGACTAGTGCACTCAACGTTTACAAGTCGGAATCATGATAACCTCGCAGTGTACTTTAACTGTCTTCTTCCACTCGCACATGCATGACCAAGGCATAAGATGTTGGTCTTGTCCCCTTTGAACTTAGCATACAGTTATAATTCTGTAACATTACTATCGCAAAACAGTCTGTGAATGTTTGCACCGTCAGTAACGGTGCAATAGCGATACTGATGCTAAATAGACAGTCGCGTTGCAAATGTGACAAAAGCTCTATTATTGCAATGCAGTGCTAGCGTTGGCGTGTCCATAATATGTACACGTACATACAGATTCAGCGTTGTTGTCTTAAGGGAAAATTAGAACGATCTGATCATTTGTTAACGGATGAGAGTATCTTCTTTACATATTTTAAAGTAAAGTCGGCATCCTTTCATGTCTGTCTTAGATCCTTATTGTGTATGTTCGGCCGCCTTCTCCTTCTAAATCACGTAGCCGATTTTGATACGGTTTTCATTGTCATTGAGAGAATTTCTTAAGGAAGGTTTTTATGTGCATCACATTTTAATTGGACCTGTGTGAAGCCGGGTCGGGTCACTAGTATTGAAATAAACGGATCACTCACATATTTCAAATCAATTTATCATTCGACATGTTTCGGTCCTCATGGTCGTTGTGTCATCGTCGAGCCACGATCGCGGGCATCGCGGCTTATGATTGAGGAATGGTCCGCAACATGTCGAGCGATAATTCGACTTTAATTACGTCAGTGATCCGTTTATGTCAATAATTGTCTGAACCTCACGATAGTTTTACAAACGAGAGGATGTTAAGCTGTTTAGTATTAATGTTCTAATTAATCAATTGTGTCGAGCCCTTTACACGTCTTAGGCTCACGAGTACTGACTGGTACGAGACTGGGATAAAAATAGCATTTGATATCTCAATTCTAACATAACTGCGTAAGTATCTTCGCTTCTAATCATCGTTATTTTACCTATTGAGTCATTGAAATACCTAGTAATCTACCGACAAATTACTAGCTTTATCTCGTCTTTTTTTGTACAGTCAGCATCGAGACAAGATAAATTTAACTTATTTTTAGTTAATTTTTGTTTGTTGTAAAATCAGCATCATACATAGGTAACATTCAAAGTGCTCAAATTGTTCGGTACACCATATGAATTGTATAGTGTATTACAAATTAATTAAAAATAAGTTAAATTTAGGTACCATAAAGTTACAACTGCTACAATATAACATATTTGTCACATTTTTGTATATTTTTTATAGAATTATGTCAAATTGTAAAACTTATAAGTAAGTATTCTGTATAGGGGCCAGTGGCCCGTTTCACTAAGCTACAAGTTACAATTTTACAAGTCTAAACCGGCAACATTGGTCAATAATGACCAATGGCAATGGGCATAATGACCAATGTTGCCGGTTTAGACTTGTAAAATTGTAACTTGTAGCTTCGTGAAACGGGCCACAGGTCGTAGTATTTAGGTGGCTGTATTTCTTCATTTAAATTGTAAGTTTGTTAACGACTATATCCTTTTTTGGGACGTATAATTTTGTATTAAATTACACATGACTTAACTGTTTTATTTATTAATGTAGTGAAAAGTTTATTCACAAAATATCCTTACAACAACTTATTTAACCGAAGTTAAAAATGTCTGATAAAGGGCTGAAGTTTATAAATTACGCTTAAACTTGGGCAATTTATCAATAAAAATCCTTTATATTCTCTTTAACCTTACCTCCAATGAACCCGTCGTACGGAAAGGCAGCCTTTAAAGTTGAGAAATTGCTATTTAGCTTATTTTGTCTTACAACTGGTTCATAAGTAAGAATAAGTAGGTAGGTACTTATAAGTTAAATAAATAATTGTACCAACTATTTTTCTGACGGTACTTTTTTATTGCATTTGCATCAGATGTGCATACAAATACCAAATTTTGATCCACATACCACAGAAAGTAGTCAAAATTGACTTGTAAATTTTGAAACGGGTAACTGACATAGCAGGAAATAAAAGCTTCAAAAAAAAATCGAATGTCAAAGAAGGTTTTCTACTTATCTACTTTAGAAACGTTGATGAATAAAGGTTAAAACAAACCGCACTGATGAAAATAAGGTAAAAAAAACTGCAACACACAGATGGATAGGATGAATTTTAAAATGTTTAGATAAACGGCTCGAAAAAAATGTCATACGTAGGGGTCAACGAAAATTAAGTGGAGTGGTTGAAAAATTTACTATTTTTAAATCAGAATAAAAGTAGAGCTTAGATACATTTTAACAAACATTGTCACCAATCGTTACTTCTTTCGTCTTAACCACCAACGATATTTTGAAGCCGTTTCAAAGTCCCCTAAAATTTACCCGCACACACACAAAGGGTTGTAACGCCTCTTTTGCTGCAGAGTCTTTAAATCTCTGTTTATTTAGGGGCTTCCATCAAAACAAAACACGTCAGTCCTTCTAAAAAACAATATATCTAAAAAAATACACATTACTACCTGATCAAACACTGTTCGCTGTATTGCTTATTGGCTCGCTGCAGAGAGTTATATATAAACAACTTGAATACCAGTTAGCGCGTTTGTTTAGATCTTTGACGAAAAAGCAGCAGTGAAACCGTTCTTTAAAGCGTATATCAATAGCATAGAAGCGAGCAATTCAGCTCAAAATATTTCGAGCTCATGAACGGACCTACCTCTATAAAAACACTTATTCACTGTCCCTTACAATTCGTATCCTAACAAATGACTTTCAGAAATTCAGATTGTACTTTCTTATGAATAATGGAGTATGAAATGCTTGACAATATTAGCTTTGTAGTAGTCTAGTGTATGCGGGCTTTGTGGAGGGGACAGGAGAAAATAAAGCTCGGCGGGCATTGTCCGTGGATTGGGGGAAAGATCGCAATGCGAGGGTTCCGTGATCATAATTTTTATCATAAGATTGGATTATTTTACTGATTATTTTGTTTTTGTCATGCAAGTACCTAATACACGATTGCTTGACTTATTATTATTGTCAAGAACAGGTCTCAATAAAGCCAAATTTTTAGCTTTTTTATTTAGCTTGCTCGCTAATCCTGCCGCTAAGCAGCAGTGCTTGCACTGTTGTGTTCCGGCGAGGAGAGCAAGACAGCCGGTGTAATTACTAGCACAAGAGGTATTCCATCTTAGCCCTCTGGGTTGGCAACGCATCTGCACTCTCTTTGTTGTTGCAGGTGTCTATAGGCGGTGGTGATCACTTACCATCAGGTGACTCACTTGCTTGTTTGCCTTCCTATATTGTTTAAAAAAAATAATCGACTCAACTGTATTGCGACGATCGTGGTCACGGGATGAATGAGCTGTCACAATTTGTTGGTTGAAATAAAACTACTCTCATAATAGGTCATATATATGTAATTGTCAGTAATAATTCTACCTTCGAAACCACTGAAACATTTTACAACTATTGTTGAGGAATACGCAGTACTGACAGTGTGTGTAGGCTTCTACAAATGCCACAACCTAGGGCATTAACGATCTTGACAATAACTTGACGAAAGTTTTAAGTATCATTTTGTTTGACCATGTTTATGGTTTCCAATACCATTAAGGGTAGAAAGATTTTGAAACGAAGCTAGAAATGCTTACGTTAATTTATATCGGAAAGATTGCGACACTTTGCAGTTTAAGAATCCTCGACATGAGTTGTAATAACAGGCGCCATCAGGTATTATTTACTTTATTTAAGTCATAATTTGATTAGATTGAAACAGATTATTTAAGCAAGTATATACCTAATAGCACTAAGGGTTTGCAATGAAAACCATTAGCAAGATATAAAAAAACTTTCCGTGAGCTATTTTTGTTGTTTTATGATATGGCGAATAAAATGGCGGAGTTAATTTCTAATAATATTCGATAATGATGAATAGTATATACCCATCTCTTATTTGTGTAGATTTTGGTTAGGTACTATTTAACAGTAAATACAGTGCCAGTAAAACAGTAACAGTTAAAGTATTAGCTTCAAAATCAACCTGCTTGGCTTATACAAAGAGTAATGAAAATTTCAGAGAATCGTTTCTTGAAGAGTGACGAAATTTCACGTAAAATTCGTGTGCACGTTAAAATATTTAAGGGAACCCTTCTAAAATTTGCAGAAAAAATTCAATTCCTAAAATGAAGACAGAGTTCTTGTTATTTTACGATGAACGCTATTTACGGGTTTCGCGGCGTTTACAATGAGATCGTTCGCTTTCAGAGCTTCTTAATGCTCGCCGAGCTGAATAAATTCGAATATAATAGAAGGAAAAAATAAATAATAGGTACTGTTTAAATGTGAGATGTATGGCGTCCACTGTGTCAGATTATATTCATCTGTCCTTAAGCCCCGAGACGCATGTAGAGATTAGCTACAATGATCCGCTTAAAAAATAAATAAACAGGGAAAACTGTAGGTCGAAAATGGCCAGAACTGCTTCGAGAAAAGGATGGTACGGCCGTGCCGCTTTTCTTTTGCTCGACTTGGCGGGGGCACTACCGTGCCCCCAGATACATAGCCAAATAATTTAGGAACGTAATTTTTAGAGCGTTAAGTTTTTTTTTAATTATTTTTATTCGTTAATGAAATATGACTTTGAAGTGACACACCGCAATAAGTTTAAGTAATTTACGCTAAGATCATCACGTATAAATACATATTGTGTTATAATAAAACATGTTGATATGTCTTAATTTAGTAATTTATTATAAGCGTTTATTTAAGCGTTTCATATCATGATCAATGAAAATGAGCTTGAAAGTTCTCTGCGTGCTGTTTTCTGTAGACATGTATTTATAGCAATTGTGGTCTTTTATATGTATTTCCATTTCAAAAGTTACATGCATTTCTGCATGTCATCCATAATGTCCAAGCATAAAAGCTCAAAGCTGGACTCTTGAGTCATCTTGAGATTGCCAATTTGCCTAGCAAGGCTTCCCTTGAGCTACACTTCACTCAATTCAAATTTCATTAAAAAATGCAACTCCTCATCCGTGTCAAGGTAGACAGCCCTAGGCAAGTCTAGCTGGTGAATTAACATATGCACATAATTTGCGATATTACCAACTAAGTGGCGGTAGCCAGCACAGCCATATTGAGTAATAAATAACAACTAACCACGCCGCGTATATCGCCTCCAAATGCCACGGGAGTTGCACAAATTAGAACAAATATATGTAGGAACTAGGAATGTACTGGTACACTTGCGTATAACGCGTATCATTCATTTGTTTCATGCAAATGAGAATGATCGCGGTCGCGGTTAGTCGGTTAGGGGAACGAATGAAATAGACGAATGGGACGATGCAAATTAAACGCTTTATTTGCCAATGGAGTTAGATGCGATCATTTCGTTTACGGGTTGGGCTCAAATTGGTTAATTCGTTTAAAAAAACAAAACAAAATCATAGAACAAGCAGCAACAAACTTAGCCGACCATTAAAAGGGAACTGAGAGACATTGTCTATGCTCGAAAGTGATTGACATATCAACTTCATAGTGCATATTATATGTCTCCCTTTCGAGAAATTACACTTTCTCGCAGTTCCGTCTTTAATGGTTACTTATGTCTTCGATTGTACCTACCTAAAAATCTCATAATGCAGTGCAGATTAAATTGAAGTGTTTTGAAGCGCTTACATACTGCGTTATATAGGTAGTACTTTATGGTTAAAACAAAATAGGGCTTAGTGCAAAGCGAAGCTTCTTTTCCCTTTCCACTTCATACGTTTATCATTTCGTGTAAACTATTTTATAAACAATACAAAGTTTTAATCGACGAAAGACACTTATATAAAGGCATATATAAAAAGCAATCATTCGAAACAAAAATCTGGATTGATTTGAAACTTCGGAATAAGAAACAATACGATTATGCTGTGTAACAAAAAACGCGGCAAAAAGTCCGTTAGTACGCGAGACGTCTCGCGACGCTTTGTGCGTCGCTGAAAAAGCGTGAGAAAACCGCAGTCTCCAAAGAAAAATGACGCAATTACGAACACCAGCGACAGCAATCAAGACTCACTGAGTACAAGCCTAGGGACGAAAATTGTTGTCAATCATTATTACAAAGGACTTTATCATCGTGATTGTATTTTTCTCGTGCTTATTGTCCTGATGAAGGCCCTGACACGAGGGGTATTTTTCTGCGCGTAAACAACGCTGTATATCGAGCTTTAGACTAGACAGCTTTTGAATTTCTTCGCAGTTTTGTAGATATTCTTTCTTTAAAATACATCTGTGTTATGCAACTGCTAAATAATTAAGTATCGTCCATGAACATGACATTTGCAGCAAAGCTTGAAACGTCGAAATTTAGATAATAATGTATTATAACATTTATAACATTATAGCTACGCATGGCAACAAACGGGGAAGAAATTAGGGGTTCTAATTGTTATTGACCCCGTAAAGGTAGAGAACAGAGAAGCATAGCAGTTTGTAGAGCATGAAACAAAAAGTTTTCGAAATTGTGATCTAGCAAAGCCATCCACTAGGCAACACTTGTC
This sequence comes from Ditula angustiorana, assembly GCA_963691745.1. Lineage (NCBI taxonomy): Eukaryota > Metazoa > Arthropoda > Insecta > Lepidoptera > Tortricidae > Ditula > Ditula angustiorana. The sequence goes on along the minus strand of OY829490.1, from coordinate 5,369,277 downwards.
CAACAGAAATAAGACTGCCAAGCCCATTTACATCTTTGAGAGTTTGCTGTAAATATGGCGATGTTGAATTCAATTTGCAAAGTTGATATAAATTTGTTTGGCAGTTTTATATCTTTGCCCGAACGATAGTAAACACAGCATTGCTTGGCCCTCCATTATCTCTAGCTAAGTTATCACTCTCACCATCAACTTTTACCCAATTTCGTTTCATAAAGGCTCGTTCGTTAAAAAACGATAGATAACTCGGTAAACTTTGAACTTTATATATCGAATAAAAGTTGAGCGACACAAAAATATCAGGCCGATAAAAGTTATCCAATACCATTAAAACTTGAAGAAGAGTTCACCCCTCAGTGACGGGATCAGTACAACCGCCCGCTCAAGACTTTGTTACAAACCGTAATGTTTTTGATAAACGTTTTATAAACATAAACAACGTAAACAAAACTCGTTTATTCACAAAACAAAACACCGTTGTTAAGCAATTATAGGCCTCTCACGTCACAGGGATACGCTACGACGCGTAGAAATTTAAAAGATTTAAATGTTGAAAATGTGTGAATTTCGTGAAAAAATGCGCTAAATGGCCATTTGAGTCTGCTAAGTTAAGTATGAGAAATGCTTAGAATTAGAAAGTAGTGATGAATCCGTGTCATTTTTACAAATTTTAATTTCATTTTCATCATAGGCAATTTTTTTTTAATAATTTGTATTCATCAACAGTTTTATCATTCATTTGTGTCGATAAGAGTAAGTCACAAGTAGTCATAACATCGCGGACGCTATTTCAAGTCAAGCCATTTTCAAAAGATGGCAGTCTTATAAGTGGCGACATAAAACCCGTACGTTTTAATTCCATAATGCATAAGCTATTTGCTTCAATATACCTGTAGAGTTGTATTTAGTCTTATCACAGATAGGGTCAACTTACCTTCTTAACAATAGTGCCATAGCTAAAACACATCTATACAATATATCTTTCAATTATATCTCTAAATAAGTTATCTAAGTATGATGGAGTAAGCCAGTAATGAAATACTAATCAAGCTTTTATACGCCAATTGGCAAATCACAATATGACGATCTTTTAAAATTACCACCACTAATATATTTATTTACAAAATGAACGCTGCCCCTTATTCATAAAAACTTACCCACTTCTTTTTCTAAAACATGTTTTGTTCATTTCACTGGAAGGCAAACAATGATAGATAAAGAGGACACTCATGTTAACTAATGTAGGTTTACTGAGCCTTTATAAATTATGAATAAGGCAGTTTGACTTTTCGTTAGGCGTGGGTGAATTTAGATTTCTTTCGCTAGTAAAATTGCAATATTCTTATGTTACTGCTTACCTATATGAGAATAAATACAAAGTGTGTAACGTAAAGCTTGTTTCACACTTTTGATCTGCGAATGAAATTAATTCTAAACTCCGAGGTGGGTGTTTGTTACATCAGTTGTTGAAATACAGGCGCCCAGCTGCATAGTTTAGCGTCCAATGTACTACAGGCGAAAGACACAGTACAGACACTTCTAATTGACGGGACGCCTGCGAGGCAAGGAGTGGAGGGGGGGTTCACATATTGGACGCATTAACAGCCGTCATTGTCAGCAACAACTTGGTGTCAGAATTTTGAAGGGATGGTGGGGGTCGGTTATCGAATCAATTTGTTCAGTCAAATCAGGTATTTAAAAGCATATTTCTCGCTTTTTTGGATGTATACCATTTCGCCTTGGTCCCTTAAATAAAAAGAATAATGCGGCATTGCTAGCACCACTGCTTTTTTATCAAACCGGCTGTACGTCTGTTTCCGCTGCACTATTATATATATGTTAATAATTAAACAGAGCTACTGACCAGTCAGCTCGTAGTTCTCGACTGTTCGAGGTAATTTATTGGTTTCTAGCTGTATTACGAGCCAGCTCTTAATATATATCTGCCGTCTAAGTACTTACTTTATCGAGTTTTGTTGATGGTAGAACAACGGCTATTGCAAAATTTTGTAAAGGTTCAGTTCTACAAGAACAAGTCGGCTGTGTTGCAATGACTTTTTTTGTGTTGCCATGAATTTACTGGAAAGTATATTTGAATGACTACTAGATTATATCACAGTAAAGTGTGCATGGGATTATACCTAATTTACTTTGCGTGCTCAGTAGATTCCTCATTCAAAACAATTATTTATTAATCAAGCACCTATAAGGAAAATAAACCATTTAAAAAGACCTTTACATAACTGCCTATCTAAATTCTAAGTTAGATGCTTACTTACAAACATGCATATCTCTTCTCAAAATCTCATTTGTTGATATGCTGTGATTCACGTTTAATGATATTTAACTTAAAAAAATTTAATGATCAACTGAGATATTAATATTAAAATAACTTTATAATTTAATAATGAACATTCCTCTGAACAGTTACGATCGGCAATCGGCAAACTTGGCGTGCAGCTCGTGTGTTTGTTTTGAGCTCGATCGGCGCGGGCGCGCCATTAACTTTCCTAATTGATCCGCCTCAGGGATGTCTATTAGTGCTACGATTTACCGCAATATCGAGAATTCGAACCATCTTTAATGAACCAGAGAGGTGAGACTTTGTACTTAGAATACCCTTTCTCGTAACGATGTGCTACCAGATACCAGATGACGATTTAAAAAAACTGTGCTAGTGAGAAAGATTTAACTCTCCTAATTTTTACATAAACCATTATCAATTTAATTACCGTAAACTGTGTCAACTTTATCAGCCATTATCTTTGAACTATTCTAAGACAGTTTTTTGGTATGGCAAAGTTGTCACGTTTTAAATATTCCTGCTATAGTAGCACGCTAGTGTTTATTGCGCACACAAACGCTTTGGTCCCTCTCCCACAAGCATACTGGTTAGAACGGGATAAATCCTTTATGTCATCGATAAAAACTAGCGTGCTAGGCCTCCTAGTTACCATGATTTACAGTATTTAAGGTTTTTCGCTTTGCAAACGTCCGAGACTTATCTCCGATGTTCCCATCCCATCCCTTAGGGTGGATGATGTATTTTTTGCCATTGTTATTATTAAACTATCGTTTTTCATTTGATAAGGTTGCAAACAATTTTGACACCTATTCTGATTTTGAAATCGACAGCATTAGAAATCGCTTTTGATTTTGAATTATATAATAAAAGTGAACTATGTCCATCGCCAATATGCTATCTCTTTATGAAATTTTGATCAAGACAGAGTCAAAGTCACTTTTATTTCCTTATAACGTATCGTTTGTCCTAAAATGAAATCATAAATTTTTAAGGATAGGTATCATAAAAGCCTTTTATCTACACACATATCATAATTTCTCAATAACGCGTTCAAAAACCATAGAAAATGACCAGCATTATTACAACCAATGTTATTATAAGAAGTTTCTTGTCTGTGGTAGTAGGTAAATCTGTTCTTTATTGGGTAGTATCTCTTAGTAGTCCGTGTTTATTGGTGATTACAATACCGATATCTCGTGACGTTATGAATTTAAATTTGGAACAGCTGTCAAAATTCAAGTTGGTCTCTATTCTAGTATCCACAGATATTAAAACAGTTATCGATACGAAATGTCAATTCAGTATGATTTTTTAATTTAAACGCACGACATTTAATCTCGAGTGACATAACAATAGGGACTTCATTCTTTTGTCTATGATTTAAAAAAAACGTTCGTCTTGACGGATAGATCGAATTGCCGCCATACTTGTTTGTTGGTTTTTTGCTGTTATGGTTTTTTGCAGTTATGATATGTGTGTAGATAAAGTAATGTATGCAACTGTATATAATTAGGCCTTAAAACACTCGTGTGATCCTATTATGAAACTCGCTGACGCTCGTTTCATAAAACCACACTCGTGTTTCAAGGCCTCTCATTATATAGCAGTTGCATAAAATACTATTACTTTTAAGGATATTAAAACGTCGAAAGGTAGATAAGGTCAGGTTAGATTTACAGCCATGCTGTAAAGTGGTATTAGCGGGAAAAGTGAAGTTGAGAAATGAAAGGGAAGTGATGTTTTTGTGAAACATTGAGATGTTGAGTTTTAATAAGAGTTAGTTAATATTATACTCGTACTTCATCGCTTGCGTACTAGTTTGCGACGAAGGATTAAGGTTTGTCAAGGTATTTTTGCGTAGAATTCGCGTTGCGTAATATTCATGAAAGATAAAAAAATTATGTAAAAATGTTACGCGTAAAATATGCTTATACTTACGCTTTTGAATTGCATAAGCTAGAGAAAATATCTTTGCGTTTTTTGTAGTTTCTGCGTTAAGTCAAATCATATCATTTAAGTCGTGACCACTCTTTTCACAATAAATGTCATAATGAACTAGCATGACAGGCAATGGGACGTCAGTATGATATTTATTGTGAAAAGGTTCCACAGTGGGTCACGATTCAACTGATTCCATTGTACATCGGTTTATCTCACTGACTTCTATACGTGGACTGGCTGCTGTCACATATTTTTTGTCCATACTTGATTATCGCCATTTTGGTACTGTACGCAGTGTAAGCAGATACGAGACGAGAGTACCATGGTACTAAAACTGTATGTCAAAATTTATAAAGTTTTTAGTTCGCGTACTCTCCACTAGTTCTATGATGGCGTTTCAACTTGGTACAGTTAGTCTCAGAAGTAGCTAAACACTTAAGAACCTTGTCGTAGTAACGTAAGAAATCAAAGTTGTTCCAATTTGTGACATTGCCGACAGCAACAAGGTACTAAAAATGTTCAGCTACTTCTGAGGCAGACCGTACACAAAATTAGATGTCAAATGTAAGAGGCAGCCTATCTAGAGGAATAATAAAGATCAGTGGTTTATCTTACAAAACTCCTCCGTTACCCGACATTTTTGTAGTGCTTTAATTAAAATAAGGTCTAGCCGTAACATTGTCTAGCAACAAACTGTCGCTAGTAAAACTTGCAGGGAACCTTACTTCTACAGGTTTTTTTATAAAACAAAGTGTTTCTAACCTAATTAACTTTGTAGCCTGCGCTCGAGTAGGTGCGGGAATTTCTTATTTTCCTTAACCCGCTTAGTGCTTGCTTGTTCACAGGGAAATTGCAATAAGCGGCCTTTGTAGTATACAATTATTGCTATTGAAATGTTTCTATTTAAAGTCAATTTAATTAAGTTAAGTAAGTAAGTAAAGTGACCGTGCTACAGTCTGGGTTCAAGACTTTATTCACACGATGCCAGTGGTCATACCATAAACTCAGACTTTACAGTATATGATATACCTATTTTAGAAAAAATCTAGTCTACATTTTAAGTATTTCGTACATACGTCAATAAAAAAATACGAAATACAGAAAATGGTAAGGGAAACACATGAAAGGTTTTTTTTATTAGTTGTTTAAACTAGAAAAAATCGATCCTGACTTGAATTAGAATATTCTTAGGTATCCATGCAGGCATTTGGTTTAGTTGGCAGTGAACGGGTTGGCGAACTTAACCTGTCAAGTGCAAATCTTGGATAGTTTTGAGCGCATATTATTTTTAAACTTCACTGCACAACATAACATACCGTGATTCTTATCTATAGCGGATTCAAAGCATGCCTACTTTACTTTGTAAATTCAGATTGAAAATGTAAACAAAAATATTACTGTCATGATAAAATTGCGAATTAAATGAGAATACGAATTATTAAAAGCTGACAGTATTAAAATAAACACGGCTATTATTGCGCTGGTTTGTCGACTATGTTGTATATGCATCGTGCGACGGAGCGTAATATAATCGCAAATAAAATCGTACAAATTGTAAACCTTTTTTAAAGAGAGGTAACATCTAACACTGGCGTCGTGTCGTAAAGGAGAATGGGCAAATTGTCCCAAGTGCTGTATACAGTTGTGCTATATCTTATTTGAAAGCTCTCAATAAGAGATTAATTTTTTTATATGACAGCAAAACCGAGATGTTTGCAGGGAAAAAGCTACAGCCCATTTTATACCTCACTTTGTACTAGCAGTTGTATGAAAAGTATCTGTAAAATCATGTTCGAGATATAGCCGAAAGATTTTAACCACGCATTACTGAGGCCACTAGAAGTAAAAAACGTAATGGGAGCATAGGTCTAATTAGCTGTTTTTTTTTTTCATACAAAAAAATTATTAATGCTGCAGACACCTGGTCTTCGAAACATAGCCTATGATGATCCTTACACCGAGTACTACACGTCCATACTACTCACTATTGTATACAAGGGTTGGGACAGCGCCCATACAAAAATGCCCATTCACCTTTATTTTGGATTCGCGCTTTCAAATTCCTGCGCCTTTGACGGGTCGGCCGCGGAAAGTGAAGTAACTGCATTCGCTCGTCACTTGTGTTTGAGTGAGTGCAAAGTAAAACCAACTAAGTGATAGTTGAACTTGCACATGGAGAGTTTTTTGTGTAAAAATCAACCAGTTTTTAGTTGTGGCTTTCGCTCACTTCGTCAGTTTTAATGTTTCATTTCAAGTTTGTAAACATTTTCAAGACTCAACTTTCCTGATTGACAGTTATCGGCATACAAGTTTGTACGGAACCCTCAGTGCACGAGTCAGGCTCGCACTTCTTTGTGGGTTTGTCTTATCTATCTACACATGCACCTAATCTACATTAATCTACACTAATCTAAACTAATCTATACTAATTACACTATCTACACTAATATAATAAAGAGGAAAACTTAGTTTGCTTGTATGTAGGGGGTAAAATCTGAAAATACTGCACCGACTTCAAAAATTCTTTCACTAATAGGAAGCTACACTAACCCTAACTGACATAGGCTACAAATTCCTCACCCGCGTCCGCTAGTTTTTAATAGTTTTGTAACGTTATAAAACTCCTTGTTCCCCGTACATTATATACACTACTAGCACTGGGAGAGGGCAAATAATTATAATTCCTTCAGTAAAACCCGGAAATGTAGTTAGGATTTTTATTGCCTCGTACAAAACCTTGTAAAAACTTGTACTAATATCCGAGTCTTCATTGGGAATTCTATTAGTTACAATATATTGTTATATAGTTTAAAAGGTTTCATTTCAATGATTCTAAAATCAATTTTCAAAGGCTTTAAAGAGTGTAGAAGTTAAGCTGAACAATAAAAACTATGGACTCATAATAGGCTTCTGTTTGATATATTCAAAGACATAGTGATAAAGAAGCTGATATAAGACCATATAAGTATAAAATTAGTCGAATAGAAACCTTACCGCATCGTAATGATTTCCTAGAAGCATTTGAGTTAGAGTAAATTAATTAGTTTGTCAGGCGTGGAGACTCACAAAGGGATTATTTAGCGAATAGGCTTCGTATGACGGCTCTAATTAAATGTTACGCGTTTATTCGACGCTAATATTATGATGAATTGCGGCTTTCTCGAATATTTGCGTTCTAGGTCTGACATGTAAACGGGAGTCAATTTCCATTGTAATTGTCCAGATCGAATCTCTAACAAAATTACAATAAACACTTGCATGTTAATTTCCATAACTTTAAATTTATCCCTGCCACTAGCCCAATTAACATTAAAAACGATCTTCATACGAGCTACGCTTTAAACTAATAACTCCCCTCTACAGGTTTAGTCACAACTTGTAGAACGTTCATTGTTACTAAAGCCTTCTAGTTGTCAACTTTCGTAACAAAAAGTAGCCTGTCCGACCTTCATAGTGCCCATACAAAGCACATTTATCCTCAGTTGTCTTATACGAAAATTTCTGTTCTTGCTATTACAATTATTGTTTATGGCCTAAATAAAGCAGATCGAAACAGTAAATAGAAAAAGTGATTCTTAACATGTTGCTTTTGAATGTTTTATTTAAAGTGACAAAAACTGAAATTTTAGTTTAGAATGTTGGTTACTTAAGATAAAAGAGGATGATGAATCGGAAGATGCCTGTACGATGAACTTATTGGCAATTCATTACTAAACCTCCTCTTTACGTGTAGGTTACAAATTCATCAACGAAATACCAAATGTGTATACACACGCGGGCTGAAACAGTAGCCGAGCGCAGCTAACTTCGTTAACTCCACTCTGTTATTACACTCGGTGGCAAAAGAAAGTGTTAAACAACTTCCGCCAACACTACAGTGTAATTGCACTGAAACTGAATAAAATGTTAAAAAGTTCCTCAACTATCTAGGAGAGCAAACGTGAAATGAAATTGCGTCGGACAAACAAGTTGTTATTAGTGGCGTGGGTGGGGAATTATAGCGTTTGAATCGGTGAGGAATGTTCATCTTTGCGCTTCGATAGAGAGAATTTTGAGTTACTTTATTTTTCCGACTACGGCGAAGTCGAAAAAGGAGTCGTCTTTTTCACCTTTATGCTAACATAAAGGTGAAAAAGACGAATTCCTATACTAATATGAACATGTACACTTGCGTTTTAAATTTCTCTTGGCAGACAAACACATTTTTATAAATGAGGAGTTGTCGAATTTATCTCGGTGGCGCAGGAGTACTAAAATAGGAGTACTAAATACTGTACTAAATACCTAGTAATTGCGAATCCAACATCCCGTATTTCACATAAGTGTCACGACAAATATTTCGACCTATTACATAGAAGGATCGTGTCGCATACGCCTCAACTGCCGCATGGGCCTTATGGGCTAGCGTCATGTTGCAGTACGGCGGTGAACGTCATAAACAAATCTTGAGTGTGCGATTTTTACTGCCAGCGTTAGATATGCGTTAAGTAATCCTTTAAAAATACGTAATTTTTTATGCTGTGATAAAGTTAGAAAAACGCTTAAACACCCGCACATCAAGAAGCTGGATAAACGCCAAACAAAGCGTCAACCTCGACAAAACGATCGCGCGCCGGTCCCCAGCCATCCGACTTTTAACGCAGAACACTAAAGCGAAGATGTTTTACGCACTCCACTCTTCTTGTTCCAACCACCACTTTGTATTCCGCCGTAGATGGATATCATAGAACATTTAAAGGTTTTTACGATGCCAGTAAACTTGTGAAGAAAACGCTATCTCACTTAGTTCACGCACTCGTTTGCGCTGTCGTAAAATATGAAGGAAGCTACCGAAATAAAGGTGTAACATAAAACTCGGCCGATGATAACAATACAGAGCACGTAAAGAATTTAAGACCCGTTCGCGTAAACTTTTATTATGTTTGCGCTGATCCGAGCCGCGACGCTCCTTTGAATCTGGTCCTATAATTTGAACAGGCCTGCCAGTACAGTTAGCACTCCTGAGCGTCGGTGCGTCTCTATCTATATAACCCAGAAGATGCAACTGCCGTGCTCACAGCACGAAAGCTCAAGTCACATATAAGGAAGGTCACATACTTATGTATTTTTCACATAAAATAGGAAGGTAAACAAGCAAGTGGGTCCCCTGATGGTAAGTGATCACCACTGCGTATAGACACCCGCAACACAAAGGAGATTGCAGATGCGTTGGCAACCTAGAGGGCTAAGATGGAATACCTCTTGTGCCAGTAATTGCACCGGTTGTCTTCCTCTCCACGCCGGAACACAACAGTGCAAGCACTGCTGTTTAGTGGCAGGATTAACGAGCAAGATGGTGGTAGCTATTCCGACGGACCTTGCACAAGGTCTTACCACCCGCCTATTCCTTTAAGAGTGTATGTTTTCAGGATACATCACCGTATATTAATAATAATAAATGCGATGACCTCGAGGAGGCTATTCCACCATCGACGGGCGACAAATATGTATCAAGTACTGTCTTGTTATAGTCAGATTGTTAAGGTAATCGATTAACACACACTTGACTCCTCGTATGTATTTTTATACGGTTACTAAGAACTATAAACATCATGTTACATTCAATTATAACTTTATTATAAAGACAACTAATAGGTAAGCGGTAGGCCCGCAGCAAACCTGTGTATTTGAGCCCTCTTAAATGAAAATAACAATTCAAATTGTCCAATTACCGAAACATTAAACAATGATTGAGCAAACCGCTGGCTTTTTGTAAACCAATAGCGAATCGATTTGTAATATTTGGTTGTGATCATTCGGCCTACAGGAAACAGTTGTGTTTGACGGTCGCGGGCGCAGCAGGGCGGCAACGTTTTGAAACTACTGACCGCAGTCGAGCGGTGTTGAATTCGAAATGATCGAAAAATTACACTATTTTATATATTAGCGAGCTGTAATTGCGATACCTTGCCCATTGAACGATCGCCTATTTCATATATGAAATTAAGTTTAAAACGTTACAGGTACGACATTCAATATATTGTAATTTTTTTTCCAATTAAAAGTTAACAATCGCATCAAATAGCATATTAGTGGTAGCTAGTTGTTGGTTGTAGTATGAATAGACCGGCTCAACCGGCTCTTATAGAATATCAGCGTGAAGCTCCTACAGCTTGCTACTGCATTTCGTACAGTAAACACGGTCCACGGGCTACAGAGGAGCTAAAGGCCAGCACCAGATTAGCAATTTGACTGGGATTGCTGTTCCCATGAGCGGTGGTGATCACTTCCCATCAGATAATCCGCATGCTTATCTCCCTTTTCCATAATATTGAATAACAGTGTATAACATTCGTGAAATGTATATGTAGGTTGAATCAGGCAAGGATTATAAATAACTTTGATATATTTGTTTCATCCTCATCTACAAAATTACAAAGTAACCACAAACCTCTATCAGTTTTCATGTGTTCACCTAATCACCTTGTCGACACCTCCGCAGAGCGAGTATTTTATTAAAATGTACTTGTAAAAACTAGGGAAAGCAAACCCGGTGATATTCTCTAAGAAAAAACCGGTTTTCACCGGTTATTCCCTACAAAAAATAACCGAGTTTGCGTTCCCTAGTAACTACGGAAAATTTCCACTTCAGATTTTAGTCCAACCAGATACATCTCCTGCGGCTGATCTGTTATAAAAATATTTACCAGGGTTTATCCATCATTCTTCTAGCGCATTTGCTCGTGTGACATGAAGTGTTGTTCATAGACCGAAATTTAAAGAAAATTCAAACGCCTCACTATCAAAATATCCGAACGTTTGCCAGATGGTTCATAAAACTTGACTTAGAGGTAGCTCTCTTCAGACATATTGCCCTCCTATATTGAAAATCTGCGTCGTGCACCCCCGTGTTTGGAGACCACTCGAAGCCGAACGAATGAAAACGTCACCCGAATTGAAAAGATAGAAACTATTGACACACTGTGCAAACATCGAACATTAATAAAATTTTACGGGAACTTTTTAAACTACGTACCTACCTATCTGTTGGTTAAATTAACGAACAGTTTGATGCTATTCTTGTTAATCGAGTTGTCAATTCGGGTTTTTTAATGTTTGTTATTTATCTCAGTACTTTGTGATTTATAAACGAATTTGGGAAATTCCTTTTTTATTTGATATTTGATACCTATTTCCAGATTTTCCAAATTTTGACGCTGGGATCCATGAAGAATTCAAGGAACTTCTAAAATATTACATGTACTTAACAATTTTTAAATAGTTATTATTTAATTTAGTGCTTATTAAATTATTTCTTGATTTTTTGTGGCGTTTCTAAGTATTTCATTTTCTGAAGTGCTGGATAATTTAATGAAACTCTCTATTTTTCACGTAGGTACGTTAATCTGGTCTGTAGTAAGTAATCCAAGTACTATCAAATCATTTTAGCGATTCTAAAAAAATATTGTTAAGGTTGTGTTTTGCGACTACTAATTCTATTAAAACTTAATCACGGAAGTGGTAATGACAGGAAAGCAGAACTGTAAGCCGACAATGCTTCCGTCAAACCCAAATAAAATATAATGTTCATTATCATTTACCTGCTACAAATAGAAAAGCTGGCAACGCCGTGTATGAATAATTTAGCTATTTGCCAGCACTTCCAATTTCCCGAGGAAGCGACGTTGTTTTGATAACAATCTGTAATGTCAACAAAATATCACCTTTCACATTTATAATTTCCGAGTTCGTAATATAAAGGTTTGTTTCACCTGTTCGTACTTTTTATCCCGTATTTTCAGTACCGTGAACTCGTTGCAGATTTATTTTTTAAACGTTGGTTTTAAATAGAATTGAAATAAAACAATTTATACGGTTTATATCGCGTGTATTGTAACGAATCTAATTCCCGACGTTTCGAGCCCTTTACAGGTCCCATGTTCACGGGCAGACTGACAAAAAATTTGAGAATACAAACTACCCAATTTTGAAAAAATAATTGAAAAAATTAAAAAACTGAATATGAAATCGTTCCAATTAACGCAATAAGACTACAGACTCTACCAGCGCTTCGGAAGTGCCACTTCCGAAGCGCTGGTAGAGTCTGTAGTCTTATTGCGTTAATTGGAACGATTTCATATTCAGTTTTTTAATTTTTTCAATTATTTTTTCAAAATTGGGTAGTTTGTATTGTAAAATTTTTTGTCAGTCTGCCCGTGAACATGGGACCTGTAAAGGGCTCGAAACGTCGGGAATTAGATTCGTTACAATACACGCGATTTAAACCGTATAAATTGTTTTGTTTTATTTCAATGTCTACAAGTCGCGAAAACATAAGAAAATACTTTTTAAATAGAATGTTAATTAATTAATGAGGTACCTGATAATCGTTTCCCGTCTCTTAGTAAGTACATAATTTATATGCTATAAGTATTTATAATAATAATGAACAATGACGCAGATACACCGCCGCGTCCCTTTTTAATAATATTTCTATTTTAAATAGACTGAATGCCGCAACGGTTCACTAAATATCCATTAATTACCGTAAACCCTAAAAGAGGAACGTTTAAGCCGAAGTTTCTCTCGCATATTTGAACAAAGTGTTATCTAATTTCCGTTCCTCACAATATTATCTCGCATTCGGCTAAATATTCTGTATCCTGGCGGAAACATCGCATGCACAATTAGAGGTTGTCACCTGTCAAACATGACAGAACCGGAGATTTCGGAAAGTCATCTTTATCTGTATATTTACATAGAATACCTAAAATAAAGTCTTTTAAACCACGAAACGGATTATAATACAGTTTTCACTGTCATTTAAACGAGCAAGTGGGTCCGTGATGGTAAGTGATCACTACCGCCCATAGACACCCGCAACACCAAGGCGATTGCAAATGCGTTGCCGACCCAGAGGGCTAAGATGGAATACCTTGTGCCAGTAATTTCACAGGCTGTCTTGCTCTCCATGCCGGAACACAACAGTGCAAGCACTGCTTAGCGGATGGATTAGCGAGTAAGTGGTGGTAGCGATCCGGGCGGACCTTGCACAAGGTCCTACCACCCGCAAAAGAGTTCTAAGAGAGACTTCTGTACTTGTATGTATGTATGTACAAAAAACATAAATGACAAAATGAGATACAGTAATATACAAAAGCAAACTTATCGCTTTGAGGGATATCTTCCAGTTAACCTTTGAGTGGATGAAAGGAGTATCATAGCAGGAATAGACAAAGAGCAAGAGTGTAGCAAAAACAGTGGAAACTTACCATACAACTCGTACTTATACTTGTATAGTCGACAAAGAAATTGCTTGACCACTTTTCAACCGTATTACAAAGGGATAAGGTTCAAAAGTGGTCAAGCAATTACTTTGTCGACTATACATACTTGTAGTTTTATTTATTCTGTGACCGAAGCCAGGGTTGACAGCCCTATGCACAATTCGGGAAGCGTGCAACTGTTTTTAATTAAGTTTAAGAAGTATGCCGAGAACTTTTAATGAAATTATCAACTCGAGAGTGTTGAGCGTGAAGTCGCAGACTTGTCTACACATGTGTTCAGCGGTTGTTTATCATGTCTCGTTATTGTTTCCGGAGGGTTATGTGGCGGGAGGCAGTTTATTGAGTCGTGAAGTTATTAACTATAGCCAACGCCCGCGACTTTGTACGCGTGAAATTAGTAGCCTATGTCCGTCAGGGATAGTGCAGCTTTCTATTAGTGAAAGAATTTTTGAAATCGGTTCAGCAGTTTTAGAGGATTACCCCCTTCATACAAAGAAACAAACAAGCAAAGCTTACCTCTTTATTGCATTAGTATAAACACAGTGTAAATTAGTGAAGCCTATTGTATATAGTGTAGATAACTATGATACCGTCTCTGTTTTTGTCCATAAATTATATAGAGACGGCAACACCGATACTTATCTGTTGGATACAATACCAGGAATTTGACAGGGAGTGGTGAAATAAGCCCTAAAAATAAGAAATCTAAAGTTCTGGTTTCATTAATGAACTTAATGCATTTAGTTGAAAAAGTATTTAAGTATCAGGTACAGTGTATTGTGTTTCAAGACATTTTTTTATAGGTAGGTACAATATAGGAATCCAAACGAGCAAGTGGGTGACCTGATGCTAAGTGATCAACACTGTCCATAGACACCCGCAACACCAAGGATATTGCAGATGCGTTGCCAACCCACAGGTTTAAGATGGAATACCTCTTGTGCCAGTAATTTCACCGGTTGTCTTGCTCTTCATGCCGGAACACAACAGTGCAGGCATTGCTGCTTAGTGGCTGAATTAGCAAGCAAGATGACGGTAGCGATCCGGACGGACTTTGCATAAGGTCCTACCACCCGCGCATGTGTTACATAAACCCCCTCTTGTTATTGTGTACTTCTTAACTCCCGGCATGAATAGAACACTCAGAACAGGTAAGAGCGTGTGCAAACTTGTTCAATCAAAATTTAAGTAGATATTGGGAAAGTTGGACGGAGATTGATACGCGAGCGCCACAAAACTCCGCAACTTTGTGACGCGACGTCGGCTTATGTCTTGGTCACACGGCGCGAGTGAAATTATGCAAGTAATAGTGGTATACATTGACTTGTGCAACAGTCGCTGTCAGGCGGAAACCATGGTAAGCGAGCAATGTAATTTAACTGACCTTTTCCACTCGCACGTGTATGACCAAGGCATTATTTGGTGGTCGACCCTGTGTTCAGTCTTTATACTTAGGTAGGTACTAAGAGAGTTAATTTTTATCGAACTTCAGACATTTGATGTAATTCGTATGGCACTCTTTTTGTAAAAAAAACGCTTAAAAACACCTTAAAATACAACCTCTCACAAAGAAACGCTTACGCTATCATCGCTGCCATTATTTAGTGAACAAAACAAATTATTAGCTGAGTAAACGCGGCTTTGTCGTACTTTTTGATATTTTTAAATGGTAATGTACAGTCAAGGAATTAAATTTCCAACCCACCTAAGGTTCAATAGCATATAGCAAACTGTCACCATAAGAGCTATAGAGCAAGACGTTAGTTTGACATATCGACCTTAATGCATTGCGAATGTCAGACGACATTTCAACGAAATGGGTAGGGAATTAAGTTCCTTGACTGTATGTATCTATCAATGTACATTGTTTACTTCGGAATCAAAAAAATATTTTCTATTGGAAATTAAAACAAATAACAATCACTCAAGTTAAAAGATGTTAAGCAGTGAGTTTATTATTGTTCATCATTCTATTTGTGTCCTAGTAACATGTGATAATATGTTAGTAGGTAGGACACAAAAAAAAACTAACTAACTTTAAAAATAGTAACTTCAAACTTTAACTGTATCTCTTTTTGTCATTTATGTTTTTAGTATAATTAAGAATTTACAAACATACATACTTTGCCTAAAACATGTTATCATATATTAGTAGGACGGAAATTAAATTATGAACGTGAAATAAAATTTACGATTACTATTGTATTTCCGTTAAAAATAATGAAATTAAATTACAAAATTCAAATGCGAGTGTCTTTTGGATGAATAACAATCTGTGTCTTGTTCCGCGTCTAGAAAAACTAAACAAAGTGTGCTTAGTGCCAAGTCTAGCGTCAAAACTCGACCATTGAATCTTGCATACATCGTGGTTCCTAACGAAACATGTTACATACACATACAAACACATTTTAGGAAGCACGGGCGGAGTTTAATAGTTTGGCTGCGTTTTGGCGCCATAGTTCAGTGGGGTGACAGCACTGACCTATAAGTAATGGACTTCTAGTCAGTGTTTAAAAAATGGCCTTATCGAAAGAGGAGTAAAAAGAGGAGTAATTCGCCCCTTTAGAATTAAAGCGACTCAATTCTGAATATGACATTTCCCAAAATTAAACTCTATGTCTTTTAAATAAGGTGAAATTTTGGGACGTGTATTATTCAGAAATGAGTCGTTTTAATTCTAAAGGTGCGAATTGTGCTGTCAGTTTCCGTGCGACGGCGCTTCTGTCAAAATGTTATACTGCACTGTGAAAACATGTAAAAATTACAGTAGCAAAGCCAAAAGAAAGGATGGAATATCGTATTTTCAGTAACTAATCTATTGTGTTATAATTCAGAAGTAATTAATTGCTCAGTCTTTCATTTATATTCGAATTAAGTTACCATATCAATGATTGAAAGATTCAGAACAAAGAAACTATAGAGCCGCTTGGATGTTAATTTTATATTCATGCAAATTCTTATTAAATGCCTGATTTTGCTGTTTTCCATATGCCCCAATTCACGTTTAGTAGAAAATTAGGAATGTTTAAATTAGAAATCAAGAATTTTACCTACCTAATTTTACCTAGGTCAACCAATTTTTTTTGCTTTCATTTTGAAAAATATTCGGAAAATATAACAGAGTCCTAATAAAGCTTTTGGGACTTGTAACATTTGGAATCAATTAGAAAATAAAATTTTGGAACATTAATAGAAATAGGACTAAAGTGTTGAGTTTCAGTAAAGACGAATGGACTTCATTGCATTTATAAGCTTTATGAAGTTAAGTATTTTTAAACACTAATTTCACTTTTTTGCTTTTCTGAAAGGGATTTGAAAAAAATGCTGAAACAGGTGTTTCTTAATTTTAAATAGTAAGTATGGATTCTGAGTTTCATGAGTCTAAAACAATCTTTTAATTTTTTCCGTTGTATTCTGGATTTATTTGAATAGGCATGCGAAAATTCCATCAAAATACGTTCAGCGGTTTGTACGTGATACGCGTTCAAACAAACAAACAATTTTTTTTAAATGGTCTTATTGTGTTCAGTTACTCATTTTAAGTCGCCCTGGGTGGTTCTTTTTTTTAAATCTTCAATGTACAGTTCAGTAGGTGGGTAGCCATTTATTCATTCTTTCATTTCAATGGTATTTGTGGTGGTTTTTTAATTAGATTTATGCTTCAAAGTACATTTAATTGTCATTATTTTATTAATAAAATTAAAACTAATAATAGTTTCTACAAGTATCTAAAATTAAAATATTTGATTGTTGAATTAGGAGAACTGCGACTCTATTAGTCTCTGTTCATTGTGACAAGAGAACCGCCATTTCAATGCCAATGTTTTTTTTTATAAGTTCAAGCTGCCAGACATATTTTTAGAAATGCAATAATAAAAAAACCTATTTGCGACAAAACTTTATAAATGATAATTGTATACCATTTTATACAGTATGGCGTCGTAGTAAGGTTGAAATTAAAGAAAATATAAAGAGTCAATTAAGAGTGTACATTTTGAACATTGGCGTCAACCTATTCTCATTTGTCGGGCCGTTTTTCGGCTAACATTTAGTATGACATTGTACATCCATGCATTATAATATCGTTGGGTGACAGGGACTTTATTTGCGAAATACGAGTTAGTTTAATTTACTATAATGTTCAAACTACTTAGGTATCCATAAAATAAGCCATAAACACACCTTTTTTAATAATATTTATCTATTTATTTATATTCAAATTAAATTTAAAATGCTATATAATGAATGAAAACACAAAGAAAAATTAGGGTAATGGCAGGGTTCGAACCTGCAACATCAGCATTCCGTGCCTTGCGTATTCCAGTTTCCGCCTATTTTAATTATGTAATGAATGACAACACGAAGAATAATTAGGGTGATGGCAGGATTCGAACCTGCAACATCAGCATTCCGGCCTTGCGTTTTCCAGTTTCGCCACACCACCACTGCCATACCCTGCGAATTTTTCAATGTGTTTCGTGTTTACGGTCATTACATTATTGATATTTTTTCGTTGGGTGAAAACTACCCTCGGTGTCAAAGAAAAATTAGGGTGATGGTATTTTAAATTTAATTTGAATGTAAAAAAAATTCAAAAAGAAAAATCGAAAAAAAGTAACTTCAAACTTTGACTGTATCTCTTTGTGTCATTTATGTTTTTAGTATAATTAAGAATTTACAAACATATATACTTTGCCTAAAACAATAAGAAAAAGACATATTCAAATATCAGCAACGTTTTCACTGTGGTCTTTCACAGAGTGCCATTTTCACATGCCATAGTCCGTGGCTCATTTTATTCAGCTTCTATATGACCATTAAGCTGAAATGTTTGTTACAATCCATTACAGTCGGATGGCATTGCTAACACAAACGTAACATTTAGCCTAAATTAGTTTACAACTAAATGAATTTTGGAAGCGGCTACTTAATTACTCTGAAAATGCTCGTAATGTTTGTTTTAAATACAATGGCCTGAATTTGTATTAATTGTAAAGTTTTTAAATTATACTACTCAAAATAAAATTGCCGACTCGACTTTTCACAGTAAAACAGAAATATTAAAATATGTGTGTACCAAAGGATATTTCAGTAATAGGGGTTTACTAACTGTTTACACATAAAATTTATTAAATAAAACCCTACTTTCAAAATGAGCATTGTTAGAAACACGTACTCATTTTCAAATTTTAATTTTACAGAGAAAAGCCAAGTGGGCCTATTTAAAAAATCAAAACATACAAACCTAGTTCTAGGGCATAACGACAACATACCAAAAAATCATGGCCATAGGTTAAGTTAAGGTTTAGAGGGTAGAAAACGTTATCGCCGTTTGTATGGGGAGCGCTTTTTGTGGCTGGGTTCACCACACTCCTCTTAATGTACATAACTTGCTTACTTACCTAGCTGCAAAGAGGCATTTAGAGTCCTATCTATATTCAGCACGTTTAGCACAATAGGCTCGCCTTGTCTGTATTTAAAATCAGCTTTTTATGTTTTCCGTACTGTTTGCCCGCGCGGGAGGTTTTGCGCTTCCTTATTTAGACATGTTAATGTCCACACCGCGTAAATAAACCTCAATGTTTTGAATTATTGTCTTACTTCAGGGTTTATGCATGAAGACAAAAGTTTTTGTTAACATAAACTAGTTTTTGTTGACATAAAATGGCTTTCACGCGAGACCGTGATGGTGTAGTATTTATTTAACTTCTGGTTCCTACTCTGTTTCAAAATTGCGTTCGTATTTTTGATGCCTTTTATCTTTTTTGCTTTTTACTCTATTTACTTACTTCGTACCATTATGTGTTTTCTACTTAAAATCTGAATTAATTGGTTAATTTTCCATCGGCTTCATGCCATTGATACGTCATTTCCAGATGTGAATAACTAATTATCTTTCTTTGTTTAGTTTGAATACAATATGTATGCATGCATTAGTTATATATACCGAACAATATGTTAGAGCATTGTTTTAGTCAAATTATCTAACGTCAGTCGAGGCTCTGTCATCGAGTCATTGCTCAAATTGATGAATACTGGTTACCGGTGCGGTTACATGGCTCGAGAATGCAGAATTAGGAATAGAATATATAGGGTAATAATTAATAGATTTGGAACGGGTCCATAATGAATGAAATAATTACATATGGTATAACTGAAACATTTGGTACATTATGCCATACAATTAAAAGAAAGAAAAAATCGTTTTTCAGCTTATAAGGTATAATAATACAAAAAGCCAGAGGCATAATAGTATTTTATGCAACTGTTGCATAATGAGGGGTCTTAAAACACGAGTGTGGTTTTATGAAACGAGCGTCAGCGAGTTTCATAACAGGATCACACGAGTGTTTTAAGACCTAATTATGTACAGTTGCATACATTACTTTATCTACACACATATTATAAGTACTCTATGATGGGTTCAGAAGCCATAGGGCAATGACCTGCATTGCTACTAGCTACTAGTGCTAGGTACCTATTAAATATCTATAGACTGTACACATTAAAATAATGTAATAAAAATGGAATTTGGACAAATATAGAAACAAATTAGAAAAATTCTTATAATAATATTGGTTGTTATAATGCTGGTCATTGCCTACGGTTTCTGAACGCATTATAGAGCATTTATGATATATGTGTAGATAAACGTACATTAATTATGTTTAACAATATTATGAAGCCAATATGGTCTCTACTCAGCAATCGTGATGAAGCAAAGCAAGGCATGGTAATAGCAACGGCGTTGATTTTCAGTGGAGACAACGGACTGAGACAGTACTGTGAGTACATTAATCTAAAAATATATTAAGAGGTGGTTATTAGTAAATATTATAATGTTCCCGTGTAAACCAATGCCAAGGGCAATCAGTTATACACCCGCTAGCTCAGAAGCCACGGTATCAATTAGGCTTAGCATTACAAATAGATTAGCTGCGACAGCCAACTTACAGTTGGGGAACAAACAAAAGGCCTCTCCCAAAGTTAATATTGCGGTACAATACGTTTGATTTTGCTTTGGCGCTAGTGTCTCTCGTGTATTCTCCAAACATAGAAACCAAAGTTAATTTTAAAGTTAGCGATATCACAACAACAACAATTTACTGTGCGTAAATTGTTGTAAATAGTCTTAGAATGTGTATTATATTTTTATTTAATATTATTATTGTCATGGATGTTATAGCAAAAATTTAACTTTGGCCTAAACCACAACACAGAAGAAACAGTTAGCTCATTTCCCAATAAAACCACACAGCGTCGACGAGACATCTAATGATTCCGCTCTCGTAACCCTCGGAAAACTTCCACCTGCCAATGCCAGCTGTATACAATGACACAACCTAACGTCAAAGCTAATTCTGCAGCGTGGCCTATAATTAGGAGCCAACCTGACAAACTTCGTTAGCGCCGACTACTTTGACGTTTCGCTTCCTGTTACATGCACAGCCAATGTAGCAAACATGACCGTAGGTTTGGTAAATGGGTTGTGCCCTGTAATGTAATTTTTTGTCACTATGAATGAAATGAAATACATTTAATCCAGAACTAGGTTCCATAGCATATAAAAATCGAATAAGTACTGAAAGCTAAAAACTAAAGCTAATTTACAACACTTCACTTGGGTCTCAAAGTGACAAGCCTATGATAGCCCTCCATTTCGTATGAGTTTCAAACGTCTCGAACGCGTTACGTAACTTTTGAATTACTATAGAAATATAGATAGCGCCTCTAGCGGAGCGTATCTGCAACAAATTGATCTCGCAATAATTGACGACTTAACGCTAACAAATTAAGAGTTTGAGACGTTTGTTGTAAGAAAAAAATATGATTGCTATTTTTGTAAGCCATTTTATTATACTCGTAGCCTACGCTGTGATAAGTAAGTAGTGTAAAAATATATAAATACTAGCGGAAGCGCGACTTCGTTCACGTAAAATTAGTAGCCTATGTCCGTCAGAAATAGTGTAGCTTTCTATCTGTGAAAGAATTTTGAAATCGGTTCAGTAGTTCCATACAAACAAACTTACAAACAAACAGACAAAGTTTACCTCTTTATTATATTAGTGTAGACTAGTGTAGATAACATGATATTATTCTGTATTTCTTTAAACATAATCAAATCATTAAATTAAAATTGTAATGACAACACAAAGAAAAATTAGGGTAATGGCAGGACTTGAACCTGCAACATCATTACAATTTTAATTTAATAATTTGAATGTTAAAACATTTAAAAATAAAAATCGAAAGAAATTTCGGTTGCAAAATTTAATAATCAAATCAATTAGATTCTTTGCCTCGTTTTTGTAGTATAAGTGTATAAGTACGTCAAATGGCATCGTGGTGGTAAATATGCAGACGAATGCAAGCTTTTAAGCCAATAACCTTGAAAAAATAATTTTGTGTTAATTTTTAACTGACATAATATTTCAAAGGAACGCGAAAAACCTCGACAATAGCTAATCAAGTCTGATAGGCACATTGAACAACTAAGTTGAAAAAAGGGAAATCTTAATTCTGCCTTTCTGAAGTTGTAACGAAACCAGATTCCTTATGATTCATAATTCACAGTTATTTTATTGGACAAAAGAAATTAGACCGTTTTTTTCTGAAGTTTCTTTGTTACTGACCAAGGTTGATTGCTTTTATTAAAATGGCATTACATGGATATAATAGATGTATTGTTGTAAAGCTGTGGTTGGTTTTCCATAGTAAATTGGCCCTTGCCTTAAATGGCCTCTTGTTTTATTAGAAGCACATCTTATTAGGATTATTTAGCCTAAGTATAAATTCGAATATGAATAAGTATGAATCTATTCTGTGCTTAGGATTAAAATATATTTTTTTTAAATAAATTTACACGATTGTTTGTAAATTCAGAAATAATTTTCTTTGTTGAAATACATGTCACTACAAAAAACAGATATCTTAAAAAATGAGAAATAGATGAAATAAAATATCTAGAAATAGATATAGAGAATAGGTCATATGTATATTAGCCGGAATATCAAAATTTTCCAAATGGTTACTGAGTACCTACTTATCAAAAATCATCAATGTTCTGCATTTATGCAGTCTTTTTCAACGACTTAAACAAACTGCTCGATTTTGTTTGAGTATTCCTATAGATATGAGTAAATTTCAGCTTTTTTCAGTATTTTTTATCTTTAGAAAAAGTGCGGAAATTGAAAAGTTCAGAAAACTAAATTACGTTCCAAGGTTTTTCAGTCTCTTCTTATAAAGATCATAATTAAAACCGACGAGTTATTAACTTTAACTTTTTAAATATAACACAGAAATAAGCATGCTAACAATTTGGTCCGTTCCCCTTTGTTTGAGGGAGTACATCAAAGACGGGAAAACTTATAATTATCGCTAGGTAGGAAGGAACGAAAAAAGGTCAAAAAAGACTTAATTAAACGTTCCGATGGGCCGTGAAGAAAATTAGCTGTTAGCCGGCGCCTCACTTTTATTATTAATTAATGGCTTAATAAAAATAATATAAAACATAAACCTTTAGCACTTCGTTTACAGGCTCGACTTTGTTCGAGGAAAATAACGCGGCTGCTCTTAATTATAACTCTTATTCAGGCAAGCTCGGCAGGTTATATTTCTTCTAAACTCGTCGCTGTTTAAGAATGGTGGACGAATAAGACTATTCATTACTTCACCTGTATAGGCCGGTTACAAGAGCTTTCGCCGAAAATGTATGAAACTGTCATTAATTTCATAGATATTTGATAGCTCTTGTGAAATGAGCTATACCAAACATTAACGTGAAAAGCGATACACTGAACCGGAGATGTATCTATCTACACGTGCAATAAGTTCAAAAAGACGAACACGACTCTATTGTCAAAATAATAAGAGCTTTTTTTTACTTTTTGGCCTGTTCGAGTTTTCAGTTCCTTCTTGGTGTTTGTATGTATGTATGTAAATTCTTCATTGTACAAAAAAACATAAATTACAAAAAGAGATACAGTAATGTACAAAGGCGAGCTTATCCCTTTAAGGGATCTCTTCCGGTTAACCTTTAACTGTATAATAAGAATAGCATAATATAATAAGAATTTTGTATCATACTCTAAACATGACTTTGGATTTGAGGGTGTGCCAAATTAAATAATTACTGCAAATCATTTAAAACATTATCAAAGTACAAAGATGTTAAAATGTTAAAGTGTAAAGCTAAGGTAAAGTGAAATATACATGAAACATTTTAAATAGGGTCCCGTGGAATAATGCCAAAGACGCTGGTAGAGTTAATATTGTACATTGTCAAAAATTACAAAGCATTACAAGCAGAAACATTCAAAGGGATGACATAAATAGGGATCCACGGTCCGATATGACCTAATTTAAAACAATACTATATATATAGGTTCTTTCATTTAATAGTGGTTAGGTACTGAAAAAAGTGGGTGTGACATAGAGACGGGCAGACGGACATAAGTAATCATAATCATACATTTTCTGACATTCATAAGTGATTCCTGTAAGCATAATATTAGCTTAATATTTTATTTATGTCATCTTTATTGCACAAAATTAACAATAAAATGTAAATAAGGCGGACTTAATGACTTAAGGCATTTCTCTACCAGTCTTTAGGCAAAGCAGAGATAGTAGTGGGTAGTGCACAAATTATAATAATATAACGAAATAAAATGACTTAATTTAAAATAGTAAATACATACATACATATAACACATATATTATAATATACATACGATTTAGAATACATAAATAAATATATCCATCTATGTACGACCAATTGAATGGAATATTTAGACTTTTTCTTATTACACATTCTTTTTATAACTAGACACTTTTGTATAAAAGCCTGTGGCTCTGTCTAAGTACATATAATAAAAAAAAGACAACTAAGAGGTAAGTTAAACTTGGATTGCCATGTAAGGGCAAAGTTTAAAATTTGCTACTGTTTGGAGAATTTGCAACTTTTCATCGCCGTTAAAAATCTACGGGACATTCCCCAGCTGAAAGCCAATCAAATACGCAAGCGTATATTTTAGCCGGCACTGGTTGACGCGCGGCTAGAGAGTGTCGAGCGCTCGAAAGTAAAAATTGCCCCACAGTTCATCTTACTATACTTCTTTATTCTGTATGTATGTATGTAAATTCTATATTGTAAATACAAAAAAACATAACTGACAAAAAGAGATAAAGTGATGTACAAAGGTGAACTTATGCCTTTAAGGAATACTTCTTTATTTTCTCATTACCAACGAGAATAATAGAAAGCACTTGGCCGTGTTAAACTGCTTTGACGTTTAACCATAATGCCTCCTATTTATACATAATACACTGAATTATGTGTATATGCAGTATAGTGTACGTTGTTCGGGTGTATTGAAGAATAACACAATGGTACACGAACAATGCGAGCTTGCCCGCATTAGGTACTGAACACGATTTAAGGGTACATTATATTTATGTACATGTACCTACTTGTAAATACTCAAACGATCCCTCTACATTCTTTTCATACCAGCTACCAGCTGTTCAAGCATTGTACGGATAAAATATAAGAAATATTTTGAGTAAGCGGTTTCTTTTCAGCGAGCTTGTATTTATTTGTAAAAAGTTAAGCTCCTTACAATGGCTTAGGCAATTATAATACTGCGGTTATTGTTATTAGATAGCCAGACAGATTATATTGAATTTTCTCAGAAAACTGGAACTGACAACGCAAAGAACTAAGCTCCGAATTCTAAATTGTGTGTGTCTATCTTTGTTTATTACTCATTACGTTTAGTTACCTCCATGAATAATAATATTTTCTATATACGACAATGGTTTCGCTGACTGACTGACAGACAGAGACGACGCACAGCCTATGGCTTGTACCTAAAATATACGCATGGAGCACTTAACAGATTTTTCTTAAATGAAAGATAGGGAAAACGTGAACAATTACAAAAATTCAACAAATATGCCAAGTCTGATAGCCTTTTTATGTGACGTACTGTTTTATGTTTCTCGCCATTTTAGGATAATTGTAAAAGACAATACTTAGGCAGTCGCTAGTCGGGTATTCAAAGAGATTTCAGTAACCATCTCGCTATTATCTTCATAGACTTATAAGCTAACACGTATGCTACTAGTTTCTCGGTCAGCTCAATACGAATATAATAAAATGGTCTTAATAGATACCTTAATTTTTAATCGCTTATGATAGGCTAGAAACGGCCAACCTCCTTTCGAATGTATGTACTGCCTTAGCGGACGTAGAAGTGCATTGATAATCCTGTAACCCTAATCTTAAAAATATACTTCAACTTTGGCTTCTTTCGGCCATCGGGTATCGATGGGGGTTTTTGTTCAATGTACGTTTATAGCGACTCTGGGCTATTTGTTAGCTAAGTTTTGTCACAAACGACTATTTTTGACGTTTAAGGTACACAAAAATTTCCTATTTCGTTTTTTTTAAACGATAAAAACCTCTTTATAAACTCTTCGTTTACTCGTGATTGCGCCCGTCAAACTATAGCTTTAGTTAATTAAAGCCCGCCCCCGCTAAATAACAAAGTTAGCAAGAATAAACATCTACAAGTTGGTAGTTTGTTTATCTTTAGCCTGTATTGAGAAGTAGCTTCAGCCACAGCTGACCGGGGAACTAGTGGTATACCTACATGTTAGCTTATACTTCTATGAAGATAATAGCTAGATGTTTACTGAAGATCATCTCTTTGCATACGCGACTAGCGGTTGCTGAAGTATTGCGATAGGTCCAAAAACAGACATTTGTTTGCATAATATTATAAACAGTTCTATCGTCGGCAAGTCTCAAATCAAGGACACCCATTCTTTTATTTATTTTTTTATAACGGCTGGCAGCATAAGCCAATGTCAGTGATACAAATATATTTACAAGACGAGTCAAAATGCCAAGTCGGGTTATTAGCATCGGCCAATGATTTGCCACCATATAGACTAAGAAATCTTTCTTCTTCTTTAGTGCTCAAGCATCGGCGGCCTTAAGCTAAGCACACTAAACACCACCCTTGGATAAAACTTTTATTTCCTCAGAAAAAGTTTCCCGTCGTCTAAACTGCAACCACGCTTTTTTTATCCGACATCTGCTTTATCAAAGAGAAAAATACAGAGAAAAACCTTAAAAACGAGTATCAATTAGGTACATTAGTGGGTGTTGTACACGCCTGATAACAGGAGAGGGTTTTTTGTGCTTTAATTAGCACAATTAGCGACCTGACCCGCAGACGAAAACACCGTAGCGGAGAGAAGCAAATGGCCGCTCCTATTTTGGGATCTGCGCGATTTCAAACGAGTCATTGGTTTTCTTTTTAATAGAAAAGGGTATTTTAGTCATTTAATAAAAGTAACTAAAAGTAATATATTGTGGCTAAATGCTGTTAGATGTTTTTACTAAGAATATTCCGGTCTTCTTTGTACTCCAAAAGATACATTTTTTGACGTAGAAATACAAATACGTCAATACGTTCGTGTCTGTCCTCATTATGTATTCGGGCGCTTAGTCCTTCTTAACGACACAACGGATTTTGACACGATTTTCACAGTAAATTAGAAAAAAAAACCAGAAGGTTTTAAGGTATATTACAACCGAATTATGCTCGTGCAAAGCGGGAGCGGATCGCTAATTTCTTATATATTAGTAAGTGTTATCAAATCACAACGTTACCTACTTAAAATGTAGAGCGCTCAAGGGAACAAAGCCACCAGTGTCTATAGACATATATAAATTATTTTGTTCTAATCCTGCCATTACCCTAATTTT
The DNA here is from genome assembly GCA_963691745.1 of Ditula angustiorana. Taxonomy (NCBI): domain Eukaryota; kingdom Metazoa; phylum Arthropoda; class Insecta; order Lepidoptera; family Tortricidae; genus Ditula; species Ditula angustiorana. Next base: position 5,341,988 of record OY829490.1, on the reverse strand, counting down.
TCTTTGTGTTGTCATTACATATCATTTTAATTTAATAATTTCAATGTTAAAAACATTTAAAATAAAAATCTAAAGAAATTTCGGTTACAAAATTGAAGGTATCAGGTACCAGGTATCTTCAGTTTACACTGAAATATTTGCTCACACGCACACTCTGCCTCCAGGAAAAAGAGATTGAAAACTCGAGGTATCAGGCACCTTCTTGACCTTTAAAATAGAAATAAAAATAGTCTTTGTTCGTAGTAGTTACATGATCTCGGTTAATAATAGTTAGAGGTTATTTCTGAAAATGTGCCAAAAATTAAAAAAAACCTACAAACTTACTCAGTTTCAAGTTTATTTACGGAGGAGAGCTTTGTTCGTTTTAAGGTTAAATATACCGGCCGGCATTTATATAAAACGTTGTGACACATGAAATTGTGGTGTTGTCATTTATTCTGCCCCCTATTTCACCAAGCTGGTGACTTGTAACAACGACAATATTGCATACATGGCTAGGTCGAAGAGTTTTTGTATTGTCCGACTTATTATAGTGGATTTATAATGTACTCTAAATCGTCGTTGTCACCTGACATATGTAAGTTTTAGAAATAGGGGCTGGCCGTTTATGAAAAAAAACCATTTTCTTGCCAATTATAGGTAGAGTTGAGGTCACGCACACTGCTGCATGTCATGTGTGTATTGGAGAGTTTCGTTCGATTTTCAAATTTTGTTTTGTTTTGTATGCGCTGTGTAGTTGTGTATGTAATCGTACACCTCAACACTCGTTGGGTTACTTATACTGGCGTCTTTGGTGCTTCGTCCGTTTTGGTGCACGAACTGTCTGAAAAAGCAATATTTGCAAATAATGTTACTTATTGTCGGCACGTATGTACTATATACTCGTACAGGCAGCAATTGACGGGGTTGAAACGTCCCGCGAACACGCCACCCTCTTTTGCATTGTAAATGGCTATTTCTAGCGCAGACTGAGCAAAAAACAGTCCGTTTTACAACTGGGCAAATCGCTAACAAGAGAAACAAAATAAAAGTGATTTTTTTAAGTGACACAAATCAGGCTAGTCTAGTTTGGCTGACTTTGTTTTTAAAATGAGACATGCAGGCTAAGGTTTTTTTGGATTCTGAAACTAAATGACTGAGTAAGGATTTTTGTTTACATTGTGATATGACTGTTTGTAATAAGAGCAAAGTGTGAAACGATTCTAGAGTTTTCAATTTTAATTAAATTTATTTTAGGAAATTCTTATGTATTTCCATAATTATCTTATGGAACTAACACGTCACCTTAGAGATTTTTATAATGTGCAATAATGGGTCTTACCATAAGAATTAATCGATATTTTTGTGGTAGAACCCTAAATTTGCTGTTTATTACGGAAATGGAGTCATACGAGCCCGTGAGTCACCTGATGGTAAGTGAGCACCACGGCCCATAGGAATCAGCGACCCTAAGACCCTGATTTGCTGCCAGACTTTAGGTTTTCCCACCCATGAGCCTCAGATTTTTGCACACCCCGTACGAAACAGAACGAATTAGTATACAAAAAAATAATAATAAATATCTTGGGACAATTTACACCAATTGACCTAGTCCCAAACTAAGCAAAGCTTGTACTAGACAACGGATATACATACTTATTTAGATAAATACATACTTAAATACAAATAACATCCATGACTCAGGTACAAACATTCGTATTCGTCACACAAATATTTGCCCATACCAGGATTTGAACCCGGGACCTCTTGCACAGTAAGCAGACACATGTGCCACTGTGCTATACAGGTCGTCAGTCGGTTTTCCCACCCATGAGCCTCAGATTTTTGCACACCCCGTACGAAACAGAACGAATTAGTATACAAAACTACTTCACGTCGGTACTATGTGTGAGTACGATACTACCCTGGTCGAGCCAGTCCATTCGTACTAACAGCAAGTGGCTAGCCACTCTACCACTATGGCACTGCGGATGTGAAATATAACGAATAAACAAACATAAGTAACCATTTCTAAGATCAAGTGCTGGTTTATTCCTTTGTAAAAAATTATGCTGAAGGACCAATTAAGAAGTTAAATATTTTAGATTCTACGATTAAAACTTGTGCAGTGATCATTCTTATGCTAAACTGTAGCTGAAGAGTAAAAAGTGCGGCTAGAATTTGGAGCGGATTTTTTAGTAAGTACATCGGCCTGTAGTAGGGTTGCTGTCATACAAAAATGGGTTCTGATTATAAAGGCGAAGTAAATTAACAATGTTAATGTCACTTTAAAGTCCCGATAGACTTTATAAATATACATAAGTCTGATTAGTTCCTGTTTTGTCGTATCCTTGTTCCTTTCGATTACTCAAATGTTTGCTCTGGCTAAGATTATAATTCGTTTGTATAAACGTGGTATTGGCATAGTTTATTTTATTGAATAGTTTTAAAAACATCCGACTAAACAAACATTGGATGAATCGGGAGAATTAATCATATAAAACGAGCGTTTCAAAAAACATTACGGCGCAGTTACACGAAAGTAAAGGTATGAGCACTCAAAACGTTGTTTTGTAACAGTTTATTAAGAGTTCACTATAAGCTTCATTTCATTATTTTCTTACCAAAAACACATATTTTATCATTTAATGTTGTGGGAAAAATTGTGTATTATTAATAAACTTGATTATAAGAAGGGCTTTATTTATTCGTTTATAAAAGTACTATATTTCGTACTTTGAGAGTTTTGAGACTAGTTAGAATAATGCGTGTAACCTTAACTTTTTAATTTCCTCTCTTAATCGCTGTACCGTCACATTTTCTCCAGAGTGTATACAAATGCTCACCGTTCATTGCGCCACCCCGCAGAGGGAGGTATTGTGGTGCAGTTGACAACCCTATTTGCGCCTCTAAAGCCTTTTACAGGATGGAATAGTCAATGACGTGAGCCTATTGTTACAAGCGATGGTTGGTTTTGTTTTTTTAAACATGTCCGGATTTTCCGCTGAGAAGTGCCCGCGCTGTGTCTATTTTTAGGGTTTAGTCACTTAGTTTGTGTGTCGTATGTCAATTGAGACTAACGTGTCTCATGTAAATCGCTGCAAAATGAAGGAATAAAGTTACGAAGAGGTTTTAGAGTAAGGTAGATAAAAAACAGTGCGCATAATAGGCGTGGGGGTGGAGGGCATCTTTAGTAGATAGTTAAAAATTAGATACAGAGGTACTAGATTAATAACTTTTAATTTTAGTCGATAGTTAGTCCGCCCCTATTACTTTTAAACTATGGGATGGAAGAGTTAGAAAAAGTCAAATAAACACATTTACAATTTTTTTTCAAAAGTTTATTAGACGTTTGGTATTTTCAGCCACCAACAAGTTCATATTTGTGCTTTTTTAAATAAGCTTTGATTCAATACCACAAGATTATAAATCTGTATGCTACGGAACCTTGTAATTGTATGCAGCTGACACGTATTTGCTCGGTTTTTTAATTTCACCCGAGAGAACCAAGTTAGGCCTTTTGCCAGTTTTATTGTTATTTCATTCGCTGTTGTTGTCGACAGGTCAGAAAGTAGGAAGATACTTTCGTTACTTCAACACCAAAATGGGGTTTATGTTTCCACGATACAATGTTCTATGCACTAAGGTTTTTAAGTCCACGTCGGTAGAAAACAGGCGAGCAGTTTACCCAATGCCAAACAATCACCGCAGCCTATAGACGCTTGCGACACCCCAAGTATCATTCGCACGTTTTCGAACGCGTAGGACGAGTTATTGTGCAAGCATTCTATTTGTGATAGCACCACACCGTGAGTTGCTGGGCGAGTGGGCCGGCTCGATCGAGGTAGTACAACACTCACAGAATACACCAGGAGTGAAGTAATGAACTTGCTACGCCGTTGCATCCGGCGAGAAATTGACCTATGTGGCCAACTTGCAAAATAAAATTTACATTTTCGTTTTATCAGACCAAAAGAGCTGCGTTGAATTCAGATCATCAGATCCGGACCTATGAAGCCACAGTTAGACAGAGGATTCAAACTAATTACACCCCTTTTGTCCTGTGTCAGGGTTTGAAAAGATACCTAAACAATCTCAGTTGTCGAGTCCTTTAAATTAAATGAAAAACCGCTGGGCTCGAGATGGAAGTATTTTGCAACCAACTAGTATGTACAGTCAATCAATTTGATTCATATGCTACTATAGAACCTTTTCACAATAAATGTCATAATGACTTCTGTCTCTTCTTCGTCTTAATCTAATTTTCGCGGGTGGTAGGCCCTTATGCAAGGTCCGTCCGGAACGCTACCACCAATTTGCTCACTAATCCTGCCGCTTAGCAGCAGTGCGTGCACTGTTGTGTTCTGGCGTGGAGAGCAAGACGCCCGGTGCAATTACTGGCAAAAGAGGTATTCCATCTTAACCCTCTGGGTTGGCAACGCATCTGTAATCTCCTCGGTGTTGCGGGTGTGTATGGGCAGTGGTGATCACTTACCATCAGGGGACCCACTAGCTTGTTTGCCTTCCCTTGATGTATAAAAAAAGAAAATATGTCATAATACCTCAGGCATGACGCATTGCGACAACGCGACATCGGACCCGCTGGAACAATGTTCGGTTGAATAATAAAATACTTTATTGAGGACTTTCGACTAGGTTGGTATGTACAAAATATTTCATTACCCAACACAGATATTAAAAAAGTGCTACTTGATATAATAAATGTTGCCAGGAAACGATATTTTTCACTCGTCTCCCCTCGATGGGGATGGGGTGCGTAATTGTAGTCACTATCGCAATATTGTACTAGAAAATAAAATAGCTACTGATAAATCACGTTCCCCTATGGACGGGGAATTATTGCTTGCTGGTGGTAAAGTGATGAGGAACTTGAGAGGTATTTATTCATTCTTTATTCATTCATTCATTGCAACCATGGTTTTACAAAATGTTATAAATTAAAATGGGTGAGCGATACATGGACCCTAGTCGGGTGTAGCAATATACAAGTTATTTACATAATTAAAAAAAACATGTATTTCCTTATACCTAACCATAATCACCAAAAGTCAACTTACACATTATAGAAACCGGAACAACCATAAAATCATTTCTTTATAATTACAGCCATATTATTATCATTCTTTAAACATTATTACATTAGTCATTGAATACTACATTATGACGCCATTATTCATTATCAACATCACACATTGTCATACATACCAAATTGCAATTTTGTACCTATATTAGATGATTTATCAGCAAATGAGTTATTCCGCCATGAACTCCTGCACAGTGTAGAAACATTTATTTATTAGATAGTTCTTAAAATGTTGCACAAAAGTCGTGTATTTTCCCTCTTTAGGAAGATATATTTAGGAAGTTTATTATATATTCTTACCGACATGACGTAAGGGCCTTTTTTACAAATTTTTAATTGTGCTGGAGCTATTTATGGGGAGCTATTTATGACTATAACTGACTGTTTTGATCACATGACTTTGAGTAGAGTTTATAATTTAAGCCACTATGGGTTGCTGTTACATCGCTAATTCTTATGAAAACGAAATACTTGAAAAGGTTATTTTTAAATCTAAGTTTTGTTATTTATTTTATACTCGTAGTCGATCAAGAAATTGCTTGAAGTCTTTTCGATCATGTTACAATGGGATAAAGTTCAAAAGTGGTCAAACAATTAGTTTGTCGACTATATTCTACCACTGCATTCTCATCGGATTTAAGTTTTAAGTCAATTTGATCACTCCAATTTAGTCAAAATTCACTTTTGGGTTTCGATAAACACAAATCATACGTACGTTTGACGTTCCATCATGTCGTTTCATAACTGTCGTCAGATCAGGTGTAACTAAAACCAAATGTAAACCGTAGTAAACCAATCCACGACAGTAAAAAATACTCAACAAAATCATAGGACTAGTACTTTTAAAATAATCCAGCCCAAAATCGATAAAAAAATTGTCTTTTGCTTTGAAATTGAAATACAGTACTGTCATACCCGCTTCTTCATAAAAAAATAAACTAACAGATATTGTATTCTTTTCATTCGAGAGCAAACGTCATAATGGCAGATAAAGACATAACACAAATGTTAACTAACATAGGTTTCGCAACTTTTTTTTTATGAAATAGGAAGGCAAACATGCAAGTGGGTGACCTGATGGTAAGTGATCACTACCGCCTATAGACATCCGCAACACCAAAGAGATTGCAGATGAGTTGCCAACCCAGAGGGCTAAGATGGAATCCCTCTTGTGCCAGTAATTGCACCGGCTGTCGGCGTGGAGAGCAAGACAGCCGGTGTAATTACTGGCACAAGAGGTATTAAATCTTAGCCCTCTGGGTTGGCAACGCATCTGCACTCTCTTTGTTGTTGCAGGTGTCTATAGGCGGTGGTGATCACTTACCATCAGGTGACCCACTTGCTTGTTTGCCTTCCTATGTTGTATAAAAAAAAAGAGAAAACAAACAATGACATTGTAACCTGTTTTGAATTTCTAGTCAGTTCAGGAAAACCTGTTGTAGTATGAATGTTCGCATTAACTTAAGGGGTAATAAATCTTAGGCCTCTGGGTTGGCAACGCATCTGCACTCTCTCTGTTGTTGCAGGTGTCTATAGGCGGTGGTGATCACTTACCATCAGGTGACCCACTTGCTTGTTTACCTTCCTATGTTGTATAAAAAAAAAGAAAGAGAAAACAAACAATGACATTGTAACCTGTTTTGAATTTCAAGTCAGTTCAAGAAAACCTGTTTTAGTATTAATGTTCGCATTACCTTAAACCTTATATTATACCTTTATCTTTAACTAAGTATAAGATATAGTATATAACAAAGTCGCTATCCGTTCCTGTCTGTCTTCATTACTTCGATCGCTTACTCCTTCTAAACATTTTCACTAATAGCATTAATACCCTTCTTAACGTAGTGAACAATGATCTAGAAATATAGCCATTTGTTTTATATCAGTATAATAATAGGATAACTTTTGTTAAATTAACCTTTTGTTATGATAGCTATAGATGCATGCCTTCTGCATGTTAAGTAGCTTTTTTTTCTCTTAGTTAAGTTGCATGAACTTTACAGACACTTTATAAATGCTATGCGTAGTTGTAATTAAGTTACAGACTGTCACATGTTAACCACTGTATGTCTATTGTCTATATGCTTATGTTTGTAATTTGTAACTATGCCTTTTGAAATAAAATAAATAAAATAAAATAAACCACGCAACGGATTTCGATACGGTTTGCACTGTCATTTAGATCTTTTACGGAAGTTTTTTAGTTTGGTAGAGTTATCCTAATTGTATCCGGACGAAGCCGGGGTGGTTCCTAGTTAAAAATGGTTACACATCACTGTGCTTTTCGTTCGTCTATAGGCCATACTCTTAGTATATACTTAGTTTTCTCAAATATATCTCCTGAAACGTAATCATTTTCCACGCCAGCGAGGCTGTCAGCTTAGAGCACAATATATGGGACCGTGGACTGCGATTGTCAGATATTACGAGCAAACTACTTTTTTGGCGAAAATATTGCCTTAGAATTTTAGTAACAGAATAAATATTAGGGTTATTGACGGCTTAAGTAAATCGTTTAAAGCTTAAGGGCAAACATTAATTTATCTGAACGTTAAATACCTACGTAAAGCAGCTATAAGGCGGTAAAAGGCTGATAACAACTCTCTTTTACTCATAAACGGGTGGTAGGACCTTGTGCAAGATCCCTCCGGATCGCTACCACCATCTTGCTCCATCCAGCAGTGCTTGCACTGTTGTGTTCCGGCGTGGAGAGCAAGACAGCCGGTGTAATTACTGGCACAAGAGGTATTCCATCTTAGCCCTGTGGGTTGGCAACGCATCTGCACTCTCTTTGTTGTTGCAGGTGTCTATTGGCGGTGATGATCACTTACCATCAGGCGACCCACTTGCTTGTTTGCCTTCCTATGTTGTACAAAAAAAAATGAAAAATAAAGTTAAAGAGTTTTTTTTACGGAAGGTTTTTAAGTACATTAGATTCTAATTCCGTGCGAGGCTGGGGCGGGGGCGCTGGTATTATATGTATAAAGTATTAAAATTAACGCTATTTAGAAAGAAAGAAAGAAAGAAAATATTTATTCAGCAAGCAGATAAAAAAAAAGGTACATAATTATACTATTGATCCTGAAAGAGACCCCACTCAGCATATGCTACTGCAAGCAGCAGCGCTGATTTTCAGTGAGGCCCTGAACTTAAAAAACTAAACTAAAACTAAGAAACCTTAAATCTAAACCTATGGGGTAACGCCACGCTCACTGAGGCCGAATGGACATAATTCCTTTGTCTTACAGTGGGAATAAATGAAGAAAAATATTTTTACCCAGTGAACCCAACGTTACTACACTTACACTTACGACGCTTACATGTTGGACAAATTTAGTATTGCGCTCCATCTATTACAACAATACAATACAATACAACAACAACAATATTTGAACCCTCTACCTACAGTTCGAAGTATTGTTGAACAAACTACGCAGCTACGGCTCTTAAGAAAAAATAGTTTAAAAAACTATGTAGCTAGGAAGAAAGTTACCCTGTTAGTAGGAAAAGCTTTTTTCTTCTTCGTCCTGAGTTCACTTTTCATCTGACTTACCGCACAGCGGCATTACAATACCGTCACAACCAGGCCCCTGGCGTCTACTTGCAACAGCCGCTCACCCATACAAATCATCAAACCAGAAAACCCTTTTTCAAGCAAGCCTATGGAGCCCAAATTATTGTCAAAAACAAGACTTAACGACAACTAATTTAAAGAAAAAATTGTCTTGCTAAGTTCTCTTTTTGACAGTTATATGCTCAAACAACAAAAGGAAAGAGAAGAGAGAAAAAGAGTGGTAAAATCGTCTTTTTAAATTATTGACGATTGGTGAGGATGAAGTTAAATCTAATGCCAGTAAATAATGCAAATTAAAAAGGCTAAACTTGTTGTATAGAAGCGATCTCCTACTTCACCTAGTTGTGCACCGCGAAGTAGCAATATAATTTGATCCAATTGGTACATAGATATGGACCTCCCTAAAGTAACGCTTGAATTTATTAAGTAATTAAATACAGGCTATAACTTAATATGTGCTTGTGAATATTTTGAGATATAAGTACGCACTTGACTCTTTAGGTAATTTAGGGCCAAACCACACCGGTGCGTACACGTCGCGTATGCGACGCGGCTCTAAACAGCTGCGTTAAGCGCGTAGCGCAGCTCCACGAAGCTAGTTGAAGTAGTGTCGCATACGCGCCGTGTACGCAACCATTGTGGCCTGGCCCTTTAATTATGATTTGTGATTAATTGCATTTATTTGTGTTTGATTTGTTTCGAAGCGTTGTGTGGGAAAGTAACCCCCGTTATACTTATTACATAATGGTATCCTTCTCATTCAGTTTCTTTTCACAGCACGGATAAAGCGGTAATGCTTTGCAAAAAATAACTAATACCGTCGTCATCATCCAGGCTAAGTACTGGGAAAATGGAACCTTAATGGAACCTTAGTGCCATATTGTTTACAGAATAAGCAATAGAGCTTATAGGTGCCTATTTTAGATAGCCAGTGGGAACAAAAGTAACCGTTTAAAAGGACTTGAATGTGACACACTGACTGTAATAATTCCTTATGACGTATTCGTACGAAACAGTCTTTGTTTCTTTTGCCAGATATGTGTTAAATGCTAGTTTAAAATGTTTTGATTTAATTGACTATTGTTGTTTATGTATCTGTAGCAATCATCGCAATAACCTGCCCATCTACTCGTATAATGTTCTTTGTCAAATTTTTATGTTTTCTGCGGTTTCGAGACCGATCTCAAAATGATACATCGTTAGAAAACTGATGACAAACTCTATATTCCCTCAATATAATATTTTATTCTACTTAAAAAAACAAATAACTTTTATGAAATGTGAGTAGTAATTATGCTAGATACTACTTGCTTTTACAATTATAATAATGCAAAGTAACTTAACAATGTTTTTATTTTTAAATATCGAATAAACAAATGTAACTACTACTACTTACAAATTAACTATGTTTTTTTTATGTTTTTATACTGGTTTTATTATTTATTTAAGCTTTGTTGAACAACACAGGAAATGAATGTATACATGCATACATAAAGTCACGCCTGTTTCCCGGAGGGGTAGGCTGAGACCACGTATTTCCATTTGCTACGATCCTGACACACAAACTTTGCTTCAAAATGAATGTATGGCGGACTTAATGCTTCAAGATATTTTTAACCAGTCAACCATCAGGTTAAACAGATAATAAAGAAGAATAACACAAATCAGATGGAATTAAATATACAATACATACTACTAACTAACACAAACACATGTTATATACGTACCAAACTAAGTACCAGTACAGAGACTCCATGAAAATGAAAATGAAAATGAAAATGAAAAATTTATTTTGCAAGTAGGCCATATAGGCTCTTTTACATGTCTGAATCTACTAGCGCTTCGGAAAATGGAAGAATCTGCTGAGAAGAAACGCCGCAAGAAACTCAGCAGTTTATCTTTTTTTTTCTTCTCTTTTGAAAACAAGATTACAGAGCAATATACACAATCATAACAATAGTTCACATAAAGTGTGAGAAAAAAAAAAGATAATAAATAGCACAGCAAGCTTTAAGCATATTGAACGAACTGGCACTAGTACAGATTGACCAAGAGATGTATAGGGTCCCCAGGTCAAGTTTGTAGACGCTAAATCTCAAAGTTTATCTGAAAAGTGCTTGCGCAACATGCGGTTGAAAGAAAGTTTGCTCTGAGTCTTGTCTGATAGTGAGCGGTAATTGTGTTTGTGTGTAAGATACGAGTATATTTATAACAGCTAAAGGGTTAATAGGAGGAATACCAAATTACAATACAGACGTAAAAATAAATAATTTAAACTAAAACTAAAACTGTATCAGTTCTCTTACCCTCTTATTCATAAACGCTTCGTAAACGTTTGTTAGTTAACATGTTTTATGTCTTTATCTGTCATTGTGACGTTTGCTCTCAAATCAAAGAGACAAAACATTTGTTAGCTTAAAAAGATTGTTAACTTTTTATGAATAAAATGTTTAAGTAACTTGCTTCCTATATATTTTCTTTGCATTGCATTTTTAATAAATAGTTACGTTAATTACGAGTTTTAATTTCGCAGAAAAAGACGAGTATAACGTGGGTTAATCAACCGGGACTCACAGAGAAGCTTATACGTATTTGTTTTATTTTTCATACATAAACCGTTCCTCTTTTATTGTTCGAATAAACGCACTGTCTTTACTTCGCGAACAATAAAAGTTTTTATCGTCAGATGAGAGCACGGGGCCACATGAGTTAATATCCCATAGATACAACTTCAGACAACTGCGCTATAGTTCGTTCAACGCAAGACGATCCGCTGCTCTGCCATTTTCTCGCCTCAATCCGCACCACACTTCTTTTTTTTCCTAGCGTACACTATGTGTTTTACGGCTGAATTCATAAATATTACTTAAGCCGTCAACCAGCTAAACTATAATAAACTTAACTTACAGCTGGGACTTCCATCAAAACTTAACTCGGGCCTTTGAAGATTCGGTCATTAATGGTACTTCAAAGTTTTGTTCCAACAAAGTATGCGACCATGGGTTCGCTATGACAAGACGCAGCGGTATATGCATGACTGACTGAGATTGTCCACTGGCAGAGCAAGCAAAAACTTAGTTTGGTCCATGGGCCGCGTGTACAACCATTTATGCATAAATTCCTCAATGGAAAGTCACACAAACACCGCCGCATCTTGTAGTGTAGTTGACCTATCGTAGCGCGGTTGTATGAAGCTCTGCCTGTGTGGGGTTTACACTCATGTGAAGAGACTGAGTGGGTTATCTATTGCGCGGTTTACTGCCGGACTGACAATTTTAAAGTTTTCCAATAATTACCAGACGCGAAGACGTACTACTCGTAAATACGTTCCTCACGAAGCAAATAAGGGTGATTGTTTGTAAAACCTTCGCACTCATCTCCTGTATGGATGTCACATTCGGAATATCCGTCACTAATTTGAAACCTTATGGTTATTTTCACTCAACTTTGCAATATACACAGTAAATGATTATTTTACGGGTTTTAGATTATTTTATTTTATTTCGGCACCTTATTTCATTTTTCCTTGGGTTTGTTTTGTAATTATTTAATTTATAAATGTGTGCATGTTAATCGCAATGGGTCTAGTTGTCTGAAAATAAATAAATGACTATGATTATGATAAAGTTGGGTTATTTATTTCTATACACTTACTTTGTCTCGTCCTATAAATTTCAAATACGTATCACCCCCATGCGTAGTAAGTACAATTCTCAAAGTCCTGTTGCACGAAGTATCTTTGCCTTAACATCAACTTCAGTGCATAAAGGCAAACAAACCAAAACTCAAGTGTTCCTTTGAATAAGAAGAACTTTAGTCATTTAATAATTTCTTGAAGGAAATTGCTGACCGCCCTCAGTCACTAGTGGCGAGTGCATTGCTAGGTTAAACATTAACTTTAACTTACTCTTGTTTATAACTTACCTTCCGTATATTGGTACACAAGTGTGCGGAAGTTAGACTTGTTACTTGTTAAGAGAATATCTTGATTATAGCACGATGGAAGATTTCAGAAATAATAGTATAGACGTCAACGACGTTTGTTAAAAATCTGTTATTAAAAAATTAGAGGCTTTTCTGGGATTTATCCCAGTTAAAATTAGAGTAAAAACGAAAGCCAATAATAAACTATTAGTTTATATTTTTTATATAAAATAGGAAGGCGAACAAGCAAGTGGGTCACCTGATGGTAAGTGATCACCACAGCATAAAGACACCCGGAACATCAAGGAGACTGCAGATGCGTTGCCAACCTAGAGGGTTAAGATGGAATACCTCTTGTGCCAGTAATTGCACCGGACGTCTTGCTCTCCACGCCAGCGGTCCTAACATGACAGCCCAGGTTTAGTTTAACGCCTCCCTGTGTCTCTGTCTAACTAGTGTCATAAGAAAGGGACGCAGATAGAGATAAAATAAACTTGGCCAGTCATGTTAGGGCCACAGAACACAACAGTGCAAGCACTGCTGCTTGGCGGCGGAATTAGCGAGCAAGATGGTGGTAGAGATCCGGACGGACCTTGCACAAGGTCCTACCACCCGCCGCCATTTTATATTCCTACATATACAGGTACACCGATTCATTCACTGCAAATATTAACTTTGTTAATCCTATTTATTATATGGGATTACAAAGTTATTTATGCAGTTGGTGTATTTTGAAATCTGGACAGAAATTGCAAAATATTTAGGTTTTTCTTTGATTTATACACTAAACACTAATTGTATTCTAAATTTGAAAGTTCTATGTCTAGTAGAAGTGCCTGAAAGTTTTGATGATCGGTCAGTCAGTCAGTCAGTCAGTGAGTGACAAATTAAGAAACTTTGACCAGTTATAATTCTTAAACTACTGGTTCAAATTGAATGAAATTTGAAATATACCGTGTTTATGCAAAGATATAATATACCGTGTTTAAGATGGAATACCTCTTGTGTCAGTAATGGCACCCGCTGTCTTGCTCTCCACTCCGGAATATAACAGTGTAAGCACTGCTGCTTAGCGGCAGGATAAACGAGCAAGATGGTGGTAGCTATCCGGAAGGATCTTGCACAAGGTCCTACCACCCGCAAACAATTGGTATTTGGTATTGGTGAAAACAGTGTTCTAAGCGTGTCAAGCATTGGTACGGTCAACCTTAGAAGTAGCTGAACATTTAAGTACCTTGTCACTGTCAGAAATGTGATAAATTCGAGCAAGTCTTGTTTCATACGTTACTACGACAAGGTTCTTAAGTGTTAATCTACTTCTGAGGCTGACTATACAACCTTACATTTTGTTGGTAATGGTGTCATAGTGAAACCAACTTGATTTCCCTCTATCCCATAAATTTCTATAAAACCGACACACTAGCCAAGTTTACGACACATTTAGGCGTACCTACGCGGTTTGATTTATGTGAATTTCCAACGCTCCGAAGGTGTTTAATCTAACTTTTTGATGTAATACATTTCAACGTCACAAGTTTAGGCTACATCTGATAGGAGGAGCGATGCTGGCGGTTCTAGGGAAAGATATTTACCGTATTTATTTCTCTTGTACTACTTTTGGGAAGTTAATATCAGGGTTGAACTTATACTTGGGCAACTTATATTCGATGCAGCGTCGCAACACGTTAGTTTAACCTTTGAATATGTATACATATCAATTTAACAAGCATTCTGTTAGAAACAGCAATAATAATAATAGTTTTTGGGACAATTTACACCAATTGACCTAGTCCCGAACTAAGTACAGCTACGAGTATATAGCATGGGTAGGTAACTTAGCATCGAATAAACATACTTACAGAAAAACATACTTATATGGATGTCTTTGAACGAGATAGAAAAATACATACCTAAATACATGTAACATCTACACGAACATTCATAGTCATTAGCGTTTATGAATTTGTGGGAATTGAACCCACAACGTTTAGTTTCGTGGTAAAGGGCACTAACAACTGGGCTAGCCAGTCGTCAAATGATCAAAACAAACTTGAAACAAAATATCGAAGAAAACCATATTCCGTGCAAGAAAAAAATGCACATTTCCTTTCATATACTTGTGAAGGTAACCACTTCATCTGCCCCAGTTATCAAGAACATATGAAGACTATACTTTTCCATTTTTATTTTTTTCCCACTGCAGGAAATTAAGCGCGAACCCCAGGCGTACTTACTCCACCTAACCGTTCAATTAGAGAGAAATTGATGACGGGCTATTTCCCCTCTGTTTAATTTTATTTGAGAACTACGTTGCATTACGTTATTGCTGCGTATTACGGTATTAAAAATGTTTCATTTAAAAGGAAAAGTGTAGCCGGCGGAAAGTAATTCGGTTCAAGCTTGAGCTTTACTGTTAGATGGAAATATTAGACCAAATGACACTATATTATTGCTATTTAATTTAATTTTATGTTAGTTTTTTTTAGTACTCGCTAACAAAATAGATCGACTCAGTTATAAAAATTAAATGCTGTCACTAATTGCAATTTCGCACCTGCTTTGTAAAATTCAATGGCTCTAGATGACTGGCCCGTGTTTTAATGCCTCCCATTATCCCTCCTTGCATCTCTGTCAAACGAGTGTCATAAGAAAGGAATGTCCATAGAGATAAACTAAACTCAGATAGACTAAACTTGGCTGCTCGTGTTAGGGCCACAGATTTGTGGCCCGTTTCACGAAGCTACAAGTTACAATTTTACAAGTCTAAACCGGCAGCATTGGTCATTATGCCCATTGCCATTGGTCATTATGCCCATTGCCATTGGTCATTATTGACCAATGTTGCCGGTTTAAACTTGTAAAATTATAACTTGTAGCTTAGTGAAACGGGATACTGATGACGCTTGATGCATAGAAATAGTATGGCATAGAAAGAGTTATCGAATTGAAAACAACATTTTATTAGCTGTTTTCATTACATTAAATGGCAATACAATATGCCAAAAAGACTATGTACATACTCTAAACCTCCTCTTTAATTGACACCCTGTAGACACATGTATAGACAAAATGGGTACGTAGTATAATCTACGTTTTCCTTATTAATTTGCAGGTTTTACTACCTTGACGCACACCAAAGGTAACATTTTGACTGTTTTGGGTGTGTACGCTTGACGTGTACCGAGGCTATATCCATATTCATGGTCTAAGGCTTGATAGCATACATTTTTATAGCAAGTTTTAGGCTAGGGCTACAGTAATTTGAAGAGCACACACATGGATTTCCCAAAACTAGATGACCATCAATTTCGGTTCTAACTATCCAGATTTTGGTAGTTCACTAAAAGCAAAGCGGATAGAGGAATTAGTGGAGAGGATCAGCCTTCATTTGCATTCCGTTTGGAAAAACCGCGGCGGAGTGATTATACATTAATGTATGGATTACACGGGGCACCGACGGTGCGTCCGTCAAACTAAATAAGGACCGGGTACATATGCAAACACATTAGTATTATTATTAAATTTAAATGATATGCAGAGACAAATCTTTGGCGTCTGACAGGACACAGGATGTCGAGGTTGCTTCTGCTAGACGCCAAAGATTTTTCTTTATGTCATTGCAGATCCTTTAAATTTAACAATTTGAAAGTGCTGGCTGCATTGAAAATTAAAAACATAAAGAAATTTCAGTTACAAAAATGTGCTATTATTATTGTTTAGAGCTCATCATCTTTTATCAATAATTAGCTTCATTTTGGAATCTCATTGATTTTATTCTATTCACTCACTAACAACTAGCTTTTAAAACATATTAAGGCTTAGGTCGCAATTGCTAACGACCATCGTTAACACCATGTTCAAACCTCCGCTATGGACGACTACAAAATGGTATAGGGATAATAGTAATGGTATGGTGGTGGATAGGGGTAATGTGGTGTGAACCAGCGTTACAAGCGAATCCTAACTAATGCAGTGTAAAGCATGCTTTAAGCCCATTTAATCGGCGTCATGAATAAAGCAGACCGCAGACAAATGCCCCGATATCCGGACCACCGGACAATCCGGACGTGCGATATAAACGCTCATTCTGAATTACCGGCTGGCAGCTGCTGCTTACGGAAATTGTATTTTAAATTCATTTATATTAAAGTGCTTCAAGACAATTATGGGGCCAGCGAGGTTACTGTCTGCTGGTGGACTGTGCTAGGACACACTCGATAAAAGCTCATTTGAGAGGTCAATATGGCATTACGAGAAATATGATTTAATAATACCTTTACGGCGTCTGTTAAGTCACCCGGGCGCACGGAGCGGGTGCACTGAGCGCGTGCAATGAGTATGAGCCCACACCCGCACCCGCGCGAGTTAGCAGACGCTGTCATACTATTTTTCCATAGGCGTGCACCCGCTCCGTGTGTCCGCGCGACTTAGCAGACGCTCTTATAAAACCCAGTCTTAGTTGCTTAATTTGGGACTATGATTTTCGGTGTTAATTCAATTCAATTCAATTTCAATTGTTTATTCAGACAACTTAAAGTCCCAATAGTGTTAGTGTTTAATAAATAAAACCGTAAACTAATGATAGTATCTAAAAATAAAACTAAAATCTAGTTTTTAAAAGTATAGAACAGATTTTGTTACCATCCATCCACGAGATCCGCAGTTGCCCTCAGGATGCTGTAATTGTTTTAAAAATATTTATTAATTACCTATTTATTTAATTAAACTTTAATGTCAATTAAAGGTGTTGATAGCACTTCTAAAAATATATTTAACCTCGTTCCAGGCATAGTCGCCGCCGCCTCTATAATGCATCTTGCAGACAATATCGCATGCGAGTATGCATGTGCTTATGCGGAATTCTCGCTTGCCTAGAGATATTAAATTTTCATGGAAACACTGATTTTCTCAGTCGGCTTGTTCCTAGCGGACTTGAAAATTGAGTTCATACTTCGCGCGGTTGGTTTTTATGGTATCGCTTTTTGTGTTTATTAATAATTTACTAAGCAGAGATGATTTGGATATACGTTGCTACTGCTGTACACTCGCTCTGTCATATCACAGACGGTACTATATGTAGTACCGTCCAAGGTGCTCAAAAATATTTGCCTTAACGCCATTAATGGCAAACGTGCATTTAAAATATTTGACGAATAGTTCCCACTGTCAAAGCTGTTTAGGCTTTCTTGAACTTTAATTTACATTTTCTATTCTACTTTCTTAAATCAAATTAGTATATATCTCGCAGTAAACGGGATTTTTATTTAGAAAAAGAAACAAAGTTATCACAGAAAAGAAAATAGAAAAGTTAAAAATCTAATTAAAATGAAAATGAAAAATGTAGCCTAAGCCGCTGTTTCTGGGTAGAGTGCCCAAAAGGCTGGCGGCGTTACCTCTTTGAATGGCAATGCCAATACGTTGGGCGAGGAACGCGCCAGCCCTTGGGTTACCAGAGGTGTCGACTATTTTTTTCTTAATGTTTTTAAATAATATGTGGGCATCGGGTCCCCTTGGGCCCAGGGTCTCCACGGCGAAGGCAGCAAAAATAAAATGGTCACCAAGACACGCATATTTGCGATGTTTTGCTGCCTCCGCCGTAGCAGCCGCTCTACCTGCCTTTAATGCCGTTGGGCCTTGTATAAGTATATTAAGCTAAGTTAAATTATAAGAGCTGGTGGTCTTTTACTTAATGGCCCCAACATGTATGGCTAGCATGGCACACCGTGAGTAGCTTTGTCGCTCAGTGCGTACCGTAACTAGTTCAGTAGGAGAAGTTTGTCTCTAGATGTGGCCCTTTCTTATGATATGGCCCTAAAGTGCCGCGCTGTGTAATAAATTTATTTTAGCTATTATTAAAACTACCGAATGGATTTGGGTGAAATTTGGCACACACATAGTTTATAACCTGGATTAACACATAGAAAACTTTTATCCCGTAAAAATGCACAGTTCCCACGGCATAACGATAAGTGAGTTATACGCCGCCGTGACATCATGAGCAGCAAAGCAAGTAATTCTCATTAATTTCTCCAGGAAATATTGCAGATTGCATGTTGGGTGAACATTTGCTTGATTCAATTAAACAAGTCTACGCGAACAAAGTCGCGGGCAAAAGCTAGTCATACATACAAACAAACAAAGTTTACCTTGTTATTACATTAGTGTAGATAGGAAGGCAAACGAGCAAGTGGGTCACCTAATGAGTGATCACCACCGTCCATAGACAACCGCAACACCAAGGAGTTTGCAGTAGCGTTGCCAACCTCTGAGTATGGGTAGGTATTCCAATACCTCTTGTGTCAGTTATTTCACAGGCTGTCTTGCTCTCCATGCCGAAACACAACAATGCTAACACTGCTGCTTAGCGGCTGGATTTACGAGCAAGATGGTGGTAGCGATCCGGGCGGACCTTGCACAAGGTCCTACAAGCTGCAGATATAAAAATATAGTAAAATTACGAGCCTTTTGCTGGCTTTCTCATCCAGCACTTCTTCGAGTAATATCAGCACATAATAATATTATCAGTATTACAAAGTAAACAGTTTTCATATGGCACACGCGTACCCTGCCCATACATATGAATGTGCGGTGCAGCGGGTCCAAGAAATTCAATATGAGAGTTGATTTTTCTATAATACATTTGAAACGAATTGCGCGAAGCTGTGAACGAAGTACCCGTTATTTTCTTACAACAATGTCCTGTCTATTGTGATTATTAAACAACTAGTGTGTTTGCTTGTTTAATTGAAACATGCAATCTGCAATATTTCCTGGACAAATTAATAAGAATTAGTTGCTTTGCTGCTCATGTCGCGGCGACGTATAAACTCACTTATCGCTATCCCGTGGGAACTATGTATTTTACGGGATAAAAAGTATCCTATGTGTTAATCCAGGTTATAAACTATATGTGTGCCAAATTTTATCCAAATCCATTCAGTTGTTTTTGCGTGATTGAGTAACAAACATCCAAACATACAAACTTTCACATTTATAATTAGTAGGATGGAATTATAGTACATTTTGAAAATGTATGAATCTGAAATTGACACAATTTGATATACAAAAAACACCACAATTAATTTTACACTTTCAATGGCAAGAACCTGGTACGTAAGTAGTCTTTTCGTAGCGAATTTTCGCTACAGAACGGGAAAACGCTGCTACGGGCTACGAACACAATGCATAGCTCTAAAAGAAAGTGTCTCAATACCTAAATGTCTAATGATTGCCATGATCAATTTTGCCAACATACCTACCCATTTACAAACGAGTAGCAAGGAGCGTAACTAACGTTTGTATATGTTTCTGTAGCTAAGATGATTAAAGGAACTTAGTATTTTCTTATGTTTTCGCGACTTGTAGACATTGAAATAAAACAATTTATACGGTTTATATCGCGTGTATTGTAACGAATCGAATTCCCGACGTTTCGAGCCCTTTACAGGTCCCATGTTCACGGGCAGACAGACAAAAAAAATTAAAAATATAAATTATTATTATTTTATTATTATTTATTATTATTTTATTTAAATTTTAAAGGAACTTCCTTAAAACTGAGCCTCCACAGCTTAAATTTCCATTCTTGGACAGAGCGCCAATTCATTAATGTTTTTGGTTGGAAACATGTTTAATTTATAGATGGACCCTAGAGATGGTCAGTACGTTACAGCAGAAAGTCAACAGGCAGGTGGATTGAAAATAGAGTACAGTTCTTTGGCAATTACTCCACCAACATATGAGCGCTTGTCAAATTAAAGAAGGAAACTTAGGCTCTTAGTTTTAAACCAAACTCAAGTTCGAGTTACTAACATGGTATGGCACTGGAACTTGACTTCGGTTTCAAGCTACGACCCTTAGGTACCCCCAGACTTGGTACAATAGACAGGTTATGGTCATACAAAACCCAAAAAAGAATCCGAATGCCAACTTAGGTTAACATGCCCACATTTCGCTTTTTGCTTAACAACCTGAGGAAATTGGTGCCCTTCGTCACCGATTTGGCGGATTGAAATCGTCGCGCTGGTAGTTACAAAATAGGTTTATATACCTATCTATAGGTTTATATAATATCATTGGGTATCCCCCTTTTTCTACCACTTTACGCACATGAATATGTGTATGAATTTATTTGATTGGTTTGTCAAAACTGCAATATATTACGGTCTGGCAACCAGTAGTGCGTCGTCATGTTTATTCATCAACTGCACCTGATGTAGATGCATCCAGTTCATTTCAATTTTATTCCCTTTTTTAACTCTTCCACTAGATGGATGCAATTTTTATGTAATCATTGAAGCGAAATGTAACTTTCAATGACATTTTGTTTTTTAATATCGCGTTTGTATTGCTGATATGCCTGACTGCCACCGATGATATGAGATGCATTGTGGATACCGCGATAACGCGTTGATTGTGATGATATCAAGGGATCTGATCGGTGATTATTGATTAAAACGTGTGCATAGGAGAGAGTTAGAAAGGTCAGTTAAGTTACATAACGGGGCCAAAGTCATCGTTTCTGAGATGATAACGACGGCTCCACTAGTCCATGTATTATTCACTCCTTAGATCAATTTCTGTTCTGAGATCCACTCCTAGAATGATTTTACTCGCATCATGTGGCCTAGGTATATACGTACTCGTATATAGTAAACTTTATTTTCTAAGTTATCTTTTTCTGAAAGCCACAAAGAATACATTTTTACGTACGATAGTTCACGTTAATGTACACGTACGTTTCTTCACTGTTGTTTTGGGTTTACTATTTGCGTTTTTACTCTTCCTTTATATTCCGGGGCGTGGCTATAAACTAACTTTACAAATCACAGTTTACACCTTCGGCAGCGATTCTCAAAAACCTACGCAGTTTCACGACTAGCCGGTTAATATTTGATGGAGATCGAAACGAAAGCAATAACTCGGGAACTATCCGATCCGATCCACTAAACGGAATGATGGAGTTCGGAAGGCCATGCATAGTTAATAAGACCCCCAGTGCTTTCACACTCAATCTGGGAACGTAATCATTTGGTCGTGAACCTTAGCCCTTTATTGACCTCTAGGGACGACAATGATTTACCTTACGGATTCAATCACTAGATGATTTTTAACTTAGCTTTATTTCGAGAGTTAACACGAATAAATGTGATTGCGAAAGTTTGTACAGCTATCGTTGAAACCCGTGGCTGCCGTAAATCTAGGAAAAAAAAAACGAAGCAACAGGCAGAACGCAGAAGCTATGATTTATATTTTCAAGAAGATCCCTCAGCACAGCATAGGTAAATAGATACTTACAGACGATTTCAGCGGTGTTTTTTTTAAATAGGAAGAAAAACGAGCAAGTGGGTCACCTGATGGTAAGTGATCACCCCGCCCGCCGCAAGATCATGGAGACTGCAGATGCGTTGCCAAGTTAGAGAGCTAAGGGCGTCTATTAATTACGTGAGGATCGACAGAGGGAGAGGGGGTTTGGCGAAAATCACGAAATACAAGGGGGAGGGAGGTGTAGTGAGATATCACGTGTATTAATTTTTTCGTTAAATGCGCGATTTCTAAACCGAAAAGTGGCGTGTGCGCGAAAAATTTAAGATACGTTATAATAAAAAATACACGTGATTTTAGGGTAGGGGGGTTAGTCTTGAACCTCACCACGTAGCACCAGAGTGGGGTTAAAAAACGCTAAAAAACATTACATGATTAATGGACGACCCCTAAGAGGGGTACTTAAATCTTCTAAATCGGAGCTGAGTCGGGTCACTTTCAGTGTCAATATTGTAATATGTTTTTTCTTTTGTGTTCTATGAACTGAAAAATATATTTTAATTCTTTCTTTTTTTCTAAAATACTAGCATAGGAAATAGTAACGCTTACGTAACAAACAAGCAAAGAAACACTGATTTTTTGAAAACAAGATGGATGATAGTCGTTTCTAGCAAGTTTACGCAGACTCTGTTATCAATGGTGTTGTCGCACGGTGGCCCGACTCGATTCATGAATTGTGTATGACCTTATATTGGGCCATAATTCATACACGCGTTTAAATAAATAATTTGATACACCGATACGTAATATGACTTGTGGTATAGTATACTGTATCTTCTTGCGTTTTGTTGTGCTTTAAGTCACATGCATATAATGTACTATTGTTACACACAACACAAGAAAAGTAATGTTTAAATGACTAACCGGTATTAGAATTAATTACTACAATAAAAACAGCGTAAAGTAAAACATTTGTGTAATAGTTACGCACATAATTATGATCACAAAATTATTACAGTTTCGATATAATATAATATTCTCTTATAATTTTAGTATTAATGTTTAGTTTTTATGTAGTTTGATTGTTTTAAATGTTTTAAATATTTCTTAAAGTTATGAATAAATGTATAATAAACTCATTACTGTTGTACAACGAAAAAATATTCTCTTTAGTGTATACACCACATCTTTCTGCTTGTTTTCGAAAAAATATGTTAATCGAGTAAATACAAATATGCAAGCCATGTTAATGATGAATATCAAGCTCACGAAATAGCCATGAATATTTTTCAAAATACACTGTTTTTAAAATTCAAGGGTCCGTATCATATTCTTTTTAAAAGAAAAAAAGGAACCTTTGTACGATCACTTCGTTGTCGGTCTGCCTGTCTGTCAAACCAGAGACCCTTTATGTCAAGAACACGCGCATGTATCGAGTTGAGTTTAACATTAAATATTCAGGATTCAGGTTTGCAGTCTGTTGGAGCTGTAAAAAAACAACTTTAAGTTAACGCAATCAAAAGATACGGCCGTTTATGCCGCATATTTCATACACTCGCAAGAGAATCAAAAACTTATAGGGTAGGTACCTGTTAATCATGAACCATGAAATTTACCAAGAAGCAAGTTCTCATAGCACAAAGAAAGGAATAATTCCGAAAACTGCCCATTTGTACTTACATCACAATTTTTTTGCGATTACCAACTTATGCAGTTGGTAAACTGACTGCGACCCTATTTGGATGTATGGCGACAATATTTTTACAAGGGCAAAGTTAACTTTGTCCCTCAATCAATGTAATTATGTTTTGTGCTTATAAATTTTGAACGGAACCTTCGGAGCGTGAGTCAGATTAGCACTTGCCCGGTTTTTTTATATTTCTTTCACTACTTTCTCAATTTCTAATCTACACGAAATATTGTGCAGTTGCAAAAATAACCTTAGATAATAATTAAAAATAATCTACATTCGGATAGAGACGAATTTGATGAAGTAAGTAAATCGTGTTATATAAATATTACTTTGACTAGCGTATAGTATAGTAGAGTTACTTAGTAACAGAACAAAAGTGTTATTCAAACAAAAGGTTTCATACGCATACGTTTACCATGTATTTAGTTTGACCATCCCAAACTCCAATAAGTCTAGATCAAATGTTTATATGATTTGGAGAGCTCTTTTATTTATCAATGGAGCAATTTTAGAGTATTTTCGCAATTTTAACGCCAG
Organism: Ditula angustiorana; assembly: GCA_963691745.1. Classification (NCBI taxonomy): domain Eukaryota; kingdom Metazoa; phylum Arthropoda; class Insecta; order Lepidoptera; family Tortricidae; genus Ditula; species Ditula angustiorana. Next base: position 5,317,913 of record OY829490.1, on the reverse strand, counting down.
GTGATAGCAACACAGAAAATTGATAGTGCCCCTTGCACGAACATTTTCAAAAAGCTTTAACTCGTTGTCGTTATTGGACCACACCTTAAAAAGCTTTTTAACTTATTATGCTACTTTGTTAATTTTAATCCATAGTGCAAATTTTTAGTCAAAATCCAGAATAGCTTTTTTTAAATACAGCATATGAAGGCAGACCTGCAATTAAGTGGGTCACCTGATGGTAAGTGAACACCACCGCCTACCGACACCCGCAACACCAACGAGATTGCAGAAGCGTTGTCATCCCAGAGGGCTAAGATGGATTACCTCTTGTGCCGGTAATTTCACCGGCTGTCCTGCTCTCCATGCCGGATGGAACACAACAGTGCTAACACAGCTGCTTAGCGGCTGGATTACCGAGCAAGATGATGGTAGTGATCCGGGAGGACTTTGCACAAGGTCCTACCACCCGCAAATATATAGCATGGGCAATTTTGTGGCATAGGTAATCAAATTATTATAAAACTAGCGGACGCGCGCGACTTCGTTCACGTAAAATTAGTAGCCTTTGTCCGTCAGGAATAGTGTAGCTTTCTATCTGTGAAAGAAATTTTGAAATCGGTTCAGTAGTACCATAGATTACCCCCTACATACAAACAAACTAACAAACAAAGTTTACCTCTTTATTATATTAGTGTAGATTAAGTTCCAAACCTTTATGAAACAAGCGAAAGCCGGCGGTATAAAAAATAAGAATCGGTCTGGCATCGTGCCAAGTTGGCCCATATCGGGTTATTTTGAGCAGCGCCGGAGACCGCGTTTCGTGGACGCGGTAATAATCTAATAGATCTCTTTGGATTTGCACAAATTTTAGTGGATCCTGGATCCTGGATCTGGGGATAATTCAAACTAAGGCCTTTAAAGTGCTAGTGAAGTCCTGAGTGCTATTAAAGTGAGTGAAATGCTACGTGGCGTTTGAAATATGTACGTATTGTGTTTGTTTTTATAAACAATAGCGGCGTGGTACATTTTTGTCCTAATTTTGACGCATCTTAATACCAAAGAATGAAGATATTTAAAATAAATTTGTTTTGTAATTATAATTTATAATCGAAATTGACACTCATAATTAACCGTCCGTTTTTAGAAATCAGGCGAAGTCGAAAGCTTTGTCGGCGTTTTGATTTTTTTGAGTATGAACATATTCTTCTGACTATTTTGTTTAAAAGTTACTTTTCCAAAACGCACTGTATAAATAGAACTTTTAATAGTGTAATTAGAATGGTTCATGCACGTACATACGAGTAGGTTTTGGAAACTGGAACAAGCATGATTGTTTCAGCTTTTCATGTTTTGTTTGGGTTTGTTAAAAAATAATAAGAAAAACATTCACTTGCGCAAACGTTTTGCTCCATTTTTCGTTACAATGAATACGTTTTTTAAATGTTCTCTATATACGTTTAAAAGTTTTCCTCGCTGTAATATAATCATTCGGAACATTAGGTAACGTTTGCAAAGTCACCGCTTGGTATTCTACGGGTTTTTTATTGGGTTCTTGTGAGACCAACAGATATCTTTGTGTCCGTATTTTTTATAGAGTTAATGGTTAATGTACAAAAATATAAATAAATAAAAATTAAACTATTACGTAGTCGTAATATAACTGGTCAAGTTTTTTTTTATCGTAATCTGATTGAGAAATTTAGATTTTTTCCAAATTTTGTATATGTATAGTCGATCAAGTAATTTACTTGACCACTTTTGAACCCTACCCCTTTCCAATAAGGTCGAAGAGTTGTCAAGAAATTTCTTGGTCGACTATAATATATGTAATCGGAAAAATCGAAATTTCTCGAAAACCATGAGACTTTTACTAAGGATTTTTTTATATTTGGTAGGTCACCCGCCCACCCTACTTACGTGACATCCAGTATAAATAGCCTTTTTCCAATAAATTGTACTGACATAAAACGTTATGTGTCTTTGTTAGCAGAGAGCTATTTTAAAATAGCATTTTTACAAAAAAAAGACTTACCAACATTGTTAAGAACATTTTTCATCTTAAAAAAGTGGTATAGAGATACGAGTAAGTGCCAGTCGTAATTCATTTACGCAACATTGTAACCATGAAGGAAGCCATTACTCAAGGATAACTCTTAAACATAACATCCTAGACGACCTGTAGCCTTGTGGTTATTATTCACCTTGATTGGGTACAAGCCAGAGGTTGCCAATTCGATTTCCGTGAGGAGCAAATATTTTTAGTATGAATATGAATGTTGCTACTTGAGTCGTGGATGTTTATTCATAATATATGTATTTAAGTATAGTCATGTATATCTGTACGAATTATTAGTAACCATTGTACAAGCTTTGCTTATTTTGGGACTAGATCAATTAATTATTGTACCTATAATACTATTTATTTATTTTTAAAATTCTATTGTAAATTTTGTAAGTTTTCTAACTTGTTACTTTAAAATTTTAATTAGAACAAGAAAGAATATTTTGATGGCAAAAATTGAAGCATTACAGCTATCTATTACCCTAATCTTTCTTTGTGTTGTCATTACATAGAATTTAAATTTCATAATTGAAGTTTAAGGTTAGAATACTGTTGGGACAAGCAAGGATGAATATGGTTTATGATTCAATCGAGTCAATTCATGGAATAAGTACTTACCTACGTCTACCAAACAGGAAAAACTAGTAATATCGTAGTATGTAGCTGTTGTCTGCAACTTTATCTAAGTCAGATTAATTTATTGCTACCACGCGGAAACCATTTTTTATACACGGAGTAAGAAGTAATTTCTATGAGAGGGTTTATAATGCATGGAAATTCACACAAATTTTACCGTTCAAAAATTATTCGTATTTAATCGTATCTACATGGTATATTTATCGTAGGACTAAGTATTAATTGGGTAATATATCCAATTTAACAATCGAAATTCAAAAGCCTTTTCAAAAACTTTTCTCCAATAAATAAAAATTTTTGGGACAATTAACACCAATTGACCTAGTCCTAATTTAAGCAACTAAAGCTGCTTGTGTTATGGGTACTAGACAACGGATAAACATAAGTATACATCTAACATATACTTGAATACATATAACATCCAAAACTTGGCTACGAATATACATCATACAAACATTTGCACCTTCCGGGAATCGAATCCGAAACCTCAAGCTTTGTAGTCAGGGTCACTAACCACTAGGCTATCTGGTCTATAATGATGGACTTCATGGATGTTCCGCAGGTATTTGCGGAGTCTACAGTTACTATGCGTATACGCAACTCTGGTTTACGCGGAGAGATGCGACCAAACCCCAATCTTGGCTGCAGAAGGCTCTACGCCCTCGCCCAACAACAACCTGTTCTACATGAAGGTACAGAACAACGGCGCCGATGCGAAAGGACTTTACATGCCTGATCAGAGATACGTGAGTAAGTATAAGAACTGTGGAAGTACAGTAGGGAAATATATTCACGTACCACTTTAGAACCCTATCGCAATGACGCGACGCGTTAAACGCCAGGCTATGTCATACAAATGTCATGCGTATGTCTCTTCGACTAGGTTCTACGGTGGTACGTGTTTCAATTTCCTTGACTGTACTAACAGCAACAAACTTAGTCAACCATTAAAGAGGGAACTGAGAGAAATTGTCTATGCTCGAAAGGGATAGATATATCAACTTCATAATGCTTACTAAATGCCTCCCTTTCGAAAAATGACCATTTCTCGCAATTCCGTCTTTAATGGTGGCTTATATGTGTCTTCGAATGTACGTCACACACAATAGAGAGATCTCTCTCCAGGCAGGTATTATGCCTGGGGACCGAACTCCGAAGGATGAAGATTGGAAGTTGTAAAAATGCTTCGGTGTTTGTGATGAAGCGCATGGCAGTTGGTTTCCTCCATTCTAAACTTGATGGCGCTAGAGTCACTACAGAACTATGCAGCATTTAAGCAAATTATCATAATGAAGCTGTCTTTTAAACTCACTATGACTTTGAAATTTAACAATTTAAACGGTTTCTTTAAATTATTCTAATTTCCGACGCTTAGAGACATGTTTCAGGTCTTAATGTTCAATGACGCACGCACAAAAACAAAATTAAAATTAAAAAACTAACAATGAAATCGTTCCGATTAAGGCAATTAGACTAGAGATTCTACCAGCGCTTTAAAAAAAGCTAAAAGGAGCTCGAAACGTTGGGACTGGTTTGCTACAGTTTAGGCGACATAAACCATTAAATTGTTTTTATTTTAATGTCTAAAAATTGTGAATTCTTACTAGGACTCAGCAAGCAACATCATATTGTAGAAGTAAATATATACCTACATATAGAAGCATATATAGAAGTATTTCGTGTGGAATATAAAAAAAAGAACAAACAAAGGATCCTGTAAGAAGTTTCGTTTCAAAAGCACTGACTATTGCATTGCTCTAAGCATTTATACAGGCGCGTTCACCGTCTGCAACTGCAAGCAACTGGCATGCCCTGCCTGTTTGAAAACAAGTTTGAAAACTCTATTAAGAAATTAAGACTATTATGTACTATCCATTCCAGCACCATAATTAGTGGTAACGTTTTTCACCTTCTAAACCTAAAGAGAATTATGCGAATCTATACAATCGGCGATAACGTTTTCCACTCTCTGAAAGTTGACCTACAACCAGTACAACAGTATGATAGGGTGTAGAATTTTAAATTAATTTTTAATTTAAAAATTACAGTATCCTTACATGCGAACGAACCAGGACGTCTCTTCCGTTGGTTCATGATCACCATTGAGGAACCAGAAGTTGATGACAGCAACTACGAGTTCGATCGAAGACATGGCGACGTCGGCACCCTGAAGACTTTGGACAATGACAGGATGAGCAAGTACAGTGAGCGCTGCCTCAACTCTATTGAACATACCGACAACTCAGAGAAGGATCAAATCGAGGTTCCTGTTTATCTTCACTATTAAAAGTGGTCCTTACGGATACCTACACATCAACTCTATAGAATCTTTGGCGCAATCACCCTACCTCCGCACTTATTTTTTTGCTTATTCCACCTCTACGGTCATACTATGGTGCAAAAACATCGGAAGTGCCCATTATTAAAGAGTTTCGTTCTCACTTTCGTTTTTTTTTTGTCTATCCTGTGACCACTAATTCACATTTGACATGAACAAACCCTAAATCTGTACTGTTATCCATGTTAATAGAATATAATATAAGGTTTAACTATACAAGGTTTATATTGGCTACAATGGAAAACAAAACGTAAAAAGCAATTATATGTGTATTCGTTCTCTCTTAATTTCCAGTTTAAGATGTGCACCGAAGATCTTTTTTTTCCCTTTCAGATTCATTGGTTATCACCCAATCTTAACAACGGGGCAACAGCAGCTGAACATGTACGAATTCGTGCGATGGTCGCCGAAAACGCAGAGCATTGGTACGTTAGTCCTAACTTGGTTGTGGAACTCTCTAAAGACGATCGCATCCCCATCGATAGCCCCAAATACGAGGCGAAGAAGGAGTGCAATCAATGCAGCGAAGCAAGATATGAAGTGAGTATGACAGCAGAACACTAGCTACTTCGTGAAAACAGTAGTGCCTAGACACGTGCCGAGGTGTTTTGCGCTAGAGTGTAAACTTGTGCAAAACAGTTGCGTCTTTACGACATTTATTTTCATGCATGAATCTGCTCTTCGTTGTTTCCACTTGAGAACAAATCAAATAGAGCTCTTACCGACCACTTTCGAATCGGTGCTCCCGGTAAGATTAGGCTATTCGCAAACTACATAAACTTACATACTTTAAAGTGTACAGTCTCTGAGCAAAATCATGTTTAACCCTGTTTCCAGGTAATCTTTCAAGGACAGTGGTCACGTCTGACGCACCCGCAGAACTTTCCCACAAATCTAGACAGCAATCAGTACAGCTACATGGTCGGCGCTTCTCATGATTATGACTTCGTGTTGTGGGGCCAAGGATTAGAGGCCAGCGAAGGCCTAAAGGAAGCTGCTGAAAAAGCAAACACTACACTATTGGAAGAAGAAATTATTAACGCGGTAGGTTAAGTTGAAGTGGGCAGGTCACACATGCCGTATATAGACAGAAGATAGAGCAAGACACAGCAACCATATGGAGTTGGACTACACAACATCGCGGTTATTGGCATGCATCGGAGGAGGCTTATCATGTCTTGCAGCGGAAGAATTGGTCTTACAAAGAAGAAGATATTGGTAGAATTGCGTCAAATGTTGTCCTGGATACTTGGAAACCAAATTCCAGTTGAGCCTATACAAATATGTAGAAAATGGTGTTAAACATAACTTTAAAATTTAACAAATTTTCTCCATATATTCTTCATAATGGTTACCCTCTATTTTAAGCACAGTAATTAACTGTAGAATTTAGATTTTTTTTATATGTAGTGTATGTTCAGTTTACCAAATCTACATATATCTCTGTGATTTGATAAGTAATACGCATGAAATAAATAAAAATACAAAAAAATAAATGTATTCGCATAAATAAATACTTATCTTGGGTCAATTTATACTAAATTAATCCAAAAATAATCTCATTAACTGTTGACTCAAATAAAAAAGGCATTGGAAATTTTTTTGATCGCGTGTAACAAAAATTATACAATAGAGTGACACCCTTAATAAATAAATGAACTTATTTGACTCTAACTACTCTAAATTAAATCCCTTTTAGTCCGTAGTTAGCAGTCTCTGAGTAAAATGGCAGAGATATTCGGACGGACAGGACAAAGTTAGGACGCATCCGTTTTTGCCATTGGGCTACGGAACCTGATATATCTGACAAAAATGTCTTATTTACCGCAACTTCTTGTTACAGATGCATAGCACCAAATCTGGCAGCACCAGAACTTTAATCAGAGGACGAAAGAACAAACAACCGAACATGTCCAGGCCGTCACAAGCGCTGTTCCGCGTCGACAGGCTCCATCACCTCTTCTCCGTGGTGATAGCCTTCCAGCCCTCCCCTGATTGGTTCTTGGGAGCCAGCAAGTTTGAGCTGTGCTCCAACGACGGATGGCTAGACCAGTTCAGTTTACCCCTGTACCCCTGGGATGCTGGTACGATGGATGGAGTTACGTATGAGGTGAGTACGTCTTCTGTGGGATTGGTTGTAGATATAGGCGCAGGTGTACCTCTACCTGCTTCGCGTGTTCTTACATTTATTGAATCTTTAAATGCTGTTCTATCTCATTGAGGTCAAATGTGCCCAAGAAATGTGGTGGCAAATTTATACAGTTATATCCGATCAATAAGGCTACCATTCCTCTGGCATTTTAATCGCAGTCACTATCATGACATGACTACAAAATTGATTACAGGAGATTATCATCATCTTTCTAGCGCTTTTCCTCTTTTTTATTTCGAGATTACGCTTTGACCACGATTTCAGATATGGCAGGTTAGGTTATTACACGGGAGCGACTGTCATCTAACCTACGTAACCTTTCTTACAAGGAAACTGGAACGACAGGATTAGTTTTCTTTGCCGTTAGAGCGTTGGTTACTACTGTACTTACAGTAAGTAAGTTAGAAAAACTCATTAGTACAAAGCGACTGCTTGGGCTCAAACTCACGATCATGTGTCTATACCCAACCCCACCCCAATAGCCCACTAACGCTCTTAAATTTTGGTTACAGTAATACCGCTAACCGTAGGTACTTTAGACTCTCGAATCCCCCAGGAATCCCGCCTAACTGATCGAGACTGTCAGTTTTTCAGTATAGGACTTTAAATGAATCTTTCCAAAACACTCGCTTCTAATAAATTCTTCTAATGGTTTCTCCGATTATCCCCGGAAATCGCTCGCAAACTTTACCTCTTTATCACGGTGTAGATTAGTGCAGATAATTCGCGAACAGCACCGACAAGTCGGGAACTTTTCTGAGTACGTGATGCTGCAAAAGATGAAATCAATATACTTCCACAGTAAGGGGAACTAAAGTAAAGCCCCAGTCAAAGTCGGTATTTGCTAGACAATACGTATAGTTTTGCCTTAGCTTTTGGCCTAAGGGTTTTCCGCACATCACCAATTAATACCTTCCTAAATAATTAGAGCAGAACTTTGAATGTACTCAATGTATTCAATTCAGTGCACCAAGCACGAATCTTTTCGATACGCGATAACTAGCTACGTTACTCAGTGCGTCTCTCTCCTACTGGGCTAGTGAGAAAGAGACGCACTGAGTTACGTAGCCAGTAACGCGTATCGAGAAGATTCGTGCCAGGTGTGCAGTTGTTTGATACTTGTATCTAATAAATTGACTCTAAATTATTCAGCAGTGGTTATCTAATGATACAAATCACCAGATGGTGTTTGTTTGTATCCAAAATAGTATTACCGTTTTAGGCTAAACTAAAGCAAACTAAAACTAATTTTGATTCCAGAATCCAACGAAGGTGTCTATGCCTCGAGATAAAGTTAACCGAGTGGCGTTGGGATCTTTCGAAAAGGAGTCACCGTTCTACCAAATAAACTTGAACGATTTACATCCCTTCGGGCATTTGCAGATAAACTTGCTGAACGTATATCAATTGCAAGAATCTCAATGCACATCCTCAGGTACATGTATAAATAATACCATAAATGCAATCACGTTCACCTTCATCAGGTATTAAATTTTTTATGTTGACGACATTATTATCTGTTCCTTTTTCAAGACGATGACGACGACGACGACAAAGAAGCAGCTAATCAAGAAATTCAAGAAGAACAGTAAGTCTTCTATAGTTCTCTGAAATCTTAAAACTGTCAACATACACTTACGTGTATCCAACATTGACAAACCATGCTAGGTAAGGCATAACCAATACAACACATACAAAAATGATACCAAATATCTAATATTCGTACATTATGTGATGTTAGTGTACTTACACACAATGCGTTAAGGCGTTAATATCTGCCATTTGTACATTCATTTTTGTGATTTTTAAAATTTTTGTATTAAAGGAATATGTAATTACATACAGGCATAAAAAGTGCGCTTCGTATAAATGGCGGTAGTTTTCCAACTTTAGGGCCAGGCTACACCGGTTTACAACAAGCTTCTTAGAGTTGCGTTGTTACGAAACGAGCTGCATGCGCATCCCATTTACCTACTAATTTAATTAAAAAAACCTGGCGGACTCTGTGGTTTTCGCCTGTAAAGTAACCTACATATAAATTGAGAATTAGGTATAGTTTAGATTTAACTTGCAAAATGAAAAAAAAATGTTTCTTTTTATGAAAAATTTCAGAGAAGAGCCACAGCTCTCGGAGTCCCGCGCAAGATGTGGCTTCAGCGAGTGGAGCGACTGGTCTCCTTGCGTGCCTGACGCCCAGTGCGGGATCGGCAACCAGTTCAGAACTAGGCTCCGGATGAAGCCTTACCATGGAGTCAGCCAGGTACGAGTAAGATCCAACCATTCCAGCTAGGTGACCAACCCTGTGTGCTCATTTTAAAGGACATGTGATCTAAGATTACAGGATTCATGGAAAAGAATACAGGACAACGCGTTTAACGTATTACTGTGGTATGGTCCTGTATTTGTCTTATTAAAATACAGGGCACGGCATAAATGATACCTAGCTGAAAAACGGGACGTCCTGTAAAGGACAGTTAGCCACCTTAATTCCAACCCAGTAATACGTTTATTGCGTTTGGAAAGCCTGTAGGTTAACAGTTCCTGATGACAATTTATGAAGTAGTTACTTAAAATCGGATTCAATAGAAATGGCCAATGTTGTAAACATACATAGCTGGCATTTGACACATAACCTACAATTTTCAACGAAGGCGTTTGTCGAAATAACAAATAATTTATGGATATTTTTACTTAAAACGAATAAAAAACAAGAATAGTCCACGATTTCAGAGTGATATTGGTTAATTGGTTGGTTTGTTTACAACATTGGCAATTTCTATTAAATCCGAATTTACAGGCTTGTTTTGTTTTCGATGATAAAAATGTTTACTTATACATATAATTCTATCATCACATCTATGGTTAGGGAATGAGCAGGGGATTATTATTTTCATGTTTGATTGAGGATTGTGAACCCAGCCCCAAAAAGCGCTCCTCATACAAACGGCGAGAACGTTTTCCACCCTCTAAACCTTAACCTATGGCAATGATATTTTGGTATATTGTCATTACGTCTTACAATTAGATTTGTATGTTTTGATTTTTTAAATATTCTTCATAGATTTGACAATATTTGCATTTTAGGAGTTCCACACAAAACACAAAAATGACAATATTTTTGAAACTAAAAAATGTAAAAAGCGAGATGGAGTTCGTGAGGTTAGGTGCCGGAGCTGCAGTTATGTGGAAAATAGTGATGGTTTTAAAACAATCAATTTAGTAAGTACAAAAACATCGCTGATAATAGTATTTCTAATTTGTTGCAGAACTCAGATTCTTCCAGTGAAAGCGCGTGCATAGAGGACTCAAGTAGTATGGATTCTGAGTTCAAAGACTGTTATGTAGATTGTTATTAAGTAACTTATGTTTAACCGACTTAAAAAAAGGAGTTCTATATTTGAGTGTATGTATTTTATTTATGTATGGTCACCGTTTTTTTGTCAATGACCAATTTAAAACTTTTTTTTTATTTGCATGGGTATTTCCACATAAATTTGGAGAAAATATTCCACCTATAAGAGCGGAAAATTGAGGGATGATTCGCCGTCTGCATACAAATACGAGACTCACCAGAAAGTCTATGTATGACGTGGGTTTTTGTTTTTAATGTGAAAAAGTTATTCTTATTTAACTAAATAGGAAATAATCTAATAAAAGCATATTAAACGTAACGTTGGTTTTTCATTTCGTACCATTAAAGGAAAACCATCATTATGTACCGTAACATATATTACCATTACTTAGTACCTAACCAAGTCTTTAAGTAGGTCCCTAACCAACGCTAAAGGAAAACCTGCTGTACATTCAGATTATATACTTAAATGAGTGTGTAATCATGAGCCTATCGGTCAGGTTTCCTTTAGGTCAGGTGCCACTAATGGCAGACTGTCCAACGATGTAGTAGGTAGTAATAACCTGCTAAATCAAGAATGTTCAAAGAATGGGTATGAAGAAACGGGAAAAAGGGCCAAGATGATCAAATAAATAAGTAAATAAACAAGAGTACGCAACAAGCTAAATAAGTTTTTAAAAATATTTTTCCTCAATAAACTTATAATGACAAGAAATAATCAATCCTGGTTCGATTAGAATAGACTGCACTGGACCACTGGTCACTGGACCCGTGTGACAACTCGCCTCGAGGATAGAAATCCCGTCTTGTTTTTTGCGCGAAAACAAACCGGTCCGAGCGTTTCGCCGGCCGCCATGAGCCAGCTTCTTGAGTGTGTGCGTCGGCGTGTGACGCCTTCTTAACCACCAACACAATCACAAACAAACAGCATTGTTTGTCGCGGTCGGGTATGAAGATAGACGCGGATCGCGCATGCTCCAAACGCGGCACAACGGCTGCATCGCGCGCGACCGCAACTTGTTGATTGTTCACTCACTTCGCGTCAGTCTGCCGCGAACGATGCGCCGGGAGGTTGTGTCTCGCGCTGCGTCCGTTATCGCCCCTAACTTCGAACTTACTCGGAAATATGTGAAGTTTCTAAACTTAAACTCGTGCAGAACTCCCGTGCCGTTCGCGTCTTATAATGTTTAGTTAACTTATACCCTAGTTTGCGTAAAGTTGATAGATATTGAAACTTAATAGGCTTCGTTCCACTTTACCTGCATGCTCGTCCCACGACCGTGCGAAGCGGTTACCTTATCGGATAAACGAACATTTTTCAAATGGATGTGCGTTTGAGTTTTGTGATAGTGTGCGTGATTTGTGTGATTACGAGACTCGGTGAGTGCGTGGCGTGTGACAAGTTGCTTTAGCGACGTGTTTGGAATAGTAATAATAAAGAGTCTTGAAACATGTTGTGGCGTGGGGAGCGGCGGCGATGGGCGGCGGTGCTTCTGGTCGGCGCGCTGGCCGTAGCAACGGCTGAATTCACTAAAGGTAAGACAAACTGCTTCCCTACCTGTGCCCGCGCACCGCATTGTTCTACGACCTTTTGTTGTGTTCTCGGAACGCGTTATTATGAAATGGGACTAGTTGAACGTGATGTCTAGCGTATTCCAATCCATTGTTTGTTACTAGGCCTTTGACACGAGTTTTGAGTGAACAGTGCGTTCATTGTTTTTGTTAAAGCATAGATATGTTACGTGTGAAATGTTAGCAGTGACCTCGTGTGCAAGGTTCGTTTACCCCGCGGTTTCGCACACGTTGGCGGTTTGAAGCCGGTAAAGTTCGCGTATCACACGTGGAATGGATACGTACTACGTAGGTACGGTTAGCCTCAGCTCAACATTTTAGTACCTTGTCGCTGTCAGTGATGTGCCAAATTCGAGAAACTCTCATTTCATTCATTACTACGACAAGGTTAAAGTGTTAAGCTACTGCTAAGGCTGACTGTATCTACAGATCTATACTATACTTTCTCACTTAACTAACTTTTTAAGTCAGACTCAAGTAAGTACCTATGAGGCATAAGCACTTACAAATGTTATAGAGTATCTAACCCACAATTACAAGTATTTAGGTGGATATCATCGTTCCTATCTTCATGCACAGCTACATCATAAATATTATAATACTTACTTAATGCTTCATTAAGTATACTTAAACAAATTTTATACAGTTATAGGTTAGTATTATTCCTCCTACCTAATTTATCTGTTTAAGTGACACCTGGGGTTGCCCACTGTGATATTGAAATATAGTATTTACCTATCCTAAATCCTAATTCTAATGTACTTATAGGAAAGTTAGAGGTCAAAATTACAATTTAAAAATGTATTAGATATTCAATACCTTGGCGAATCTTCTATGTATATTTTAGACGTGGAAACGCCTAGGTAGGTACAAATTCTGTGTGGTAAGTAAAGTAATTTTTTTTACGAATTATTCGTAATTAAGTCAAACCTTATCATACACCTACTTAATTTTTACAGACCTCAAAATAGTATTCTTGTCATCTTATTTTAAATTTTTATCTCTATCCAAAGGTTGTCTGTAAGAGATCGCTTTCAAGCGATAAGATCGCCTTTTGGATACCTATATTTAAGATTTATCTGAAATTCTGTGAAATTGTAATGTGGTATTCAATAAAATATATTATTGTATAAAACTAAACAAAAATCTTAAAATCGAAATAATCCTAAAAATAAAAGCTAAATTAAATCTAAATATCTTCTTATTATTGCTGTTATATTTAATGCGTGATTTTTAAGTGCTCAGTGTTTCATGCTTTAAAAAAGTTAATAACATTCACATTCTTAAACAAAAATTTTGGTGACATTCATTTCTAATTAGTAATATTTTAAATAATTTTAATGCTTTAATCGGACACAAACAGTACATAGTTCTATCTAAACCTTATTTATTTTTAAATGGGCTAATGTGGCACCCCAAATGACCCAATGTTTTAAAAACAAAATGAGGTATTACTATTGCAATTGGTCGACATAGTATCAATGAAACACATGGCGTATTTTGATTGGCCGAGGACATTGTTGTACTCAGGTCAGGTTATTTCATTTCACTTAACAGTACAGAGATATTTTTTTGTAATCGAAATTTACTTCCGTTTTTTTTAGTACAAAGATAAGCCAGTTTTCTGGCCGCAATATTTTTGAGCAGTGTCGTGTAAAATAAGTATATACTTATCTAGTGGTAGTTTATACATAAACAGTAAGTACTCATTTCCTGTCTTCTCTGTATGAAAGTAACTGCATTTCCTTCACGGCTGATATCAAATCGTCAATAGATATGATATCGCAAGGTGCGAATAGGTACGGTCAAATAACGTATAGATGGGTAGTCCTAGAGCAGGGGTGGCCAACAGGTCGATCGCGATCGACCGGTCGATCGCGACTGTTGGACCAGTCGATCGTGGCAAGGCAAAAAATATAAATACGTAAACCAAACTGTCCCACGTAATCACCTACTGCTGGACGCAGGTAGATCGCGCAGAGTCTCGTTATTGAACAAGAGATCTTGGGTCCAATCAAGTTGGCCACCACTGTCCTAGAGCATTTCAACCGCTACCCCTTCTTCACAGAATTATTCACAAAACACTCGTGGTGTATGAATTAACTTTTGATGAGAGAATATGCAATGGAACCAGTATTTAAATTTATTAGAATTTTTCGTTTTTCGTCCTCCATAGCATGGCAGATAGTGTAAGAGCCCGCCGTAAAATTCTGCACCTATCTATTTTTTGATGGAAATGTGATTTGAATAAAAGGTTGCACGTGGGTCATACAACGCCATAGGGTTGTCTAGCAAAATCTTGCTAGTTTCTTTTGCATAATTAATTACTTTTGACATCTTTTTTTAACTGCTCTCATATGTTTCAAAAGTAAATCAAGCGCATTAGGAAAGAATCCGATCTATCCGGTGTGTCCCGGCCTTAAGTACCTAAGCGTTTATGATATTAAAGCTTTGATAACGATATCTTAACTGGTCCTAAAATCTGGGTGACTGCCAAGTTATGAAAGATGCTACCTACTCAGCTTCAGTTCGCTAGTAGGCAAGGCTGTACGTTAGCAATAAATGTGCTGAAGGAAGCTAGAAGAAATAAAAGGAAAGTGTCACCTATGAAGTTAAAATCCCTCCCTAGTCACAGAATAAATAATAATACAGTACAGAAGTGTTTCTCTGAATAAAAACGGCGTTTAGGTATGAGAAGCGTCCTACTGTATGCTTCTCTGTTTACCGTATAACTTGTATTCATTCGCGCGGCAACTCGATTGCGGCGACCCCAGTGTAGAGGTGCGTCGATTGACTTGTAGTTCTAGTCTACAGTGTCTACACTAAGAATACTCTTTAGCTTACTTACTAAAAGCCGTGGAAGCTAACTCAAATACGCAGGATCTTGAGGTTTGCACATAGATTATGAAAATTATCTTTGTATCAATCTCAATGACTCAACAACAACAGTAAACAGTCAACATCGGCGCGAGCCGTTTTATCCTTAATGAACCTTATATCTATAGGGTATAAGATGAAAACGTAAAAACAATATCTAGAAGACTTTGTTGGTAATTCCTATGAAGTACAAACTAGGCCAGAGTTTCTCAAGCTAAGGTCCGCAACGCAGACCTAAGTTAAGAAGTCAGAGACAACAAAAGTAAAAAAAAAACTTTATTATTAAGAGGCCCCCGTATCTTGCTTTAATCTCTTAGGGTTCCGCCATTAGAAAGGTCGAGAAAGGCTGAACTAGGCGCATGGTGCCACATTTGAACTTACGATCGGTGAGTGCACGCGCGTGTCTTCTTAGCCTTGCTGCATACGCATCAGGTGTGGCCCGACCTTAAATCTCCGAGTGTTCGATCCTTCGTTATCTAAAACCATCTAATTAAATAGCGACCTAGTTGGTAAGTTCCATTAGTAAAGCGACACACAGGGAATAGGCAGCGGTGTGTTATGCTCCAAACTCTTAGGGCCTTATCACACTGGCGATTTGCGAGCGAGTTCAACGTGAGGCGAAAGCAAAGCGGACTTGCTGCGAGTGCGTGACGTTATCGTCGCGTGTAGGCAACGAGTTTGCACCGCTCAATCTACTACCTGACCAAGCAAAGTACCTACACGAATTACACGGATGAAAGTCTATACTCTATACATTTCGTTCGTCTCCTTCGCTTAGTCGGATAGTAGATTAAGCGGTGTGAACACGTTGCACGCACGCGACGACAACGTCGCGCACCCGCGATTTGCCCGCTGCGCGCCCGCTGCGAACTCGCAGCGAGCCCGTTTTGCTTTCACATCGCGTTGAACTCGCTCGCAAATCGCCAGTGTGATAAGGCCCTCAGCGGTAGCTACTTAGGAGGTAAGGTGTAATTAAAGTTCAAACCGTTATGTCAAGGTTAACTACTCTAATAGGTATACGAAGACAATTTAAACGGTCGTAACTATCTCCATAAGTTCACATCCTATGTCAGTATTGAACGCGGATTTTCAACTTACAAAGTCTTCATTTGACACAGTCTAAGTGATTGAACTATAGAAGCTCCGCGATAACTCGCTTGTATCTCGTCTCACTCTTACGAGTCTGTGTAGTGCGTCAAAGCGTGAACTGTCTGTCTGTGATCATCTCGTAGTTCCGGACCTGACAAACCGATTAAAGGCCGAGCCACACTGGGTGCGTATGCAGGACGGTTCGAGATCGCTTCAAAGAGTTGCGTTACGTGCACGCAACGTAAGTGTGGCATCTCAACATATGTTCTTTTTATTTTGGTTTTATTCATTTAAAAATATAATCTACAGCATTACAGTCTCAAATCAATATAGATTTAATATATTCGATTGCTTCTTTACATGTCATGGGCAGTCCAACATTGCAATCATGGTCATGTATAGTCGACCAAATAATGTCTTGATCAATTTTACACATTTTTTTTAACAACCTTATCCCTTTGTAGTACGGTTGAAAAGTTGCCAAGCAATTTCTTGGTCGAGTATACGGTGCAGTTTGCAGTCTATGCAGGTCCAAGTCTAGAAGATGATGCAAAGATAACGGAACCCTCTCAAACGCGAATTCTGTCTCGCACTTACCGGCTTTTTTATTTCATTACCAGCAATAGTTACGAAGCAGTTGATAAGTTAGAAAAAAAGACTGAATAGCTGTTAATCAAAAACTAGTACTTTTCCCTCGAAAGCTTTTGCTCAAATTAAAATACTTTCAAATACCTCTTAAGTTAAAGAACAAATAATTTTAACGTTGCATAAAGATCGTCGATAGTGATTTGCAAGACTGCGGTGAAAGGTGATCGTGACTGGTTGCAAGAATGGTGGGCTAACCTTTATTGTTCGACCTGTAGAGTCGGCAGTAAAGTCTGAGCTAGTAAGATGCACAAAAGTATTTAAATAAAGGATGCATCGATACGCCCTTAAGCTTGACTTTCGTGGCTAGCGGCCGATGCGACAGTCGCGCGCGGCCGTCGCTCAGCGACCGTCGCCCGGCCTCGCGTCAGTAATAGTTACTATGAAACTATAGGCCTATGCGATATCGATATATTCATAATAAAAAGTACCGATGATAACAATACCGGCACCAATACGGGCAGTCGGACACAAAAGGTTGTGGGTATATTAGAAAGGCACGTTTCTGTCGGTTTTATACAGAAAAAACATTAAAATATTTATAAATAAAATATGATTTATTAATGACCTGCAAATTAGTAATAAAAACTATTGCGAACAAATCATCCAACTAACTTATTATATCGGTTTAGTTGGCCTTTTCGACGTCATAAACACTGAACTGACTGAGAAAGACTTTTTAACTTTGTGTTGTGTCGTAGTGTTGAAAACTTACTAAAACACATGATATATGGCCAGATAATAGTTGTTTTATTTATAATAATAAATAACTTAGTAACTAAGCTGCAAAAGTTAAAGTTTCCACACGGATACTCATTATTCCTTGTAAAGAAAATGTACTAGCCATAGTTTATCTAAAATTAAGTTAAAACAAAAGCCAAACCCTATTGTTACAAATCTCTTCCAAGATTTTCCCGGACCTAAACTAAGTTTTCCTAGTTTATAACCATAATTCCGTACCGAATAAGTATCCAGTTCTTAAAAGTAGGGACCTTTTATGGGCTAAACTAAGACTTAGCCATATTGAGAACAATGGCTCCTCTGGATAAAGCATCAGCGGAGCCGTTGGCGTTGCACCAGCGATACTTATTATATAAATAATAGCGGACGCGCGCGACTTCGACCCCTTGAAATTAGTGGCCTATGTCCGTCAGGGATAGTGTAGCTTTCTACTAGTGAAAGAATTTTTGGAATCGGTTCAGTAGTTTCAGAGATTACCCCCTACTTACAAACAAACAAAGTTGACTTCTTTGTTATATTAGTATAGATACCGTAGATTATAGTATAGACGTAGATAGTGTAATTAACGTCAAAAATGATGCTTACTTAGACGCATTTAGTGTTAGTTAAGTTAAATAAAGTAGGTAGGTTAATCAAAGCTCTGTTCGACGTCTCTATCTGACGTTTATAAGGAATATTGGTTTTCTAAACAGAAAACTACCGGGAGATTCAGTCAAATTGAAATAAAGGGATCACTCATGTATTTAAAATCGAGTTAGTCGATTGAATATATCGTGCAATAACTCCATTTTAAATACGTACTTGAGTGATCCATTTATTTCAATGTTATTGGTTTTCTGTTGGATAAATAATTAAGTGAACTTAAAAGATTTGCAGTTGATTTCACATTTGTGAAATGTGCTGTGTAATAGAAAACTAGCTAACCTAATGACTAACGCGGATCATTCGCTTAAAAATCTTAGAATCGAGTGTTACTAAACAATCTAAGAACTAATTCTAAGGACTACGATCAGCAAAAATCAATTATTAAAAAAAAGTTAAGTATGCGTCTGTTGAGATACACTTGCGCACATGGGTTGCGGCCATGTACCGTCAGTAACTCAGTGTGACAATGTTTCTGTCCCGTACCACGTGTCTAGTGTATACATAGTAAGTCTTAAGTAATAAATAACATATTTTGCTTTCGCTTGGTCGGATTTTAAAAACACTTGAATGATGATAAAAGAGCAACGACCTTCTAAACTACCTTTTCTAGTTCACCAAGCAGACCGTATCAAACGAGATCCTCCGAAGGCTTTTTAATCATTTTTTCTTAACGGCAGAATCAACCTTTAATGTTTTTAATTAATTGCCCGGAGGATAAAATGCCCATGTTAATGAATCGATAATGTCGAAATGAATAATTAAAAAATAAATTCCTTTTGTTGTTGAAATTGAAATCGATGACAAATTTTGACATAATTATTCTTATTACAAGGATAAAGATGCCAATTAACACAGGCACGTACGTCGTATTTAAAAAAAAATTGGACATTAGTTAAATTAACTCTCGTCTCGAAGGACCACTTGGAATAGCCTTCCTTCCGTCGTCATTTGTACAGAAACCTATCGATGAGCACTCTCTCCCACGCGACTAAACGCTGCTTACAGTGACAGCAGAACCATACAAAGATAAGAGCATTTGCTCAAATGCATCGGCTATACAAATACGGCGCAACGCCACTCCTTGTACTCCGTGCCGTCTTTCTGACACATCTGCGCTTTGTATTAGATCGTTTATAACATGGAGACTTCTGTCCCTGTCGTGCTGTAGTTAAAATTAATTATATCGTCCTACTTCTTGACACTTGGCAGTCTAATGCCTAGGCCACCGGTCTCCGAGCTTTATCGCCAAGCTTGCATGCATTATTAACCCTCGTAACCCGACCCACCAATAATAATTTCCTGTCCCTCACACAATACGTCATTCATTAGCCTTAATTTATTCTTGTTGCACTCACCTTACTACTGACAATTAAAATTATGAACAACGCTTCCATTTCGTTTGTCGTACAATGCGGCGTGCGCCTGAGTGGGTCTGCTTTGGTTGCCATTAGGAAGCGGCAGTGTAAAGTTCTGTGTAGAGAAGGCCGCGTTCGCTCGGGTAGCGCGGCGTGCTCGGTCATATAGTCGTATG
Organism: Ditula angustiorana; assembly: GCA_963691745.1. Taxonomy (NCBI): domain Eukaryota; kingdom Metazoa; phylum Arthropoda; class Insecta; order Lepidoptera; family Tortricidae; genus Ditula; species Ditula angustiorana. Next base: position 5,298,291 of record OY829490.1, on the reverse strand, counting down.
GCTTCTGTGGCGCGACCCGGGTGCCTTTGCCATGACGTCATCACGTAACCGGACCGTCAACGAAGGTTGGTATGTTGGTAGCACTGCGGTTTAGCAGGGATGCCGCTCATAATTTGTGAAACAAGAAGAAACTTAGCTTTTATTTCCCAACTACTCGAGCACCTCGGTATAACGATCCCATTAATTCCGGTGCTGCTTTCATGCGAAATTAATGACAAATTGAGACAAAGAGCTGTTTACGAGGGGCCACTTTAAATTCTGCTTGAGAGCTTTATTAGCTGACGGATTAATTCTGAAAGTTTGTCAGGAAAGTTTCTTAACGCGACTCGTTTCTTATATATCGTATTAAACTTTAAAAGGAAAGGGTGCTTGATAAAATATGTTCTTATTTTATAACTGGTTGGAAGGTGTGCGTGTGCGTTGACTCCTATAAACGTACATACACACACATCGTCATCGCACGTACTCTTGAATTTCTTCTTATCGAGTTCGTCTGCGCCGCGTTGCATTTACACAGTTAACCTTGGCTTTATAGTCTTTACCGTTATGAAATCTTAAGTGTGTTATTCTAGGAAACCCGGTCTGCCATTTATGATTCACCGGTTACACCGGTGGGATAATATTACAACATACTACCAAGCCGCCCCCGCTTCACACAGGTGCAGTGTACTAATGTGGAAAATCGATTTATTGACATTATTAAAAAACATTGTTTTTATTCCCTACTATACGAAAACCTAATTAGAATGTATTGTACCTCTTACATAAAAAAATCTCTAAATAACAGTGAAAACTATAGCAAAACCCGTTGCGTGGTTTAGGAGTAAGCGACTGAAATAACGGTGAGGACAGACAGGCGCGGATAGCGATTTTGTTTTATACTATGTAAATATATTTGTGTTTGAGTACAGTCAGCAGTAGAAGTAGCTGAACTACTACTACTAGACTAGCAGCTGCCAGCAACTTTGCTCGAGTGGAAAGTTTTTTAGACAGAACAGAAAGTAGATATTTTTTACAACTACTGCAGGCTATAGATAAACGCTTGTCTTGTTATGCACCGGGTACCATTTTTTTCGTCATTTATAAATTGTGCTGTGCGTCCGACTGACAGACGGACACATTCTTTTGTATTAACAATGCTGTTTGGCTCTTCAGAATTCCACTTAGTTTTGTACCTTTTGAAATACCAGCTAAGCTAAGACTTAGTTGTTTTTTATTGAGAATTCATCCGTTACGCCTAGTTATGATTTAGGAACGAAGTGAAATTAACTATAAACGACAAGTAAATAACAGGTATTCTATCTTATTTATTATATTGCGAGACTACTTCTATAATCAATAGGTAATAACTATAATATTTTTGATGGAAAACATTCAACAAATAATCGTAGCGATAGTTCGGCTAGGCTCATGTCATAAACTCAATAGCTTAAATTATGATACGGTTGCATAAAATACTAAATTTTTCAACGTACAAACAAAATAAATGGCCAGTGACAAAAGCCGGCAACGTTCCATTTCCAAACCAATGCCATGCTGCCAACATGGCGAATTGAGAAACAAAAAAAGGTCACTATCGATTACGTTTGCCGATGGTCCGTTATCGATGCATGATAACAGAACTGGTCCGACTCGATTGTGCATGCTACAACACCGCCGCGTTACGTGATTACGGTCACGCGAATAACTTCGCCTAATTGCGATGATTTTGGAATTCGGCGTGTTTTACTACCGGTCAGCGAGTTGGGTATTCTCATTAAAAAGTATAATTATTTGGGTCAAATAATGGACGATTAAGTCATTCTCTAGACTTAATTATTGGTCCAATTTAGATGCATCTAATACTTCCAGACTATATTTTTGACTGGTAATGCAATTGAAAAGTCATTGGATTATTTAAAAAAACTTAGCATTGTCGGAAGACACTTAAGTAGATTCTTCTTATAATCTTTTATGTAATGCAGCGGTGGGAACCAACGGCCCGCCGCCATACTATTTGCGGCTCGAGGCTATATTATAAATGAAAGACTAGATAAAATATCACCAATATAGGCACCGTTTATCAAAATTATGAGCAAGTGCAAAAGGTAGCCGGCCTGAACTAATCTATGGTTTTGTACTTTTGTAGGAACCATAAGTTGTCTTAAATGATATTTTGCTGAAAGTGTAACCTTTTCAGGAGTTTTGTTAGAAAATTTACCTTGCGGACTTTAAACATGACCGTGGCTGCCGAAAATTAATTTATCCCTGGTTGCGGGGTGGCCTAACTCCATCCAGTGTCTTAAGATAGGGACGCTGAGAGATAAATTAATTTCAGCCGGTCAAGTTGGGGCCACTGGGTTCAATTACGATAGTCAATTAAAAAATCCTGACAGTTAAAGATTTTCGTAAAAAATCCTAAGGCATTCAGTTGAATTTAGGTTTTCCTCCTTTTTCAAGTGATGATTAGGAGACTATTACATCGAGACATACTTCATTAAGCTATCGAAGATTTCATTGCTGTGATTACAAATGCAACAAATGATGTCAATTTTAATTCGTCAAGAGTCATAACAGGCCAGTGTCTGGCATGCAATACTTATATTATTAGTTCTAATCTCCTTTAACAAAATGTACTAAAGTAGAATTAACCTATCCATATGCAAATCCAAAAATAGATAAAAACAAAGTATCAGCTAACACTGGAAACTCGGGGACCTAAAGTGGAAGCCACCGACAGTTTCCCAGCATTTCGTGGCAACCTACAGCCCAACCGACGTCGTGGGCTGGACCTATTTGTGGCCAACTTGACGTTCAAACGCTATTCCTGACCCACGTCACGCATTGTTACCAAACCACGTATCAAAACTTAGTTCGGCTAGCTTTCAGATGACTGAATGTTGACTAATTCCCTTTAAACAGACCTAGGCTAAACTTTAAAGTTACGTTGCGTAGCGGCAACCGATCCGCGCTTGCTTTGTTTAGGAAAATTATGGGTCTACTTTACCCGACTGCGGTGAACCCAAAAACGAGGGTTATGTGTTTCACGTGGATATATGTATGTCTCGGTCTTTGTTCCCTCGCAATGACTTAACGGTTGGACTAAGTTGGCTAAGACGTTAGATTCGTCATAGTGATTTACGATACATAAAAATAAACAAAATAATTGATTTTGAACAACAAATTGTGCGCCCGGGATATCAAAATGAAGGTTTTTAAGACTCTTCTAAAGATTTATAGACTTAAATGATCATTTAGACGAAAAAATATAATATTAAGACAACAACTGTTTTACTGTAGTCGGGTTTTTAAAGCTTGTTTTTTTTAGTTTACATACTCATATTCATTGATAGGAGTTATCAACTACAAACAATTCATCATAAATAATAAACAGGTGTCCAATACATACTTACGTGTACCAGTAATGAAACATGAAAAGCTGACGCATTCCGATTTGTTCTAGTTTCGAGCAGAAACAAAGTAACATAAAATCGTCCCCGTCTCGGCTGAAGGTAGTATCGATGGCGCGTAATTCGATCACTCCTATATCTTAGTAGCTACTGTCAAGTTAAGTAGGCACCTAATGGAAATGCTATGTACCGCTGTATGTATACGTTCTCGCTTATAACGCTAAACGTGTAACGTTTTTACGCGTTCAACGTTGGATGATTTATTGGAACCGCACCTATGGAGGTACGGCGTCGTGTCGAGGAATTGAATTATTTCGACGCTACTTTGTTTCACGTAGACTTTGAAAGAAAGGCTGTGTTTATTAGTAAAGACACGTCGATATTGTGCTTGAAATACTTTTGCAATTTCAATAGAAACAAGTTCTGATTGTAGACAGACTGGAACAAATTACCTTGCTACTCCGCGAAAACATAAGGCGTGGCGAGGTTTCGCGGAGTAGCATGGTACTTTCTTTCAGTTTGTTGATATGAACCTCCGCAAAGTAAGACTTGAATCTATTAATTATTCGCTGATTGTATGTAGATTAATGTTGCTAAATTGCCGAAAGCAGGAAAATATTGTAAACCAAAAAACGCTTACGCCTTCGCCTACACTTCGTTTGTTGTGCCAATATAGGTTGGTAAGTAGTAGTGAGACACTTTTAAACTATTTAATAACGAGTATGTTAGTGTAAAAGTATTGTAAACTTTGTTCTGGAATGCGATGGCAAGCCTTTTATAGTCGGGATATGGGAACGATTTTTGCGTCAATTTAGCTAATGAAGGTTTTTAGCTTCCGTGCTCGTTTAAATTGCCTTAAATGAGTGCCGTAGTGGCAAGTGCGGCAACCACTTGTGCTCGCATTAGTGCTAAGTTGCCGAACAATAACAAGCTGTATCTAGTTCATTATTTCTGGTACAACTGCGTCTGCAAAGATTGTAATCGGGTATAAAAATCGCTTCAAATTGTAATGTTTTCCCATTCTCTGAATAGGCTATTCCATTTTACTGCCTTGGGATCGTTAAGAGAAAAAGTCTAGAGGGGAAACAAGGATATTATATCCAATTCGATAAAGTGGAACTACCTGAGGAGTTTACCTCTATTACTTAATTTAAAAGGCTTGCTGAGCACGGAATTGTTAGAAAGAGATACTATTTTATTTGTTAACTGAGCGTTGTTGTTTATACCAGGAAATACCTTTTACACAAATGCTTGGCAAGCAGTATTTTCGAATGAAAATTGAGTTTTCCTTGTTACTATAAGTTGTTACGTAAAATGTTGCATTTGTATTCCATGTATTAGAACTTTTGGACCAGATACTATCTTCGCAGCAGAAGCGATTTAACACTCGAAGACATCAAAAATATATACAGAAGCTCTTATTTGCATGACAATAAAGCCTTATGTAGTTCTTTTTGGCGTCTTCAACTGTGTGGATACATCTACTACTGACTGTACTAAAAGAAAAAACACTCAAGTACGTGAGCGAAGTTGCGAGTCAAAGTTTTTATGGAAATTGAAACTTAAAACGCTCCTCGGTTGCCACATTTGTGTGTGGTGTTCGAGTTTGTGAAAAGTTTACAGTGTGTTGTCACATTTCTCGGATTCACCCTTGTTACTAGTTTAGTTCTTGTAAGTTATATTGCATTTTCTTTCGCAACCGTTAAAGTTGGAAGCAAAGATTTGTCAGTGATACATTCTCGCCACGTACAAAAGATTGATATTTTGTCTGGATTGAAAGTATAAAGTGCTGTATCTTCACGTGTTTATGACATAGGAGTGCATCTTTTTAAATATAGATAAAGTTAACGGACTTATTTGTAGCGTCAGCATCAGTCTGTATAAGAATGCGTAGAATATCAAACAACAATAGTGTACACATTTACCCGAGGAGCTGTTACGGAAAGCAATTAGCAATTATAATTATCAACATATGAACAATTAGCTTGCATGTGTATCTAATCCAAGAAATTTACCGTAGCGACATGTTCACGATAATAGCGTTGTAGTAATTAAGCCTGCCGGATACAATAGATCTGTATTAAGGAGCCAGCCGATATTTGCCCCACGGGTGCCACTGGGGTAATAAACCGGAGTTGACCTAGCCCTACCGATACTATTGCTCGAATATATCTCGCAGAAGTAAAGTAAGGGACAGTTTTATTGCTTTCTGTTTGATTGAACTGCCCTATGATCGGGGTTTGGTTAGTGTGACTGTTGTGTAATGTTTGGAAAGGAATGAACAGTGGTAGTGCCGTCTGGCGGTCATTGGGGCTATTTTCAGTTTATTGACTGCAGCCCAAGAACTAGACTCTCTTGGTCTTACGTCTTACGGTCTACACCTCTAGATTGACCATTGGTATTTCCTTGAATTACTCGTCGTATCACTTTGAAAAAGGAGTGTCCTAGTTTGCCAAAAAATAGACAAAAACTTACTAAGCAATAAGTTGATCCTTAATTTGACAGAATTGAAAATTATGCAGTTTGAGCTAAGTTTGTTAAGTGTCTTAGGAATTTTATTAGGTACAAAAAAAACCGCGATGGTAATTAAAACATTAATTATGTGCACCGTAGTATATACATATACATTACCTACATCATAAAGGCTGGTTAATAATTATCGTTCTCATCAACATTTTTCTTTCTAAGAAAGATTCGCACATTATACCAGCACATAAATCGTGTTCCACCAAAATAAAACAATAGATCTCAGATATTCAAATCATTATAGTAATATAGTCAGTTGGATTTTGTACACGTTCAAATAACTGCACTTCCAGTAGATCCCGACGCAATTCAGAATGGACTATCTGAACCTATATAGTGCAAGAGGAGTCGATACAAAAGCTATTTTCCGCAGCATTCGTAATTAAGCTGCAGATAGCACAATAGATCCGTATTAAGCGAACGAACTGTCCCCTAGGGTGCTGCGAACTGGTACTGTTTTAAAAATACTACGCCGGCCCAGACAGTGACAAATAATTGATTTCCGAACTAAACTCGTTAAGTGAGTGTTGAGGAACTTGTTTCGATTTGATATTAAATTGTAGGGTGTAATTAACACCAACAGTGTGTTGTTCCTTGGCTGGTGATTAGATTTGTTTAATTGCGCTTCCACCATTCGCTACATTTTTTCGACTAATGACTAAAATCTAAGCTAACTTTGTTTCTTTACTGTATCATTAGAACAGTATTTGAACGGAATGATTGCTGATCTTAGTAAATACCATAAACTTAATTATTTTACTCGCGTATAGGCAAACGAAGAGCTCTTGGCGTATATCAATTCTTAAGCTTATTCTTGAGCTAAGGCTTAAGGCCGGGCCACACCGGATGCGAATCCAGCACGACTTCGGAGATACGTGCGTATACTCCCCAGTCTTATTGTATGGAATTATATGTTGAGTTGCTACATCGCTTGCGTTGCGTGGCCGTATAGGTCCTTTATCTGTCGTTCAAAATAGGTTACAATTATGCAACTTATTATGCCACTGCCATAATACCTACATTACTTTTTCACTTGCACAGAACGACTAACACTTAAACATAAATTCATGATCGATAATATTTCTCTAATAATTGCTAGAATTTTATCAAATGAACGCTAAAAGCTTCAGAACTTTTGTAAGTAGGTAGTGAGAGAGGGCGCTAACATAAACGCCGGGCCGCAACTCGTCGGCATCGACATGTTAGCTTCCGATGAATCGAGTCCGATCACTTCCGATTGCTTTTGTTGCTACAATGCAGCCTTAATGTCTGAACTGAACTGAATCCGAGTGGGGAAGCCTTTCATAACTTTTTACTTAAATGGACACGAAGAAAGATGATGTTAGGTGTATAGACACGCGAGTTTTTTAGAATGAGGGCTATCTGGCTGTTGAAATATCGCCAGATATATTTACGTTGACGATTTGCTTATAAATTTACAACCCAGTACTATAAGTGACAGCTTTGGCAAATAAACTCGACCTTTGATTGCACGAGGCGATATTTTGACTATTTCTCTTTAAGAGTCTGCTCACGTTTTGTTAAAATGAAAAGAAAAGACAATTAGTTTAGCAGAAAAAGTAAGTTTTCTTTGATCACTTGGTACGAGTCGAGTCGAGTGATATTTTTGGTGGTTGTGGTGATAGTTGCGTTTGTGTTGTTTTTAAATTTATTCGGAGGTATAAGAGGTATAAGTAAGCATATTGCAAGATTTAACCCACACTGTGCTTTGCGAAGTCGCAAAGTATTAATGTGGACATTTGTAAAGTAAAAGCTAAATCTAATATTTATTTATCTAATGGTTACAGTTGAAACAGTTCAGAAATCAAACCGCCTAAGGTTTTATAAAAGTCAGTAAGTTCAAATGTCAAACCTAATTTTAGTTCCTCAGTCCTAATTCCTAATTCTAGTGTCAGTTTCTAATTTTAGTTTTAGTACTTTTGAAATTACAAAAAATTACGAAATTTGATCTAACGTACCTTTTATAAAACTCAGTCCAAGGATATCAAATCGACGTAGGCATTCGTTCTACTTCTTAGTCATTTAACTCCTTGTTAGTCATGATGCCCCAATGGAACCAATGAGAGCAGCGATGGGCGCTGAATCGTTGACGATAAAATGAATCATCATCACCAAGTGCTTGTCAAGTAGGCGTCGGAACTAGCTCGATGATTGCTCATTGTTGCCACCACAATGCCCAATCAGTGTCCATGCCGCGGCAAGAATTCTGATGTTGAATTTGCCTAAAATAGGTTTTTGTCAGATATCGGTGAAGAGACAAGCGGTTCTGATTTGACACGTTTAAACGTTTTGGCAATGTCTGGCCGAACAATATTTGGAAAGTGAATTGTTGATTTGGAGCAATTGTTAGAGTTTCGTGGATTGCGTTGGAAAGATTTTTTGCAGGTTATTTTGTAACATAATAACAAGTCTAAAGAACTTGAAAAAAAATACAACACAAGTAGGCTCTGGGTTTAGATTTTTTAATCCGACTATATTTTGCAAGCGGCTTTTGGTTCGCTCTGAGTTTATTTGTTATTGAAATAAATCGTTGCCTATGCCATTCCACCTATTGCCGTGCCAGAAAGTCTAGATCTGTTGTTTCGCTTTGACATAAAAGAAGAACAAACAAACAAACTTTCGCGAACAAGGAAATAATAGTCAGAATGACATACACGACGTCTAGCGTCATCATTAACTAGTTAAAACCAGTATCTATTCTTAGTTCAGCTACTGACATTTTACTTTGAAAAGTAGTTGCTGGTCGTCATTTATTTCGGCAACATAGCATGACCACAGAGTTTTTAAACTTCTTTGGCATCTTGTCGCGGTATTCATGATATGCCAACTTCTAGCAAGGAGCTGATGATGACATTTATTGTGAAAAGGGTGTGAGAGGGTTTGGAACACCCCTCAACTAAATGCAAATATCAAAAACGCGTTTCGTATGAAAGATGCTTACGCTCGTCGGTACAATGGAAACCCATTTAGGCTCTCCATGACATTTAACAAAGTATATCAGAATTCCCTTTAATTTGATTAAAAGCCGCAAGCAACCAATCAATTCAGCTCACGGCGTTACCATCTCGAATTCTCATCGTCCATCTTCCTTTATACGGATATTTTAGCCCATTCCCATAAATGGCACCATTAAAAAGCTAAGACCGGCGCGGGACGGGCCGCATGAATATACATTGCACGAATGCGCAAATTGATATGAAAACCGGGCAAGTACAGGGGTTTTGAGTCGTAATGGGTTCCGGATAATAATGTCAGCTTCTTGCATTTTTCCTGTCGCGTTAGATGTAGGTACCTATTCGTGTTATAAATCTTCAAATCTCAAGTTTAAAACAAATGTTGATGACAAATAAAGACCTGTAAACTCCACCACTACGAGATAGCAGCAGATCTGCTGGAGTTAATAATATTGAGCCAAAAAATCTTGTCAGGCCAAGAACATAACCCAGAGTGAATTAGTCCTTAACTGGATCTGTTTACTTCTCAGTGAACTTTGTTTTCAATAAAATTAGCAATATAGAGAAACAGTTTATTTACAACAAAAGAAAAAAAGTTTCAATGAAATAATTTAATATATTTGTGTGTATGGGCCAGGCATATAAAAATTATTGTAAAAGTCATTGTGAAGGTCTGAATATGTTATCCGTGGTTTAGTACCAGTAAAGACTTAGGCTGGCTAGCTAAGGACTGGGTTAATTGGTGCAAATTGTGCCAAGTTATATTATTAATGCTCGCACAAAATTATCTGAGTAGGTTAAATAAGAGCAGCAACACATTTAACTGACCATTAAGTACAAAGGGAATTGAGCGCCATTGTCTATACTCGAAGGGGAAAGATATATATCTATATAAGTATATGCTGACAGATTTAACTGGCCGCTGATAAGACGTTGGAATAAAAGGCCGTATCGCAATTTTAAATTAATTAGTCTTAATCGTATCAATTGATTATTTTATTATTTGTTTTATTTGATTATTCGTTAAATTTAATTGAATCGTGTTTCATTTTATTTGATTTTAATTATTAATTATTTCTGATTTTAATTTTATCTAATGTAATGTATACTAACATAGTTTTTAAGCTTCTAATGTTTACTAACACCAATATGGATAATTCCTAAGAATAAAGTATCATTCATTCATTCATATGAATATGAACATATTATATGCCTCATTTTCGAAAAGTTTACTTCTCTCAATTTCGTCTTTAATGATCACTTATCTTCGTATTTCACTATATTACAGCTTTAACCTAATATAAACCACCACAGAATTTAATTGAAAAGTCACCAAGCTCCTATTTGCCACACAACGACGCCACATTCTTCATACAGCCATACTTTCTAAGCATATCGAATACCTTTCCCTAAACATAATATCATTACCAGTGGATCGGTATCATAAGCAGAGCTACATCACTCCATACAATGAGTACTTATCCGCCTATATCGTCAACTACCCACCCGTCCCGCTTCTTCCCCCGCCCTGATTGTTGCTCACATGCTAACGCCAAAATGTGTGTACACCCGCGCGGATAGGTACTTACTTATTACTATAGCCATTGACCCCGTCGAGGAGGCTAATATCAAAGGGTTGGCATTGAGTGCGATATCTGTTACGGAGTAACTTGTATATAATCTGTGTCATAAGGCAGTAAATGATTCTGGCTGAATACACCGTCGCTTCGTGACTAGAAAGCCAAACGCATTGACTCGTTTTTGGTCGTTACTGGTTTTTTCTTTTAATTACGTTCGTCAAAAGGAGTTGCTATGTTAAATTAACTTATTGTTTTCCTTTTAAGTGACACTGACATTAAAACAATACTAATTGAGTATTTTTTGCATTGTCATAAATATATTATACATTCCCAAGATACCAAAAATAGACGCTGACAATAAGGTTACGCGTAGCGTTTGTGATCTTGTGTTAGCTAGTAGAGCTAGTGTTATAAGCTTGATTGCATCTATTGCGTACATAGAAAACCTTTTGCAAAATGCTTATGATGCTGTCTTAAAAATCAGTAGTACTTTATACTGTTTTTTATTTAACTTTTCCGGGTCCAGTCAGGCTCAGAAGTAGCTAAACAATTGAACCATGTGGTAGTAATGAAAGTTGCTCGAATTTGTCACATTACTGACAGCGACAAGGTACTAAAATGTTCATGCTAGTTACTGCTGAGGTTCACTTACTACTCTATACAAGTTCTAAAGTACTGCATAATTAAAAAAACAGTATTGTTTGGTGGAAAACGGGTTAGGGTCTTCTGAGTATATTTAACTAAAACGTACCGGGCTGAATTCAAAGTCTTTCGCTTCGAGTAGTAATGCGGTACAGAGTCTCTTTATCAACAATGAAATATTTGGTACAAGTCTTTTTCTGCAACGTGACAGGAACGGATTCCCATAGAATAAGAAGTAAATTACTTAATAACACGCATTGTTCCACGTAATACTTAAGACTCATTATGTGTCATGGCAGCAGTCCCTGCGGCTTTGTAATTGAGAATGTTGTCTTATATTTAACTGCTTGTTTCAGGTACGTTCAAAGTTGTCTACAAATAAAAGAATAAAGAACACGCGACAGGAATTAAGGAACTTTGAGGAAAAGTAAGTGGGACACTGTCGCCCTGGCATTACCATCATAATTTAGTTTAAGAATATTTCTACGTGCATCTCTAGTTAGCTAGTAAGACTGAGCCGCAAGCAGGAATATATTGAACTTGAGAAGTCATGTTGGGGCCGTAGCTTAGCCTAGACGACACAACAGTTGATTACAAAAAGATTTATATATAACAAATTTGTTGACTGCATGGCTTAAGTTTATATACTTTGGCATTTTTGATGACAAGCGAAGTCAATTCTTTAAATATTGGTACTGTACCTAGATCAGGGGGGTTCCGCTCCGCACTGTAGGTGCGCTCGCCGCAACACCCATGGCATAGGTTAATCGCAGTAGGTTGCCGGCCCGCCGCGCGCGCGTCCGCTCACTCTGTGTCGCATGAGATAGTATAAGCAACCCAACCCTAGCGGTGCGCCAGGGCATTGCGGGTGGAAGGCGGGCGCGGGCGGCGCCTTCCTTTTGACGCATGCCGCCTGGCGAATGTTTTTGAAGTAATACGAACTTTTTGAACCTGATCATAAAGTTGGAATTCGTTTAATGGTGGTCGAAAAAGAGAAGTTTCTGTACGTTAGTTCTACTATTTATTCTGTGCCTAGATAATATTACATTGTAATAACAGCAACTACGACCAAGGCCTTTGCAATATGGTCGAAACGTCGAGGAGGTATATAAACAATGTTATCATAGTGATTATAATTATCTATTTGCATTGTAACAGTCTTAATACTAAACTAGCACGTTGTCAATCATGCATGTCTAGTATTAATGAGGAATAATAAAAAAAACACATTAAAATCTGTAAAGTAAAATAAAAGTTAGCTCTGCAGCAACTTTAGTAGTTTATTAAATATGGATAAACAGACCCATAACTGATTGCAGAGCTTTAAGGGTTGCTAGTTCGGCTACGGAACCCAAAAACGCTGAAATTAGTCCAACACTTTCCACCCAATTACTTGTACGCAGCTCTTGTCATCGCGGAGACATATTAGCCCAATAGAAAACACGTGTCCCTAAATGTGTATTCATTTATTAAGTTGCTCTGTTTTTTCCGTTCCGCTCACGCTCGGGTGACACATGTTCAGTAACTATGACACGTTATGAAAGCGAAATATAAGGCCTTTCCGTTCACGACCCGAGGTTTTCTGTTCGATTATTCGCATTAATTTTGCGGGTGGTAGGACCTTGTGCAAGGTCCGTCCGGATCGCTACCACCATCTTGCTCGCTAATCCTGCCGCTAAGCAGCAGTGCTTGCGCTGTTGTGTTCCGGCGTGGAGAGCAAGACAGCCGGTGCAATTACTGGCACAAGAGGTATTCCATCTTAGCCCTCATCAGGCAATGCATCTGCAATCTTCTTTGTCTTCTTGGTGTCTATAGGCGGTGGTGGTCACTTACCATCAGGTTATCCACCTGCTTGTTTGCCTTCCTATTTCATAAAAAAAAATGGAAGTAACTATGAAGGAATTGTTGCGACTTTATTTTGTTTGACTAGTTCTTTCGAAGGTATTAATGCTGCTAAAAAAACGATTATGAAAAACCTTTTCTGTTTACGCGGTATGTTTTCGTGAAAAGTTAACTTTAGAGGTGTTTTTCATGTGAACTTATGATTAGTAACACTTTTTTGTGAATATTCGTATTATCGCAGGGGTCTGCAAACTATGCCCTGCGGTTCAAAACCGGCCCGCGAGCACCACTGTCGAGCCCGCGCTCTCTAAATCTAAGCCCTTGGAACTGTCTAGATTAGTCAGAGGGTAAAAAAAATCGAGTTTGGCACTAAACCTTGTTTTACTTAAATCGGTAAATTTATTGAAAGTTGATGAATTTGGAACTGTTGTGTTTCAGTACTTGGAAATTTTTGACAAATTGTTGTAGAAATATTTGCCTAAACAGCATTAAAAAAGTCCCCCACTTTACTTGGCCGATTAAGCTTAATTAGCAGCAGCTGCCAAAACTGGCCAAAAACGAGCAGACGCACCGAGTTTGCACACAATTAACCAAATACCTTGTGCAAATAAACTGCAGACGGTCGAATTGAGAATCGCCCGAATCACCCCCTAGCCCCATAGGGTTAGCACACACGACAAAACGCCTACGCTTCTCGACAACCTACACGCTGTTTTTGACAACCCTATTCATAAACAATGTTATCGTTTTAGTGTGCGTATGATTGCATGTAGTTTCAAAAGTGTTCCCGCTCTGTTATTAGGCGCTTTGATGTCAAAAATAGGCCGTATGGTTATTAATTATTACGCTTTAATTATTTACGCGTAATCATGAAGGATAACGTTACCTATTCAGGACGTGTTATTTGGGACATATTTGATGTTATATATTCATGTATAGCATAAAGTCGTATGAAAGGAAATGTAAAATACCGATCATTAACCGCTATGTTATAGTCTACTACATTTTTTTAAAAGCTAAAATATTCTTGCTTTGGATAGCATGTCTTCCATTGAACTGTGATAATTTTTTCTTGGTCTTGTTATTTTATATCAATGGAAATATTTCAATATTACATGTCGTGCATTCGAATCATTTAAATAGTGATCCACTGCGGAACCTTCTCTCAATAAATGCATTATGACTTTAGCCAAGACATTGCAATGCCAGTATGAAATTTATTGTGAAAAGGTGCGATAGTTGGTCACGATTCAACTGGTTACTGTATGCTTTTAAAACACTTGATCAAGTCGAATACAGGCCTAGTCCGTCTATAAAAGATCGAATTTATTTTAACTGCTGGCCGTTGTAAATTTAAAAAATTCAATTCAAATTTCGAACCAAAACGTGAGATCATAGGGAATGAGCGTTAATCATTGTGGTAGCCATTAATCGCTCACTTTATGTCTGACAGCGGTAATCAAATGTGGCCGAGCTGGCTAGTAACCAAGCTCGGTTTACACGACAAGCTTTGTCGACGTACCTATAGGCATTCCTTTCTAACTACATTAGAACCGAACAGCGCTCATTGAGAAACGTGTCACACTAGCCGTTACACAGGCGTTTCGAAATTAGCAGTTTATGTATTCAGTCAATATAAAATTGCATTTTAAATTGCACGGAATGTAAAATTATACGTTTTTATATTGAGATATATCGTCAAAATGACAAAAAAATAATCGACAATAAAACTAAAACACAATTAAGATTGGCATAATAAAAAATATTAATCACATTAAATTTAGTATCCCTAATATTTTATTGCACATTGATTGCAAGATTGACTAGAGTAGGTAGTTGTTACTTTGAGTTTTAGAACAGGAATATCAGAATAAAACTGAGGTCAATACTAGGTACTTCCTTCTAATAATAAAATTATAAATGCGAAAGCAAAGATTGATTTCCTAATATTAGTAGGTATCTAGAGTAATTAAATTGCGATGTGAAGAGTTGTCCCTTCAGTTATTCAAAAGGAAATAAGCACAGGGTGTTTTGTTTACAATCTTACGTTTGATTCGTTTCCCGACAATTTTATACGGCGCCCTGTGGACACAAGAGAATGCTTTTTCTGTATGTTCGAGTTTGTTAGCATTGCCACTCGGTACTCTGTCAATATCTCGGTAACGTATTTATTTTGACGCGCATGTTTATAGACAAGTTACGTCTGTTTTCATATGTTATATTTATATACTTAAAAGAGAAAATGTGCAGGCGGTTAGGTAGGTATTGCGCTTTTCTAAACGATAATATATCCGACATGGTAACCCATTCGGAGGAAACTTGACTTAGGGCTTGTTTCACATAAAACTTATCCGCTGGATAAGGGATTGCTATCTCTTTACGACTAATTTTATCCGGACATTGTGACACTTATGTTAAGACTCAAATATATTAATTGACATAAATACTTGACCTAAGTACAAGTTAAGTGTCATTTTTCAATGCCAGCCGCGTTATTCTCAGAGCGCATTAGCGTCGAGTTCAACGTCGAGGCAATTGTTTGTATCGTTTACTCGTGCTAGTGCGTTCAAGCAAGACAGAGCGCTGCCCCAGCGTCGAGCTTGTCGCTGTTGTTCTAGAATCATACTGCAGGAAAACTTAGATCTGTAGTTATACTCGTTCTCAAGTACAGCAGCGCACTCAAAATCACATTTGACATTTCGTTTCTAAAGGGATGAAACTTTAAACGTGATCTTGAGAAAGCGGTCTTCATACTTGTGAACGCTCTATAACAATAGGTGGTACAACAAAAATACCAATGGGTCCAATGAAGTGTTTTGTTCCGGATAGCCACTTGTAAATAATTACATTTAAAAGTAAATGAGTCAAACCGGATAGCGAGAATCGGCAGCGCTTAGTGATTCGTGTTATCACAACCTACTAGCAATGTCAATAATTTTCTTATCACACACTGATAAAACTAAGGGAGTGTCACAATCGAGTGGAACGCTATGTGAAAATAAACATGTCGCTAATCCGTGTATCTACATTTCAAAATATAATTTTAGTAGTGCAGTTAACTTTAAAAGTAACCGTTTTAAGGGTACCTATTAAGTACTAAGCCTTCGCTGATCCTTTAAGCCATAAAGGATCAGCGAAGGCTGGAGCAGCATAAAGTTGATGGTGTTACCGCGATGGAGCCTGCTTGAGAACTGATGTCTGAGCTCTCCTATTGTGAGAGGATGCTTGCCTTCAACAGTAAACTGCGTAACATAGGCAGGAGATGATGACTCATCATCATAATATTTGAGATTAATACTTGTACTAATTAATTCGCCGATTGTCTTTTATACTCTCTCTATATCACTTTAACTTTAAAGCAGGTTCTTAACCTTTTCCAACTTGCGGACCACTTTAAAAACTCAAAAATCTTACGAAACACTTTCGAATAAAATGTAGGAAAATAAAACAACTTTGTTTGTAGGCGGATTGTGTAGGAGAATAATAACTTGTATTACAATACTTACAATTAATTAGTAAAGTAAGTTTAAGTACGTTCTATTGAGGAATTAAAAGCACCTGCGGCGGTGTTAGGTTTAACAATTTTAAATATTTGAGATGTAAAATAACATTGTAATTTTGATTTATTTAAAAAATTACACCTCGTTGAGTTTCTTGCCGGTATCTTCTCATCAGAGGTTTTTCCGAACCGGTGGTAAATTTTTTGACATTCATAAGTGCTACCTGTAAGCCTAATCTGAATAAAATATTTTGACTTTGACTTTGAACACGTCGCGTATTATGCGACACGGCTCTAACTAACTTCCTAGAGCTGCTTTACACGTGCTTTACGCATGCGCTATGAAGCGATCTGCATACGCAGCCGGTGTAGCTCCCCCATGAATTATGCAGCTACGGACCCCAGTACTTGTGACATGGACCCCAGGTTAAGAAACCCTGCTTTACGTTATTTGTATAAGTGTGTAATGAAGTGATTAATGCTTAAATTCACCGGTTTATCTAAACATTTCGTAACTACCCAAGTATTATCACTCAAACCAAAAATGATGCTAAGGCTTATCACTCCATACAAACGATCGGGTCCTCCGAATATGGAATTCTATTAAACTCCTCTGCGAACTTTGGAGGCATCTCAACAAGTTCGGAGGACTACTTACCCGCGTTTTACCAGGTCCGTCCAACAGGAGCCGTACTCACTTCGATTTGGCTTATTGGTAAAGGGTCATAAACAGTTTTAGATTAGCAATGGTCTTCCCTGTGCACGACGTTGACGTGAAAATCAATATTTACTGGTCAAGTCTGCATCCATATGTACAATGCCTAGCCACGTTTTAGCTTATGCCCAAGTCCTTACTTTGGTTTGACCTCAGAGAGACTTCTTTCTTACTAGTGCTCGGTTCAATTTTTTGACATCACATTCACACACACACATTCATCACATTACAGTCTTAAACTTCCCCGTATTTCATAATTCATCTAAGACGACGCTGTGAGATACTCGTAACTTAATGAAAATCAAATTTTATCCTAATCAAGAGCCCCAAATTCAACGTTATAACATTCCTTCAGAATACTTCACGATTTAGTGAAACTTTGTCGTCACTTTCACAGCCAGCCGTCCGACTAACGCGATCACAGGATGTGTGCTAACAAACCGTATCGTTTCTCGGAAACCTGCCATACAAAGGTAATCGGGAAAGTTAGGTCCAAATATTTCGCAAGTTCGCGCTCGATTTCGCAGCGAGTGAGTCACGTCGCGAAATGGGTTCGCTTCACTTACACTACTTAGATTTAGATCGTGTGAGTCAATGACGTCGAAGTACTTGGTGAAACTTCGCATTGGTGACATGCAATTATATGTTCGAAGTTACTATACAAGTTATACTTGTAGCTAGTAAGTTTCTAGTGTTAGCCAGTTTCCTTTTGCATTGCTACTAATGCCTTCAGCTGAGTTAATCTGTGGCACCACCAACAGTTAAGATCTCTCAAAGGGCATTGCTGATGTCCGCGCGAATGTATGGTACAGTAATAACACGTATAAATGATTTTCTTTTAGAAATTTATTTATCTACTTTTGTCAACCAGGTAATTTACTGTACCATTCCGCAATACTGCCAGCAATACTGCTTATAAACGCCTGTTACAGGACATTTGAATATCTATCTATACATATCTTCTCTTTGTGTGTTTTCACTTTTCTTTGAACGTTTAACTAATCTTCTCAAACGTTCAAATGTCAACTTTTTACATTTTAATAGGTAGATACTTTTCTATTACGAATACAAGTTAACGTTTATAATTTACAATTAGAAAACAAATCTTTAGGGATTCTGTGATGTGTACGGTACAGAAAATTCAATTTTCTTTCTCCGAATGTATCATTCGTTCGAATAGTAATTTTTCGAAACTTATTTACTGATATTGCTGTTATTTTCTGATATAGAAATAGATAAAACTTCCCTAACTTACCTGTACATATTTTCTTTACCGTCGACAGCTGCACCAAAGTTTCCTTCAGCAGAAAATGGCATTCCTATAAGTAGATTCGGACAAATTATGCATTCGGAATTAAAAACACAATCTGAATGGTTGCTTTACCGTATTGTTCACTATCGATTCTAATTTCCGCAAAGCTTCAGGCTACCTTGATTTGTTATTATCCCATTATAATAAAAGATATTCAAACGCCGCATAAAAGGACCCTGAACTGTTGTCAAAGTTGCGGTCCTTTTTGGGAGGGGAGAACTTTTTTATTCGCAGAGTTTTAAGTGGAGTATACCTTGAAATCGAAGTATCGAACCGACAAGTTTTTGCCTTTAGTACCTTCGAGCGAGCTATGGAACCTTAAGTGTACCTGTGTTAGCTTACTGCTCAACCTTCCTTGGCTTATCAACTATATGCATGTAAAAACGCGGTAGTAAATATCGATTTTCTCTTTAACTATGTGGAATGAAAAATCTAAAGGGTTTCCACTTTGCTGGTTTTAAAATATGGTGTGAAGTATCTTTAAAACCATGTCTGTCGTCTGTCTAGACGGCATTTTTCTACACTTGCTCGTAAAATAGAATATTTGATTCCAAACAATCTACTTAGCAGCTAACACGTAAAGCAGAATCTGTGATAATCCTATAAATATAGAGGTTGTGGAACACTACTGACAAATTGATTTATTTTTCTATCTCCCCTGGTGGTGAGCGATGACGACTCTGTCAATAGATGCTCAACTAAGTTATGTTCGAATTGGCTCGATTTGACAGTTACGTACTATAGTATAAATGAATTCCGAGATCAAAAGTTAGGCTTTACAGATAACATTATCTAATGCCTGATGTGGTCGAGCCTTGATCTGCCTTGTGTGACAGATTTATGAGGTGACAAGCCCCCATACTTGATTATATTGCCATTATATTGCTCCTGATCTGACCGTAACTTTCACCAGATCTTGGCGTCAGTAGACCCTTACTTTTGATCTCTGATTCCGTTTTCGAGTTTAGTCAACTTTAAACTGTAATGAGTTACTGAAATTTGGTGTGACATTTAATCTTACGGACTGTAGTAAAACCGGACCATGTTCTTGGGTTACGTAGGCACTTGCTGGCAACGTCATAACTTTATGCTGAATCATTATTTTTAAACGAACACCCCATGAAGAAGCAACAAACACCCTTACTTTTTGCCATGTCAACGTCGTTCAACCCAAAATGGCCAGTCCCCTGCAATTCACAATGTCCACGGAAACCATCGAACCGAGCGACCGAAGTGTATCATTATTAGTTATTCCACGCCAAACTTAGGGGTGGTGGGTCCTCGGAGCGTCTCGGCCAATCGGGAACGCGTCTCCGACCACCTGCCGCAGCAAAAAACACCGTTTAAAGTCTAAAACTTGTTAAGCTGCTTGTGTATTATTATTTTCGTATCGGTCTTATACAGCCACATAGCTTTTGGCATTCATTCAGGTAAAAACAATACTTTTGTTTTTGGAATCGTCGTGGTGATTTTTGGCGAAGATTTATTCGGTTTCTTTTTGTACCGATACGTGCGCAGAAGGCTACCATAGAAATTGTGTATAATTTTAAACATGCCGCTTCCCTTTTGCTTTGCAACAAAACAAATTGAAATGTGGTAGTGTTCAATGCCATGTGCTTGCCGTATTTAAATGTCACATTCTTATAATCATACCTAGGGCTATTTGGTTCAGTCTCACGCGAAGGTGCATCGCACGCACTCACTGACACTGACGAGGTAAATGCTGTATAAAAACAGTATTTTAAACTTATTACACACGTAATGTTACTCTTATAATCTCAACGAAATTTCCGTTTCCGTTGGACAGATTTTCTTTTAACATCAGCTCGGGATAATCCAATAAACCTTTTAAAAAGGCAGGCACGTTTTACTTGTGGCGTAATTTTAGATTTACGACAATCTTATTTTTACCATTAAGTGTTTAGCATTATTATTTAAGTAACCACGTGAAATTATGTTTTAAGATCACAATTTTTCTGTACGTTTTAATATGCTAGTGGCCTTAGCTTCATTGAAAGAATGAAAAAAAAGAGTTTTATAACCGACTTTTATTAAAATATAGGCTCGCTTGGCGTCACTTTTATTCCATACACTCTGCTCTATAAGCCGCTGAGCATTACGTTAAGTGTATGCACTCATAGGCGAGCAGCAGTGAGGCTAGGCATAGTATATTATTGCATTTATACATACTGTTTGTACAACGGTACTAAATATATGTCCATTATAGATAAAGCTTAAAAACATTTGAACACGAGTTCTGATAGCCGCCTGTACAATGGAAAGTCGTGTAAGCACGGATGTTCCGACACACAGCGTTTCGGTGCCGCGTTGTCAGATCGACGACCTTAAATAATGGAGGTTTCGGAATAATGCTCCGATGATTCATTTAGAAAGTGTCTCGGATTCTTGTGACCACAAAAATGACCATAATGTTCCATGCAACTATTGCTATTGTTGCGGATAAAATAGTTCATAGTATTCCTACTTGTTTGAAATGTAACTTTGAGTAGATAAAGTCATGCTTAATAATTTGGAAGACTAAGTCTACAATCCACCGGCGCTTTAAAAATTTACTAATTATTGTTATCTCAAATCATGAGACCTTTAATCTTTACTCGATACGCTACTAAAGGGGCATTTACACGAAGCGAGTATTACATTGCGCGGCTCGATCAATCGATCCATCTCATCATACCTCGGTATCCCGCAGTGTAATGCAACTCTCATGCGAGATCTCGTACAATGTAAATGACCGTTAAGTGATATAAGAAGCGGAGCAAAAATCAGGTAGGTACGACTTCTATGTAACTCGCGAGAGAAAGATTTGACTTCGCTTCTATATTATTTAGATGATGTCGACTCAAAGTCTAATAACTTTAAAGATTAGGTTTTTAGTTCACTATTTCCACGTAATGGTATGTAAGAAATAAAGTTGAAATAACTAAATAAATACATATTTATGTAAAACAATCTCCAAACATCGGAACGAACGTACTTTTCACTTAGTAAGTAGCAGTTGTTAAAAATGTACACCAGTTCCTTAAGAACCGGAACAAAACCCAGCAAACTTCGTGCTAAGCAGGATTAAGAACTATGTGGGCCCTTACAAAGTGTCAGCAGCCTTTTTGTCTGCGTCGGCAAGGGCTAGCTTTTGTCCTTGATGGCATTTTAATGGCAGTTAGGTAAACCTACTTAAGTAGAATCAAAGACGTGGGAAACTTTGCCGAGACAATCAGACGAGCTTCAGACAATAACGCTAATATTGACGGTTTATAACGGCGACAAGTGAGCTTTCTTAAGAATTATTATAGTGTAAATTGAAACTAATGCTCTGCGAAATCGAATTGAATGTATGCATCCACTGATCCATAAGCAATGGACTTCTAGTCAGCGTTTAAAATATGACAGTCATATTTTATCAATATGCATATTTATCAGTATATATATCAAAAGTCGAACAATAGTACAACAAATCGTCAATCGCTCGCGCTGTCAGTCTGTCGGACCGACGGCGCTGCTGTCAATACTATTTTTTTGTAAAAACCTATTTGCAACGAAACTTACTAAATTATTATTTTATGCAGTTAGACGTAAAGTTGTAAATTCCATGACAGTAAATGGTAAACTTATAATTTGCATTTGTGACATTGGCGTCAAGCTCTATTCTCATGTCGACGTCAGACCGTTTTTCTGCTGTCATTTAGTATGACACTACATCCATGTATTATAATATTATTGTATACATCGGTCAGATATTTTAATACATCCTGTATAAATACAAAGTGAAGCAAAAGTAGCTGAACGATAGAAATTTAATCCTCATATATGTTCCACGGTACTATAGTTAGTACATTTTAGTAGAAACTAGATTATAAACGAATCTTCTATGATTTTTCCCCGCACCCCTATTTGTAATCCCCTGTATAGTTTGCAGTTATCATGTATTGGAAAAAATAAAATTATAGTCCTAAATATCTGTCGCATTATGCTTTATTGCGCTTTCAGCCAGTCAACCAATGGGCCAATTAAAATTCGCTCCCAAAGAATTCCCGCAAGAGAGAAATCAATGAAAATTTTTCTTTACAATTTTTCTCAAGCAAATCGTGTGAACATTATAGCTAGTCATTAAATAATTATACAGGTTGTTTCATAATAATTATGCTTGATTGTTATGTTAATGCTCAAACTGTATAAGAGTAATGAGAAACAGCTATATGAGTCATAACGTGTTTACACTTCGAATGTGGCACAAAGCTAACGGTAACTAAGCAAAAAGCGAACCAATCAATCGAACTTAGCACTTAATAACTGGGGCATTAGGTTCACATTACTCACTACCGCGGTCATGCGTTTCGTCGAAGCATCAAGCACTTGACATTGGTTAGCAGTATTTTAATAATTCATAGAAACAGTTGAAAAGCGATTTTGTAATTAAAATGGTTGATGGCGTTACTGTGATATTTCTAATTTAGACCTTATGAACATGAAGGTAGAGTTAAATTTTTAAGTGTTGTCGTAATGTAAATAAGCCCTTTAGAAGCGTCGGTTATCAGTTGTCAATTATAGATGTGTGTTTAATGTTGTAAGGTGTTTTTATAGTTATAGAGTCCTCATTAAGATTCTGTCTCGTTTGTTAGTCTATCTATGTCATCGCAGGATCCAAATGTATTCATTTGGATCCTGCGAGTAAGAGGTTTTTTATTAAAATTGATTTCTAAACTGTTTAGGGTTCCGTACCCTTAAGGGTCCCAACTTTCTTGATGATCCGTCCGTCCGTCCGTCTAACTAACTCTGTAGTGCTATATCTTTTGAACCCTAACAGCTAGACTCTTGAAAAGCCGTAGCAGGAAAGGGAAGCAGAAGCGCCTGTGCCAGATTTCAGCCTTCCCCCCCCCCCCCCCCCCTTTGTTTAGTTTAGCCATATAACTGGGCCAAGTTTCATGAAAAACGATAATATTTAAAATCAAGAAGAAGAATCTTTAATACCTATTTATGTAATTAATGACTATTTCTTTTGTATATATTTTGCCACTGTTAACTTTTTTATTATTTGTGTTTTTAAAAAACGTTTAACGGATCAACTTCTTTTAGTACCTACTGAATAGATAGACCACATATAGGTACGATTACATTTTTATTTTGGTAAACTTGCAGGTAGTTCCGTAAATATTAACAGGCCGCCAATTTCAAACAATTATTCATAAAATACCATTCCCATTATAATAATAAAAGTAGCAACACAGAATTGTAAAGAACGTTTCATAGTCGATTTCGCGCACCATTTGTTTCATGATTAATAGCCACTCGCTACGTTTAAAATCTGTAGGCGAAAATTATTTTGTCTGACGCGAAGTTAAAATTCATAGTTTATTCAAGCACTTAAATGCGTAAATTTTGTTTAAAAACAAATTACCTGCACATAGCTATAGTTTATTGGTGCAAAGACAATTCTGCCAAGGTTTCAGAAAGTAAGCTTAAGTCGCAAACTGTTGAAACAGTTGTGTGTAGTTACAAGGTTACTTTTTGTTTAGTATTGTATCAAGAAAAGTCGTAACCTAAACTAATTAACTTAATTGATTGATAGAACTGGTCCCTTATAAAAACAATCGTTCGTATTTGAATTTGGAACAAATATGAGTAATCAGAATGCAGCGTTGTGGCTATCGAGGAGTGCCAACAACTAGAACTGGTTTTTGGTCAGAAAGTGGAGCGTTGCCCTCATTTCGGTCCAAGTAACAAAGTTTCTGCTATCGCTTTGACGGGCATGGAACGCATTCTAAATTCAAACGTCAGCTTTTTAATATTATTCGATTTTTAAAGTATCGTTTGCATAAAAGGCGATTCTTCGCCAAATCCAACAGATTGTTGAAACAGATCGGTTGTTATGTGTAGTGTACAATAAACATACATAGGCTGCTAAAAACATAAACCTTCCTTTTGGCTTTGCCGTAGTCGGGTAAAAATTATGACTATTACTAATATTGGCTGATGTCGTCAGCCACATTTGTCAAGGCTTCAAAAAATGCGTAGTAGGTTCTATTATTTGTATTTTTGTGTTCACCCACACTAATATTTTATTTATCATTGGCCGTTTTAAAGATTATGGAGCAACCATACAAATTGAAATTGGGAAGCCTTTAAATAAGTTGTTGCTTTTTATTACGAAAAAATGTCCCAAAAACATTTAAGGCTATTAAACGTTACTTGTCTCCACCGTATTACACGTAGCCCCACAAATTCAACTCATTTTCGATTTAAGTAGTGGCCGCGGAAGCTTCTTAAAAAGGCAAATTGCTAATTTAAACGGAGCCGCCCTATTCGCCAGATTTTTGCGGAGACCACCAAATCCGCAATCGCGGGTTCCCGTAATTTCCATCCAATTTCACCTGACTGTTTTCTTTTCATTTTAGATGTTTTTCTCCGGGGGCTTGAGGAAATAGCTACGTTACAGATTACCTTAAAAAATACGCGTTATTTTTTTAAACGGCTTAATTGGCAAGGGTGCGTGTTTTATTTTCAGGATCCATCGTCAGGTTCTATTTTTAAGCCGCAAATCCTTTAATAATTCCTTCCGTTCATCGCTCCCTGTTCTGTCAGTCGTTCGCCTTTTCCACCCAGTTACTGAGATGAAATTTTATCGCCGGATGCCGTAATAACCTCGTTGGTAGACGGAGAGAGAAAATGACAAAAGTTATTGAATTATGCTTAAGCAGTATATTACTGGCATTGAATTCAATGCAGAAAAGATCGAGGGTTATCGAAGAAACTAAGATTTATCGCTGGATGATTAAAATTCTTTGATTTCTTATCGCTCCATCTTTCGTTTGTAAGTTGAATTAGCTTCCGTCGAATAGAAAAGGTTTTATCCACTTTTACTCTTTTATCTTTTGCCGCGCCACTTTTGACGAAATGGTAAATTAATTGGATCAACTTTGAACGATAAAGTCTGTTCGGAACCTTTTTCCATATATACTCGTACATGAGAATTTGCGGTCAAAATCAAAGTCACTTTTACAAAACAGTGGTGAATGGTGGTAATGCCACACTGTAGTCAGATGCTGGATGCAGTACGAATGGGCTATCACCGCACTCTCCCAGAATATCTGCAAGAAGTAGTATCCGGAGCTCCCTTTCCAGGTCGGCGACGGAAAAGCGGGAAAGTTTTTAGCGACATACCTTATTTCCCTTTTGTTTTTGCTTTTGACCATGACTTGCAGTTTGTTACCAGAGTAGACTATAGATTTACTGACTTCACTGGCTTTAATAACTGTCTGCCTTTCTCACCCTTCGTATGATAGAGACAGTCAAATTCACGGCCAGCATGGAGCCGACAATACACGAGCCAAGTTGCGCAGCAATACTATTTATTAACGGAATCTTGACCGTTTTTTCCTCCAAATCCGATCCCATAAGCGCAATACATTATTTATCATTTGTTTGTCCCGATAACGCACAATGGCCGGCATTTCTAAATCAAGATCTCTTTTGTTGTTTATTCAATTTGTCTTACGAGTTATAGCGAATTAAGACATACTGGCGTACGTCGAATGAAATACCAACAGAATAATATTATAGTGGATTAATAATTTGCAAAATTAATCCTTGCTGATGCTTAGTACAGTAATTAAATCACAACTCGCTTTTAACGATCCTGCTTGCGTTTTGACTAAAATGTGGTTTGACCTTTCACGATTAGTTTGTTTTTAAGAAAGGAATTAACAAAGTGTCTATAATACTTTATTAAATGGATATAACGAAAAAAAGGGTATTGAAAGCCAAATGTAGCGAAGACGTTTTAATCAACAATTAATACAGTATGCAGAGATAGGTACAGTTAGTAGCAGATATAAATCACATATATGATTTTACGTAAAAGCTAATACAATTACTAAATAATTAATTTATTGTACTAATGTACAATGTGGAATGATTTCAATTAACTCCGATCAAACACCAAAAGCAAGAAATCGAGTGCGCCGTTGTTTTACTTACCACAGTCTCGCAAGCAATCCATTCTGTAACCTAGATCCCTGTTTACAGTCTACAATTTACATATTATTTAATAACGTTCTACTTCATTTATTCATAAAGCGAAGATTCGCTAAAGAGGGCCATTATACATTCAAACGAGATAACATTTTGTTGATCTGTATCTTTTTTTAGGTACCTATATTTGTTAGACCGTTTGTAGTCAAAGATTGTATAAAGATTTCATGGTAATGTTGTTCATAGTAATGTATTTAAAATTTAAAGCAAATTATTTTTATGGACACTGAGGCTTATACATTTATTCATTTGTATGATAGCATACGTCAGACCATAATTTCTAACCGAAATTTATAATTTCCGGACTATTATAAAACCTAGTCTAAGTGTTGTCTGCGTCTAGGTTATATTAAGAACGTCGTGGTGTTGACACCACGACGTTCTTGCGGATATACGGATTGAATGATGATTTTACCCTTTTTCATTTCGGACGTGTCATTAAAGCCACATTCAAACGTTTACAAAACCTACCTAGAATATGTTTCGTCTTTTTTCTGTAATTGTGACATTTGCTTTCAAAATAAAGGAAAAAACATAATTTTAATTAAGAGGCTATTAAAACTTTAATGAATAAAGGAGTAAGTTTAGTTTTAGGTTTTCGAAGAAGTCGAGAGAGACGTAACTATGTATACAAATGCGAGTAGAATAATACTTAAGCTTTGCGTTGAAACAACCTTAATTGAATAGAACGAACACGTTTTTCACTGACTGCCAATGTTACTCGTTAATAGTTTTAGTAAAATTATTAAGTCTTAGGACGAATTCCCTCTGAAACAGTAGATAAAAAAAAGTTTTTTTTTTGCCCAAAAGGAACTGTTGTAAGTTAACAGAAGTGAAACTGAGAAGAAGAATGAAATAGAATTGAGAATTGAAAATACCCCAGTTCGGCTCATAAATGTAGTTTCATTATAACTTGTACATTCGCATTAATAGAATATACAATGCCATACATAATCTTTACGAGTCTTTCATAATTCTAAATCCAGCCGCAAGTTCTTGTGGTAACCTGGGAACAACAGACTATTCTGTTGTATAGTCTGTTGTGGTTCTGAGGTTCAAAGCGCCTCCTCTCGGTGAAAAGTTTCCATTGTTGTTTTTACGTTCTTTCTTACTACTCGACGGGTCTATGGTTTTAAAACTTCCCATAAGTGCTTACGCGGCCGTAAGAAGCTTGTGGAATATTACCCAATTTTACGCCAACGTGTTGGCTTCTTGTAAGTATCAGTAAAAAGTCCGTCCGTCGCATAAGTTACGATTATTGATTATGTATACTGGTAACTTTACGATGGTTAGCTTCTGCTCTGTTTCCAG
The DNA here is from genome assembly GCA_963691745.1 of Ditula angustiorana. Taxonomy (NCBI): domain Eukaryota; kingdom Metazoa; phylum Arthropoda; class Insecta; order Lepidoptera; family Tortricidae; genus Ditula; species Ditula angustiorana. The sequence continues at coordinate 5,270,454 of OY829490.1, read as the reverse complement.
TAGCCCATTCGTTCAACACGGCAACCGTTTTTCAGGTGATGAATAAATAAAATAAATATCTCGGGACAATTTACACCAATTGTCCTAGTCCCAAACTAAGCAAAGCTTGTACTATGGATACTAGACAACGGATAAACATACATATATAGATAAATACATACTTAAATACAAATAACATCCATGACTCAGGTACAAACATTCATATTCGTCACACAAATATTTGCCCATACCAGGATTTGAACCCGGGACCTCTTGCACAGTAGGCAGACACATGTGCCACTGTGCCATACAGGTCGTCATATGGCCCTCTACTTGACACCGCCACAAATATTAGAAACAACCTTAAAGCATACATAAAAAATAGGGCTCAATCGTCTGTCTGGTGGTTTCGAAGGGATTTCATGGGTACTTTTTCTTGTACGCAAGATTTATAATTCATGTTTTTTTTATTGATTTATTGGTTACCTGCGGGCCGCAATTTGTGCATCCTTGGTCTTAAAGGTATTAAGGTAGCAGAGCGAAAACAGGATGCTGTATCTCCGTCGCAATGAGTAAGTGTAAGTACGTGAGATACATCATCGCGTTTGCTCCATTTCTACATCTCTTAGATGGTATCAATTAGCGGCAATGACCACAGTCGTCATACAAGTATGATAATTTGATCGCTTGCAGAGTTACAATTGGAAATCAAAGAGCATGTTAAGTAAATTGAAATATGTTTGTTCACAAAGTGGAGCAACTTGAATAAAAATGGGATTGTCTGCCAGCATAACAAGGATTTCTGTGACAAGAAATGGAATAAAAATTGATACGTGTTTGTTCACGAATTGGAGTAACTTGCAAAGGTACGGGTTTCTGTGCCAGCAAAATATGAAAAACTGTTGTTTAAAATTTTTGTGGCGGAAATTTCTTCCGGTTTGGTATTTTTAACGTAGAACATTCAAACTATTACATTTAAACCATATGCAAGAACAACTTTAAAATATTGCTTAATTGGAAAGAGCGTGGCACGGAATGCCGAGTTTGCAGTCTCGAATCCTGCCAGATGCCCAAGATTTTTCTTTGTATTGTCATTGCATACTTAATGATTTCTAGTAGTATTGGTGTTATTATAATTCAGTGCGGTGGATGGCAATAACAAAAGAACAAAAAAAGCATTTAATTATCTTAGTTGCGATTTCATTGCAGCTGTGCGCTTATCGAGTGTAAAAAAACATTAAAATCTACTTAACTGATCATTTAGTCAATGAAGTCACCGGCTACTGTAAATTGAGTCATTAAATTATCGTTTAGGTACGCTTACATAATTGTTTTCCCGCTGTTATCACGATAACAATAATGAGTATGACGTCACGAAGTTATCGTGTCGGATGGTACTGTGGAACCGCGCTTTACGCACGTGGTTAAAAAGCGAGCCGGGCTTATCTTCTTTTTTTATGGTGCATACTGCCTTAAGACCACGGTTATGGGTGGATGTACTTCTATGGCAAATGTTAAGTATTTTATAGACCTAAGGCAAGCTTGTCGTAATATTACCTATATTCTTTTTTTATGCGCTGGCCGTATAAAAATATAATAGATTTACTTTTACAACATAGGTTTATGCCCACTTCTTTCCCACAGGGTGTACTTCGGTGTAAATTATGTTTTGGCTTGAAGTTTTCGTCAGGTCTACGCAGGTGTTGGTCTATTATCTGATTGGAAAAATAGTCAGGATTCGGCCTACTGGGAAGTTACTTTTCACTTAATTTCTTGTGGTTTTAGGACTATTTAGGGTTCCGTACTTCAAGAAATAAAAACGGAACACAGGACAGTTTTTCTGAGGAACAGGTAGAATGATCAAGTTTAAGCAAATATCAAGACTTTTCCAATGGCAAAGTTAAGTTTGTCTTTTAATTCAGTTTATCTTTTAGAGCAATGATCGGTGCTTATTAAGTTTGTACGGAACCCTCGGTGCGCGATGTGTCTCGCACTTGGCCGGATTTTTTAGTGATGCTCAGTATTGTCACAGTAAATATCTATATAGTTAGAGCAGTAGGACAACTCCATAGAAACGTCTTAAATGACTCACTGATACTCTGCAACAAGACCTATAATGCTGATTTCAAACGGAGGCAGAACAGTGAGGCAGTAGAGAGGATAAAGCCGGCCATAGTCAGGTTTTTTGGTTGCATGTCCGGCCAAATAAGACGATGTCCAGCATTTTTTTACATTCGTCATGTGTTGACTGCCGCTCTGATCGCCTTACCTTGTATTGCAAGCTTGGTTTACTTTTAAAAAACGTCGTATTAAACTAAGACTAAAAATTTAAAAAGTTTAGCTGGACATTTGGGTAAATTTTTGCCCAAATCTCCGGTTAAACTGTCTGATCTGTCCGGCTTTTGGGTTTTAAGACTTGACAACCCTATTCGCAATGCAACCCGTCACGCGTGCCGCATGCTGCGACACGGGCGGAGGGGAAGGCGGGAAGGGGGTGTTTAATTGTGTACGTGTGGCCTAGCTGACTTACTGCTCTATAATATTTTCTGTGATATTGTGCGATTGTTGCTAAGACGTTAGCTTACCAATTGGTACGGCGTATTTGAGAATTTTACTCAATTATGTTTCATTGACCGCCCAATGCGGCTTATGAATGTAATCATCTACACGTGTTCAACGTTCCTTTATACTCTGAATAATTCCTTCTAAGCTATTTAAGCTCATACATTAAAATTTCTCTTCAGGTTGTAATATTTTCTTGGAATCACGTTGCTATGTTAAAAATCCTGAAGCGGCATGTTAAAGAGCGAAAGGTCTTGAAATATTAGCAGAATCTAAACTTAAACTTAATTTCAAAGTCTATTATTATTTTCGCAATATTTTTTTGTAGCTAAATTATATGTCTTTTGAAGGTACTCGTTGGAAGTTATCCTTTACTTACAGAAACTTCAAAGTTACCTGTTTATTGAAGCTCGCAATAAATTTATCTTATTTATTTAACATACTAAGGTAATCACAGTAATGCATTTATAAAATGTAGTCTTTACCTGAAACTCGCGCCCGAGTTCCGTACGAACCAAAACATACGGCGAACTGGCTGTTTCCAGTCTCTTAAGAACCTAGCTTAGCTTAAGCTAGTTTGCGACCACTGTGAAAACATATCTCGTCAAAACAATTCGAATTCCTTTGTAGAAAACATGGCATCGTTATCGATATTGTACAAGCAAGCCAATGGGACGTGTCGCCGCCGTTCGCTGCAGGATTAGTGCAGTTTGCAGCCTGCATTCTCTTACACGTTTTATTAGAGCGCCGGCAAAGTAAACAAAACCATCGAAATTTAATATTTGGCGCAGCGGGTTGGATTTTCCGATCTTGAGTTTAACGTTGCGCTAGATTTTGAGAGACGCGTCTTGTAGTTTAGTACAAAAACACGAGGTTCCTTACTAGGTACTTATTAGTTACCTTGTTTTTTTGCGATGAACGTATCTCATATACATTTTTCAGTGGTGTTAATCTATTCAGAATTAATTTAGCGAGGTTTTTTTGTTGTTTTCTGACATTACACGTGCTCTTGTCAAGTCTAATCAGAATTAAGTAAAATATTTAATTTCGATTAGCAGTCATGATCACATATTTACGCAAACGCTCACTGTCTTGGGACGTGCCATTCCATTACACATCTTGACGCGTTTTGCATGCCAATTTGACTATTGCAGGCCATGTCCATAAGGACCTAATGTGCATTGTTCCACGACGTCCAACTAAATGGCCCACTGTAAAGGAATGCTGGACTTGTATTGGGTATTTCCGCTACTAACAATTGTTGAAACGTCGCTCAGTTGAATATGGGATGTGATGTGATTACCAAGATCAGTACGGCCAAGGATGATTTTAACACATTTTTTTAAATTAAATTGGAAGGCATACGAGCATGTTCATCGTTTGCTGATCCGTTGCCGTCATATAGGTTTGTCATTCTGAGGGCCTTTGGATCTCTCATCTACATAAGCAAGCTACTTCACGCCGGTAGGCTGCCTAAGTGTGATACTACTCCGGTCAAGCCTGCTGGCTACATGGCTCTACCACTACTTTTCGAATAAGTGACCTACCGTGGACCTTCAGTGAAATGTATTGTGAAAAGATTTTACAGTGTTTATGAATACTAGTATGTTGTATGGAACATATTTTATTACTTGCCACTTTCATTATCCGTTTAGATTTTATCTTTACCAATCAACTGTAATATCATTATTTTAATATTCGTAATGTAAAAACAAATGGCCATTGAAAACTCCGACAAGTACCCGACCACTCGACAAATAAAACATTAAAGCGTAGGTTTCCATTTCAACTTTCTTGCTGCAGTACGTAATTATGCTTTCATTTCTTTGTCAAAGCGGGCACACACTGGCCTCATTTGCCTTGAGAGACGTTGGTTCTAATTCTGCAACGTTTGGCCAATATCCTCAAGGAATGCATTTACGTTCTACTAGAAACTTTAATCTTTGGAACAAATGAGTCGCTGATAGTGGTAGATTGTTGATTGGCAAAGCAATTATAGAGTACTTAGGCGTTCGGAATTCTTATAAGAGTTATAAATATACCTTGAAGCGGTTAAAAAACATATATCTCTTTCTGTTGTGAGTAAAATCGACAGAAGATATATCTGCATGATCAAAGAGGCCAGATATACAAGACTATTGTGAAGATAATAAGAGTTTATGCAGATATTTTTAAATCTTCGAGTGTTTAGCTGCTTCTGTTTATGATTGTACAAGCCGTTTCCATTAGCGACATATTTTACTTCTTAAGTCTCTGTTAAAAGAAAAATAAAATGGCCATACTTATTAATGAAGTAAGAAGATGTTTGAATTATTACGCACTTCATTAAGTTGTTTAGATGGCATTGACTACGGTAGAAATCACCGCGAACACACCTTTGCTCATTTTTAATGAACATTTGCACTAACTTATTGGCCATTTATCATGTTGGCTATCCAATCCCGTGTTCGGTGTAGGTAAGGCGCGTATTACTTCAGTGCCATTTTAATTACAGCCTTCGTTATAAATCTTCATTTTATACGGAAACAGTTGAGCGGTCACGAACGTCAATTTATGTTTCTTACGAGGAATCGGGAACACGGCTATTCCCTTAGCTGCGAGTTACTTTGTGTTTTTATTTCTTCTGTACTTTTTTGTAACGTTTTTTTATGGAATATCTCGTGCATTCAGCTGGGAGTCGCGAGACAGATGATCTTTTTTAAGTAATTTAAAATTCCTTGTGCAAACTACAAAGTAACTGGCATTAGTTTCGAAAGTGCTTTTTCTTACTCTAGCTACATTTTAATGCATCTGTCGTGTTTATCTTTTCATATTTAATTCCATGACACTGAAGGTTTAACTCCATATCATTGAATCACCCCTTTACTCCCTCCCCCGTTAATTACATCAGGACAGGATTCGAATTATTTTTTCCGCGATCTCGTTAAATGAAACCAAAAACAAACTTGGCTGTAAATCCCATTGATTAAAGGCAGTTTGTCTTCATTTTAAAGCCACTGCATCCCCCTTCGCGCTGAAACCAGGCTGAAAAGGGTTTAATTACGTGCCAAGTAGCTTCGTTAACACGGTAGAAACACACAATTGTTTTACATAAAAATCTCGTCGTCACTGTCAGCGTGCAAGAAATCTTTTTATTAATCTGAATGAAAGCGGTACGCTGACTACGCTGTCGAGAAATGATCCCGCCATTATAATTTTATGCTTGCATTTATTTGTTGATGCATTTTAAGGACAGCACAGCCGTCGTGCCTCGGTGATGGTAATGTTTAAGGTATTAGGTATATAGTTGCTATGCCCTAGTAGGGTCCATGTCAGTACTGGTTAATTTTAAGAACATCTTTGTAAATACCATGGTTGCAATAAATAAATGAATGAATGAATGAATGAATGGCATGTCAATTACTTATGAATAAAAAAATATTTAAAGTCATATTGTCAATTCTTCAATATATTCTCAGCAGCACGAAATACTTGTAAATACTGGTATGGTATTAAAACCATGAAATGGAACCAGTTGGGCATTACAAATGGCTTTATGTAATGCCTGATGTAGTCAAGCCTTTATCTATTCCATCCAACCGATTAATCAGTCCCCAAGACCTCAAACCTCATGCTATTGCTCCTGATCTGACCATAGCATTCACCAGATCATATCATCAATATATCACCCTTACTTTTTTGATGTTGGATTTTATTCCAGAGTTTAGGAGTTTAGAGTAGTGTTCGGTTCAAGTTTGGACTTGGCGTTGCTAGGCTAAGCATGGCTGCATGTAAAATTACAAGAGTGGTATTTTTGAATCTCACCGGGTGACTAAAGCTCACCAAAACGGCCGTTTTTTATAAAGATTCGGCCATTTTTGGTGAGTTTTAGTCGCCTGGTGAGATTCAAAAATTGCACCCCAACATCTAATCTTTCACAGGCAACTGTGAAAGATTAGGTGTTTCTGTAATGCTTCGCTTAGAGCTATACTCTCTCGATTGTGATGGTAAAGCAATCTCTATGATTCTCCATTTTTTGCATTCAGGGTTCTCTGCGCTCTTATCGATTGATAGAGCGCAGGGAACAGAGAAACAGCGATTGCTCCAATGAAGAGAAAGTATATATAGCTCTAAGATTTAGGGAGTGTCTACAGGTACAGTTACCCCTACATCGAAATTAAATCTTGACAAATAATTTTAACATCTTCATTATGTAAGGTGCATTATGCAGCACCAGGAGCCTGTGCCACTAAAATTACAAGTGTTACTTTTTGACATTTTTGACACATTTTTGTATGAATAACTATACAATTGTGTCGGATTGTAGCAGTCTGCTCTAATTTGTTTCGCTGCATGAATGGTTATCAGGAAGAGATCGCTCTAAAGCGATAAGATCAACTTTGACTTTGTAAATATTCTTTAAGATTGTAGGTTTATTTCTTGTGTTATTGCATGTGGTGATAAAATAAATAGCACTAATTGTATTGCTGGTATCTTTGATAAAGTAAGATGAAAAAAAAACTGGTTGCGAAAGTAATAGATTAAATAAGTAACTGACTTGCCTGCTTTTAGGTGGTAGTAGTTAGCCGACGGAGCGGTTTTAGCGGCCCGGCCCGCGCTAAAACAAGTGGGTTGAGTTGAACTGCATTAAAAATAAAGTTACCTAGCGCAACTGTTAACAGGAGGGTGTGAACGTGGAGTGTTATTTCTCATTACTATTCTACGTAGAATTCATTGTTCAAAGCTTTCGCTATTTTCACTTATATTTATATCGTAAAACGAGACTAATTCGCGCTATTATATACTTAATTTATGTCGACGTTTCGCTCATATTCCGACGACCTGTGGTCAAAAGTAGACTGAAGTCGGTGTATCACTGATATTTCGGTAACTGCCCATGAAAATAGTTTGCATAGTTAAAAATTAAACATTGTCATTGTTTTAGACGATGTGTCAGTCGGATCTTTTGTTAGTTTACTACGACATGATCTGAAACTGCTCAACATTTTCGTAAGTCCTCAACAATAATATATATCCTCATATTTTCATGTATATGTATCCTGTAAGCATTTTAAAATTACATGCTACAATCTCTTGTCGTTAGAAAAATCGCTATTTTACTCTATTTTCGGTCTTCTCTTGGACCTTCGGAAGGCAGAGAATGGAGAATCATGACAATTGCTCCAACTCGTTAACTCGCTACGTAACTCAGTTCGTCTCTCTATTAGGAATGCTAGGCTAGTTTAAACGAGACGTACTGAGTTACGTAGCGAGTTAATGCGTATCGAGATGATTTGTGCTAGATGCACTGAACGCTAGACGTGCTGTATCAAACGAAATTACGCCATTCTGTGGTCCTAGCCTTACCGCGTTTAGCAGCACGCTATGCCCCTTGATAGTCAGGAAAAGATAATCTTTTCTCTAATCGTGCCACCTCCGGCGTGAACTTTAATTTAATATAAACGGGCAAATCCAAAACGCGCCATTAAAAGCCGCGCAAAAATCTGACCGCGCAAACATCCATCCATTACTTAACTATGACGAAAGCGAGGAGCGGAGTGCGGTAATGCCCCTGTCAATTAGCTAAATTAAATATAGCGGGCTGGTCTGAAATTAATATCACTTTTTACACCGCCAATTTGCGCCTTCACGTGCGTTGAGAATATGCACGGCGCTCATTATTGCGGGGGAAACAGCTTTTACGTTTTACGAGTGTCATTTTATTTATGAAAGATTTTTATTGCAGGTTGTTTTGGCTTAAGTGTTAATGTGGAGTTTTGTTACTGAGATGTTTTGTACGTGCGTAAGCAGTAAGTAAACGTTGTACTGAGAAACAATGGTAAACTGTTGTTAATCCATATTTTTGATATGCCATAACCGTCATCAGTGTTGTATATATACAATTTGATTAAAAGGATATGACATCTGATTACTTTAAAGCGAGCTAGAAGATCAAGGATCTGAAAATAAATTAACGTTGCATGAATGTATATATTCAACACAAGTGCTGCTGTTTTTCTAGCATTGGGTTCGCGGAGTTGGATAGTAATTTATTCTAGTTATATCAAAACATCCGATTTTTTCTAGCACTATTGTTAGACCTTTCTAAATAAGTAAGTATAAATATATGTATGGAAGACTACATTTTTATTACGAGATCCCGCTCAAATCAAAACACTGCAATGTCCCGCAACCACTTAAGAAAAAAATCGTCTTGTCGCAAAATATAGCTACTGCCAAATCTGCCTGAATCTCTTCAACGCCGCTTTAAAATCCGAGCTCGTAACAAAAACAAAAAAACGTTCCCAGGAATGAAACTGAAGAGTCATTACTTTTCGGTAATTAAAACCTTTAATTTACCGAAAAATTAGTTTACCGCCCCATGGCCTCGTTAAGTAAAATGTACGCTTTTAACGGCTGTCAAATTTCAGGGCGCGTCGCTGGAGTGCGCAATGGTGGCTTTATTGGCGTATCGGGTTTAACAGGGACACAAAACACGCTATACGCCTCGGATTGGGGTTTAGACTGCCATCACGGTGACGTACATACATGGGTTGTTGGTGTGGTGCATATTTATGAACTGTCCTCCCAAAAGAATTAAGATTGAACTTGTAAAACTTTTTGTCGTTTATTACATTCTTATTCAATCTATCGACGTATGGTTCAGTTGTGTTATAGTTAGGGAGCAATGGGGGTTTAAAATTGTGGTCATAGTATCTGTTAAACGTTTCTTCAGCGACGAGGTCTTTCTGGTTTTTTTGGTAGAAGGCTGAGATTTTACATACCACTCTTGTGGTTTGGCAATAAATCAATTAAAATATTTCTTACAGTATCCTGACTTTGCATACGACCAGTTCGTGGTAAGCTAATTAATTAAATCAATAATATTATATACGACTATTTAAGTTCTTATCTCAAGTAGAGTGCTTTAAAATAACAAAAACGTAAAGCTGTCATTGATTTATTTTAGAAAAGATCTAAAAGGTAGATTTTAAAAATAAAAACGTAGTTACCTAATAGTCCCTTCTTTCAAGTTGGTCTCTTTTGTCTGTGTTGATATATGTAATATCTGTCTTTAATAACACCTACTTTTTTGTTATTAAATTAACCAGATAGTTTTTATCGTTTTATTGAAACAGTTTCATGATATTATGGTAGATTTCCATCAAAAGTTAAATATGTTTAATATACTAACCCAAGCCATATTGATCACAAGCACTGCCAATTTATTTTTATTTATGATCTCTACAGCTGTATAACAATTAGATATCTAATAAAGCTATCAAACTCTAAATGGCTCCTCAAGCACTGCACATTAGGCATCTTTAGTGTTACGGTAATATCCATTATCTAGACTGGAGTGCTCTACGGTAAGCACTAGACGGAGTGCTCGGTCTACTAGATTGTGTTCTGCGAGCACTAATTAATATTATTCTAGGCTAGTGGAGCCAAAAGATTTAGTACTCGAGCCTGGCCCCATTTCTGGCCAGGTTAGGAGCACTGTGGGAGTCCGAGCCATGTCCTTTCGCATACTTGCTATTAAAAACTTATAGTTTTGGACAAAGTATTTCTTCGGTTTCCTTTAGTTTGAAATATTTTGTACTTATCACAGTACAATAAGAGTGCACATACGGGTCATAACGATGCCTGGCGGTCTGCATGCACGATTTATTGTTTCAATTTAAACTAAGAAATCTGGCCTCAAAGTACTGAACTTTCGGAAACGGAAGGGACATTATTTGAAAAATTATCTAAGTGCTCAATATTCTGTATTTTTCTTATAAACGTTTCCATTCGTTGTAGTCCCATCATTTTACGTACCGGTTTTAATGTGACGTTAAAAGTACCGTTAACAACGCGGCGATGTAAGTATTACGAAAGAGTACTTGCGTGATGGAGCGACGATTCGCTCCAAAAAACGTTGCATTATTCATGCTCATCTTAGTTCAAGTGATCAAATTTTGTAGAGAAACAAATAAATAAAATAGTATCGTGGTACAGTTTACACAAATTGATCTATTCCCAAACTGGCAAAGCTAAAACAACATGTGCTAAATAACCTACATATATACAAACATAAATAAGTAGGTACTTAAATGTATGTAAAACCCATAGCTCTGGTACAAATATTCATATACATCATACAAATGTGTGCCCTTAGAGGGTTGGCTTATGCAAAAGAGATAGATGATTTAAGTCTGAGGTAAACGCTAGACTACTAGCAATGGTGAACTGAAAAGAGCGGCTCTGGTCTAATGTACTTAGATGCAAAAATCCAAGAAAGCAAGCTTGGTAAATTGTTCCAAGATTTTGGTTTGGTATCACGACCATTGTTATATCTTCCTAAAGCGCTCCTTACCAAACCTTTAGCTCAAAACATTTACCTGTTACATACTTAGTACATTACGGTTATAGGGCGAAAATGATCATGCAAAATATCGCGAATAAACTCGCTATCATGTAGCATAATGTTATAGGAAATTCAGAATTTATCGAGCGGTTATTGGAGGTAACCGAATAGCTTAAGGGGCAGATGTGTAGATAATCCTTGCCTCGAACAACGCAGCACATGCTGTTTTACTGTAGCGTGAACCGGACAAGTGTTGAGCGCTGTAGCTGACTGGGACACCATGTATAACGGGATTCTAGGTCGGTAACTGTGCTGAAGGCAAATGTAAGCAATGTGACATGTGTTGTTTTTAGTTGATGGTCAAGAGTAAATCCACTGTATGGATTTAAATAAATTAACAAATGTCGCCCGTCGAATACTTTAGAAAAGACTTACTGTCAATTAATAAAGTATTGATATAAAGCATCCGAAATTTGCACTAGAACTTACAGTTAGAGAACGAGCAGAGGGCCTCTGTCAAATCGCTGTCGGCGGCACAATACGTTTAGACTATTGGATTTTTGTACCTTTTTAATCTATTAATTACAATACGTTTGGTTATTTTTGCTACAAGGGCCTTCGTCTCATTCGTATTTGGCAGTTGCCGTTGCAATGAAATCCAAAAACTGGACGCTAGGTGGTCAACTTTGTGGCCTTTAATTTGATCTTGTCTAAGCCTTGTTTATTTTAATAAATCGTATGAAATACATTATACAAGTAGAATACAAAAATGTACCTACTTAAAGAGCATTTTTACAGGCTATGCCTGTTTAAACAGAGACAGTTTTCTTGAATGTCTGTTCTGTGGTATCACATTTGATATCGACACTTTCAAAAGCATCAAAATCACCGATCGGCACTCTATTGATATCGAAAATTTTCCGATAAAATTAGGGTTACCGCTCGGAATAAACCAATACCGGTGTAATATTCGATAGCCATCTACAAACAAGCGTAGATCGTTAAATGTAAATACGGTCCGACCCTGCACTCACACGGAATTTTCTATGGCGTATTAATACCGATTTGAATTATGTTGGAAAACAATATTTGCTGTATAAATCTCTTAATAAATGTTATGTTATGTTAGTTCTTAAGTGTTTAGCTACTTCTAAGGCTGACTGTGCCTAACCTACTATCTGAATTGTCTTCTAATTGTTTTCTGTTTTTGCACATCTTATATGTAGAAAATTTTGTTTTGATTTTAACCGTTGAAAAGAACCAGTTTTGTAAGTTAAAGCCTTAAGTTTACTTAACCATTGTTAAAGATGACGTGTATCACATTTTGGTCTTTATCAAGGATTAAATTTAGTGAGTATTAGGTTAAATTCAGAGAACCAAAAAAAAAAATTTAGACAACATTGGCTTGTATTTTATAATGCACCCAAGATTTGACTAATTCGCCATTAATCTATCTATCTTTCATACTAACGTTAAAATAGAACGCTAGAGCAAAACTCGTAAGAAATTAATTAGCCATATTAGTACTCGTTCGAAACAATAGCGAATATGGTGTGTAACATTAAAAACGCTCGATTTTCCACGAAACGACAGTAAACAAGAAATTGCTGAACAAGGCAACTAACGCCAATCCAATTTGTTCGCTATCCCCTCGCGTGCAGAGTGCGAAGCGATTTATTTTGATTATAGCATTTTCTGCAGAAAACTACCCATAAATCCGCGACGACGAGTTAATTAGTGTTCCCAATACCATTAGCGGTGTTGACAGCCCTACCGATTCGAATACTGAATTGATGTAATTTTTTGGGCGTTGGCAAATTACATGCCACTTTTACTATGTGGGTGTATAGGGTTGTCCAAAGAGAGTTGCGTATAATTTTATTCCTTCCCGGTACCCATGAAGAGTGCTATGCTTTTGTTTTTAATGGCGATATCGGTGACACATTTGATTTCCGAGCCGTATGTTTCATGTACAGAGTTTTCCGATAGGGATATGTTCTAGCATAATTATACCTACTAAATATGTTAGCCTTGCTTAACTATATCCAGAATCATTAAACGAGCGATTTTATTTTTCAATAGTTATCTTTGCTTTTGATCCGTCACTCTATTTCCGCGTAGTAACTACGGAAGTTGGAAAACTTACGCCTAAAAGTATGATTTGCTTAATTTAATTAAGTATCTCAAATATTTAGTATTTTTTTAAAAAATTGTTGTGTTTTCTGGACTGTTAAGTGGCCAACCCTAAAGGTTTTTGCCTTTGCAACGGGCCCTTAACACGCCAGATTTAACTGACTGTTAACTTAATTACAGCTTTATGCCCTAAACTTTGGCGCGGACCATAGTAAATATATTCCCCATGGACATTTTTGCACAAAACAGATCTTAATTTTATTACCACTTTCCTTAACTTTATGCATTAGTCCCTTTTGTTCATTACTCTCCGCGACTTTCATTTGTATCCTATTGCTAGGGAAGTAAGATACACATTGCTAAGCCAGACCGGAGCGTAAAAAGATAGTTCCCTAGCGAAACTGTCATAATTATAATGACAGCTATAAACAATTTAGTTATTCGCCCTAAAGCTGAAAAACGCATGCCCGTAGCTTGCACGCTTTCGTGCAAGTAGCTTGCACGCTGATGTCAGATTTGTAGGAAATAAATAAGATATGCGAGCGACTTGCATAAAAGTATGCGAGCTACTAGCATGTGTTTACCAGTTTTTTCTTTGTGACCAATGCCGTGATAAAGCTGACCTCTCCCTCATTTGTTTCAGGTATGACGGAGACCGATAGCGTGCGACATTGGACCTGTGTTGTGACAACGTGTTGCAGCTTAGCAGTGTTAGTGATGTTTATGTAGGTTGTCGGCAGGCTCAGGTTTCTACCCAGACAGGGAGGATGCCTTATAATTAAATGAGAACTTAAGACTAGGTTTAGGTACTTATTGAGTAAGTTTGGTAATAAATAGATGATTTATTTACTGCTAACAGCAGCACGCGCTTAGCTTGTCCTGAAAATAGATTTTAACTTTTGATTTGTGTGTTTTATAAACTAAAATTTTAAATTAAAACATCCACTAACCTTTATAATTAACTGTAGTGCGGCACCTTGAATAAATAGCAAGATTAAACAATTTCAATTAAAAATAAAAACCCATAGTTAAAATATCTTTTTTTACAAATTCTAAACTCCATTATCCATTCCATTATTTGAACGCGTTAAGGGCCCCATCAGCAGTTCAAGGGTTATTTCTTCATTACCAAACACCCTGTAAAGTGTAACCGCCTTTCTTAAGGGGTAATTGAACAATCTGTGCGGGAATGCCCCATTTTTTTTGGGCCGCTATAATTTACAAGGATTCGTGTAAGTGCCCTTCTCGTACAAATTTGAATTTTAATTAGGAAGCGATAAGGGGCAATTTTACTTGAGGGAAGTTAATTAAGCAGTGTTGGTACCTAATAACATGCCAGGAAGAATTAACACTGAGTTATGTTAATAAACATTTTTTATGTCACGCGATGTTTTTGTAGATTTTACTGTTGATTGAGTTGAGATTGAAAATCGAATTTGGAAGGCTATTTTTTTTGAGGAGTAGCCATCTTAATCATAAACACACGATAAACTAGTTACCGCATCTATCGTCTTTCTGTCATTGTGACATTTGCTTTTGAATGAAAGAAACAAAACGAAGTAACGGTATACTTACGGACTTTAATCGTTGAGCTTGTACGGAACCTTGTCACAGTGGCATTGCTTTCGATTGTTTACGAACACGTGGCTACAGATTGGCAAAGCCATTATGACAGGGTTCTGTGGCGGCTTAACAATTAACGTCTGCGACCGTACAATGTTGAACCTTTTGTTCTCTTTAAACTCAGATGAGTCAAAATCACAATTAGGTTAGTCCAATATTTTTAGTCAAGTCTACATCCGCATTTCAGGTGCCTGTTAAATGTTGACCACAGGATAGACAACTCCTGTTTTAAAAAAACTACACAGATGCTCATTTGTTTACAAAGTTAGGGACCTGCTTTCACCGCTCTCTGATAAATCCCTGGTATTAAATACAACACATATATGTTGTGCCGTCTTTGTTATATCTTTAGACACAAACAGAGACGGTATCATAGATATCTGTCAGATAATAAAGAACTTATCAGAGAGTGGTGAAACAGGGCCTCAACCTTATGTAAACTAGCAAAGTGTGTTTTAATGTTCATATTTTATGAACTTGTAATTAGTTAGTTTTGGTTGCCACTGGACGATTTATAATATTAATGTGTATGAGTTGTTAAATAAGATAGAAAAAGGAATAATTTTGTATCTAATAGCCGTTTCACGTGTGTAGTATTTAAAAAAAACAGGCTAACTCATGTATGTTTGAATTTGCTACAGTTAATTCAATTTCTAACTCATAATTACTAAATTATACAAACCCAGTCCCATTTACATGTAGCCGTGTTTTTCTGCGTGGAAATGGCACACGCAACGTTTAGCATATTGTATGTTGTTTAATTGTTAGGTTCTAAGTTACTTAAGATTGAAAAAAAAGGTGCCCCTAATGGCAATAATAAACCTATTTTTATGCCGCAATATGCACCTGAAAATGTTTAATGGGCTAAAAATTACCATTAAAACACTGGTTCGAGGAAACCGTGGTGGGAGAGTACTTTTCGATAATTATAGTGGATAAATTTCACTTGCTTAAGTATACTGACGTGTGATCGAGTATTAGCATTGTAGCATTAATTACAAAAATAATGAAAAACAACATAAATCCTTAGTCAGTAAAAAAAAATGTATAAAAAAATTTGTTAAATTTTTATCAATATTTTTTTATAACTATTGAAATTTTTTAGGACTACGATCAGCTAAAAATCCACTTTTTTTCTGTTACGCCTCTGAAATAAAAATTAAACAAATACATTACTATTTGAAATTAGGATGTTTTTAAAGGATTCGAAGTAAAATATTTATTGACTGCATAATATAAGATTTATTTACGACTTATATATAGCTTTGCATGGCCCTTTTAACAACATGAGTTGGGTCTTCGTGCAAATTAATTAGGTTATTACTTCAAATGCTAAGAAAACTTGAAAATCCTAATTCAGCAACAGGAAAACCAACTAAGTTCATTTCCTCGTCGAATATAAATACGGATAAACTTCTGCTTCTGCTCACTTCAGAAGTTATTCCAAAGGAATATCAGAACAACCTTCACAAGTTTGAAAAGGTCACCTGAATTTAATGTCCTAATTAATCCGAATAACAGAATGAGTTCATCAAAATAACTTTCTGCTTTCTTTGCTCACATGCACGTACAGTCGGGGAAATATATTCATGTACCACCTTAGAACCCTATCGCAATAACGCGACGCGTTAAACGCCAGGCAATGTCATACAAATGTCATGCGTATGTTACTTCGACTAGGTTCTACGGTGGTACGTGTTTCAATTCCCTTGACTGTACGTACAATTATTACAAGAGTCACTTCAGATGTCATCAGAAATGATATAGTAAATAAAATTAAGCTAAGTACAGTCAAGGAATTAAATTTCCAACCCACCTAAGGTTCAATAGCATATAGCAAACTGTCACCATAAGAGCTATAGAGCATGACGTTAGTTTGACATATCGACCTTAATGCATTGCGAATGTCAGACGACATTTCAACGAAATGGGTAGGGAATCAACTTCCTTGACTGTACATTGCTGCCTGTACACAGATGGTCAACTACCATGCAAATAATTTTGGTTCGATTCCCTTTATAATTGCCTCAGTATCTTGGCTTTGCAGTGTATGCAAACAATCAAAGTCAATTGTCAATGCATATTGAGCCTGGAGAACAAGATGTTCAACAAAACACGATTTTCTCGTCGCCTAATACCGAAATCTGTATTTCCTTAGTTAGAATAAGAATTACTGTAAAAAACTACTGTACTTAAAATCAATAATGTAATGACCGTAAGACGAAGCACATTGAAAAATTCGCAGGGTATGGCAGCGATAATGTGGCGAAACTGGCAGACGCAAGGCAAGGAAAGCTGATATTGCAGGTTCAAGTCCTGCCATAATCCTAATTTTTTTTTGTGTTGTCATTACATAGCATTTTAATTTAATAATTTGAATGTTGTAAACATTTAAAATGAAAACCGAAAGAAATTTGGGTTACAAAATTAATTACTGTACAATGAAATTAAAAATAAAATAAGTACATCGCAACTAACAATGTACTGCAACTGTTAATGTACAGTCAACCAATTTGATAATAGGCCACTGTAGAATCTTTTCACAGTAAACGTCATGACTTATTATCTCAGCGATGACACATTGCGGCAATGTTCTACAGTGGCCTATGAATTAAATTGGTTGACTGTACTTGGTGTAAAACTACCATAAAAATGTTAAAACTAGGTTTGAACTCAAGTTGTGTTCCGATATACTCGTACTCAATTTAATGGTTAACTTCAAACGCGCCGCATCAGTTGCGGCTTAAACTCCCTATTCTTAACGGACCACGCTTTCCAAACAAAAACCTCAGATTACACAGCACCGAAATAAAAGTCTCGTAAATGTACAAGTTGCGCTAAGTCTCGTAGGAACTTTTAATGCGTCGGGAAATAAATCGGGCTATTCATCTTTATAACCTTTGGGTGCCGAATGCTCGGCTAATGCTCGCGCGAAATAACCAGCAATTCTACAGAAAAGGTTTTCAGATACGAGTGGATTGATGGCTTGAGAGCTGATACTGCTAACGGATCTGTGAGCCGGGCCGAGGGCCAAGTGCTAGTTCAGCCGGATATAGTTAATTTGACATTGTTTTATGAATTGGAGAAGGTTGAAGGGAGACACAATGTACCGATGAATCGATATTGTATTTTGATTAAGTCCGTGCCACGTTGAACTATAAGTTACACTAGAATAGCTCAATAGAACAATGATCGTGGTCCTCGCGCTTCCATCTCATCTGTAACGGGCGCCTAGACATACATATCTAACAGTGGATGCATTCCGACTGATGATGATGAACCATGAAACTATGAAAAGGATGGTTTACAATAGGGTTGATTTGGGCTTGGACTTGCTAGGTGATCCTATCGAAGTATAGCGGGTGGGGGCAGGTGGCCGCACCATATGAACGTTAACCACATTGTGAAAGCCATGTAGCATCTCTCAAAGGCCTTGCAGTTTTTATATCTTTGGATAATTTGCACCAATTAAGTTAATCCCAAATTAAGCGACAACCCGATTGTGTTATGGGTAAATGAGTATGATAAAACTATTATAAACACTTATTTCGAAATAGATATATATTCTTTATTTAAAACGAAACATCTATAACTCGAGTACGAACATTCATATTCGTCATGCTACGTTTGGCCCTAGCAATCCCAAATAAGTTTCCAAATGAATACTACTAATTTAATTTACCTATTATATCTTTAGCCTTTGTTGTCACGTCATCAGCGTTATAAACCGGTCTTTTCAGCAGAATAGCATTCATGCGAAGTCCTACTCAAGTATTTTCCCCTCCAACAGTAACGAGCATTGCGTGGGCGAAGCGTTTGCAAATACACCGGTATAAATGGAAAATTAAACAAGAACACTATAAATACCACCCATGGTGAATGAAACGACCTAAAAACATTCACGAGATGAATCATGTCAATTCGACGCGGATTCGCGGTAACTATGATGACGTCATCATTGCTCTTTGTGGTGAAACAACCCGCAAAATAAGACTATTACAACGTCGCTAATGGAGCTATCTTATATGATAGATAGCATGAGTATTAAAATAAAATAATATAAAATTACAAATGACTAATTTTGACACATTCTCTATGGGAAATCTGTTAAAGTTTGAGTATAGAAACGCAGCATTAGACAACAGATGTATGTCCAGCAAGGTTTGTGATTGTTTCGATGATAGCTTATCACCAGTAAATAGAATAGAGATGGGTTCCGGTTCCATTCTTCAACTATATGCCGACACAGTAATCCAAGGATTGTAGTAGGTATATCTACGAACTCAGCTTATGTTTATGTAGCATAAGTATTAAATACACGCACTTCAACGACATATATATTTTATTTTCATTTGTATTTCCTTTTCCCTGGCATTACTTTCACACGGTTGGCCAACAGCCCTCCCCTTTCATGCAAACGTTTACTCAACTCGTTAACGCTGCGTGGCTGACTGTACCCAACATTTTAATAGAGCATGTAGTGGAAGGGATTCCAAAAAGATTAGCGCAACCTTGAAAAAACATAGTAGACCTGCGCCGGGACCGTAGCCTCCGGCAAAATTCCATGGTATAAAGGAAAAAATAGGGCATATCCTTTCAATTAGGCCTGCTCGCTTGTTATTTTTCTTTCTACGGAATTTTGATGGAAGGAGAGTTAGTATTTCATAGTTTTAGTCTCCCATGCGAAAATAAATATTGATGTTTCTTAACAGTTATTTGAGAAACCGTCCGTAGATTGCAGTCTTCGTACGTTATATTTTGTCTTTGACCGTAAATTTGATTGTAAGATTGCTTTATCACTTTGCGACTGTCTTGCAAGAGGATTAGCAGCAAAGTGGTAATAGTGGCATAAAATTGATGGCGGCAATTACTTGGTCGACTCAACTCTACAAAAGTCTAATTCCACTGCGGTAGATCTCATGAAAAATGAAAACAAATTGTGCCAACCAATATTACAGGGCTGTACCTAAGTAATATGCGCATTGCCACTAGACAACTGAACAAGTTTCTTGCGTTTCTTCTGAGTTAGTCTTAACATGGGTAAATGATATTATCGAGGTGTTTTTAATACGACTTAATAATTCGACTGAGACGCTCTATAAAACTGTATCGTGAGAGATAACATTGCAATGGTCTTCGGCTCGAAACGTACGAGTATATAGCATAGCTTAAGTTCGAGAATCCTCTTTCAAACTCGCTTAGTTCTCAGAATTAAACACGTGTATCGCACCAAAACTAAGCCCAAAACTTTAAGGGTTATACCTTGACTTGGCATGCCCGAGTGATTATCTTTACGAGGGGTTGAAAGCCTCACTTTTTTATTATTGCCTTTTATATTGTGGCGGGTACTTAAACTGCTCAGCCGAGGCCGCGTCCGAACGAAACAAAGGTTTTTAGTTTCCGAGTGAAATGGTAGTTTATTCGGCGGTCTTAATTTCTGTTCGTACATTTCCGTTTTGATATTTATACCGATGCGGTGAGCTTTGGCTTTGTTTTACGGCTTTTTGGTTTAAATTTAAGCTTAGGTAATTTTATTTCGTATCATCGAATCTGTTGACACTGATTGTGTTCCTTATTGCTTTAGTCTTTCATGGAATCTAAATATGTCTTTCTCTTGCAAAATCGTGGGGTGTACAACAAAACACTTGATTTTCATATGATTTTGTATACCAAGTTAAACATTATAATGAATGATATGGTAATTATCACAGGAATATTTCGTCAGATTATCAAAACTCACTAAAACCTGTATATTTAAATAAGTTTTGGTTGTCACCGGACGAAGTATTCGACGCATGCGTCTAAGACAAGACACATTGCAAAACAAGCTTAAATGAAGATTATAATTTTTTATGTCTTTGGCATTAAACAAATCGGCTAAAGTAATGTACAGTCAAGGAACTTAATTCCCTACCCATTTCGTTGAAATGTCGTCTTACATTCGCGATGCATTAAGGTCGATATGTCAAACTAACGTCTTGCTCTATAGCTCTTATGGTGACAGTTTGCTATATGCTATTGAACCTTAGGTGGGTTGGAAATTTAATTCCTTGACTGTACATAACTATTATTTTTATTTCAGCTGGTGCATAAATTAAATATGTATGAGCGTTTTGTTACTCATCGAACTCTTTGAATTCGTTGTGCCGAATAACAATTTGTTTCATGGCGCATCGAAAATGTAACCAGTGGGTTGTTGAAAAATAGATTATGGAAGATAACATAAAATTATTAACAGTGGATATACATCGCGATTTTTTTTAAAAAGCTAGTGAAACAAAATCTTTTTGTAGTCTAAACGAATACAGTCGGCATCATAAATATCTGAACAACAAATAGCTTGTTGCTTTAACTCAAAAATTATTTAATAATACTCGTATTTATAGTGATCCATTGATGATGTTAAAGCGTTTGAGTACTAAATAAGTCAAATATGTTTAAAGCTATACACAATTGTACTAAAAATAAAACTGTGCCATTGACAGCAGGCCATTTTAGAAAGTGATGAACCACAATATTACGATTATGTAGACACATCCTAAAACATGCCTGAAACAATATGATTATTTTTGGTGGCTTATTTAGAGAAATAATATTAAAATCTTGGACCCCGTTGTTCTATCTTTAATTCAGTATAGGTAGATATTTTTTAATCTTTTACCGAAACTTCCGAAGTTCAAGTTCAAAAAACGTAGCAGTAACGTAACGAGTGAACATAAAACATTTTTTGTATCCCCCGTAATAACAAAAAAGGGCCGAGTTCTCAACTCCCGTGAACTAAGATGAGTCATTATACAATTAATTCAACAAGGCACCTAATATTCCTCCTGGAACTTTGTTTTGTGAGGAATAAGAAACAACTCCCATTGTTTATTTGCTCGGTGAGAAATTTTCTTCAGCTTTTCGACTGTTGTTGTTAAAAGTTGGGGGATTATTTAAAGCTACGTATACGTAATTTGATTTTCAATTAGCATTTTGTTCTGAGTGACGCCTGCTTGGGGCGTTCGACGAGCCCTCGAGGCAAAGCGGCCATTGTTGGCCAAGATCGGTGGGTGCTTTATGCGCGAAAACAATGAGTGAATGCGTGCCGACGACTGACCGAGGAATCTTCGCGGTTGCTTCGCTCGACTCGCTTAAAGTTCTAACATTAACAAAACAATGTTGACTAACATTATAAATGCGAAAGCGTGTTTTTCGTTCTTCTGCCACCTCAAGACGGAGCAATGGATAGACGTGACTTTTATAGTTTGAGATAGAATGTATTCCATGGGCAATGGTTGCTTGTTCTGAATAATACGACTAACTGATATCTGAAGTATTAAAACTTTTTTTTATACAACATAAGAAGGGAAACGGGCAAGTATTCAGTGAACTTGTTTTGTCGTCAGTTTTGTTTTCTCATTTTTCTTCAGTAAATATATCGCTATATATATATATATATATATGTAACACCAGACTCAGTCGACATAAATGTTACCGTAGAATTGTATCCTTCACGACTACAACGCTCGTGGAATGACCTTCTGTCATAATTTGTACCGAAAAGCGCTTTCGCCGATGCATTTGTCGCTCACACTCGACCAAACATCGCTGACAGTGACAGCGAAACTACACAAACATGAGCACTTCCTCATATCATATCGTCACTTGGATGGTAAAACTACTAAAGCGACACGCGAGTCTAGTGTCGCTTCAGTAGATTTACCATCCAAGTGACGATATGCATCGCCTGTACAAATCACGACGGAAAGCTACAAATAGTTACGTGGTCTTACTTTACGAATGTATCTAAAAAGATACAGATATATCGACAATGGAAATCTCCAATGTCGTAAAGGACATTAAGGGACATGTTCCTTACGACATTTATCTCTACTGACTGTATCTCTTTTTTTTTTAATTTATGTTTTTTTGTACAATAAAGAATTTACATACATACATACATACATACATTTCAGATTTCTAGTGTTGATATTTTAAACTTTAATGTAAATACCATCAGAGCATCACCTACTCAAGTTCTGCCAACTACAATGAAACGTCATATAACTTTTTTATGAGTTTCATCGATTTTTCACGCGTAGGGTTATTTATATACAAATCATATGCAGTATTTCCAACATGATTTGCATTAATGACCACTACGTGGCCTGTAACGTTTGTCTCGCGTTCCATTTCATTCCCACAGTTGCATTCTTATGCAATTTGTACTCTATCAAGGTTGCGGTATACCTCGCAGACATTTAAATGTTTGTATTTCAGGCAAGTATATAATAATTATGCAAGTATTTGTCTGTTATACCTATAGTTTTGTTTAGTTTGCGTTTTGACTTAACTAGTGCAAATTGTATCAAGTTATTTATTTATTCTTAAATTACAATATAATTGTGTCTACAGGTCTTTAGCAATGCACGCTTAGTTTAAACTTGTCTGTGAACGTCGTTCTATTGACTCGGATGGAAAGCGATTTTTTAGTAAAACATTTCCCATTAAAACTAAATGGAAGTGAATCTATAAAAAGACACGTGGACGCCTAACGAGCTCGCAAAGACGAGTTTACGATACTTTTTTAGTTTCCATTAGTCGATAATTTCTTTTACACAGTGTATTTGCATAGGTTGCAGTTAGGGTTGCCAGTATTTTTAATTGATGATAGGATTTTACAATAACAATTCATAAATCCAAAAAAGTCGATCAAGTAATTGCTTGACCACTTTTGAACCTTATCCCTTTGTAATACGGTCGAAAAGGGGTCAAGCAATTTCTTGGTCGACTATACACGGTTTACCTGCTAACTGTGACAAACTAAAATTAAGCAAAGATGTTTCGATGCTCAACTTAGTTCTGCCTGTATAATATTTTCTTCTCCTATTCTTAGTAGCTTCTATGTATATTTACTCGTAATTCTACGTAAAAAATTTGTAAAAAAAGGGGGAAAAGCGCTCTAAGATGATCAATACAAATAGGTTTTTTTTAAATTGAATTTTTGTTTACGGTTGTTCATTATTGCATTTTCATTGGATCCACACACGCATACCAAATTTGGAGACAATTTGACCATGAAATGATTCAAATTAAATTTTCAAGATTTGAACTAAGAACATGTGAAGCTCAATAAAACTGTATAAATCGTGCAACCCTAGATGTGATTGGTGAATGGTCTCGAGCCACAACAAAGGGAAAGGCGGAAATATCCGATTGCAATTTATCGTGAATATCGAATTGTATTTAAGTTATTGAAACACAATGAGCCCGTTATTAGGGATCCGTGATTTTATACTAACTCGCGCTTTAATCTCAGTATACAGATTCAGTCTTCATTGGTTGAGCGTAACTAAGTATGTTACTTGTTTAGAGCAGTGGTTTTAATTCCGGCGATTGAACCCCTTTGAAACAGTAAATATTTCGCGGAACCCTGAGAAAAGCAAAACCCATATGGTCGCTCTCTAACGTGAATCGTATGATATAAGTACATACCTACATAGATTAGATTTTATGTTGTTGGAAAAAGGAGAAGAACAGTGGCTATCATTGTAGCGAAGCCCGCGCAGACGCCTTGCGGAGTCCCAGGGCTCTGCAGATCACAGTTTGAGTATCGCTGCTTTAGGGAATCACATGGCAGTGTAAGAAATGTAGCAACGCCTTGGTTACTATCAAGTTACACTTTACGGCTCAATAAATTAATCTAACACCTGTAAATATGTCCAGGCTTTGTCAAACTAACGGAATTACCGGGCCATTTCGGACGTAATCTGGTTAGCGCTCGTAATACCCTAATAATGACATTAGGGCGTTTACGACAATTCGCAGACTTAGTGCTAATGTTGCTCACGCTTTTTGGGGACTTTGGGAGTCCGGGGTGTAAAGCATAAACGCCCTTTACGTTGCTTTATTACAATTGGAGCTATTAATTGATTAATGAACCCATTTTAGTTGCAGTAATTGAGCAATTCTAGAGTTAGACTTACGGCACTATTCGGGTTTATTTAAGAAAATATAAATCTACTTACTTAACGCATTTTAAAACTGATTTTTGGGGGAATTTTGTCAATCGCGCCCACTACTGGTTACATTAGCGTTATACTCTTTTTGTACCGGAAGTGATACTTGACAACCCTGCCATATTACCATCACATGATTTATGGATGCCCATTAATATTAAACGCGATTACCTATACACACAAACTATATTGCAAAATCTATCGCTTGCTGTAATCAATGTAATCATCATACGATCTAAATAATTTATTGCTAAAACTGAAACAGTAAGAGGAGAATATAAAAAACGGGTAACGATGGAAAATACGAAATTAGACAAAATCCAAGTCGTATAAGTCACATCGCCTTTAGTAAAAATCTTAGAATGTCAAATACCGCGTTCGTATACAACAGCACTGTTATTGTAAGCGTATCAGTGTCACCCTGTCTCGCTCCCTCAAGCTAGCGCGCTAGAGCAAGACAGAACGCTGCCGCAGCGTCGAGATCGTCACTGTTCCGCTTATACTAGACGTATGTCAAAATTTAACGGCTGATAGGTAAATCAATCCGTTGAAATATAGGAACGCCACATTAATCTCAGAACGACCAAGTCGCAAATAGTGCAACGACGGTGTGCTAATTATTTCGTGACCGCCGCAAAGCGACTTTTAATTGGCATATCGGAAGTTTTATACTAGTGATATCTTGGAAGATAGTCCTTTTAAGATATAAAGTCTGTTTTTTTTATCCGGAGACTCAATTGACAGGATACTTATATCGGAAAGGAGAATGGGCAAATTGTCCCAAGTGCTGTATACAGTTGTGCTATATCTTATTAGAAAGCTCTCAATAAGAGCTTAATTTTTTTATATGACAGCAAAACCGAGATGTTTGCAGGGAAAAAGCTACAGCCCATTTTATACCTCACTTTGTACTAGCAGTTGTATGAAAAGTATCTGTAAAATCATTTTCGAGATATAGCCGAAAGATTTTAACCACGCATTACTGAGGCCACTAGAAGTAAAAAACGTAATGTGAGCATAGGTCTAATTTGGTGTTTTTTTTTTTTTTTTCATACAAAATAATGATTAATGCTGCAGACACCTGGTCTTCGAAACATAGCCTATGATGATCCTTACACCGAGTACTACACGTCCATACTACTCACTATTGTATACAAGGGTTGGGACAGCGCCCATACAAAAATGCCCATTCACCTTTCAAAGAATATATGTGATAAAACGTATTTTATATTCATTATGCGACTTTGTTGTTCTGCGATGACATAGATTTGCGACCTTTTACCATCTACTGATTCTACTACGGACTGACTAAAGGGCTTATTACACTACGCGGTATTCAGACAGTCTTACTAAGATTTTGCATTTTACTAAGATTTAGGCTAATAAGAGTTAGCCTGTCTAATTAGACCGACTGAATGGGTTCGGCCGTGCTTACTTGCTTACTAAGACTGTCTGAATACCGCGTAGTGCAATAAGCCCTAAAAAAAACTAATCTAACCTATTAGGTTTTATGCGGTTATATATAAACGGTCTCAGATGCTGAGTTTTATGCGGCGATACTTCTCAGCAGAATCTTCTCTCGGGCATGTAAAAAAGCCTATATGGCCTACTCGCAAAAATAAAATTTTAATTTCAATTTTTAGCAAAATGTTTAAGTCAAAGCGTTTGGATAAACGATAAAAATTTCGCTTAAAGCTAAATCAATCCGTTAAGAGTCTACTAAGAAAATTTAAAAAATCTCTTAAACTAAAATTGAAACTAGTTTGCCAAGTCACTAACAGATATTAAACTTAAGAATTCTTCGAAGTAAAACAAATCGTGCATCAGCATCACCGACTTCAAATTAGAATCCATATAGGTAGATAATCTTCGATCTTAAAAAGAAACGAGACTCAAGTGCTCTATTAATGCAACAGAGGATTAGCTGTCCTTTTTCTTCTTACGGATATGGCTGTGAGTGAGAGAGGGAGGTCAGATTATTAGTGTACAGTTGTGAGTAATGCGTGCGGTCACTGAGTCATATGAAAGATTGTGGCTGTGCTATGTTTAACGAGGGCCAGAGAGAAGGGATGAGAGAATGTCCAAGTTGAAGGTAGAAATCATTGTACGGCGTGATTCATTTACTATAACGTCGAGTCATTGAACACAATGGTGACCTGGTTTTTGTGTAAACTACTTTTCTAAGTAGTTCATGATTTTCAAGTGTGCTCGTGAGTAGGTACTTCTCTAATACCTATGAAGTTATAAGTTGAGGAAAAGTACTTTCAGCTTTGCAATAAGTAAACTTTAATCTTGTAGATAATGAGGACTAACCGTGAAATCAGATATATAATTGTTTGGAATAATCATAAGAAAGGGTTATTTATCATTTGGCAGTTCTTTAGAGCCAGTGGAAGGAAATGTTAAGATAAAAGGGCACAATCACAATCCTAAAGCTTTGCGCGTAATCGCACAAGTCGCATCATTAATTCTGTAATCTTTGTTATTTAAAGATAAACATCAACACTGACACATACGACACATTCGATTAGTGTCCCTACTTTTTACACGAGTTCCCAAAAAAGGAGCGTAATGTTTTTAAGGCTTGTGTTTTTTCTGCGTATTTGTACCACCACTTGCTTAATGTTGTTCTTTTCAGTGTCTCTGATGCCAAATAGTTGTGTAGAAGAGATCATTCTAAAGTTTTTTTAAATCTTTATTGTAACTAACTAACCCTATGAACAACGTCTGAAAAAAATGTTAAATTTTATTATAAAGCCGCCAATTGTTTACACTGTTGTTAATTTTCTATGTGGTGGGCAATAAAGATGCACAAGCGTTATTTGACATTATAACTCTTTCGTTGCTTCTCTCTGGCGTTGTATGACAAGCAAGACCGTGTTCTTATTTTCTTTATTAGTACGTGGCCTTAATAAGGATAAAAAGTGGATCGGGTCTAAATTGAATTACTGACAAACAAATACACGTTTAATTATTTCATGCGGGACTTTAATGTAACATCTAGCTACGATGCACGGAAGTCGTCCATTGCTCTCTAATATACATACAATGTTGCTTTAAATAATATCCAAAATAAAATAAATGTTTTATACAGCGAACCAAGTCAATGCATACGTTAGCTAAAAGGTACGTAATAGTATTTTATGCAACTGTTGGATAATGATGGGTCTTAAAACCCGAGTGTGGTCATAATAGGATCACACGAGTGTTTTAAGACCTAATTATGTACAGTTGCATACATTACTTTATCTACACACATATCATAAGTACTCTATGATGGGTTCAGAAGCCATAGGGCAATGACCTGCATTGCTACTAGCTACTAGAGCTAGGTACCTATTAAATATCTATAGACTGTACACATAAATTAAAATAATGTAATAAAAAATGAATTTGAACAAATATAGAAACAAATTAGAAAAATTCCCATAATAATGTTGGTTGTTATTATGCTGGTCATTGCCTACGGTTTCTGAACGCATTATAGAGCATTTATGATATGTGTAGATAAAAGTACTTTTTCCTTTGTTACTTTTATTGGGTTGACCGATTTTTTACAATTCGCCTGGTCGTTTACCGTTCTCGTGGTACGCTACTCGTATATTCTGCTAGAATAATATATCCCTAGATCAGTGGTTCATAACCTTTAAGACGAGTGACCGTTTGCCCAAATATTAATCTAGCCAGGGGCCACCAACCGTTTCTTAGCGATATCATAATGCCTAGTACGTACATCAAACATATTGTGGACCACTTCTAATGCATTCACAGAGGTCAGATTAAGAATCGCTGCTCTAGACGGTTACGTATATATTGAGCAACTACCAAAAAGCAAACTAAACTTCATTTACTAATAACAGTTAAAAGAAGCCAGGTTACCAAATCCGGTTAACGTTCGATCGGGGGCATAACCTCAGTAATTCAATTACCATACACAGATACGATTTCTGTTTGTCTGTCTTCAATACCATAGCTAATCTGACTCACTTGTTTAATATCCGTTCTTGTATTGCGAAATAATGCTTGGAAGGTTTCTTCCGCTTTCAGTGCATTATTTTTACATGGGAGTTTAATTAATTTTATTTAATCTTGTCGGGATTTTAGAACCCTCTTTTCTGTAAAGGTGGAGTCAAAAATATTTCGTCTTTATCTGTTACTAGCGTACGCCTGCGACTTCCTTCGCGTGAAATTAGTAGCCTACGTTCGTCAGAGATAGTATAGCTTTATTAAAGTGATAGAGTTTTTGGAATCGGTTCATTAGTTCCAGAGAATACCCCCAACATACGAACAAAAACAAAGTTTAGGTATCTCTTTATAATGTTTGTGTAGATTTAGATAGTGTAGACTAGCTTTTGCCCGCGAATTCGTAAGGCGTGGAATTTGGAAGTATCTAAAAGCATTTGGTATCTGACTCGATTTTTATGTGGCGCATCAAGGTGAAACATGCACTAGATTTTAAGCTAGACCCATAGAAATATAACTCGCGGGTAGTAGGACCTTGTGCATAGTCCATTTGGATCGCTACCACTATCTTGCTCGCTAATTCTGCCGCTAAGCAGACACAATACACGGAGCACAACAGTGCAAGCACTGGCTTCCACTGTTGTGTTCCGGCCTGGAGAGCAAGACATCCTGCGCAATTACTGGCACAAGAGGTATTCCATCCTAGCCCTCTGGGTTGGCGACGCATCTGCAATCTCCTTCGAGTTGGCGGTGGTGATCACTTACCATTAGGTGATCCACTTGCAAGTTTGCCTTTTCTATTTCATAAAAAAAACCTTCAAAAACCGCGATGTCATGCAGGAGTTTTTGCGTGGTGCGAATTATTTTGGCTTCTATTCTTTTATTAAGACTCCTTTTTTATCGATATCAAATTTGCCGTCTAAAGGCAGGATCAAAACGTACTGTGTTTCAAAGAGATTTATAAACTTTTATGAATAAAAGGTTTAGTGTGGAATAAGCCCACGTCGTATGCGAACAAACATTCCTGGAAGTAAAATTTATGTATATGCTCAAAATCGTTTGTTTGGTTTCAGGTATTTAATATGAGCTGGGTCGAATCGTGGGAAGTTGGCTTCTGCTGCGACGTGAAGAGGTTTTATCAGAATATCCATTTCTGTATGTTAACAAAGTTTAATAATAGGCCTGCCTGCGGAACTCTTTTGTAAAATCTTCTCACAATGAATTCACGTCTGCTTTACACGTACGGGAGCAATTTTATTCGTAGTATTCAATTTCAATTCAATCTTTGTATAGTCGACCAAGTAATTTCTTGACCACTTTTGAACCTTATCCCCTTGTAATACGGTCGAAAACTGGTCAAGCAATTTCTTGGTCGACTATACCTATTATAGCGCCATCGTTACTCTCGATGATTCCGCCAATGTCGAGGTTGAGAAAGCCACGCACGGTTTTAGAGCATTTGGCCGGTTCGGTCGTCTTCCGACGTTATTTTCGCAAGGAAACTTTGGTGAAATTCTAAAACAAAAGACATATTCGTAGTATATGAATGCGCGAGATAGTTAGACGACTACCACTATTCCACTACCAGCTACCAACTACCCTATCTACCCACTACTACCCACTACTACTAGTCATTGATATAGTTTTCTAGAAAAAGCGAGTATGACATACAGATAAACGGATATAGCGAAACTATATCCATATGTTGGAGTGGGCAAAGTAATATACTAAATGCAAACTGGTGAAATTAGCCACTTGGGCGTTTTTTCTCACTAAACTCATTACGATTCTAGACCTGTCAAGCATAATTACACATTTTGCAATTTTTAATAAATGCTCAGGTCCCTTAAGGCTCCTGTTGTTTAACTTTATTGCGTTGTACATGCATGCTATCACGAGTTGTATGTACTCGTACGACGCGACATGACGGTTTGTAATACCTACTTACATACATATATACAGTCACGCCATACGAAAGGGTTGCGTTAAGTTTTATCAAAGTTTTTTAGAAGCAATTAGTGATTTTTCGAGAAGTTAGCAAAGTTTTTCAATTTAGAGAAAACTAATAAAAGGATCAACAACTTTTAATTGAATTATAAGGCAATTCGAGACTCGAGACATTTTTTTTTGCAGTTTGAAGGGTAGCTTCTCTTTTCTGATTCGTCACTATAACGTTATTCTTAATAAGGAATTTTCGCAATTTATATTATTACCTATTAGGTATACGGTTACCAACCCGGTGTTATAATTTTACAGTACAGGTGATCTAAAATTACAGGATTCAAGAAAAAGTATGGGACAACGCGTTTATGGTATGGTATTGGATGGCACGTATGGTCCTGTATTTCTCTTATTAAAAATTCAGGACACGGCCAAAATGGTAGCTGAAAAACAGGACGTCCTATAAAATAGAGGACAGTGAGCCACCCTCCTACTATGAGTTTTACCACGAGTGCTTGCTTAATTATGACTATTTATGACCTAATGAGAATCTGACAAAATAAATAATACTTAAATACATAATTAACACCCACAACTCAAGTACAAAGATTAATATTCATGATACAAACGTTTGTCCCATATTCTATAACGTAGTAGTCAGGGTCACTCGCCAGCCTGTCCAGTCGTCAAAAGCAACTTATCAACAACTTGACTTACTGCTATCATTACGAATACTTCTGAGAATAAGACAAATATAGTAAATGCCATGAAAGGCGCATAATATGGTCCCAAAACACGACATTTCTTTAAATTTGCATATTTTTGGTGTCATCCCCTCCACTAAGGCGAATTCAATGTCACTATCTACCATAGATTACGTCTAGGCTGTCTAGGAGGAAATGTAGCCAAACACAAAACCTTAATTTTTGGTATCGCCGTAACCGGGTAAAACGATTTAGGAAAATCTAGTTTAAAACCCGACATTTTCTACGAACAAGGAAGACAACACTCCTCAATTAATTTTCATTAGACTTGCAATGCCAAAGAGTAGCCATGAAATCATTTTTGCGCTCCTGCAGCCGGGATTATTAAATATTCGGATAATTAAATTTAAATGACAATTATGCTAATTGAACTGGACTTCTTTAAAATGATAAAGATTTGTTAATTCATCATAAAGTAAGTTCTTCTGAAGTTTTAGTCGTTTCAATTAAGTGAAATATTTCGTGGCGTTCTTTAATGGAGTCTTTTTGATGATTTTATTAAATTAATAATAGACATCGGACCTTGCTATTAAGGCGATATTTTTTAACATTCTGTTTGACGTTGAATCTTTCATAAACCTGGAAAACCCTTGATCGTCTATGTTGCAATGATTGTATTAATATAAGGGGGGCTTTTTTGTAAAATCAATTGTACAGTAGGGGAAATTATATTCACGTACCACCTTAGAACTCTATCGCGATGACGCGACGCGTTAAACGCCAGGCTATGTCATACAAATATCATGCGTATGTCTCTTCGACTAGGTTCTACGGTGGTACGTGTTTCAAATTCCTTGACTATACCTTCGGATAAATATAATAAAATGTGATATCCAACATACAGTTAGCAGCAAATACACCCACACAGGAAGAAGTTTTTTTGCACACACTCTATTGCCAAGAGAATCAGAGCTTATTTTGACGTCTTTAAGTGTTCTTCTACATGTGCTGCTGGCTGTACTTTCAGGCCGCCTTGCCTGTAGAGTAGGCAAATCGCAGTAGGTTGTCGGCTTGCCGCGCGCCCGCTCGCGCGTTATCGCTGTGTCAATGTAATTGAAAACGTATGCAGTGCAACCCTAACGTGTCGCCGCCGGGACTTGCGGGGGGAAGGCGGGCGCCTGTGGCGCGTTCCTTTTGACGCGAGCCGCTTGGCGAATGTGTATGAAGCAGTATGAACTTTTTATGCGTATTAATGAAGTTGGACTTTGTTTAATCGTGGTCGTTAAAGAGAAGTTTCTGTACGTTAGTATTGTTATTTATTATGTGCTCAAAAAGCTCAAAAATATCGGACTAAGTATACTGTACTGTGGTAAATTTTTTGACATTCATAAGTGCTACCTGTAAGCCTAATCTGAATAAAACATTTTGACTTTGACTTTACTACGGCTAGCTTAGTGCTCATTTTCTCGCTTGGCGCCCAATGCGTCTCTCTCCTACTGGACTAGTTAGAAAGAGATGGCCTAAACGACAAAGCCAGTCGCGGTGTATCGTGCTAGCCATATAGGTACTGATGTCATTCATAGACAAATAGAAATAAGTTAAATAATACCTATCCATTTTTTTATATTGAACTCTAAAATGTGATATATGAGTTGGGACTTATTAATAAATTCTTGTATTTGTTAAAAGGAAACTGTTACACCGATTCAAGATTTAGATTGCACCCTGTAGAGTCGTGTTTATGTATTTTAGAGCTAAAACCGCTACACTTTATCTGAGGTGTATTGTGCACAAATAGAGACGAAGCTATTTCTGCGACTAATGCTAGCCGTGGAAGACAAGATTGCTATAGTTGGCAATATTAGTTAACCGAAATTAGAACCATTGTACGACGCCTAAATATATCTTCCGCTTTTGTGTTTTAGTCCCATGATAATATTTATAGACACCATAGTAGATACTTCATATGGGACACGATTTGTGACAATCACATTGTCTACTAACAATACAACATCCACAATTGACGAACGTTGCGTGTCAAGGTTATAGTTATGAAATGTGGCTGAACTGAACACGTAAATGTGACACTACTTTCTATGCATATTATATGTAGCTTCTCATATACAGGGTGTCCCATAAGTCACACGACGCAGTGACACCGGAGGTAGCCCAGCATAAAATCACCGAACCAGCCTAACATGACCCCAGTAAAAGTTGCTCGGTTTTCGAGTTATAGCCAAATTAAAGATTTGGTGAATTTTCACTGTTTTAACATTGTTAGTGCCAGCATTCACATGCACTGCTCCCGAGGTTAGTTTTTTTATGTGTATGGAGTTATAAAGAGTAAAGATAAGTTAATTAAGATGTCAAATTTTTTATTTTGTATAAGTAGAAACAGACTGGTCTCAGGACATAAGGCGCGAATAAAATCATGCGACTAATACATTGACTGGTGGACACTTAGTGGTCATATCGGAAGTCATAGGAACCCCGCGATGTACTGACCTACGGCCGGGCAGCGGAAATCTACGCTACGCTACTACTGCAATGAGGCCATTTTATCAAATTAAAGCTGCTGATGTATTCACAAAGTGAAAGAAGATCGTTGGTCTAATCTCAAAAATTGACAGATTTCCGATACTAGAAACTAAGCTTGTTACCCGAGAACAGAAGTCTTCAACCGGAGAGTAAATTCCAAAGCAGGTACTTTATTACTTTTCCATTTGTTTTGTGAACAATCTAAACAAGTTATATTCGGAAAGTTAACTTGCAAGCAAAATGATTTCATCAGACAATACTCCGAGTTACAGCGTCACAAGTCGTGCAAAACGGACCAGGATCGGGACCGGTTTCCGAGTCGACCATATTAGCTTCAGCAGTGGACACAAATACAGCAGATAAATAAATCTATCTTTATTTTTAACGAGTGTAATTATTTCGATTTAAGTAAATATAATCTGTCTTCGAAAAAAAAACTTTTTTATCATTATTCATCATTCTGTTAGTGCTTTTTCCCGTTTCTTAATTCGGGGTACGCTTTGAACATGATCCCAGATTTGGCAGGACAGGTTACATTATAGCGACTGCCATCTGACCTCCGTAACCCCTTTTATCAACAAATATACCTCTAGCCACGTGGTCCGACTGCTTTGTCCTACTGATCGGACGACATGAACTTTTTTCTGTTGGTTGGATATAACTTGTTTCTAAGTTAGATGACGGCTACTTTGAAATGTATCCACTGTGATAGTGTTTCCTATAACATAAATATTCTCTACGGACCTAGACGCGCCAAAGCAGATAAAGTCCACTTTCTCGTGACGTGTCTTTCAAGTAATGGCCAACGTCACTAAAAGCTAACCGCATTATGTCGTAGGGAAAATAAGCCGTAAGGACCCCACTTTCACTCTGGTAGTACTCGTTGTTTTGAATCGTTAAGATTTCATGAACTTCTAATTGTATTGATTGAGCAATTGATACTGTTTAATAAATTTTTTATTAGAAGTTTCAATATTTTATTACGGATTGTTTGAAGGTACTAAACGCTCGTGATCTTTCGTATCTGTCTTTACATCGTACAAAGTACCAGTATAGAAAGTTAATTATCCGTTCATGTCTGTCTGCATATCTTCAACCGCTTACTCCTTCTAAAACACGCAACGGATTTTCATATCGTTTTCACTGTCATTTTAAGATTTTTTTAAGAACTTATTTGTTTACATTATTACAGTTTAATTGTACCCGTACGTAGCTGGGACACAGACAGCTTGAGTCAGGCTTCAAAGTAATTGATGATTTAAAAACCGTTTGCAGTCGGTAACAGAGGTAGCCGAAAACTGGAAGTCAACATCTGCACAAGTTCTTAGCCTCCTGACCACAGAGTTGTGTAACGTTTTTTTAACCTCTTCGATTGTGACGATATCTGATGCTGACTGTATTTTTCCACACACTACCAAGATCACAAGATGGCTAAACTGTTTACATAAAATGCCCTACCGGTCCACAGACTGGTTAAAACCACTCGACTCAATCAACTAACAATTCATCGACTGCGTTCTCAAATAATGGACGATAAGGATGTTCGCTTAGAGAATAGCGAAGTAACCATATTATCGATATGTTGCTTAAGAATAGGACATCAAAAGAAAGGGCAACACCAACTGCACAGGTTGAAAATGCTGCTGTATTTCTTTATGGAAAATGGAACCAAACGAGCACGCGGGTCACCCAACACCTAGCACGAATCTTCTCGATACGCGTTAACTCGCTACGTAACTCAGTGCGTTTCTTTCTAAACTAGCCATTTGGAGAGAGACGCACTGAGTTACGTAGCGAGTTAACGCGTATCGCGAAGATTCGTGCTACGTGCACTGATCGGCGATGGTCTTTAGGTCCCGCCTGTGGGTCTATGAAGCTCACTCACTGTACGAAACACAGTAGCAAGGTACCACTTAACGTCACTTTTAACGCATTTTGTATATTACAAAATTGGTGGATAAAATCCTTAAGGTTTCCATTCCCAAGTGTCGACCAACAGGCAAAATGCAGATATATGTTAGAATGAAACAATAATCTGGTAATTTTTTGGGTTTTAGTAGAGTCAGCAGAACTGCAGAAATCCTACGCAGTCCAAGAGATCAATTGAGTAACGGCCGAGGCACACCAGATGCATATGCAGCACGGTTCTGTCTCCTTGCGAAGACACGCGCGTGCGCCATACCGTGCTGAAAACGCATCTAGTGTGGCCCGACCTTAAGGGCTTAGTATGTAGATATTTTTCTGATCACTTCGAGTGTTAATTTGTTTTTGGCGTTGACTGGTCTAGGTCGAAAGCTATCTATTCTAGTGCCAAGAAGTGTCATTGTGCTGTGCGATTAGCCAGAGTACCCTGTGGTTCTACTAAAGTTACCCTTTGACGGGAATTGGTATTTTTTGATTCAGTAAATAAAGTCCTTACAGTCCAGACCGACAAACCAAACAGTTGGACGTTTATACTTTAGCCACCCCCGGTTCTTACCTCACAAAACATTGAAGTTTGAATTTTATCTCAGGCGACATCTTGTGTCAGTCTTGAGACGATAATGTCAAAGACTTGCGTACGGTGTATGTAGACCCGGCTCCGCGAATACGCGGTGCGCGGGCGCCGGTCAGCCGGGGTCGCTGACCTCGACAACCTTTGTAGTCTCAACGGGTTGCCCGGTCGTGTCCATTGGCACAAAACGCAAAGATTTTATTTGAAAATTCATATATACCTTTGGGTTATACACAGAAGTAAATAATATTTTGTTATTGTAGGGGTTGTTTGTAGTCTGACCTTTCTTTGTTAAGAACCTGTAATAACAATTAAAAGATAGTTGAATGATGCCTTATCTTTAATTGGACATTGGGATAACAATTACGTGATTCAATATGTCTTTTTTTTCCACTGTTATTGCATTACCAGCTTTCGTTAGAGTTAGTTCTAATAAAAACCCTTCATCTTTTTTTTATTTTGTTTGTAACATTACATCCCTAAATTAACTCTGAGCTTAAAGGCGCAATTTATATCAAATTTAATAAATTGCTTCTAAACTAATGAAAGCAAACGAAGTTACGGAGTAATAACAGTTTTATTAATCTTTTATAGCTATAAAACTGGGGTAATTGAATAGTCATAACTACTGTACAAAAAAAACGGTACCCGCATGGTGTCACGGTTGCATACGATAATCTTAGTTTCTTATTTCTTGCCTTTAACTGGCCGGTAGAAGCCAGCCAAGGAATCAACGCCGCGATTGCGAACCTACGTGTGCAAATAGCAGCGTTTTAAATTCTTAAAAGGATTAAGTAAATTGGCACGGCTTGACCGAGTAAACTAAACTTAGCGACTTATATTTCGCGATATTTTCGCCAGCTATGAACAGATTTCAATGATTATTTTTATATTTGAGCTCCATATTACAAGCATCTCCGTGTTTACGAGGGTCCCACCCTTTATTATCAATATTTGTATGTTGTAAAGTGCATTTTTTAAATATTGGAATCTGTGGGAGTCGAGGTTGGTCCAATTTTATTTTAAAGAACATACGTATTTCACCCCTGAGGGTAGAAAACTAAGGGATGAATCGTCGTCTACATATAAAGACGAGGCCGAGGTTACATTTTATCTGTGAATTACAAATGCTCTGTTTAACGTAGTCCATTTCGCTTTAAATGTATCCAGACGTATACGTCCATGTTCTATTCGTCTAAGCGCTTTCGAGCCCTAAGTATTAGGCACAGTCGGCAGAAATAGCTTGAACACTCGATGATGACAAAAATACGAAAACAACCTCTTACTCCCTTGACAATAAAGTCAAATATAGATCTTTTTGACTTCTTCGTCAGTGTAAATACATCTGCCGCTGATTGTACACCCCCTAAACATAACGCTCGTACGAGCGTGACACATTCAAAGCTATGTACTCGCGTCAATATCCCAGGTAACAAATAACGATGTTTCCTTACAGTGTCTTTAAATAGACCTTCATAATTCCGCTGCTCGTGGAGAATTTGTAACTCGACGCCCCCGGAGGGTAGCCAGGAAGCGGCCTCGAACCGTGACGTGTCGTCGATACTGTTTATTACTACAACCGCAATCCCTTATCTTTACGTAAAAGTTTACTGGACTTTTGAATGACGTGAAGTTATTAAGTATTTAGAAAAAATTACAAAACACGTCTATTAATTGACTTTAGAATTTCTGTTATAGGTAATGCGACGAGAGTTGATCTCTTTATTTCGTGGAGCTGTCAATTAAGTGGTGACATTTCGCAAATCCTTCAAATAGCTTATAATGCGGAATCCTAAAATAAAGTAAAGAACAAAGAAGGAGCAAAGATTTCAACAGCTTTACTTAAAAAATCCGACACAAGACGCGAGTTTAACGTTTTTAACCGGAAATGCGAGTAATTTCGTTTTTCCGTTCGCCTTACAATGAGACAACATTAGGCACGTCGGCAATTTGCGTTTCTGCGAGTCACCGCTGTTCCGTTTCGAATAAGGACGTTATCAGGCCGCCAAGCGTGATGAGTTATGTCGCAGCGATAACGTTAACCATCCCTTTCACACTACACTTGTATGAGTAGGACAGTAGTTAAAATCGCACATTACACCATCAGGCAACTGCAACTTGTTAGCAATGTTGTTTGTTTTCCTTTGTTTTGAGAGAACAAGCTAAGTTTCTTTGAAAACTTTTGGATATTTGAATGTAAGTATAAAGTACTAAGTTATACTAAGTCAGTCCTTTTACATTTTGGCGAATGAAGCTAACCACTAATTTAGTTTTAGCATCTTGAGCCTGACTTAAAGGCGGTATGTTTTTAATTTACTGTAGCATTTGAAAGTTAATAAGTTTTGTAAACATGCGACAACTCTTCACTAAATAATAAAAGAATAATTATACATTTAACGTTTAAGGCCAATTCTTAGGGCTCGTTTTAACGCGTTAACTTTTGTGCGGAAGCCGCGCGCGAATACGGTATTTCGAATTTAATCAAGATCAAGCGTTAACCGCGAAAAATTTGCACCTTGTTAAAACGGACCCTAATTGTTGATTAACAGATTGTTATATTTCTCTCAAATAATACAAATAAAGAGAACGAAGGAATAAATAGCTAGTACAAGTAAATTACGTGAGTAGCAAAGAATCTACTAAGCCCCATCTTGCAAACTACGTCGAAACTTAATTCAAATATTATAGGTTCGCCAGACCTTTTTTGATGGTCTGCATATTTTTCTCATAAGTGAGCATTTTCTCGCTGGCGAACCGCAGATAATGCGAAATATGTGTTTTATGATGTAAATAAACCGTATAGAAAACTGAATGGCAAGCCATGAAAATGATTTATCAAAGAAAAACGGTATTTACTCGGGCTTCTGTGTGGTAACTAAAAACATACGCTAAATATTTTTCATTTCTATTTAGCGTGGTTTTAAGCCATTTATTCTGTACGTAAATTGGACGGTTGGGCACATTTTTACGTATTTCATGCCAGCATATATTGTCCTAATTTTAGCTTTGCACCTAAAACTCGGACTTCATGAGGACTGACTTTAGGATTACTTTCTGAAGTCCATGGCAGGGGAAAGAGACAAATGGTGGTTACTCCACCGACAAGTGTTAAGCTCTTAAATTGTATGATGATGGATGACCTAAAAATCTACATCATCATAGGCTTTGGGTTTGACCAAAACTATGTGTTCTAAACTAAGATACTGCTAAAAAAGTAATCTGCTTGCTAAATGTCCGTTCAACGTTGATTAGAAAAATACTCCCAAATTCTACCATTCAGGGAAAACCGTCGAAAGTAGAAAAATCCACTCCCCAGTCGTTTACGTAATGTATTATTGCCCAACTGATAATGTTTAATTAATCATCTATCTTCTATTTATATAAATAATCGCCTCCCGTATCGAGAAATACGCTGTCAGTTTATATACCCGCCATCTTTGACATAACGATTCTCTTATGTGGTCCCTTAATGGCGTAATTAATTATCTTTTCACTATAGCCGTTTTGCCTTAATATTCGTCTGGTGAAAATTGTTTATGTAGCCACTCCCGGAGTGTTATATATAATATTTGTAGTCTTACGCAAAAGAATTGTATTATCTGACATCTATGTATCATCTGTATATCATCTGACGACTACTATTATCTGACAACATAATAAGTAATTATAAAGGCCAGGACCTACTTTCATAAACGCGGCAGCGACAGGTGACAGTGACAATTCGCCGTACAGTCAAGGAATTAAATTTCCAACCCACCTAAGGTTCAATAGCATATAGCAAACTGTCACCATACGAGCTGTAGAGCAAGACGTTAGTTTGACATATCGACCTTAATGCATTGCGAATGTCAGACGACATTTCAACGAAATGGGTAGGGAATTAAATTCCTTGACTGTACATTACTGTGTCGACAAGTAACGCTACAGACTTAACATCATAGTGGGCAAGCAATGTATACCGAATAGCCTGTCACGTTTATGAAATTGGGGCCAGGCCACGCCGCATGCGTATGCAGCACGGCTCCATTCCGCTTTGTAGTGTTGCATTAGGTGCACGCAACGCAAGCGATGTGCCATCTCAACATATAATTCCGTAGCGATGTGATAACAGTTATATGAAAAAAATACATGTAATTTATAAGTTTATGCGTTTTGCTATTTGCAACCCAATGCCGCTGACACAATTTGGCACTTTGAACGCTTATGTGCGTTCACCGCACTTGGCAAAACATAAAAATAATGCTGCCAGTAATGCGTTAAAAAGCTCAATTAAGAACGTTGTTAGGACGCACGCTATCACAGTATATTTTCGGTCTAATTTGTACTAAAAGAAAATGCGAATGCAGAATGACAGCTACTATGCCATAACGACAAAATATAGTTTTTTATAAAGCAGATGTAACGTGGTTTAG
Organism: Ditula angustiorana; assembly: GCA_963691745.1. Taxonomy (NCBI): domain Eukaryota; kingdom Metazoa; phylum Arthropoda; class Insecta; order Lepidoptera; family Tortricidae; genus Ditula; species Ditula angustiorana. Next base: position 5,229,775 of record OY829490.1, on the reverse strand, counting down.
CAAGGCAACAAATGTACAACGGCCAACACGCTAAGGCACTGGTCCCACCAAGAGCGAGGAAGCGATTAGCTATCGGCTATTTTCTCGCTCAAGAAACGAACAAAAGATAAAGATCCCCGTGACGGTAAAAGAGAGAGACATATTTATAGTTCATCGCTGGCTGTTCACACTGCCGGCGAGGACTCTCCCTTCACTAGTTGATCGCAACGATAAAAGCTATAAACGATAAAACTCAGCGGTACTCGCCGAGCGATGCCCGCTTGCCACCAGAGCGATTATCAGTGTTGCCGTTTTGTAATTTAGAAAAATGCTAACTTTCCGCTAGAAAAATGCTAAAAAATGCTAAGAACAATTTTTAAAGTGCTAAATGAAATGCCAATGCTCATTAAATAGAAATTACACACCCAATATCATATTTTCTCAATTACTTCAGGAGTCCCGAGGTCGAGGAATCGAATTGCATACCAATTCCCGAGAAATAGGTGCACCGTTTAGGAGAAAAGTGTCAGTAATGCTTCGTAGAGCGCCATCCCGCTCTGTATCGCTTTTTTTTATTTCTTTTTCTGGTTTTTCACTTTTATTGTACCTGATTACGCTCTTAAACCTCTTGGATGCTTGGCAAACAAAAAATGCTAAATTATGCAATATATGCTAAATTTAAAATTTAACAAGCTAATTAAGGTAAAAATGAGCCAAATTAGGATCAAATATGCCAAAACGGCAACACTGGCGATCATTTTACTGTACGACTGTATCAAAGAGTTTTGTATGTAGAATGAAAAGAGTGGCAACTCAGAGTTTTAAATAGCATGTATGGAAAGTGCTGCCGTTAGTGTCAAGGAACTGAACTAATGGTATAGAACTCCTATAGGTATAGATAGGCATTTATACATGTACGGGTGTATGCGCACCTGCGCGTAAATGGATTAAATCAAAGTTTTGTTCTGGCAAATTTTATGAAAACTTATATAAGTAAGAATGCCATAGTCATAAAATTTGCAAGGATAAATAAAATTTTGATGAGTTAACAAAAAGAGATAACCAAGACCGTATCGACAGCCAAGCAAACCTTAGAGCATTAGGAACGGGAGATGGCATTTAATGACTGACCCCTCTGCCAAAGGTATAGGCACAATGTGCCTACGCGACATAAACACTAATTTACAATCGATTATTTTGTCAGTCACTAAATCGCCACCGAAGAGATCACAGCGCACCAAAAACGCTTACATACTCGTATGCTATAAGCACCTGTATAATTTGTTCTAACACATCAGGTTTAGAAAAGGAGGGTAGAAGATTTCATTTTTCAGTTATTTTTCTAGTCATATGTAGCTAAAACATTATTTCTGTGAATTTTTTTTAATGACATAAAAAATCGAGTCAACAATAAATCGTTTGCTATCGAGTGTAGCCGAGCCGATATTTATTATCTGTGGATTGTCACATTTGCATTAGTATTCAGTTATTCAGTGTGTGCGTGAAAATAAGAATGTGTTGTACTTTCTAAAGGTGTGAGTGCATAATAACGCAAGCGAAATTGCTTTAGTGTGATAGGTTAGACATTCCCCCCCCCCCCCCCCTCGCGAGAATCGGCAGAATTCTGTGTAAGCAAATAATCACACAAGGCTACTCCCGTTCTTAATGCTCTAAGAAGCAAACGAAAGCCAGAGTTGACAATGGCCGCCTCCAACACGAGTGGCTAGCAGTCACAGATAGTTTTTTATTTTATTTTGTAGTTCAGTCAACAACCGTCAGGAGACGCTGGTAAATGTCAAAATATATTACTGTATGCTCGCCGTCCCGCCTGAGCGAGTGGTGCGAGTAATCGCCCGTCGAATTGGAATACTCGCTTTATAGCCGAGCGTCCAACTATCAGAACTACACACTCGCTCCTCGCTGCTCGCCAACTCGTTTCTAGTTTCTAGCTTTGCTCGCTTCTAGTTCATCGTCGGTGGTGGGACTAGTGCCTAACAGTTATCGCCGTGATTAAATACCCATCCCTTTCGCATAAGCGCGCTAGTTAAAAAGAGACAATATGCTGACACGACTGCGATTAAAGCTGGTGAGTTGTTTTAGGATTATTTTAAGGGTTCTTTTTATTAGTGTTAGAGCCACACTGTATCCAGGTACAGACAGATACAGTACGAATGAACCGGCTCGGCCGAGATAGTACCACAATTACAAGGATACCGGCGAGATTAGTAGCTTGCTAATAGACTTCGTACAGAGAGTAAGAGATCCGGAGATCCATAGGGTGTCGGAACTAAAGGACTGGACACACTGTGCAGACGCGTGTGCGCACGCCTGTTGTAATGTCAGAATTATAATGTTGAGATAGCACATCGTTTGCGTTGCTTGGCGTAACGCGGCTCTATGCAGCGAGCCGGACTGCATACGCATCTGTTATGTGTGTGACGTTAATCACTTTCCACGCCACTTCACATATACCACAAAAATACAAATATTACAATTTGACATTAGTGTAGAGTTTTCTAAAAAGTGATAAACATGTTGGATTGTAGTATGTACTTGTATGGTTTGTGGCATAGGAACCAGGTGCCCCTTTGGTCATTTGCGGCCTTTTCACTTTAAAATGGTGAATCGCAAAACATCTCCATCGCTAATTACGGTGGCTCTTTGAATCTAGTTCCAAAGAAAATAAAAGTCTAAAAATGAAATGTGCTACCAAAATTGGCGGAGGAGTGGTGTTGCGATCCATCCTCAAACTTGATGCTTGTTTTGTTTGCTTGTCAACGTTTCGTAAACAGCTAGGACGGCGTTGACACGCCTAAAGAAACGTCTTAGACTGTAATTAATTTCAGATTAGAACATTTCTAAAGTTAGCGGATTATTTTTGAGATGAAATCTATGGCAACTGCTGGTTAATTGCTTAATCTTATTTCGCTTTGCGGGCTTAACGCGGCGAGTTGTTGATTTGAGGAATTAGGGGTGATAGATAAGAAAAACAAGTTTAATATTTTTAGCTGTTTCCATTAAGGGACGATTAAGGCTTTGTAACTTTTAAACTTCAAATAATTATTTTGAAGATAAGTCCGGTTATTTGGTTCTCGTATTTCTGTCCGGCTGTGGATTCTAAGTACCTAGTACATAATTGAAAGATGTTAGTTTTATCTTTTATGTATTATTATTTTCGCTACCGGTTTCAAAGTTCGTATTTGCTAAATTATACAACCAAGAGGAAGCTCGCTTTCCGAATAATGATCAGATAGAATTTGTAACAAACACTTTTGTAAAAACATAGTGTAGAAGTTAATATTGTTTCAATTTTACCTTTGGAGAATATTTTTACTAAATATGTACTTTTCTTTTACAGGTATGAACCAAAACTGCTCGAGCTTGTACCTCAACGCTAAGTAAGACCGATTAATAGTATTATCTTTTTGAAAGAAATATGAAAGATATTTTTTTTTCTCTGACCACTCGCATTTGGAAGACGTGATCAAAATTGCCGTCCAAACTTAGCCGTTTCTCTGTACTGTAACGTCTACCATATAATTTGCCTTACGACTTTTAAAACTTTACCCCCATGTAATTCGGCCGGATACTGGTAAAGCAATTTGTCGGTTGACTAAACAAACGCATACAGCTAAGAACTAAGCCTTGGTTTTATACCGCTACCCAAAAATCCTACCGAAACAAACTCAAAGGAAAAATCCCCCTCCTAAAGTAAACAAGTCTCCTAAATCAGTAGTGAAAAGCTGAATGACTAATTTTCTGTTGGCCCGGGCTCTGTATTCAAATGCCGGCTGCCGCGAACGGAACAGGCTGAGGCGTCGTAAGCGCTAGGATCACAGTGGACAGCCCTAACTTAAGGTTACCTCGACTGAGAAAGATAGGGAAGGGAAAATAAAATTCTGCTTTACTGGAAATTTAAATGCAGGACTTTTTGATACTTATTGTGCTTTTAGCTCACAAAAAAAAAACTAGGGCGATTTCGGAGTTTTTGCTGCTCTGTATTTAGGAGTCATTATAATAAGTATCGCCTCAATTATTGACGATTTATTGTTGCCCATTTTTTAGTTTCTTCTCAGAGTAGAGGTTCTGTACTTTAAAGTTGTTGTTTATTGATGCTAAACTAATACTATAGGTATTTCTATTATAATTAAGGCTAACTAGGTTTCAAGTGCTTGAACTACAATCTGATTGAAAGTAGCAAAAAGTATCATTATCAATATACAGCAGGTTTCTCGAACCATTCCGTAATGTTCACGTAGCATGAGATTTATTAATAACATCGATTTCGCTCCTTCAATATGAGGTAATCATGGAAAACAATAGACGGTTTTCTAATTAACCGCTTACAGTACAACGCCGTTTCATTCATCGTTACGCTTCAAAAGTTCAATACAATGAAACGACGCCTTTAATTTAACTAAAACTGTAAAATGGACAACGCTTAGTTTTTACTCCATGCGGTAGAAAAATGCAATTAAAGTGAACCAAACACCTGGTCATTTAAATATCTAATTTATTGATACGACAAAAAGTCTATTCTACAATCCTGTAAAGTAAAAAAAAAACTTTTGATACCATTTTACATGTTACGCCAAAACGCAGTATCAGACTTTTTTTGCTTTTTTGGCAAACATTTTAAGCATTTATATTAGGATAGTGTAGCTCGCGCACCAAATTGTATAAAATAAATGTTTTAATTTCTTTATTTCTTTCTATATCAGACAAATAGCCTAAACACGTTTAAATATTTTCATTCTCCCTCTAAGTCTGGTATAATGCCGGACTCGTCCCACAAAATCCTAACGCTTGGTTCATAAGCTTTATGAACAGGGTTGCCAGTGCCAAAAAGCTACATATTTTAAAACTTTACTTCCGGAAAGACAAAAGCTGTATGTTATGTCAAATGTATATACTTCAGAATTGTCCTACTTTTTCTTCTTACTTTATTGTTTTATCTTTTTAAAACGTCTGGTTTGTGTGGAAAATTCATAATGAATGGCAACCCTAGGAAAGGATGGCTAATCGTAACACTTTGTCGAAAGGAGCTGACCCGAGCAGGCCGGCTGAGAGCTTAGGCTTGTTTATCCAGTACTTACGACAGTTTCGAAACTGTTACGAAACTTATTCTCTTTTTAGTTGAAAAGCAAATACCCGTTCTTTTTTGGATCAGGGGAGACTGAAAGTCTGAAATGTAGCCTCAGAAATTTTTGTATAAAACAAACTAAATGTTAACGTTGGAAATTAGAACAAAACCACACAATGCAGACAGGTTGGAATATAATATTTACCTAGCTATGACAAGAACTGGAGTCGTAACCACCGCGTGAACAAACTATGTAAGATTGGGATACAGCATCTGGTTTTTAATCCACTTCTATATCACTTGGGCGAAGTTGAATAAGGGGTCCTGAGGTTTACCCCTTTCTAGATAGTCGCTCACTCACACTTGTCCCCTAAACATTATTGGTGTTATTGAAGCTGCAACGCGATCCCTAAAGCGGAAGCCAATTTATCACCAAAATGGAGACTAAATTGACAAGTCACTAGCTGTTTTAAGTTTACTTAATACCGTATCGTATCGATGGGACTCTCCATTCCTGTAGAGAGGAATAGGTACAGCTGCATACTGTTTTTTTAATTTTAACATCTGTCAGTGCATATTTTACTAGGTGATAAGACAATTGTTACTAAGCCAATCTGAAATAAGGTTTCCGGAGTAGCGAAGTAATTTGATTAAATTTGTTGACATTCGTTTGAACCTCCGCGAAGTAAGGCGTGAATCTATTTTATTTTGTTTTATTCGACGTCTATCATATTCTGAATATGCTTTAAATAGACTATAATTAGTACTCGTGATAAGGTATAATTAGCTTAAATAACTTAGTATCAAAGTAATGGCTCATGTCAACGCCTTGACGTAAAAAGATGTTTAACGCTTTCGTAACGTTTGGTAGAATTTGTTGCTTTGATCGTATCAGCTTAAAAGGTTTCTGAATGTTTTGTACAACACTTCCTTTGGAGCTTTTAAAACAATTGTTTCCTAATTTGGGGATTAAAGTATTTTTATGTTTGCTTTAATATAGTACTACTACTTAATATATCTTAGTTGTTATTTATAAACTGGTAGCTCATTTTCTGAACCGATAAGTTCATTTTGAACAAGCACTAATAAAGTGACTTTTTTACTTTTAATTTCGTTGATTGTTTTCTTAAACGAGTATTAATAAGTAAAATGAATAAACCTTTGATATGTCAAAGTTTTTGTGACCTTGACATAAGTTCCTTTGCGTGATTCAAGTCAAATGTTTTCTCATATTAGTATATCAACCGTATATAAAGGTTGGTATGCTTCAATTTCTAACCCCTTCGACCATGCAAAATAGGTGCTTCGTTTTTTTAAATAATAAATTTGCATTATTCCTGGCACCCGACCCGTTTCCCGTCCGGTAACCGCAACACATTAACCCAAGTTTAAACGCCGGTTTGTATAACTAATAACCTTTCTAATGCAAGTGGACCCCTCACGAAAACATGACATCGGGGCACGTACCAATGAGTAATGTTCCCTTGGTCGTGACTTGCACACGGAGACAGAAAAGAACAGCCGTGTCACTCCTTGAAAACTGCTTGTATTCTGTCATTCTGACTTATGTGTGTTGGTACAAGTAGACCAATACGATGCCTAAGCGCTAGAGTATGCTTGTATAAAAAGTTTTTAACACTAAAATGCCTAAGTAACTCATTTTTTTGATTTAGAAAAAGACTTCCGCGTGTTTATCTCAAGCTAACAGTTTGGGTAATTTGACGACACGTTTGAAGTTATAGTGTGACAATGCGAAGACAATCCAAACTCAGTTATTCAAGAATACATTGTGAACTAAATTAGTTCACAAGAAAATTAGTAATCAAGAGGCAAGACACCGTTCTATTGAGTATAAAACTCGCCTCTTCCTGATGAAATCTTCTAAAACTTCACCATTCCGTCGTTTCCTTGTTGAAACTGCACTAGCTGTTAAGCACTGTGGTAACAAGTCAGTTTCTGCTGTTTCATCCCGCGGGAACGTTCACAGGTAATTTATGTTGTTTGGCTGATAACAGTGTTTAGTGGAAGCTATTGGTTATTGTTTGTTCGACGAGCGTCGAGATGTTTTGCTTTACGTTTAGCTAAACAAGCGTGTGATTGTTTGTATACTTTCTTCTTTTAATTTTGCTGTGTAAGTATCCGCCGGGCATAGTCTCGTTAAAAGTTTTTTTAATTCTCCATGTTTTTTTTATATACTAAAATGCGAGGAAAATTAGCTTACGTGTCACGTGATGGGATCCGTCATTGCTGCACATGAGGACCAGCAACGCCAAGAGTGCCGCTGATTTGTTACCCACACCTGCGCCTACGGATCTCGTCACTCGCGTTACGAAACGCAATGGCAAGCGTACTAACCGTACTAAGCGTACTAATGTGGTACTACACCTGTCGAACCGGTCCATTCGTACCACAACTAGCTACTGGCTCTCTCCTCATTATTGTGTTATTCTTTTTCCAATGCCAATCACCTTCACAATGTTTGGGACACGGTCCACTAGGGACTTGTACCTATCACTTAATAGTTCCTTCCTTTTGTTTTTTCGGGAGGAAAGCTTGCAAAAAAATATTGCTTACAATACAGATCCTACAGAAGTGACATCACCTTTTGTCGAAAATGTCATAGTAAGGAACTGTAGCTGAACTACAATACAATAACTCTTTATTAAACACCACAAAACACAAAAAGGCACACACAAAAAACTACATTGCTGCCTTTAGATAGGAAGTCAAATAGTCACGTGATTTGAAAAATTAATGTAACTCAAAAAATTATATCCACCGACTAAATTCGAGGTCACTTCTTGAAATAATTGTTCTTTACTGAAATGAAGTGATCGAAAGGCCTTTTTTTTCTTAAACATTAAACTTTCAGGATTGTTATAAAACAAACTTAACTTAACCTAATAGGTTCTATCCGACAGCTTTCAAAAATCCTGAACTGTTGACGGTTTCAAAAAAAACTTTTCATTGACATAACCATTCGTCATTTTAATTTATTCGATATATTTTCGACGTTCAGAAATGTACCCCTGAATGTGCTAGTTATCTGTAGGTCTGATCGTCATTTATGCTCGCTTTCAGATATGTATTTGTAGAGACTAAAACAATGCCTCTTTAGCGGAACTATGCAAGGTGCGTAGAAACTCAAGATGCTATAAACAATTACAGCGAAACTCCAAAGAAACCTTATACGAACAGCTTTTTGAAAGGACCATTTGCAAAACAAATAACACGAAAAAAAGTGGAAGAAATCGCCGCTGCCAACATAATGCATAATGAAATCCATCCCCTAGTGCGTTGTGGACTATTATTCAACCGCATACAATATGTAGTGTACTGAGTAACAAATGCTGCTTGGGTCGTGGAAGGAAATTATAACCGCACACTCACTGGACGTGGCAAACTGGTATCACTATTTTGAACCACTAACGCTAGACAAAGAGGGCTTAAAGTTTTAGGCCTCTGTATGTCCGCCTGTCTGTAGCCTTGCAGGTTAGGATCTGCGAACTGATTTCACAGCGGTTTTTTGTTCGGCTGCTAAACTAAGCGAAATGTTTTTAGTCACGTTTCGAAGAAAACAAACAACCAGTGTTCGGTTTTTTTTCCAGAGGTAAATTTAAAGTGTATCTATATTTTTGTGACGTTATTGTTGAGCTAGATAGTTGGTAAATTGTAGCCAGGCTTTATAAAGATCCGTTCGAAAATTGTCGGATCAAATGTCAGTAAATTGATACGGTTGCATTTAAATTTCGGTCCAACGAACCTTTGTAAAACCCGGCTGTTCATTATTTGAAACTAAAATGAAACCAAACACGGCCAACTTGGCATTGTTCTCCGACAGCTTGACTGAATTTATTGTAGAAAAGTCACATTCTTCCAATTGCGTCAACACTTTAGGGTAATAAATTCGATTTAAAATAAACCGCCTTTACAGAAACATGCGGTTGACAACTTAACTAGCTACAAAAACAAAGCAGCCCTGATTTAAACCGATGTTTGAGAGTTTAGCTCCTCATAGTAACAGAAATAGCAGATCAGTTTTAATAACCATGCAACGTATCTAATTTAAATTAGACTGACTTTTTACTGAGTTACAAACCAGAAAGTGTAATCACAGTTTTTCAGAAGCGAAGATTCTATAAAAAGGCTACGTATAGTCGACCAAGTAATTGCTTGACCACTTTTGAACCTTATCCCTCTGTAATACGGTCGAAAAGTGGTCAAGCAATGTCTTGGTCGACTATACATAGCCAATTTACCGTATGTATCATATAAATGATTACATCGTTGATTACATCAACCACCACATGGTATCATAACAAAATGCTTTGATTGAACTGTACCCGTTTAAAAAGAGAACGAAATTTCGATTTTTTTTAAACAACATAGGAAGGCAAACAAGCAAGTGGGTCACCTGAGTTAAGTGATCTCCACCGCCTATAGACACCCGCAACACCAAGAAGATTGCAGATGCGTTGCCAACCCAGAGGGCTAAGATGGAATACCTCTTGTGCCAGTAATTACACCGGCTGTCTTGCTCTCCACGCCGGAACACAACAGTGCAAGCACTGCTACTTAGCGGCGGGATTAGCGAGCAAGATGGTGGTAGCGATCCGGACGGACCTAAATCGATAATCGATGCGAGTAAAATCTTTTGACATTGCTTCTTGTCGAAGTCTGTCGAGTGGTTCGATGTTCACGTCTTATGAAAACCGTCACCTTGATAAAAATTGTGTACCTTGGTATTTTGGCATATTTGTGATATTTTTTAATCACGGCGTTTCCACCGAATCTAACTCCATGTCCAAAGTGCCCTGCGATTTGTATAGAAATAATTCCACCGTTCCGCGGCCGTACTTCTTGGCTGTTATAATTTGCCGCGGCGTTTTGCGAACAATTACTGCCTCGCCCCTCACACGTGTGCCTTAGGGACGGGGTGTGTCGATGATTGTGTCGTTATGAGTGAAAAATTCAAATAGTGGAAAAGGTCGGCAATGTCAATTAGTCGATAAACCTTGAAAAGGTCAAGAAACTTGGATGTTGATGTACGCTCTGCACGTTTTATGTTGAGTATTATAGGGGTTTGACCAACGTTTTAATGTCTGTAATAGTACTAGGCATACGTTTGTGGAGGGATTTGAAAACTGATACAAACTTGCGCTAGCATAATGAGAAAATTGACGACGCTGAGTCGATCGATTGTCAACTGTTTTATGATTATAGCCGTCATCGCAAAAGTAGGCGGAGGTTATATATCAAAAGTTAAGTATATGGCAAAGGAAAGCTATGTGTTTGTTACCTAATGTAAAAAAAAGTCTTACGCATTACATGAAATCGGTGTCCTAGATTTTGTAAAGGTTAAAAGACCTCTGACCCGAATACATCCTTTACAAAGATAACACCCCGATAATCCGTATCTTTCCCAACTTAGTTTACAGTGTAAGTGATTTCGGAGCAAACTAGCCTGACCTTTATCAGTTAAGTTCGACGTCTGACAAAAACGTCGCAAGTTTTCGTGGAGTTTGTGGCTGGGGGTGCCTTATCGCCGCCCATGGAACATTTTATAGAAATTTATGTGGCTCTGAGTACCTTTCTAGTTCATTCACTTGTATTTTGTAACAGAAAAAAACATTTTTTTCTGTAGGTGTTTTGGGTTCCATTTGAGGAAACAGAATGGCGCCCTTATCTTACTGTTTACCGATGCTTTTGTCTCTCGTCCGCAAACAGGACCCCGCAGTTATTTTTCTACACTGACTTCATTAAAAATGCGATGGAGTTGGTCACAAGGATGTACTTATTAAGAGCGCACCTGGTTTCTGACCAAAAACCAAGGGCCATTTTTAACAATATTATGGGACTAGATCCTGCAATACAAGTGACAACAATTGCAATGTATGGGCGTTCATTAAAAGTGTGAAAACACTTATTCTATCTTTAATGTTATAAATCCAAAATAGTTGCACCCTTAAAATACTGAGTTAATCATCAAAAATACCAAACAAACAGTTGTTCAGTGTGTGCTGAACTTAGTTAAGTTCAATTTTTTTAAAGATTTGGTTGTTCTTTGGTTTGATCTTAATCAATCATGTGACACCATGTTCCATCTGTAGCACGAGTGCATTGCTCCAGGTGACGTAAACGATCATAATAATTTCCATAAACCCTTAACCATTTAATTTGTTTCACCCTTACCCAATTTTATGTTCTATATCTCTGCAGCAAATAGCGTTATGCCGTCAAGCTCACTAATTTATGTCTTGCCCCTTTTCTTTAGCGCGTAGTTTAGTTTTTGTCTGCTCTTTTTCACAATATTGGATTCTTAAGTGGTTCTGCAGGAGTGTCATACAAGTGCCCTGCGTCGTTTTTATCATCACATACATATTCTATGTTATTTCAGTTGTAACGAATTTATTAACTATCTATAAATAATCTCCGGACAGAAACAGCGCATTTAGATTTGTACCCTATGTAATTAACATCTGCTCGATTACTCATCTAAATCCGTTCTAACTAGACTGTAGCATGAACAAATATGAACACGTTCACGTATTCTACTATTATTCGTTATTCCTACTATTCTCTGGGTAGTATAACATGTTTAATTACGTCTCCGCGAATTCTGAATAGTACAAGTGTACAGGTACTCTGACGTAACACTAGCTCCATGGAATAGAAATGACGATTAAAATAGCGTACCCCATCACTACGCGGAACACGTAGCACGAGAATGTTAGCGATTTCTCTGATAGCAGTTAAAATTTGTATTGTGGCATTTGCGAGCCGAAAACGAGCCTTGTTACTTTTAAAAAATGCCCTAAAAGCTTTTAAATTTCGTTGATTGATCGTAGCATTTGGTGTATTCATTTTGCTTACTTTTTGTTTTTAATGTACATACTTAATCAAATATACGCCTACATCCAGTGATGGGTGATTTTCCGAAAGTTTTCAAACCCGTTTCCATTTATTTATTTTTCGAAAAAATAAATAAACGGAAAATAAATGGAAAAATATTGTATAGTGTAAAATTTAGACGAAAATAAATAAAATAACGATTTATTGAAATAAAACTATTCAATAAAGGCAAGACTAGTATTTTCTTCTGATTTCATAATTTCCAATTTTATAGTTAGGTATTTTCAATCGTTAAAGAATTAATGAAGATTTTGTTTTGGTGTAATTGCCATTATATCTAAGCAAGTGGACTTTTAGATTAGGACAAATATCAGAAAAATATTGGAAAAATTAGAAAACTACTGGAATTTTTTTTCCCAATACTCATCAGTACCTACATCGGACTTTCTCTGGCAATACCCTTATTCAAATTATGAATGTTAATACACGAATAACCATAACCACACCAGAAGTGTCAAATGTAAGTCTTTTATTACGCCAGCACATCAAAGGGGGTATGGTAATTAAATCTCTGTTTTCAGACTTGTTAATTATTATTGCTTGTAATTAAGTTCTTGTTTCTTAATTATAGCATTTTCAGGTATGGGTACACGTTTACAGTTTTAATTAATGCGGGAGTATTTGCGGTTGCAATTGTTTATCATGCTTGTTAACAATGGATGTGGAACTCGAGTTTGCGGTTTGGATCTGAATTTCAACTGACGAGGAAACCGCGGTATAAAAAAACTGGGAGGTACAGCCGAACAAGAAATTGTTTCACCCTTTTTCGATCGTGTTATAAGGGAATAAGGATCAGTTGTACCCATTACGTAAAAGGTGACGAATCAGAAATGTTTTTTTTGTCTAGTTACAGAAGGTTTGGACATGTAGAGAGGATGAATGAAAGGACATTCACAAAAAGCGTGTTGAATGAAAGGAGAGCAGATGGAAAAATGGGAAGGTAAGGTCTTGGCGAACGTACTGCGACCTAATCGGAGACATTATGGGGAAACTGACCTGGCCAGGTCAGGAGTACCCTAACGATAGCGCCGAACATGCATGAAGAATGTTGTGACAGAGTAAGTGAAGTTCAGGTTGTACGTCAGGGTCGTAGCCCTGTACCCATCCAGGAAATAGTCTGAGCTCTATGTATCTATGTAAATATGTATTAGGTACATTTATTTATTGGTTGGTAATTATACATCATACGCAGATTGTCAAAGTAAACTACCTACATATCATCATCATCATCATCATCATCATTTCAGCCGAAAGACGTCCACTGCTGGACATAGGCCTCTCCCAAGGATCGCCACAACGACCGGTCTTGTGCTGCTTGCATCCAGCGGGTTCCCGCAACGATCACCAGGTCATCGGTCTACCTTGTGGCGGGTCTACCTACGCTGCGTCTTCCGGTACGCGGTCGCCACTCGAGAATTCTATGGCCCCATCGGCCATCCGTTCTGCGAGCAATGTGCCCCGCCCACTGCCACTTAAGTCTAGCAATTCTTAAGGCTATGTCGGTGGCTCTGGTTCTTCTGCGGATCTCTTCATTTCTGATTCGATCTCGCAGAGAAACTCCGAGCATAGCCCTCTCCATTACCCTTTGAGTGACCTTGAGCTTTCTTATGAGGCCTTTTGTTAGCGACCACGTCTCAGTACCGTACGTCATATACTCGTATATCAACATAAAACTACCGCCAAATACCTTTTTCCTTTATACATTTATACAAGCGACTCGGCCGGCTTCACATAGGTACAATTCGGATGTAATGTACACAAAACGTGCCCTAAAAAAATTCTAAATGACAGTGAAAATTGTATAAAAATCTGTAACGTAGTGTAGGAGTAAGCGGCTGAAGATGTGAAGACAGACAGAAACAGATAGCGACTTTGTTTAATGCTCTATAAAGATAATAATAAATAAAGAAAATATAAAGGTAGACTGATAGATACTAAGTACGGAAAGGGTAAAAAAAACCACTGTGCGACTAAACACACAACCAATAAGACATGAGAAGCCCAAGACACCGCGCAGAAAACGAGAAGAGAGATTCGTATGACATCGCGCAGTACTGCTAATTTATTTATACTATCGCAATGAAATTCATCGCACGAATTCTAATCACATTTTGAACTGCTGCGTTCCGAATCTGAATCGCATCAATCGCATCTCATCGTGGTTTTGAGTTCCCGCCATCTTCTGCTAGATATGCCTGCATAATCTAGGCTATATGCACCCCGATCTATCAAGGTTTTATTTAAACTGGCCAAGTGCAAATCTGACTCACGCATCGAAGGTTCCTTAACACTACATACGCAATATTACCCCATTTGACCTAGTTGGCTTACTTTGACATTTTCACCGAAATTGCAAAAAAAATGATTTTTTTATATGCAATGGGAGCCGGACTCGCGTTCTGAGGGTTTCCTAAGCATATTATTTAGTTTTTCTTTTGTAATAAGGAGCTATTCTAAATTTCAAATCTATAGGATCGGTAGTTTCTAAAATATGGTGCTATATGACATACAGACGGACGTACAGACGGGCGGTTTTTACTTTTTTGATACTAAATAAAACCAAACAAAACCCTTACAAAACAATTCTTACTCGTTCCTAGTAGAAAAGAAACTTTAAAAATTGTATTTGAACTTAAAATTATCATTGTCAACTCAACTCGGCTGTAGGCTGAAAATTCCCTTCCAAAATCAACACGACTTTCCAGAGTTCGAAGGAATTAAGAACGAAAACCTTCCCAATTTAACATAGGGAAAGGGAATTCAAATATGGAACAAAGAATTAACTGGCTCCGGGTTCTTCGCGCCACTTGAATCGATAGCTGGCTGCTCGATTGAGTTGGATTCGATTGCTCGATTGGTTTTGATCGGTGAATATCGCGTTTCGAGCTGCAGTAATTCGATATTTGACGTGTTTGCATTCGAATTGCGGACTAGCGGAGTTGATGCTGTCTTACTATTCCTGTTCGATGGTGAACTAGCTTACAATGTAAGCGGCGTTAATGGAAATAAATTAAAATTAAATTTTATTACCGATTACACAGTTAGAATGAGTAAGTACCTAAAACTGAAGTTGATGAGTTGTGTGAAAGTGCTAAATTTCGAATTGTTTTATTTAAATAACTCAGTTGGCATTAATTTTGTCTTACAGGTACCTGAGCTTAGAACTGTGTTGTCTTTAAATTGTCTTGCTCGAACAGCTAGTAGAATTAACAGCAAATAAGTGCTAAGTCTGAATCAAACAAAATTTAAAAGTTACTAGTTAAAAGTCACCTAATACACAAGTTCGGTTTTACCGTTGCCTCGGACAGCACCAGTATATCTGTCAGACGAGGTAATTCAACACGCGCGGTATGCATCCCGTCGCCGTCGTCCTACGTTGCCTGCATACGTAACACGCGCGGTTACAATACAATACAAATATTCAACGTTTGAAAGATTTAACACTATCTCGAATAGCTTCTGAATCGAATACGTGTTTTGTTTGGACGCTATTCAGTCTCTTGAGTTGACTGTTCTCGTATTGATTTAATACTGACCTTGCAAGATGATGAAGAACGACTGACGCCTGACATTATTCTTAAATTCGCGTATGGCTTACCTGTAATACAGAACCGCTTTTACAAAGTACTTAATAATAAAGGCAAAGGAAAGTCGACATTCTGCCTGTAGCTATTCCAGCTGTTCTTATAGCTGCCAAACCGGTTTCTGATACTACAGATTCGCTTCAGTTCAGCTTATATCTGTAGGCGTTATCTGTGGCGACATTGGCACTACCGACGTTACATTTTATTAGATGATCGATATAAGGCGGGAGTTTCGAAATTTTTACGTTTTTTTTATTTATTGTGGCTAAATGGTGTGTTTTTTGTCAATTCAAATAGTTTCCCGGTACTAAAACACTGCTTAGTTACACATTGATGTTATTTGTACCACCAATTAACCTAGTCTCTCCAAGCTTACATATTATTATAATAAGAGTTTAGTATAGAATTAAAAGTCGTTTTATTAATGTTTGACGCTTTTTGCAATAACTACACAAAGTAAAAACGTTGAACCCCGACACAATAGGTACATCAAAATTTAAATATCTTGAAAAGCGCTCACCGTTCGTCACTAAACCAAACATGGCTTAAAACCATCCTGATGCAATTACCAAAAAAACAGAGATCGGTTCAACAGACTCTAAATAAGCTACGAGACTTTTATATACGTCTTTGCGTTGCATCCAGGTTAAAAACAGCCGATTTCGTAAATACTCTAGGTTAGACTCGTACACGTGTTTGTGTGAACTTCTCCAGAGAACTCAAATTAATTTCAAACTTGACAATCGATTAGCAATTAAGAAGTTAAAAATTAACCGTCCCAAAATACGGCAGATAACAATGCTGTGATTATTAGTGTTGTATTACGATAGGTTATTTTCGACTAATTAAAGCCAAATTGCTGAAACATTACGATGGACCTATATGCATGATTATTTCAACTAACACAGTTGAAGTGAGTGATTATTTGGATTATATTGCGCTGTTCGGTTTTCAATGTTGGCGAGTTTAGATAGAGAATAATATTGCATATGTGCAAATTTCGAAGAATATTTTTTCTATGGTAGATCAATAATCTAGCTGGTCGTTTTTTACAGAATGAACGAACTGGGTCACCAGTGTAGTGGACCTTTCTTTAAGAACGTCAGACGTTGACGAAAATTACTAGTGCCCATGATGCTTTTCATTCGGTCAGTGTGAGTGTTGGATATTGCAGGGGTCCTTTGGCAGCAGTGGTTAACTACCAATATGTGATCCACTAGTTGGCTTGTCACTTTAGTCCTGTATCTTAATGAAGATATCAACAGCGATCAATCCAAAGCAGTATGAAAAAAGCACAGTATCCAAACTAAAGAAAACTTGTACTATGGGCACTAGACAACCTGCAAATTGACCTTTAACATTATGTTATTAATAAAGTATTTCATTTCATTTCTTATACATAAATGGAAGTATAACTGAGGAATGTAAGGTTTGTCACATCGCGATATGGCGCAAGAGTGATAAACTTTTGAATTCCTCAGCCGCCCGTACTTAAATACGTAATAACATTCACGACTTGGATACAAATATCGTCATCGTGCAAATAAATGCCCCTCCCGGAAATCGAACCCGAAACCTACATAGTTTCGTAGTCAGGGTCACTACCGCTAATATTGCGGGCGGTCACGACAAATTTGGTAACGATGCCGGAAGTGGCTGAATCTGGGTTCACAGGATAAAGGGACTCCGATTCCAAACATGTCTACGCGAAATCGTTACGTCATCGATATACAGCGGCTGTAAGTCTAGTGATCGTTATCAATATAAAGGTCGGGCCACACCGGGTGCGTATGCGGCACGGCTCCAGCTCCCTTCGTAGAGCTGCGTTACGTGCACGCACCGCAAGCGATGAAGCATCTCAACATATAATTCCATACATTACAACCGGTGTGTCTTCGAAGCCGTGCTGCATACGCATTCGGTGTAGCTCGGCTTTAAAACGACCGGCCAAGTTTAGTTTAAGTTTTCTCGCTATGCTAGAGACGCATGGATGGATACATCAATTCAAATTAAATGAGTGCTGAATCTAGTACAGAAAGTACCAGACACTTAAGATTAAGTTTAAGTTTCTTAATATACGCACAATTCATTGTGTAGTCACATACTTGCAATAAAAAAAGCAGTCGCGAGTCGTACCTACAGGTGTGAATTGTGTAAAAACTGACCAAATATTTTAGTTTCTCAGTTAACGCACAAAGACGATTTTATTTTAATCAAAAAGATAAACGATTATGATCCCATATATTTTTCCTCCCGTAAAACCTTAATTTCGGAATAGAAAGTAAGTTCACCATCCGGGCATCCACACATCACACGATTAAACTCGATATCTGTGCGAAATGTCATTCAAAAGAGTAATTGATATAAGGTTTCTCGTTTATTTCTCAGTGTGATCATAATCAGTCACGTTAATATGATTAGGTTAACTGTGACTGAAGGGGTTAATTTATTCTTAAAGCATATCGGTAACCAGGGCTTACGTTTACATGAATACTAACTCTTGGTATTGCCTACTGAGTTTATTGCTACCTCCGATCGGACTAATATATTCATTGGAAACATGCATTCGGATCTGAGGATGAACGTGAGCTGTGAACTTGAGGATGTCTTGATTTGAATAGTGCTGGCTGTTCTTAGTCGGATCTTAGCTAAGATTTTCAGTAAACCTCGAACGTTGCCGTAAACACAGAATCGCCTTCAAATTTATTTGTGTGACGTTAACTAAGGATATCGTTTCCGGACAAAAAAATAAAGCAATTACCTTTAGGATACTGACGCGGCTGTTTTGATTCGTAAAGCGCCTTCTACGAATCGTCTCTTACCCTGCCCATTGCTTTTTAAGTGGTCATTGCCTGACTGCCTATAAAAAATTTATTCGCTGCGCAATACCGGGAAATCTAGATCTACCGGGTTATTAGACAGAACAATAACTGAGATTACACACGAAATTTCACCCAACAACAGTTACGATACAGTATACACGCTTTGCATTATTTTCCACAGAGCTTTAACACGAAGTGTCGAATATCTGGGGTCTAAACCCGTCCATTAGACCTCATTAGGCCGTGCCACACAACTCGCGACTTTGTCATGACGCGGTACGGTACAAGTTGATCACGTTATGTGCAAACAGGCAGGGTTTGTTAACTCTAATTAGACAGTATAAACTGGTTTAAACGCGCGTTACGCCTGCTTTGGTTAGATAGGCATAGATTTGTGTATTCTGGCGCTGTTTGTTTAGAGGTGTTGGTGTCAGTCAGCTTTGTTGGGATACGACGCTTTGGGACCATCGATATGCGTAATTCGATCGGCTATTTAGAGTACGTAGCGCTCGCCATGACAATGAGATGACACATGGACACATCACGCCATTTAGATGATGAAGTGAAATCGAAAAGCGGTTGAAGCAAAGTATCTCGTCTGTCTGTTGTAGGTATGTAATAGTATTGCTTTTGTTGTCTTCGATCATATTTTGCGACGCTTTTAATCCAAAGGGATTAGCAGACTACACTTACATAGTTTCTAGAAACCAGGAGCAATTACTGTCAAAAGAGATTGTGTTCATCAAATTTAGCGTCTCAACCATTTATATTTCCTGTTAAACATAATTCTTCTCTTTACACTACCTATCGCCTGACCTTTGCGCCTCTACTTCTATAATTTTAATATTAACTGGGACATACCGAAGTAGGTAATTAATTATGACATACGCCTCGTTGATTACGAGAACTCTCGTCATATTTATTACTGATACCTACGAGATACCTACACTGGAAATGTATTTCAATTGTTTTATTTTGGCAAAAAGGTTAGGTTGGCAGATAAGTAGAAATTCCCTGTCCTTTGTTATTAATATGTTGACTAACTGTAAGAATTCGTTTGCTTTATCAATAAGCATGACTTAAGTAGTGTTCTTTTATAAACAATGCGCTTATTAGTATGCAGGCATAGTAATTATGTTATTGTTATGATAATCGTGTATGACACATTATAATGTGTCAGCGTATACGTTGACTAATATTTGTACGTATAGAAATACTTAAGTCAAATGAAGATGGAATAATATAGCGAGCCAAAAGCGAAGGGAATAACTAGGTGTAGGTATTGCAGTAGCGTCGGACATCATAATTTTAGACGGTAGAAATTGTAGCCCTAGCTGCCTTAACTATGAAACGTTTATTGCGTACTTCCGCTTTTACATGTTTTTCGCATGAAATTCGTTTTTGTTTAAAACTATTATGTGTCCCAAGTCTAAGAAGATTACTCATCTTCCTATTTTCACACGTCTGTTTGAAGCATGTTCCTGCCATTTTTAACAAGAATGATTGTCGGCAATTAATGTTTTGGCAAACTGTATTACTTGCCAACTTTTCATTTGTTTTATAATGGTTATAACACTTGAAAAAAATATATCGTGTAGTACCTTAGGTTAGGTTTATTTTATCACCAAATCAAAAGATACCTATTTAACTGATAGATTAGTTACACCGGTTACACCTTCTCGACAGTCTTACATTAAATCTTCCACTCTTAATCGGACTATTAAAAATGATATTTAGTTAGAGAGAAAATTAATAATTTTAAATGCGAGTTCTGATATTCCAATTTCAATTTTTGCCAGTTTTGCAGTGCAATTTGGCGTCTCGCTCCCAGCCCGTTACCATTAGAGCTTCGGATGCTCAATCCGAGTGTTCGTTTAAAACTTCAATAAAACAGTAATAATATTTACGCGGTTCCTGAAATTTGCTGGCGTTATCCGAGAGCCCTGACAGATATCACGAAAGTTCCCTCGTTCCGAATAAATGGACGGATGTTCGACAACACTAATTTATTCATGGTATCAAACTTCAATTCATGTTATTTTAAGGGCAGCGTGTTTTCTAAACCGGTTTTCTGGCCCCTAGTGCACCTGTTACTGAATTTACTCTCCATTCGGGTTAACTCTTCCGTGTGGCGTTTTGCATTTTGATTCATTATTTATTTGCCAGCTGCGAGGGTTGGCGCTGATCAGAATACCAACACCAAGAATAAGGGAGAACACAAAAAGCTAGATGTAATCCCCGTTTGATGATATCCCTTTTCGATACGCTTCTGTGAATCTAGAGATTATATGGTGAAGTTGAAGTAAGACTAATAATATTTAAAGTCATGGAAAAATATAATTAAACAGTGAACTGTTTTTGTTTAAACTAACAATCACTAAGCGTTGATAAAGTGATCTTTTTCGCTCATCCAAAATGATAGAATTTCATGAAAATATTGGACGTACCGTACTTACTCTATTTAATTTAAAAAAAATGTTTCTTTTATTATATATATATTTTTAATGTACTTGTACATAGGGTTTCATCCAAATTACATTTTCGGATAGCCATTATCAACATTGGGTGTGTTGCATCCAAAAATCCAATACCAATATTGGAATTGTTCAAACTTAGACCTCTAATTATTGTCACTGTATTCTCGCGATAGTTCCTTAACTCTACTGTGTGCTAGTTGCTAGGGAATTTGAGACATTGTTAGACTAGCGCATTTTCGATTTGTCAAGCTGCAAAGTCATCAGGAGCAAAACCGGAGATACTGATGTAGCCGAACACTGGATCGAATGTCAGGACAACAGATGGTGCTGAACCATTACGGACTAAACGTCTAAAGTCTGAAGTCTGGCACAACCAAATTTAAATTTTGTGGATATGACCAAACGGTGTCCTACCTCACGAGAATGAACCCCGAAAAAGGGCATTTGGGGTTCGGCAACTACATATGTCACTTAATCGTTTCGTTCACGGATTTTGTTAGCTGTTTAATGAACCGCGATTGTGCTCACCCTAGCTCCAAATCTGATTTGTGGCTGCCACCCTTTATTTGTTAATTTATAGAGCAAGTGGATTAATAATTTTATCCACTTTTTTATATGCATAGTGGTCAGGCCAGTGCAAAGTGATCTTTGAGGTCAGAGTAGTTTGATTGTTTAGAAGAGCCTATTGTACATGTACATGGCTGGAGAATTCTCTTCAAAAATTTTATTGTGTTACCAGATGCGGATGAAAATGTTGTATTGTCTCTTACACGAATAATGAACTCCTATCAGACAGTTTAAATGTTGCGAATAGTGAAAGGATTTTTATTTACGTCGTCTTTATTATACAGAGGTAAAAAAATACTTTGTTGTACATAAAACCAATTTACATATTCGCCTTCGCCTTTGTACATCACTGTATTTCTTCTTGTCATTTATGTTATTTTGTACAATAAAGAATTTACATACATACATACATACCTACATATTCCATTTATATTGCTGTCGCTGGTTTTAAATAATTAATTTGGTTTCTACGTCATTTAGATCAATTTGCATTGAGAAATTGGAAACCATATTAGTGAGTGTCGACAAGCGTCAGAATAAGTAAGCAGAACGGTCCATTGAGATCCTATTCTGGACATGTTCCCGTAGATATGAATTGCAAAATGATATGGACTACGAGATTTTTTTAGGTCACTTTTCACAGTGACAGTCTTTAAAATAAGTTCAGGCTAAGGCTAAATATAAAATGATGTTTAAAGATTTAGGAGAAGCCTAGGTGTATTTCAGCCCCATTGTATTTTTTGCACGTGGGTCACCTGATGGTAAGTGATCACCACCGCCCATAGACACCCGCAACACCAAAGGAATTGCAGATGCGTTGACAATTCAGAGGACTAAGATGGAATACCTCTTGTGTCAGTAATTGCACCAGCTGTCTACACGCCGGAACACAACAGTGCAAGCACTGCTTAGCGGCAGGATTAGCGAGCAAGATAGTATTGTAGACTAGCGGACGCCCGCGACTTCGTTCGCGTGAAATCAGTAGCCTATGTCCGTCAGGGATGGTGTAGCTTTCTATCTGTGTAAGAATTTTTGAAATCGGTTCAGTAGTTTCAGAGATTACCCCCTACATACAAACAAACAAAAAACAAACAAACAATGTTTTCCTTTTTATTATATTCGTGTAGATTAGTGTAGATAACGCGACGGGAGTTGAGGTTAAAAATGACAAACACACACACAATTAGTACAGTATTAGTAGACACTCGACTACATAGCGTCATACAAAACAAAACAAAAATTTTAAAATTCGAACGATACAATTCGGTACACACATGATATGCCGCAGTGTGCGTGACCTTAATTCTTGTTGCGTTACCTACAAAAGGACTGATTGTTTTCACATTTTTGAGGGCATTATCAGGAGAAAAAATGATTAATTCAATATCCAGTGAAAGCGTTGTCACAATAAAGAATCGAAAGGTTTCTAAAAGAACCTACTAAACGTAACTTGTCTGAAGTCGTGTTACAATCAGATATTTTAAGTAAGTGGAGAATACTAATGTATGAGCGGATTAACAATGGCCGCCAACGTAAAACTATCCGTTAGAATATTGGGAACGACCATTCGTTTAGAATAAGTATTTTTATAAATATTTTAATCTTGATAATGATCATGATAACAATACTTGGTCGGCAGCTATATGAAATTGCTAACTGATAAAATCTACCATTGTTCAATTCGAATGTGAATGTTGAGCTTTCTCTCACGTATTGTAAGCTATCTAGTATGGATAGAATTTGGTACATTGCTAGTTAATTTTCCCTAAACTATCAATAGAAAAGGAACATTTCGAAAAACAACAATATGAACAAAGCGTACCTACACGTATATATATATACGAGGAGGTAAATGCATACCTACAGAAGACTTTAAATGTAAACAATTTATCACACTCTGCTGGGATCTGGCTGTAATATTTAGAAACTTAAAGTAGTTCTATCTGTTTATTTTTTAAATTTTATTACAATGGACTTATGGCAATACTCAGTTAATTATAAAATCATAATGATATACTTATATATTTAAGCCATCACTTAATCAAGTCGAAATCATTTGACATTTTCAATGTATCGGAATGCTTATGAGTTTTATTGTATATTTCAGGAGCCACTCCAAAAACGCCCTTCAAGAAAAGTGCACTTTTAGATGTAAGACGGAGTTGTGCATGTTCTAGACAAAAATGGGTTATTGCCATTGCTATTGCATAAATACTCGTTTATAGACACGACAGCTTTGATATCCTTATGTGAACAAAACGGGGTCTGCAACGAAACAACGAATTCAGTGCTTCATTTACATATTTTTAAAAACCGTTCACTGGACTCACCCAATTCGTCCGAATTCTCCTAATTAAAAGAGTTTAAAAAAGTCATAACACGGAATAAAGGACCGAGTAATGTCTTCTGGCAAAACAAACGGCCGACCTACAGAATAATCCAACTGTAATGGAAAAGCAGTCATGCAAAAAAATAATTGGTTCTCCCACAAAGGCCGGTTCTGTTTCCGATGAGCGAAAATTTTAATTTTGATTTAGAACAAACTCTGTTTGCGTAAACGCCGTGGATTTGCTGTCCTCCATTATCCGCGGGTCAAACAGAGCTTCAATATTACTATTTCTAAAGTAAATAAGATTTTTTTCTAAATACAAATATTTTTAATATCAGTTGTGCATTTTCATCGAATCTACATAGGTACATATACCAAAATTCAAGTCAATCTGACCAGTAGAAGCTAGTCAAAATATGCTTGCAAAGTTTCACCCGACCGTACACTCAAAAGGACAACCAAACAAAATAACTTCCGCGGCAAATTGAACAAAAGCTTGTAAAAAAATCTGTCAGTGTCGGAAGCGACTTTCAGACATTTCATTGATAGCCTAGTGACCCTAGTGGTTTGTAACTCTAGCAATAGAAACTGGGTTCCAATAATGCTAGGGACAGACAAGACAATACAAATACTCTTTATTGAAAACAACACGGAGAGTAGTAGCAGACATTAGTAGGTATAAGGAACATAAGTACTATAGATACAGGTATGTTCGTAATATCTGTCTTAATAATTGTCGTAATAAGATAAGACTACCCGAAGGTTACCCGATTTTGGCATTAACGTAAAGTATCGTATCGTATCTCAACTATACGAAAATAATATCTCGCTTGTATTCTGTTTTTGATGTTAAAATAGATGTTTCGATTATTTATTTCATCGCGTTCTTAACTAATGTTCAAAAGCGTAACACATCGAATTTTAAACTACGTACCAAATTATTAACAAGGTAGAGGTATAAATGGATTATCTACAGACAGACAGAAGCAATACGAATGCTTAAAGCGAGATATGTGAAGTATGGTGCGAAGACGGGACAGAGTTAGATCTGTCAAGATAGAACTCTACTATGTGTGGGTAGTTACTATATTGATCTGTTGCGCTACAGGTCATTTCAAGAACTGAACATAAGCTGCCGAAAAAACGCGTGACTCAGCGAATTGACCAATCACGTTAGCCTTGCAAAAGATCTACATATTGGTGATTGGCTGCTGTGCCAAGTCACTTTTTTTGTTTACATTGCGTCCGAATGAGATCCACGATTTATTAGTTTTTTTTTCTAAAGCGTGCAATCAGGATTGACCTATTAAAACGACTGTTTCTTTGTTTGTACTTCAAACTTTCACCAATGAAATAGTATTATCTATTCTGTCCTTTCGCATTAATATCCCCGGATATTAATGGGTAGTGACGTCATGATTACTTTTAGTCTGAAAATAAAAATGAAACCACTTCAAGCGAGTGAAGCCACTTTGCTAAGAAGTTAGTGAGTTGTAGTAAACCTAGAATGACAGCTTTGGTCAATATCTTCTGAAGCTTTCGTTTTAATTCGAAATTGAAATTAAACCAATTTGATTTGAGTAAACTTTCCGTCATCATACCTTCATTGGGCTTGAAACGTCGAGATTTATTAGTTCTCTAACGATTTTTTATCCATTCAAATTAGTTTGGATTGAACAATTTTGGTTTATTAGCAGTGAAAATATGTATTCGGAAGTTATAACCGAAAAGCTAATGAGAAATTGCAATTAGATTAGAGTAGGTGTTTAGACTCAATAAACAAACCGAACAACGTGAATCAGTAATTAAGACTTCGAATACCACATGCACGTTTTTTTTTTCAAATTAAGATACTTTTCTGCGATACATGCTGTAATTTGTTTAACTCCCCTCAATTTCTTATGTAAATATTTTATATTGGCATCAATCTGCTTGTTCTTCAATGTCGTCAACCATAATGACTAAAATAAAACGCTTTGGAATCAATTTCTGCCATACGTAGTCTACGTCATCTACGTGCCAAGTTTGTAGCAAAACCGGAAACTTAACTTGTACTTTTTACACATATTTCCACATTTCCAAGAATAAACGCGATACAAACAATAATAACGGCCCAAACATTTCATGAAACAGCCTAGTACGGAACGGAATGTATGAACGTTTGTGTTTACAGCTGTTTTGCATATAGATTGTTCCGACTGCCATGAATTCTAATACGGATAAATTACTGCATAGTATCAAATTTCAACTTTTGACGGCGAATTGTCGTTTGCAAACATGAGGCCCTGTGTAACCAATTCGGCGGCTTCAAACTCACCAGCCTTTTCAATAAGGGACCCTCGGAAACTTTCGCTGAATTTCGTATTCCACCATTTGCCTCGTATTATGCAGACTCCAACCTCCATAGATGTAGCTTTCGGCCTTCACCAACATTCATTTACTTAGGTTTCACGCAAACACCGATTTGAATATATTTACCTCTTACTCTAAATTCCCGTAAAATTGCCGTCTGCGAAATTAATGTGAAACATTTGCAAATTACATTATGTAAACTATGTGGAGAAGTGCAAAATTTTCTGCTAAGAACCAACTTGACTTCTAAGCCGTGTTCGCTGCAGCCGCGCTCTGACAAATTAACTAAAATCCACGCGAACTTCCCAACGTCGAGAGACTTTCAGAAAAACGGCCACGTTTTCGTAAGTAACGATGCCAATCACTTTTACAACCGACAAACCGGAAATTTTCCCACGCAAATCCTTGCTTCGCTGTCGCATGTTTAACGACTTAAAAATATCTCAAATGCTAGGTGTTTCTGAGGAGTTTCGCCGAAGTGCCTAACGCATAAATTGTGATATCCTCGTAATTTCTTCGAAGCTTTACTGTTTCAACTGTTTTACGTACCTAAGCTGTCTAGAACGTTCTGCGGTGCTCTTTGATAGGCTCTAACTTTCCTAAAATTATGACGATAGACGAGTTGTTGAGGGATTATTTTGCTTAGAAACGAGGCCGGATGTGTGCCTGTAAACGATGACCTTAATTTTGCTATAACACTCCCGAGCAATCCTCGGAAGGGACGTAAATTGCTCTAAGTCAAAAACGCGGTTTCATCGCAGGTTTTGCGGAATTTACATTCTGGGTCGGCGAGGCTCGCCTGTGTAAATCATTGTAATTTCATTTCGCCCCGAGTTCCACTCGCGCCCTACGCACTACACTAGGAAGTTTCAAAAGCTGTATTTAGGTTGCAGTTATTTTTCCACGAACTGCTCGTAGATAATAATAGTTCAAGGGCTACGCGCATTATGGTACGTTTAATTAATGAATTGCATGCGATACAAACCAGATACGAGATTGTAAGAGGTTATAACTGGCTTGATTCTTTGAACTGACGGAAGCCGGGTTCATTGAATGATGTAACTTCAGCGTCCGGAGCTAATCCGGCTTCGGTTTCTGCATCTCAATGGCAATGAATGCGGGAAATAATGTCGGGGCTTCCCACGATGTCGTTTAATTTTCTCCCGTCCATACATTGTCTTCGCGCCTGTCGCCTATAAAATCCCGCAGAGCTTGTGAACATTTGGTGCTCGCCAAGTAACATTTATTAGTTGCTCCATACAAATACGTTTGCGTTGGTGTGTTGGTGTATGAGCAGTTTAAGCGTTGAACATGCGACGTTCCGCCACCAACTCGCAATGAAGGGGATGATTCTTTACGCTGTTCCGTGAAACGAAACATACAATGGGGCATAAAAAATAAAGTGCGCGCTTATGATCTTGTATTATGTGAATGTTACGCCACGTAATGGATGTTTTGTATGTCGAAATCATTCTTTAAGACAAAAGCAACAATATCATACTTGTCATAATCATGAATACAATCTCGCACATTCTGTGTTCTCGTTTTATCGGCTATAGAACGTTACTTATACTTCACTTTTGAGTTCTTTTTAATTTAAAAGACGCTAGGTTTTGTGCCACATGTGTGTGCCTCTTGTTTTGTTTTTTAAAGTAAGTGACCTAACCGAACCTTACTGACGTACTTCCCAGGGAAGATGTGTCGACTCTGTATTTTTGTGCGTATGTATTTCTGCGTCTGTGTCTTCGTAGCCTATGGACGACTTTGAAATTGTAAAGGTATTTTCAAGGCAGATTCGAAAATATACATCAAAACTAGAATTTCATATAATTTCTTAGACTATTCTAAATGAAAATGAAAAAAAAAGTGAAAAATCTCCCGTTGATTTCAAATTGTCAAAAAGATGTTTCACCGTAGTACCTACGTATTCGTGTTTTTTGAAGTTGCTTTTTTTTCATATTGTTTTAGGTTCTGGATTCCATACTTTGCGAAATTCTACAACACACTTCTTACAACATGTCTTCTACAGGAATAGAAATTTATCTTGGTAGGTTTTGCGTAGAGTCAATAAATTAATTTTAAATTCAATATATCATCGTATACCTCTTTTATCTTTCTTCTCCACCATATAATTTCATCTAATCATTAATCGTTATTGCTACTTCCTTCTTTTTTGCACTATAGATTAGTATAATAATAATTTTGCTGTCAAATTTCACATTATTCTGTTTAATTAGAAGGCGACGCGCGCAGGTTTATTGCCATACATAAAGGTCCTTTGAGTCAAAAATCTGCCTGATCCAGCAGACTCAATTAGCTGGCAACACCGAGATTGACGATTAATTTCATTGCCCGGCCCGTCTGTCTTCATTGAATCATTTTATGCCATCGCTTGTTCAATTAAAATCAAATTTACATTCCCCTCGTATTTAATTGACGACGGCCGCTTTACATATTATATTGCCCAGGCGAAGACGATGTTATGGTTGAAAAATCTTTTACTTATAAATTGAACCTGAAGTTCACGACTTCTTGCTTTCGATGTATCAACACTCTGACACGAGTGCAAGTTAGGAATAACACTTAATTTTACTTGTTAAAATAAATTTGTAATATCCGTGAAACCGACGTAAGAAATGTTTCTTCTAAATCCTTCGTAGGTAGAGTAACCAATCTAATGTAACCAATTTGGTTCAGTGTCTGGCAATTTAGGCTTCCTCGAATTTCTTTCAGCATAAAAAACGAGCGCTATTCCTACCAAATTTATATTTTACGTGTTATATTTCCAAGGCACTAATGTGTTTTCTCTTTGCAGGTAAACACGAAAACATGGCAGCTACGCTCAAAGGGAAAGTTCAGGTTACTTTTTACCTAGTTATTAAATATTCGACTGGTTGACGAAAATTTGAACGTGTGACTGTAACTTCGCTAGGACAGTACACCCAGAAGGACAACTGGTATGAAACCAAATTTGCTGTTTCTTAACTGTTTTGAATGGCTGTATTTAGTAAAAAACGGCGTCAAATGAAAAAAAAACCTTGCTATGGTAGTTATCTACGCGAATTTTGAACTCTGAAGTATTCCTACTTCTTGAATATACAAGGTACTGTCTAAAACAGTTTAAGTACGTAATAATAATAAATCATTTATTATCAAGCTACAAAAGACCCATAGATAAATAGCTTACGAACTAACATACATAAAAATACATAACGGAAAAATAAAACTACAGTATACAAAATTACATAGAAAGAAACCAATAAAACCAGATGTTCTCTCCTAGTCTAAAGCATTACTGGGGCAGTGCTTCGAAAGATATATATGTATACATATAGTTGACATGTGTATAATAGATACAGCATAGATTGATTTGTATTGTATGACTATAATTTTGTTTATGGTCATCCGATTGGTTATGACGATCTGTTTGAAACCACATAACGAAAATCAAATAGAACAAAATCTATCGCGCAAAGCAAACATCGATCGGACGGCGAGCGGCAAAATTCAAAAGCAAAATATTTATTGTCTACACTTCTCAGCTTAAAATAAACAATGTTACTCCGCGCGGAAGGTTGTCGATCTCTGTATTTTAACTGCGGCAAATATTTGTTCGGATAGTTGCTTTTCAATAACAAAATAAATATCTATAAGAAATTACGCCACTAGTCCAGAGGCTTCCCAAATAATAGCTATAAACGTGTAATTGAAAACATTTATAGTGGACCAAGAAATTACTTGACCACTTTTCGACCGTATTACAAAGGAATAGGGTTGAAGAGTGGTCAAGCAATTACTTGGTCGAGTATACCTACTGACTCCCTTTTCATATAGCTAAAAATCGACAAACCACATGAAGGTTAGGGTTCCATTTTGTCGATAGTACTTTTCGATAACCCTGAACTGGTTCAGTAATGAAGCCAGCCGCAAGATGGCGTGTTCTTCCTGTCGCATCGTTAACGACACAGACTACATTGCACTTTAGATAAATAATTATCTAGTTTGCAGCTTTCTTTTGATAGCAATGGCTGCCATTTACAAGGATGACAAAAATGTTAAATAAATAACAAGCAAGATGAATTTTTCTTAAAAACTTTTACGCCTCAATGATTTAACCATGCACTGTAATTTTACATACGTAAAGGTTTGTCTCACAATATACAACTGGCAGAAATAAAGAAAACGAATTATTTTTAGGAACCTATTTAAAGTAGGTATTGTTTTTGTTTCTAAAACAATTTGGAGCTCAGATTTCCATCTATTTTCATTACAAATAGAGCATTGTAAGAAGGACCGCGATTGTGAGAATTTTTACTTGGAACATCGTGATGTATCTGTAAATAGTTAATATTATATTCTGATGGTTTGCTTGTATGATGGCTTTTTTGTTATATTTATATTTTTATAGAAACAGGAGACAAACGAGCATGTGGAACATCTAATGGAAAGTGACCACCGACCTTTGGAACGAACAAACCCAAGTCGCTGATCTGTTGCCAGCCTTTAGATACGAGGGTTCGCGTGGGGGGACCTAAAATCTAATTATAATTCTCGGGGTCACTGATTCCTGTGGGCAGCGGTGGTCCCTACCCACCAGGTGACCTTGTGACCTTCGTTTCCCTCTTTTTTCCGTAAAAACTTATTTCCGCGAGAGCAATTTATTTTCTCGTCTCAGAGTTTACACGTTGCAACAATTAATGGCGTCGCAACAAAAACCCAATAAAGAAAAGCCCCGACACACTGTTAATCTGAAAAGTTCAAGCGACCGCACGACAGCAGCCCGCTGGGAGTTCACTGCAATAACTTGTGTGACTAGTCGTCTGGCCATGGTTTTATTCGTTATGTTATGTTATGACATTATTTAGTGGCAACTTCCGACTGCGTACAAAATCAGCGCAAATATGTCGTGTTAACAATTTATTATAGTGACCGATTGATTTAAACATTGTGCTAATTAAATTTACTTCAAATTTACTCGTTAACAAAAGTTACTTTAATGCATTATTAGTATACTACTCACCATTAAATTATTTACCCGTATGAAATAACTACACTGTATATAATATTCTTACATATCATTCTTACATAATTATAAGACGGGTAAGGTACAAATAATTTGAATGTAATTTTTTAATTGTTTGTCACAGGCTTCAATTTCTTTTGTTTCACGTCTAAAATTTCCAAGAAGAAAGTATGAAAATAGAACATTCTTTACAACTGATTCAAAAAGTATTGTCTTCACAGCAAATCAATAAATAGAACTCCGTAAAGAATAAAGGTAGCGAACGATTTTAATATCAATAACGAATCTGTTTTCCAACACTTTACCTGAAATCTTGAGTGGGAAGGGTCTGTCAACGGCAGATGAATCAACAAAATTACAAGGGTTACTCTACAAAGGGTCGTCGAGTTATACGGTGATTTGCGATTGTCGTGCGTTAAAATCGTGCGACGTGAAACGTCTGAAGACTCGTGACCGGCGGTCGTGTGTACCCGGCTTAGGAATTAATTATGAGTTTAATATAATCTAGGTACTTTGTAGTTGTTGATTAGTGATCGGGCTACCTCAGTTGGGCGTTTTAAGCCGGTTACACATAGTTAGGATGAATGCTGCTACTTTCCTTTGCCTTTTGTTTTTAACTTAATTGATTTGGCTTGTTCACTTTGGGTTTTTTGTAAATTGAAATAAGAAAAACACTTGCCCACTTATTCATAATAATTTAATAATCTTTCTTTCATTCGATGATAAACGTCACAATGACAGATAAATACATAAGACATGTTAACTAAGCTTATGCAGCGTTAAAGAATAAGGGGGTTACCTACTACTTGATTTTTTTTTGCAATTGCGAAGTGTGTAGGTTTATTTTGTTTACAGATTGAATTTATTGTAAATAGTTTTATTGGGTCAAAAATAACAATTCGCATTTTTTTTTATAAATACGTACGATTTTAATTTGTCCTAAAACATTAATACCATCCAAGTACTTAAAAAAGTTCCATGTCCCTATAAATTGATATCAAATGATTCCGATCTAACTTATTTTTCTTAAATATTTAGAAAATATCTATTTCCGATATATACTTAGTATAGATGATATAGTCAGTTAGAAGCTTAAGTCCATAAAATGTACTTTCGTCCGCCGTCGCTTTGGATTTAGTAAGATTTGCTGGTCCCCGGAGCGACCCGCGGCTTCCTGAAATACCTAGGGACTCTTTAGACCTTTCTAGGTCTTAAATAGACTGTTTTATTACCAACTAGCTTTTTCGTACAAATTCTCTAGTAGTAAAACATTCGTCAAAATTTATTTTTAAAAGATCTTAACATGTTCAATATACATGCAAACTAGCGACCCGACCCGACTTCGCATGGGTGCAATTTATACTGACGAAAACTTAATTCCGTCCGGATCGCTACCACCATCTTGCTGCGGGTGGTAGGACCTTGTGCAAGGTCCGTCCGGATCGCTACCACCATCTTGCTCGCTAATCCTGCCGCTAAGCAGCAGTGCTTGCACTGTTGTGTTCCGGCGTGGAGAGCAAGATAGCCGGTGTAATTACTGGCACAAGAGGTATTCCATCTTAGCCCTCTGGGTTGGCAACGCATCTGCACTCTCTTTGTTGTTGCAGTTGTCTATAGCCGGTGGTGATCACTTACCATCAGGTGACCCACTTGCTTGTTTGCCTTCCTATGTTGTATAAAATAATTAGAATGAAAATACTTTCTGTAAATAAAACTCTTAATTAGTTATGTGGGTTTAGAAGGAGTAAGCGGCGGATGATATGAAGACGGACAGGCGGATAGCGAGTTCGATACTATGTATAGATAAAGATGTGTAAGAATGCTAAGTAAAAAACACCGGTCCCTTTGTATGTCAATTTTATTGTGTTTATGTTGATGTTTCTGTTTTCGGCAAAAAATAGCTTATTTATTATTCAGAACGTCCTTTTCCGAATCTCTCTGAAGAGCTAAATTTGTCTGGTATGTTTAAGCAAAGCTCTGTCGCACTTGTAATTAGAGAATTACGGATGATAGCGATTTAACTCTAGGTGCATTAAGATTATTAAACCGATTTTACGCACGAAAACATGAAAAAAGTAGTTACTTATAGGATTAACGAGGGTAGGCTTAAATATTTCTGTATTTATAATATCTCTCGCATCTGGCTTTTTGAAACCACAGTAATATTATAAAGCTTTAACGATAAATACAGATATAACGAACCTTTTATTAGTCTTAATAGTAATTGAGGTATATTAATGAAAATTATACATCAAATCGTTTCATAAACCGGCCACCACGACGAGAATCATTTCCGATCAACGCAACGTATCGGTTAACGGTACTTACGGTACCAACTTGAAATTTACGACACGATTAAGTGATTAACTTACGCAATTTCCGCACATCACGAGGCTGGGACTCAATTAACGAGTAATTAAAGCATGATCGACACCTCGGTAATTAGATCAGTGAACTTTTGTTCGTCACAATTAGGATTTTACAATACATACCACTTTAGTTGGACGTTAAGAGCTGTTAGTGATTGGTGGTACGGAATTCCCCATTTCAGACTCTATCACGTAGAGAAACTTCGATAATAGTTCTCTAATAACTGTGTCATTGGCATGGGCTGGGTATAGCTCGGAGATCCGATAGTTAGCAAGTCTGAATAAACTGTACAAATTGAAGAAGAATATAGCTCATAGAACCGATAGTTGGTAAGACTGAACGCTCTTAAGTAGAGAGAAACCCGAGACTGGAAGATTCGGCGTGTTTCGCCCCAACAAGAAGGAACAACAGCTTGCTTTAGATCGCTTAAAGCTGGAGGATCCAAAAGGTGGTACTGTTTGATATAGTAGCCTCTGGAGAAGACATCATGTCTAGCAGTGGAGTGGTGAAAGTAGAGGAAGAAGAATACTGCCCCACCTGGTTACATTAATTCGTCTTCTCATACAACCTCGTCGGTCGTCATTGAAACTTTTCGAAGGACCTTCTAAAGTATAATACATCTTCAATTTGGTACATGTTTTGGCTTTGCTAGAATCAGAGTAAGGTACTCGTATTTTAAAAAGGAAAAACAAAGTAAGTAGAAGATTGGGTAAGTATTAGTATATCCAAGTCGTTTTTACTCGCTACGTAACTCAGTGTGTCTCATTTTAACTAGCTCAGTAAGAGCGAGACGCACGTAGTACGATGCGAGTTAACGCGTATCCACAAGATTCGTGCTAGGTGCATAGGCCTGAAGCAGGCGAGTTACGTTTTTCAAAACTACGAGTAGCATTGAGATAAAATTTTAACACAAGACTACGAGAACGTGAAACCTGTTTACAAATGCGAAGTGAAACAATGCGAGTGCAGTATCCAATAACAATATGCGCTCGGAAGTAGTGGAAGTAAAATTTTGCACTTAAAGTTGACTTCATTATTGCGTGCAGTTTATTGCCTCTTCGTAATGATGACGCAATAACGGTTCGCTTTTAAATGAGTTGAGTAGATTTTTTTTAATGAACATCGTTATATTTTTGTTTATAAATAAGACTTTAGGGAACCGCGGGATTAAACGGGAACTTTGCGAGCACGAATCAACCTGTTAAGAACGAATTAAGTTACTATTGATATTCGATCCTTAAATTAGGGTTGTCTTTCATTCATGGGTTGTTTCGATAAATACATGACAATAATATTGTGAGGTGATACAGAACCCTCAGTGTGCGATTCAGACTCACACTTGGCTTACGCAGCTCTGGTAGAGAACCATCTTAAGGCCGAGCTACACCGGATGCGTATGCAACTCGGCTGCAGCTCCCTTTGTAGTGTTGCGTTAGTGCACGCAACGCAAGCTATGTTGCATCTCAACATATAATTCCAATATTATATTAGATGTGGCCTTTAACCAAGTCGAGTAAAGCGTTTTTTACGACAATCGTTATATTTTTCTTCATAAATCTAAGTTTCTACCACGATGTTTGGCTCTTAACACTCAACCAACAGGATACTGGGCGCCGACAGCTGACTTAACTCATTTAGCTTTAGATTATTTCTGAAATAACAGCGCACTCGGCTTAATGGGCCACCACGGCATGTTAATGGGCACCTCTTTTAACGGCTGACTGCATTCATCATTCGTCAGTAACGAGGTCAGTGACACCTGACTCATTAACTCACGGGACAGCGTTTTTCGCTGCATTGATGGACTGAAGGATGGTTGTTGACAAATTTTGACGTGACACTGGGAATGAAGAAACGTCTGTTTACTTATCGCGGGTAGTTTTGGTTTTTTTTTTTATGTAACAATGGCAATCCTAAATGTTAAGGAATAAGGTTCAGGTTGATCTAACTCCAAAAGGTATTTATTATTAGAAATGTAGATGCGTTAGTAATGTAATTTTAAAGTAAGTTAACAACAGCATTCCATTGCGACTAGGGTTGCGCTCGCGCTAGATCGGCCGATAAGGTCCAACCGAGCGCCACCGAAGATTCCCGAAGAAACCCGAGCCCAGAACAAGGTCATTCAACGTTCCCTTTAACGCCCGTCCCTTACTCACTCACCTTGTACTCGTATTCCCGTCCTCGTCTGTTCCTATGAGGGACAAAATGCGGTCTGGCAATGATTTAGAAGCTTGATGAGCATTTTCCACTCGAGTTGGGAATCAAATTGAATTTTATATGGACGCAATTGCCTTTTGATTTATTGGGGGTCAATGCACTTTGTTAATTTAATTGGTAGATTTATTTTGAAATGTCACGGATTCATATGGGCTCGTTAAGTTGCTTACGCGTGTACCTATGACGTTAGCATTTTTAAAACTTTTTACATTTTGTTCAAACTTGGACGCAAGAGTTCAATAATTATGTCGTTGACATTGTTATGTACCAATTTGGATTCTGGGCCACTTTTGAACCGTGTCGCTATGACCGATCGCTGTGACGTAATGACATGTATTGTAAAAATGTGGAAAAAGCATAAAGACATTTGATGTGAAAGTGTTTGAAAATGGACCAGAAGGAAATCAATTTATAATAATTAAGTTTTGTATTTTTTATTCGGTTAAGTTCTTCATATTTTGTAATACAGTAATTAAATACTTAGTTACCTAATTGAAGACAAGAAAATGTACTTCTATCTTACAACTAAGTAAGTATAAACGGGTATATGCTTTCCGCTGAGCAGTTTTTGTGATTTAGCGGAAAATATTTCGCAGAACTCTCTTTCAGCCGCTTATAATTGGTATTCTTAATTGTTTGTGCCATACTATTAAATTAATCAACATGGTAAAGTACAATAACAGCATCACTTGCACAAAACGTCCCATTTAAATTAACGTTTTAAACACATCCTTTTCTCTACCTCGAACGAAATTCCGCCAATGATGTGTGTGCCAAGGGATTTACCTGGCCCGTTATTCTCTAAGCGCATCGCCGTCGAGCTCAACGACGAGTTCTGTCTCATTCGTGCTGGCATGCTAGAGCTAGAAATTAAAATAACGGCTATATTAACATAGCGCGCTAAAAGCTAAGTGCTTAATTTTTATAGTGTGCTTTTTTAATTGCTGTAATATAACGAAACTAATGGCAAGAAACACGAAATTGTTAGCACCTTTTACGTTGCACTTGCGTCGTTGAATTTATAGTCAGGTCAGTCGTACTCCAACTAGTTTTTATGCGTAATATTATAAATTTATGAATGAATAACTAATGCATGTATGTTCAACAAATAAACGATTTTGATTTTTGTGAAATGCGTTATAATTTTAGCAGTTTTATTACTGTCAAATTATAATTGCTAAAACCATTTTTAATGTCACGTTTTATTTTTTATGCAAATTAACAATCTCTATACCTCGTTATTTTTAAGATGAGAAATGTTGTAAAAAAACTTGGTAGGATTTTTTTTGCAAAAGTGTTATTTTAAAATAATTAAGAGCCGCTAAATAAATTACAAATAAATCATGTTATTTCAGTTAAATCTATCCGAAAAACGCTATTTATATATTTTATTGTTGTACTTTTGCATAAAGAGACTTACGAAGATTGCTTAAATATTTCTCATTTAAGAAAAAACGATGTGTAGCTAGAGAAAGACAGAGGGCGCTCTTACTAAACGCCGAGCTCGACGGAAATGCGCTTAGCGAATCGCCCCCTGGACTTGTTGCTTAAATCCATTGTGTGCCATTGGAATCGTTTTAGATTGGAAACAGAAACGTTTACCTGGCTTTTCTGTTGGCTCTCGGGTGCATCGCATTTCAGCCTCACAATGTTCATAAAGTCTAAACGTTAATTTTAAGTTTTCGAACGCTATCTTGGTACCAAATTGCTATTAAAAAGGACAAATACATAAACTGCTTACAAAAATGCGGGAAATCTGACAGCTGAACGATTAGGAAATACATGCATAATATAAACTATTAAATCAACTCCTCTTTTAAGGTCGGGCCACACCGGTTGCGTATCAGCTCCAGCGACCTGCATAAGCATCCAGTGTGGCCCAGCCATTAGTCATATCACGATTACTTTAATATGAACTCATATAAAGTCTAAACGGAAAATCTGACATAACTAAAATACCTATGGATTTTACTAGAGTTTGACAGCACCCGCATGTAACGATTAATGAATGCAATTGTAAACGATATTCATACACAGCCAGAGAGAGACGCATGACTTAACAAACTAAAACAGGGTTGATGCTCACTATAAGCTGCATTATAATGGAGGAAATCAAATGCAAGCAAAACACAAGACGTTACTTTGCTGAGGTCCGTATATAAATGAAATTGAACTATGCTCTTCTGTGAAAGCAAAATGGAACACCAATGAGTAACGAATGCCATTTCAAATTAACACGGAATAAATACGTAGTCTGTTGTGCGTAAGAGAGCAATATCTGGCTAGTAAACAATTTAATTAGTGTCAGTAGTTTTGATAGATTGCAGGACTGTAAACGTGTCAATAAAGCCCTCTTGTAAATTAAGAAGGAATTTAGCATTATCTAGTGATTTAAACCACGTAATGTTCTATACATATCAACTCTACTACAGCTAGTAATTTAAGAGCGATATTACAAAACTTAGCCGGCAGTGTCGCTATGTCATCGTTTTTCTTGATACTTTTAGTGAATTTGAAATTTGTATTCTTGACACGTGTCATCTAGTGTTTGTAGAGCCATTCTAAACTTTTTTAATTATGTATCTAAGTGGAAATGTAAAAGGTTTTTTTATTTTACGAAACATTTTTAAAATAATTGAAAATTGGCCATGTGCGTTGGACTTGCACACGAAAGGTTCCACACAAAAAACGACAAAAAAAAACTCGTTTCTTGTAAAGGGTCGGGATCTGTATAGTTTACGTTATTTTGGTATTTGTTGTAAAAGTAGCCATATTTAGTAATACACGTTGTGAAAATGTAAAGTATCTACCTGTTACGTTTCACAAGATACAGTCCTGTGACAGAGGGACAGATGGACGCACGGATCAGCGAAAGCAATAGGGCCCGGTTTAATTCTTCGAGCACGGAACTATAAAAACGAAAGATTGCGTCGTTGCCAGCACTGTTGTGACAGCCCTTTTCAACGCCATTGAGAATAAACTAACTGCAACTCATGCCAAAACTCTTCTTACCTGCCGCGGCGATGCAACGTTGCATGCTAACTACACAAATTATTTGCATTCATGGCTCGATGCAGTATCAAATTGCTAATAATATTCAGGGGGTACATCGCTGAACTTTACTGACATGAATTAAACTTGCCTGTTTCAAGTTTAAGCGGTACGGTTAAGTTGCGCAGATCATGTTGGTAACACAACAAAATATTGAACCAAGTTACTAGATTCATACAACCGGTGTAGGTCAAAAGGTATCCAAGTTGAAGTAGACGTTGGCACTTCAACTTTAAAGAGTTAAATAATCACTATTCTTTAACCCTTCAAACACTAAATACGGTTAAAGGCGTCGCGAGCTGTCATGCCCATCACGCCACCGACAATAGTTGACCGATGACATGGTGTAATAGCAACCTAGAGCAACTTCAAAATCGCGTTTGACATTATAGCGATCTGGCGTGTCGGTGCCAACTTTTGTTTGCATTGTTGGCGGTTAAAAGTTTAAGGCTAACAGCGACGAGCTCGACGTTGAGTGTCTTGCGCTAGAGTAAGTACAATTAAGCGAGCATTTTTCAAAAACCATAACCAACCCCATTATGCTGTCAGTTTGAGCGAGAGCTCACGGATGAATCGTTACAAAACTTTAACAAATTTACCCTCTCGCACTATCTTATCTTCACTATTTTACACTTTCAAAGTAAGATAGAGTCGTATATAGTCGTTGAAAGTACGCAGAGAGCCGTGAATTGTGCGGAAATTGCTTGTTTCCCTTCATCTGTGGAAGCCTAATTTCCTTTATTTTAATTTGGGAAATCCTGTACAAATGTATGTTTTGTAGAGCCTTTAAAAGGTCGGATAATGGGATATTAACCGGGTTTAACTGTTACGAAGTTTTTGCTTGTGCATGTTTGAAGTATCCTTTCCTTGTGTGTTTTGCGTACAAGTAATTTCGTGTAGTTATACTTTAAACGAATTTGTTTAAAGTTGCTATTTTTAGTAACGAATATAGAAAACCTTTTATTTATCGAACGCTTCACCTCGTTTATGCATGTTTCAACTAAGCAAGCAAAAACTGACCATCGGAGTAATACAATTATGTACTTTTAAAATCAGTTCTTTGAGTTCAAAATCTATCTAGAGTGGTACTAATTGCAAATGGCAGGCGCCCACTAACACTCGGTAATGGTGAAATTTGAAACGGAGACAGTTAAATCTGTTGCCATAGCTCGGCGTAACGACCGTCGACGAAAAATGCATAAACCAGCGTTTTTGTCATGTCGCTTTCAGTTTTAGAGCATCTTAACGAAGCGGTTAAAAAAAATGGAGCAAAAAGCCAACGTCCTGCATAGCGCTGGCCGCTTCGCCCAACACCCTGCGGGTAACAAAAAGCGCACGTCCGATGCGCCGGTTGCATTTCTATTTGCTCTCGTACAATTTGAATTTGGAATAAAAAAAGGATCATTAATTTTATTTAAAGACCTTGCACTGTTTGGCAAGTACCCTCTGGCACAGAAGACGCCCGCTTTTTTATCTGTGGAACAATTTAAAGTGGGTTACTTTTAAGTTCGCTGCATTGTGGCCGTCGCAGTTAATAAATGCGTTTAAGCTGTATGCACATCAATGGTTCATTGACCTGAGACCGTTGCTCGTAGATATCGTCTATCAATTACCGTCTGTCACAGTCATGTATCATGTGGCCGTCAACTCAGCTGGAATGTAAGATCAAGATGGCCGATTACGTCGACCGAGACTGCACCT
The DNA here is from genome assembly GCA_963691745.1 of Ditula angustiorana. NCBI lineage: Eukaryota > Metazoa > Arthropoda > Insecta > Lepidoptera > Tortricidae > Ditula > Ditula angustiorana. The sequence continues at coordinate 5,189,308 of OY829490.1, read as the reverse complement.
AAACTTGGAGAGCGAGCCGAAGGCCCCCGTCAAAGTCGCTATTTGCCAGACAACACCGTGATTTTCCCTTGGCCCAGGGGCGTCTCTTTCATCATTCCTCAATTATAACCCTCTGTTAAAATCTCGTTTGTTCGAATAGGAATGATCGTATTGATTTGAACTGGGGAAACTAGGGCAGCCAAAATAAAAGATGCTTAAAACGAATTTATAACGAACGCGTGAGAATATTATCAGATTAGTTTTCTTTGGAATTGTGAGTGACTATCTTGCAGTTGTATTCTTAGCTCACATCGGCAATAATGAGGACAAAGCGTTATCGCAGTCATTAAAATCGCCCGCCCACATCGATGCATGCGCTGCATAACATAATCATTTCACTTACTTTGACGTACCTATGGCAGGGTTTCTTCACCTTTTCAAACCCGCGAACCACTGTCAAGATCTCAAAAGTCCTACGGACTCCTTTTGAATAAAAATGTGGGAAAAGAAAACAAGAGAATTGAAAGATACTCTTTATTACGTAAGTAAGCGGGTTATGAAGGAAAACAATAAGTTAAGTTACATACTTACTTCAAATAGGTTAGTAAAGTAATTGCCTTACTATTACAGCTTTTAATATTTACCTGTGTCGTAACGAACCCATGGCGCTCGTGGCCCGGACCCCTTAGGGGTCCATGAAATCATGGGTCCAAGGTTAAGAAACCTTGACGTATGGGAAATAAAATCATTGCTTAAACTATTAACTTTGATGGTTAGCCAAAGCAAAATCCCTATTGCTTGACTTGCCTTTGATGTAACTTAGCCCTAAGCGTCGAAAATTTCAAACAAGAATCTATTGTTTCAAATAACAGATATAAACTAAAACTAGGTTACAGATAATGTTACCGAAGACCATAATATTGATTTACGACTATCTCCTGTTATTGTCCACAAATATTTAGTTTCCTTAACAGAGCTAATCAATTTTGGCCCTTATAAATCATTCGGACAACACATCGTGACATTTCTTGAGAGAGGAAAGAATATATGAATTACTTAGTAGTAATAATTCCGGAATAAACGTACAAAATAAGAGAGACTGTCGAAGGTCTATAAATATTTCTGGTGAGCGCGTCTGCCTTCTGAATCAAATATATCTAGTACTTGGAAGCACAAAACAATTTATGTATGTCATATTATGTGTCTTCGTGAGGTATATTCAGATGTAAAGAAATCTTAGTAATTTGCCATCGCGATGTCTATTTATAAGTCTAACAGGTCTTGTACAGAGTTGACGATTATATTTAAGACGGACGTTGCTCTTGCCATTTCTGACGCTCCCTTTCATCGGTAAATTATTCAATTATTTTTATTTTTTGTTATGGATAAGGAAGGACCATGGGAACCAACGACCTCCGGAAAATCGCTGATACGTGGCCGGACTTTAGAGTCCTTCCAATGGCCTTCTGCAATTTCCACTCACCGTACGAAATGCAGTAGCAAGTTCTTCCCTGCGTTTCGTGAGAGCGCAACCAGCAACTGGCTACAATGTGGATCTACCACTGTGAAACATTTCAAATGCATGAACCGTATAAAATAAAGCATCAACATATAAAGAAATTCAAAATGCTTTCTCCATGGACGATACTGGAATTGAACGTTCCCAGTACTTACAAAGACGTTTAGGTATTTCTAGCGAACGCTCACGGTAATCCAACTAGAGGACTTTCCGAGGCAAACGAGCGTGTTCCCGGCGACAGTACAATCGCCAATCAATTACTGGCGCCCGTCGACATAAATCATCCGTAGACGCACGTCGATAGTGGTTCCTTCGCGTTTAGAGTTCCGCACAACAGGAGCATTGAGTTTGATAAGTTTATTAATAGAAAAATTGCGGGTGGTAGGACCTTTTGCAAGGTCCTTCCGGATCTCTACCACCGCCTTGCTCGCTAATCCTGCCGCTAAGTAGCAGTGCTTGCACTGTTGTGTCCCGGCATGGAGAGCAAGCTAGCCGGTGCAATCACTGGCACAAGTGGTATTCTATCTTAGCCCTCTGGGTTGGCAACGCGTCTGCAATCTCCTTAGTGTTGCGTTTGTCTATAGGCGGTGGTGATCACTTATCATCAGGTGACCCACTTGTTTTCCTTCCTATTTTATAAAAAAAAGTATTGTATAATTCGACGGAGTGCCTTTCTGTAAGTGATCCATGGTTGGATCAAGATCAACATGACATTTTTATATCGACGGTATTGGACTGTCTACCATCTCAGTTTATCATACTGGAGATATAGGTAAGTAACCATCGAATGTCAAACAAGTCGTCCATGTATCTTCAAGTAATGTATTACCTAATTCTTGCAAAACATACAAACATTTAATTAAGTAACGAACGTAGTACGCGTGAAAAGCACTCCAACTAAGGCCTATCAAATACTTGACATTTAGCTCTCTTCCGAATGGTTTTTACGACTTCGTCGGCAATATCGTGATGATATCAGGAAACTAGTTACGTTTTACTATTTTATCCCGACGGGGCCGTCACGACGGTCGTACGACGATCCCCATGTGTCTGTCTGTGCCCAAGCCCAATATTAATTTCTTAATGTGCCCTCCAACGGTCATGTTTGTCCTTTCCTTCAATTTGCTTGATGAGAAACGTTGTCATTATTGATGAGCCTTTTACGTTTTTACAAGTGCTATTTATCATCGGAAATTGTTCTAATGCTAGTGTGTAATACTGTGATGGTTATATCATCATCTTGATGGTTTATTATGTCGTAAATATACCTTTATTTGGAAAGAGAAGACAGGAATTACTCGGACAGATTATTGCAAATCGATGTTTTCGAAGAACTTGATGCCTTTTACCTATTTATCTTCTCCTAAGTCTTTTGTGAGATTAAAACAGAAAAATAATATTGTAAGTATACTTTGTTTATTTTATGCTCTTATTTATGTTTACGAAAACACACTTTCCTTTGTTATATTTCGTCTAACATGTTTACATTTTGACAAAGCCCGCGGCAACGTCCGTGGATTTGTAGGGTTCAGAGAGGATTTCGCACTCCTAGCGGAGGTCCAGTGAAAAATAGATGTAAAAAAAAACTCGCTCAAGAGTTTTTTTACTGGAGGCCTTGGATAATGACAGCGCTTGACCCTTAGTAGACTCGAGTGGGGTCCAATAGTGCTCTACGCATTTAAGATATTATCAAATATGCACCCTATTTGTATTAGGGGAAAGGTTTAAAAGGATTAAGATTGTGTCGGCCCCTGCTGCTTGGCATGGAGATTTTATGAGGTCGATTCGCATCATATTTTCAAGCTACGCCTTTTTATGGCCTATAGGTATTTGGAAGCGATTTCGGTGGAGACCAGGCTAAATAAACGGGCTTCGGCGCAGCGAGGAAGTTTACGCGTCTTAAATTTATGCCTTTACCATTTATTCTAAGTTAAGTGCTGGCGTTGCGTTTCGATGTCGCGTTATTTTAATGCTGTGCAAACAGCTAAAGTTTTCTTATTATAAACTGCCAAAACAAAACGCTGCGCGGTTATTTATTGCCCGGGGAGTTTTCCTGGTGCACTCAAGCGCCTCATCTTCAAGTAATTAAAGCGCTAATGTCTATTTAAACACCTTGTAAAGTCGCGTAGTCGTTTGCGAATTGTTGTGGAACAGGTGTTGCTCTAACTGTCGTCACTTCCGGTGACAAAGCTAAGCGAAAAAAGTTGACGAAAGCAATAAGAAAATGAGTTCTCGCCGCCTTTAAAGCTGACATCAAAAAGTCGTGGAAAGGTGAACACGACAATGCAATGTTTTGTTTTATGACAGAAGTAAAACAGGGTGAAATAAAAGTCGGAACTCGTACAGATGTCCGACTCCGACATTGACTCTGGCATGAAAAGTTTCCGACAATCCGAGCAAAGAAACAACGGACAAGAGATAGGGTTGGCAATTTTTCAAAGTAAATTTTCCGATATAGCGAACTGCGGGCGTTGGACACGATTTATGACTTTTATTCTGTAGATGACGCATCATAAAATTGTAATATAGTATTTTTATATCTGTAATTGCTGTCCTTTCTGTGCATTTTTACGTTACTACAGGTGTGAGTGTAATATTTTGGATCGTCGATTGAGATAATTATGCCACAGGATTTAAAATATCCGTATTTTAATAAATCAGTAAATGTGTTTATTTTTCAATGAAAATATGAAACACTTTAACTTGTCAGTTATATTATTTATATTAGAATAAACTAGTTTCAATTTGTTAACTTAAAACGCCGTAAGCTAACGCGTTTTTTGGTATTCACTGACTTTCATTTATATTATTGTGACTTTCACTATATTCCAACAGGAGTACCTGCCAACGACAGAACACCGTTTTACTATTTCTCAAAATTATAAACCAGCATGGTACCTATTTAAAAATCGCGCAAACTTCAGCTCACGTTGAATTCAATAATTTTAAAGTGAGGCAACCCTATTTCTTAGACAGAAGTTATTTAAAAGAGTATTGCTTACTCTTTTAGCAGGCAAATAACCGTCTCTAAGTAATAAAGCTATGCAGTCTTATTTGCAATTTTCTCCAACTCTTGAGGTCGTGGACGCAGCTGCAATTTGCATTTTAGATAAACGCAATAAATCCTTAACGTTATAAGCACCGAACTACATTAACTTTTATGACTTCTGGTTTTATTGACGCAAAAAACTGAACAACATTGCTTTGATTAGGATCAAACATTCAGAGATGTAAGTTTTCATGTTTTAAATCGGCTTTCCCGTAAATATGAATATTTACCAGTCTTATTCGATCAATATGAACATATATTGATTAGCAATAGACACGACGTTGACAGTTTCTGAATTTCAAACAACTGTAAGTAATTCTAAGTCGACAAACGTGACAAGTGAGTCATTCTGACAAACAAAAAACATTGCTCACGGAACTGTCCGCAAGGCTCTCTCTAGATGCAAAATCCGTGAGTTCCATGACGAATTGTGTGTGTGTATGTTATATGTAGGGTCATTAAAATTCTAAGTATTGGCACTGTGATAAACTAAAACTGATAATTCTCGTGTCACGCAAAAACGAATGAATAGCTTCGCACCAGATTCGCACGTAGATGTTGCTAAGAAGTATGCTTCCGTTATATGCTTTTTGATTACCGTGACGAGTACAGTTATTATAGCTTCCGTACCCCGTATGCTTTGTCATAAAGCATAAAGCTTGGGAGGTAATGTCGCTTTTTGTTGACAGTCTGTAATCTATGTCAGTGAACAAACATTTCTTTGATTCGTTAACAGTTGGAATGATTCAATCGGCCATCGCGGTATACGTGACGCGACTTAAAAGTCGTATGGGAGACAGTGAACCGTAAGAAACGACCAAAGGGATACTGGAGCATCGGATTCAATGGAAAATCCCCCTGATTTTAACGCGTTTTCGACTTCTTCCAGAATGTTAAAGGAAAATTTTCCTCCTTTTTACCGTTGGCTTTCCACGTTTTAAATGTAGCAGTTGATAAAAACGTTTCATTGTAATGTAAGATACTTTGAAAACTTCTGTTGCGTTTAGTGTCAGTTCACATGCTTTTTGTAACGTGGATCAATGTGGACATCTGTCCATTTATCGTGCTAAACACCAGGGACCTGCGGGTAAATTTTTAGACTATCGAGTGGGCCTATTTTACGCGAGTGTATATTTAAGTCGACACTGATTGGCGCGCGGCTGGCGATTGTTGAGCGCTCGACAGTTAAAAATCACCCCACACTACCACAAAACTTACAGGGCATACCATTTACCATATTTGTTATTTTTGTGTCAAAACTTCTAAAATGTTGTCAAATTGTAGTACTTGTAATTTCTACGGATAAGCTTAACCAACCGTACTTCGTCAATCATATACGGATCCCCGAGAGAATCTAAAAATGGATTTAATAACCGTTCACTAAATTGTCAACGAAGCCCCAAACGTACTTACTAAAGCCATACCAATTTTCCCGTGTCACAGTTTAAAATTGCTCCAGCTTCAATAAAACCTATCTCCAGCAGCACATGACGCATCGTCCGCGACGAACCGTTAAATCATATAGTTACTAGCGTCGTGTGATGCGAACTGATATTAATGCGATCACGTTTATCCCGTAACTGTAGCTGTAGCGGGAACGAGACTTTATAGAACATATTTAAAACTATCGATCTTAATATTTGCGGGTGGTAGGACCTTGTGCATGGTCCATCCGGATCGCTACCACCATCTTGCTCGCTAATCCTGCCGCTAAGCAGCAGCGCTTGCACTGTTGTGTTCCGGCGTGGAAAGCAAGACAGCCGGTGTAATTACTGACGCTAGAGGTACATATTCCATCTTAGCCCTCTTTGGTGTTGCGGGTGTCTATAGGCGGTGGTGATCACTTACTTTGATACGAGGGTAAGGGATTCTCTAGCTCATTCTAAAGGCTTGCCTAGCCTACCTTGTACCTGTTACTGTGTTTTTTCGGAGTATACATTTTGTATGTTAAAGAGTCTAAGAAGTTCTTATAAAAACATAACCCTTCCTTTTGGCTTTGCCGTAGTCGGGTAAAAACTGCGCACACCCACTGTTAGGTAAAGAAATACCGTTTCGTTTTCAAGCTATTTTGTTCACAATGAATGAGTCACTATTGCATCTTGTTTAATTACTACTACTGACGGATCGTATTAGTTCGTTTATTCATCACTTACGCCCTTCCGCTCACCGGGTCCCACCAAAGCTTTTATCCAGTTGCAATTTTGAAAATGGAACCTCTTGGTCGTCTCCGGGGAATTCCGTGATTGTAAGAGCGAGGTTATGGCTCCGTTAACCCGCTTCCTTGAAAACGCGCCGGAGCGTTGACGGTACTGCGTTTATTTACTAGTGGCTATAAGTTTTGTCTGCTTTTAGTTTTATTTCATTTTTGCAAGACGTTTTTGTTGTCGACTTGGAGATGTTTTTGGGTTGATGATAGTATCATCTGATATTTATCGATGATACTATCGAAAGGCGACCACAGTATGGCAAGCAGGTGCTGCTACGACTAGCTTTGTTTTTGCTTCCCTTTAATTCGCGACAAAAGTCACTGGCATGTTTTGCTAGATGTGTTGAGGAACTCCGTTTGTCAGTTTTTTGCTTGTCGCTAGCATATCGTTTATATTGGACTAGTAAGACAAAAGACACACAATCAACCTCTGTAACTAAGCCTGATATTATGGAGTACTTTTGTTCTCCTAATTGCCAATGAAAAGGTAAGACAATGTAAGTCAAAATCGTACAGAAAATGTTTGTTATAATACAAGGAAATATTGTAAACAAGCCTGGATCCGGGGGTAGGCTTGCCACATGTTGGAGTGGAGCGAAAAATGGCTCATTCTCTGAATACCGGATTTTAGACATGACGCGTATGTTGTTTGAACTTTGTGATTAATTTTACACGCGGTTCGTTTGTTTTTGGCCGTGTCATCTCGAGCACACCCGACTGACGACAGATGTCAAAACAATATAGTCTACCTACCTTCATATACGTGAATAATATTTACAAGTATTCTAAAATTTATCACTTGAAGAAAACGTAATCTCGGGAGTTTTAACAGAGTTTGTTTCCGATCATGTTATGTAAAAAAAAAGACTAACTAATAAGAGCACCTGTTTCAGGATCAGAGGAGCCGCCATCTCTCGACAGACATACGTATTTTCCGTCAGCGTGTGTTTTATGTTAGTGAACAACTCCGTATTTATCGGGTATAGTACGCAATCCGCGCTTTATTCGACTACTTCAGGACGCAAACAGCTCTATAAATCCTTTGAAAGATATCATGTTGCTTGGCGGGAGGTGGTTTATTGTCCCCGCTTATACCGTTAGCCACCGGATCCTAAACGATTCCGACAATCAGTGCAGAACAAAAACAAAACGATTCGTTCCGGCAAGAAGTATTGTGACGATCCGAAAATCCGTTTTGCTTCCAACGAAGCTTGCTTTGAACTGATTGTTTTTTCCGTCTCCAGAAGTTTGAGAAGTGACCGGCGAAGGGAGAACTAATCGTGGCATCTGTAACTTGATTGATTACAATAAAAGGTATGACGAGTCAAACCAATTTGCAAAGCGTCAGTGAGTTGTTGCCGAAGATTTCTTTGACTTAATATGGGCTTACGTTTGACCCCGGTCTCACATTATGGTAAATAGTTGAGGGTAAATGCGTTGTCTAAGCTCCGCTATCCTGCAGTATGAGCATCTTTAGGAGTCAAATAGTATTCTCTCGTAAACTGCTCCGTAAATTAGTAAATGCATTTTAAAACAGTTCAATTGCTTTTTATTTACGTTGTGTGCCATGTTAGTATAGTACAGTTTTTTTATAAGACATAATCAAAACCGCAGATAAAATTTTAAACAAATAAAATTCCTGGCATGTAAAAAACATTTTTTTTTTTCATAACATTATGCATAAAATTTAATTCCAAAATTCCGATATTTGCTATCCCAGCACCCGGAAACTGCTTCATGATATTAAAAAATCACAATTTCTATAAAAGTGTCGATATATTGAAAATTATGAAATTTTCATTTACGTCAAAGGAGAATGGGCAAATTGTCCCAAGTGCTGTATACAGTTGTGCTATATCTTATTTGAAAGCTCTCTATAAGAGCTTAATTTTTTTATATGACAGCAAAACCAAAATGTTTGCAGGGAAAAAGCTACAGACCATTTTATACCTCACTTTGTACTAGCAGTTGTATGAAAAGTATCTGTAAAATCATGTGCAAGATATAGCCGAAAGATTTTAACCACGCATTACTGAGGCCACTAGAAGTAAAAAACATAATGTGAGCATAGGTCTAATTAGCTGTTTTATTTTTCTCTTTTTTCATACAAAACAATTATTAGTTACAATTCTTAAGGTAAACCACAGTCGAACAGTGCTTTAGGACGAGCTGGCAACGTACTACTTTAACTTTTGACACGTCAGGTCATAATGGTTATTTATTTTCGATCATGTTGATGACTTAAATGACAAAGGCTTATTTCAGTTTGACGTGACACATTTCGTTATGACTTTTTAGTCAACAGAATGGCAACGTCGCATACATTAGGGTGTGTTACACTGAAGTTTTATTGAAAAAATATTTTTTTATTTTTGCGTCCCACGTCACCCCTGCAGACACCTGGTCTTCGAAACATGGCCTATGATGATCCTTACACCGAGTACTACACTTCCATACTACTCACTATTGTATACAAGGGTTGGGACAGCGCCCATACAAAAATGCCCATTCTCCTTTGCTTATTCTGATAGCTTACGAGTATGATTTGCTCTACCAGTATCAGCTTTCGTTGGTTTTAGGGACACCCCACCCAGTATAAACGTTTAAAGTAAAATCGGTACGTTTTTTTATACAACATAGGAAGGCAAACGAGCAAGAGGGTCACCTGATGGTAAGTGATCACCACCGCCCATAGACACCCGCAACACCAAAGGGATTGCAGATGCGTTCCCAAACCAGAGGGCTAAGATGGAATACCTCTTGTGCCAGTAATTGCACCGGCTGTCTTGCCCTCCACGCCGGAACACAACAGAGCAAGCGCTGCTTAGCGGCATCGGCAGGATTAGCGAGCAAGATGGTGGTAGCGATCCGGACGGACCTTGTACAAGGTCCTACCACCCTGCGAAACGTACGTACGTTACGTATTGATAATTCCCTGCAAAAATTAAGTAAAAGGGAGAATTACATTGATGCCTCCGCCGCATGAGACTGAGTAAACGTATACAGTCGTCAATGAATTTATGCCTTGAATGTTTTCGTGGTAATCAACTAAAAATTCTTTAAACACTAAGGGTGATTGTCACCTGAATTGCAAAGCGAAACGTGGCGTTTTATGGCGAGCAAATAACGTTGAATTCTGGAACGGTAGTTGGTAAAGCTGTTTTATTAGTCGCTTTTCCAAATCTACTTCAGAGCGGCCGTGCCCGCTCCATATCGTAACGTGTTAATTTTTATTTGCACCAACACTCTCGCTAAGTGCACGTATACGAGTAATGAACCGGTATTTTCTGCTTTCTTCGTTTAACAGAGCTGTAAAAGTGAGCGAAAACTTCAATTAACATGTTAGGTTGCACAAAAAGTTTCACAAATATTAAACCTGTGCTGATTGAACGCGAGGAACAAACAATCGTTCGCTTAAAAAATGTTGCGATTTTTAAACTACTTTAATTTTAAGCTGATTTTACAAGTGTGTTCAACGAGTCACATTCATCACAATGAATGATTGACTTCACAATTTATTTTAAAGAATTTGTAATTACGAACACGCATGTGGTTCTATTTAATTTTTGTTAAGGCAATAATAAAATCTTTCTTTGTTAAAGGTATGCCTACAAATTTACAAGTTGCTACAAATCATTCATTTCTTTATTGCAATCGTAGTTTTAAAAATGTTACGAATGGTAAGGTGATCGATACTGAGACCCTAGTAGGGAGTAGCAATCTACAACGTATTATTAATAAAAAAGAAAACATTAGATTACATAATTATACTATAGGTCTTTGCGTCTTTCTCATCCAAGACTAGATTAATTCGCACTAGTTTTTATTAAGTCGTGAACTTTATCAATTGGAACTTCACAAATCCCGTTGTTCTCACTAAAGTGATACTGAAAATTAATTCCCTGAGGAAACTTCGTAAATTAGCAGCCAATAAAGCAGCCTTGTCTTGGAAGTATTGTCCGACCAAAACTGGCAACTTTTTTGGCAGGCAATCCCAATTCCGTTAGGGTTGACACATTGCTTAGGACAATTTGTTGATGATTTATGTTTTAGACGTATTGTGCGTTTGCTTAAAAATTTAACTACGTTTAACAGCAATATGGACCTACTCGTATTTGTAACTGGGTCAAAAGTGGACGACAATTTAGGATCAATACACAACAACAATACAACACAACAACAGGTACAATACAATACAATATTAGGTACAATATTTTTGGGCAGTCTGCATCTGCATATACGATGCCTGGCCGAGTTTTGGCCTATTCACAGAAAACTTAAATTTTATGTTCCCAAGTTGCTAACTCTTAACACAAAGAGTTTAAAGACACATTTTATTTTCACTTTTTGACCCAACTCCACACAGTAAAGTCAGATGAAAAATTTAGAATAAGGGTTTTATTCTAAGCGGCCAGTTATAGTTATGGAGGTTCGCCACGTTACAGGTGCGTGGGTATTTAGTATGTAATACTGTTAGGTATTTTCTGGTTCTTTAAATATTTTTCAAGCTCTTACAATAGTACTTAAGCCCCCATAATTAGTCCCAAGCGACATCCCTAATGGTTTAGGTCTCGCAGGTTATAATAAAAAGGAAAACCGTTTTTCTATCCCTGACTCGGCAACAACCCTGGCTCCGTTCCAAATATTTTATAGAATTAAACCGTTATTCATGTAGGATAGTAAAGAACTCCGTTTCATATGCTTAAAGATATCACAATTTTAATAATATGTATATTTGAACAATATTTCAAATTGGTATAGCGGAGGGAATTGTATTAAACATTTATTTGTTGAACACAGTTATGAAGACAGAAATGTCTAAATATTTTGATTCAGAAAGGAGAAGATAGATGTAATCAAATTGTTTATTTGGCAGACTTGTAGCGCTCTACCGAAATGGAGACATCATCATTACCATCAGTCACCATGATAGTACTTACAACGCTTTTCTGACATAACAGTGGGTTTACACCCCTACCACCAATTAGATCGGTAAATTGGCACTTTAAAAATTAGCTCTTTTTATGTGATATCTAGTTGTTTTATTTTAATTCCGTATAATAGTAAGTTTATTTCTAGGCGCGACATTACTCTTTCAACCTTATTCATTTAGCCGTGCCGACTGTTACTAACACACTATTTGTCTCGCTCGGCGCTTTGCGGCGCTGTTGGCAACACTAAAAAAACGAAATTAGTCTTCTCCATTTTGCAAACATGTCTTAAATTTAGGAGATCCAACTTTGAAGGAAATTCAAGTAACTAATAAAGTATTCGTAAGCGATATTTACGCGAATCTCGCTTAGTTTCAGAGAACAGTAGGTTCAACATTTCATGCAGGCAGATTCGCTACTATATACCATTTCGAAAGGTTAAATAAAGTGATTTTCAGCTCTTTATCCGCCCACATACCAACGATCGTTGAATGCTCTTGTTTTTCACTCCCTAAGAGCTCAAGCTATGAGAAATGAACGGTGGCATTACCCTTTTAAAATTAACACTCTTATTTCTGATATCGTAGATTAAAATAAAGTTTAATCTAAACGCATTTACTTTGATGTTCTCAGTTTAATGGTGCGTATCTGTTTTTCGTTCGCGGGTTCAATGAACCATCAAGGAAGGCGATTTAAACGATTACTTATTACGGATGTTTTTACGTTAACAAATATTGATACTGTTTCTTTTAAATTGCAGGTAAGACAGCGAGCTCTGGCGAATTGGGCGGTTCAGGTATTTTTATAAACGACCTTTCCAATCGTCCACATGTACCGTACGTGTACTGAAACGGAGGATTATTTATTTTACTGATTCTTTTTGCAAGGTTTCATTCCTGGCGTCATAGAGCTGACTTGACTTTCTTGTAGAGTTTCTAATTCGTTGTTAGAGTGTTTTTCCATACGACCTTTATTTATCTTCACACCTATATATGCACACTATTTTGAACATAATGATTGCGTTTGTTTAATGATATACCAACCTTACAGCTATCATAAGATCAAGGCCAAATTATTTGCTAAATAAAGACGTCCCAAAAGTGTATCTTGATCACTATAAAACCTGCTTTCAATCTTCAACAAAATGAAATAAAAATCTCTAGTCCATAATCCGAAATTTCCGCCCAAGGGCCCAATCAAGACCATTATTGGCCTCCCTTGTCTAACAAATGCGTCTTACATTTTAAATCAGTATTGAATAGTTGGTGTACAATAGGCCAGCCCGGGGACATATTTATAAATGCAATTACGGACTGTTGCCAATTTGATATTACCTCATTGTAGGGTCCCTGGGGAGAGTTCACGCCCCTCGATTGCTTCTGGATTAGGGGTGTTCCTGTTAAAGTAACTAAGGAACGTGTTTTACGATTTTCGAAACTGCTTAATTAAACGTCTGCGCTTTATTAAATGATAGAGTAGAAAAACCTGGCCGGATGAATTATTTTCTCAGTTTTAATTGTTAGGTTTTCTGGAAAAGATTGCTCTCAAACGATAAAAATGCACCTATATTTACGATTTTCCTGTAATTCTGTGAGATTGAGCATATAGTCTTAAATATAACTTAGTAGTATTGCGGAATTAGTTGTTTAGTATTTGAAATTGCTACTAAAAAGCACGTAAGTTATCAATAAGTACGGAAACCAATTATTGTCGTCATACGAATAAAACTATCCCCAGAAAGTTTCTCGCATACGTTTTATGACTTTGTTTTAAACTTAAGTTTCTTAAAAAGGTTTCTTGGCATCTTGCCCCAGTCTGTAAAGCGTATGTATGAGTTACGGATCGACTTGTTTGTGGAATTTATTTTTCTAGCGTGTGTATTGAAACGTAAAAAGTAAATCTTAGGTGATCATAGCAAATATTACTCAATTGAATTAGATTTACGTATTCGTGAAGGGCTCGTATTCGTAATGACTTTAAATTTAGTATTAACCGAGTCAATGTCAATACCAATTGGAATATTTCTTTCGCTATTAAACGATTCGGCTTTTAGTCTATGTATTTCTCATATTTATAACGTTATCGGGACTTTCGCGCGATAAAATATATTGTTGATTTACCTCGACGTTTCGCCATGTTTCAACGGCCGTGGTCACGAGTAGACGCGCTAACGTTCTGATAAGTTTAAAACAATTTATGTATATCTCTCCAACGTCAAATGATTGTTTACTTTGCTGTATAAGTAAATGTATGATTAAAATGAAATTTAATTAAAGATTGAAAATTACTACATCCTTTGATTACAAACGTGAACCGTGAACAGAAGAAGCGCAAACAGCGTTGCTACATTTAATAGAATAAAAAAAAAGATTGTCTTTGACAATGATTACAATTATTAGGATTTCCATTTTGTCTAAACATTTAAAAAATAAATTACGGCTTTGTTCCTTATTATACGCAATAAGTAGTTACGTTAAAAATTGTGTCCGCTGTTTAGAAGTTACAGCTGAAGCTATGAATTTTTAAAGTGAATTTCTACGCCTTTTGCTGAGTGGAACAACCCCAAACAGCCGTAAGGGCAATCGCACATATGCCGTTTAATGACGTCACACCCTTGATTCTCGCTTTTAGCGATACCAGGGGCGCCAGCAAATTAGCTATTGTGAGAAAATACGGAAAATATTAGGTGCTCTCGTTGCGTCTAGAGATGAGGGCGTTGTACATTCGCGTTTGAAAGGACGTAAGTGTCGTTTCAATGGTTATGCACTTGAGCCGCTTTTTGATTAAAGTGGCGGATAGCTCATTATGTGTACTGGCCAGTATTATTAGTTATTTGGAAACGTGTTGAGCGAGTGATTAAATTATGGTTTTAGGATATTTAGTGGTTTAAAACCTTATTTTACAGGCCGGAAATCTTAAATAAACACTAAGGCAATAGTCCAAAACGTTCGTTTTTCTTACAAAACATTATTTCGTAATATTACGAAACTTTTTTTTGTATGTGATGTAAGGATAACTAGGAAAACTTATCATTTGTATGTTGATCTAATCTATGGTACTCCGATTAAGTAAATTATTCAGGTACTTGTAAGAACTAAAAACAGAAGGAGTTAGTACAATTAAATCATAAATAAATTATACAGCTTAATAGTATCAACCGTTAAAGCATTTAATTTTTTAAAAGCCCATAATATTGTTTTGAAGTTCGTCCCATCAAATTAATGCCTGCTTTGCCTACCTCAATGCTTCATGCCGAAGGTAGGGTGACACAAGTGAATGATGGCCGGGCGTTTGTCATAATACGCGTCATACTTGCGCGTGGGTGGAAGGGAGAGGACAATCTGTCATATTTTTTGTTTGCATCAAACCATTAATGTTGAGATAGTGTTCGTTTGTGTGGAGATGGGTTTACTGTTAAATTTGTAGATTAGTTAAATAGAAAAATATATTATATCTGGGATTTAAAATTTAAATTTTAATAAGTTACTAACACCCTCGTTTAGTCATCTAGGGAAATCAAGTTTCGTCTGGAAACTGCCCATAACAGCTTAGAGTTAGCAGATTTTTTCGACATCGTTTATCTGTAGGTACTAGATTAGGATTATTTTATTATTATTTATTTTTTATACATATGTAGTTGCACTAATGTCTTTTGAGGCCTTGAATTTTACAAAACACAAATTTCCGTATTCTGCTGCTCGACATCATTTTCAAATATTTATCCAGTGTTCATGGTTAAATACGGGTTGTGGTATTTGAAAAATGATTCCCATATATCCGTATATCTGGCATCACCAGAGCATTTATACAAGTCAACAGGCATATACGGAACCTGCAGTGATAAAAATTACCTAATATGTCAAGGCTGACTATGCGGGCGAGGGTACTGATTAATGGGCCCGCGAAACCGCGAGGGCAGCGCCGCGGGACCCTAAAATTCGCTTTTGTATTTATTGCTTATCCATTTTATTACGATCAACCTTTTTCGTGTTACCTGGCGCAGATCTACGTGGCGCGAGAACTGTCAAAGCACATTTTCTATAGTAAAAAAAGTTTAATCCTGGCCGGTTACAAAAAAAATGGCACTGTTGGTAAGAATAGACGTTTTCAGTTTTTAATTAGGCTGTTGCATGATACGTGCCAGTGTCAGTTTTAGATATTTAATAGTGTTTTAGTGTGAAGCTTAATTTTATTTTACAATAACTTTGCTTGCTTAAGTTTGGTGTGGGAAACAATATGTTCTACTACAATGCTGTATACTTCCCTTTAAATACAAATACATGTATTTCATTAAACTCGGCAATTAGTAAAAGAATAAAATAAGAAGACCAATTTTAACATTTCTAATATTACAGACAATTACGATGGAAAACTTTCACCTAAGTTTTCCCTGTGTTGCGAGACTGAAGCAGTAGGTACGCCACCACACACAAACTTAATCAAAGTTCGTGCAATTTGAAGTCGAGCGTAGCCAAAACACCAACTTAGAATTTATTAACCGACCCCGAAATTCAAAATTTCGAATTCAAGATCCTCATTTAAAAACGGTCGCGTTCACAAAATGCACTTACCGCGAGTGGGTATGAAGTGGTCGCGTCGTACGGAATTTCTGAATGCATTCGTTGCAGCAATCTCAGGCTTTGGCTAGACTTAGGGTTGCCAAGAAGCCGAGGTTTAGGTGCCAAGGCACGTGTGCCTAAACATTTAATGTATACAGAATGTCAGATTTAATATTTAATAATTATCCTTATTAATATTATAAATTCGAAAGTGACTCTGTCTGTCTGTCTGTCGCGCTTTCACAACTACTGAACCGATTTAAATGAAATTTGGTACACAGATACTCTAGAACCTGAGAAAGGATAAAGGCTACTTTTTAATGCGAATAAATGGTTGCAAGGGGTTGAAAGGGGGATGATAAGTTGTACGAAAGTATCGTATTTTTTAGAGCTAGAAGCTTTTAACTTTTTAGACTGTTAATTCAATATAAATAAATATGACATTCATAGTTATATGTATGTGTCTTTTTGTAAAATAATTAGCCTTAGTAATTAAAAATGCTACCCAAAGATACTATTCCACGCGCACGAAGTCGCGGGCACAGCTAGTGAATTTAATAAAATTAAGTATCATTCATTTCTGCAATCATATTTGCTAAGGACAAAACAAAACTTGAAGAGCTGACTGCTAATTTTTAACAGTCAAGTAGGATTGCAAGAAGAATTTTATTTACTGCTCACTTAAATAGCACATAGTTTGGAATGTAATTCTTTTAATTCACTTTTGAAGTTAAACTAAGTCCAAAGTAACAGAATGATTAAACAATTTCCAGATACCACGTCATTTTTGGGTGATCACGAGGTTGGTACAGAATACAAGTCTTGCTCGCACGACGCTTTGTGACGACTCTGATGTATTTCCTTTAAAATTAGCACAATGTATATGATTCAAGACTAAAATAGGAGTAACATTCATCCTCTCCATGCGTTTTTAGGGTTCCGTACCCAAAGGGTCAAACGGGACCCTAATACTAAGACTTCGCTGTCCGTCTGTCACCAGGCTGTATCTCAAGAACTGTGATAGCTAGACAATTTAAATTTTCACACATGATATATTTCTGTTGGCGCTATAACAACAAATACTAAAAACCAGAACAAACGCGTGTTAATTTTTTGCTTGTTGCTTGGGACTCCTTCTCTTAGGCTAGTTAGAAGGAGACACTGAGCGACAAAACGAGTCGCGGTACAAACCAAAAAGGTCGGAGTCGCGTCCGCTGTTTGACAAAGTTTAATCCGCTACGTTAGCTGTAAACTTGTAACAATCGAACATTTAGACATTCGGCAGCCCTGGCCACTGGTTTCACAGAGTTTGCTTTTCGAGTCGACCGACGTTACGGACGGACGTGATCGCACTACGGCATCAGATTAGAAACAATGTTGTTAATGTTGTTAAATGTCGCTAACTTTGAAGGTTTCAATAGGGATTTTAGAGGACGCGGCTACGGGTGCAAAGTTGGTAAATGGATTGCTTGTAAATAACTGGCCAGATCATCAATATGTAGGTATTTATACAGTGATAGGATTGAATACTCTACACATATTTAAGACGTTGAATACATTTGACAGGGATTTTGGATTATAATGTACGTGTAGGTATGCAATTCTTACTTATTTATAATATACGGTAAAGTTTCTTGTGAATTAAACGATTTACTTGTCAGATGAATAAATTAGTCTTAGAAATTATAAATATTAATTAATTTCTTGCTGGAATCAAACGCGCTAACTCACGTAGTCATGGTCACTTACGCGCGATAGAAATATATTGTTGATTTACCTCGACGTTTCGGCTATGTTTCAATGGCCGTGGTCACGAGTAGACAGTCTACTCGTGACCACGGCTTGAAACATGGCTGAAACGTCGAGGTAAATCAACAATATATTTCTATCGCGCTTAAGTCCCGATAATGTTATAAATATGTGTGAAAGTCGCGAAAGTTTAAAACAATTTATGGTCACTTTCTTAAAAGAATGCTCAAATCAAGCAAATTTTTTAGGGTTCCAACTTATCAACGATGCCAAAGTGCTGGCAATATTTGTCACGAATATTAAAAAAAATTAGCTTCCGTTATGGAACCAGAATTAAATATTGTTATTAATCCGTATCTATGAAATCAGAAAACGCCATTTTGAATTGTTGTTTTGTAGAAGTATGAATGATGTGTTAATTACAGTTTACTAATACCAGCTTGGTAAATTAATTTCCGTACGAACAAACTGGTTGTTAATATTGTAACTTTCTCTTTCTATGCTTCTTAGCTCTATATCTTATAAAATTCTTATTAGCCGTATCTAAGCTAGGGAGTGACCCCTACTGACAGGGGTGCCAAGTGCTATACTTTTATTTAACATATATAACTAAATAATAGCTGCTATTTGATTAGGACTTATCGGGGGCGAGTCACACGACCCCTGTTTGGGGTACAAATGCATTTCTTAATGAGATTTCTGACGAAATAAATGAAATACCGCCTGAACCCACACTGAATATTGGTAATAAAACATAAACCGATTTAAATTTGCAGTAAAGAAATTCAAGGGAAATGACAGAGAATTTATTGTTTGAAATCGGATTAATATTAATTATTCGGACGGAACATTAATTACCAATGTTTATTATCAGTTGTAATTTTAATTTATTTTCTCGTGACAAGCAGCAAAAATCGTTTACGACAAGAGTTATTCTGGCTTCGCACTACGTATACCTACATAGTACGACATAGTTAATAAAGCTTTTTGACGACCGGATAGCCTAGTGGTTAGTGACCTTGACTACAAAGCTTGAGGTTCCGAGTTCGATTCCCGGGAGGGGCAAATGTTTGTATGATGAATACGAATGTTTGCACTCGAGTTTTGGATGTTATTTGTATTTAAGTATATATTTATCTATATAAGTATGTATATCCGTTGTCCAATACTCATAACACAAGCAGCTTTAGTTGCTTACTTTGGTGTGGACTGTCCCAAAATATTTATTCATTATTTATTTATTTATTGTGAAAAGAAACTAACAATACACATTAATTTAGCTACATTAGCCAATAATAAATAAATATTGTGGGACAGTTAACACCAATTGACCTAGTCCCAATGTTTCTAGCCAACTTAGGACAATGTTGTAGCCAATGTTTTTGAATCTTTTAAAAATATGTCAACACAACCTTATTGTCAGAGACATAAGGCTCTGTATACATATTTTTGGAAGGTTGGCTGTATATTTGTTGGCGCTCGTACATCGTCGTACAGACATGAAGAGAAACTGTTTTTAAGTATTGTTGTCTATCACAATCACTTGACTATTAACGTGTTTTCGTTTTGCTTTCAGTGTAGCATAAAAGAGACAGGAAAACAAAATTAGCAACATATTTTAAGAGGGCGTCCAACAGACGCATATTTTACTGATTTTGACCCCCCCAGCCTAGTTACATTAGCGTGACACTCTTCCTACCGTAAGTGACACTTGACAGCTCCCCTCCCTCTTAATGGACATTTATGGACGCCCCCTAATTACAAAAGCTTCGAGGAGAATTTCAAAGAACATCGTTTCGACTTAGAGACGTCAGTAGAGATCTCTTTCCTGGTCGGCAAGCACGCTTGCTATTGTCTTGCTTGTAGTGGCGTGGCGTCAGTGTAACTTGCTTCCCAGTAGCCTTACCAAACGCGTCTCTAAGTAATCATCCTACTACAGAATATGTCCCTCGTTCCGGCTTTACAGTAAATTTCAGCCAACGCCACTGCTTGCTGGTCGCCTCTGCCTTACTGCGGTAGATATAGTTGTGGATTGAGTTGAAGACCCCCGCGCCAAAACAAAATAAACGAGAAGCCAATAGCGACTTTGACAGTTGGGCTGCAGCTCTATGGAAAGCACAGAAGTCGTTGAAAGCACGAAGCCGGTTATAAACGGTTTTAGCCAAGCGGTTAAAGATGCATTTTTCGGTATTAACGGTTCATTTACCGCATTTTCCCTAAATGCCGCCAGGCGAGAAGGTTATGTTTTTCGAGTGTATGTACCACTCGCACTTGGCCGGTTTTTAAAAATATTAGTTTATATATTAATGTTTAAGTTGCGTTCACTATTTTACGTTTACCTTAAGTAACTTAAAGAATAACAAAAATTTTACTCATTTTTAGGTCGCAGACGTATAATTAACCGTTTTTAACCGCAATTTATCGGTAGCTGATCAGACATTTGGTCAAAAATCACAATCGAAGGTCATTGTACCCTATGGTAGAAACTGATAAACTAAGCGAATCCCAGCCTCTCGATCCACCCGATCAAATCGGCTAGCATTTGTCGCTATACCCGTCTCGTCCACATCACATCCTTTAGGGTTTGCCGCCCTGAGTACTGCCATCGTCGTAAATATATAAATAATTTAATATCTTGTTGCTTTAATATCTTTAATAAGTGATTATACGAAATGATTAAAGGAGTTCAAGCGACGGTGTACTAAATTATTCAATTTATTATGACGCTGATTGTATTGCACGTCATTTTCTTACTTGGGGAACAAGCTAATCGCCCATTGAATGAAGGTACACTATATAAGGAACTCCACACACCGAACACGGTGCAGCTGCCGAGTTTCGTATACATCTATAGGAGACAATGCACACTAAATGCGGCACGGTTGCCTTTGATTGCGATTGATTGATTGTTCTCTAATTGCACTGCCCGCCCTGCTTTGCGATTAATGTGTGATGCTCCTTACCTGCACAATTACGTAACATTATGTTACATATAATAGACCTAGCCTAGCTGTTCTGCATGTTTAGTTCAAAGGAAGGGCTTATACGCATACCTACAAAACGAGTCGAGGCTCCTTGTGGCAGTGACAATGCAGACGTCTTCTGAAGCGTTCCACTGACCTTCGACGTCCTGAAAAGTGGTCTATGATTTTTTTAATTATTAGATTTGTTGTATGAGTTCGTTAGGGAAAACCAATCTAAAAAATAATTTCTAATAATCACTTAATTATGATCTATTATAAAAAACTAGACGGTAAGTGTGATCTGTGGTCTGTAGATCGGCAAAAGATCGGCGATTCTCTTGGGGACGCTGGTTCTCATTTGAATTTGATGTAATTCTCAAAAAGCCTAAAATGTAGGTACTTAAATGCGGTTTGATGTGGGAGACTTCATCGTGTTGTCTATTTATTTATATTTATATATATAACTAAATATAGACATATATTGAGTTGTTATTGTTATATTACTGATTTTGTTGGATTTTCACCAATTTTTTTTTTTTTTTTTTGACATGAATATTTTTATTCTTATATTCTTTTGACATTCGGAGACTATACATCTCCAAGTAATATTGTACAATTTGACCGTGGAGGCGTTTTACACCTCTGCTAAGCATAGATTAAGGTAATTAATTTGTTTTGACCCTTAGAGACTATACATCTCTAAGTTATTTAGACTAAGTATTTGATCAGGGACCACATACATCCCGATTCTAATTTCTTTGACCTGGGGACCCTATACATCTCTTGGTCAATCTGTACTAGTGCCAGTTCGTTCAATGTGCTTAAAGCTTGCTGTGCTATTTATTATCTTTTTTTTTTTTCTCACACTTTATGTGAACTATTGTTATGTTTGTGTATATTGCTCTGTAATCTTGTTTTCAAAAGAGAAGAAAAAAAAAGATAAACTGCTGAGTTTCTTGCGGCGTTTCTTCTCAGCAGATTCTTCCATTTTCCGAAGCGCTAGTAGATTCAGACATGTAAAAGAGCCTATATGGCCTACTTGCAAAATAAATTTTTCATTTTCATTTTCATTTTCATTTTCAACACCAATAGTTTGAGCCCGCATGCTCGTTTGTCTCCTTTTTTCATAAAACGAGATCTCTCTACATCCACTTTTTTGTGAAAAACACAGCGGCTTAAACGCCAAAGATTCGCCCCCGTGTTGGAATCCGCGTGAAAATTAAGAGGCGTTTAAGTTTATATTCAGCGGAGATTTCCGAGTAATGCTCGCGAAATGTGCGCGGGTGCTGAGGGTCCCAATTAAATGAGTCTGCAAAGCGCTGCGAGCGAAATTAAAATCGCACCCCGACGTTTTTGAGGCTTGCCTTACACCTGTAATGTGGCGTGGGGATGAGCAGCGAATGTAGTTAGTCGATATATTAGCGAGTAGAAAAGCATGTCGATAGTATAAAACCTACGTTTCTGGAAAAATTATAAAGGGTGAAGAAGGTTGTTTTTGAGAATCGCCCCAATGGTTTTTACCTACCAAAAAATACATTCATATTACTATAGCCTGTAATTTGTTTCCAGGATATTGTAAAATAGAAAAAGTAATTAAGTATCCCGGATATAATGTGATTCAACAATCAAAATTCAGTCTAAAAACTAAGTTTATACAATCAGTTTTTATTAATTGAACTTGACTTTATATTGCTTGCTCAATGACACTAAACTCTGATATTTGACACCTGATTCAACATAGTATCTGAATATTTCATAGTAATGAATAATAATGAAAAACAACAGCAGTCTCGATTTATGTGTGTTTTCTCACCACGCGCCCCTCTTATTTTAACAGCAGCCATTGCAATAATAATCTACAACTAAAGTATGAATAATATTTTTGCACGCATTGTGAGCACCACTGACCCTCTCAACAAACAGGGCACTGAACAAGCATCCTAAATTTATATTTCCGATATTAATCCCCTTGCAAATAGCGTGAAAGATTGGTATTAGTTTAGTAAAAGGGGGATTTTAACGGTACGGTTTAAAAGTATCAATTATGGCGCAATGTTCTTCATGCATTACTTCATTCAGATGTCTCCAGGCCAGTTTTGCCTCATCATCATGTTGACGTGGTCACGAAAACTTTGCTCGTGACATATGACAAAAACAATTTGAAATTGAAAGAATGCGCCGCAACAAAGTCGACATTAAACTTTTCAACCATTTTTTTTAACAAACAATAAAGTACATTTAACAATTTAAATTAATACCAATCTTCCAATCTCGTCTCTTACGTAAAATAATAACGAAGTGAAGTACTGGGTCCCAGGCCGTAGGTACTGACAAGATGTCCGTTTTTTTGAAATTTAAATCGATGCCTACAAGTCGCGATAGCATAAAATATTAAGGCCCGTCTTACTATTAATTTAAAAATAAGACTGAATATTTAATAGCAATTGTATAAGCAGTAGATATGAACTAGACAAAAACTTTCATAATGCAAACGCTCAACCTCTAATGCTGTAACGTAACACGCACGTTGACTATTATTCAGCATCATCTTTAACCCTACTTAACCCTACGTTATCGTACACCTGCTTTATTATAGTTCTATATCTCCCCTCCACATTTTACCAACATTTTACAGAATTTATGTGACTCATTACGTATCGGGGCGGAGGTGATAATGGGAAACGCGTGTTATGTGAACTCGGCTTATCTGGCCATCGCGTGAATTCGCGCAAAAAGATTCCGCACGCGATGAATTTACGGTACATTTCGAAACCGCTCGTGAGATGGCGCTGTTGCACCTTTTAAGACCATTGCAGGTCTCTCGATCATAGGAAGACTTCTTTACATTTGCTATAAAAGCACTGTCCCTGTATGTCTTTTCTTACATATTATAAATATGTGGGAAGCTGTTTTGCCTATATCAATATTTACCTTAATGTACAATTAAGCACATTTCAATCTGCTTCTCTTAAAGTTCGCCAAAGAGCTATTGAAAATCCACGTATTATGTAAGTAGCAGTTCTAATTCAATCCAAAGGTCATTGTTATTGCCAAATTCTGGGCTAACATGTTCAATGTATCAAGTCAGACGTATCGCACGTGTCTCATGCTTTCAACACGTTATTGCTTCGCTCCTGATGTTCTCTCTATAAATAAGGGAACCAGGTACGTAAATATGTAATGTGTGTACGTACGAGGTGTTAATGTGCCGAGCTAAGTTTTTAATGCCGGTTTTATTTGCTTATCCACATTTAGATGGGTGTAGGCGGTAATGGAACGGTTTTGCTAAGATTCAAAGACCTATATGTGGGAGTGAAAAAGGACAAGTAGGTAAACAGCTTTTGCATCAATAATTATTTATTTAATATATAATTATACAGCTAAAACAGGATAGGCACACATATCGAAATTAAGCACTATTCATCATTATTTAAGCTAAATCATAAGCTCAGCAACATATCTTATTCTATAATACTAAGCAGATTTAAACAGATCTTACTTACAGTGGGTTGAATTTGATGTAGGGACGATAACTCTTATGATTAAAAATACTTAATTAAATACAGGTGGCAAATAATCTAGAGTAGTCCATTGAGGAGTAATAATCAGAGTAGCTAATAAAATATGGCATTACCTGAAGAATATAGACGGTTCAGAGCACTGGTGGTGCCGTGTTCGCGACTGAACAACTTCTGAGCCCTCGACAGGCGGCAACGCCATTTTATAGGCTACTCTGGTATAAACAAGTGACGTCATGGGAGGTGGGAGCAGTTAAGCGATCAAGTTGCTTACCAATAATTTTAATTATTAAATATAATTTTTAAAAAAACCTATCTCCCACATATACGCTATAATATCTGTAGCTTCATACGCTATCCCATCGAGCGCCGAGCATCAGATATCTCAAAGAAAACAGTCTTAACTTATTACATGTATCAGAGATAATGTAAATTTGATTCGTTTAGTAACTGTCTATCAAAAATATCATTATTGATTGCGAATACCTAATTTAAAATGGGTTCCGAGATATATGATTGTACTGTACGGTAAACTTAAATGATCATAAAATAATCCTATCTGTTTATCGTGTGTATCATTGAAATTGACGTGATGTCGGATTTGTCTCACTTCTCGATTTTCAAGTATCGTGCTTTTACAAAAACTGCCTCCTACGGTTCATCTCTTGCTTTGATAGACACTGATGAGCCGTCTAACTTAGTAAAAGTTGTCAACAAAACCTTCGTCCACAAATGCCAAAAACATAATTCGACTTCCACAATGGCTGTAATAAATTGACATAAGGGGCGCGAAATAGCTGCCATTGGATCAGTAATTTCTATTACTGGCTATTGTAACCCGTAACAAGCGCGAAGTTCACGGCATTGTCTGTCCGTATGTCAGTTAAAGCAATCAATCGAAAAGGCCGCTTAGGCGTAAGTGCTTGCCGTGTACGAATCGCTCCGTTATTAGTTGTAGGGTTTGTTCTGGGCTTAGCACGGCCCATTTGACATGGGAATAATTGCTTCTGTTGCAGATATAATGTTATGTTGTAATTGATTGATGTTTTATGTCTGATTGGATCAAGATTAAATCGATAGGCTTCTGGAAGTGAGTACTTGTTTAATCACCGCGCGCGACGCTGGCGTGCTCTCGCTATAATGGCTGGGGTGATGATTCTCTGAGCACAACAGCCAGACGGAACGCTTACAGAATAACAGGGTAGTGGTATTTTTAAGTTTTTAAACGTATGAATCAAATGTGTATATATTTTTGAAGCACATGCCCAAAATATGGCCTACGGAAAAATCCAGAAGCAGAATACCGTTTTAATAAAACACCGCTTCCATACCCCAAATCAATGAGAGCCCATAAAAATGAAGCATTGTACGTAGACACGTATAATTTTGCTCCCATTACAAGAACAGGCAATCGGGCCGTATCTCTCGATCTGAAGGCTCACCATTACGGGACCCGTTATGTAGATTAACTGTTCCAGCCGAAAAACCGCGCGAAACAACCCGCGTAGATAGTTCCAGATAAAACTGGAGATTTACAGCCCATCCCATAGCCCGCTTAGTCCAGAAGTAACGGCGTGAGTCACTTTTTTTTTACTTAAAATACTTATCAGTAACTTCATTCACACTATTCCTGAGAAGTGTTGAGTATCAAGGTTAAAGAAATAACACGCACACACAAGTCTATTCAATCAGGTTCGTTGTAGGCATTGTAGCCTTGAAGTCTTTGTAGGACTTTATGTGTTTCTTGGTATTTTTAGGTTTACCAAATCCCCGATATATGTATGGTACTTCTGAATTACTTAAGTATGCCGTATAGGACTACAAAGTCTACGGTATACGGTGGTATCATTCGCATCGTTGGTTTAGTATTTTTGTGCAAAACATTGAATAAGGTGAATTTAATGCCTTAAGCTTGAGGCATTCTCTACCGGTCAACCTTTATGCTAAGTAAGAAAGAATTATATTTGTGTCTAATAGAAAGAGAAAAGTTGGAGATATACAGTAATGAGTGTTTTCCAACGAAAACAAACACTTTCATTCTTTTTGGAATTTCTTGGTAGAAAACCATTTATAAATTCGTGCAGTGTACGCACCGTTTTTCTGCGACTGTGACACTGCAGGAGTGTGTTTTCGAGTGGTTTTATTTATAGCTGCGTACAGAAAATATTAGTTTCTCTAATTGACTACCCATTTGTATAGGTTATTCCAATTTTAACAATCTTTTCCTGTCTGTCCTCTTACTCCTTCTAAACCACATAACGGATTTTAATCCGGTCTTCACTCTCATTAAAATGTTTTTTTAAGGATAGTGTTTTGTACATTACATTCTATTACACCCGTACGAAGCCGGGGCAAGTTGCCAGTTTCATACATAACTATTATAATATGATTTCCTCCAAAAACTATTAACTTTACAGAACTACTAAAACATTCAACGTAGGTAAGGTCCAATTTATTCTATCGTAATCATTTCATATCAAATGTCACGTCAAATATCACATTTATTCCATTTGTAAACTAGCATAAATTACGATCCCAAAATTGGCAAGTCCGTATAACATCTTTGCAATGTGAATTCAAATACGTCTGCGGGCAATGACATTGTAAAATTAATGTAAATTGACCTAGTAAAACATGTTTATTAGAAGATTGTGCGCTCTATCATTACCAAGCATATAAAGGATTCAGAGACAAAGACTGTAGGTATGTTTTTGGGGGTATCCACCAAGCACGCAATACGAACACGAAATCATGTATGTATTCCTTGGCAAGTTATGTTACGGTATGTTAATTGTTTCTTCAAGAACTAACAGAAGAAACTTTCTATTACTTCTAGATACTTATATCACTACAAGGACGATAAAACTTCATACTCTCATAAAACTGTTTCAAAGTCGCCATTTATGACAGTATGAATTACGAGACCATTAACTAAAGAAGTGTTTAGTGTGTGAAATAAATACATATAATGGTGCTGCATTGCTGGCTTTTACAGATGGTTTGTAATATGGTGTTGTTTTTTTGCGTAGTAGAGCAAGGGTGATTGAAGGATTTATTTTTGAACACTTACAAATTAATATAAAAAAAATTGTACAGAATTACGAAATTTTACGAGTACTTTATCGTTTTTTATAGGTAAGTCAGTACTGGAAGTAGAAAACCGTATTGAGTGGCTATTCTAATAGAAGGTAGAAACTAAAGCTAGAGTAAATACTCTACTGCACAAACAGATATTTCGGTTCGGTTTCGGTCCTTTCTAGCAGTAAAATATTTACAATAAATTTGGCTTACATTTGACATTGCGTCAAATCGGGAGTTATGGAAGTCTTGTGGAGAGGCTTTTGCCCAGCAGTGGGACACAAATATAGGCTATTAAAAAAAAGGTAGGACAAACAATGTAAGCGATTAAATATGGATAAATAAAAATAACTTAAAGTAAAACTAGGAAAACTAAATCTAAATCTTACGTTAAAACTCTTCCTACGGAGACTTACTTGATTATTTAAATCTAGTATTTTTGAAATTGCAGTGAACTATTAAACCTTCATATAAATACTGCAATTGTTCTGATGTGTAATCAGGACACCAGTTCAATATGTTAATACAAAAAGTTAATCGTGTTCCTTGTTATTCTGAATGCTTTCGAAATTATGCAATTTAATGTCTTGTTGATAAAGGAACATTTAAAGGGTAATTCATCTTTAGTAAAACAAAAAGTAGATACCTAAAAGCATTTTTCTTTAGGCAACTACTTTTTTCCAAAAGTTGCTTAAAATAGCTCTTTACTCTTGCACCGGACAAGTCCTCCACATCAGCCCCTTACAGCTAAATGACCAACGAAAACTTTCCGAGCACTGCCTCGCCTATTCAGACAATAAAACTGGTCTATACCACCCTTTTCACTTATCACCTTCTGGCTCCCGTCAATCCTCGGAAAAGGCTCTTAAAACCTGTCCCATTGTGGCGTCCGTACGTGTATAAACGTCCTTAGTGATTGATGACCGTGTCGTGTGTTCCCGGCTTTATGTGGGCGGCTAACTGCTATACGGATGTTTTTTTTTATTTAAATTTGTTGCGTACTTTCGTGATATCTTTATGCGTTGATTTGGCCTTTTTAAATGGAAAAAGTAACGGCGTTTATTCCGTGTATTGTTAAAATCTGGATGTTTTAAACTTTGTGCTGTTTTCTGTTGAATAATCTGGTGTAACATAGATTATGAAATTTAGTGTCAACGTATTTTTTACCCGAGAAAATAACGAAATTTAAAATTTATTTCAATGGGAAAGGAATTGAATTTAAATCGGCAAATCCAAGAGAAGGGTTGACCCATTCTTGGCATTTAGGTGCTTCCTCCCTCCCCTAGTGTCTCCGGATCTCGTCACTCACCCACCATCATGTGAAATGCAGATGTATGTTGTGTATTGTTGTAACTGGAAGTTTTCATCTAAATATGTACCATTAACGAGTGGTTAGATAGATAGATTCAGGCGTTACTTTGTGGAGGTCGATAACCATAGGTTTGCGTGAATAAATATATGTCCCACAGACACAGCTATTTTGCACGAGCGCGGCACTGGTTTCGCGGAGTAGCAAGGTAATTTGTTCCAGTTGGTTGAGGTCCATATCAACAAACTGGAATGAATTAACTTGCTGCTCCGCTAAACCAACGTAACGCTAGTTTAGCGGAGTAGCCGGGAAATTTGTTCCAGTTTTTTCGTCACCAAACTGACGATTCTCGAACGACCTAAGTAGGTTTCGTTACCAAACTTAGGTTTAGTTTAATCGGAAAACTTTGTTTGAAAACGCTCAATTACATTTACACCTATTTTTATATTTACTCATGACGTAGAATAAAATTCGATACAAATGGACTTAACCGTACTCAAACAGGTAGGTGCATATATACTTTGTATAGCTAGCTCACCCAAGCCTTTAAAGAATTTATGAATACTAAAAATAATGTTATAAGGTTTCGACAAAGGGTCGTCAGGTCGTTACTTCGCTTCGGTCTGATATAAATATTTTTATGATAACAAACAGTAGGTACAGGGGTGGCAACTGACAACCCTTGAATTTATCGAAATGTCGATATGAATTCGGTGTGCGTGTCAGAACTTTTCAATGTTGGGAATGCATCCGAAAATATACCATAATTTAATCCATTACCAAATTTTTGTTGCCATATATCATTGTTATTAAAATGAGGGTAGCGCGTCGAAATAGACTGGGGTTTTTAATTAAAAATAATCTTTTAAAGCCATTAGGTTTGTATAATGATCGTCACTTAATTAATGTTGTTGTTTGTAAATCATAGGGTGACTATTGATAGTGTCATTTGATAAAATCAAACAGCATAAAGCACTATCTTTAAACTTTGTGACTGGCTTGGATTGGTAATGTATGATGTATTATGTATTTTTTTGTCAGCCTAAGTAATTTCAAAGTAGGATCTGGGTCCGATTTCAATATTATTATTTTAAAAAGCGGTTGAGGTATAATGTGCAAAGCTTCGTGACTTGGTTTTTAGTTGAACATGTTTGATCAAAATTGGTTTCGAATAGTTAAAGTTTAATTGTTAGGCATGCGGATATCAACTCTGCGCCAAACAGATTTTTCTGTTACATTAAATTTTCAACGACTTCCAGTTTTTTGCCTGCAGGAAGGTGTAGTATAGTGCGGCCAGGGTTTTTAATACCTTTTTCCAATAAATGTCATCACGATCCCCTTGACACGTATTGGCATGTCAGTAAGTAGATATTTCAATTACTGTGAAAACGTTTCACATGGTTTTAAGAACTCTGGCCCGGCTATACACATGTAGGTACATTTTATAAACTGAAAAATGACTTCGTGTATCGAATTAGAAACTTCCGCAGCGAATTAAGGTTGATGGATGTAAAAAGCGGACGCAAGTTACCGTAACCATTTTTCCGTATTTTTAAAACTTGGACATTTTTTAATTTCCCCTTGAGTGCATTAATTGCATTTTTCACATTAGCTAGCAATCCATTACAACCCGCCACAGAATCAATTAGGTTACCAACGCCATCATGGAGTGAGTAAAAACAACAAATTTGAATCCAGTGCAATATTGTTAAGTGCATCATTTACCACACTGCACGGTTGACGTCACATGCGTCACTTCGTGGTACACAAATCTACATGCGACGCATCGTTAGTTCCTATTCCGAACACAACACGACTTAGAGTCGCCTGGCTTTGGCGTGTTTTGACGGAATATGCCATCAATCATTTGCGAAAGTGTCCGTGAACAAGCGAAACTATTTATGTGAGTGCTTTGGTAAAATTAATTACTGTTGTCTAAACAAATATAGTGGAGGAGGGTGTTAAGTTTTGTTCCCTGCGTATTGAAGGAAGCTGGAGCGGGAAACAAATTATATTTGAACAAGTTAAAGTTGGAACCATATTTGCACGAAACGCAATCGCATAGCAAATAGTCTTAAGCCTTCGGTTAGATGGAGGAGCGAACAGTCGATAGTGAATGTGTATGCGTTTTTCTGTTTTAAACATTGGCTGCCATAATCACACAAGTGTACTAAAGCCTAAACAAAATTAAAGAAAAAAGACCTGACAAAGATGAAAACACCCATACTTTACGGAAAGCATAACCCAAACAAATTTTTGACATTGAAATTATTTATTTATTCTCACCGGTGGTCAGCGTGTTGATTAGTGGGGTGGGTTAGTAACTATGACTACGAAAATATGATTTTCGTTGGAGACAGAAGTTTACAGTATATAATGAATATGATCTTTGTGCTCGAGTTATTGATATTATATATATTTATTGTACTCGAGATTTGGTTCAATTATCTCACTAACTCGGTTTTCTTTTTTTTGTAAAGCCTTAAAAAATCAACATGACATGCTAAGTGGATTCATTTTTAGTTGTTGTTGCTGCATTAGTGGTCTTGGAAACCGTATCATTAGACACACATCTATTGATTATGTTGCGTGTACGGTATTGCAAAGTCATGAAGAGGATACCATTAATAATGGCGTGTGTAAGAATATACTTAGCTCACTAGATAATAATAATTACAAGGGTATAGGCGTAAATGAACTGTAACCGCTATGCGTCTTTTTCTAACTATCACGTTAGGAAAAGGACGCACTGAGCGAGAAACGTTAAAACGGCTACTTGCTAGCCCTCCTGAGTGAGCATGACATTTCGTTTGTCATTTTGATGACCGGATAGCATAGTGGTTACTGACCCTGACTTGATTACACAACTAGAGGTTGTAAACGAAATAGACTGTACATAGGTATACAGGGTGTCCCTAAAACCAATGATAAAAACGAAGGAAGACCAAAGGGAAGGGTAGCTACTAGATTAAGTAATTTTGACCTTAATAAAAATATTATAGTTTTCGAGCACTTTAGTCAAACTCGTGTTTGACGTGTGTTTTGAGTGGTACGGCTGTAAATTTTAATATTATTTAAATCTGTATTGCATGGTGTTCCTAAAGGACTGCGCTATAGAATGTAATAAAACCATGTTTTATTATCATGATACAGTAGCGTTAAAAACACTTATTTATTGTTATAGAAAATATAATCTGTTCAATTGATCAAGTTTAATTTTTATAAATTACTTAAACTATCAGTTATATGGTTAATTTTAGGGACACCTTGTATTCAAGCTAGGAAAAGTAATACTCCGTTCTATCTAAGTATTGGAAATCTGCTTTAACAGCGGAAGCCCATCGTGCAAGTAATTGGTTCGATTTATTATTTATCCAATGAAATATTAATACAAACGCAAGCAAACTTTACTAATAATAAGGCCCCATGACAACGTACAGCCAGCAATCGCGATAACCCTTCTCCGGTTTCGTATTAGGTTGGTTCGAGCTTTTGTTGCTGGCTGTACTTGTTTGAATTTACTGGATTGCTGGCACTTCTAGGAAATTTATTTAATGAGTTTCGAGCTGAAACCCAAGTATCCACAGAGGAGTTTGTTGGTTTCCTTTTGTATTATCTTTATCTCCGTCGCTGTTTTGTAGGTATTCCTGGCAATATTGAGTAATTTGATTTCAAATAAAAAGTAGATTTTGATTGTAGTGTACCTGCCGAACACAGCGTCATTTTTTTAAAGAATATAAATAACATACTCCTTTTTAGAAGTGTGTTAAAAAGAGCAAACCCTCTTAATGATAAATGCTCAGTAAATATGTACATCTGGCACGGGTGCTCATTATCTTATAGTCGCTGAGTGCGTCTCTTACCTACTCACCAAGTTAGAAAGCGGTATCCTGACGAACAAAGCGAATCGCGGTGTGTTGTGCTAGCTATCCTGCACACATCCTGCATAACTTTGCACACGTGTCTTTATTTGGTCTTTATCTGTTTGTGACGTTTGCCTTCAAATTAAAACAACACTCTTCCCGAAAACACGTAAAGAACGCAACCAATCATTCTTCCAAAGTGTTACTGACAGCGACAAGGTACTAAAACGTTCAGCTACTTCTGAGGCTGACCATTGCTAGCCTAGACAGAACTGTACTGTTCTACGCTTACAAATTGTATTAGTACTGTGCTGTCTACTGTACTGCCTCGCTGTTCTGCCCCGTGTGACGTCAGCACTGCATTTGGTTACCTCCATGACGAAACTAACTAAACGTCCAAAGTGTCACGATCAAAAGCACCCAATTAACGTTTGAAAGCGTAATAAAGAGCGGACATTGTACAAAGAATTCAGGCAGCCATTGGACAACAGTAACAAGGCAGACAGCGAGACAGTAAAATCTAAAACTGGTTTGGTACAATGTTATTTTGTGAATTTTAATTGTATACTAGGTCATTTATCAAGCTGGTTCAGCTCACAAAAGAATTGCTAAAACAATCTTATTCCAGTTAGAAACACTGACCTGTGGTCGGAGATTAATTAATTTGTAATTTTTTTTTAGAAATTCGCAATGCAATGTGCGGTGCGCGATTTAATTTAATGTTAGAAAAAGTTTTAAAGAATTCAGTTTAGCTTGCATCTGCAAAAACGTAGAACTGTTAGTGATTAGATTAGTGATATATTGTGGAAGTAATCAGTCATTTTATTTTTTCCTGATTTACTAAATTGAACATTTATTATACTTGCGTTTGTAAAAATATGTTAAACAGAGAGACTACACACATTCTTTGTTTATTTTTGTAGGTAGATGGCATCAAAGAAAAAAGGAAAAGTTCCATAAAATATGAAATATTCACCGTATTACTGAAGAATGCGCTGTAAAATAACTCGACAATTGACTTGAAGGGAACTAATATAATGCCAAAGCGGCAACCGGCGCCTGTTAATTTTCAATTTCTCGTATCACGAGCTCGCTCTTTATTAAATTTCCGTCGTATCTACTTATTTTTCACGATGAAATTGAAAACACCTTACACAGTCGCTTTCAAAAGGAAAGCGTTCGCACAATATAAAGATTGGGTTTATAGGCCATCGAGATCGAGCGATGGGCAGGTACTCGGGCAAGGAACGAGACGCACTCATAAATTCCTTTACGACAAATAAAAATACGCCCTTCCAATATCGTCGTACGTCGGGAATAAATCATTCAATCTTGCAAAGCCCTTCCAACGGCAGGTAGTTCCCTTTACCCCGAAATGAAACTGATATAATACGCCAAAGTTTTTTTAAGGTGCCGTATTCTGCTTTTATTATACTTCTTTTCAATGAACGCTTGGCAAACGGTTTTAAGCTGGTTGAAGGAACCTGTAATTCCAGTCATAAACTGGACTCCTTATTCCTTTTATGCAGATATTCTAAATTAAAAAAAAACCTGTAATGAAAATTGAGTGCCTAAACTTTTTGCACTTGAAATTCATTTATTTTTCTTAAGCTAGTGATGGATTGTAGTTACAATCATCACGATAAAATAAACGCCATGTACTGGTATCAACGTGATACTGAGTACAATACGATACAAGATAGGTACTACGTATTTTAAAATAGAGAAAAAGGGCTCTATCAGTGAGATGCGAAAAGGAAATTGCTGGGGCCCGTACTTGTAGCTTCAAACGACCGCTTTGCCGGCGACCCGACAATTTGACATTAGCACTACGAAAACATAAATCTTCACACCCTCCCGAATGTTCGCAACTTTGATTTAAAAACGATGTAAAAATATTTTTTTAAATCGCATAATCTCCACATAAAATACCTTTTTATGGACTTCATACCGTCACTAATTTTCTGCTTAGCCGCTTTTCTCTCGATTATCCTAATAGGATTTTGGTGCTGGGATTGAGGTTTGCTTTGTAAAATTCATTAGGCCGTAGGATATGTAAAAACTGTGTTCTTGACTACAATATACGTATAATGAAAAGTATGTAGAACTTCGCTGAGATGAATAACTTATTAAACCTAAAAATGCTCCACATTACGCTATTGAAATTAAGGCTCCATGCGTTCACTAAATGACGTTGACTTCGTGCTAGAAAATCCTTTTAAGACATTAACTTCAATTGTACGTCTTTTCCGTCTTATTTACAAAAACAAACCAACATGTTCTTAATGTCCTTACCTTAAGAGCAATAAGCAGTGAGGGCACGATCCATCTGTCACGTCTTGAATCATCACTGGATTTACTTAAAGGTCAAAAAAGCACTCGGAAGAGTGTCGCCGAAACTCGTGAATTATAGATTTGGAGACAAAAAGTTTGATTTACGAATGCCTTTCTAGATTTATGCGCTCTTCGTTTCGCGAATTGAATATATAATAGGGATTTCGTAAGAGAGCGTTCTGGTTATGAGACGTTTGGGATGGCTTGTGTTGTAACTGAGAGCGCCCAAATTTGGATTCTGAGTCGAAGTCAAAGTCAAAGTCAAAATATCTTTATTCAGAGGAAGCTTACAGGAAGCACTTATGAATGTCATAAAAACCACCGGTTCGGAAAAAACTTCTGATGCGAACAATGATATTATAATTACTTATAGGTCAGTGGATGCGAAGATACACACAAGAAACTCAACGAGGTGTATTTTTAAAATTAATCAAAATTACAATGTTATTATTTTTACATTAAATATTTAAAACTTTAACACAGTTGGTGTACAATATTTGGAGCCAGGGATCGCCAATACAAGTCGGGATTATTTCCAAACACCCCTGTCCAAGATATGGTCATTGATTTTATAATACGCCCGAGAGCTGGGAGATTGAAGATGCATTAATTCCACAGTACGCTGGTCACGGCTGCTAGCTTAAAAACAAGTAATTTTTTTAAGGGTTCTTAAGTTATCCATGTGTTTGTAAGAAGATAGTAACGATGGAAATTTGTCCATTCAATTCCTTACCTACCTAAATTCTTCATCTCTTTTCATGCGAGTTAAAGAGAACGTGCACCCGCCTTTGCCCAATCGAGAATGTCGTGAATATTTTATTTTTCACTTTATAAAGTTACCTTGTCGACGGCGCAGCATCATAATATGCATATTAAAACCTTAGCAGGTCAGCGTTATGATTTTATGAATATTTTCATATAGCACTTTCAAGTAATTTTACGGGGTTTGAAATCGTATCGTATGATTATTAGACAGCCTCGTGTTTGTTTCATAACATTTCCATGTACCTCTAAGACTTTGCTTTTTTAGTTTGTTAAGGTTATTATCATGCAGCAATGTCCTTTAGTTAAAAAATACGTTTCGTCTTTCTTCATCTGCCACTGTGACGTTTACTTTCGAATGAAAGGGACGAAACGTTTTAGCAAAAATTATGTTTATTATCACATTTTTCAGCAAGTTGGTCGTACTTCACGATTTACAATGACAATGTTATAGTCAGCCTTATGATGAATGCACACGCCACGCATTCGAGCTGCGTCTTTGTGAAGTCCTTTTCTCACAGTTTTAACGAGGAACATTTTCCTATCTGAAGTTTATTTTCACATCGTTCTGTCTGAAAATTAACTTGAAAAACAAGTAATTTTTACGACCTTAACAATGTTATGTTGTTACACCTCGAAGTTGGATTTTTAGAAGTCCCCTCGTTCCCACAACCGCGCAAAAGTAATTTAAATTTAAAGGACAACAATACCTTAATTAATTTTATAACAAAACGTTCTAAATTATGCGGTTTATCGGCAGTATGCGCTAATTTGCAAAGTTAAATTACTCGTTTTGATTAAATTTAGTGATGTTAATAAAGAAGAGGTTGTTTACCTGGCTGGATCGACGTACCACTTGAATCCTTTGATTTATTAATTAGTAAAGTTCCGAGGCCTGTGGGAGTGGAATAAAAGCTTAACGTTAAGTACAAATATTATGTTTACTCGGTCTGCAACTCAAATACGCGGCTTTGACCTCGTGAGGGGTTCCCGCGGCGAGCGGGTACAACGCGGAGTGCTTTGGTTATTTGGGAACAAAAATATCGTGAGATACCGAGAAAAAATAACGTAGTGCGAAGTGTATTAAACATTACTTAAATGTTGTTATTAATCATAAACGAAATTAGGTTTATAACTAACTTTATTTCTTGAGTCTCATGTTACTTTTCACCGTATACATTAGTGTGTTTTAGATTAGTCCGTATAAAAAACACAAAGATGATTTATATTTTAGCAAATGCAACCAAATTAATGACGCTTTCTTATGTTTTTTAACTAAAAACCCTTTAAAAAAAACCCAAATATTCAAGAATTTATGGACGGAAACGATACAGTCACAGACCAGTATAGATAGTGGTAGAAAGACGAACTTAACCTTTAAAGGTATCCTTTCCAACTAACCTATGTAGACGATATATCCTGCAACCCGCGACTCTCTATTGACCTTCCCATTTTGTGTACATAAACTTCTTAGATAAACACCAACTGTTAAGCAAGGTGCGTCCAAACCTGACCTTCAACATGTTTTTTACACGATGTAACTGCGTCAAGTGTCCCGTATGGTTAAATACTCGACTTCAGACGGCTTGGTATGTAGGAGGCATCTGTTGTAATTATGTGATCTGGTTCCAATCTCCACAGGCGCCTCTCCGTACAGTGTTATCATTGTTCTAGACAGTTAGGTTTATAACATAAACAGATCCAACTGATAAGTCGAGTGCTATAATGGCAAACTAGAGGCGCTGCTTATTACAGTTGCGCTTGCAACGTTATTATGCTTTTGTAAAAACAGTACACCTCAGTTAAAAAATACGAAAAATGCCTTTTAAATTTAACTGCCTTTACCACAAAATGACTTAAAAGTAGTAGTAGTTGTTGTTTTGTATTCATAATTGGTTTCGTTTAGTGATGGCCGCCGAAGATGTAGCACGGTCTTCCCTATGTGGTCTCAGAAAAGTTGAGGAATATTTGATTATTTTTAATTGAAAATGGTGTGTGAGAAAACTAGCGCGTTCCGTGGTCATACACATCGAGACACTAGCTCATAAGTCATCATCATCAAATCAGCCGGAAGACGCCCATTGCTGGGCATAGACTTTCTCCAAAGATCTCCACGACGCCGACGGTCGGTCTTGTGCTGCTCGCTTCCACCGGTTTTCTTCACCAGAACATCGGTCCACCTTGTGGACTCATAAGTATTGCGTTATTATTAAAGTGACACTTAACTATTTCCTTTCAAATTTTATATGAAGAATCGTTTCTAATGAACGATTTCAATGTCATTGTCTTTGAATACGGCGGTATGGATTATTTATATTATTTATAAATATCGAGTGCTGTAGAAATCAGAACTGTGATTAATAACGCCTCGGCTGCGTCCTAAGAACGTTCAAGATATCGTTAACGCTTCGCGTGTAACAGTTCCCTTCGATTTTGGTCTCGAATTAAAATATGACGGAGTACATTGAACTATAAATATCGTAAACATAAATCACAATCGTTATATTAATGTTATTTTGAAGTTCATGGGTCACGACTTAAAATCGATGAAAGGACTTAAAATACAAGGACAGATTAATCACCCACATTTGTTTGGCTTGTATTTTGTCATTAATTGTCAAAAGTGCGTAAGATGGCTTATAAGTAAGACAACACCATACTAAATTAAGAATAGCCTGAAGATAAACGTAGCATTACAACGTTATATAGCTAAATTCACACGTTTGCTGAAGTACCTACGTAGTCT
Organism: Ditula angustiorana; assembly: GCA_963691745.1. NCBI lineage: Eukaryota > Metazoa > Arthropoda > Insecta > Lepidoptera > Tortricidae > Ditula > Ditula angustiorana. Next base: position 5,150,743 of record OY829490.1, on the reverse strand, counting down.
CCGGTTGTTTTGACCTTGCGCAAAGAGATCTCTTTGGGAGAGATATCTTTACTAGACTAAAAGAAATTACCTTGCTACTCCACGAAACCAAACCTATATGGACTCCTTGTGGACCTCCGCAAAGTAACGCCTGAATAATTAGATATATTTAGCACAAGGCCATCACCTCAGACGCAGAGACGTGGTAGAGACGGATACTGAAGACACATTATTATTCTGAAACAATACTATTGTACTCTTGAAGAATATACTTTAGTACGAATAATGTCCCGCTATTTTACCAGCAAATAATTCCTAGGCATGAAATCGAAGTGCTTTTCTTCAACTTGAACTATCAGTAATATTCGAAACCACTCCAAAATGTAGCTTTACTAGCTTCATATTTATCGGTTTTGTTATGCCACTTTTATCTTTTATTTGCTGTTACTGGTTGCTGGCTATTTGCATAAAGCGATAGTGTATCAGAGGTTATTGAATCTTTATCGGAAGGTCCCTGAACTCTGCTAGGTCGCGTTAGATAATATAACGGTGGAAGAAATTTGACACTACACGTGGAACTGTTATTGCAATATTAGGTGGCTGTTTATTGATAAATATAATTTGGTATCATGTCATGTCATTATTCAGGGAGCTCATTTGAATGTAATTGCATGTGATAAATTGTACAGTACAGATACTACAGATGTTTGGGGTGTTACTCTGATTGATTTAGCTATATTAAAAAGGGTTGTTTTAATTACCCGAGGCGAGTTTATTGTAATTCGCTAAGTCTGATGCGAAAAACTATGTAAATTACGACATAATTGTGATATTATGTTGCTTACAATATTCTCCGTCTCCTCATCTAATGCAGGACACAAATTATACCAAATAACTGTATTAGACCAGTGGTCGGCAATTTGTACCCCTCCTTGCGGCGAAAATTATAAAGAATCTGAACAAGTGCGGTCCCACCTTTGCTCCATTTTGACACTGTGGCCTTTGCCTGCCAAAAAAAAAGCCGACCGCTGCATTCGACTATAATATGACCGTATTATGTAATTAAGGATAATCTTAAAGCGCCATTAAAAAATGCAATATCTGTTAGATGGTGTTGGTAAATTCCCGTTCCACTGAAACTCATGCACTGCGTCAACTTTAAAATATCATTAACTTCAAAAAGTCCTCATTAAATAATTTTATATTCTACGTCAAGACCATTAAGGTTCAATTCCATTCCTTCATTAACGCGGTCTACTTCATTGCGAACATTCGTAGTTTTATTTACATTCCACATTTACACCGGCGGAATTTAATTGATATCGCTCGCGGGCGTTTATTTTTTCTAAGGGTGATTCAGACTGCGTTCTCATCAGACCGGTAGAACGTCGGCGAATTTGGAAAAAAAGAGAACGCCCAGCGGAACTCTTTCGAAGGAGATCTTCAGAATTCCGCTTCTTGAAGAGGAACGAGCGTTTCGCTCACATTTTAAGCCAATGTGAAATTCTCAGCTTTAAATTACCGCAGGCAACTTACACAAATACTTCGCTTAAAATAATGCCCTCCATTACGGCCTCACTGTTTGTATCCCGATCTTTTACCATCATTACATCGAGGTACAAAATAGATATAAAGCATCGTTTAGTTAGGGCTAACGTGACGTAACAATAAAACCTTTTTGTGCCCCGATCCGTCTGATGCATGACCGTAAAAAGTGGTCCACATGTTTATAGTGCTGACTCATTGGACAGTCTTGACTTATGACCTCGTATTAACAACCGGTGCGAAGGAGTCTGACCCTTGTGCTCTACTTTTACGCTACACATTCGATTGCCTAGTATTAGCGGTACGGGATGCGATAACACGCGAAGTTATGCCTGGATTCCCGGGATATGGATGAAGTGTAACGCTGTATAAGGAGTATATGAAGGCGAAGGCGCTCAAGGCAATTAGGCGCGTCTGATGCTTTGAACTTTTGAGGTGTATATTCCGCAGAGGCTACCTTGTCGCTGGGTATATTTGGTGTCTAGTTTTTTCAGTGATCTCATGAATTACGTGATATTATTGGAGGAGAGACAGAAATACGCTGTTTTGCATTCACAAGGACGTCTGTTTCCTATTAGAAAAGGGAAAAACGACCGATCGATAGTTCATAGATACTGTAGATGAGTTGGAAATAATAGAAAGGAAGTCTTTCAGTTTGAGCACAATACTTAAGTATTGAGATTATATTTCTTCTCCGTTTCTAATTCGGGGGTACGCTTTGACCATGATCTCTGACACTGCAGGTCAGGCTATTACATTGGAGCGACTGCCATCTGACTTCCGTAAACCCTGATACGGAGGTCGGCTTCGGTGTCCATTTATCAGGAGTCCACCCCCTAACCACTAGACCCCAAGTGCTCTTATTGCAAGTAAATTGAGGTGTGAATAAATATTTCATTATTTGTAAACTAACTGAAGTTTTTGCAGGTACAATAGCCAAAACTTACAGAAATGCTAGTATATTTTTCTATTAAAGTAATTCGTTTAGACATTCTGTATAAACTGCCTGCTAGATATTGTTTCGCTCCGAGGCTCAGTGAATTTTCTTAAGTATAACCAATCCAATATTGTGCAGTCCAAGCTGTACAAAATCCAAGTTATTCGATATTATTAAAGAAAACAGCGCTTGCAGCCATCTGTTCGGATCGGGATTCGATCAACATTCAACGTACCTGTATTTATAGGTATTTTGGAGTACACCTGGCGTTTTCGGTCAGGTGTTTAGTTTTTTTTGCGTCATTTTGTTATCCGGTTTTGGAGCTGTCGACGGTGCTATTGGATGCATGGTAATGACGTTTATTTTTAAAGTAATTACAATACGTTCAGGGTCGATGAAAGTTTTGTTTATTTTAGAGATACCTACTTTTTTATCTCTCAGTAACTGGTCCTTTGATATTTAAAAATACGATAAGTCAATTTCTCCGTTTTATCCGAGCTAGGTGTAGCTAAACAGCATTCTCTGCCAGTCAACCTTTGGGCATAATCAGAAAGGTTGTGGGCGGTGCAGATAGACAGCGAGTTATAGAAACACAATGACTAATACTACAACATACATACAGAACATATATAATACAATGTATAGATACACACAAATTAATAAATATACTATACATAAAATACTTAAATGAATATACATGCAAACTGTTCAGGAGAATAAAAGTGAGTCTGCGTCTATGATACCTCGTAGACGTTTGGCGAACACATAATTATTAACTTACGTATACCAAATATTGTGTTGTTGGGTTCGTCTCGCTTGCTGGGATACATGAAATAAAAAATCAAAATGGCGGATTAAAGATGCCATTAAAAATATATGAATCGAGTGGGGTATCAAAATGAATATTTTGGAAGCCGATTTCAAAAATAGCTCTTAATCAGTATTATTCCTTGAATAAAAGTTATTTCCTTGTATTTGGGTTTTTACTTGCTTTAATTACGTGCGTTTCCAATATAATGCCCCTTCTTGTCCTTATACTTTTAAAAGCATCTGAAGTTTAAATTAAATATTTCAAACCTTAGAGGAACAGCTTTTAATTTTATTGAAAGTGCTGGTTTCGATTTGGTTCAGTAATATTGGAGTGTAACTTAATAAATTACTCTAATGTTATCGTATTTCTGAAGTCAAGTCCTCGGGTATCTAGGAAGCGTGTTAATGAAATAGGTTATATCCATTACCAACTGTAGTCTATGTTGAGTGTTCAATTCGTCTTGACTTTTTAATTACTACAACAGGAGTCCTAAAAGTCTAATTCAATTAATGCCCAAATAGACTTAAATTGGTGATGCGTAAAGATTCAATTAACTTTCGAACAGACCGAATGTAACTTTAAAAATGGAGGTATTTATGCAAATTATTTCTGCTTTTACGATGCTGATGTGATTTTAAGTGACGAAATGTTACATTTAAATTAAAATTTAAAAGGTTAAAATGTCATTGTCCAATGGCAGATTGTTTAAAGTTAAGCGAATAATCGTGTTAACCGAAGTAAGAGTGTGGTTATTTGACTCAGAATTCGGATTATACGAGTAATATACCGTTGGAAGATATAGCATTTTTTAATGCCAAGGTGCGTTTAGGATTTAATTTAGAATGCAAAGAGAGAGATTCATGTTACACTGGCGGGCAAATTATAAAAGGGAATGCAGTACGAATAGCACGGAATAACTCGGGGTGTTCCGGCCAGTGTAATTGCAGTGCATAGCGAATAACAGGAAGCTTTTGCTAGCAGAACAAATATGTATATAACATCCTATAAACACAAAGAACCATGTATATAACATCAAAGGTACATTTTATCTTTTATGCAAAGCATGTGCAATGCATATAATAAATGCCTAATAAAACCCTCACTGCTTGCGAGGTAGCATCATTTGAAAGATGATAGCTTAGGTATAATTTCCTTCGTTTTGTCTTCTGATGCAGAATTAATACTAACATAAGCTAAGCATAACAACTTAACAACTTTGGATTTCTTTATTGTCTGATTGTATTAAATTAAAAATACCAATCGTGTTAATTTCTTAGTAAACGGGGTCGCAAACGTAGTTGAAAATATCAAAGTGGGAAAATATCATAAATGTTACTATTGCTAATATTTCGGCTTTGTTTAAACGGTGACTGTTAGAGAATGCGTTAAGGCATTAAGTCCGCCTTTTTTACATTTAATTGGTAGGTCTTGTGAAATATAGATTAAATAAATAAAGGGCTTACTTGACACATTCCAAAACAGTTTCTTTGAAATGCTGCGTAGTTTTCCAATAGTGATTTAATACTGAAAAATTACGGAAAACGGTGAGAAAGTTCAATTCGCACTTGGCCGTTTTTTTTTCAGTTAATTATTTATACGGTAATTCTCTAGCGTTTTCACCGTTGCTTATTACCGTTCCTTCATTACTTGTTGAAACACAGGTCTACAAACATGGACTTCGGGCAAGAACAGAAGCTGTACTCGGAGTTAATACTAGTTTTAGCAGAAATTGGTGCGTTAGGTATTTCGTCAATTAATTAAGGGACGGTAATGAGCAACGGTGAAAACACTGGAGAATTTCTATTTAACGCAGTCGGGTTTTTATCCTGATTCAGGTTATTTTACGGAAAGGCTCAAGTGGAGACGTAGTGTAAAGTGTCATAAGGTTCATGCGAAGACTTATTAGTACAAAATATTTAAATATTCGAAAGCCTTAAGTACTTAATTTATATTAATATTAGAACAAAAGGAGCTTATTTCAATTCAAATTTTCGTCACCCTCCTCTGTAAAGGGCCTTCAAGGACAGATTTGTAAGAACAACATTGATTCCGGAACAAAGTTTAGTAGGCTTATTCTGTTGGTGCAAAAACTTCAATATGATCACAAACCTTGGATCGGATTAATCTCTGTAGCTCATTTCAAGTTTGTTATTGATTGAACTTTGGGGACTTCTATTAGAATACGGGCAGGAAATTTCCTTATAAGCTATCTTGGATTTTAGTCCTAAATGCAAATGCATTATTGACTGTCACTGTCGCCTAGTTAAGCTTATTGTCACCTTTTTAATGAAACATTTAAATGAAATTCAAAATTGTAATAAAAAGCTAATTAAAAAAAGTATTTTTTTTAAACAAAACATGGACAGAAGCGTTTTAATGGAAGTTGCGAACGCCCTAATTTTAAATGATCCCAAACTTATGAACAGCAGCCTCATCGTAGGAGGTGTTTGTTCGTCAAATCACTGATAATGTTGTATAACCTGTGGAACCAATTGTCTTCCAATAGATACCTCTGCTGTAACAAAGGTACTAAAATAGGGGAATAAACTCGAATGTCCAGTTAACTTCGATCAAGCACAAATTTTCTAGAATATTCATTAAAATGATCGCAGTTCTTTGTAATAAAGGCTATATTAATTGAAATTATGCTAACGAGAACGCCGCCTGCCGGTTATTCTGATTGTGAATGACGTTCCAATTTTCTTTGACGGAAAAACTATTATGTTGTGGAAAAAAGTTTCTCTAGTGATTAGTAAAGTTTGACCTAAATTTGGGAGTGTGTCACGAACTTTTTAATGTTTAATTGTTACGTGACTCTGTTTTGAAAACAATTTAAAAATAGTACTTGGCTTGTAATCGCGTTTAATATGCGATTACGGTGTGTACCAAAGCATACAAATACTTAAGTATCTAATTCGACGATAGAAGCAGATTCGATGGGTTGAAATCAAAACCCCGCTAGAGGCGGACATTTTTACAATAATAGTTTGTAGGTACTCCAGTGCTAGATGAGATGGATGCTATCATTACTATATGCTAAAGCATATTTATATGTTAAAGCATATTTTTGTCATATTTGAAGCACGACAGCTAAGAATTTTTTCGTTAGAATTGAGCCTAAAAGCTGCTAATTTGGACTTTTATTAAAAATTGTGCCGTTATATTAATAAAAGTCTCGATTTCCAATACATGAAACGTGTATGCGACTCTTAACTAAGTCTGAGCCTTCTTGGATCTCGCTTCTATTCTCTGTCCATATAACAAGCTTTACTTAGATTTAAACAACCTCCATTTCTTATAAACTCGTACAATATAAACCTATACAAGCTAAGTATGAATTGGTTCTTTTCCCTACAAATGGCTAATAAGAGAATTCTTTGTTGCAGGTAAGCGTGCGCGTGCGTCACCGGTGAGGCAGCGATTCGGAATGCAGCCAACAATGACCGGTTCAGCCTTTGGCCAACGTATTTTATATTGTCGTAAACTTGCATTTTATACAGTAGGCTACTTATATTATAAACTTGCAACCTTTATTGTAGAGCAAAGTGTTTGTTACAAGGAATATAAAACATACAATATATTAAAAAAAAACCTCATAGGAGTTAGTTTACTCGCATCATTCACACGCAACCAGACGTCTGATAACTTTAACATACACACGATATGTTAATAGGTCCATTTGCGTAAGAAAAGGTCAAGCACGTGGCGCGCCCTATGGTAACCAAACACTTCTCGAACTGCAGTACACGACGACCTGCTCAGATTATCTATTTGCCACTCGGCAGAAAAAGAGAGGCTTTGATTGGTCGAGTTGTCTCGACTGACAATTTATTGAAAGACTGTAGTGTATATATAGAGTGTCGCTGGTTAGCTACATCTCTCTAATGAAGCACGAATCTAACACAATTAACTTTTCGTTAAGTACATTATTCTTTAATACATTCTCGTGGATGCCTCGAGCAGTTAATACTAAACCAAAATACCTACCTACAATGATGGGACATAGATCTCTCGTCCAAAGTTGATCATAATGATCCGGGCCTATTATTAAACATGAGACTTGATGAGACCTGCATCTTAAATTGCAGAGTATAAAGCGCCAGTCTTATTGATGTAACGCCTGCGGGGCAAGAGGAGTAGGACGATGTGAGCTAAAGGGGGTTTAGACGAGGGGTCGCGGGGCAGGAAACTGTTTCCCGTGCTTGGTAGATGACCGCCCCTCCCTCCCGCTTCCACCAGTAGCCCCGCAGGCGTTGTAATTAGACGTCGTTATCTCGTTATATAGCCGTTTCTACTAGTCATAACCGATAGATATGCAAATTAATGATTGACGAGGACTACTGACAATGGACTTAACTTTGGGTTTTGTTTCACGGAAGCCAACCGATATTTATTTATAAATATAATTTTTTCAAGTCCTCATTTTTTGATCGTCTTACGAAGTGACAACAGCTAATGGACGCCGGCGCTGGTAAACCCTTTTAGTTTAAAAATAAATGTGAAAGGACGCTTGACGATTATTATAATGGAAATGAGCCTGTCACTCTGAATCTTACGAACAACTAAGTACCTACTCCGGTGCTTATCACCTATAATTATTGTGGCCCGAAATTTGGATTTGAATAATAAATGCATGGAGATTATATAAGTAATGAAAATCAAAAAGCATTCTAGTAGCTTCTATGTTTAATTTACATTATGTATTTCGAATGTTGCTTAAAAATATCGCCTCTGCATGGCTAGCACGACGCCGTGACTCGCTTTGTCTCTTGCTAACTAGCCCAGTAAGAAAGACGAGCGCTAGCCGTTCTTGGCGAAGTTTGTGTAGCATAGAGTCGGTATTAAGTCAGTTTTTTTAATCACCGGTGGCAAATAAATGTTGAATTGAGTAAAGTGTTTTTTTTTCAGAGCCTACAATTAATATAATTAATACGACAAAATTACTTTATTCGAAACCGATTCGACTTTCATGTTGGCCTGGGTAGATTTTATGCTTACTGGAATCGCAATGGGCCAAGTTACCTTTTGTATTCTCTCGCCAATAACAATAAACCAGTGATTACTTAAGATTTCACTTCACAAGCTTTGTCTTGCAATATCTGGAGGAGCATAAAGACGCCATCGCCAGATGGCTGCATCCCGCTCGGCGCACTCAACATTTCTAAAAAACAATACCAGATGGCTCCAGTATTATATGTATAGCGTTATTTATGGCCTCTTTATAAACTCACCTGTCTGCGACATATGGCTTGGTTGTTTGAAGAAAACAATAGATTAACGAAGTTTTATACCCTCCCAGAAAGTCCCTGAGTTTTGATTAAAGATTTTTTATGGCCTCCTCAGAATACAGTTCTGTGATGACCGCTCAAGTTTTATCTATGCGCCCTTGTCAAACTAGTTTCAAAAGAACGCACTAAGATATATTACCCTCAGGCCGTTATGTTAGGACCAAGTAGCAGCAGCCCAAAGTGAGGTTTGTGAAAGTCTTGAAGAGTCACTTCCATTATTAAATTGAGAGTAAAAAACATAAAAATTATAGTTTGTGGGTATACTAAGTTCGTCTTTCCTTATAAACGTGTAGTTTAAACTCTATGAAAACAGAGAAATATCCATTTATCTTAAACTTTTTACGTATGGTTTTGTATCTGAAGATTCGAGAAGTACCTACTTCATTTCTTTTACTCGTTTTCAAGTAACAAACAAGAAATAATTAATAACATAAACAGCGTATTAGCAGAAACAATTACGCTATATTGTTCCTCCGTATTATCCCTGGAGATAAAAGCGTATAAACATTAAGCTGATTTAATAATACTTGCTTATTCATTCCTCGTCTTCCGACTAATTTGTCATTCGCTCTTTTCCTAGCGGATCTCATATTTGCGGCCATTTCTCTGCGAAATCCTGGCGCTGATACGATCTGACCTTCTGCGCTGTCCCATCGGGTCATCCGTAACATTAAACAAGCGAACGTTTTCTGCTATTCGTCACGATGCTATCGATTTGCGTGATGTTTTTGTGGGAAAGTTCTGACATAAGGAAGTTTTTTAAAGATATCGGGCATCTGCTCTACATTGTTCGTAATAATATTAGTAGCCGAGCTAAGGTTAAAGATACGATAGTTATTTAGGATTTAGCTATGTTCTATATCACTAATTATTGCAAATCTATTATGGTTGAGGAAATTTACACTACACTAAATATCATTATTTATTTACGTTTACGTGTAAAGAAAAAAACTGGGAAAATTGCATTATTAGGATTTTTAAACCGCAACTGCCGGTTGACGGAACCTAGCAAGCTTCTTACTACATCAACCTGTGTACCCAGGACCTTACTCCTTCATATAATTTTCAATACGATTCCAATGTTTGTGCTCGAACTACTGAAACCCAAACCTGTCTTGTATGACCTCTAAAATCGCTGTTCTGCTGTGTCATCATTGCAAAAAACCGTGATTAACAGATGCTTGTGAGCTTGGTACAATATACGTAAAAAATCAATCAATCTGTTTAGATGACCAGCCAAATATTCTTCTACTTGGTACTAAAACGCTCCAAAATGGTGGTAATTCTCCAACAACCAGAATACGTAACGCTAGAGACTCCATGTCAGTAACACATTACCCCCTGTTTATAAACACAAGCCACATCCCATTTAGCTCTCAACGGCCCTCCATCATTAACGACCCTTTAACTAACGTCTTGAAACTTGAGGATGGCTATTTTTGTAACTAATCGCTCTTGGATGGGTTTGACAAGGAAGGACCTATATTCAAGTGTTATTGTATTTTTACAGAGCCCGTTACACGCGTTCATGTAAGAGTCAAAGGAGTACCATGTATTGTTTGAGGTTCAAGTTATGCATAGCTCAGATAGGCGGTGCTACAATTTATAAGCGTTGGTTAACGCTAGGGGAAAGTTATGATTATGAGCTAGATTGAGGTGAAAATACAAAGTGGCCACTTCAGCTTATATGCAGTTAAAGTATATACATATAGTTTCTGACCTTAGTCAAGTATAGAAGGGGCTAAGTACACATGAAATTAAAAGCAATGGGTTAGCCACGTGTGTAGGCTCAATTTATAAGTTGCTATGCAGACTTTTTGTTTCAAGGCGTCAATCAAAAATGTTATGTAAGACTACACTCCGTTTTCTGACTGAAATAAACCTGTCTGGCAGAAAATTAGACAAACAGACGTAGATTTTGTAATAAAAACTATCTTGTTCGCGTTGTGAAGAGTTTTACAGGTTTAATTTGAGAGTCCAAGCTACGATAAAACGCGTTAAGATTATTTTACAGTCGTTGTGTTGCAGTACTGTTGCTAATAAAACAATGATTGACTCTGTACGGGGAGACAGGAACGTGACTAGAATTTTACGTCCAATTTTATATCCGAGCATAAAAACAGGGGCCCTACACAACGTGAAAGATTCATGATATGGTTCCGTTGTGCTCGTTCATACTACATGCAACAGCTACGCAAATTACGCAAATTCAGTGTTTAATGGCAACCCTATCGCATCATTACACGTTCCCGCATCGGCTATTGGTTAACGACACTGCATATTTTAAAATTTTAGGGTCATCGACTATTGGCATACAAGTTGGGCATGGTAGCTATGACTGTAACAGCATATTCGAAGACCGACTTGTTCAAGCATACAGTCGATGTTTATTTTATTCTCCATTATTTAGGTCATATGCTGAGTCGGTTATTTATATGTGCCTGTGGGGCCTCGGTGATGTGACATCCCTGGCATATCACGTTCTTTGTTCAAAATCTATTTAGCCGATGTGTAATAGGTTACAGTTAATAATTCGGCCGCATTATTTTGAGATTTAAGGTGTACTCGAGGTAATGTTTCATCAGCTTCTAACCTAAGTGCATATTCATGAGCGCATATTATATTAACATTGGTAATAGCGAAGTTTCATTAAGATTTGCCATTCACGTTGTCGTTTTATGGATGGATCGGCCTAGCACGGGTCGAAGATTTAACAGGCCTTACAGAAATCCATTAACGGTCCCAGATTATCCCACGACCCTTGCTAGTTTTATTAAAGCTTCTTAATATCCTCTAATGCCGCGTCGGACAGCGTTCGCGGTCCACGTAATCCTGTCGACCTTAAAAACATTTGTAACTATTTGCTCTTAGATTACATGATTGTTTGAGCGGACGGAAAAGATTTTACACATTTTCCATATCTATGCAATGCTAAGCTGTGAAAGATGTTACGATTTATTTAGAGTTCATTTCAACTTCATATTTTATTGCATAGAAGGAGCTTTGGGGTTTCTTTGTAAAATCAATTTAGAGTGTTAAGACCTACAGTCTACACCAAGTAAAAGATTAATTTACCCCCGATCGTTAAAACTGCAAACCCAAATATGGTTATTTTTATTTCTATGAACACACACTTGCAGGTACTAGAGCTCACTTGGTAATATGTTATATGAATGAATAGTCCATGAAATTACCAATAATACTTAAGTTCAAGAGCCCGCGTTTAGTTACTACGTTACTAAAAAAAATATTGGGATTATCTTATCGGATCTGGAGTTACAAGTCCAGACAGACAGAGAAAGGTTTCAAACTTATAACACTCCTTTTTGTTTAGGCGGTCAAAAAAAGAACAAACTGAACACTTAAGGGTCTCGCACTAGAAAGACTAGAGATATCTTCTACGAATATCGTATTTGTTTGTTTATTAATATGACTCAACTACTAATATCTCAATTCTTGCTTTTTTACCATTTCTGTTTCTGTCGCAGACATCGCAAGTCTATTATCAGCGCCAGTTCTCATTTAAGGGTACATTGTAACGTTTCCAAAATCTTATCTACTTTAATGAACCTTGGCTAATACGACTTGTAGTTCTAAGCAGGCAATTTTAATTAAAGCGACGAATTGAAATTCCCACGTTTCGGGCCGTCGTTACCCCCGCTTTGTTTTCATTATCATTAACCACCCCTCGATCTATCTTCGTTAGAGGCTGAGGGGTGCAGCAGAACTTCGCATCTGAGGATTGGTTCCTGTGTTTCTCTAATTTGCTGGTGTAGTTAATGTTCAAATCTTCATTGGATCTTTGAAAGATTCTGTGCATTGACGCTAGATGTTGCTACAGGGGCATTTCTTATTGGTGCTAAGGATGAGAAATCTGCGGTGCTGACAGAGAACTGTGAGTGTTGTTGTTTAAACTGTAAACAAATAGTATCTAACTCGGGTTGAGTAGTGCAGATTTTTATGTTTTTTATGGTTTTATAAGTACTGTGTGCATAGTGACGTAAGGAAACAAGAAAAAAACGAAAGACAATGACGACAATTTCTAGTCAAACCAATGTCCTACGCGTGTTCTGTGATGTGATGTGAAACTGTGACCCAAAATTTTACAGGGATAATATATTTAAAAACAGACAGCCAGACGGATAACGAAGTGATCCTATAAGGGTTCCGTTTTTCTGTTTGAGGTACGGAACCCAAAAAAAGATTCAGCCTACCGAATGGGGAGATCATAGATAGGTATTGAGATTTCTACGCAAAGCACTTCACTAAGCACTGCTTAAGAATGTATTTCTATTGCTAGTAAAGAATGAGTACGCAACATCGAAATTGTCTTCTCATATCGATGGTACGCCAGTACTTCATCGCGCCGCATTCATTTTCTCCCTGTGACTATTTCACGCTTTTAACGCCTAAAGGTCAATTACCAATTCTTAATCACTACACAAATGATCTCTTAAAGTATTTCGAGCTACAAATCATTGTCAAAGGCCGGCTGAGGCTTATTTACGATGTCATTAGTTGATACCGGCGTGAAAGGCAATAAGTTACAGTTATTAGCTCACGGAGTTACTGGCTACTCAATCACTCACTAACAAACGGTTACAGATGATCATGTTAATAGACTCCTTGGGCTACTGTTTTACTAGCTTTTCTTCCCGTTCAATTGTTTGCTTTTGGTCAAATCGTCCTTTATTGTCTGACTTACGTTCCGAACGTAGGTCCTGCTTGCCTCGAAGCCGGGTTGAGTTTATCGCGCACGGGCTGCTAGTAAATTTGGAAATCGAATGCGACTCTTAGCTTGTAGTTATGACGTTTTTCAAGTAAATAGGTATCGTATACCAAAATAATCTCCTGAATAGCTTCGAAATGATCTTGTTATTTCCAGTACTTCTCTCCTTTTTCTGACGAATAGAAAAATCAGACGTCGAAAGTCCACAATTAATCTACATTGGCCCCTACGAAGAAATAAGCAACTAAGCTTGGTAATTGTTTCGCTAAGGACTCCACGGGCCTCGCCAAAAATAAATATTCGCTGCTTTTCTTTTTAGCATTCCTTAAGACGAGCTCACAAGCGCTACATTAGCTTAATTTATACTTTGCCACTGGCAAAAAAAAACCTTTGTTATTTTGCCGTCCTTGTTACATAGGGTGGTTCTTATGTGTCAGATGTAAGTGTTAATTTCGTGTAATATTTATTCGTGAAGAGCAAATAGGTTGAGCTCAGTTTGTGGTTGGAGGTGGGCACCAGAGCAAGACGGACGTGGGAGCCCCTGCCCTTTGCCACTACCTTAATATTTACCCATGAAACTAATATAATTATTATGTGAGAAAGTCGGTTAAGTAGGTTTTTATGTATTTTTATTACTGTTGCCTGTGGCTGATTGAGATATTGATACATTTAGTTTTTCATATTATACTAAATACGGCATATGACAAAGTAAGAGTAGTGAAGTTATTATAAAATAATATATTAGTTATTAGATTTTTGTGTTGATCGTTTTTTGTAGAATTTTCCATACAATCTTTCATCCTTAGTTATCTTGCTAACAGATTCTTTCGTTATCAGATATCTAGTCGCTAGTGTATTCTTTGATTATAAAAGATAAAATTGAAAGAAAGAACATTAATGAATTGGGCATAGCTTTGATTTATTTATTTACACTTTACTGCACAAAAACAAAACTTACAAAAGGTGGAAATTATGCCTTAAGTCCTATGCTTCAGTGCCTATATCTTTATCTTTTTCAGTGAAATACTCTCACCACCTCTGATAGCTAATTTGGTTAAAATTAATTTCTATGGGACACGATTCGGGGTAATAAACACAATCGTTAATAATAAAATTTAAACTACACCACTTCACTAACATATATTTAATTAACCTAATATTTCGCCTAGGTCGATCTCAATTAAGGACTACAAACAGTAAATCGCATCCTACGCTACGGTAGTTAAGTCCAGTTTTGTATGGAACTGTTAAACTTATGATACAGTTTCTCGCCACGTAGTCATAAAAAGGTTTAATTCCCATGGCAATTAAAACGTGTAGACGACTTGCAACCTTCATAATATAACACAAATGGTTACGATATGTAGGACTTAGAAAGTTATAAACTTCACGCCTACCAATGTAGGAACTAACAGTACTTACCATTTTGCCTGGAGTAATGCCTGGTGGTCATATTTCCCGAGGGTATTTTTTATATGTAAAATTTTTAATAGCAATAACATATACACACATTTAATAGCATCGTAATAATAACGTATCGTAATCGACGTATGACGTATCGTAACGTATCGTGTCGTGTAATAGTATCGTATAATTTGTCTTACCGTAGAACAAAATAATGTAATGTTTCGCTTTATTTTTTAGTAAATTGATACCTTCGCTCCTCCTGAAATGGAACTTACCTCGGATGTAACAACCGAGTAAAAAAATAATAATTTAAATTGATTTGCAAATGTCGGAGGTATTGCATAACGTATACACACAAATAACAGCAAATTTAAAACCTCCTTTTTATGGTCGGTTAAAACACGTTTGCTATACAAACATAAACAGTTTATGAAAATGCAAAAGCATAAAGCTTTATTTAAAATTCAATTAGCTATTTATAAGTTTAACGATTCAGAACATCATGAAACAGAAGCTGAGAAAGCAATTTGTGACGATGTCATAAAACGGAATTTTAATCTAATCTACTGGTGTTAAATTAAGTCATAACCATAACTCGTATTAAACATAACGGTTATCGCTTATCTTGGCGGTGATAGCGTGCCCCTTCTCACCTCTGATAAGAAATCAAAAGAACCGACGTGTTAAGAACCTATTACCCTTTCTTTCCCTTAAAAACCGACGTTTCAAAGGTTTGTGTCCTTTTCCGTATAAATGACGGTTTCACGTTTGACCTCAATCAGACTCATTTGAGGAGGTTTACATTCTTATTTACAAGATCGGGTATGCTCACCCAGATGATCTTACTTACGTTTGTCTTGAATACACCAAGTTTATACTACAAGATTGTGCTACTGCTTTTCGTACAGACCTATCCGGCAACGGATCAGCGATTCTTAAAGTCACTGGTTTCTATGGGTGATGGTGATCGCTTTCTGCTGCATGCTGGATTCCATAATTTTCCATTAAAAATAAATAAATAAGATTATATACATTGGCAGACCGACAGGCAGACAAATAGACAAGTAGACAAGCCAGCAAGCAGGCAGGCAGTAGACATATAACTTTGCATATATAGGTATATTGTTACAATATAACGCTGGACATCAAAACAAAATATCACGAACAGTTTTTTCGCTCTCTGGAATGATATTTTTCTGTTGACCTGATTTTGCTTTTAAGTTTTTCCGCCATGGTTCATACGACAATACAATGAAAGAAAGTTTACATTGTACACTAAAAACTAAAGAATAGAATATACTATACTAGAACTTGAACACACTACGCACCCAGTGGCTCAATATTGTGCTGCTCCATGACCCATCTATCAGAGGATGCGGACAGGATGCGTATAATACATATAGTTAATCCACTGTGGTTTCAATATCCCTGTCAGCCGTAACAGATCTTTCTATAGATATTTTGGAAGCTCCCATCCGCTGCCCTATGGCGCTTTACCTCTAATTCTTGCTCCCTTCTACTTTTTTGTGTAATGAAACAACTGCAAACAGTAATTTAGTGTTCATTTCATTGATGCAGTCATACATAAATATCGGAGCGGGCAAGGTGGTCATATATATCTGAATAGCGTTCTCTAGCTCCTTGTTCGCTTCGATATATTTGACTGACTGTACTATGTTTATACCGCGTGTAGTGATATTGATAGTGATATTTGACCACTA
The DNA here is from genome assembly GCA_963691745.1 of Ditula angustiorana. Taxonomy (NCBI): domain Eukaryota; kingdom Metazoa; phylum Arthropoda; class Insecta; order Lepidoptera; family Tortricidae; genus Ditula; species Ditula angustiorana. Next base: position 5,134,326 of record OY829490.1, on the reverse strand, counting down.
CAAGGTCATCAGACTTGAAAATAAAAGTACATTAAAACGTCACAATATTAAAACGAGAGTAAGTTTGTGGACGTAGGCGATAAGTGCCTGTCATTGTAAAACGGCGTCCTTAATTAAAGTGCTCCATTAACAGGCCGAAAAAATACATTTATTGAGAGAGAATACATAATCAACTTTGATGGAATGATTAATATTCGTGGACGACAGCTTTTGGTCAAAGGGAGTTCAAAGAAATGTCACTTCATCGTTAATTGTGGGGCGACTTTTTGGGGGCCCTGAAAGAATAACGGATGTTCTTTTTTTTCGCACTTTCTATTGCAATTATCATATAAATTACAAATTTGGTGATAATACTATAGACAAAGGTGTGAAGTAAAAAAACCATGTGATCCAGTTGCACTGCAAACGGCGACGGACGCTTTATATTTACGCCTCAGAAGTAACCGAAAATTTTAGTACCTTGTCGCTGTCAGTGATGTGACAAATTCGAGCAACTGTCATTTCATTCGTTACTAAGACAAGGTTTTTAAGTGTTCATCTACTTCTGAGGCAGACTGTACATATATTCAAATAACGGTTCGGTTTACATACCACCATTTAAATAAATAAACTAAACTAGTAATACGATCCATTGTTTGAATATAGGAACCGGCCATTAATCATTTGTGCTGTTGAAAAATTCATCTCTTAATTACATTACTCAAAGAAAAGCGAGAGTACGTGTATGAACCCTAATATTCGTAATTACAAGAATTCGTTTACCTTCAGACTTTTCAGTGTTCCCAAAGTAAAACCTTTATAAAACTGTTCACGTTTACCCAACGAACATATGAACATGAAAAATACCATTTCATAACACCGACAAGTACGCTAAAAACTGACCCAAAGGAGTCACGTGAAAACACCGCGCAGCCTCTGCATTTTCAGGTCTAATTTTAAAAAGCCGTAAAATTAAAAACTAATTTCATAATCATGGACGACGACAAAGCCACTAACGATTAAAAGAGTAAAAAATACTCGGCCATCGACATCGTTTACGGCACGTGCCCACACTTGAATATTCAAATTGGCCCAACACAATGGGGCCGTCTAAGGGGATGCAGTACCTATGTCACCAGTATTTTTACTTGGTAGTATTTGCATAGAAAATACTCTTAAGATACTTGTTTAGTGTGTGGGAGCCTTGCCTTGAAATATTCTTCCTACACGAATCTAAAAACGATGCCTTTCACAAGTTCTTCAAGAAAACATTTTCCTACAGAAGCATCAGAAGGATTGATAGTTGTGAAAGCATACTTAATGTAAAATAAAACGTGAGCACTTAGTAACTTATTCATGACAAATCCTCAAATCAAATGATTTTTACTCTTATGTGCGTGTGCGTTGCATGAATTTAAATTATTTCATTTTTATTTTCGGTTGCAATATGCTAGTAATGTGAAACGTTTAAATTGTTAGTTTAGTTTCAATTACACGTAAAATACTTTCGAAGGTATTTCATTTATTTTAAAATATTTAAAATACTCGTTCAATTGTTTTCAAATACTTGTTGTTTAACCTCTTCCCTCGCTACCCCCTTGAGGCTGCCCCCCGGATAGCCAAAGGAAGTCCCAACAAAGGACCGTGGAGAAAAAGCCAAGTTCCGGTGTCAGGCGCATGCAAGTGACTTGAATGGGTAGTTTGAGAATAGGGCACCTGAGTGACTATTAGTAGGTTGATTATGAAATGAAGTAATATGCATATTCGAGGTAAGTAGTAATACTTATGTAAATGATATTCCAGCTTTTCTAGCGGCTTTAAAAAAAAACTTGTAGCTTTTTTAAGTAGCCACTTCAAATTTTCACAGAATGTGTCGTTATGTCGGATATCTTAAAAAATTATATCATATACAAAAAATAAAACCATGTAGCTGTTACTTTGATATTCTTTATTTATTCATGGTTAAATACCTAAGCACCTACTTAATATGAAAATATATACAGTACTTAATATAAACAGTAAATAAAAAAGTATTACAACAAATAATAAAAAACAGGTCAAATGTATATTAGGATAGGCATGCACTGTTGTTTTGCAGTGGCACGGTACCTTCGGCGCGCGAGTTCGACTCGCACTTAACCGTTTTTATGTCGTACTTATAGAATAGAATAGAACCATTTGTTTCAGGCTGCATAGGCCCATAGAACAAAAACCTTAAAGACTAACATACATATTTATAAAACAAAACATTAAAATTAGCACGTTACTTCGGCTTATAATGACATTGGCCCACTAGTAGCGATCTTAAAAGCGCATACTTTGGTACCGAAGTTTTAGATGAAAGCAAAGTCTAGGATGTTAACGTTTTCCAAATGCCTAATTGTCTGGGCTATAAGTTTGGTTTTTTTAGCCTTGTAATTTAAGGTCATACTTATCAGATCAAAAGAGTAAATCAGAAATATTACAAGTGATCCTACGAAACGTGTTGTCCTCACAGATTTATGTTTGTGACACGACAACTTGACCAACCATGAAATAACTGACCGCCGGCTTTAAAAAGGGCATATTTGCAACTGCCCTTAAACTTTTTATCAGTACAGAGGTTAAACTTTTAATTATTTTAATTAATTCAAGAGTTATCTTTTCCATGAAGACCCGAGCTTGTTTAATAAGGTTCGTGTTACAAATACATTAATTATCGCGCACAATGGCCTTACAAATTGTCCCCTCGGGGACTGGCGTGTCCTATACGTTACCGTAGCGGAGAAAGGACCGGTTAAAATAAAATTAAAAGCAACAGATTACGTTTTATGTCAACTAACTCCGTTTTATTGTGATTCAAATGAAATGGTCAAAGAGTGATCGGGCCTCCACGGCTAGCTTTAGCTAAGTTGCGTGGTTTAGAAGGAGTAAGCGACCGAAGATACGATTGCGATTGAAGACAGACACAAACGGATAGCGACTTTACTCTATACCAAGTAAAGAAAAAATAAAGAACATTGAAATAAAACAATTTAAACGGTTTATATCGCGTGTATTGTAACGAATCTAATTCCCGACGTTTCGAGCCCTTTACAGGTCTCATGTTCACGGGCAGACTGACAAAAAGTTTTAGAATACAAACTACCCAATTTCAAAAATAATTAAAAAAATTAAAAAACTAAATATGAAATCGTTCCAATTAACACAATAAGACTACAGACTCTACCAGCGCTTCGGAAGTGGCATCTGCTGAGAAGAATGCGCCGCAAGAAACTCAGCATTAAAATACTATATACGAGTATATTATTATTATATTAAAATACTAAAGATAAAGAAGATAAAGACAAAGAAAGTAAGGAACTTTACCTAGGAATAGATAAGAGTAGAGGTATAGGACTTTGTCACCTGCTGTTGTTTTCACCTGGTGATGAACTTTACGTAGCATTTTCAGTTAAGGGCTCACGTGGACATTTTGAAGCATTACTATAGTGCGTTAAAGGTGTTTGTTAATTTTGGACGGTTTGGAAGGGTTGTCAACCCTAGTTGTATATGGTCATCGGTATCGATATATACTCGTATATAAGATCTCAATTTCATGAAACAACTATTTTAATACTTGGGAATCAATTATACGCTACTAATTAAAATGTGTTATTAGCTTTAGGTCCTGTTTTACAACTCTCTGATAAGTTCCCGATATCATGTGTAACTGATATCTGTGATACTGTCTCTGTTTGTGTAAATGGAATAAATAAAGACCGCATCATAGATATCTATTGGATATAATAATAGGAACTTATTTGAGAGTGGTGAAACAGGTTTTTAATGTACTAAAGTAGGTATGAATTGAAGATGCATTACCTCTTAATAGCCCTCCGCTGAAAGTCTCATTACAAAGATACAGCGTTCCTGAGCGAAGTTTATAGTAAGTACCTATTCTCAGCAAAATTTGGCACAAGGGATGTATAGGCAAATTAGCATTAACTTCTAATTGATATAGAACCTATGTAATAGATTTGAAAGAAGAAAGATGAAGAGATAAATCCTTTCAACATTTTATAACACGCAGTAGGTAGAAGCGTCGGTTGAAATAAAATTTTCGCTTAGTCTCTGTTCAAATTTAAGCTTAAATGTCTTGCAAAATCAATCTCATCTTAAGCAGATCTGTGCCTACGTGAAAATCAATGCATACATTTACTTTGAAATATTCATATTAACCGATAATTTCGCATTTGATGTTCCATCCGAAGATTTCTGCTCCCCTCGCACACATCAAAGCTTTCGTCTCTTCGAGTTAAACGTTGCGTGCCATTTTCCAATTTATACGATAATTGTATTTCAGAACCTTATCTCGGTTTACGTTGAAAATATGATCGTGCATCACAAAAGCCTTAAGAATTAATTCATTTTTTCCTGTACATGTATGGGAAGGTAAAGGGTATTTTTATTTATAGGTAATAAGCCGAGCCTGCGGCTGCTGTGTTAGAGATAAATGGACGATTTCGCTATATGTTTACCCCACGCCGTTTTCATCACATATTAGGGAGAATGTAAACGAAGGTTGTGCTACACATCTAAGCTTCTTATGCACTCGTCACGCGTCTAGAGTTTGGTTATAGTTTTTTTTTAGAACTCATGTGTGGAAGGATAGCGATCACTGAACTATAATGGACTTCTAGTCAGCGTTTAAAATATGGCCGCATCAAAAGTCGAACAAAAGTACAAAAAATCGACAATCGCTCGCGCTGTCAGTCTGTCGGACCGACGGCGCCGCGCTGCTGCGGCCCTAACATGACAGCCCAGGTTTAGTTTAATCCCTCTCTGTGTCTCTGTCTAACTAGTGTCATAAAAAAGGGAGGCAGATAGAGATAAACTAAGCTTGGCCAGTCATGTTAGGGCCACTGTCAATACTATTATTTTGTAAAAAAACCTATTTACTACGCAACGAAACTTACTAAATTATTATTTTATGCAGTTAGACGTAAAGTTGTAAATGCAATGACTATAAATGGTAAACTATTAATTTGTATTTTTAACATTGGCGTCAACCTGTATTCTTATGTCGGTCCGTTTTTCTGTTGTCATTTAGTATGACACTGTACAGTCAAGGAAATTGAAACACGTACCACCGTAGAACCTAGTCGAAGAGACATACGCATGACATTTGTATGACATAGCCTTGCGCTTAACGCGTCGCGTCATTGCGATAGGGTTCTAAGGTGGTACGTGAATATATTTCCCCTACTGTACATCCATGTATTATAATATCATTGATAGCGATAGATAAATTCTGCACAGACGAAGTTGCGGGCAACAGCTTCAATAAAATAATGGTCAGTAGGCATTCTGTATTGGGAAATAGCAGATATTTCTTTCTTATTTTCTTAAATGTACTTCCAACAAACCTAATACCAATATACCTAGAATCTAATATTTTGTTGGTTAATACAGGTCTTTCTCCAAGGGCTTTATTGTGGCCCATTTTCAACTGAACAGGCATCGAACGATTTATTTCTTTATAAAAACGCTTTTTCGTAGGGAAAATTGCCAGAATGTTCCTTGTGCTTTGATCCCGTAAAAGCTTATTGGAAAATGACTGTAGGCGTACAAACCAATAAAGCTATTGTTTTTTACAAGTTTTATTTCACGAAAAACTAGTAATATTCTACGAAATCGAATCGACTGACTGTTGATTTGAGTGTCGTAGTAGTAGAGTTGAAACAGTATGTTACGAGTACCTACATACCTAAGTAACAAGTATGATACGAAAGCTAATTTTATTTGTAACAAAGAGAAAAAAGCTTTTATCTATTGTGTTTCCCCCTAAACTAAAATTGCTATTTCACCAATCGTTAATGTTTGCGACTTAAAACGGGAAAAAGAAAAAGAAACCTTTTTCAGCCCATTAATTACAAAACGGCGTCCAAACTAAAAGTATAGACACGTAGCAGGTTCTCTGGCAAGATTTAATTAATTTTGGAACTGTAAACATGCCTACTTGTTGGAAATTGAAAAATTTGTAACGCAGGATATTTACACGGTCATAATATATTCGTAATAACAATAATTAAACATGATCAATGTTGACGGTCTTGCTCGGAAATAAATAACACTTGTGAACTAATAAGAATATTTATTAAAAGGTGCGGTGAAGACGATATAAAAGAAGACGTACGACTGACTGACAAAGGCAAAACAAATTTCAAAAGAGCTGTGACAACTTAGGCTGTTCCAAGGAGGCTGTCCCAAGGAGGTCGTATGACCCTGCCGTTAACAATCAATATGTACCATCACAATCTAACTGCCTAAAATGTCAACCTTAAGTGTTTGCTTTTATCCTGTTCTTACCTATTAATTCAATTAGCTACGCACGCAATAAACTCAAGGGCCAGGCCACACTTGTTGCGAACAGTACAGTTACTTCGTAGAGCTGCTTCGGTAACGTAACGCAATTGCTAGTTGGAGCCGTATCACTTACGCAACGTGTACGCAACCGGCGTGGTTCGACGTTAAAATGAATGTGAACTGACCATAAAAAACGGCACCACAATGTAGGCTCCCTAAGCCACCCTTTAGCGTCCTAACATCCATTTTATGTAGGTATCGTCAATTTACTCCAGTAATGCTACTATCAATTAGCCTTCAGACCGGCTCGGCGCTGAGCCCCCCATTCAATCACCCCACTTTTTAGGGTTTTCTTCTATGACGGGATAGTTCTATCAATCACCGACTCACCGTCGCCTATTTTGACGGCACTACAAAAAACTCTTTGTGCCTAAAACGTTTAATAATGGAACAAAAGTGGTGTTGTGTATTATGATATTCGTGTAATTATTAGGTTGGTAAAAAGTGGGAGGTTACATTAATAATGTACGTGCAAGTCATGTTATTGCCGTAGTCAAAATATGCACAATGAATGAGAAGAATCGATAGGTAAAACATATTTTCACTTAAATAAACCTTATTACCTAACGCTCACGTCATTAGTTGTTCCGAAGGCGTTTTGGCGACTGAATATTTTCATAATCTTTCATATTTGGCATCAAACTCAAAATCAAACGTCTACAGATCATGTCATTTTCGTGGACAGTTGCTGGACACCTCGAAACTAGGTCACACGTCGCCGAAGTAACGTGCTAATTTTAATGTATGTTGTCTTATGAATATGTACGTTAAACTTTAAGGTATTTTTTCTTTGGGTCTATGCAGCCTAAAATAAATGTTCTATTCATGTCTCATGCCGCGTTTCTATATTCAAACAACGGGCTTGACCTACCAGTCGTTTAATTTTGATACATTTTGTACGTTGCTGTCATAATTTTTCGACTGTTAAGGAAACGATCTGTTGTTTGAATAAAATAAATAAAATATAGGAACGCGACATCAGTGGCTTTAACTAATTTAGGTTAAATTATCTGAAAGTAAAAGACGAGGGTTAAAATGTATCTTTTAAAATAGTAAAAGCATGTTCAATACACAAACAGAGCGTCATTTTAGCTTTGTAACCATATTAGATATCAATGACGCGAGGTTGTTTATTTAAGAATGCTGTCAAACAGCACGTAGCGGCGTAGGAATAGGTTAGTTATGCACGAATGCACTAGACTTCATACCAGACAATAGCTTTGAGCCTCGAACTTGGAATTGACTTGACGAACAAAGCAAGTTTGCGTGAGAAGCTTAGCTATCTTCACTTTGAACTCATACTACAAGTATAGCTAAGAATGGCTTCAGATTTGATGCGCTATTTAGAATAGGGGTAAGAATTTAGGTCTGTACTGGAAACAAACTTAGGTACGTACATTTATGCTAATCCTCTCTTAATTTTTGTAAAATTTTCTTCTCTTAAAATTTTGTAATGTGACAAACTCAGATGTCAGTTTAAGATTCTCAGGTCCATCGTTATTTAGGAATACGAGCAACTCTGACAAGCAATGTTAACAATTGTTATGTTTATAGAATCACTTTTTTAATATATTTACATATTTATGGGGTGCATTTTTTTTTTGCACGCCACTTTGCTCCAAAGTTCTCTCAATGAAACTACTGCTTTGAGTGATAAAAACCAATGCTTTGATAAATCGCCTTAATTATAATTGGTTCGGAATATTTTATATTCTCAACCAAATTTAAACTTTCGAGTTCAGCGGGTCTATTTTTCAAAAATCGACCTGTGTTCTGTTCTTCATCTAAGTGTTTATATGATACAATTTACAGACAACTTCGATTTTGCTAAGGCTCTTAACTTCATCCGTTAAATCGATAGGAATCATAACCTTTTCATTTGTCTTGTCTCTAACACTAGCGCGGTTAGATCGTGGTAAGACCTAGATCTTAGGCCGTTTAGGTTTCCTATTCTATTGATGTACTCCTGGTCCATTGTGCCACACAGGGAATTTGCAAAAGCTTTGTACTAAGCTAGTCAAGCAGTGCTGGCTGAACATCAAGGGAACTATCTGTTACCGTGAATATTCACTTAATGTAACACTTAAACTTTCGTAGTTTAAACACATTTAAACTATTTAGAAAAAGGGTCTATAACTTATCTATTTCACCTTTTTTAAAGAACTGATGTTGGTCGTTCTTTAAGAAAAGTGAAATAGCTAAGTTGTTATTTCCTGTTTTTACACAAAATTGAGACCACGACGCAATGGAAACACTATATTTTGCAATTTTATAAAGTTTTGAAAATATGATGAGGTTCTTTTTCTTAAGAAAATAAATAGTATACTTCACCTGGACGATTAAGTTGGAGTTATATTATTTATGTAGACACGCGCGAGCTAAAATTATTAAAATCTATAAATAATAATAATTAAAATATTAGGTTTCACATTTAACAGTATATAGTATAGTAGGATAACTTATAAAAGTAAATAAGAAGTCGCACAAGCGTCTTGTTGGGCACCTTCCAATATTTTACTAACAATACTTAGTCACCATAATCACCTACAAACTTGTGTGGTCGTAAATCTTTTCATAAGAAATACAAATTAATTCAACAAAAATAATAATACTTTTTTTAAGCAGTGAAGTTAAGCAGTAATAGGCACGTTTACGCTTAAGACCGTAAACAAAATGATTCCTTCACTTTGCTCGCACAACTTGGTATCTGCGACTTGCATTTGTAACATAATCTTAAACTACGGTTATCTTGCGTTATCGGGGTTAGCGACGCTCGCGCCGACTTTAACTAGGGCTGTCACAATCGTAATAGTTAATTTTGTTCTCACCGAGATCGAAATGTCCACCATTACACAGTTTTCTTTGCTTCCAAAAGAATTAAAACACGCTGTCTTATTATAATGCAGCTAAAACAACCGACAGTTACAAAAAACCTATACCTAACAACTCATTTCCTTCTAAAAAAAAACAAAGGATGTCACTGCTTATTACGGGAATTTCTTAAAGTTTTGATCATAAATAACATAAGGCTTCACAGTAACTGGCCAGACACACATTATTTGAGCGCACATGTTTGAACAAAAAATTTGACCAATATTATACTGGCCACTTTTGAAACTGAACTTTGTTTTTTAAAAACAATCTCGTTCGTCTTTTGTTTTGTTTTGCTATATTTAAAAGGAAGGATTCCTTTCAGTCACAACCTTGACAATGTGTTATATTTTTAATATTTATTTAAATTTAAAGTGACGTGCTGTGTAAAAAGTTACTCGTATAAGTTTATAAGGTATATACCTTTTACTTTCTTATATTTTACCTACTAATGTGATTGTATTTTAAATGAACGGAATTTTATAAGGCTTCCTTAAAAGACGAGCCCACCTCATCTCAAAAGCAAAACCCTCTCAGCGCCCCTAGCTGTACTAATAGGTTTAATTGTTATGTAAACAACCCAGTATAATCTACATTGACTGAATAATATTAAAACATTAGCATATCTCGCTGTGAAATATTTAGCACGCACGCTTAGATCAAGATTATCTTACACATTGCGAGGGTTTATATCTGTGCCCGGGAATTGTAGGTGTGAAAAAATATAGCGCTCGATTGTGGAACAAAGCTTTGCTGTTGCTCCGTATGAAAAGTATGACTGGTATCATTTTTCATTTGTTTAGGCGGCAGTGTATCAGCGAGATAATTTGAATGCGGTATTCTGAAGTAGAATAAAAACGGCCAAATGCGAGTCTGTGCACGAAGGGTTCCTCGACCATACAACACACATTTGTGCTTGTGAAAAAATGCTTTCTCTTCGGGCGAGAATCGAAAATAAAAAGCTATTTTTTTTCAAATTAAGAAACATGCAAGGTTTTTAAATAAATAAATAAAAAACAAATTAATTCAGGTCAATCGACCAATATACATTAAATTACGAGGTTGAATTAGATTAGATTACATTACATTACGTACATTACGTAAGTTTAACGTAAGTTAAGTTTTTAATGTTTAAAAAAAAATGAAAATGAGTGGAGATTACACCAGTGGACAGCTAACCACTGAAACACATTTCGTTTTTTGTATGTGCTAGTAAATAAAATTTTAGGATGTCAAAAACAAAACAACTATTTCATAGGTTACGTTGAATTTATGACCAAGCGGAAATCGTAAAAGATTCAGCGAGAAATGGTTGTTGGTGCAATGAAAATTCTCGAAAGCGATACGTCCCATGATTCTTTTTTCTGTAATTTCATGGTAAACCAAATGATTTCTCCAATTTCTGATTCTTAACACTACAAATTAAAAGTTATATAACAATTTAATTTGTATCGATATTACCCAATAAAAAAAAAACACAAATTTTATCTTCGGATTTGTGCAATACATGCATATGTAATCTTGTATGTTTTATGTTATAATTCGAACAACCACTTACTTTTACGTTTTGTTTTGTTCACAGCCCGAGAACACACATCACACCACGTCACGAGATTAAGGCACTCCAGACATCTCGATGGGTACATGCCAATATACACATCCTCCGTGAGTACACCTTTATTTATAGGATCCATCATGTCAATCATCCACACATGTACCCTATCTAACACCCTTACAAGCTTTACTAATAGAAGATTATATTCCTTTACGCTTTTTTTAATTTTGATAAAAGTTATAGATGTATTTCGCATGCCATGTTCATTCTTAGATGTAAACTTTGTAAAGAAATGCATTTTTATATGTCTCTTGAATATTCATGCTAGCGAGGATTTTATGTAAGTAAATTAACGGAATATTTAATCAATCAATGTCGATAATGTTTTTATATTTATTAGTAATGAGACGACTGCAAGGTACATGCTCCATTTATCACACTTTCTTATACTAATAACACGCTGGACACTTATTTTTTATAAAGCTGACTTTATCGTATGTGTAAGTATGTATTCAATTAGAATTGATTATCTAACAACTTAACAATTATTCTATATACGTGGTAATTCTTTCATTAGTTTAAGTAAATTAAGAATTATACAAAACATCTTATTAACTAATAATGTGCTAAGAATTATTTTTTGAGACTGTTGGCTCAAATGCTGATGTTACCTGTATGAACACACCGAGTTATTTTTGTCGAATAAATGCTGGTAGCGGTTTAATTTAACTCCAAGCTTTTAAAAGAATGCCCGAAACAGGCCTGTTTTACAGCGATAAAGGGCTATTTCGATTAGCATCGCATAATGAGGAAAGTATTAAACGAATAAGTCATTAATTAAAACTCGAGAGACAAAAGTAACTCCGTGGTGACTTGGTGAAAGAAAGTTCCTATAATTTATCCGTTTTTTTGGTACGACAACAAAAATTAAGCTTTTGCTCTCACTTAGGAACTGGTTTTACCTCTCTAATGTGAATTTAATTATTTCTGAGTATGGTAGTTATAGACCAAAGTCAAGTTCCAGTTTGATACCTACTGATCCAGTATGAATCTGGACTTGAGTTTGGTCTTAACTATCGCTCTCAAATATACATTAAAATTAATTCTGGTTAATTTAATGGAACTTTCTTCATTGCCTTGATTCTTTATACAATTTGATCTATTCTTATACACAATTTTTATACCAATCGACCAGTTTTCGGTGTAGTTTTACAAGTATTTGACTGCTGCGACTATACATTCGCCTAATATACTTGATAGGCGCCCTAACATCTCCTTCCACGTTTAATTTATTTCTCGGTGCAGCTCTGTCTACCTGACACTATGAAAAGACTACACTGAGACATGCATTAAACTTGAGAGGTCATGTTAGGGGCAATTGAGGTTAGTGGGTAAGTCTGACGTCTGCGGCCCTAACATGACAGCCCAGGTTTAGTTTAACCCCTCACTGTGTCTCGGTCTAACTAGTGTCATAGAAAAGGGATGCAGATAGAGATAAACTAAACTTGGCCAGTCATGTTAGGGCCACTGTGGGCCTAACATGACCGGCAAGTTTACCTTATCCGAGTTTGTGCGTCACTTTCTTATGATACTAGTTTGAAGGGAAAGGAAGGAAAAGTTAAAACTGGGCCGGTAATGTTAGGACACTGACGTTGATTTGAAATATCTGGTCGATTGATTATTCCCAGATAATGCCAAATTGATTGATTTTGCCCGATAGTTCCGTGATGTATGACATCGGTTGTGGAACTCTCTGTGATTTGTTGGATTCGAATGCCTTTCAGTTTGCCGGGACGTCGCCGAAGCTGTCTGTCAAAGACAACCACAAGCCTCTTTTCACCGAGTGCCTCAACTACAGGCCGACCGTGAAGGAAGAACAGCCTGTCGGGACTTTTGTTTTTACGGTGAGTTTCATTTTCACCTTTTTTCGGGTTTAGTAGCCAAAATGGGAACACTAGTAGTTGTGCTTTGTCTGTCTGCCTATCTGACTGTTGTCACACTCACTCTTAACGCAATTTTTAAGCTGTAAACCTAAAATGTGCTATTTGTGTGACAGAAACAAAACACAATTTCGAACATTTTATATCCATAATTATACGTTTATCAAACAATGTCAATTACAACATACTTCAATTGTTTTAAACTTTCGCGATTTGCACACATATTTAAAACGTTATCGGGACTTTAACGCGATAAAAGTATATTGTTAATTTACCTCGACGTTTCAGCCATGTTTCAACGGCCGTGGTCACGAGTAGACATCGTCGAGTCTACAACATACTTTCTATTTACACGTATAGTTTAGCTCTCAATAAAAGGCCGCCGTCTTTTTTTATTGCGACTTCACTGCGTCTGAAACTCGCTGCACAAATTATCCGGCTTAAAACCTTTACAGGGTTTACATTTGGCGCTTTGATTTTTAAATTAGCTACTTGACTTAAAGCTGCAGCGTCTACATTCAAATTTGCTGTTTCGTGTATTATTGGACATTTAAGGTAACGTCTTAAAATGACGGGTGGTCTTATTTGATTGCCACCCTAAAAGTTCCTTCGTTAACCTTTACTCAGGTAACAATTACAAAACAAACCGTGGGCCGGCATAATAACACAGTAAATGTAGATCAAAGGTCAACTCAATTGAAAGTCACACAACAATCTTATTGTCAATATTATCCTATCTGTCGACCTCTGTTGGAATCGTTAAACGCCGTCATTCTGTTCAAAATTGGCTGTTTGGCTTCATTATCATTTGCAGCCAGTGGAAGTGTCGGAACGACTTAGATTGCAAAGATGTTTAGACGTCCATTGAATTAACTACCTTTAAAATTAGAGACGTCTGTGTAACTTTATTAGCTGATCTTCTTAAAGTACCAGCTACGAACAAATACAAAAGCTCTGAATTTTTTAAACCCAGTCTATTAGTACACTACGGCCGATGGAATTCAGATGCAAAGAGATTAAAAACGTCTTCATTTACTTTATTTCAGGTCCATGCAGAAGACAAAGATCCTCCTGAGATGGGAGGCACGGTCACTTACAAGTTCGTGTCCACTCCCGGCGAAAAAGAGAGATTTCACGTCGACCCGGAGTCTGGGAGAATTACAACGGCTGATGTTAGTATAACTATACCACTGGTTTATCGAGAGGGATCGAATTTTACCGGCTTTTTATGATGTATTTCATTATTTTTACTACCTTAATGTGCTCAACGAAACAACAATATTTAATTGTATTTTGAATCTTTTCCAATTAAATGAACTTAATATGCAATTTTTTGTTAAATGTATTCAAGGGCTGAGGTAGGTCAACAATTTATTAAATAGTTGTTACTTTGAAAGCGTTGGGCTAAATAGTTTAATAATGGTACAGATCTTCGACCGCGATGAACCATCCAGAGAGAAAGAAGCCTACATTACTGTTCGTGCAAGTGACAACGGACAGCCACAGTTGGACGACGCTTGCACCATCAAAATTGTCATTGAAGACGTCAATGACAACCAACCAGTATTCGACAAAGTTGTAAGTATTATACCACATGCCACTGCAATTTTCACATGCACTGTCATTAAAGTTTTAAAAATCGTCGCTACTTTCCCTAAAGAAGATCATAGTAATGCTAATGAAATTCAACAATCATTTTATGTATTAAGATATGTTTCACTTAATGTCTAGTTAATAGTTATCACGGACTATTATCGTGAAAATGAAATTATAAATTCAAGATGATTGTAATATTACTTCAAAGACAGCACATTCTAATACGAGCATTATTGATAGTTTATAGGTCTTGCACTGCAGGAATGGACAACTAAGTTTTATTTTTAATTTCCTCATGATTTTAACTATGTGACTAACCTTATATTCGTTTAATAGCCTCAAACCGTGGCGCAGATTTTACTAACACTTGCCTGTTTTCCAAAGGTCTTCCGTGGAGAAGTCTGGAAGGTTTGTCCAAATGAACAGAAATCACTGAGAGAGAGTTCCAAGCACAAACTGTTATAATCATTGACACTTGATAACTTGTATACTTACTTTCATCTTTTGTTACCATTGCTCATAGGCTTAGTAACTTTAAACCATAGTCAGCATTGCGCTGTCAACCACTCGTCTATGTTGTTTTGGTAACAATTGAAGGATAAAACCGATCTGAAAATTATCTTTTCTACTTGCATGTTGCTGCATGTCTGATTTAGGATCATAAGCCGCTCAAAGCGATTTTGGTAATAATTTTGTGTATAGTGTGTTTAAATACACTTTCTTTGCACATTTGTAGTTGGTGTGTTTTCTTTAGCTAGGCTGCTCTTCCCCCTAGGCGCATTTTATCACACTGCACGATTATTATTATTTTGGATAAAATAAACTTTCTCTCTAAGCTTCGGGCATGCTTCGCGTAGAACATGTCTAAGTGAAAAGTTTTTAATTTTAACCATACACTGTGTGAGTTCTTGCACAGTTTGAAAATAATTAAATCGTACTTCAGACGTTTATAGTTGGAGAATCTTTTGTAACAGTTTAAATTGTTGAGAATTTCATTGAAAGTACCTGCATATCTTCTTTCGCCTCTATTCTTATAGGTTCTTCAAAGATTAATGTGATTTTTTATATACAGTCATATTCGGAATCGGTGCCACAAGACCTACCAAGCGGCCGCGAAGTGATGAGGATATCAGCAACAGATATCGATGACGGGAACAACTCTATAGTTCACTACAGCTTAGACACCAATTCTCCGGACCAAGCCTATTTTTACATAGACCCGGACAACGGCGTCATATTCCTTAACAAAACAATTGATGTAAGTATTGCACTTGACTTGTTTTTACAAGCTTTTATTTAACTTGCTATGTTTGTAAGTTTTTTTAGGTCAAATCTTGAAAGTCAACATTGACTCACATCATCTAGTAGTCGAATTGCTTCCTAATTTCGTATGTTTTAGATCCGATGAAAATGCAATAATAAAGTACCTTCAACAATAATGCTTATAATTATGAAACATGTTTTGTAACGAAATTTTTTTTAAATGTTTGTAGTACAAATATTGATTTCATCAAGCTCACTCATTGGTGACATCAAAGCAAGAATATTCTTGTTAACAGTTCCAACCAGTTTACTAAGATACAGAACAATATTAGACTTAAATTAAATATGAATTAAAAATTCATCCCGTTCCTTCATGGGCTTGTTTACGAAAGCATTGTGTTGAGCGTGCATTTCTAATACAATCAAAATGGATTTAAATAATAAAGTGTACATATTTTCTTGCCCTTGAAAACTCCTTTTAAACTTAGTAAGCTCGAGCGTACATTTCGAACTTTGTACTAAACTACAAATTCTACAATAAATATTCATTTCAAAGTGTAAAACACAGGTAATAATTCAGAACTTATCCCAACAGAAAGTGCCTGGCTACAAATTCAAGTTAAGCGCAATAGTGAAGGACATGGGCGATCCCCCGCAGCAGAGCTCCATAACTCTAGATATCCAAGTCGTGGAATCTAACAAGAAGAGCCCTTCCTTCATAGAAGTTCCCGACGGGCCGATAAGGTTAAAAGAAAATTACGCAGATTTCAATGCGCATATAGCTACAGTCAGAGCTGTGTAAGTAAAAGGAAACTTTGTATTTTTTTATCGGCTTTTCTACAGTAACCTGTGTAGATTACAATTTTAAAGTAACAGTTTATTTTGATTATGTCAGTGCGTTATGTTATGTTACTACTTTTCAAGTGCAAGTATGTCTTTTTAATAGTACGTTACAAGTGATGTACTTAATATATGTACAATGTACAAAACATTTTACACTATACAATTGGAACCTAAGACGCAAGTCCAGTTCACTAGCTTTAGTGCCGTTTATAGGCATCAGGTTCCCCAGTAATGGACTGATGTAAACCAGATGTCGTGCACTCTGCTTTGAATACAAACTGCTTAATTGTGTTGAGAACTAACCTAAAACGACACCGTCTACAACAGCCGTTATGAATATGTGTCCTCCATATTTCATCCCCGTTAATTATATTAGCTATCACAGATCTGTCACTCCCTTTATGAATTATAACTAAGCAAGTTAGTGCCATACGAGGAGAGGATAGTATTGTAAATTTGTTAGCTATACTATTATAGTATATGAGATTTAATTGAGTTTTGGTTGAAGATAAGACCATCAGGGCGATATTTTGTTTCAATTTATAATAATAATAACAAAGTAGAGTTCTATTATAGAATGTTTGCGTAGTTTTTTTTTTATTGAAAAACTTTGTACTGAAGGGCATTTTTTTTAATGTAGCAAGTCGTAATGCATAAGTACGTTTATTTATTTATGTAAGTTTTATTGGAAATGTTTACTAAAACAATTATAATCAGCCGACTAAATACTATAAATAATGAGCATTCAATCAACAACATGCATGTACAAAAAAGATAAATAATATGATTCAATAATGAAACAGTATAGCGGGAGTAAATTAACCTAATTATATATTTTTTTCTCAGTTCTAACATACCAGAGGAGAAGAAATTGCTCTTCGAGCTGGTCATGGGGCAAACAGAGCAAACGAATAAGTGGCACACATTTGTATTAGAATCTGAAGCAGACTCAGCTTACATTAAGCTGGGAAACCATCTAGATTTTGAAAAAATTACAGACTATACGCTCACAGTCCGAGTACAGAATAACTTTAATTTAGCAGCAGAAACCATAATCCAAATAGAAGTCGAAGACGTCAATGACAATATCCCTATATTCAGTGAAGTAAGATCAGGAGTTGTATTAGAAAACGAACCTCCGGGCACTCCAGTTATGCAGGTCCGTGCATTTGACGCTGATGGCACCTCAGCAAACAATCAAGTGACCTACGAACTAGGTGATGCCTCAGACCCGTTTGCTATAGACAGCATTACTGGTAACATCACAACACTCAAAATGTTCGATAGGGAGGAAAGAAGTTTCTACAACATTAAAATTATCGCCACAGACAATTCAGAATCTGCACTGATACCTGGTAAACATAATTCTGGTCAGCAAGTGTTCAGGATAGAGATAGCTGATAAAAACGATAATCCCCCACATTTCACTCAAGACACTTACGTAGCTGAGTCGATAGCGGAAAATGCTAATATCAATGTTCTGGTCACGCAAGTTACTGCTTTGGATAATGATACAGGTAAATTTTAAACTATGTTAACAAACTTAATATAGTTAAAGCAAATCTTATTACTTTTTATTATATTTATTTATAATAATATTGTAATTTTGGCGAGTTTGCTCTGGTACCATGTCATATATATAACAATGAATGTTTATTTTCCAGCCTCCGTTGTCACTTATAGCATTGTCGCCGGAAACACATACGACGCATTCGTAATCAGAAACTTCACGGGCGAAATAAGAGTTAATAACGAATTAGATTACGAAAACATCACAAGCTACAGTTTGGATGTCCGAGCATTCGACGGTCTTTACGAAGACTATGCCAAAGTTATCATTAACATCGAGAATTTGAATGACAACCCGCCTGTTTTCTTGGCCAATTATACGAAGACTATCGAAGAAGAGAAGTTATATGAAGGGTGTATGGTTAAGGTTAGTTGAGATGCTTATTTTGACGACTTACACTTACACAAATGAAGCAGAGACGTAACAGAATAATGAGGCCACTAGAACTGAGTCTGAGTCTTGAGTCTTGCTTGTTTGCCTTCCTATTTATGAAAAAAAACTATAACAATTTCAGCAGCAGACTCATTTTGCAGACAATCAGCAATCCTCATTATGTACATGTTAGGACTTTGTCCCTCATCCGAAAGTAGGTTTTCGCCTAGAAAAGGATTTTAATGACTAAATTTACGTTTTTCAACAGGTTGAAGCATATGACCCCGACATCAAAGACCGTAACGCTCCTCAAAACATCGTCTACTCTCTAGTCAAGCACGAGCAAAAAGAATTCCTCCAAATCGACAACGACGGGTGCCTTCGTCTGACCAAGCCTTTAGACCGAGATCAGCCCACTGGATTCACGACTTGGCAGATCCTTATAGTGGCTGCTGATCATGGTGGAAAATTGGGGTCTGACAGCTTAAGATCAACCACCGAAGTGATTTTGGAGTTGACAGACATCAACGATAACGCACCATTTCTTACAAATGTGAGTAACATTTTATTTTGGTTACAGATAAATGATAAAGAGTAATACCGGATTTAGTCTAGACTTAAGTAGGTTTCAAGGAAAATCCTACGCTTAAAAGTAACAGGCGTCAGGAGTTGAGTTTCAATATCGGGATAAATGAAACATCTCGTGATTTATAACAAGAATAAAGACGGAACTAATTGATCCATCAATATCGCGGTTCAATCCTCTTTTACCTCTTGCTCGCTAAAGAACATAAAAGTTCACCTTGTAAGACTCGTTCAACCCGCTTTATAGACCATTTTAAAAGAATTGCTATCGATAAATTTCAATGGAGCCATCAGGGCTTAACCCTCTTTGCGGAAGGATTTTAGTGCGTGTACATCTAACCAGGTTTACGAGGGCTCTTTAAAAAATAATAGGTAATGAGCTATTCCTTAGCTTCGAAGTGGTACTGCTCCTTTCAACTTGACAAAGAATCCACATTTGTTTATTTACGATTGCCAATCTTCCTTCGTCTGTTTTAGAGTTGCAATTTGTTTGCGATCATTCTTCGGTATTTAGGTCACGTTTGTTTGAACAGTCACTGAGAGGCTTACCTGTAGGTACTATAAGACAAAAGGGACAAAAACCCCGACCTTAAGTCATCGTACACCGTTCCCTTGCGCTCTCAAATTCTCGGGTTTCATGATTAAGAGCGATTGTTCGCGAGCCGCTTGTTGGGGGCTGTCAATTTTTTATGCAAATTTGCCCGTCGATTGGGATTTGGTTTCATGCTTTCGCAAGATCGACTTGAAGGGGATATTTTGGGAGCTTAACTTTACCTTGGGATAAGGAAGAATTGTATCACTAAATCCTCCATTTTCCTTGTTTTGTTAGGGAAACAGGTGTTTACTAATTAAGTTAAAGGCCTTGGATATCATCAACTTTTTTTGTAGAACCAAATTTAAGTAGGTCACCGTCGCAGTAGCAAAAGACAATAAATCAATAATGGTGCTAAGAAACTAATATTCAGCACGAGGATGCGCATTTCCGATGTTTGGAAAGCGGATAAACTTGCTTTGCGAACTAAATGTCATAAATGCGTACGCACGAGGGGCCTTTTCGATGTTTTGGTTCATCGCGACTCTGGCTAAACTGAATAGCCGATTAAGACCGACGTTATCTGCTTTACGCGCTAACGAAGCCGAATCAATGTAGTTTTGGTGGAATCTCCTAATATTCAAATTCGGAGTTTAATTTTCACTAACAGGCGTGTTTTGCTATTCGTGAATTAATGACTTTAGGGTCACTAGGGACGCGTAAAATTGACTTTTTGAGTTGACGTTTTACAAAATAAAGTAACCCATTTCGTATCGTAAGAACTTACAAAAGTTGACCTTCATCGGTAGGTATGTAAATGTTCACGTGAAAAGCAAATATCAGAAAAAAAAGTAGGTAACGTCGATTACTTAAAAATAACTACAACAACAACAAATACTCTTTATTGATTTACACAAGTAAACAAAAAGGAACACATACAGGGAAATTTTACATGAGATACAACAGGCGGTCTTATCGCTAAGCAGCGATCTCTTCCAGACAACCTTTGGAAAGTGATACGGTGAGAAATACGGGCAAAATATATAGTAACTGTCAAGAATATTCTTGAGAATATTTTACTTAACTTATTAATGATTTTCTTTGGTCATTAGTTATAATTTGTAAACCATTTCATTTATCCACAAATTTCGTAGCATGAATAGGCATGTCCGAAGTCTAGACATGACGCTATCACAAGCTGTCATCAACGTATCATATATTCACATTACTTTTAAATTTCTATGACATTTAATATATTTGAAAAGTCTTTATCAAAGGGACTTATTTATTTTTCGAAACTTAAAAGTTTGTCCAAATGCGTAGAGTTCCAATTTAATAGATATAGCAGTCTTTGTAAAACGTTATACTTTGTAAAAAGGCATTTATGCTATTTTCTCGTTTTTGGATAAGAAAAAGCGGATAGTCCAAGATAGTATTATATAGTTTGAGATACAAGTCTCTTCTATATTATGTTGTGATACGATGTAAATTTCTAGACACGTTTAACGTCATCTGTGTCTGTCTGTCCGTCTCGCAAATCCCTTTGACGAGGGTGGGAAATCGAAAACATGCTGTTGACACTCTATATATTCCAGTGGATGTAAAACGTGTTATTGAAGTAAGTTCGCTTTTCACCTAGCTTTAACTACGTTGAAGCATTGTATATCTATATCTCTTTTGGATGGATTTGTAAAAACAAAACACTCGCGTAACAAAAAACGACAATGATAAAATTTATGAGACTTACAAGTAAGAAACGTTAACAGCATACGCCAAATGTATCGTGGTTATTTTGATACCTGATGTGCAAGAAAAAAATTTACCTATACCAATGCGATAAATTCTATTCACTCACCAAATGCCATAAAAGCGTACCTATAATTGTTGTAGATCATCATGAAAAATATTTACATCGAAAGAAAAAAAAAGCGTATTTTAGAAACTATGGCGAAATAAGGTACTTAATAAAAATTATGAAACAACTAATTCTTAAGTATATTAAATACGCTCGTTCGAAAAGAATATAATTATACATAGACACAACGTAAATGTTAGTTGAATTTGTGTAAAATATCCTACAATGACAGTTAAGCTATGTTTTACCCCAAGACGAATATCGGTACGTTGGGTATTTTTTTTTATTTACCTAAATACTTTTAGTGCCCCACTTCTATTATCTTCGCAAACACGTTGTATCACATCATAGAAATAAAGTATCATTCCCAACTTACCGAATTCAATCAAATCAGACTTCGTTTCAATCAACATTTTACCAATTCGCGAAACGACATTTTATTTTGACGTCAAACGCGAAAATTGTCTAAAATTACCCCAACCAATACGAATGGAGATCGCGTCTATTCTATTCGTTATTACGATATCGCAGGAAGCAAATCATCGGTGACACTAACGTGTTTTGCCTTGGTGAAAAGGCGGTTATTCTGATAAAAGATTTAGGAATAGATTTCTAATTGTCATATAATAATGTTATATAAGACTACAGTGTGTATTCAACCATGTTACTTTCAAATCCTCTTGGACACCTAGCCTTTTGGTTTTCTTCTAACTCGAATACTTTCTTTGTAATCAACGGGATAGATTTGGTGCTTTAATAATGGTTTTACAATATGTTAGTTTTAACCTCAAGATTTATTTGTAGACTTTATTAATGTAGATTCCATTAAAAATGCAGACAATGCAAAGTAAAACGCTGCTCATGAATTGTGTATTTTATTGGATAACATAATTAAAATGAAATTTTATTATCAAATCATAGCCGTTGTAGTTGTAAACCAAACAACGTCCATTGACTTTGAAATGACAGTACACAATTTGCATTCCATTTTGAAAAAACATAAGATAAAACGACGAGGATCAACTATATTTTAGTATAACATCTAAAGGCATTTTCTAGAACGTAATCTTCACATCGTCGGAAGCATTCAGCGCATTTACAGAATATCACTTCGCGACAGCAATCCACGTTTATTATTTATGGCTTAGGCACCATCACGTGAACGTTTTCGGTTGAAAGCCGAATCGAGGCATATCGCGCCAGCCCCGTATATCGTCGCCTGTCACCCGCGTGTGATATTGTAATTTCCATACAAAGTGCTAGCCTGTTTACTGGCAGCGTTAAATTTTGACCGTAGTACGTACTATGTCACGTTGCTATTAGTCTGGATTAACTTATATGTGTACACGAGATGAGCCCCGCCCGGGTGAGACTGCGTTAGTTGTAGTAGAAATTAATTGGTAAAAACCGTAGTCACAGAATAAATAACAGTACAAGTACAGAAGTTTTACTTTTTGCGGGTGGTAGGACCTTGTGCAAGGTCCGTCTGGATCGCTACCACCATCTTGCTCGCTAATCCTGCCGCTAAGCAGCAGTGCTTGCACTGTTGTGTTCCGGCGTGGAGAGCAACACAGCCGGTGTATTTACTGGCACTAGAGGTATTCCATCTTTGCCCTCTGGGTTGGCAACGCATCTGCAATCTCTTTGGTGTTGCGGGTGTCTATAGGCGGTGGTGATTACTTACCATCAGGTATCCACTTGCTCGTTTTCCTTCCTTATTCATTAAAAAAACGTGGTTTAAGTAGGTATAAGAAGCGTCCTACTGTATGCCTCGCTGTCTGTCTTATAACACGTATCCATTCGCACACGTGGCAAGCCGCACCTGACATTACTTGTATATTTCATTGTAAAAATGTAAATGGCCTGAAAAATATCTACACAATCTCAAGAGTAAAGTCGCCTACAGATTTTTTTAATACTATAAATCCTTCTAATCCTTGTAAGGATAGATGGATAGTTTGTTACTCTTTCAAGCAAAAACTACTAAGCGGGGTTTGATGGAACTTTAAGGTAATAATAACATCAGTATTACATTTAGGTTATAATTTTTTTGCACGGCGTACGGCGTTCTTGACTTTCATGCGTAAGATGTCACGGGCTATCGCTAGTCTTATATAAGGTAGCTTTTATTTAAGAATGTTTTATTATTCTTCAGTATGTACTTAGATAATTTATGGTCAAGCCACAGTGGATCCGTTACACAACGTAGCGCAGCTCGACGAAGCTAGCTGTGGCCCGTTTCACGAAGCTACAAGTTACAATTTTTCAAGTCTAAACCGGCAACATTGGTCAATAATGACCAATGGCAATGGGCATAATGACCAATGTTGCCGGTTTAGACTTGTAAAATTGTAACTTGTAGCTTTGTGAAACGGACCACTGAAGTCATGTTACACGCAACGTGTACGCAACGGGTTCGGCTAGGCCTTTAATTAAGGTAGAAATTACTTCTAATGTTTAAATTAATCAAATTCAAGATAATGAGATATTATTACGATATTGCTTGTAGCGCGTATTATGATCTCAGGAGAACTATCTTGCTCACGTAATAACAGCTTAAGGAAATTGCTGTGTATTATGATTTTAAGTCCATACAGCGTATGTGTGCAGTGAAAGCAACATTTTCTCGTAACTAATATCATGTTCGTACATACAATTAATTTAGAGGATGTTTCACATTGTTTTAATTACGTATCTATTTTCTATTTGAGTTTCTCAGAAATGTCGAATGAATTTCAGAGAAATGTAGATAGCATATCGCTATTCCAGGTAATCTGAAGTTAAATTAAAAACAAACAATACTAACATGGAGATTTGTTTACATTTACAATTATGCGACAAACACTTTTTTCAAAATAAAATCAAATTTTTCAAATCAAACTTTAAATTCAGACGTTTCCTCCCTATAAAGCCATGGAATTGTGTAACTTTGTAAGTTTTTTATTTAAATTAACGGTGGCATTTTTTATCGGAAACAATAATGAATAATCTACAAGGAGTAGTCCATAAATTACGTCACACGATTATAAACATTTCAAGCCCCCCCCTTCGTCAAACTTTTCCCTATCTCTTTGACACGGGCTGTCATGTTTTGTTAGAGAAATAATTTGGTTTTTCTCTAAATCTATTTTAATTTAAAAGTCTGAATTGTAACTAAACTAATTTCTATTTTTTTTCTAATTAAGTAGGTATTTAAAAATAATAGCCTTCTATACATTACAATAAAAGATGACTTGGTTTATTACTTTTTTGCAAATTAAATAGAAATTAATCTAATTTCTCAAAAAAACCAGCAAATTTTAGCAGCCTGAACTCGTTAACGCTGTGAGAGGCCTCAAATCACGAAAGGTGTTTATTATATGAAAAAAGCAACATCAAACAAACACTGTAATTTATTTAGTGCTGGCTTCATCAAATATCTATAGACACCCGATTTCCCTCTTGAATGTAATTTCCATTTTATCAAGAATCGCCTTGGGTATACCCAGTTGTCACCTTTTTACGCGAAAGCACCTATGTTTTCGATTTCTTATTTGGAACCATCTCCGATCCTCTGGACCCTGATTTGGGAAGGGTAGCTTAATTTCCATTCCCGCTTGCTCTAAATGGAATACATTTAAATTGAACAAAGAAATAACTCCTGACTGGATAAAAAAGAAAAACACATGTTTTTTTCAATAAATGCTTAGTGAACCGACAAAGCAAAACATACTACGATGGTAATGAGAAATGTTATTCTTATTTACATCAGATACGTGGCCATTTTTGGTTTACTGAAATGGTTGCGCTAAGTTTCTTTACGCCAAATATCCTGTGAATATTCTTAGCGAAAAACGTACGTTATCCTGTATTCTCGTTAACATTTTTATGTAACATTTCCAGCTTTTGCGGCTGCTAAAAAACAGCACGAAACTTACAAGATAAATCACAACAGTTTTATTAAGGACAAAAACGGCGTCTCTTCCAGATGTTTTAGTGACATGTTGGCCAGGATATTAGATTAAAATAACAGCTTACCCTCCCTAGAGTGGGTGTAAGGATAAAGATTTTCCCTCTAGAGACAATCACTCCGCGGGTACCTAAATCACGTGGTTTGTGGGCCTACATAAATTCAACTTTTTTTTAACTCGCCCGTCAACGTTCATCAGATTTGTTACTGGTTTCGATTCGTGTTTTTTGTTCGCTTCGGCCAAAATTCGAAGGGATGAAAGAGATCGGCGATTTGATCGATTTGTTTCAATGATGAATGTATCGTGTACCGAAAAACGTATTACTAAAATGGAAACAAACATTCGTTTTTAATGGAAATGTCGTGGGAATTTAGCTGAGGGTTTCAAGCGCGTACAGTAAGGCAATTTATGGTAAGTTACGTAACGACTGTAGAGGGCATAGAGTCTTTCGCCGATTGAAACCACTGCTACTGATGCATATAGGGCAGAACAGTAAGGCAGTAGAAGGCAGTACTAATATAATTTCTACGCGCATGCGTAGACAGAACAGTGGGCAGTGTTGCCAACGCCAACCATACATACAATACAATTCCAATACACTTTATTGGTCAACACGCAAATAAACAACATGAGAATTAGTAAAATATCGAGATGGTTTACAAGGTATTGTGTGATACGTATCAATAGAAATGTATACGGAATATACAAAATAGAACATGTAATGAAAATGCTATGTAATGACAACACAAAGACATGTTAAGACATGTTAAAACATAAAAAAAAAAGAAATTTCGGTTACAAAAATTTATTAAAACATTTCAATCAAAAAAAAATACAATTATATTACGTAGACACTCTATTAAGTCGCCTAGGAATCAAAATCAATGTTTTGGAATGTCAAACTAAAAAATATAATATGTAAGAGTATACTAGTTACTAGTATATGTATATTTCAAAGTACAAAAAGAATGTTTTGATTATTTTTAAACTCGCTTTTACTGGACTTGTTTCAGACTGAACCAGTCATTTGGTACGAGAACGAGCCGCCCGGGCAGGTGGTCGTCCTCACCGCAAAGGACTACGATTCAGCTGAAAACGGACCCCCTTTCACATTCGCGCTCAACGACTCCGCCTCATTTGATATTCGCTCCAAATTCCATATACAGGGTAAGTTTTGTTCATTGTAATAGTAGACAATATCGAGGCAAGAGGCCGGAGGTTGAGAATGCAAACGTTGGACGTTATAGATAGGTTCTTACGTCAAACAGAAGATACGAGTATGCTAAAGTTTGGTAATATCGAACTATCGATACAAGATACAAGGAGTTACCTCCTTAGTGCCAATACATACAGGATTTTTTGTTTTTGGGTGCATGGCGCATGTCCAAATCTTGTAAGCGCTTGGCGCTTCTAAAGCGTTTAAAAATTGTACAACCGCTAAATAATGTTCTTCTTATTTGTTTGTTAATATGCCCAAGTTATTACTTAGGTACTTACCGCCCTGCATTTACAACCGAAAAGCATGAATTTAAAAAAGAATGCTCGTGCAAGTCGCGCGCGGTACAAACGACAGCACTACCTACTGCCAACTCAAAGTCCAAGAAAAAAGAACCAACATTAATTCAAGTCTTCCAACATCCGCAGCGCATTAATCGGTGGAATTTTAAAGAGAACTTCCTAAAATCGAGTTCCGATCAATTAGTCTAGTTAAAATGCAATAAATAGCACCCCAAGCCTAGCTCTAACTTTGTTTGCGAAGTGCCGATCCAATTTTAGCCGTTCCCCTATTCAGGAGGTTGGCGTGTTAATCAAGGAAACTGTCACTCGTGTCCGTGGAAAATGCCCGTGCTGCGCTCCCTAAAAAATATTGTTCTATATTTGAATGGAACTTTTTAAGTCGTGTAACCGTTTGGCAACGATGGGCGGCGATGCATGTTTCCGTGACAAGTTCTGCGTGGTTAGAAAGTTTTAATTTGAAAAATGTTATAAATAAAACAGTTGTCAAAGGGATGTACGGTCGCTGACATTAATTGTTAGGCCACCACAGAACCCTGTCATAATGACTTTGCCAATCTGTAGCCACGTGAACTGAATTAACGTGAATTTCCAAATGAACAAAATATTTACAGTTAAAATCAACATGGATATAGCAAAATTAAAAACAAACCTTAACTAACATTTTTAATATATCTTCTATCTTCTATCTATATAAATAAAAATGAATTGTTGTTCGTTAGTCTGATTAAAACTCGAGAACGGCTGGGCCGATTGAGCTGATTTTGGTTTTAAAATGTTTGTCGTAGTCCAGGGTAGGTCTAAACGGTGAGCAAATATGCCTCCAATAATTAAGCGGTACGAAGTTCGCCGGGTCAGCTAGTATGAAATAAAAATGAATCTTCTTTTCCATTACCACAGGAAACATCCTATCGACGCTAGTATCGTTCGACAGGGAGCAGCGCAAAGAGTACAGAATACCTGTCGCCATCACGGACTCGGGAACACCACGAATGACAGGCGTGTCCATCCTGCACGTGGTCATTGGAGACAAGAACGACAACCCTATGGCACCGGGACATAGCAATATCTTTGTGTACAATTATAGGGTAAGTAAAGTTGTAACACTATTTCCCTAATGCTGATCTCATATAGCCTCGTAAGGCCCACGTCAAATTTCGTTCAATGAATTTTGAACCATATCGTATGAGACAGAGAGTTCAACGTCAGCTTGACATTTGTCCTATATGTAGGACTTGGGCCTTACGAGGATAGGGCAGAACAGTGAGTGAGACAGTAGAGTACGTACGTAACAATTAGCCAGGGCCTGACCGTGAGTTTAGGGGGCCCTGGGCTTATACTACTTAGGGGCCCACCTAATAACTCAAAGTAAATAGAATTATGGATTTTTTCGCATTATCGTCTATTTTTGACGTTGACTCGACTTAGCTGGGGGGCCCTTGAATCCACGGGGACCTGGGCTGAAGCCCAAAAAGCCTTATGGTAGATCCGGCCCTGACATTAGGACTGTGCTGTCCACTGTATTGCTTCACTGCTTTGACCGGTATGAAATTAGCATAACTGCCGTAGGAGTTTATGAGATTGTTTCGAAAAATTCTCATCCAAACCCTTAAATAATAGTCGGAATGATAATAAATACACAAAGTATTTAGTGTTAAAATTTGATATTGAGCTTTTATACATATTCATTTTGTTCAACATTATCGCTAAAAATAATAAACAACCATTATAAAGTACACATGAAAAATAGGGCAGATATCAAAGTTATTCTGTTAAAAATATTCGGTTTTTTAGTCAACACCTTTCTGATATCGAAATATAACTAATTGAACCGTAAATTCGCCTACACAAAAATATAGGTTTCAGATTCTTCAAAGTTGTTAGTATAAATTCGTGTGCTTTACCAATTAGTATCTTATCATTATTATCAAAGTAACAGTTAGTTCTTACTTAAATTACAAAATAATTACGAGTACAACCAACTTATCCATTCCACCCCAAATGTACGCAGTATAGGCAGGCATGCTTTTACTGCTTGCCGATTGTCCTACATCAACCAAGGTGGTCCTGGTTTAAGCTTTTCAACAAATACTCTCATTCACTTTTTGGCAAAAATATCTTAAATAATTAATAGAATCAGGCGTTACTTTGCGGAGGTCCATATCAACAAACTGGAACAAATTACAAAAAAGTAGAAAGAGTAGTAGTAGAAAGAGGGAGTAGATCAGGAGTATATAAGCTCACTTGTGACGATTGTAGTAGCGTTTATATAGGACAAACCGGTCGTAGTTTTAATATTAGATATAAGGAGCATGTTTCATCTTATAGGCATAAGCACGCAGAGAAGTCCAATTTTGCAAAACATTTGATAGACACAGATCATACATTATCAGATGCTCATTCTTATGAAATATTACACTTTTGCAGAAAGGGATTTCGTCTGAATGTTTTGGAACATTTGGAAATAGTTAGGTCATAGAATTAACTAGAAGGAGTGTTCAACTAAAATTTCATACCCTGTGCTGTGTCCAAAAACAATGCGCACGTCCCGCGCAAGCCCCGCCCCCCGCCCGCGTAATGTTGCCAGCTCGTGAGCAGTTCCACACTTTTTGCGGAAACATTGCACCCACCCAGGACACTTGTTAAAAATATTTAACAAATATAACTTTTAAGGCATAGGGTACTAACTAACGTTGTAAACAACTAGTATTCAATCATTTTACCCAGTTGCTTTATAATCGTTTAGTTAAGTTTAGTTAGTCATACTAATAATAAAACATGGATTCAAAGTCTAAGTCTCAATCTTTTTTATTATTCTTTCCAAAATATAAATATTTTATTTTTTATCTGCCACTTTAAAAGCTCCGTGAGAAGAAGTGGCATGCAAAAACCCTCCCTTCTCCGCTTCCACACGAAACAACATATATCACACAGACTCAACTACACACCACCACCACTAAACACTAAAACTACACGATCGACGCGCGTTTCGCCTCTGTACGAGGCATCATCAAGATCAAAGGAACACTACGACCGCTCGCTACTTGAACGAATGGCGTACTGACAAACTAAAACATTTTTCTTTAATCCCGCCTACCGCCAACCTTTTTTGCACAACTACCCTTATTATTTTTCTCAAAGCCTACCCTCAAAATTTAAAAATAAAACAAAAGTACCCTCATAGATTATTACGAACTACCCACATAAGGTTATAAGGTTGGCGGTAGGCGGGATTAAAGAAAAATGTTTTAGTTTGTCAGTACGCCATTCGTTCAAGTAGCGAACGGTCGTACCTACTGTTCCTTTGATCTTGATGATGCCTTGTAAAGAGGCAAAACGCGCGTCGATCGTGTAGTTTTAATGTTTAGT
Organism: Ditula angustiorana; assembly: GCA_963691745.1. Lineage (NCBI taxonomy): Eukaryota > Metazoa > Arthropoda > Insecta > Lepidoptera > Tortricidae > Ditula > Ditula angustiorana. Next base: position 5,104,144 of record OY829490.1, on the reverse strand, counting down.
GGTGGTGGTGTGTAATTGAGTCTGTGTGATATATGTTGTTTCGTGTGGAAGCGGAGGAGGGTGGGTTTTTGCATGAACATATATATATGTCGCACAGACGCAGCTATTTTGCACGAGTCCGGCACTGGTTTCGCGAAGTAGCAAGGTAATTTGTTCCAGTTTGTTGATATGGACCTCCGCAAAGTAACGCCTGAATCTATTAATTAACAAAATAAACTTAACAAAACTAATTCAACATACTTTGTTGAAACAGCTTGATAGATGAGCAATTCACTCCGAAGCTTTATCTTCAAAATACCGCACCAGCGGATAGAGGACGCCAATAAAAAATAAGTAAAGGGTACACATTTCTGATCTTGGGGACTTTAATAGTAGATTGTATAACGAGGGATGAAAGACACCTATTACATATGAGATGTTTACTTTCCGCAAATGTGCCGCCAGATATTATATTCTGCTGGCTTATCAGCTATGTAACGCTCCATTTTCCGAATATAAGAGATAAAAATATTTTTCATATAATGTCCCCTTTTTTTCATTGCAAAATCAATTTGAATGCACCTAATATTGAAAAGCTCTATTTCCCGCCTTTTTTTCATTTCGTGGTACTGTACTACCAGGCCGCATGCAGCTAATAATAATATAAATCATCCTCTTTAACAATTCGTCACGTTCTAAATTCAAATGTGTATGCACAGCGACGGTCGATATGTTATTCCCGGTTGTTGTATATATTCACATACACGGTATTTTCACCCTCTTGATCCAAGTTAATATTTTTGAAAAAAAAATGGAATATTAGTTTATGCAACTTATTAATGAATACTGGTGGTGGTCCCTATCTCTGAACAATTAAAAAAATGCTAATTAAAATATTACCATTTAAAGCGACAATTGGATGTTAATATTTTTTTACCAATAAACGTTACAATAAAAGTTACTTACGTATTCTATCCAAGTTTCATAAAAATCGGTTCTGTAGTTTAGATAAAATAAAATAAAAATATTTTTTTTCCTTGTAAACCTGTGGCATTTTAGGGTTAATATTTGGTGAATCAGCATCTTATATCTGGGCCAATAAATCTGGGCAATCAATTGACGTCTGGGGCCGATTCCCCATACTTACACGGTTGATCCCATTTTTGACTACACTGGCAACACTTACAAAATGGACGCCCTCTTTTCCAAGTTAATCACAATAAGTAAAATAAATTAAATAATTAAATAAATTCACTTTTAAAAGAGCTACTAGCAGATGAAATGTGGTCCTATCCTGTTTTTTTGTATGTCCAGCAGCATTTTTGCTTGAAGGAACGACACAAGACGGCATTTTACAATTAAAATTGGCATTAGTACAATACGTCATGACGCGCTACTTGCAAAGGAGCGACTAAGCGCAATAAAGCGCAACCACTCCATTTAAGAGTGGTTTTAGTTGCCTCAGTTTTAGGCGCGCTGGCGGTTTCTGGTTAATTCTATGAGTTAGGTACAACAACGCGGGATCCATTGTCAATGAACAGGTTAATTTTCCTTCTTCTCCTTTATTGCGGGTATGCTTAAATTCTGTCTTTAACAATGGGGGTAGCTGAGATTGAGATAAATTATGTGGGTAGTTTGTGATAATATACGGGGGTACTTTTGTTTTATTGTTAAATTTCGAGGGTAGGCTTTGAGAAAAATAATAAGGGTAGTTGTGCAAAAATGTTGGCGGTAGGCGGGATTAAGGAAAATTGTTTTGGTTTGTCAGTACGCCATTCGTTCAAGTAGCGAACGGTCGTACTGTTTCTTTGATCTTGATGATGCCTCGTATAGAGGCGAAACGCGCGTCGATCGTGTAGTTTTAGTGTTTAGTGGTGGTGGTGTGTAGTTGAGTCTGTGTGATATATGTTGTTTCGTGTGGAAGCGGAGGAGGGTGGTTTTTTGCATGAACATATATGTGTCGCACAGACGCAGCTATTTTGCACGAGCCTGGCACTGGTTTCGCGGAGTAGCAAGGTAATTTGTTCCAGTTTGTTAAAAATATCTTAAAAAATGTCAGTGTCAAACGCATACCTATAGGTATATTTCGACAAAGACTTGTCGAAATATAGCAGGAGTAGATATCCCGCTAACATAGTTATTTCCATATATCGCGATTCGCGAAGACATCCGAAGCCTACTACGGGAAATGAACAGCTCCGAATTCTCGGTAAAGATTCCCCAAAAGCTCTTGGGACGCCCATATTTTCTTACGTCACAAAGGATCGGCTTTTATATCACCTGCGTTTCCATAGCTTTATTCTCTTGCTGTAATATTTACTAACAAATTAGGCATAAAAACAAGAAAACTACAAAAAATAGGGAATTATTCTTTCGTAGGTAACGCAGAATCTAGCAATACTGACCGCCAAATTTCGCCTCTTAAAACTTTTCTTTGTGTTTCACCATTACTATTATTAAATGAGGTCTTCTCTCTAGTACACCTATTTTTAGAATTCCATTGCATATCATTATTGTTTATTTCTTCATCTTTATTTATTTTACCATCCAGTACACTTGAGTTTTAAAGCTAAATTGTATTGTAATCAACTTCACACAATCAATTATTTAGTAATCAGCCCACGATTGGGAATGGAGATAAGTGAGAAGAAGAGAACACCAGCCAGTCTATCATACATTTTATTTTTATTTTTGGTGAACAAAAGACAAATGTTTTAAAATTCAGACATGTATTCTTTACATCAATATTTATCCATGTACGTTATTTTAACGAGGTGAAATCGCCAATACTGTTACTACGTATTGAAAAATTAAATTGTGATTTTTAATTCTGTACTATTTCCTCCAATGCTGGCAGACGGAAATGTACTTCAGTGAAATATACAGCTGGCGGTATTACGTAAGTATATGTGTGAATAATTCCCTCTACGTATTTGCTTTGGTGTGATTTTATTTATTTGTCACAAACTAATTTAAATTCCAACTTTGAACGACCAGGAAGCATGATTGTTTTAACAGATTGTTGACACAAAGGATAGTCAATATTAATTTTATTAAGTAAATAAGTCATGCCTGTGCATTGAAGATTAAAAAATGCCATCATCATCATCATCAAAGGGGCTTTTTCATCGTCCACTCCCGGCAATATTTCACAATACTCATTCAGTGTGGCCTGTTGTCATCTACCTAGAAATGAGGCAGTCTATTCAAACCTGTGGTGTTAGCTCTGGGTCTCCACTTGACCACCTTTCTTATCGCCACGGCTTGTATCGATCCTTGACGACAGTCTCTATTGCAATTTCACGTTACCTAATTAAAAAAAACGTTATTTTGCTGCCATTGTATTCATTGTGTTTAACACAGACAAAAGGACAATTTACACCAAAAACCAAATGGTATGAAAGTTTAAAATTGGCCTAGATCTTCATTAATGCCTATCTATTAATGATAAAAATAAAATAAAAAACTTATTTTAAAAATTTGATCATGAAAATAATTAAATGTTTTTTTATGAATACATATTTTTACCTGAAAAAAAGAATACATTTAAGAAAGTTTTATTATCATAAATTTACAGTCAACAAACGTGGGCTATGCTATGACGTCAAAGTCACCTACCCTCTTTTTTAACCGACTTCTAAGAGGAGAGTAGGTTCTTAATCCGTTTCGATATTTATTTATAGAGCGTTTTGCTATTTTACTGTTCGTGATATTTCAAAAAATTTAGAGTAGGCTTCCTTGGTATTTTGTTAATGAAAATATGGTTTATTCCAGGTTTGGTTTACTATGAATTTGGTTTCCCTTACTAAGATTTGAATGCTCTGTTTTCTGTCAATTATTTTTATGTTGGAATTGTACTGGATGGTATAAACTTTCTAATTTAATTTTGTTTAGCTTAAACATTTCGTTAGAAACTCAATGTTGTAATTAGATGACGAAGTTCCTTTCTTTGTGTTAATTTTGCGAGGAATGTTTTTGGGCTAAACGATTTTCGTGTCTATATTATTTTGTAAAGAAAGTCAGTCGCTTCATTTTTATCGTTTTTAATGTAGAGTTAATTTTAAGAGTAATTTTAACTATTTCATTTTCGATATTTCCTCTTCTAAATATGCTATCGAGATTACTAGATCGCGCTAAACTAATACAGTTTGATTGTTTTAACCACGACATTAGCGAGCCCATGCTAATGATGCATTTACACTTTTACGGCCTTCTAATAGAGTCTAAAGTAGCTTCGATCGACCGAAATCTTGTTTGCTTAATTAAGACTGATCTAGCCTAATAAGCTTTTGGTTTAAATCAGAAAAAGTAAATCATGGAAGACTTCCTTGAAACAAATTTTTCGTCAATTATGCTCCCATTATTCACCCAAACACAGAAGATACAAGTTGATTTTCTTAGGGACATTGCATGTCAAACTAGAGAAACACACACGTTAGGGAAATACACATTGTGCTCTAGGGCACAACTTACATTGGGAATTTTTGGTCACTAGAAATACCCCCTTTTTTACGTTCACTGGCTCAAATACACTAATACAGCGCTCGTAGAAGTCGACAAGTTCACTCGACTGGAGCGCCGTATTCAATATGTTCGGTGTTTAGCATCGGTTTAATCGTACCAGCTACCGGGTAAGTGTAATTGACCCATTACCGATAACTAATTGCGTTAGTTGATTTATTTAAATCAACTCCGCACTAATACCCCGATTTTGTAGTGATTATTGATGAAATCCAATTATTGAGCCGATCACCAAGCGGGGCGTTAAATAAAATTCAATTTCAGTTACATAACGCATCGATGCGTCTACTTTAAATTAACCTATGTTTTAACTGCGACACTTAATTTGAATGTATTTTTAATCCGCATTGTTACTATTGAATTGAAATGATAATCTGTTTCATTGGAAGCGGGTTTTGATAGCTTTTTTATTCTACTACCGAATAAGCAATGAGTATTTAAGTCTCTGTTGATCAAGTATTCGATACTACGATTGTTATTAATTTAGTGTAAGGTAAACATACCAGTGCTTGACATTATTTTCTCTCGTTTTTACTCGAATGTTGCCGTAACTTCTCGTCAATACTTAGGTCACTATCAATGAACAGGACAGTTAACTTATTTGGCCTCTAGCGGTATAGAAAAGCTGAGCTTACGAAGCAATTGTTAATGGCTATCGCTAAAATTCATTCCCTTTAGATTAACAGATAAGAATAAAATAGATGCTCATAAATGATTACCTCACCAAATTCAGCAATCTCTGCCTTGATGAACTTACTCAACTTTATTTACACACACGAGTAGACTAATCGTGACCACGGCCGTTGAAACATGGCCGAAACGTCCAGGTAAATTAACAATGTTTTTATCGCGTTAAAGATCCGATAACGTTATAAATATGTGTGAAAATCGCGAAAGTTTAATAGTATTTTATGCAACTGCTATATAATGAGAGGCCTTAAAACACGAGTGTGGTTTTATGAAACGAGCGTTAGCGAGTTTCATAATAGGATCACACGAGTGTTTTAAGGCCTAATTATATACAGTTGCATACATTACTTTATCTACACACATTTCATAACTGCAAATAACCGTAATAGCAAAAAACCAACAAACAGTCATGGCGGCCATTCGATCTATCCGTCAAGACGAACGTTTTTTTAAATCATAGACAAACGAATGAAGTCCTTTATTGTCATGTCACTCGAGATCAAATGTCGTGCGTTTAAATTAAAAAATCATACTGAGTTGACGTTTCGTATCGATAACTGTTTTAATATCTGTGGATACTAGAATAGAGACCAACTTGAATTTTGACAGCTGTTCCAAATTTAAATTCATAACGTCACGAGATATCGGTAATGTGATCGCCAATAAACACAGACTACTAAGAGATACTACCCAATAAAGAACAGATTTACCTACTACCACAGACAAGAAAATTCTTATAATAACATTGGTTGTAATAATGCTGGTCATTTTCTATGGTTTTTGAACGCGTTATTTAACAATTATGATATGTGTGTAGATAAAACAATTTACTCAACTTTAGTAAGAAGCGGTTGAAGTAAAGAGTTTTAAATTGAATCCAATTAATAGTAGAATACTTCGCCGCCGCAAGTTTTCAGCTCCGTTTCATGAAGTCATTATTCGTCACGTATGAATTACGATAACGCCTCCTCGACACGAACGGGTTCGCGGCTCTCGGGACGCAAACAGCTTTACCGTTTTTCATTTTAGAAGGTTTTGCGAATTAACCGGTTTACTGGCAAGCCAAAGTTACAACCGCCCGTGTTAACGTCACTTTACGATGACTTCGCCTTTATTATCGCGACTTTAGTTGGTTTACAAGCTTTGCCATTAAAAACCCGAAATCGCCTAATATTTGCAATTAGATAAATTGCTCTTGTTCGATATTGGCTATGAAAGTTAACGATAATAACCGTGTTTTATAATAATATATGGCTATTAAAATGTTAATTTGGTGCCTTAATGAAAGTGGGTTTAGTACGGTGCGTGAGTATAAACAGGGATTATGTTGGGAAGGCACTTTTTACTGCCTTGCCCTGATTCCTCTAAGTTGCCACAGGCCTGTGCTGAGATTCGGATGCGGTATTCTATTGTTTAGTACAAAAAAATAAAATTTTACTGAGATAAAGCCAATTTGGGACTCAAAAAAGCAAACTAATCGCATATGTTTACCGTGCTTAGCGAGTGATTCGAACATAAAATACTGAGTGTTATATGATTTTTAAGGTCACAATATTTAAATATACTCTCATTTTTATTGCTGATGTGCATTTTAGGGTTCCGTACTGAAATGGTGAAAAGGAACCCTTATGGTGTGACTCCGTCGGTCTGTCAAGGCGGCATATTTTAGCAACCACTTATGATATAACTACATGAAATGTAATTTTTTTTTATAATACAGTAAAAAAATCATTTTAAAAAATTGCAAGGGGTTTTTCGAAAGGGCTACATCTACAATCTTGGTTTTCGAAGTTTGTCAAGCGAACAATATTTATAATTTCATAGACTGGTAACGAAAATCTGTAACAAAATTACTACCATAGTGTAAAGTACTGCTACTTTCAAAGACCTTTTAAGGCATTATGCTTGCATCTCAACTCCAATAGAAACGTTGGAGCAGTACAGTACCACGTTCTAATTCGTTGCTGGAGTTACATCAACTGCTCTTAATGAAGCGGCGACTCGCCGCAAATAGGTAGGTGCGCACCGAGCCGCGTTTGTAACTCCCAACCTTATTTAGTTTAGCAGCTAACCCTCGGATCCTCAACAGGACTGGCCTAGGTTTACTTTAATCCTCCCCGCGTCTCTGTCAAACTAGTTTCATAAGAAAAGGACGCACTTAGAGATAAACTCAGGTAAACTAAACTTGGCTGGTTACGTTAAGGCCACTGCAGGGCAAATGTCTCTCCCAAAGTACACCACTACCCTGTATCGTCCCTCTACATCCTTCCCGATAACCTAAATTTGATTAAAATCCTTTGCTCGAAATTGAAACCGTAGTTGCATGAATGCTTGCCGACGGTATGAAACGCATGTGTTTGATCTTTAGCGTATTGAAATGGAATTTTCTATTAAAATACTTCGCGTTGAATCACAGCTTAAAATAATGACACAGTGAGAAAGAGAGAGATAGAGGGAAAATTTAAACGACGGGCCTAGGAACGAGGATTAAGAACATGAAAAATAGCCTTTAAAAGTTATGATTTTGTCTTCGCTTGTAGTCTTCCACCGAAAAGACTCTGGGAATGTATTGTTTGTCCTAATCATTCTTTTTCCTAAAGTACTACTCGCGGAAATCATAGTTTTTAACTATTATCTATATTAGGTAATGTTTGTTTTATAATATTTCCAAAAGTTTACGATTTCAGCGTAAAAACTTTTAAGACAAATGATGATGAAATGATGATAATGTTTGATGACAAACGTTATCAGCGATTCATATAAAGGCCCTCCACCGATACAGTTTTGTTTGCGTTATGAATATTCATTCCATTCTAAAGGCATTTTAGTGACTAGAAGCCAGTAACTATCCCAAATTCAAACGGGCCTTCACTCCTTTGGCTCGTATTCGTTTTAACGACAGGCTTACACCGCGTTACTCTTAACCCTGCATTATAATGTGTCCGAAAGTTTCACCGGGCAAACTTTTCTATCCACGAGATTGGGCAAGCGGGCCCAGATTAATTGGATGGCATGTTCAAAGTTTTTGTGGTGGCGAAAGGTTTTATGAATCGTACTTTAAAGTGGTGTTTGAAACGTTGCATTCCCACTTCGGGAACGAGATACGTAATGTACGTGGAAACATTATGTTTTGCGACTTTTATATGTGTCAACATTAAACTAGTACAATGCTGTGATGTAGCTCAAAACGTAGGCATATCAATTACTTACTTACTTTTTTATGGCCTTTCTACTGTTAAAAATTTTTGGGTTAGAGGCACTGATCTATAAACACATCCATGCATTGTAATATCATTGATTAGAGGTCATAATTTGTTGTCAAATGACAGCTGTCAAAAGGCCATTTTTAAATAAAATGAACTGGCTTAATATTTTACTAAATAAATTGTAATATCTTTACAATTACAAAACGCGGGCTAGTACCTAAACTATGACCCATTTTTTATTTTTCAGAAGTTCTAAGAATTGTTATTTATTTTTTTGATACTGGCATTAATAAATGGGTTTTTTCGTATGTACTACTAACTATCACGAGTATTACAATTATTCTTGCGTCTAGATCACACAACAGCACACACAAAATCCCCGTTCTAATCCATTGCCAGCACAAAGGCTGGCTTTGTCCCTTACGTTACGTAGTACTTAGATATAGTTAGGCAGTCATTGCTGGACACTACAAAGGACCATCCCGGTGCTACCTGTACATATGTGTGGTTTTACATCAGCATCAGAACGATTCAAAATCCTAACAGACGCCCTGAAACGACCAGTGTCTGACACTTGTTTGCCAGAGACGCAGGGAGGGACAAATTAAACCAAGGCCGGTCATGTTATACCAAAAGTCGCATGCAAGGTACTTGGTATTTCAAGATAGCAAAGGCTTCACTGAAAGTTATTCATTCAGACAATATGAAAAATGAACATTACCTTTTGATAAAACCCAATTCTGGCTTAAGTGTATTTTTCACACTGTGATAGAGCCTAGTTGAGCGATATTAAACGCTACAGGAGAATGAATCGACAATATTTCTTAAAAGTAGAATTCCGTGTTCAAAGTGTTTTAATTTGTTATCCAGGGCGAAGCTCCAGACACGGAGATTGGGCGAGTGTACGTGCTAGATCCCGACGACTGGGATTTGCCAGACAAACGGTTCATGTGGCTACCCTCGTACGAACAGCGCAGCCCCTATTTCGACGTGCACAGCAACACTGGCATGATCACCATGAAGACTGGCACCCCCAATGGCACTTACATGTTGAGGTTCAATGTGAGTATTAAACTACAAATTCAAATATTCTTTACGAGCTTTTACGGAATAAAAGTATTCTATGTTTTAATCCAGGTCATGATCTGTCTAAAAATCTCATCTAAATCTGTCCAGCCATGCGTGATTGAGGAATAAACATCAATTATCCAAACGTCATTACTTTCGCATTTATAATATTAGTAAAATTAGTGAAATTGTACACGACGTAAAAAATATAGAAGAAAAAGGGAAAGAAACAAATGAATAAGGTAGACAATAGACGGTCTTATTGCTTTAGAGCAATCTCTTCCACTATTACTATCTAGTACCGTTAGAGACAGATACACACACTGAACACATGAAAAGTGTTAAATGGTCTTCCGCTGTGATTTGTGCCGAATCCACTGCCAACGCATCTGTTCCATAAACCTGTCGTAGCTCGCACTTTACTAAGTGTCGCTTTCAGTGACAGCGGGACACTATGGACATTTGCTTATACTTTCTGAAGCGCTGCTCCCGATAACATGGTCACTTTAAACCTTATTCGTGTGGTCTCTGGTTTAAAGTGAGACGATCAATGTCAGGGAGAATGTTTATGTATGAAACCCGTCTGAAAGGGTTAAAAATTATCTTGGAAGTTGTATGTAAGTTGGAAGTCAAATTCACCCGTAGAAACACTACGCCTCCGTTATCCCATTCGCAACACGAAGTTCATTATATAATGACAAGTTAAATTTTATCGTTACTCGATACGCGACTCAAATACGACATTCATCGCCACTGCTTTAGTTAACCTCGATATATCTTTCCAGACCTCATCCAACACATTGTACTTCTATTTTGGGGACAGTACATGCATTATTTTAAATTGGTCGTCGGACCTAAGGGTCCTAGAAAAAATATTATTATAGTTCCCTGCAAACTCTTGAGCACTGACCTTGACTGCGCAGTAGCAGTTTCTAGTACAAAATGTGTAAACATAAACATACGCCCTCCACTCAATTTATGCTCAAGATGTTTGCATGCAACTATAACCTATCTTAAATCTGGGCATTCTTATCTTAAAGCTAAAAGAATTCTTGGATAAAAATGCATGAAATACAAAAAAAATTGTGAGCAAGTTTGTAAGTGGGCGATAGACGAAATGTATGCTCAACGTCATTAATGAGCACGGGGTCTTAAGGACGTCGTTACAGGTTCTAATAAAATAAAAACTATTGCTAAAATGTGAGCTCAAATAATTTATTATAAAAAAAATTCAAGCGAAGTCATACGATAAAATTAGTTTGATTTCAATGTAAAATAATTGAGAAATCATAACGTATTTTAGCTTTTATAACAGTTTCCGAGAAAGGTTCAAGATGTTCAAATCTAAATTCATAACTTACCCGAGCGAAGCAAGAATAAATTATTGAGGGATGGTCTCGCGTGTTATTGTATTTTTCTTACTATAAACGCAAATATTACAAATTAGCAACAAAGCATTTTACTAACATTATTAATACAATTAATCTTTAGTTTATAGTAGCATAAAAAAGTGGATCCAAAAAATATTACATATTTTGAGTTTAGGTGCTTCCACGGTTTGTTTAGTTAGAGAAAATCTTTTAAATTTGTAGATGTTGTTTTAGTTTTAAAGTAAAAAAGTTATTCAGTATGGTAACGTAGTATGCTGTCCCTTCCTTCTGACGCATTGCAGACAAACGCAGTCGCGATCTGTGAGGTTGGAAGCTTCCATTCTACATCTGCACCAGTTAGAAAATGTAAAAATTCTAATAAATCCTTCGACTGTTCGCGATACGAAAGCACAAGACTTTTAGAGATATGGTCTTGTTTCAATCAATATCTCTACATTCTCAACGACCAGTAAAAATGGACATGATATTTAATAAAAACAAACTCTAAATCAGTTTTAACGTAAGACGAAGCTGCATCTTGTCTTATCTAAATCAGGACTTTAGTAATTAAAAGCTTTTGAATATGAAATTCATAATCATTTCATCTCGGTTATTTATATTATTAAAATTATATTTATGTCCGAAGAAGTAGACAGAAAAACCGATGGTAAGGATTCAGATAAAAAAAATGAGAAAAGATTTTGTATGGGAGTAATTGATAACTAATTCCTCTTTTTAATCCAGGTAACTGAAGAAAACGAGCCGATCGTCCCGTTCCACTGGGTCGAAGCGACCGTCAACGTGACTATCAAGGAAATCCCAGAGGAGGCGGTGGATAAATCCGGCTCCATCCGGTTCGTGAATGTAACCGCCGAAGAGTTTATAGTTGATGAGGGTGATGTGAGTATACCTTTTAACTTGCTTTGAGGAAAACAGCCAGTTTAATTTTCTTTAGGTACAACCATAAGCGCCAACATGTATACAGCCAATCATTCCCAAACTTTCAAATCACGTGACAATAATCCACGCGAAAAACAAAAGGTTTGTGTGTGCTTTTGGAAAGTGTATATATGTAGTTTAACAGAAATAAAATTTACTTTAAAAATGTTTTATAGGAAATCATTAATCAGTTTCATAGGTGATATAAAATGAATAGCCAATGTCATTTATTTGACGTGGTAGATGGGTTTCGGAGTCAGAATAAAAAAAATTGTACCGTTGTTACTTTCGTAAGGGTACAATGTTTTTTGATATTGAACCTTTGTCCAAGCTTTAAACGAATGCTCAGCGAATGTGGAACCAACTGGGACATATTCCAATTGAAAACAAATGACTGTGGAATTGCTGCACGAAGCTTTCTTTTGGCGCTTGGCCACAAAATACTTTTGAATTTATGTGGTATTTTTCACAGTGTACCATTAAGATGGCATGCATAAAATTGACAACTCTTAAATACCGCTATTATCATGTGTAGAATTCAATAGAGAGATTTGTAGCATTTTCCCCCACGAAAATCGCGTAAACTTTACGAAAAAATCACAATGACGCAGAAACCCCGTCAAAAACATTTTCCCGTAGTATAGGGGAGAAAATCTGAATATTTAAATTCCTTTAGGAGCGGCAAGAGCTTGTCACTCAGTTGTGTATATTTTTTATAGATCGGAATAGAAACTATAAGAGACCTAAAGGCGTATTGAACTGCTAGTAAAACATTGCGGTTTAAAGTTATGTCGATATATTCTTGTGTGCTCAACTATTCGACGGCACACTGGCAGTCGCTTTCGATATTCGGTCTCGCGTTTCATTCGATTTTCGCTCGACATTGAAGTGTCAAACGGGATAGCTAACGTTTGTAGAAGACGCGCAAAAAGGATTCTCTCTATTTTTAGCATAAGGACAGTAATATCTCACCGTGATCGAAGAATTCAATTTGCTATATGGCTTCTGACAATGTTAGCTGACGGAAAAATGCGAGCATCGAAACGGCCGAAGCCCTTTTTCCAATCTAAGTTATTTACTACGACATAGTTTTACCCGAGTCTGTAAACATGATGCGGTCAATATTGCGTACCTACGTAATCCTCGTATCCCTTCCGTGGCTTCCGTTCAATACTGTTGGTAGCTATCTATTTGGAACTTAAGTATTCTAAGGCACTGCTTTGTTTTATATGCTCTAATTGTATCATACATTAATGCGCAGCATACTTTAACCAAGCATAAGACTTACGAAGAACAGAGTATATACTGTCTGTTACTGGCGCATAACAATGCAGTATGAGTAATAGCCTTTTTTTGTTAAATATGGTCTTTTTTCCACAGGGAACGAGTAAAAAGGACAAACTGCACCAACGCTTAGCCAAACTCTACAACACGTCGTTAGATAACGTGGACGTTTTCACTGTGTTCAACAAGCCGACAGTAAAGGACGCGTTCCTTGACGTACGATTCTCTGCGCACGGGTCCCCGTACTATCCACCAGAGAAACTGGACAGTATGGTCACCACAATACAGGAGGAAGTAAGTAACTTGAACATCCTACAATAAAATACAGCTATGGAGCGATGATGGAATATTTCATGACTAATATGGCACTGCCAGGCCTGAAGAGGCGTAACTCAATTGGAAATCATAAAACTACCAAATTAGGAACCTGAAGGAATCACCTTCCATGGAGGCTCGGGCAGGTGCTAAAGTGGGATGCAACTTGTGTAGACCCTCTGGCTTCATGTCACCTCAATGAAACTTATCTTTTTAGTTTGCATGGAATTTCATTTACTTACCTCGACGTTTCGGTCGTGTTGCAACTCGTAGTAGAATACGATCAAAACATATATAGTAATATAAATGGGAATCGTGAGAGTTTTTAACAAAACTTTGCGTCTTGTTAGGATCTCTTCTTCTTATTATTTATGCATAACAGATTCATCATTATGAATTAGATTTAGCTGTAGAAATATTGCATGAATATAAAAAAAATCTCTCAGCTGCGACCAAGTCCCCTTAATAAGCCAATCTTAATCACAAAGTGGCATAGAAAAACATCTGCTACGAGGAAAAATGTCTTAATTTTACATTCAGCAGTGTCGCGGTTTCGTTTGTAAAAAAATAAATGATTCAATCTAAGTATTTAATTTTGTCCCCAAAATTTAGAACATGCGTATTTTGTCGTAAGACTAATTGTGGTCATCTGGCAGGACTCGAATCTTGGCATCCGTTCCATGGTCTCTGACCAATTAATTATGATTGGTAATGAGTTAATTACCAATATTATAGAGAAATTAATGTTGCGTTGGTTTGGACATGTTGAACGGATGGATGAAAGGCGAATATGTACGCAAATTTGTAAAGATGATGTGATTGGACAAGTCGATCGAGGGCGGTCAAATTAGAAGTACCCGGAACCGTTGAGCATGTATGAAGAGAGGAGTGTGTGTGGAGGAAGAGAGGGAAGTATGCCAGGACCGGGGCAAATAGCATCTGTGGTCTCTGCCTACCCCTAAGGGTAACAGGCGTGAGCATATTATAATAATACTAATTATGGTTCCCGAAATAAACGCAAGCACCGAACATGCTGTGGCTTGAATGAAATATAGTAACAAAGGCCTCTGCTTATACTGAAATAGAACTTGTGGGTCCCTACATTTACGCCTACGTGTGAGGTACACGCGAGAGGTATTATTAAGAGAAATCAGATTGTGTTTTCAACGTGGAACTTTATCTATATCTCCTTACATTGTTGTCATACTGCTATCTACGCCCCATTTAATTATTTCTATTGTGATAGTTTTTATAAGTGGATGGCATATTTACTAGACAGCTTACCATGACACACGACGACTCGCTTTTTCGCTCAGTGTGTCTGCCTCCTATTCGGCTAGTTGGAAAGAGACGCACTGAGCGACAAACGAGAAACAAGTACGTGCTAGCTGTTCTGTGGTAATGTGAAAGGAAGGCGAGTTGTGGTAACATGTGCTCGCGCTGTGGCCCTAACATAGTCAGACAAGTCTAGTTTATCTCTATGTGCGTAACTTTCTTATTACACTAGTTAGACAGAGAGAGTTTTCCTTAAAAAAAACCCATTGATAGTACCCTTCTTTTTTTCTTTTTTGACACGGACCTCTTGAACTTCCTAATATTAAACGCTTTCAATGTTTCACATCGTTGCGGATATCTGCGCTCGTAAATATGCCTAGATAGACGCGATTGTACAAAGCCAAGTTAGAATTGCGCTTTAACCCAAATGCGTTTTTCCAGATGGTATCTTGTCGCTACACATAAATAACCTTAAAACTTTGTTACAGCTCGAGAAAGAACTCAATGCCCGCATCTATATGGTGCACATAGACGAATGTATGATCGAAAAGGTGGAGTGTGAAGACTCGTGCCGCAATGTGCTTATGAAGAATAATGTGCCTCTGTCTGTGTACACCAACACCAGCAGCTTCGTGGGAGTGTCGGCGAGAGTCGAACCAGAGTGCACGTGTGAAGTGGAGAGCAGGCTTGTCTGCTTGAATGGAGGTAAGACGATCTGAAGAGGAGTTGGTAACTATGCTGATAGACCTTATGCACCATCTTGCTCGCTAATCTAGCCGCTAAACAGCAGTATTGTGTTCCGGTGTGGAGAGCAAGACAGCCGGTGAAATTACCGGCACAAGAGGCCATCTTAGCCCTCGATCATCTTAACCCTTGGAAAACGCTTCGTTGTTTGAATATTGAAACTAGCTATTAATCAGCTAAAGTAGTAAAATAACTTTAGTTATTGCGGATACAATTATTATTAGTTATTACCGACTTTAAGGGTTCAGCCTTAAATAAAATGAAAAATACCGTACAATCTGTGACTACTTAAGTACTTAACCCGAATTCTTATTCGTGAACGTTAACCAAACTTCTTGACTAAAATCATATTTCGTTTCTTTGATTTCAAAATAACCGTCGGATAGATAAGTACGGCACATGTGTTAACTAATGTTAGTTTACAGAGGGTTTATAAATAAGGGGATTATAATTCTCGAATACGTCCTCGTAAGTCTAAACCACGAGCCTTAAATATTCAATTAACTCGCTACAACCACCCTTTTGTATCCAAACGAAATTCGGTCATTAACCTCGAGCCGTCATCGAATCGACGCGCATCGTATTTTACAAGCATTGTGCGAACACAAGGGGCAAAGTGCACTTCTCGAACCAATATCGTGAACGTCAATAGTGAAGTGTTACTGCACGCGGAACCGCAAACAGCCTGGATTGCGGATCCTTTAGCCACAAATGTGCTAGGCGGGAAAGAGAAGACGCTAATAAATTAACAGGCGAATATATTTCTCTCTTTGCTTTACTGATCTTCGAATTCGACGCGTGTGGAACAGACAGCCGAAACCGCAACTTAATGCAGTTTTGTATTGGGTGCCTTACTTTGAAACTGGTACACATGGTATCCATAGTACATATGGTATGGCATGGTTATATTAACTTAGCTTGCTACATGCTCTTTTTTAATATAAAGTATGCATAGAGCAAAGTAAAGTATTCCTCGCAAACAATATGTTGTACTGAACGACAGAACTATCATAGCGGTCGTCAGTAACACATCGTAACTTTAGTTATGGTTGCTGTCAGACTCGGTCATGGGTGTTCAGGCACTAGCGGTCCTTTTGTGACTTGTTGCAAAGTGTTGTGAACACAACAGAGTAACGAACTTAGTAGGTATCTAAACTCTACTAAGGCTGCAATAAATTTGTTTAGACCTATTAATGACATCTCTGCCAAATGACAAAAAAGAGAATTAAAAAAGTACATCGACATAAACAATAAAGATGAGGAAGATATGTTTTAAATATTATAATCCTTGAATACCTCAGCAAATGCGTAGAAAATAAGTACACACGGAAGAAGCCACGGGTTAAAGTTCGCAGTACGGCTCCGGAGAAATGCGCGTGCACACGACGGTGGTAATGTATGGATTTATAAGTTGAGATCCCACATCGCTTGCGTTGCGTGCACGTAACGCAGCTCTGCGCAGCTAGCTGGAGACGTGCTGCATACACACCCGGTGTGGCCCGGCCTTAACTATCATTATTCAGCTCTAAGTCACCTTGTTGGCAACAAAAGAAAGAGTTGTAATTGAGCTAAATAGCCAGAGAATAGAAGGCGTTATTAGATTCTCGCTTAGACTCATCAAAGTCAAGTATCTTAGTCAGTTTAATAAACTTCTGCTTCTCTTCCAGGCACACCGTTTGCGGACAAATGCGAATGCCCAGAAGGCCTGTCTGGGCCACGCTGCGAGCAGACGTCCATAGGCTTCCACGGGGACGGTTGGGCCATGTACCCACCACCCCCGGCCTGCCACGAGGGCCATGTGACCCTCACTGTTACCTCGCACACCAGCAACAGCCTTATCTTCTACTTGGGACCGCTAAGGCATAACCAACTTCTTGACGTGCAAGGTAAGTCTTAAGACTCCAGAACTCTTCCTTGGAGATTTTTTCTATTAAGAGTGCTATGATTAAAACAAATCACCTTGCTACCCCGCTAACCCAGTGCTAGCGAATCATGGAAAACAGCAGCGCTGAATGCCTACTTATTCATGCAACGTTAATTTTCCGACTCATCTTCCACATAAAATAAAATGAATAACACAAACACAACCACCACTCTCCGAGACATCCTCAGAAGCTGTTGCCTTCTATATGCTCGGTCGAATGCATTATTTCTCGCTCAATACGTTTTTATGTGTGATAGGACATTGAGTCGGCAAATCCTGTCAAATAATTCGTTTTAGGGCTCCGTACATTAAAAGGAAAATAGGAACCCTTATAAGACCTCTTTGTTGTCCGTCTGTCTGTCGGTCTTCTTGTCTGTCTGTCAAAACCCTTTTTTCTCAGGAACGTGTGAAGGTATTAAGTTGAAATCAATATTAAATACTCAAGTCTGCAGTCCCTTTGAGCTGTGAAAAAATCAAACTTCTAAGTCAACGCAATTAAAAGATACGGCCGTTTATGCCTCACATTTCATACATTCGCAAGTTAAACAAAAACTTATAGGGCACTTCCCGTAGACCTAGAATCATGAAATTTGGCATGAAGCAAAGTCTCACAGCACAAATTAAGAAAGAAATCCGAAAACCGTAATTTATTTGTTGTTACGTCACATTTTTTATTACAAACTTATGTTTGCGCTTGGTATGTACTTATGGGGACAATAGTTATGCAATGGCAAATTCAAGTTTGTCCTTCAATTCAGTTTAACTTTTCGTTACAGCAATGTTCCGTGGTTATTCAATTTGTACGGAAACCCTCGGTGCGCGAGTCCGACTTGCATTTGGCCGGTTCCTATTTTTATTTTATTTTGAAGCACTCCAGTCCATAATGAAGGATTTTTATTACAGTCTTAAATTATAAATTATCTACTCTCATAGTTTATTCAGAACGCACATCACAGTCTATCCTAAACTAAATTAGAACATCGAGTCATTTCAAATATGTGTTTTTCATTATCGGAATGTACTCTACAAATGATACTTTGTAAATATTACATTTAGGTCGAGTAAATCATCCTTTGATATCCTCACAATTATGGGATGGCAATGTTTGATTAACGATATGACCACAATTTTCCTGTCCATTTCTACTATTAAAACTCTAATACAAATATGCATTTATTGACATGAAACTTCAATCAATCACTCAAGAAATCAAACACGTTTCTGGTAGATACTCCAGACTCGGCAGTTTTAAAGTTCCCGCTGTTTTAAAATTAACACTGCTTTAGTTTGGCAATGTTTCTTGCAAGGAGCGCAAAGATTTCCCGGGCGATGCCAAATTGCCAATCCTGTTAAGTGAAAAGTACACACACATAACGAGGCCAGCAAATCACAGCATCGAGTTAATTTGTGTCAACTCGATTTTCCGAACGATTTCTTTTTATGGCTTAGCTATCTATCGAGGTGCACAGTTTTGGTTACACTCTCCGAATAGGGCAGGCTCATATTTTGAATAATTTCGTCTCAGTGAATGAGCATTCAATCGACCTAAATGTAACCCACCGTGAACAAATATGGCTATATTTGCTCACTACGCGGTAAGCAATTCAGACGTTTCCCTGGTGCGCACAAGATACCTAACGTTGGTAGTCTCGTTTTTCCATTTTCCTTCTGGTAATTTAGTTCTTGGCGTCTGTTATTTTGGTAACCGTACCCGCTCGTAAAACAACGTACAACTTCTGTCGAAAGTATCGCATAATTTACCGTCGATCGCAGTTTGTGATAAGTTATGAAAACTTACAACTCCTCCAATAAAACTTATCGGCAACTAAGTTCATTAGGTTACAATGTCGTTAACTAGGATTCGACTGCGAAAGCACAACAATGTTGCCCGCCAACAATGAATATGTCACATTGGATTGGCGTAACTTGAATAATGATTTCCGGACCAACTCCACAATAGTTCCTTACGCTGGGAATTCCATTGTGGGTTTTTATTTTTATGGTTACTGTTATATACTTTACCGGGACTGTTAGTAACTGGATGATAATTAATTAATACACCGATTACCACTCAATGTTATTTATTTAAGTTTAATGCTATCACAACCAGTGCCGGTCCGGGTGACGGCGGGGGCGGAAGTGAGTGTTGCCATCCTCGTCTATTGTTTGTGATACCAGTTCACAACACTCTCCTCCGCTACAAACAAAAAAAGTATTTTTTTTTTACAATAAATAAATCTACATGTTTTGGCTTAGCTGGTAAACCAATTACATGGTATTGTTATTACTAAATAATAAAATGACAGTTATTTAATTTTAATTAGCTGGTTTACATGCCTTTTCCAAATCAGGCCTCCTACATCTATGCGATAAGTGACACCTTCCATTGACACTCCAGCAACAGTGCCAATGGACCAAGTTGTCTTATTGTTTCTGAAATCTTTAGCCATAACCTTATCTCCCACTCGGAAAGCAATGATTCGAGACCCTTTATGATACTTTAATTGCTTTTCCTGCTCGCTAGCAATTCTATGAGAGACAGGTTGTGGCCTAAGTAATGTAAAGCGTGTTCGCAAATCCCGCCCTAACAGTAATTTCGCAGGACTTATTCCAGTCAACTTGTGGGGGCTATTTCTGTAATCAGTCAGGAAAAGATCCATTGCCGGAAGTAATTGTACTCCACTTTGCATTATTTTTTTAATTTGAGACTTAAAAGTATCAACAAATCTTTCTGCGGCCCCATTGGTCGCTGGGAAATGTGGTGGGGTGAAACTTTGAAAAACTCCTGTTTGTTTACAAAACTCTCTAAATTCATAACTAGTAAACGCAGTGCCATTATCTGTCACCAGGTGCAGCGGGTACCCAAAACGGGTATAGAGACTTTTGAAAATTGAAATTGTTTTACTTGAAGTGGTACTGGACATAATAAAAGCCTCTGGCCACTTAGAGTAGGCATCAATTATTACGATAAACATTTTACCGCAAAATGGACCAAGAAAATCCGCATGTAATCTTTCCCATACATTTGCGGGTTGATTCCAGGTGCGCAAGGGTGTTTGAGGAGGATTTTTACGGTTTTGTAAACAAATAGAGCAATTATTAATAAGTTCCTCAATATCATTATCCATATTTGGCCACCAGCAAAATGACCTACCTATTTCTTTTGTCCGTGTGATACCAAAATGACTGGCATGTAATTCTGAAAGAACTGCCCTTTTAAGTGCGCCCGGAATCACCACGCGGTATCCCCATAACAAACAATCTCTATCCACACTCAATTCGTTTTTTTTCTTAAAAAATGGTGTGAGTTCATCACCCATTTCGTTTTTTTCTGGCCAGCCATCCATACAGTATCTAATAACAGCGCTTAAAATTATGTCTTTTTTTGATTCTTTTTGAATTACCTTCCAGTCTAAGGTCTGTATACTAGATGTATCTACATAATTCATGTAACCATAGTTACTACTTTCACATATTGGATGGACTTCAGACATTGGGGTCGGGTCAGACGGATACCTAGATAAAATGTCTGCTGGGTTTTTATTAGTACTAATATGCTGTATACTATAATCAAATGCTGACAGGAAAATTGCCCAATGTTGCAGCCGTTTTGCTGCCAATTTGGGTATACTTTTTTTAGGACCAAATATTTTTGAGAGGGCTTCATTGTCAGTTTCTAAATGGAAGTGGCGGCCAAAGAGGTATTCATAAAATTTGTTAATGCCAAATATTATAGCCAAACCCTCCCTTTCAATAATTGGGTATTTTTTTTGTGCTTCGTTTAATAACTTGCTGCTAAACGCGATGGGTTTGATAACACCATTTTGATCCCTATGAGATAGGACAGCAGCCACACCAATGTCTGAAGCATCACATGTTAGGATGACTGGAAGATCTGGATTGTAATTTGCACAAATGTCTGCATTTGATAAGGCAAATTTTATTTTATTAAAGCAATCCTCGCACTCTTGTGACCAGTGAAACGATTTTTCTTTTAAGCAATTATACAGAGGCTGCAATATAATGGACATATTTTTTAAAAATCTATTGTAGTAATTCACTTTTCCCAAGAATGCACGCAACATTTTGAAGTTGTTTGGTGATGGCAGTGACAATATGGGCTTGACTTTATCTTTGAGAATCTGTATTCCTGTTTTATTTACTAGGAATCCAAATACTTCCAAGGTATTTACAAAAAATTTGCACTTTTCAATTTTAATTTTTAGCTTCATTTCATTAAGTTTATTTAGCACTAGTTTGAGTCTAGACATAGTCTCCAGCTGGCCATTACCAATTATGTAAATGTTGTCGATATAAACAATCACACCTTCAATATTTGACAGACTTTGGACCATTAATCTTTGAAAGGAGCCTACTCCTGTGCTTACACCATAAGGTAGGTATAAATATTTATATATGCCAAACTCTGTGACAATTGTAGTCATCTCCTGGGAATTTTTAGATAATGGTGCTTGTAGATAGGCCTCCTTGAGGTCTAGCTCACAGTAACAGTCACCTTCTTGTAATTTGACTAGTATTTGCTGTATGGTAGGCAATGGGAAGTGATCAATTTCCAGGTATCTATTTAATGTCACTTTAAAATCACCACAAAGGCGCACTGACCCGTCTTTTTTAATTATAGGTACTACTGGAGTACCCCAAGCACTATACTCAATGGGTGCAATGCGCCCATTTTCTAACAAACGTTTAATTTCGTCTTTGACTTTATTTTTCAGAGCAAAGGGTACCCGTTCTAGCAGGCAAAAATTTAGGCTCTGCTTCTTTTTTTAACTTTAATTCAATTTCCCCTCCCTTGAAATTTCCCCACCCTGGGGTAAATAAATCTATAAAATCATCTTTTAGCTTTTGAACAGTACTTTTTTGATCCACTGGGGACATTAGCTTTACGTCTGCTTCAAGTTTCAAAGGCCACAAATTCAAAGCTTTTAGCCAATCCTTGCCTACTACATTTGGTAACCCTTCCTTTACTACGAATAACCTCAGGTTTGAATAGGTTTTATTCTTGAAATTTATTGTAATAGGGTCAAGTACACCTATAGGGGATGAGGTAGTCTGGTCGAAATTTTTGAACAATAATTTACAGGGTTTTAAATTGTTTTTTTTAAATATTTGCATTGCCTTATCATAACTTAATGTGGACACATCAGCACCAGTGTCTATTTCAAATTTACAGTTATTATTATGTATACTCACATCTAAGTACATCGGCTCAATCTTACCACTGTTGCGCAACATGTACACTTTGTATTCATCCTGTTCACTATCTGTATTGTCCACACAACTGTCAATTGCTTGGCCACACTTTACTTCCTCAGGTTCCTGTAATTCTACATTCTTTGTTGACATAAATGTTTGTTTATTTTTACACATCCTAAATATGTGCCCGCGCTGTCCACATTCACTACAAAATTTATTAATCAAACGACATGCACTGCGCAGATGTCCTTCTTTGCCACAGCAGAAACAAATGGATACTGTCGTGTCGGGGGATTTTACCCATGGTTTCCTATTTGTGTTTGATGTAGATGGTTTCATAGACATGCCTTTTGAGTTGGCGTATTTTTTCTCAGCAGGGTTATTATATTTCAGTACTTTTGCTTCATATACTGGAGGTCCACTTTTATATGCCATCTCCATTAGTTTTGCAGTATTAATCATTTCACTTAAGCTTTTCTCACTTATCTTTAAAAGTTCATAGCGAAGAAAGTTATCATTCACTCCATCTATGAGTCTTTCCTTTATTTGTTCGTCCATATCTGTGAAGTTGCATTTTTTTGCCAATGTTCTTAACGATAATATGTATTCTGCAATGGATTCACCTCTGTTCTTAATAATTTTCTCAGTTCTTCTAATGTTAAACTTTGGTTTGCTTCTATGTTAAGAGCCGCTGCGATTGTTAACAATTTTTCTTTCGAAAACGTTTGAATCCAGGCAGTTTGCCCTTGCCTTAATGCATCTTCAATTTCTTCCATTGAAATGCATCACTTATTGGTTGATGCCGTTTGTTGACTTTCACTTGTTTTTGTGCTTCTAAATTGAAATGCAATGGCGATGTTGGCTTAACCTCTAAAGTTGCACACCGGGTTTTCTTCGTGTAATTACTACGAGACTCGTCGCCAGTTGTTATATACTTTACCGGGACTGTTAGTAACTGGATGATAATTAATTAATACACCGATTACCACTCAATGTTATTTATTTAAGTTTAATGCTATCACAACCAGTGCCGGTCCGGGTGACGGCGGGGGCGGAAGTGAGTGTTGCCATCCTCGTCTATTGTTTGTGATACCAGTTCACAACAGTTACTGTTCGGGTTCTCTATTAGCGAGGCTATAGCAGAGCAAAAGGAATCGCAAGTGCAATCGACCAATCACGGCGCTTCATTTGCATTTCTGAAGATGGGACGGCTTAATCAACACTACTCTTGGTGGTAGACTTCAACCATGTTTTTCGGTCTAAGTGGGAGGAATTTAGCACCAAATTCGATTGGCTGTTAGTTTCACATCGGCAATAATATCTTGGTGGAGCTCTACTTATACGAGTTCCCTCTGCTCCGAACGTCTAGTTTTCAACCGTTACGGCTATAATGATTTTTTAATGATCACATAATGACTGACAGCCGTGTACGGAGTGTTATGATTTATGAACTATACCGTCGCGTGTTCAAGTATTATTGCTTTATATGGTTTCTGGAACATTCTGTACATTAACAGAGTACATAGTGACTCCGGGCTTATTTGAAAACCTTGTTTCGGTATTGTTTGCTTGTAATTAATATAAAACGCTTGATGTTAGAGGGTGTTCATTATTAGGAGGGAATAATCTATAAGCACCTACCTAAGAACAACATTTTCACTTAACAATATTGTGATTTTACCGTAATGTTTCCTTATTTAGATACCTCGTCGGCGTACTTTACTTTCAAATTTTTGCAGGCCTTGTTTGCCGGTAGCTAAAAAAGGATTTATAATCAATTTCAGATCATGGTTGTCCTTTGTGAAATCGGATAGTATTGTCTTTGTGTCTGGCAGTATAATTAACACTTCGACACCCTTTGAGGGCTCAAATTTCTCGAAACGACTGTTACGGAATACTAAAACAGAATTGATTGTAGCACGGACATTCCAAACAAGGCACGACAACCCAGAAGGCTTTCGTCAAATTCAATTTCAGCCTAGTACCTGCTTTTGGTAATTTCAAGAACGTGTCTGTAAATCCGGGATGAGTTTTAAGTGCTCATATTTAATTTTGTCGGAGAGTTTCGAAAACTGGAAATTAGACACTAAACATGGAACCTGTTAAACCGTTACTTTCCGTTCCGCTTTATGAAGTTTCAGCGTGCCATGACGACCGGATGAAGAATTTTATATTTATACCCTGGACGGGAAAACTTAATTTTCTTGTGAACTTGTCGCAATTTGCCGCGATTCAGGATGAGCGGATTAGTTTTACATTGAGATTTCCTATTTTATATATATATTTATTTACACAGGGATTGCGTGGAAATGCGCGTTATATATTTTACTAGCGACCCACCCCGACATCGCACGGGGTACAATTAGGATTTAATTTACATACAAACTATTGCGTGGTTTTGAAAGAGTAAGCGGCCGATGATATGAGACAGACCGAGGCGGATAGCAACTTAGTTTATACAAAGATGAAAAATATAAAAACATTTATAGACTTATATATTACAGTCGCAACAAGTTTCATATTTTTGTATTAACTTTCAAGGTGAATGAATCACATTCTCTCTTGTAACGTTTGTAGTTCGTCCAAATCGTCATTTGTTCTTAAAATTTTATGCTGGAAACGCAAATGTTCCAACTGTGCACCTAGCACGATCTATTAGAAACGCCGTAAATAGCTAGCTAACTCACTGCCTTTCTCTCCTACTGACCTATGTAAAAAGAGACGCACTAAGTTACTTAGCGAGTTACGGTGCGTCCTTCAGATTCGCCCTAGGTGTTCTAACTATACTACTCTTACTGACAGATGTTCCTCATCCTTGTTTACTTTCAACTTTCAACTGTCCTTTTAACTTCATTTTTCTCCAACAGACTTCATGTCCCTGGAGCTGATCGACGGGTACCCCATCCTGCTGGTAAACTACGGCTCGGGGACCACCCGGCTGAACAATAGTGTTGTCCACGTGGCCGACGGCAAGCCCCATCTCATAGAGATCGTGCTTATGAAGAGCTCTATCGAAATGTTCGTGGACAGGTGCAAGCTGTCAACGTGTATGAGCCTCGCTGCCCCGATCGCGCCCAGGGAGATATTAAATGGTAAGTTAAAGTGCTGATACATATCAAGGTAACACAAGGCAATACCATGTGTACTGACGACCTGGTGATATTTGCGGGTACCCGCTGATTAAAAGCAGCCTTTTGTAGGCAACGCAAGTTGAGGTCACGCACATTGCTGGCTGTCATGTGTGTACAGGAGAGTTTGGTTTGAATTTTCAGTTTTATATAGCGTTGCGTAGTCGTGTGTGTTTTCGTTCACCTCAATTCTCGTTGCGTTGCCTATACAGGACCGGTCGTTGTGGGTGATCTTTGTGGGAAGCCTATGTCCAGCAGGGGAAGTCTTCCGGCTGATATGATGATGTATAAGGTATTGGTGTTTCTGTTACGCCGCGAACACATAGAATTTGGTGTTCACTCCAAAAAAAGGGGTTTACATTTCCACGTCAACGACATAGATGCATCGCGCGAACCTTCACCGGATTCTGATAGTGTGGCGCATTAAAGGTTATCTCGACATATTTGATGGCACCAATGCATAGCAATAGCAATGCTCTAGCCGTGAATTGCGTTTAGTTTAGTATTTTTGCATTATTTCATCAAAAATGTTTTCCTAAATTAGCTCATTCTAAGCAAACAGAGATACTTCACTTCTTATACATTTCCTTAACTCACGAGTAGTTTGTAGGTATCTGGGGCGTCGGAGGCCGTTTTTTGCCTCTTTTCATTATTGCCAGATTATACAGGGTCGCCTGAAATCAGATAATGGCTTCGCCTTTTTATGTTAAATTAACGGGCTCGGTTAAATGGACAAAAAGGCCCGTGTTTTATGACGCGGTGTTGTACTTCAACTTTGATATTTTATACTATTACCGTTTTTATAACCATGACACGTGTCTTTTTAATTGGAGTTTTCACTTTGCGATCCATTACCCATTGTGCTTTTTGATACATATAAAAGGTTTTTTTAATGAATTGTATAGTTATTAGGTAGCTAGAGAAGTTAGTACTTTTTGTAAATTCAGACTACAATGCCAACGATAATAATTATTTTAAACAAAAAGCAGCGTTCCGTTAGGCAATTTTTTTTCTTCGGGCACTTCTAAACGATTGAACTAAAGCAAACTGCGGTCATAATAAGTCGGTCCAACTGAATATCGGCGGTTAGTTGCATCGCCTGGCGTGACGCTGTTACGAGTATGTAAATGTTAGGTATTATTTTAATATTGTCTAAATCAAAGCCAAAAAGCACCGAGTGATTACCTTGAACTTTCTTTTAAGTCAGATCGCTACCGGATGGATACTAGTAACAATTGTCTTACCACAGTGAACGGACCGCTGCAACTAGGCGGATCGAGCATCGACCTACACCATCTGGCGCGCCAGTTTGGCTGGCAGCACATTCCCACCAATCAGCACTTTATTGGGTGCATCAGCAACTTCACGTATAACGACTATGTAAGTACCTATAACTTGTTAAGCAACGTTACATTCAGATCGGGATTTTACGGTCAGTGATTTTCCACTTTGTCGCTTTGAGTGAAAGCATGCAGCGCGGGCGCAATGGTTTTCAGTTGTTTTGTTAGCGCGTGGCATCATCTTGAAGCCAGGGCCACGGTCTAGTTCAGTAGGCTTGTGGCTGGTGTCAACAAACACAAACAAACAATTGAGCTTTTAATCTTGCAAACAATTTAATTTTGACACACTTTCTATGGAAAATCGATCAAAATTTGACGGCTGGTAGATAAAACAAATTCTTTGTTCGTACATAGAAACGCAGCATCAATGGATGCAGGATTTATTCACCCATAATGTTCAAATTAAAAGTTCGACTGAGCCCCGCCCAAAGGCTTCCTATCTTCTATCTTTGGACTGTTTGCCCTTTGTGCATAAGAAGCAACGTAACGAATTTAATCTGCTACTAGACAACGTGAATTAATCCTTAGTGAATTAACTCTAAGTGCATTCAAACTACATACATTTACGGTACAGCTCCAACCGAGAAAGAAGCTGTAATGTTGAGAACTATACTTTGCCTCTTTATTTCAATAAACAACTTCATTCGAATTGGGCCTGAACTCGGCAGTAACATATATCGTCTGATTTTTTTCTAAAGGTATGTCAAGGGCTGTGTTCGAACAGCCCTGCTAGGACTTGGGTGGGGTCCTCTTGTATGTCTAAATTCTCTTAGTTTTTCGCCCTAAAGATTGAACTAACTAAATTTTGCCCGCGACTTCGCCCTCGTTGATTTTGAATCACATACCAAACTTCCATCCCACTTTTAACGTCTTTGAATTTTCAAAAATCCTTTTTTAAAGGACCAGTACCTACATCTCATAAGAAACAAATTACATTTTCCCATGTTTTTATCTTCAGGAGTTTAGACTTTACGTATGTAGTCTGTCAGTAAGTCAGTAACGGAACTGTTTTAAGTACGTATGTATATAAACTCTTTATTGTACATAAGCATTTACAAATACACAGAAAAAAACAGGTAGTGGTACAAAGGCGAACTTTAGAAGATTGCGGCGTACTAAAGGAGAGAATGAATATGAATTAGCGAATGTTAAAAGAGTGGTCAAAAAAGTGATTTAGTAAGTTATTAAGACAGTCTTAGGTACACTAATATTTAGCTGCGCCGCAGCGCTTACATAATTTAATTAAGGTTTATTAATTCATGTGATTTATTCCGGCCATGAGCGCGGCGGTTACCGTATTATTGTCGTAATAAGCCTTGTTTATAGCGTCTCGCGTTAAAACTCGTAAATAGTCCATTGTGGAGGCCTCAGTATTGCAATATTTACATTAATAATGAGGGAATAAAGACGTTTTGACAATATTATCTGGAACCACATGGATTTACTCTTGGAAACGTTTTTGATTGTATTCATCTTAAAAAGAGCAAATGCGAATACCTTGTATTGTCAAGGCGTTAAGTCTTAGGCAAAATTATTGAGCACCTCTATATTGTCTTCAAACGGCAAACTTTGAACCATATTTGCTGCGTTTGTAATGGAAATTTAACAAGTGTTAATTTAAAAAGGAATGTTTTAGATGGTGGTGAGCAATTTTTATAGAATATATTTCATACAATTTCGCCGTCGTAACACTCGCTTGTTCTTCTGTCTTCTTCTGCAATGTGAATATCTATTTAAGATCAAGATAGTATTGATATATTTTTATTCATCATCTGGTTTGAAAAGATGTAACACGCATAAAGTCCCAAATTTTAATCCTGAACCAAGGGCGTAACAGGTTCATTATGATTTTAAGTAGCTTTACGTACTGGTTGTTCAAATAAACTACGCCTTTTCCAAATGCAAATTAACATTAAGTTACCAAATAACACATGGTTATACTAGTGGTATACATTAACATATTTGCTTCATCAATCATGCTGAAACTGCTGCGTATTTTGCTAAGTGCTAGTTTGTTATTTGCTAACGCCTACTTACTCGTAGTTTAAGTATTAATGACTTTCTTGAGTGAGAAAATGTGTTTACCTAAATAGGTCCTTACCCTAGGTATTGTAATAAAATATATATACATATATTTCACAGAAAGGAAAGGACGAAAGGTTTTTATGTACCCATGCGAAGCCGAGGCATCCTAAGCACATGTCACAATTTTTGCCAGCAATTAAGGTTTGAACGTTTTTAAATCTTTGCCTGTTGTTACACTCAAGTACGGATAAATTAAGTACAGTTAATATAATTACAATTACAACCTGGAGACGTCCAATGTTGCACGTCCTCTATATTCGCCGTTGTCCGACGACCTAAGTCCAATCCATTTCAAAGAGGACCGAACTACGCCACATATAGAGCCTGATATACCATAGGCTAATTGTGGGCTAATTAGGCTAGAGGCTAGGGCGCAAGGACCGAGGGTGCGCTGGGCCTTGCAAGCACGACATAGGGCTGGGCGGGCACAGGTAGGCCAAGCCTTTTACTCATAGTTAGCCTAGAGCTGTCAGAACTGTAAATCAGGCCCTGGCCAGATATCCCGACCCGTGGTCTCCATTGGGTTATCAAGTGTTTGACGATTGTTTATTTTCTAGTACTACAACTTGGGTGAGCCGTCGGTGCACCGGAAAGCTGACCCCGGGTGCCAGCTCAGCGTGTCCACGGCTGTCACCTTTGGTATCGACACCAACTTCCTCGTCGCCATCCTTGTGTGCATCGCTATATTAGTCAGTAAGTATCCAACTAACATTTAATAAACATGTTTTTCTTCTAACTACGCAATACTTTTGTTTTGCCTTCGTATTTTATAAGAAAATAAAATTGTTCTGCATACTCAGATCAAAGTGAAAGATTTTTGCTTTAGAGTTATGTTGCATGGATATTAGTTATTGCTCTAGAACTAGGTTTGTATGTTTTGATTTTTTTAATATTCTGAATAGTTTCAAAAATATTGACACTTTTTTGTTTTGTATGAAATTCTTATTGCTATTGCTTATTCGTTGCTATTCGTTATTGCTTAGTTTTATTTTAAAAATCTTTATCAGTGACAAAATGTTAGAAAAACACCACTTTTGCAAATTCTTTTAGTTCAATTCAGCCCGCAAAAATTGAATTCGTGTATTTTAGCTTTGATTAAACCAAAAGAAATTTTAAGATTTTATCACTTTCTGCTTGATGCAACAACCTACTATTTTTAGCGTCTATTTTGAAATTACACTTAATAATTATGGTATCTGAGCTACTACGAATAAAACAGGCTCTCAATTAAAACATCTTTCACCAATTGAGTTATCTTTTGGTACACCACTAATTCAATAGACAACGGTGTATTAACACCAAACGAAAAACAGTTGATGACATGACTATTTCCATATTCATCGCAATATCACAATTTATGCCGCTACTACTACGTACAATGCAAATAGCGATACTTTATAGATATACATGCCTTAGTTAGGGCATCCAATAAAAAAATACAAATTGGCATTCCTGCCGTCAGCCTTACACCGTAGGTACAAACAAAACTATAGCTAACTCAACAAAAGTTGAACTCACGCAGACTGCTGCATGTTTCGTTTCGTTCGAATTTTAAAATGTTTCTTTTGTTTTTTATTAATCATTCACCTCAACTATCGTTGCGTTACCTCTAACATTCCCCATCTCTTCCAGTTCTCCTCCTAGCGGTAGTTGTCCACCGGCGCAGAGCGGACGCGTGGGCCGAGAAAGAACTGGACGACATCCGAGAGAACATCATCGCTTACGAAGACGAGGGCGGCGGCGAGGGCGATGCTGGGTACGACTTGCACGTGCTGCGGCAGATGTACGACGGCCCGCCGCCGGATCAGGATGGGACCTTCATGCATGCGCAGGGTGAGTCTAGCACTGGGTTTAAAGTTAAAGTATCTTAATTCAGATCAGGCTTACAGGAAGCACTTATGATTGTCATAAAATTTACCAATGATTTGGGAAAAATCTCTGATGAGAAGTTACCGGCAAGAAGCTCAACGAGGTGTAATTTTTTTTCAAATAGAAATTTACTTCCAACTTTTTAGTTGGTAATGTGGCGAAACTGGCAAACGCAAGGCATGGAATGCTGATGTTGCAGGTTCGAGTCCTGCCATTACCCTAATTTTTCTTTGTGTTGTCATTATCATTTTTTATTTGAGGTGTAATTTTTTAAAGGACAATGTTATTTTTACATTTTATATATTTAACACAGTAGGTGTACACTACTTGGAGCCAGGGATCATTTACAAACGTCCCGGTCCAAGATATAGTCATTGATTTTATAATACACCCGAGAAATTAATGTCTTCTTGGCAATAGATCAAATAACTTATAGAACTTTGAGATAGGCATATCGGCAATGATGCTGCTCGCTTATATTATAATATAATAGATTTGAATTTTGTATCATTGTGTTATGTTTTGTTAAAGCTTTGAATAGTAAGGCAGACTTAAGGCCTGTCTCAGTACTCTCTGATAATTTCCTGGTATTATACCCAATAGATATCTGTGATGCCATCCCTGTTTATTCTATGTACACAAACAGAGACCACATCTCAGATATCTGTTAGATGTCGGGAACTTATCAGAGAGTGGTGAAACGGGGCCTAAATAGGTTTACGGCTAATTCAGTTTGACACAGCACTCTAGGAACGTGTCTAGGCGTGATTACGTAGTTGTTGTTTGCGCATGTAGCGGCGAGTCTACGACATGTTGTTCCCGATAGTTTGAGGCGATACGTACCATCTTTAATGTCTAATCTTAGTGTAAAATCTTGGTCTAAGTCGGCGTTTCTTAACCTTTTTTGTCCACGGACCCCTTAGGAAATCAAGCACAATTTTATAGACCCCCTTCATAAAAAAAGCAGCAATAAATTTCCGACCATTTATTTTAGTACTACAAATTACAAAAAAATATGCGTGCGTAGCGATTACAAGACTTTTGGTGGCATTTATTTATGATTGTTAAATGGTCCATAGATAAGACTGCGGACCCCCATACATATGCTTGCGGGGACCCCCCGGGGGTCCGCGGACCACAGGTTAAGAAACACTGGTCTAAGTTATTAAAAACTGCTTCTTGTGCAAAAAAAAAGAAATACTTAATATGAAATCTACATTTCCACGTTAAAGTTTTCTATCCACAATAGTAATACATATATTAAGGTTACTCACTAACCTACCGCTTTATCAACCTATGTATTTTAGGAACTTTCTAAGGTAACGTAGCAAACATTTCGTTTCACATATCGAACGCTCTAGTGTGCAAAACCTTTTCTAGGAAAATTGTATATAATTTAACGAATTCTTGTGATGTTTTTTCCCATTACAACGTAGCGCAAAAAAACTGGGTTACAAGTGGGTTAAGAGCCATCAATCAGATTTATGCGGATTACCTGGAAGTAGATTTAAGAATGAAAAAATTATACCGACTCCAACTTAGCGGGAGCCGGCGCCTTCAGTGTTATTCCTTAATTAAAACTTTTTCGCCCAGTTGGGAAGGATTAACTTTACCTTCCTGGCTTTGTTAAGAGTTAACTATTACGATGTTAAACTTGGCTTAAATTTAAGACTTGAATTCTAGTGATTGTTATTTTGTTTAACAATAT
Organism: Ditula angustiorana; assembly: GCA_963691745.1. Classification (NCBI taxonomy): domain Eukaryota; kingdom Metazoa; phylum Arthropoda; class Insecta; order Lepidoptera; family Tortricidae; genus Ditula; species Ditula angustiorana. The sequence goes on along the minus strand of OY829490.1, from coordinate 5,071,482 downwards.
TAAGTGCTCCTTATGGGGCCTTACTTAAAGCATGCATAATTTATTAACTTATTTTACGTCTTTATTTGTGTTAATTTGACCTTTTAAACCTCTCTTACTTCTAACATTCACTAGTTATGTAGCCAAGTTAACGCGTCTCTTGGTCATGATTCCGTAGTTTCATCATTTTTGTAGTTCACCAGTTTAATAAAACCTCGCTGGACGATAAAATGATACGATAAATCCTTTGTCTTGGCGCCTTACAGCAAAAAGTTAAATCTAGTTTAGCGCCGGTTGGTTTCATAACATGGATATCCCAAGTTTAAGGGTTTAAAGTACATTTAACTTTTTTGCTACAAGTCGCCCTAACTCATAACTGTCAAACCTCTATCTAGATGAAGCGCAGAACTACAGTCCAGCTATAATATGCGTATTTCTAGGATGCGTAAATAATATAAGTTTATTCGGTCACAGGTGTAGGCGCAGCGCCCGATATATCTGGATTCCTGGACGACAAGAAGTCGGTGTTGGACCGAGACCCTGATATCAACCCGTACGACGACGTGCGACATTACGCGTATGAAGGAGACGGCAACACCAGCGGGTCGCTCTCGTCACTCGCCAGCTGTAAGTGTTTTTTTAATATAATAAGGCGTTTTTTTTAACTATGTTAGTTTATATCGTACAAGTTTTGAACAAATCAACTTGAAAGGCATCTGTTTAATTTCTGCACTTATAGAATCGAAGTGAAAAGCAGAGTGTTATTAAAGTCTTAATTTTTTTAATGCTCGTTCTATGGTTTGATTAAACAAACTATATACTGGGTCGTGAATAAAACGCCTCTCCCCCACAGGTACAGACGACGGCGACCTAAAGTTCAACTACTTGTCAACGTTCGGCCCCCGCTTCCGCAAGCTGGCGGACATGTATGGCGACTCGGAGGACGACCGCGCGCCGCACGAGGAGTCCTGGTGCTAGCACCACGCTTGGCTCGTGTAGCCATCAAAGACAACCTTCATATGAATGACTCTTGCACGAGCTGTGAATGGTGACACTTTCGTGCGAAAGACCAAGCTTCGAGATGCCTTATCGCTTTACGGCGTTTAATTTCGACACCGTAACCTGTGTTCCAAGTGAAATTTAAGTGTTAAACTTTACATGCCGGACCCACCGTCGGAATAAGTTCCCTATTTAGAGCAGAAATTGATTAAACCTATCTATAGGTAATTAGGAAGCCTGTGATAATTATGATGCGATGAATTTGATTTTTTTATGACGAATCTACACAGGAACAGTTCCTGTAGTAAGTGCTGTTTCATTAGCTATGTCTTTATGGCCCTAATGAACGTTTTTCTTTATTGTTATTTTTGTTAAGAACGTATGTGAATCTATGCAACTTCACAGAAAGCCAGTTTATTAAACTTGCTTTTGCATTCTGGGTTGTGAACTCTTACTGAATTTTGATTTGATTAGTTCAAACATCGGATTCAGATAACGCCGTCAAGCGTTTTCACGATAGTTCTTAGTGTGTTATCGGAACACGTACATGATTTCCAATGTTAGCAAAAGCAAGACGAGAAATCCATAATTTTGCTTAGGTAACGAAATCTAAATATAACACCGGAATAGTTGTTAAAATGCTCTGCGGCCGCATCCGAGACATAACAGGAACGTCTATAAGTGTATGGAAACAAAAGGAGAGTAAAATCAGAATTAAAATATCATCTAGACGATACTTAAAAAAATAATTTCTTACGATTTTTTCTTAACACGAACCTCATTGTGCCGAATCACTGTCGGCAAATATCAGTAAAGAGTTCTAACACCTCAGAAAGCAACATGACGTGTATTAAACCTACATAATATCCCATTTTAAACTTCAACCTTTGCTTAACATCACTTAAGAATATTCAAACATTAGACATGTTAAAATTGTTTTTAAGAAAATGACTGATTTGTAAAGTTGTTTAGGCATCGTTGTAGATACGCCTAAATTATTTCTTGTAGGTATGTAATTTTTATATAAATTAAATTTAAGTAAGTACGGCTTGGTTAACATTAAATAATTTTAATGTTTGTAAGTACTGCTGTATGTTCATTACTTTTGTATGATTGTAAATTATTGTAATGAAGAGCAACTTCTCTTGCGACAGGCCGTATTTAAGCCATCGCAGTTAGTTAAGTATGAATTAAACTTAAGTGCCATTATATTTTCACTTTTTGTACTTAGATAAATATGCTTTTTGACGTTTACTTATGATTTTACAATTGCTTTGATGACTTTGACTTTTATCTGACAGTTCTCACATTGAACACGTCTGTTGATAGAAGAAATTAACGTTCGTTGTTATTTGTACTCAAATACCTCTTCTTTCTGACAAAAAATCCATGTTGGTTTGGTTGTAGCGTAAGAACCTGTGATAGACGTTTAATTGTGTATTTATGTGTGAATTCTAACCATAATTTCGTTTAAAAGTACTCAAAGCATCAAAGTTGTCTAAGTGAAGTTTCTTGGTTGAATTTTATCACTCTTTTAGGACTGGTCTGTGAATTATTCATGAATATCCGTGATAATTTAAAAGAGTTCAAGGCCGAATTTCACGATGGTATAAGTTTGGATCATCGTTTAGAAACGCGATAGACTCACGTAGCATGTAATGTTGAAACATACTCGTGCAAGTAACGCATCGCTGGACGAAGAGACTTACAGTTTTATAAGTGTGTTATGGTCATTACAGCCGTTTTAGACTTATAATTTTGTTACTTATAGCTTTTTGAAGTAGGTCCTACTCTTTTTTACGAAAAATGACTAGCCGAGATATCGTTGGCAATATCGTAATATCATGTTAAAGAGCAGACTAAACCTTGTAGCAGCTAATTTCTGTACGAAATTCGTCCAATTTATGTTAGACTAAGTTTTATAGTATTTTTTTATGTTACAACGTAATTTTTAAATCATTCAAGGCAAACACAGTTTTTGTCAATTATTTATACAATTTGTTTTGTAACAAAAACGTCCAGTTTTATAAATATGTGGTGCACATGAATAAAGAAGTAATAATTTATTTTGGGTTTGTCGTTAAATTTACCTTGGAAAAGTCCTAATTGTTTTCCGTGTAGGAAGTCGTTTTGATTAAGCTGCATCGTAAGTTTTGTTTTTCAACAAAGTTTATTTTTTATAATTCAGGTTAACAAAGGATTAGTCAAAATTAAGTTAAATTCGACACAATAAACAGACTAAGATTCTACGTAAGCCTAAACACATGTAAATAATGTAAATTTAAATAAGCCCATTATATACTTGTTCCGTGATTATCCTTAACTTTTATATGGCTAATGATAGGCAAATATACAAGGTGTCTTAAAATTATGCATATCAACGAATAGATGAGAGTAAGGATAAACTTACCCAATAATTAATATCTTTTCCGTACATTAATGTGTTCATTTTCTTTACTTATTAAACAAAATATATAAAATTTCCTCGTAGTAAGAGGGATTTACAAAATATTACACAGACAGATTTAGAAAAATTGTTTTTTTTTTGTCGTACACTTCCAAATTTTAATTGTGTGGACCACGGGTGATTCACTGTATTCTCGCAGAAAATGTTTATCATTGTTAACTAACGTGCTAGGCGTTGATTTTATTTTATTTTAAATTCTGTAGATCCACCCAAGCCAAGAAGTGTATGATTTAAAGTTTCAACAGTTATCTAAACAGTTTGAGCTTAAAATATAATTGGCAGCATAATAAACAAAGAACATTTTTAAAACGAGAAACATGGCCTAAATAAAGCCTCCAGACAGACACCAATTAAAAACAGAACTTCAGGAAATTCTTGTAATTCATTACACCCAAATGGTGGCTTGATTAAAAATAGTTGAGTATTTATAGTTTTTTTATAATTTTGACTTTGAGTCGGAAGTAGTCTGTAAGTAGGTTAATAGAATTAATTTTCAACACGAGAGCTTATAAAGGTTACTTTTCCTTAGAACAAACAATTTTTCAGGAAATTTAAAGTTACTTTTACGCAAATATTTAGTACCTATGAACACAACTCGGATAGTTTCACTATCTGTGGCGCACGTGCGTGGTGTGCTATTATTTTTGACAGCATAAAAACAGCCGTTTTTTTTATAATGCCTTGTGCCATTGTGCCATTTGAAGCCGAAATTAATATTGAATGTAACCTCCGTATGCAGTACCATTCACACGTATTTAGTGACACAAAGTGATACATTACATGTAACGATTTTTGTTCTGGCTATTTGACATATTCGATGCAGTAATGCTCGATTCTGAGCTGTTAAATTGGCCGAATGCTTGCGGAGAATACCCTGCTTCATAGGCAAGGGTTTCCACCTGGTCACTCACTAACCATCTCCGGCTTTAACGAAACCAAGATGTATCACGAATAAAGGACACTTTTAGTTTATAACAATTTTAACCGTGAGAAAGAGATGTATGATTATGGCTTAACTCGATTTGAGAACAAGGGCCTAAAATATTAAAATGTCCAACATTTCAGCCAGATCCATAAAATAGTTTTCATGTCGACAAAAACGGTTACAAAATTAATTTTGGTTGACTAGCTCAACTCAACTAAAGTTATGCAATAAAAGCAAATGGTGGATATTCCTCCGTTGTTATTTGCATGAAACATTGACGACACCATTAATAGTGAACGTCGAATAGCGATGAGCGTGAACCAGCATTACTGTCATTGCTATCTCGCTTGTACTAATACGCGTGTACCATTGATATTCTCTGCCCCACGCCATATCAAATGTGGGCGAACCCACTGTTTCAATCGATGTCGGCTTGTACTGGAAAGTTTACTTCTGTTTCTCAACAAACTTACTGACTTTTTTGGTAATTGTTTCTAGTCTGTCTTAACGTTACCTTGTCTTTCTAGAACGTGGGTAAATATCATTAAAAATCCATTGCTTGAACACCTATCTGTGTAGCGTCCAATAGGCATCAAAATGTCACAATAGGAGCACTTTTTGGCATGCTATCCAAAATTTACTGTTTTCTGAGCGCTCTTCAGGCGACTCACCGTTTTTCCAGCAAGCTACGAAAGCCGTCTGATGCCAACAGCGCAGGTCCGTTTGGAAACAAAAGTATGCCGCTGAATTATTATACTGACAGTATCGTTACTAGCCTTTTAGGCGCCCAGTGCGATCTTATAACTGCGCCTTGCATTGGATGACCCGAAACTTGGTCTTGGTTATTTTTTCGTCCCTCTAAGGCCTCTGCCCTTTGCTTGGCACCACTGGCACTGCCTAGCACTGCCTAGTTATGGCACTGGACACTAATCCCGTAAAATATGCGAGAGGTATAGTAGGCAATTATAGGTTTGCTGTTTCATTTTCATCGGCAGATGTTCACTATTGTGGTAGATGAAGTATTTTGATTAATTTGACTTAAAGGTGCACTGTGCCCTGCATTTATCTGTACTAAGTGCAAAGCGTGACAACTCTCTTGCTAACAGCCTCATTTCTCGACAAGTAAGCCATTATAGGTATTTATAAATCCACGTCAAAAAATCAGATCAAAAACAAAATTAAATAGTGTGTTTTTGTCGTATACATCTTCATAATGATACCTAAAACATTCTCATATTTTTCGTCTCATTTGAGTTTCGGAAATGGTCCATAACAGAACGCTTCACGTTAACAAATATTTATTATGTTTACTTCCTTATGATACGTAAAACTTTGTCAGCATCCCTGATAAATATGATACTACAGCTTCATTTGTTTGAATCGGATAATGCGTAGGTTTAAGCAAATACAAGATTTCTATCTCTTACATTCCAAGGCGAATTGCGTGCGTTAATGTTGACATATTTTGCTGATAATTTTATCGGATCAATTATTCGTACTTAGATGTAACTTTGTCCCTGGGTGCTCATTTTTGACCGTTCTGATTTTATATAAAAAAGAATGGTCACCCTGGGACCAACGACACACTGCCATTGTTATAAAAAGAGGATCGTTCTAATCCCTTACACGGTTTTTTATTTTCGTCAAAAGTAACCTTTTAACTTATTGTAATTTATCCGTGTATGGGATTACAAAAGTCCGCAAATTGGTAATTTTAACTCTACCTTATAAGCGAGTGAAGTCCGTGTGTTTGTACGTATAAGAATTTATATATAGTATTCTACGGCGATTTTGATGTGATGCTCTGTTTTCTATCAATAATTATAAAATACGTGTTATAGTGCAATAATTTGTACATAATTATTGCTAAAAAGTGCGCGGGGCTTATTTTTGGCCACCCTTATTTTGTGGCACTTGAATTTAACCATAAATCTGATTGACCGAACGGTTGCTGTTTAAATAGTATTACATTTTTATTCGTATTAAAAACAGAATACACCTAGAACCATTTTGTCTTGGGTTGTCACGATTTTAGTTTTAAATGAGAGAAGTACCTATGTTTTGGTTTCAATCGATAAATAGTTTATTTTATCCTAATTCTAAACTGAATAATTTTCGGGTGACCAAAACAACGTGAGACTGTGTTGTCAAATCCCTGTCTCACAAAGTTCTGTCTCAATTTTGAATTCACTGTAAATGAGAAATAGAACTTTGTATATACGGATCGCCACTTTCCGTGAACAGTCAAATGTTTGCTATCTCTTCGCACATTATAGTGGATCGCTATGTGCGTGTCAGGAATGGCAAAGGTTTAGTTGTTCACGATGACTGTCGATTGGTATAGTGAGACAGCGCATAGGAATGGCGTAGTGCGCAAATGAACGCCTAAAGAAATGATTATAAAGAAAGTTTATTGTAGAGAGGAATAGGGGAGGCCGACTGAACGATTGTCATATTAAATTGAGTAAGTCTAGTTCATAAGGACCTAATATTTTTAAATTGTTTATATAGAAATAAAAATATTCAATTGAGCATTGAAATAAAGTGACTACATTGAGTATACACGCTATTTTTATTTGCTAATCCAGTACAGATCCTTACAAATGCAAGCATCTCAGAAGCGATTCATTTAAATTTTTGGAAACTGTCATTGCTTCCTGACGCTTTGAATGTTGTCCTGCATATCGAACAATTTATATTACAAGTAATAGCCTTACACGGTTCTTCACATTCACTGTTTCCAAGTATTCCGTTATTATACTCCTTTATATTATTATTTACTTTTAATCAAAAGCTCACCTGAGCTTTCCTTTTCACAGGCTGGCATAACTTTGTTTGACATAATTTCGATATCATTAAGTTTTAAATGCTTAAAAGGATTATGTTGTAGAGGATGAGTTTTTTTACTCTCTAAACATATAACCGTGATTTTTGATATGCTCTTGTTATGCCTTAGGACTAGGTTTGTATATAAAAGACAAAAGAGCGTCAATATTTTCCAAACTATAAAGAATATTTAAAACATCAGAACATTCAGATTTAGTCCTAAGGCATAACAGCAGCATATAAAAAATGATGGCTACAGCTTAAGGTTTAGAGATTGGAAAACATAATCGCCTTTTGTATGCAGAGCGCTGGGTACACAAGTCATAATGTGTAGATACGCATAATAGTCATTGTCATTCGACACAACTGCTTTTTAGCATAATATTTGTAGGTATTAGTATCTAGGTTAGGATAAAAACCAAGCACAATGCTAGGACAAATTATTCAAAATCAGCAGTTCCATAAAGAAATTATAACACACAATTACACAATTATTGTTATTCGACATAGTGATTATGCGTCAATAACACTGTAAATTAAAAATATGACAAATTAAATTATGCGAGTCCATCTAGCTCCCTAAGCATCATAAGTGCTGCGTAAATTCATTGTATGGCTAGCCAAAACAAGTGAATGCTTATGTGCTTAGATTAAACAATAAATAATAGTACTCACGTCTTAAATGCTCAGATATAGACACTGGAAATTCAATCTACTCAATCCCTACTAAGAATTCCTAAAATATATTTTTACGTCAGCATAAAAATCTGCTAAACGGAAAGTAATTGTTGTAATGCATTGAACCTAATTTAAATTCGGATGGGTTTGAATATAAAAATATAAGGTAGGCGTTCTCATTTATATATGTTTAATATGACACCCCTACATTAATTTCTATTTCATAAAAGCTCCCTGAAAATATGAATCTGATTTCTTAGGATTAAATATTATATTATAAAATAGGAGTCCTTACTTACTGAAAAAAAATCTTGATAAAGGGAAAAGAAACGCCAACAACAACAAATATTTTGACCTGTTTGAACGACAGGCCCAAGTAAGCCCACTATAGTATGAACATCACTTTACCTGTAACCTTGTGACACTATTTGACGAATTAATGGCCCTAACATGACAAGCCCATGTTTAATTTATCCCTCCCTGCGTCTCTGTCAACTAGTGTCATAGAAAAAAAACGGCTAGTAGCACGAGTGGTCAGTTTCTAGCTTATCGCCCAGTGCAACTCTCTCCTACCTCCTACTAAGATAGGAGACGTTCTGCGCAACAAAGCGAGTCGCAGTGTGTTGTGCCAGCCATACAGATGTCTATATGGATAAACTTAGATAGCCTAAACTTGGCCGGCCATGTAAGGGCCACAAAAGTGGTTAACACGACAATGAGCGCTATGGTTGTCTTTAAACGCTAATTTGATAAGTTTATATTTCTCATATTCCTAAACTTACATTTACAAACGAAGCAGCAAGTTACTATTGCAGGAGGCAAATATGAGTCACCTCATGAAAATGAAAAACTTATTTTGCAAGTAGCCCATAAAAGCTCTTTTACAAATCTGAGTCTAATGGGTAGAGATCACCACTGACCCTGGGAATCACCAAACTCAAGTAGGATGCCAATCCAATGTCAGACTCTGCTCACCGTATGAAACCTAAGTAACCTACTACTTCGCGTCGATATCTATGAGAGTGTGGTACCCGATCCAGGCGATCATTTGTGCTGCAGCCAGTAACTAGCTACAGGGTGGCTCCACAGACTAAAATGACAGAAACAAACGGGCATCCATCAAAAACTAGCCGCGTGGAAAATTCAATCCAATCTACAAAGCGTATGGAGCATCCAAGTTGGACTAGGTAGGTATGTTTTTCCTTTTTTATTGCTTGGTTAGGTACAGTTTCTTAATTTGACCACTTTTTGCTGTATCTTTTCTAGTCGTCGACTGTGACAGTCACCTCCAGTCCTCCAGTGTCCAGACTCCTTTAAGACACATTGTATAAAGGTCACCACTGACAATGCGTCCAGCAGTTTTAATGGCGCGGCCGTCGTCCTATCTTAATGGATCCTATTGAAGTGCTTCAGTTCGGCATCACTAGTTGGACTCGAAATGAAAACGTCGACATTGGACGGCAGTCACGCCATTTGGGCTACTGTTCGCGCTGTCAGGAGCGACGTTAAGTAAGGAAAGCGAAAGAGTTGCGTGCGAATTCGTAGATTAAACGAACTATAAATGTAAAACCGGCGTCAGAGCAGCCAGAGTCACAAAGATCAAACCAAAACTATGCACCGTAAAGCTAAAAATACTGTAATGTAGGTACCGTCTTCGGCAAATGGAGCCCTGTTCTCATTGTCTTCTTTTAAGCACTTTGTCAATTCTGATTTACCCAACTCAGATTATACTCTGTTTCAATTCTCTGAAGCCGAAAACATTCCTAGAGCGAATGTACTCGAGAGTAAATTGCCAAGCGAAATTAGACAGCGAAGATTAGCCGACGATGGGAATAATTTATGTTCTTAGTCAGTATATTCTCCTAATTTAGCGGTTCCTCCCAAACAGGATGTAGGAAGCATGTACTGCTTCACGATAATTACATCGAAAGGCTTCTAATAATTAGATCTATAATAAACTATGTTTTTGGCGAAATTCAGTGACTGCTTTGCTTAAAAAGTAGGTTTATATGAATAAATCTACTAATACGCACTTTGTGCATATTTCGAAAACGTGTTTTCTATTCTAGAGCTCGTGTGCCTTTAGATTTTACGTAAACGGTTTAATTTGATAAAATTACGCTAACGTCTTCCTACTTTATTATAAGAAACTCTGAACATTATGCACTTTTGCCTATGGCACTGGTTATCACAAATGGAGCTCGGAAGAAATGTTAAAGTTTACGCAGTTGCATCAAAAATAACATTTCCGTCATGTGGGTGTTCTGATCGTGATCGTTTGTAATTTTACACGCATTTGCTGGAAATATTTTCGGTTTTTCGCATGAATTCATAGCTTTTAAATGTCAATATCTGGCATTTTAATTTTCATGCCCAGCACGATTGAAAGAGTAATATCCAAAAATATCGACCTATTAAAATGTTTATGTAAAAACTCGGTTTATTGTTCTAAGGCGGTGGCGGAGAGTCGTATTCATTCGTCGTAAAAAGGAACGAGGATTTTCTCAAAATTATGAAGTAGGCTCAGGCTTTTTTTGTACCTTTACTCTATATAAGGACCATAATACGATTTGCATAATATTTTGGGGTTACTTATGTGGCATACGCTGTGTACTTGCGTAATATAATTTGAGACGGGAGAAGGGACAGGAATCACAAACAATTTATTTCGTCCACTCTTTGTGAGGCCGCTTCATTTCCAGAAGCCGTTGAACACGAGACCTTTTGTATAACACATTTTCATTTTGGTGTTTTTGAATTTTCAATGGGATTCGGGTTAACGTGAATAATTGAGTCGTTATCAAAAAGGCGTATCTTTGGGCCGCGGGTTCTTTTAACGCGACCATTGTTCAACAAGAGTTTATAATACCTATAAAGCAAATCCTTACTTATAAGTATGTGTGTGTTAACTCCTCATTGTTGAGTTACCAGGAATTGTGCAGACTTTTCTAGAACGAATAACATATTTTTATTTTAAAGGGGTTCCGTACGTCACTTATATTACATGAGGCACGTCACGTCACAAGATCACTGTAGTGTAATGTGTGTTCTGTTTGTAAACTGTTCCGTGTAACATCATATATGTATATTATTTTTATAGGTACCTAAGAAAATTAATGAAAATTGATCATTCTTCTTATCTCCGAAACTACTGAAACTAAGACTTTGAAAAAAAAATACAAAATTAGTTCTTTATTTACTTATAGACCTGAATTACAATGTGAACTAAAAAAATATGTGTGTGGTCAAGTATCCGTCCGTCCGACTCCTGCTACGTTAATATGAAACTGGAACTTGAGTTCATATTGGGAGAAAACGTATCAAAAGATTTGCCGTGCCAAACACCGTAAATTACCAGTATACGGGAAAGCAATAAACAAAGTGTTGCCAACTTTTAAATTAACGCGTGAAATCCACGCGGTCGGACACGGGAGATATATGGGATAATTGCTGCTGGCAACACAGCCCGTCAAACGTATCCTGTTTACACAGTCTGTGGCATGTTGATTTCAAAGTTGGAATGTAACCTGGTTTTTTATACCCGACTTCGGCGAAGCCAAAAAGTGAGGGCGTATGAGTTTGTCTTGTATGCACCTAAACATGTAAGTCTGTATGTCTCTGACTTTATTCCCTAGAAAAAACCTAATGGAGGGACTAAATTTAAAAAAAAATCTGGTTGGATTCACTTAAGTGGCACGGATGCCACTAGAACTAGATACTAGATAAATGAAATTTAAAAACAAAATGGCGAATTTTAGGCACCATTCTGTGCAGACAAAAAAAATTATAGACTCTTAATCTTATCGAGTGGGGTGTCAAAAATTATGTATACTATAATTTAAAATCAGAGGATTTGATATGATAATATATGTATGATATTACACTATCGATATTATTATTATTATGATATTATGACATGACATGATATTCTTGAGTTTAGATCGAAATATCGATGGAGAAATGAAGTGGAGAACTATACCTCTATGGCACCCGTAAAAACCGGCTAAGAGGTCAACGCCAGGGAGGCTTTTGGTTAGGGTATGCACCCCACCATGGAGGGTGAGTTCCACTCAACTGCCCAGCCAAGGGTTGAGGGGCAGACATAAAGCATTTCCTTCCTGACAAAAAAGGCGCCCTGGCCTACACACAAGAAGCTGAAAGAAGAAAGGTATCAGAATAGGGAGCGATTGTTGAGGGTTACAATCTACTTCGTGCCAATCAGCAAGCGGAGTGAGTTAAAGTACTTTGTATTGTATGTATATAAAAATGTATCTTGCGACGATTCACATCCGTTTACAAGCTAGTTTTAAGTTGAAGCGGATATACATGCTTAATGTAGACAAGATAATAAACAGGTACGTAAATATATAAACATTCATGTTCATCATACAAATATTAGCCCCTTGAGGGAATCGGATATGGAAACAATTAGCTTTGTTAGTAGTAGGTGGTAGTAGCTAGGACCATTAACCATTAGGCTAGCCCGCTAGGTCGTTGATTTCTTATACCTATATTTTATTTGTACGAAAAAATAAATTCAAGTGATATGAAATAGAAACTTATCTGGTTATTCCAATTATTCCTTTGCTTGCTTAGGACAGTGGCATAATTTTCTTAGGGCAAATTTCACTTAAACCAACCTACTTTGTGGTAAATACAGTTTCCAGTGAAAGCAATACTTGCATGTGCAAATGTATATTACGGTTGTTTGTCACAACTTAGTAAGTGTTAGTTTTTAACTGACTAGAAAAGTGGAGAACGTTCTGGGACTGTTTTTTGTCCTCCAACTGTGAACCGATTTCAATTATTTTTTAATTGTATTGGTTATACTCGAGGTTAGTCTCATTTAAATTTAAAGAAAATATTGCACCTCAAAGAGTGTAAAATTAAGGGATGTAACGCAGTCTATATGTACACGAGGTTCATCAGACTAGACAATACATATACGTTACATACAGGTGAAACAAATAAAGCCCTAAAGTACTGTATGATCTTGATGATTCCTCGTACAGAGGCGAACCGAGCGTCGATCGTGTAGTTTTAGTGTTTAGTGGTGGTGGTGTGTAGTTCAGTCTGTGTGATATATATGTTGTTTCGGGTGGAAGCGGAGGAGGGTGGGTTTTCGCATGAATATATATATATATATATGTGTGTGTGTGTGTATGTGTGTGTGTATGTGTATGTGTGTGTATGTGTGTGTATGTGTGTGTGTGTGTGTGTGTGTGTGTGTGTGTGTGTGTGTGTGTGTGTGTGTGTGTGTGTGTGTGTGTGTGTGTGTGTGTGTGTGTGTCGCACAGACGCAGCTATTTTGCACGAGTCCGGCACTGGTTTCGCGAGAAGCAAGGTAATTTGTTCCAGTTTGTTAAATAAAGCCTCTTTTTGGCTTTGCCGTAGTCGGGTAACTTACTCTAACGTCTTCACTATTTTTTTATTAGGTACTCACATTAATGCAGTATGAGTTTGTTTCATAATGACAATAAAGTATCCTAATTTTTTTCTACTATAGAAAGTGAACCCATGTTACCCGTACCTTGAGGGTTTTTTATAGTGAACACTGACTATATTTTACAACAAATCACCACTAGGCTTCCCTAGAAAATAGCTATTCCTTTCCAAAAGACATTATTAAGTGCGCGTTGTGCTATGCTCCAGTAAAGCTCCCTGCGTACAAGCAATGGTGCGTGAAAACTGCCTCTCTTGACTCCGCACATCCGAAACCTCGGCTTTACTCAGAACCAAATTTGAAAATACATCCTGTCCCTGTCACTCTCAAGCTAAAGACACAACGAGTAACAGAAATAGACAGAGCTAAGATTTTATTATACGTTTAGGTAAAGTCAGAATCAGACGCAACCAACCTTCTGTAAATGTGCTGTGATTCGAACTAATTGATTAGCTAAATATAAGAAGCCGTTTCGATGTTTCTAGTCTAAATTTGATGTGTTTGTTTCGACAGTTAACCTTTGATTTGCATTTAACTGTTAAAATTAAGTATTTTTTTACAAGGGCAGACTACTGTGTATCCCATCAAAATCTTTTGGATTATTAGCAATAGGCCACATTGAAAGTATGTTATAAATTGTTATATAAATACTTGGAAGCAAAAAAGGCATATATTTTTTATTATCATCATCCAAAAATAAGCTTTTTTTGCAAAAAACCTCAAATAAAATTAACAAGTTTTTAGTTACCTATTTAATTTGTGTCAGAAATCAGACTGTGAATTGAGCAGATGTCACAAAGGAAGAAGACATAAGAATAGTATACAAAATCAGGTTAATAATCAGTGGATTAAAAAAAAATCTGCTTTTACTGAACAATTTAAGAGCAATGGAAAAATAAAAATATTTCGACATTTAAACACTAAAACAAAAGAGAAACCATTTCATGTAGAAACTATTGCAAGACCACTAATGCACTAAATTTACAGGTTAAATTTAAATTTATGTACAGAAAAAGCAGGATTTTTTTTATTTATTTTAATATTTTGTTCAGACATATTCGTAGATTGGTTTGTAAATGTAAATACTATAATTTCAAAATAAAATAAAATTGAACAGGTGTTTTATCGTTTTGAACAGATAGATGTATGAAAATGAAAACTAATAAATACTTTAAGTTTTGCGTTAGAGTTTATTTCACGCTAGGCCAAGAATATAACGGCTTTCTGTTCCCTGGGACTTCACCTTAGCAGTCATAACCATGTGTTTATGCTAAGCAGCCTGCAAATACGCTATCGTGCATGTTCGCCTTAATTGTGATTAATACGGTTAGCACCTACCTGCGAATGTTCCCAGAAAACTATGGGGTTTCGTGGGAATTAGGGGTTGTACGTGCAAAATTGAGCGAAAACCACGGTTGAATTAGCGCGCAATAAACTCTGGAGAAAGATAAAAGGATAAGGTATTTATTTTAAAAATAAATAAACAAAACAAGTTGCGAAGTACACAACATACATTTTAAACTTACAGTACTTTATAAACCATTAAATTTTTCATGGAAAAGGCAAACGAAGCTCCTCTCTGACCTCTGTATTTCTTATGTTTACTTTCTAGCATATTGCATTGTATAAATTGTATTATGCAGAAAAGGTATCAACTACAGGTATTGTATTGTATAGATTGCACTTTGGGGGTTAATATGGTTTCATCATGATTTCAGACAATGAATAGATAAATGTGGAGTTTAATAAGTTTGATGAGGCGTTAAAATACAAGTAATTAAAATGTAATTTCTTCCACAACACATGCAACAAAACATACTCCTAAAGTCGGGCTAATGCCCCTTATATTGCGAATACTGTCATTAGAAAACTCTACTCTTCTGCCTCCCTCCTAATCCCCTACTCTTAAACTAGACATGCTACTTGACTCTACTCGTAAATACGCAGAACCCACAAGCGACAGTAAATAAAAAGGGCGTTTCGGCGAAAGAGTTAACCGAACAGCGACTGTTAATCCGGTACATCCAATCACCTGCCTTGTTTAGTAAGTTTGATTGTAAATGATAACGTTTCATAGAATCTGATTGAAAAAAGTTAACGTAGAAATAAAGAAATAGACTACAATATTAAAAAGTTTTGTTATTGATGGTACTTTTGTGCTCAGAATTTGTCAAGAAAAATGAAACAAGCCCTAAATCAAAAGGGATGCTTTGTTCAATAGCAGTGCATCATCAGGTCAGCTCAATGGCACCATAATGTTGCATTTTCATCCATACTTCATACGTAAGCAAAATTGGAGCCCAGTTTAACTCTAGGAAGTCGGTAAAATTTGCAAACTTGTAAGATTTGATTACAAGCTAAATAAAAGGTTGTACAAATGAATATAGTGTTTTAACATGCTGACCTAATACATTTGTTAAAAGTATCGCAAACTGCATGCAATATTACATTTAACCTCAGCAATTACTGTAACATAACCAAAAATTAAACAATTACATAAATATCAATTTGGAGACTCAAGCCAAGACAAAGATAAGGACTACCACGTTGATCTATTTTTTTTTCTGAGTTATACATACGAGTACATGGAATTCGTAATATATATAGTAATCTACAAAAACTGATGCAAATTATCTTGACACATCTACTGTTACTAAATAACGCCCGACTCTATCAAAAATGGCAATAATTTTCAATTTTTTCACATCTTCGGTCTAATTTTTAAAATCATGTGCAAGCCATATTTATTTTTAATGTTTCTTCATGACTTTCGGCGTATGATCGTTTACAACATTTTTCTATTATACAAACTTGCAGACTAAGTAACCCTTCAGTTACCCTTTCCTCTCAAAGCCATTGTATTTACCCAATCAGACCCTGACCAGTGGTCTCGTTAAAATGGTCTGCTTGACGGGGCGCCCGCGGCGCGGCCGCCATAGATCGTTGACGGGCGTTTTGCTCTGTCAAAGGAAACTATAAGTACATATTATTATAGCATTTTTGTACTTAACTATTTATTTTACACAAGCGATTAGAGCTACGCAAGGGACCAATTTACTAAAGGAAACTTAATTAAAATGTATTGTAAAAACCATCCGTAAAAAAATCTCTAAATTACGCGGTGGAAACCGTATCAAAATCCGTTGCGTGGTTTATACGAAGTAAGCGACCGAAGATATGATGAAAAGACAGGAACGGATTGCGATTTAATTTTATACTATGTAAAGATTTTATTGAAAATCTTTTTTTGTCTATACAGACACAATCCTGACTTTACTTTTGTACTAGTATCGCTGGAAATGGTACTTATCAACTAAATACATACGAGTTACCATATTTTCCTTTTAATGGTAGTTTCGCAAAAGCCACCTAAAGGTGGGTATGACGAGTAGCCTAATATGAATATTACTAGTTTGAGTTTAATTTTAAGTGTCTGACTGTAAATTCAGATCATAAAAGACCGAAGAACAAAGGTCAGCGGCCGACAAGAAATACACTCCACAAAATATTAAAATATAGATTTTTACAAAAAGGTTTAAATATGAAGAATGTTCTAACTTCTGTTGTATGTGTCTTTTATTTAAGCTCCCATTAATCCTTACAAATGTAATCATTCCAATCGCCTTAAAGTAATTACATGTATTAATCCAATCATGATTATAATATCATTATAGAGTATCCCAGTAACTCAGATTAATGATTATCCATAATACATGTCTCCACATCATATCCCGAGCATCATCGACTGCTCTCAGACTTAGACAAAGTTAGTAGTTACTAAAACCGCGTGCTGTGTTGTACCAATAACTTAATTAGTAAACGCGACTTACTCCGCCTATCACACGTTCAGAAATTACTAACCAGGGACTCCTAGTTGCCGCCGCGCCGCTTGGATCCTGTTCCGACAATAAATTAAACCGACTAATTTAACTAAATTTACTACGCTCCACTAACTTCCTGGCGAAGGAAAATATGTAAAAAAAAGTCGTGTCTCTGTATATTGTTTCATGCTGCAACCGGTACGAGGAAAATACAATACAATAAATATTCTTCCACCATAATTATTGTATCTCGGAGAGAAATTTATATTTTTAGAATGTTTTGTTTTTAAGGTTTATTCGTACTGACTTTTTAACGCAACAGAAGGCAATATTTAGTCACAAGTGTTTTTTTATGAAATAGGAAGGCAACCAAGCAAGTGGGTCACCTGATGGTAAGTGTACACCACCGCCTATAGACACCCACAACATCGAAGAGATTGCAGATGCGTTGCCAACCCAGGGAACTAATATGGAAAACCTCTTGTGCCAGTAATTACACCGGCTGTCTTGCTCTCCACGCCGGAACACAACAGTGCAAGCACTGCTGCTCAGCGGCAGGATTAGCGAGTAACATGGTGGTACCGATCCGGACGAACCTTGCACAAGGTCCCACCACCCGCCAAACTGAGAAAATGCTTAAAATGCGGCATTTTTTTTTTCACAATTTCTGTTATGCCGTTCTTCATTACGCAATAAGTTTTGTTAAAAAAAATCCTTTGAATACGTACATGTTTTTCGCTGACGATATTTCCATATTGCATTATCATTGGATCTACAATAGCTAAATTTCAAGCCATTGGACCGCTGGAAGTTGGTTGAGATTCTAATTGCATGATTTGAGCAGGAAAAACAAACATAACGACATAAGGCATAAGAAAGTTAAATAAAAGCTTTTATTACGTATAGCAGTTTAGCATTAACTTAGATTAAAGGAACGTACCATAACCTCCATGCAAGGGCTAATTTGCTATGGAAAACTCTTGTAACATTCAAATACAGGATTCTCCACGAATCGAGTCGCTAATGGTCTGAAACATTACTACTGCTATCCTCAGGGGCAACAATTAATTGACATTTCATTTGTTAGTTTCTATGACAAATTGGTACGCAAAGAACGAATACTAAACAACAACAGTTGAATGCCTCTAGAGGCCAGTAGTATGTTTTTAACATAATGAAGTACAAAATAAAATAGAAAAATCGTGCCAATTTATGATACTGTTGACAGGTTACAAGCTTTTACCGACCGCTTTGGTATCGTTAACGAAATAACATCAAATTAAAATTTCGTATCGAGGTATAAATTAATTTTGCCGCCCACAAAATAACTGAACATCGGTTAATCCGTTTACTACTAGCTTTTAATCGTCCCAGCCGAATATTGGGCTATACCGGTTAACATCAAACCGTGATTAATAAATTCATTTACGGAACGTATGCCGATAAAACATCTTTTAGCCTTCGATTTTGTTTTAAATTTTTTAGTTTGTTACAGCTTATAACCTTTTTTTTTTACAGAAGTCACAGTAAAAGCGTTCGCTAATCATAGAAAACCATCCATAAGGATAGGTTCGATTCTTGAAAACTCAAAGTCTTTAACATGAGCCAAGCCCCTTTCCAAAGAAAACACTACGGACGCTGTTATTAAAATATTAAAACTGTGTTTTAAAGTATCGATTTTCCATTGTGTACTGTAAACAATACCGTCTGTAAGCCGTAAAAGGCTAAACCCAACACGGCCAATAAAGTGAAGTTGAGCCAAACTATATTAAAATGAACATTTGTACTTTGATGAGTCTCGTGCTATATTAGACGGCTACTTTGCGAACATCGCTACGACTTCGGCTCTTTCATGAACTGCCAGATATACAAAGCCAATGGCGATGTATTTATAGCTTACAAAAAGTAAAACAGGTTCAATCATGTTAAAACGTGAACAGGGATGATTACTTTATCCAACTCTTTAGTTTAGTTAGTTGTAGTATTATTGTTTGATATTATACTTATTTATTTACAAAAACTGTAAAAGGTAGAACAATGTCATAATCATAAGCGATCACAAGTCAAATGACTTTAAGTGTGTCATAGTATTTTTACCACTTTTGCACGACGAACACATTTTTATCGTATGATTACATAAACAAAGGCACAGTAATACAATAATGTACTTTTTAAACAAAATCATTAGCACAATTATGATGCACACAATAGGCATTCAGTTCATTCACTTGTACCAAAGCTTAGCAGCGCTCGTAATCAACTAGTCCGTTTACACCGACTGGACAACGGAGTTCCTTTGGGATTAAAGTTTTAATTAAGGGATTTTCTGTTCCACACCCATTGTCCTCAGCCTGTGTAATCGTGTAAAAAGACATTCCTGAAATTAGCAGCCCTGGATTTTGGTCCAACTGGATTTTATTTTAAGAGTTCCCCAACTTTAAGAGGTAATTCATATGTTCCGGACTTTATTCCGCCTAAATTATAATTTAAAAGTTACAACGGAAAATATTAATTCCGTTGAAGAGGGCGAGCAAAAGCGGCGACAAGTTTAATTCGGTTAAAGTGAAGAGTTCACATCTTAACAAAATTAAAAGCAAATATATTATTTTTTAACTTAACAATCAATCTATGGAAGCATTCCCAAATGAGCCAGCAATCTTTATCTTTAGCAATTTAAAGATAGAGGGAACTAAAAGTCCGAGATACAGGCTTTTGACCAACAGTAGGACCTTATTGTAAGCTAACAAACAGAACATAGTAATGTTTTCCTTATACTTTAACGCTCATCCAATCGAAACACTGAAACACAGGATATTATCTACAATAAGCCCACTGGATACTTTTCATTTCACAGTTTTTCTCCATTTCTGTAGAAAAACAAAGCAGAAGGCGGACCTGTGGGACGAAAGGCTATTCATAAAGTAATTGTACTCCCGATTTGAAATTATTTTAGGCTCAGATAACAGCCAGAGGCGAGAAAACACTACTGAAACCGGCACCATAAAATATCAAACTGTTTACACCGTAACCAACTATTTCAACAACTTAGTTTTAAACGTAGAGTTTGACCTGGAATATCCGTGGGCTCGCATGAATTATTTAATGTCCGAAAGCTGGTAGAATCGTAGATTAAGTTAACCTTTTCATTGAAACAAGAAGTGCCCCCCGGCTGCTTAAATGTGCTAAATTCTAATATAATATGCAAATAAGCCACTCCGAGCGCTAGGCTGGCTGCAGTTAGGACGAAATTACATTTAGCCCCACTATACACTCAGTACACTGGCCGTATTTCAGCTTAAACGAAATGTATGAGAATGACGCCATTCGCGAATTTGAGGGCCAGTTGCTGCTTTATTACGGCCATGAAATAGTAATTAATGGCGCTTTGTCTACAGATGCAATTTTCAAAACTAAACATAAAGGTGTAACATAGGTGCCTGAGCAATTGAGATTAAAGGCAAAAATACAACAATTCTTTGGCCATATTATAAACTAAAAGAAGACAGTACACCGGTAATGGAATGTTTGAAAATGACTTCAATCTGTCTTCGTAATATTCAAATAATTTATTTGTCAAACATGGATTTTACAGGATGTTACATGCTTTGGTGATTTATTTTTTTGTCTCGCCCTGAAACATACAAGTAACTACTAGCATTAGGCATGTAGCATCTAATTCATGAATGGAAGCGCAGCGGCAGCACTGGTTTAAGTAGCTTAAGATTATTTACACTGGATCCTATTCTCCTGCTAACTACATGCTCGGTAGATCTTTTTGAGCTATCCTACTGTTCGAATACTTCTGCTCGTCAGTTTACCAACTGGGTTTTATCCAAGGATGTTTTTGATTTTTTCGAAAAATACATACCTCTTTGAATTTGTTTAGGCTTATGTTATGAACAACCGCCACAGCACGATATCGTGTATTCCTCGAAAATTCAAAATAGCTTTCACGCCATTCAATGCCGCCTGCGTTGTGTTTCGACCGCACCGATTGTAGTGCTATCGAGCACAATGACAAGATTGTTCACGGTCGGACAGGCGTCTCCTGCACTAGATATCTGCGTAGAGATGTCTGTATCTCGGTTGTCGCACATAGCGTATGTTTAGGTAACCGCTTGTAAAGATCTTAAGCGTCTAACAAGACACTCAGCTTGTGTTGATGTGGCCAGGAAATATAAATTATGTACATTCTTTAATCGTTTTCCTTAAATTCATCGTTTTATTTTGATATACTAAAAGACTAACACTTATTCGTTCTTGATTTGGGCAAGATTCATAACTATTTGTGTCCAAGCCAAGCAACACTTAAACACAGCTATGACAGTTTAGGAAATAGCTTAGGTAGTTAAGATTTTTTATTCTTTATATATCACCAGGGGAAAGGGTATTAAATGATCACTTAAACATCGCCTCAAGTATCGTTCGACGCTACTTCGATGGCCCTGCAGTTACGAGTGCATCCATTAGCAAGCGCACTTTGCATGGCACGGGCCACCTGTACGCTGCCCTGCGGCGGAATAATGACGGAAGACTTGCAGAGACTTGGCGAGGACACTGCCGGGTCTTATCAACACAGAATGCACCATTTCTGAATCTTAACTTCAGTGTTGTCTAAGGCTAAGTTTTACTAAAATTCGATTGTTAATAATATCAAAAATTATTATATGTTACTGAAATTTGGCTGGACATTTGTGATAACGGAATGCATATGTTTTGATAATGGAATTAACTTTAAATCCGCCACTGGCTGAAACTGGCTAAAATCCTGATCGCGCTAACGAAAAACTTAATTGCTTAAAAAATATAAAAAATTCTGAGTAAAAATTCAGTGCTCTTAAAAACCAGCGATGTCATTTTAAACTAATAACACGAACAATTAATACATTTGCATTATTAAGAAAGAAAGTCTTTTACTGGTATTTTTAATCATAGAAATACAAGCCTAGTTGACAATTTAAGCTTATCAACTATTAACAGAGCATAGGTAAATCGATTTGGTTGCGTTGATGCCTAAATCTTCACTAAAGCAATTAGCCCTTCTCAAGGTGAACACGGCTCAGGCAATCATGAGTCAGCCATTATTAATTATCAATTAACAAACTATTCGAAATTCGCATTTTAGCGATTATATTGGCTACAAAGCGCTTTTGTTAAGACAAAAGCGCTTTGCTAGGGCATGAAATATCTACTCTTTATTTCAGCTACCTTAGAACACAACGAGACTAGTCAGCCCAAATTTCAGCCCAAAATCTAAATGACCGGGTGATTCAAAGACGGATGTCTTGATTAGTTTCACTGCAAAGCTTACAGGAGCCTTAGGAAACGGAGTGAAGATGGCTTGATTTGACAATCTAAATCTACCGCTAGTAAAACAATATTCTATGCGAGCAATATTTATTTATTAGTTTGTTATCGCGTTCTTAAACGGCCTAGGGGCCGTATCGATAAAAAATCGAAATCGTAGGCGATTTGGATAAAATATACAGTGTACATTTTTCGGGTCGAACAATCAATGCAGCTGAGTCTTATTTCTAGGAAATTTTTATGTCTACATCTCCATTTTTACATGTGTCCTGAGCAGAACTCGGTCACCCAGGTACAGCTTAAAAATACGTTTTTATGAATCTTATAACTATAATTGCTAAAGTGTGTACGCGTATGTTTGAGAAGAAGAATGCTAATTCTTTTGACGGCAGTGAGCAACGGATCTACGCGATTTGCACATACCTCTAGTTATTTGAGTGATGCCTGGAGTTAAAACTAACAATTCAAAAAATCATGCGAGCGAAGGCAAAGGCTAAAACGATTTTAATAAACAAAACTGACTGCGTAAACAATAAATACATAACTAAAAAGAGAAAACCAAGCCTGCTAATCTAAAGAGAGTGCGTTTAAGCAATGGCACCTTTTTAAGCCTTTTAAATAAAACTTATTTAAGTGCACATGCTAGCCGCCACGGAAAGACTTTCGTTAATTGCGACACTACAACAGGTCATATATCCCTTTCCCATCCAGCGTATTAAGAAGAGACGCATGATACCGTGACTTAGGAGTAGGTATCACTGCCTGCCGTGATTCGGTCTTCTTTAATAAACTTAGCATTTGAAGTGAGTTATTCACATTGTTACTCATGTAATCCAATTGAGAGAGGCGAATACCGCTTTTTGTCCCTTTGCCAAATTCTCCTCCAGCAATGTGGGTATTCCAATGATGACAAGCATCAATGTCGTATTGTTCCATCTTTCGGTATCGTAGGAATTGTCTTATTCAATTTCACTCAGCGGAAAGTCCATTCGTTTGTTGCCAATACATATAAATTCGCGCTAAGTTATGTCTTCGTCGACTTCGTTTAGCCTAGAAGTTTTGGCCTGCATTATTGGTTTCAGTAAGGTATAGTAATACAGAGATAGATCTATTTATACAAACTTTCATGTATATGCCTTGATTTATTTATTTTTTGTCGTGTCTTGGGGAACTACACTACAGTTTAGTAGTCAATGCATTATAAACATTTCTCACTGTCATTAAATTTTGTAGGCCTTTAGTGTCTCAAATCTTATCTTCACAGTAAACAAATTTCGTTAATATGCAAACAAACTCTGTTCCTGCTGAGAACGAGAGGAATGACGATCACGATGAAGGAAAAATAGGTACCGGAATATTTCTGGTACTTATTTCTTCACATATCGATATAATTTATAGCCAGCAGTCTAAAATCTAGTAACATGAAGTTGATCTTTACGTTCAACATTTAGTAAATGAAACAGAAACAATGAAAAAGAGAAACCTCGAAAGCCTGTTCTTAAAAATTAAATTCAGACAGTACTTTCAACTCTAGATATCTTCAAGTTCTTGAAGTTTAGATAAATACTTCACAACGAACCGTGTAAAAACTTGAAACGATTCGAACGATTCATAAAACTTTTTCTTTGTATTTTTTCTGCCTTTACAATACAAAAAAAGTTGCACAATGCAATTAAGTTTCGTTGGCGATCCTGCGCAGCGAGTGAGCAATAAACTTCGCTTAATGATTATTATTCATGGCTAAGTTTAATCTAAGATAAACACTATATTCCAGTTTCCAAGAGAGAATTACATTCGCCCAGGAACTGTGTAAACCAAGACAAAAAGTCACATTTAAAAGTGTTTTAATTAATGGAGACTGGAGTGAAATTAAATTTCATTCTTTTAAAAATACTAAGATAATAGTTTGTTCAGTCAAGACGTGAATCCGAGCACGGGACCGCCAATTTAGGGACCCGTTTTAAAAAAATATTCTGTAAGAAAATTAAGTTTTAAAAACTAGACAATCCTTAGTAGATTTGCAAACTTTTAATAACTAGATTATAACTTGAAAATATACGAGATTATGTCAATAGTCCAATACAGGGAGAAAGACAGTAAGTTTTTAGGTATATACTTAAAAACAAATTCTTTGAACGCGTTAGTGTTAACTTGTAAATTACTATAGAAACAGTGGTCGCAGATACGCGCCGCTAAAGGTGCTGTCTCTACTTCCATAGTTTTTGACAAGTTAACGCTAACGGGATCGTGAGGTTTATTGTAACAAAGAGCTGCACTCTCTGTACAAAACACTAGCACATATTATTATACTATGTTAACCTTTTTTCCGTGATGTTAACTATCGTTGCCTTCGTGAGGTTATAGAAAAATACAGTTAAATATTTAAGTGTACATTTTTATTCCTGGCTGTGTGTGTTTTGTTTTGAATTTACTCAATTTAAACGCACTTAATAGCAGCAGATATTTTTTTTGGAAATAATGAAAATCTTCACGAGAAACCCAAACTTGAAACTAAGGAAGGGAATAGAGGATTATGAACATAAAAATACTCTCGTCTCCTAATTATTTTAACTCCATAGTCAACTTTTATCTCTTTCTTTGCTGCAGAACCCCAGTTTTCTTCACACTAACAACTCCTTTCTCTGGGTATTTTTTACAGGGTCCACAATGCCCTTTAAATAATTGAAGTGGCCAGACTGCTGCGGCCACCTTTAATCATTCTGCAGATTCCTTTGTGGCGTTACGGATTTGAGTGGAAAGGGATATTTGGACAGTAATGGGATGGTATTATTTGAATCCCATAAAGGTAAAAATAATAAGCTCTCTATTGTAACAGGGGAATCTGTGATTCTGAAAAGATGAGAGAAAAATGCGTATTTTTTTTAAATCAGCACGGAACGGTTGTCTTGATTTTGTTGAGTTATTTCGCCATGCGATATTATACTCTGAGGCTTAAAGATGGTTCATATTTAGATTAGGATTCCAACATACGTAGTCATGTAACGACAACTTAGTCGACTAACAAACTATGGATCATGTAAATGCAATAAACTACAACTGAAAGTTATTTATAAACAACATACAATTATGGATTCATAATTGTATGTCTCCTTTCCACCACAACAAGTTCGTGCGTGATCACTGTAAATAATGGCAGTTAAGGGGTCATTTTTTAACAAACTTATTTTTTTTTTAAGTTTAAATTTGGTGTTTCAAGTGTCATGTACTCATTATTACCCTGATAAAAATTAGAACGAGTTATGTTAAGGGAGTGAAAATATGGGTTTGTCAGGCCGTTTGGTATGGAGCGTTTTCGCGGGGCTTGCATTGCATCGTTTTTCTACTTTTAAAGAAGTCTTTAAATTTTGATAGCAGAAATGTTTTTGTCAACAAGCCAATTCCACATTTGTCTTGTCTTATTATCCTCTAATTTAATTTATGGCGTATGTTTATCTATGCTAACCTAAACGAGTTAAACCTTATTATACAGTGAAATATCCTGTTGGAAACCCGATTTTGCAGCACGCCAAAGACATCTAGAATGTGGTTAAAACAGTTGATTAGACCGATACCGACTGCAAGCTGCAACGTACACGGAGACACGAATAAATCACCGAAGCCGAAGACAAAACACTATCAATTTTTATCCCATGAAAAACTGCTGTTCGTGCAGATGCATCACAATACGGAATTTTGCTGCAAATTGTAGGCATTATTCAGTCTTGGCGCTTTATTCGCAGGCGACGACTTTTATTATACCAAAGTCAGAAATATAAGAATAATTGCAATATGTCTTGTGATACATATGTAAAAACTTGTCTTGCTTGATAAACTTTATGTGGTGCATACATGGTATTCGGTAGAATGGTCTTCCGCTACGGTGCAATTAGTATCATCTATGCATTATGATCATATATTATGATTAACTGTACGTGTCCTTGTGACATTGGCAGGCTCGCATGTGAGGCATTGGATTGATACGTCGGATTGAACTATTGTAATATTGTCTTCTCAGTTCTAACAATAATTAAAACACAGAATTTATCTGCCACCCGAGAATCAGTAAAGATATAAGTTTAGGTACATAAAATATTAAAATTAAAGAATAATACTAGTTACAAAGTGGTAAAAAAACAGGCTCGGCTGATGTGCTTTGTCAAAAGCTGTGAGCGCTGGGTTTTCAGCTTGACCGTCATACGTCGTAATCGCGGGTCCAACAACGATTGGACAGTACTGAAAACATAATCTTTAACTACTGTCAAATCGTTTTTGCACCCGCGATAACGACGTATGGATTACTCATTCTAGAGCACCTCAATGTACCCGGATGGCTTGAAATACAGTGGTCCGACATTTGGTGATGTATCTCTTTCCAAAGGTTGTCTGGAAGAGATCGCTGCTTAGCGATAAGACATCCTGTTAAATCCCATGTAAAATTTCTCTGTATGTGTTCCTTTTTTTTGTTTACTAGTGTGAATCAATAAAGAGTATTTGTTGTTGTTGTAGGTAATGCAAACTTTTTTAAATCAGTGCTTATTCTGAGGTGTAATTTTTGAATCTCAACAGGTCAGCTCACTGAAATGGCTGAATCTCTATGAATAACCCCTTTTTGGTGAGCTTTAGTCACCCAATGAGATTCAAAAATCGCACTCCGGGTGGAACATCTTACTGGCTTTTAATCCGCTCTATATTGAATGTTGCTTGAAATTTTCCACTTCGATTATTCCACCAAGTCCAGGCTGGAACGTGCTGAGACCGGGTTTCTATCAGAGCTAGTCCATTAATAACACGTGGCTAAAGAAAGCTGATATTAAACTCCGCCGTACACCGCACAGTGAAAAATGACGTCAAGCGTTGTTTAGTTAGTTATCAAGCGAAGTTACCAGCGCTAGAAGTTATTCTAGTTATAAATTGTTCTGTAGTAACAGACTTTAGAATAATTCAGGCAGTCAGGGTCAAATAAGAAAAATAATGAAACAACAAGCCTTTACCACTGACTAAATATTTTATTCTAATTTGGAACAATAGTTTTGATAGCTTCAACCAAAAAATCACTGTTTTTAGGGTTTCGCAGTTAACAAGGAATCTTTATAATTTTGCCATGTTCGTCTAAAACAATTATTTGATTAAGGTATCCTTTTGTGAAATATTAAGCTTCAAAGTGCTCATTTTTGTTAAAGTCAAGTATCTCCCCCTTGCCCTGCCAGGTAAATGGTTGTTTTTGGATATGCAAAAAAAGCATTGTAGTAGTAGGTATAAATAACGAAATTAAAAGGAAAACTCTCACAGCTAATGCTTGGCTTTACAAGTTTACGAGTAATCAGGCAGCTACGGAACCCTACACAGCGCGAGGCCCGACACGCACTTGGCCGGTTTTGTTGATTTATTGTAAATGTCTTTTTTCAATTAAAATATCATGTCACAAAACTAACTTCATAATTTTAGGTCAAGAAACTAAACTCGCCAAAGACTCAAAAATCTGCAGTGAAATTAAAACCAAAGGCGTCCCCGTAAATGATAACTGAGTCCTCCGCGCATTGAGTTCGCGCGTTTAAATTTGAACTTTATCTTAAGCCTCAAAGGGTTGAAACTGAAATTTCTTTAGTAGAACCTTGTCTTAATGGACCAGTGCTCCCGCTCGAGTGCAGGTGTAACAGGACGTGACGTCATCATTACCCGGCGACGCTGCGCCTCTCGCCCCTGTGCAGGGCTAATTTGCATTCAAGCAAAGATTAATAAGTGCTAGAAATCTGGAGAAGCGACTAGCCGAAAAGCTTGTAGCACTACCCATGACTTTAACCACTAAAAAAGTATAGTCGACCAATTATTTTCGTATCAACTTTTGAACCTTATCCAATGATATTGTAATGCATGGATGTAAAGTGTCATATTAAATGACAGCAGAAAAACGGACCGACATAATAATACAGGTTGACGCCAATGTTATAAATGCAAATTATTAGTTTACCATTTATAGTCATTGGACTATAGTATTTTATGCAACTGCTATATAATGAGAGGCCTCAAACACGAGTGTGGTTTTATGAAACGAGCGTCAGCGAGTTTCATTATAGGATCACACGAGTGTTTTAAGGCCTAATTATATACAGTTGCATACATTACTTTATCTACACACATATCTGAGTTTCTTGCGGCGTTTCTTCTCAGCAGATTCTTACATTTTCCGAAGCGCTAGTAGATTCAGACATGTAAAAGAGCCTATATGGCCTACTTGCAAAATAAATTTTTCATTTTCATTCATTTTCATATCATAACTGCAAAAAACCGTAACAGCAAAAAACCAACAAACGAGTGTCAACAAGTATGGCGGCAATTCGATCTATCCGTCAAGACGAACGTTTTTTTAAATCATAGACAAACGAATGAAGTCCCTATTGTCATATCACTCGAGATCAAATGTCGTGCGTTTGAATTAAAAAAACATACTGAGTTGACGTTTTGTATCTATAACTGTTTTAATATCTGTGGATACTAGAATAGAGACCAACTTGAATTTTGACAGCTGTTCCAAATTTAAATTCATAACGTCAGAGATATCGGTAATGTGATCACCAATAAACACAGACTACTAAGAGATACTACCCAATAAAGAACAGATTTACCTATTACCACAGACAAGAAAATTCTTATAATAACATTGGTTGTAATAATGCTGGTCATTTTCTATGGTTTTTGAACGCGTTATTGAGCATTTATGATATATGTGTAGATAAACAACTTTACGTCTAACTGCATAAAAAAATTATTTATTGAGTTTCGTTGCAAATAGGTTTTTTACAAAATAATAGTATTGACAGCAGCGCCGTCGGTCCGACAGACTGACAGCGCGAGCGCTTGTCGATTTATTCTAGTTTTTATCCTATTTTAATACCCCATTTTTTAAACACTGACTAGAAGATTATTGTAATCAAAATTATTTATTTCAAAAAATTTTCGATTTTTCTTTTTGTATTTTTTTTACATTCAAATTAAATTTAAAATGCTATATAATGAATGACAACACAAAGAAAAATTAGGGTAATGGCAGGATTCGAACCTGCAACATCAGCATTCCGTGCCTTGCGTATTCCAGTTTCCGCCACATTATTAGGTGCATTACTGACTAGAAGTCCATTACTTATGGGTCAGTGACCTTATCCCTTAGTAACACTGTCGAAAAGTGGTTAACACATTCAGTGCCAGGGACTCGCTACGTAAGTTGTCTGTTCGTAGAGGATTTTTGCTACATACTGGGAGACTCTGGCTACGAGCTACATACGAGCGTAGCACGTATGTAGCTCGTAGCACTCCCTGGCAATATCTTGGTCGACAATACCATATCCGTTCACCGCTAGTGACCCTGACATGAACGGCCCAGGTCCTCACTGTGTGACTGTCAAACTAGTGTCTTAAGAAAGGGACGTACATATAGATAAACTAAGCTAAACTAAACTTAGCCGGTCATGTTAGGACCACAGTATAATACCGTACGGTACGGAATCTTTTCGACCCGCCATCATTCGCTACGTAACTCCAGTGAGCCCCTCTTTTACCGTGCACCTAGCACGAATCTTTTCGATACGCGTTAATTCGCTACGTAACTCAGTGCGTCTCTTTCTAACTAGCGCAGTAGGAGACACGTAACGAGTTAACGCGAATCGAGAAGTTTCGTGCTAGGTGCACTGTACAAGTTAGATGAATGAGTTAACTAACGCAGCAAGGTACAGCGTATCGAACAGTCTCGAGCTAGAAAAAAAGAAAAGTTAACTTTAAATTTTTGTAACCGAAATTTCTTTCTATTTTTATTTTTAATTGTTTAACATTCAAATTATTACATCAAAATGCTATGTAACGACAACACAAAGAAAATTTATTGTAATGGCAGAACATGAACCTGCAACATCAGCATTTCGTGCCTTGCGTTTGTCAGTAGCGGTAATGTGTCGAAACTGGCAAACGCAAGGCACCGAATGCTGATGTTGCAGGTTCATGTCCTGCCATTAGGTACCCTAATTTTTCTGTGTTGTCATTACATAGCATTTTAAAAGTTGACAGCGTATCGGAACCTCAATCCCGTTGCTCTTTGCCCCACGTCGGCATACTTAATTAACCGCTCGGTAGGTGGCGAACAAGTGCCCACTTAATTATATTAAATCGTGTGATTCTATCCGAGAGCCGCTAAATCACGAGGCGATACGTGCTAGTTCCAAAGTTATTAATTTAAAATGGAATGAGCTATGCGGATGTGAGAAGAATTCGTTTAGTGCGATAGAATTGCCTTGTGATGTAGGTTTTTAGTTTATGCTTTTAATTTTGAATTGGTTTTTAACCGACTTAAAAAAGAGGATGTGCTCAATTTGGTTGTATTTCAATTTTTGACTGAAATATCGTTTCGTGTTTTTATGTCATGTTATTAACTACTTCTGGGTCTAAATTCGCGCGCCGCCAAAGGCCCGCGGGCCGTAGATTGCCTACCCTTGAGCTAGAGTGTAGCCAGTTGCTAGTTTTAGGATAATGAACCGGGGTATCACACCTACGATTTACGATACCGGGATTTTGTGTATGCACAATACCGGGATCCCGAAGTTGGTTCTTCATTTATTTGTTTTCAGACAAATAGGTCCATAGCCATAACACACATACATTTACAAAACACGTACAGTAGGGGAAATATATTCACGTACCACCTTAGAACCCTATCGCAAAGACGCGACGCGTTAAACGGCAGGCTATGTCTCTTCGACTTAGGCTACTTCCTTGACTGTATAGTCGACCAAGAAATTGCTTGACCACTTTTCGACCGTATTACAAAGGGATAAGGTTCAAAAGTGGTCAAGCAATTACTTGGTCGACTATACATATTTACAAAACAAAACCAAAAATAATATAATATTACATTTAAAATGAAATAAATAAATCACTCAAAGCCAAAATCAGGACAATTTTATGTAACCATATTTACAAAAAAAAATCAATGAAATATTTGTAAGATTGTTGAATAATTTATTCTACAATGTAACAGCACGGCTGACAAGACCAGTCTATCCCTTCCCAGCACTCCAGCAAAAATGAGGACGACTGGCGGTTTCTGCGCCTTTTATAAACTCTGCTCGCACCGGAACACTCCGTTGTGGTTTGATTGACGTCCCATCCGTTTGTCGCCAATTTCTGGGTTGCCATCTAATAGTAAAATAAAATGTCGAAAATAAAGATACTAATGGAATAATTGAAGACTGATAAAATAATAATTTACCAAACTGTTAACAAATCATGTACATATATTGCAAAATTAAATAGTTATATTAAAGTACTAGCGGACGCGCGCGACTTCGTTCACGTAAAATTAGTAGCCTATGTCCGTCAGGAATAGTGTAGCTTTCTATCTGTGAAAGAATTTTTGAAATCGGTTCGGTAGTTCCAGAGATTACCCCCTACATACAAACAAAGTAACAAACAAAGTTTCCCTCTTTATTATGTTAGTGTATGAATATAACTTTATCTACACTAATCAGTGTAGATAAAGTTATATTCAAGATCCGAGGATTACCCTAATCACAATCTCACAGAATATTGGTGTCAAGTACCTAGTAGCTTACTATGAAGTTTCATGAGGCGATTGAAGGTCACCTAAAAGCCGACAACGGATCAGGCACTCTCAGGGATATCTTGGTTCGTGATTATTTCGCATCAGGTGACTCAGAGTTTTATTTATGAATAAAAGGTCCCGACGAATTGATAACCTCATCCTTTTTTACCCGACTACGGCAAAGCCAAAAGGATGGGTTATATTTTTTGCAGTCTATGTATGTATGTTTGTATTTTAAAGTCGGTCAAAAAGGGAGGAACACGACCATTTGGGTCACAAGACGCAAAATGATTACCGCCGCCCATAGAAACCAGTGAATCCAAGAGAATAGCTGATTTCCACCCTGTAAGTTTCTTCCCCCGTAGGCCCCTGGATTACTCAGTCGCCGTACGAAACGCAATAGCAAGCTACTATTTCACCTCGGTGTTTTGTGAGAGTGCGGTACTACACTGGTGGAGCCAGCGACTGGCTACAGTGGTGGCTCTACCACCATCACATTCGTTTTCCTTAAAAAAATTGCTTGAAATCTAAGAGATTGCTCGGTGCTCGCGTGCGTACTGAAAGGTTTTCTATATGTGCACTTCGCTTCATTCGTGGTGCGCGTACCTCTCATGTGCAGACTTCTGGCCGAAGGGTGTCATGTTCAGGCGGTTCAGGGTAAGCCTGCCACTGGAAAACTTGTCATCGGAAGCGACAGTGCGACGAAGCCACGCCGAATCGTCGCCGACGTAATTTAGTTTAATTTTTATGTGTTTATATCATTATATATGTTAGTCTGTAAGGTATTTATGTATGAGCCTTTTGTAGCCTGATAATAAACGATTTATTATTATTATTATATTCTAAAATAAAGTACAACAAGTTTCTGACAAGGTCAAGACGACACCGTAGCGCAAAAGAATGAATAATAATGAAAGTGTAAATTATTTCAATAAACAAATTCACGTCTTTTTTCATTACGATCACCGTTTGACGTTTCACGGAAAATCTGCGGTGGACGTTTTCTTTAATTATTCCTAAAATATACAATTCTCAGTAAATTCTTCCTCGACCCTTGACCTTTATGGAACTTGACATTAAGTGGTAGATTACATTTGACCTTTTGAAAATATCAGTCGAAGATGTTTGAAATGTTATTTAGTGACTCTAATTTGACCGTCAAAATGGTATTTACTTTTTAACCGCTTCAAACAAGCAGGAGGTTCTCTCCGCCAATGTGACTCAATTTTAATATTCTTTTTTCTTTAATTGAATTTCTTTGTACTCACGGTTGTACTCATTTTAATTCGGAGAAAATATTCCACGTCTAAGGATGGAAAATTAAGGGATGAACCGCCGTCTACATAATAAATACGATCCTCATCAGAAGCTCGATGTATGAAGCAGGTTTTAAATTTAAAAAGTAAAGGAGAATGGGCAAATTGTCCCAAGTGCTGTATACAGTTGTGCTATATCTTATTAGAAAGCTCTCAATAAGAGCTTAATTTTTTTATATGACAGCAAAACCGAGATGTTTGCAGGGAAAAAGCTACAGCCCATTTTATACCTCACTTTGTACTAGCAGTTGTATGAAAAGTATCTGTAAAATCATTTTCGAGATATAGCCGAAAGATTTTAACCACGCATTACTGAGGCCACTAGAAGTAAAAAACGTAATGTGAGCATAGGTCTAATTTGGTGTTTTTTTTTTTTTTTCATACAAAACAATGATTAATGCTGCAGACACCTGGTCTTCGAAACATAGCCTATGATGATCCTTACACCGAGTACTACACGTCCATACTACTCACTATTGTATACAAGGGTTGGGACAGCGCCCATACAAAAATGCCCATTCACCTTTAGTCTCAACTTATTTTTCAAGCTTTTATTACTTATTATGTGAGTATATGTGCAGTGCGGGGCGGACTAAATGGCTGTCAAACCTGTAATTTATAATGTATTTCCCTTTAATTTGTAACTATTAACAGTAGTCTGTAAGCCAACTGCTGTAACAACATATAAATCTTTGTTGTTCCAAATAAGATAAGGCAAAATAATATTTATAATCAGAACCGTGTACATTGTTATGACATATATATTTTTTATTATTCAGTTATATAAATTGATTATTTATATGAATAACTTGTTTTCTTTATAAGTCGTTCCAGGTCAAATTTTTCAAGTCGATTTTCACCCGCTTGGTTGGGTTGGCTTAAAACTTAGTACATGGTCATAAATATACATATAGCCATAAGGCCAAATATATGCAAACATTTACCTTATTGTCAGTGTCATAGAGGTGTCTAGATAGTATTGGCGTCTTGTGAACATATATATTACCTTCTATATATAACCTTCACTTTGCTTGTAAACATAATCGATACCGCCCGCAAAATACCTCATATGAAAAATTTAAATCCCACTCGTGTTAAATTAATTAATTTTTAACCGACTTAAAAAAGCAATTCGTCGGGAACTTTTTAACAATTACATACTCTATTACAGAAATAAATGAAGGCTATGTCAACGTCGCTGATACCTAGGACTATATTTTGCTTTGGCAGAGGGGCATTCCACCCGTTTCCCAACACATAATACAATATAAATATGCTTTATAGAACACCACATTCCCATCTTATAGAATTCCAATACACAAATTTTAATTATGCCTATATCACATAAATTAGCAAACATCAATATACGCTCAAACCAAAAGACCGATGTATCTAAAACGAGAGCCTCAAATAAAACAATCAGCCAAATAAATCGTCAGCAATAACAATTTCCTTGAAATTAATTCGCCTAAGTCACCGAAAGGCCGACGGCTGTCCCTTATGATACGTTCCGGGACAATAATAAATGGTTGCCAGCTTTCCGGACTTCGAGCAACGCGATCTCAGTTCTCGTAGACCCGGGTCTGGCTGCAAGACGTATAATGTAATAATATTATATATATGTTTAGTTGCAGGCAAACGACTTGAGCATAAATCGAGTGGAAGGGTAAGTTTATGCATACACATTTATAGAAACACTGCTGCGCAGTCAAGGTCAATGCTCAAGTCGTTTGGCGGGAACCGTACACTTAAGTTCTTTCCAAGGCGATAAAAATCTAAACACCTCTATGGCACTGACTATAATGTTAGTGTTTGTGGCTGTATAGATATTTATAACCTTGACTGTACAGGGTGACTGCGGGGTCATGTAGCAATAAAGTAAGCTATGACTTATACATACTTACCATTAGAAACATACTTACCATTAGAAAGATAGTTCAACACAACAAAAAACTTTAGCTTTGCTTGCGTTAAGGTAATAACTGTTTCATAAAATTAGATTTCATGTAATAGGATTAATTATTTATTAGATTCATTATGGAAAACTATAATTGCATCAAAAACATTTGATTCATGAAATCGCGGTCACTTAATTAACTGTTTTAGAAAAATGCGTCGAAGTCACCCTGTGTATACATTAATTATTTATAATTCACAGTAAACAGGTGTTGACCTGAAAACCTCTTAAATTACTGAAGAAATGTTTTAATTAATAATCCACTTATTATTAGTTTGACTGATGGCTGACTCAAAACTAGTGTAGTCCGCCTGGACTGACAGTATTGCACTTTTACTTTTTATATTACTATTTCCTTCAATATCATTATCTAGGTAGATAAGAAGACCAGCCTTTGGCTAACACGTATATAAGTACCCAAAAATGCCTAAGTTACACTATTTATTCAGTATTTAAAGTTAAAGGCTTCGTTTGCTTGTCTTATGACATGAACCTTCTTGCGACTGGGCCCCGGTCCACGAGTTTTGAGCATCGCGTGTCCTGACGTGTGGCAGGTCGTGGGAAATAGTGCGATATTAAATAAAATGTTGCAGTTTCAAGTCTCCACAATCCCGCTGAAATCCCTGTTCGTTTCTTTCCATTATTACTTGCTTGCTTTAATTTTGTTTGTGGCTGGAAAATCCGAGGTTAATTGTTTAACGTCCGTTTTCTTTAGATGCGGATTATTTTGCAACAATAACTTAAACAACAATTTTTTTTATGATATAGGAAGGTAAACAAGCAATTGGATCACCTGATGGTAAGTGATCACTACTGCTCATAGACTCCCGAAATACCAATAAGATTGCAGATGCGTTGCCAACCCAGAGGGCTAAGATAAAATACCTTGTGCTAGTAATTGCACCAGCTGTCTTGCTCTCCGCGCCGGAACGTGCAAGCACTGCAGCTTAGAGGCGGAATTAGCAAGCAGGATGGTGGTAGCGGTAGTGGCATTCCAACTTAGTAGAGAAATAATTTATTGACCACTGTTTCAACGTATCACGATCCGACGTTGTGTAAATTGTTTTTCTACTGTCAGCAGCACATACATATAAATAGTCGAAGAGATTTAAAAATCTACACACAACTCGGGCTGAAGGGGGTTTTTGGACACCCCGAAACTATATTTCACATGTCGCCGAAGTAACGTGCTAATTTTAACGTTTTATAAATACACATGTGTTGACGGAACTTTAACACGATAAAATCATTGTTACTTTACCTCGACGCTTTGGCCATATTTCAACGGCCGTGGTCACGAGAAGACCTAAAAATACAGACCGCAATAATAAAAACGGCTATTTTCATTTCGCTGCTCTTTCCAGTTCTGCGTCGCAAGTATAGTCGACCAAGAATTTGCGTGACCACTTTTCGACCGTATTACAAAGGGATAAGGTTCAAAAGTGGTCAAGCTAATACTTGGTCGACTATATCTATTGATAACGATGACGCTACAGTATAGACTACATACTTCACCTAGTTACCTCTGAATTGCATAGAAAACCCATTTATTAATTAAGCTACAGTTTCAATCAAGTTAAGTTCCATCCGATTGTCACAGTAACATGTCCCAAAACGTAATTCACAAACGTATGCCCCTAAAACGATTGAATTGTATACGGAATTAATAAAGGGAATTATTAGGGGTTCGTTGCAGCACCGGGACATTTGGATGCGTTCCAAGGCTGCTATTTTCTAAGCGCATCAGCGCCGGACTCCACGTCGAAGCATCGATCTGTCCCGCTCACGCGAGCTAGCGCGCTAGAACAAGACAGGGCACTGCCCCAGCGTCGAGCTCGTCGCTGATAAGCTAAGAGAATCACTCTCCAGGTCTCAGGTAGAAATAGTGCTTGCAAGGCACCAGTAATAAGCTGCATTGAAAATTGTATGTTAATTTTGCAATTCGGATACCGCTGCATAAAGTTTTTGCTTACCTGTGAAATATGATTGTATTTCCGAATTTATTTACTGCTTACAAATGATTTTAATATGTCTTCTTATGTGCAAATAAATGTTTTTAACAATTTTTTTCTGTGACAATATTATGTCTGTCTTCCCCCCCCCCCCCCACCCCACTTCTACAATTTTTCTTTTTGTTTGCTCTAGCTTAACTGAAATTCAAAAGAAAAGAGCAAATACTTAGCAAAATGCGATTAAAAACCAGAAAAAACAACAAAACTTAAAAATTTTGGATTCCACCATCTTGCTGATCCTGTCGCTAAGCAGCAGTGCTTGCACGGTTGTGTTCCGGTGTGGAGAGCAAGACAGCCGGTGTAATTACTGGCACAGGAGGTATTC
The DNA here is from genome assembly GCA_963691745.1 of Ditula angustiorana. Classification (NCBI taxonomy): domain Eukaryota; kingdom Metazoa; phylum Arthropoda; class Insecta; order Lepidoptera; family Tortricidae; genus Ditula; species Ditula angustiorana. Next base: position 5,033,841 of record OY829490.1, on the reverse strand, counting down.
CATCTTAGCCCTCTGGGTGCAATCTGCTTGGTGTCGCGGTTGTCTAAAGGTGGTGGTGATCACTTACCATCAGGTGACCCACTAGCTCGTTTGTTCCTATGTTGTATTTTTTATTTATTACAATTTGACATTTTGTGTGACGACCAATAAAAGTTTTAGTAGTGGTTCACAGAAACACCACGACAACCTAATCGTGAGCTTCCTCTGCACATGAAGCCTCCAACCGTACTAATTTGTAAACTAATCGACTCTAATAAGACTTATCGCAGAATCAAGCGACACAACTCCCAAGCGAGAATCTACGCGGAAGGTAATAAGCAATTTACATGAGCAATCACACATCGAGAAATACATAGCTTAGTCGAGTCTCGGGGGAAGTTGTAATGCTCCGATTCGGATAATCCTTACCTGAGGAATTGGACTAACTCATCGCGAAGTTGAGCTGCTTCCGATACAAGTACCGTCCGCAACGAGAGTCCATGATCAGGTGGTTAATTACAAAACAATTTCAGAATGGGGCAAAATCTGAATTAGGTTCGCAAGTGTTTCCTGTGGACGATAGGTCTATATAAGTAGTCTTATATTTACAAACTTGTATTTTAACTGTATTTAAATTCAATCGATTTACATAAATATCTCTATGTTTAGTTTAAATCTTGAAGGCTACGAACCACTTCTAGTGGTCGCATCAGGTTGAATTTTGGTACCTATAAGTAACAAAAACTTATTTTTGATAAAATACAGTGTCTATTCTAAGAAAACGAAAATTGTATGTATGTTTTCAAGTAGGTAGTCAACTGTTGACTAGAAGTGATTTTTGTTTTTGTTGTGACTTTGTCGCGAAAATAAAAATCCATTATAAAGAGTGACAATACTGAACAGAGTAATGTCTGCTAATATAAATAGTGCATAGTTCCGTTCGTAGTCCGTCATATAAATAATCGTGTTAATCAGCGAGTTTTGAGGCTGACTGTAGATCTTCAAATAGTAGCATAGTTGATCAGGTAATAAAATAGTGAAGTACCGCCCTTGACAATTGTCAGTTAGCGGAACCGACTAATATTTTAGCACCTTGTCCACTTAGTTGTATTGCCATTTGACACTGAGAGACAATTTACAGCCACGTCCACGTTAATTAATCGTAAATTTTTGCATGTGGTGTAACACAGTATATCAACTTCCCATTTCTACTGGACGTTATTTTATAAGTCAGATAATTGACAAATTAACAAAAAAAATATACAAAGTGCCTTGCAGCAAAGTCATAGGTACTTCTTTATCTTTACATATGTAGTATTTTTTTTTTGTTGTCCTTACATCTTCGACCGCCTACTCCTTTTAAACGACACAACGGATTTTGATACGGTTTTCATTGTAATATTTTATGTACAATACATTCTTATTAAGTTTTTTAGTAAATTGCTACCATACAAAGCTGGAAGCGCTCGCTAGAAAGTACTAAGAATCTGAACACCAAACGTTTTTTTTTAAAGATATATTTAAAATGCTATATAATGAATGACAACACAAAGAAAAATTAGGGTAATGGCAGGATTCGAACCTGCAACATCAGCATTCCGTGCCTTGCGTATTCCAGTTTCCGCCACATTACCGCTCAAAAAAAATACAAAAAGAAAAATCGAAAAAATTTAGAAATAGATAATTTCGATTACAATAAAAGATATATTACCATTTGAAGCAAATAACATCGCGAGCACAATAATCACACAACGATTGCTGGCGAAATACAAACGTCAAAAAACAATAGGAATGTCACCAAACACCCCAACATTAGTGATGTCTTCAATCGGTAGATTTCCGACTAACAGTCCAAACTGCATTGGTGCCACTCGGGGAATGGGGGAGATTTGGATTGGCCTCACTGGGACTTAACGTATTTATCAAGAAAAACAAGTTGTTCGTTTGCGATAATGTTTTATTTAAGGGTCTTTATCAATTTCTTTGCTTTATATTTGAGAAAAGCTCTACATATACCTACAAGCTTTAAAATTGACAACGTCAACTCGCAAGCAAGTTCTAGCCTTTTGGCATGTGCTTTTAACTTATACTCGGCTAGGATGGTTTACATACTGTCTTCTTCAGCAACGTACCTACTAAATATAATAACTCAAACATTGGTACAGGATTCCTTTAAGTAACGAAACGCTATACAATTCTCCTTAAAATAACATAACAAATGGTTTAAATTAAGATTCAGGTCGTCATAATTAATCATTAGCCTTGACATACTTATGCAATAGGAACAAGTAACTTAACTAGGCACGTAAAAATAAATAGTTTAAAATATCAGGCCGTAGGTTGATACTCGAATTGATATAGGCTACATAAACATAAAATAAAAGAAAATCTTACGGTAATCAATTGAAACATTGGAATATCTTATCTAATTGAAAAATATCTTTAAAATATCCAAAAAATACCTCGCTAGTACTAATTCAGGAAGGGAAAATAGGCAGCGTTTATAAGAAATATTGACCGCTTTCATACTCTCTGAAATGTACGTAACATAGTTTTAATTTACAGTATTTTAATATCACCACACATTAACGTTTACAAGAAGTCCTACTTTTCATCTGCCAAAAACCTGTGGCACCTTTTTAAATTTTTTTATTTATTTAATTTAACCTTTTCTTAGCAAAAATGTAATACAGCAAAAAATCTCTGACGGGCATAAATAGTGGTAAACCGGTTTGGGTAGGTATAGTATCCTCTTAACCGGTTACTATCGCTAATATTTAAGCAGTCTTAACCTTATTTCGATGTTTAATGAAAATAGGAAGACAGCAAAACATAGTAGTAAAAAAACACTTTATTTAATTGAGCTAAGCGACAGTCTTTTGTTCAGTGGCTACTACTATCTGAGGAGGCTTGTCGTTGGTATCTGTCTGTGTATGCATCAAGCACTCAATGTAAGATGGCGGACGATCGGCCGCGACCGGCGCCGGCGCAAGCGCCAATTTCTCCTCCCGAACCACTTTTATATAGCTGTTCATGATGTAAAGGAACACCACTGCTACAGCTGAAAAATAAAGAATTAAGGATTATTTCCACTTTTAATTATCATTATTATTTATAACTACTTCGTGTGTCTGTAGTTCCAGTTTAAATGTTCGACTTGGCGTATATGGATTCCATGAACATGCAATAACAAAGTTTTTGTGAAAACTTATCGACTTGAGTAGTCATCCGCTAGTTTTATTAAAATACTGTACAATAATAATTAGCAATGATCCGAAAATAAACTTTCTTGACTGTGAAACTTTCTGGAAATCGTCGATAATCCAGAGATACTGGGAGAATTTTACGAAAAAAATATTTAAGTGTATAATTTTACAAAAATTAATCCTTACTGATATCAATCATCTTGATGGACATGTACGTCTCGAACAACATCTCGGAATAGAAGAAAGGCTTATAGGCGTAGTACAGCAGTTGGAGCATTCTTTTGACCACAGACAGGCTAAAGAACATGCGCATGGGCTCCGGGTCTTTCTGCAAGGGAAGCGAAAACAATTTACAGCTATAAAATGAAAATGAAAATGAAAATGAAAAATTTATTTTGCAAGTAGGCCATATAGGCTCTTTTACATGTCTGAATCTACTAGCGCTTCGGAAAATGGAAGAATCTGCTGAGAAGAAACGCCGCAAGAAACTCAGCAGTTTATCTTTTTTTTTTTCTTCTCTTTTGAAAACAAGATTACAGAGCAATATACACAATCATAACAATAGTTCACATAAAGTGTGAAAAAAAAAAAGATAATAAATAGCACAGCAAGCTTTAAGCATATTGAACGAACTGGCACTAGTACAGATTGACCAAGAGATGTATAGGGTCCCCAGGTCAAAGAAATTAGAATCGGGATGTATGTGGTCCCTGATCAAATACTTAGTCTAAATAACTTAGAGATGTATAGTCTCTAAGGGTCAAAACAAATTAATTACCTTAATCTATGCTTAGCAGAGGTGTAAAACGCCTCCACGGTCAAATTGTACAATATTACTTGGAGATGTATAGTCTCCGAATGTCAAAAGAATATAAGAATAAAAATATTCATGTCAAAAAAAAAAAAATTGGTGAAAATCCAACAAAATCAGTAATATAACAATAACAACTCAATATATGTCTATATTTAGTTATATATATAAATATAAATAAATAGACAACACGATGAAGTCTCCCACATCAAACCGCATTTAAGTACCTACATTTTAGGCTTTTTGAGAATTACATTAGTCTTTGCAGCATGAATAGTCCGGACCCCACAAACAGCACCCGATCACGAGTATGACGCGTATCTCAGCCATCGTCTCCCTCAACCATATTGCAGGGAAGGTGGCGACCCGATCAACGACGCCACCGTAAGCAATGCCCTTTAAGCGAGCATGACATACTCAAGCAGTACGACTACAAAAGAGAAATTGAATACGGCTCGTCTGGCGAGAAACATCACAATGTGCTCCAAAATAATAATTACACTTTAATAGGATGTCATACATAATTAATAGGTATAAAATTAAGTGATAAAAAAAAAAAAAAAGATTAATGCTTAGAAATGTCACAAACATACAATTATTTATTAAAGTCAAAGATATTTAAATTAAATATTGAACAGCCGATATTTAAATTAAATATTCACGCCTTTAGAACTGGCCAAGTCAAATCGTCGCATATATATTCGTCGACTTTGTAATAAGCTTTTTTCAATAGCGTGTTTTTAATATACCTCTTGAATGCATTTAGAGGTAATTCCCATACATCCACAGGCACTTTATTATAGAACCTCACGCAGTTCCCTAGAAAGGATTTGCTAACTTTTTTTAAGCGGAATTTGGGTACAAAAAGCTTATTTTTATTTCGTGTGTTGAAATGATGGACATCACACAGTTTCTTGAAGGAATTAAAGTTCCTATGCGTATATACAATTACATCATATATATATTGTGAAGCTACTGTAAGGATGTCTATTTCTTTAAAGCGTTCTCTCAGTGAATCACGAGAGCCAAGGTTGTAGATGGACCGAACTGCCCTCTTCTGCAGAACAAAAATGGTTTCAATGTCGGCTGCCTTACCCCAAATCAGAATGCCATAGGACATAAGGCTGTGAAAATAACTGAAATAAACGAGACGCGCAGTTTCCACGCTGGTGTACTGTCTGATTCTTCGTACGGCATATGCTGCAGAACTCAATTTATCAGCAAGATTCGAAATATGTGGACTCCATTGTAAATTTCGATCCAAAGTAAGTCCAAGGAAAACAGTTTCGTCTACTAAGTCTAGTCTCTTTCCATTTAAAGTAATCATTGTATCAACTTGTCTTACATTTGGTAGTGAAAATTTAACACATTTAGTTTTTGCAGCGTTCAGCAGAAGGTTGTTAGCTGTGAACCATTTTAAAACATCTATTAGGGTCTCATTGATGTGACTGTGGTCTTCTTGTTGCCTGTTAACTTTAAAAATTAGCGAGGTGTCATCAGCAAATAGAACTATGTCACACTTATTTCGTACTAGGCTAGGTAGGTCGTTTATATAGACCAGAAAGAGAAACGGTCCCAAAATCGATCCCTGTGGCACTCCAAGCTTCACCGGTGCTCCACGTGACTGCACTCTATTTACGACCACCTTCTGGATTCTCTGGCTAAGATAGGAAAAAACAAGATTCAGTGCCTCAGCTGAGAGCCCGTAGTGCCGTAGCTTGCGCAGGAGTGTCTCATGTTCCACACAATCAAACGCTTTGGAGAGATCGCAGAAGATGCCTATTGCATCCTGCGAATGTTCCCATGCATCGTAAATATGCTTCATGAGTGTTGCAGCTGCATCTGTGGTCGAACGCCCTCTTGTAAATCCGAATTGCTTGCTATGTAGTAATTTATTAATGTTAAAATGATGAAGCATTTGGTTGAGCATGATCTTCTCAAACACTTTACTTAGCACTGGAAGTATAGAAATCGGTCGAAAATTTCCAGGGTCGGATTTGCTGCCAGATTTAAATAAAGGAATAACCTTACTATACTTCATAAGGTCGGGAAACATACACTCGTCTACGCAGTTATTAAATATAATGGCCAGATACGGTGCCACAATATGAATGACAGATTGGATAACTTTAACGGAAGTACCCCAAAGATCCTCAGTATTCTTAAGCTTCAAGTATTTAAATGTTTTGATGATCTCGTGTGGGTCGGTATAATGAAAATCAAAGTTTAGATTTCTTACATTAGCAACCTCGTTTAAGTAAGAACCAGCCCTCACACTACATGAATTCAGGCCACGAGTAGTAGTTGAAGCTATGTTCGAGAAAAAAAATTCAAAAGTGTCCGCCACATCTAAATCTGACGTCAGTATCTTATTGTTAAGTTTGAGTTTAAAATGGCCATCACGGGGCTTTGATTTACCTGTCTCTGAATTGATAACATTCCAAACTGCCTTGACTTTATTATCAGCAGATTTAACTTTATTACTTATATAGTCTGCCTTGGCGGCAGAACAAACCTTTTTAAATAATTTAGAATATTTTTTTACATAATCAATGAAACTAGCATCTTGGCTGTAGCTCTTCATTTCATACAACTCGTACAGTTTGGTCCTACTCTTATGTATTCCAACTGTGGCCCAATCACTAAATTTTGGTTTGTTTGAGCCGTTCTTGACAGTCTTTAATTTGAAAATGTTTTCAAACTCATTATTTATAACACTAGTTAAATCCTTATATAATATGTTGGGATCACTCGTCCCTATGGTAGGCACAGGAACTTTACAGAGAATATTCTGTTTGAACTTTTCTATTCGACCTACAGTTATAGGCCTGTAGGTTAATTCTAGTTTAGGATTCTGATTGGTGATTTTAAAAGTGGCTTTCTGGCCACTGTGATCCGAGTTAAAACATTTAAATATTGCCACTTCCGTAGCTTCACTCATGCAGAAAATATTGTCTAAACATGTCGCCGTGCTGGCGGTCACTCTAGTGGGCTCATTAAACAGATGAAACAAGTTAAAAGATTTAAATAGGTTCAATAGTCTGACCGAGTTTGTATTTGTTGAGTCTAGTAAGTTAACATTGAAGTCGCCACATACCATGATGAATTTACTACTTTCAAAAATCTGTTTCAGGGCATCTTCCATTACGGCTTCAAACTGGCTAAAGTCTGAAGACGGTGGCCTGTATACGCACAGTATAATGTGGTTTTCTAATTCCACACATGAAATTTCGATAACTCGCTCAATAGAAAGCTGAACTATATTTTTACGTTCTTTACATTTAAAATCGTTTTTTAAAATAATCATGGAGCCTCCGTGAATTGCCGACTTTCTAGTGAAGGAGCTACCGATTTTGTAATTATTAAAGTTCAATAATAATTCATGTCGTTTCAGCCAGTGTTCAGTAATGCACATTACATCTACATTAAAAGCATCTAAGAATAAACCAATTTCTATTATTTTGCTGGAAAAGCCTTGTATATTTTGATGAACCAAAATAAGGTTACGTTGCTTTTCCGCTGTCTCACGCATTAGTTTAAAGCCGGCTGGCGGGCCGCGGGGGAGGCCGCGCGCTCGGCGGCTCCGGCCCCGCCGCCGCTGTCTGCTGCGTGCAAGTGCCCAGGTTCAATATTGTATGCTAGCAGCTTCGCTGTTGCTATTTTACTTTTTTTTGGTAAATAACATTTGTCTCTATTTAACTGAAAACGTTTTACAAATTTGTTGCTGTCAAAAAAATGTATAAGTACTATTAAAACATGTCAAATTATACAGCATAGCATTCCATTATACAAAGTTTTTGGCCCCTAATTACTCTGACAAGAGAGACGACATCTCAAATTTTATGCATAAAGAACTAATAGAACTGGTGGAACTTCATGAAGATGAAGGAGTTAAGGATGAATATCACGGCGCTTGAAGGGGCCCAAACGCCGTGTTATTCGTCGGATTGGTAGGTACTCCGCGAGTATTAATACTTCATGCACGCTAACGTCATAAAAAATGCGTGGAAGAGATGAAGATTTTTTTTACTTGGCATATATTTCACATGCAGTTACTAACTAATACTTAACAGTTACTATATTACTATAGATCTATGTTATAATTACCACTTCCATCTAAGTTTTTTATTGTAATTCGCTTAAAAACGAATTAATGACAACTATATTATGATAAATGACATAATTGGCATTTTATCAAACTCATGAGTAGAGGTAGTTTAAGCTTCGTTAGAAAACAATAAACCGTTTCATTATTGTCGGTTTTACCAAACAAATGGTAATCACAATCACTAAAGTTTAAAACAATGAACCGCACAGAGCGGATTAGAGTCTATAATAAAGCCCTAAGAGACACCTTTCAAGTTCAAATAGAGCTCATATGGGCTAAACTATCAACCTTCCTCTCGAGCCGAGTGCGTAGGTTGTATTGTATTGGCCACGAGGGACGACTGCCTATTGTTCAACAATATTCATACAGTCTCAGGGCGATGATATTTTCCACGCTGACGTCACCTTTATAGGATAAACGTTTATTCAAAGGAATAGCAGCGAGCAAAATGTTCTAAATATAAGATAACGAGATTCGATTATTTTAAAGAAAAATTGTTGCAGGATTTATTTCGATATTGGTTTGTATCGAATACGAGCATACGCCGCATTTTATTGCTTTTTGTCGAGTTAAACAAGGAATTTACGAAGCATTAACTTGCATTATACGGTGCTGGTAAGCTAGATTCGTGACGCAAATTTTGTAGCATATCAGTAAATCAGTGAACAAATGCTATTTTCTTTTCAGTAAAATAGACTGAGGTTTGAGGACAACGTCACCTGATGGTATAAATGTGTGGTGTTACGGTTAAAAATGGAGCATGCTTGCTTAGCAAAGCAAAGTCACTCTGGGTACCTACTGTGAAATTTTATAGTATAGTCGACCATGAAATTGCTTGACCACTTTTCGACCGTATCACAAAGCGATAAGGTTCAAAAGTGGTCGAGCAATTACTTGGTCGACTATGCAAACTGTGATTGAAATTTTAGAGTTAAGATTATGAGATTTCATTGCGCTTCATCAATTAGTAGCTATATCACGCGACTAGAGATTACTATGAGTAGAGTTTTGCCTTGATATTCAGTATCAGAATGCATTTTACCTAAATCTATTAATGACAGGCCCCAGCACAGTTCTGTCACCTAAGTTCAAGCCTGAAAGCAAGTAGCGTTTTGGTGCTAAATAGCACGTAGCTCTCGCTACACCACACCGACTGGTTGGCTAAAGTAGGTAATGAGTGAACATTGATGAGAAACAGATATCCATTTCTGGGTAGCCTTAACTAGCCAACCATGCTCGAGGGTAAATGTGGAAACGTAAGTAGCGAGTTGGGGACAAGGATAAAGGTCACTTACACCTTTCTACCCTAAGCCTTTCTCAGCGGCGTTGCCCTGAGACATTTTTATAACTCGCTCTAAGGAGACTCATCTAGCGAAGGGCCACATCTGCCAAGATCTGCGCTTAAGGCATTGTTATATGGCAGGCTTTCAGTTGTAGTGTTGTAGCCAGACGTTCAGTTGTAGCAATCAGTAGCCAAATAGTTAGTGTATAAATTTTCTCACAAATCCTAGTTCTGGTTTCATATAGGTTTTGTCAAACCACATAATGCTTACACCTGACGGGTATTGTCTTTGTGTTCCCATGACACGGACATTGACAGTTACCGCTTGGTGTACTCATCACATTTGGCTAAGCGGCCTCCACTTGTCGGCATCGGCGCCGCGCAAAATTCTCAAAGGTCCGGGACACTGATTGCCACAAGCGGGAAAGTCATAAAAATAATAGAAATAGATAAGGTATCTTTTGTGATTCGGGACCAACTACCATCGCCATACATGTTTGTATTAATATTTATTAGTATTAGTAGTCGTTTCTAGCTTAAGTTTATAGCTCGACAGGTTTGTAACCAACTGTTATGTAACAAATTGATGATTTTAAGTATCACCATAAGGTGATAATATAAGAACGTTAATCAGGCAAAATACATAAAATATAAGCACATCTAATCGTTCAGCCAGTCAACAAATCGTTATTAACTACAGTTTGTTCGCGCTTAGCTAAAACCTGTACATTTTTAGTCAGTAAATTAAACGTGTCATACAAATTACTATTGTTGTAGTTTTTCTATAATACCGTAGTGGCAGGCAGCATGTTCCGCTAACTAAAACGAAATTAACCATTCTGCACGCTGATACGAATAGCGAATGCGACGACCTTGAGTTGCTTACGTCAAGACCTAAGACGGCAAGTCGACAGAACGGTCTTGTGAAGTTAAATGGTACTCCTAACTAACCTTTTTTATTATCTACATTACAAAGTATCAGTTAATGCACTTTGCGACAATATATATCTTTCAGCAAATATACAAGATTATTTTTATTCTATAGTTTTTACTTTGTAATCGATTTTTTTTCGATTTTATATGTTTAATGTAGAACATTTACAGCATTAAATTTAAATATACATATTTCTTGTAGGATGAAGTATGATACTATAATATTACATATGCTAAGTCCTTCATTAGTATAAATCGACATGAAGCGGTTCATTTTATATTGTGATGCTGATAAGAGACATAATATATTGCTTGAGGTAATTGACTCATTGTGCATGTTGCAACACAGGTAACGTTCAAATGGCATAACTTTTTGACAGAACATAGATATATTCCACCTAGGTAAAATTACTACGAATACATTAATTATCTTTCCGGCGCCATCTCGCGCCTATTTTATTGCTTCTTAGCAATGCTAACCTAACCTATTTAATAAACCTAGCTATAATAGCATCAGACTAATTTTTCTTCTTTGAGTTCCACCTCACTACTGGAGGTGGTCAATCAGTTTAGGCTACGCTCCCTCATACAAAAATAGCTATAGAAGTCTCGCTACTGGGCACTTTAATGAAAGATCATAGTCACTATTGTTGACTGGTTTCGAAATAGCGTGCAGGTCACCTCACCACTTGGCAACTTCTTCGCACATCTCCAACAAAATCAGGCTCTGAACCTATCAACTTCTGATGAGTCTAAGATTCATTAGCAATTTAGAGTCTGCCGTCTTTGACTCGTAAACAAATAGGATCACTTTCAACCTCTCGTTTATTATCGAACACACATTTTCAGTAAAACAAATGTCTTAATAGCATACCTTATGCAGTGCAGCGATGTAGGACACCACTAGCCTCAGCCAGATCATATGGATGGCAATGTTGATGAGATCTATGACGTAGATATGCAACATGCCCGGGTAGCATCGAGGGGTGGTGGGTGTACGGAGGTTGTCGTAGTAAGGTTGGACCAGGGGGAACGGGAAGAAGCCGTGGGTGCCAATGTTTATGATGACCAGGAACGGCTCCAACCATGGCCAGTCGATGCCATGGAGCTGAAATTATTGGATATGTATTAGCAACTAACGCTAACTAACTGATAGTTCTTTAATCAGAGTTTCTGCGACAAAGTGACTTTTCTAGGTTGATTTACTACGGCGAAAGTATTTAAACACATGCTCCTCGTTCAATTGACAAGACAAATATGAAACAAGAATCCGCCATTTAGAATGCTTTTGTATGCTTATTTGCAAGACACAAACGCGTATAAACGCCTAAATCTACACAGGGCTTTAGCCTTATTTGTCGCGATCTTGCGTGAGTAGAGCTGTGCACATACTACGAATCATCTCGATACGCGTTAACTCGCTACACAACTCAGTCCATCTTTTTCTAACCAACCCAGCACACGAACGAGAGACGAACTGAGCTATCTATGTAGCGAGTTAACTCATGTCGAAAAGATTCGTGCTCGGTGCACTGTACTAAGTGTCATTCTTTCATACGGACGTAACCGGTTTGTACCAGCAGTATAAATATTTCAACTGGCTATTTTTCATTGTTACTTATAATAAAAAGGCACGCCCTGTGACAGATAAGATGACGGATCTGTTGGCGTTGCTTTTGGGTACAGAGCTCTAAAAATATACCTTGTTGCTTGTTACCCAACTACGACAAACCCAAAAGGAAGGATTATGATTTTAGGAGTCTACTGGTCATTTACGTACCGTGGTGCCGAAATTACTGAGTCAATTCAATGAATGAGGTGTTTTAAATATGTCTGTTTTTACTTACCATAGTCAGGTCTATATCACAGGAGAAGAAATTGGTCACAATTGATAATATTACAAGGTGACACCCCAAGTCCACGGCACTGGCAAACTGAAAAAAAAAAAACAGATGTATACAGAGTCAGAATATGTAATAACATGCATTGGGTAGTTTAAGCTCATGCTCGATTTGGCTCCGAACAGATAACCTACTAGAGAAAAAAAGTTTGGACGATGTCACTCAGTATTCAGTATTTCAGTATTTATTTATTGTGATATTTCACATAACATTGTACAAATGATGTTGACGGTACTTTATTAGTTTGATATCAGATCATAATACACATACTAAATTTCAATTCGACAACTGGAAGTGGGGTAACAATTCACATGGATGTTTTCACTCAAATAAATAAACAAGCAACTTGTAATACGGCTAGTTACCGGTAATACCTACGGAGGTAAAAGCTTGTAAGCTGTAGGAAATTAGTTTAATTTTTGGAAAAAATCCCAATAAGCCGCGGTTCCTTGATCTTGCACCTGTCAAGCAGATCATCATGGGCTTAAAATCGGGTAGGACATGAACCTTTTTTCCAAAAGAAAAACATAACCCAGTTCGGATTTGTAAAGCCATTGAAAATGTATCTGTAAAGTCCCCATTCCGCGATAGATCCGTCTAGAAAGAGACATCCGGTATAAAATAGTGCAGGGATGTACAGACTTATTGGGGCAACAGGACTCTAAGGCTTTTTTCATATAATGAGGTAGAGGCGAATCGCAAAAATTATAATCAACCTTAAAGTTTACCAAAAACTTAGAGTTTTATTCTTCTGACTGCAGGTTCCAAATCTCTCCGGGATTTCATTAGGATTTTTTTCTTGTAAGTAAGATTTTTAATCTTCGTTGTTTGTTATTGATTAGATTGCCATGTGGCCCGAGGGCCGCGGTTTGTGCACCCTTGCAGTAGTGGCATGTTCATTGGGCTGGATAATAGTAGCCAGTACTAGTGTCTATTGATGGGAATAGTCTTTGTAACTTACTAGGTTTAGGTATCCTATGATGAAGCATTTTGCCCGAAGGTATCGGACACCACAGCACATGTCTCGCCATGCCACCGCCATGTTTTGCACTAAAACATAAACAATAGTTTGAACTTTATAATGGGAAACAAACTGTGCTCCTCAAACTTTCTCATTACGACCATCAAAAGTGAATGATAAACAAGAGTCAAAAGTAACATGGTGATGAAATTATGGTTGGTATTATTTTTAAATAAATGTATTTCTACAAACGTGGCATACTTTTCAATTGTTTACTGAGTTCTATGTTACATATGATTAAGTTACATTTTTAAGTAGGCGTTGTGTATTGCTGTCAATCAATTGTTTGTTACATCAGCAAAACAGATCTGTTTCTAATTAAAGCAGTACTTGATCAATTATTGAATGCTTCAACCACGGTTATTTTTCAAATAACAATTTAATAAAAACTTCATTCATTCGATGTATATTTTAATACTTAACTTATTAATAACGTACAATTAAATACAATTGATCAAACAAGATTCTCAAATTGAGAAACTTTCCTGTGAGAAGTTCTCGGTAACATCTAAAATATTCTTATTTTCTGTATGGAAAAAGAACGTTCTCAACCCCCTTAAATGTTTTCAAGAAATATTTTGAGAAGAGTTCAATTTATTATTCCTCTTAAATTATGTTCTCGAAAATATTATTAGTAAATTCTTAAGTATTTCAAATTATCTAGAATGTTCTGCAACCTGCAAATTGGTAGGTGGTGTCAAGACAGTTTTGATATCCACGCGATATTGGTATAGTTTTTCGAAATGTTATAAAAATACATTTATATTAATTTCCGTGAGTTTAAATCAGCACGAGTATTAAATCGTGCTAATAATAAAATAAAATAAGTAAATAAATATCATGGAACAATTTACACCAGTTGACCTAGTCCCAAACTAAGCAAAGCTTGTAGTATGAGTACTAGACATCGGATATATACATACTTATATAGATAAATACATACTCAATCATAATTATTCTAAATTTTGTTCCCTGAGCATAAGCATGCTTTTAGTTTGACAAACACCTGGTAAGAGGACAACACGAGTCTCCAATATCACTTAGAAACTCACTTATATGGTAACAGGATGAATTAAAATGTCAACAAGCACCTTGTTGAGCAACATTTCCCCTTTCTCCGTACAACTTAAGGTATAAATTGGCCTGCATTAAAAACTAATGGGAATGAACATTCGTGGAACGGAATTGATAAATTTATCGACTGCGGAAAGTAATGGTTTTATTCATGATTAAAGTGGTTTTAATTAACTACGTTATTAAGTAGGTATGATTAAGTTAAGGTTGAGGTCACTTAAAACTTCAATGCCAAACTGTGCATTGTTATTTCATTTGATGACTAATGACAATGACTCTGACTTATATAATTTTCTTAGCTACGTTACGGCTAATGAACAAGTGGGTCACCTGATGGTAAGTAAGCATCACCGCCCATAACACCCGCAAATCCCGGAACACTCAGGAGACTGTTGATGCGTTGCTAACAAAGAGGGCTATCTTGTTCCACTAATTTCACTCATTGGAACGCAAGAGTGTAAGCACTGCTGTTTAGCGGTTGTATTAGCGAGCAAGATGGTGGTTGTAATCCGAACGGACCTTGCATCATAGCATTCCACCCGTACGATGTGTTTCTATAAAACGCTCTAATTTTAAATGTGTGACGGGTTTAAAAATGAAGTTTTATCTACTTTGATTGCCAACTGTACAAACAAAGGAAATATGTGGGTATTATACCATTAAGTACTTAGAATGCATGAGAAATTAAATAAAAATATAAGTAAGTTTGTGTTTTTTTTATTTAGTACGGGACGTCATTTATCAGGGAAAGCATAACATATTAATTTTTTTTTTTTTAATTCACACATAACATCTACCCTACACCACTAGGCTATAGTCATGTCAGCTTTACCTCGACAATAATGCCCGCAAAGGAAACTATAATGACATTTGTGTGAAATAAAACCATAGGGGGGCACGATTTCAGTGACTATGGCCAGCAGTCGCTCTTCTGTAGTAAATAAATCTGTCAGTCTGTCTGTAAATGAGTGCCGCTATTTTTTGTTGGATATTCTTAATTATGATTGTGACTCCACATACATCAGTAAAATCATTAAATCACCGGTCGTAAAAAAACCTCTGCTGACAAAAGCGAACAAAACTTATCAGGGTATCACGTTTTCAAAACTAATACATTCTTAGTTTGAGTTTCCAGTATTTTCACTCAGTAACACATTGCTCAAGAATTGCCAGTGTGATTCGGAATCATTGGCAAAGTTCAAGGCTTGATGGCAATTTATATTATTACTGTATCATCTTGCAATATTTATTTTTACATCTTCTTACATATAGTATAAAACAATAGCCCTCTCCGTTCCTGTCTGTCCTCAAAACTTCGGCCGCCACCATGCAACGGATTTTGATATGGTTTCAGTGTCATTTAAATTTTTTTAAACGGTAGGTTTTTATGTAGGTCTAGTCGACCAAGTAATTGCTTGACCACTTTTGAACCTTATCCCTTTGTAATACGGTCGAAAAGTGGTCAAGCAATTTCTTTGGTCGACTATACATTACAAACTAACTGTACCCGGGTGTAGCCAGGGCGTCTCGCTAGTATGAAATAAAAAACTCTTTCAATTCTAGAAATTCAATCACTTCAGTTGTTTTGGCGAAATAGCAAGGTTGTTAAAATAATTAAAATGTTCGTAACATCGTGTTCATATACCTACAGATTTTATTTCCCCCTCACTTCCTCATCAATAATAATATTAGACATTATCCTATGTTAATTAATGTACAACCATGACATACCTTCTCTGTCCAATTGTTAATTCACTTGTAAAAAATAAACAAAAACACAAAAACTCAAACTCAAAAAGCACGAGTGTCGACAGTGTTTTGTAACGTGCAGAACTGAAGCGCAGTTCCAAGCAACACAATTGTATTCGAGAACCCGCTTGAGTGTGTGTGTGTATGACTGTGTTCTGAGAAACACGCGCCGCTCAAGCTACATTACCAGCGACGCGGGCGCATGATTCGCGACTAAGTTACTTGAGAATTTAATTATTCGTCGCCATATTGAATTATCGTTGCCACTGTAACTAGTAACAACTAGTTTATGTGTAATTCTAGTGCAATAAATGCCGACTGTCTGGATGTATGAAGGGTCCGAGACATTTTCTCCACTCCGAGACTAGTCTAAAGACTGCTTAAGGACTGTGGGTAAAAAATGGAACCCAGTTGTTCAAGAAGAAGGCTACATTCTTGATATCCTA
Organism: Ditula angustiorana; assembly: GCA_963691745.1. NCBI lineage: Eukaryota > Metazoa > Arthropoda > Insecta > Lepidoptera > Tortricidae > Ditula > Ditula angustiorana. The sequence goes on along the minus strand of OY829490.1, from coordinate 5,017,331 downwards.
ATATTTAAAATCATAGGTTGTCGCCAAAACAAGCAATACCTTTTATGTCAATATTTACTCGTACACTGAAAAAAGAGACCACTGAACTTGTTTGGTTATTCGTGATTTTGGTTAATGGTAATCAAAGTTCATTTAAATTAGCAAAAGTATTTACTGCTGATAAACATTTGATGATTTATTTACAAATTAAGAGTTACAAGGTGTAACAAATAGTTCGGTAGTCACTTTTTTTGTGTAATAGGTAAACAAAACTTTAGTTACGTGTAACAAAACTGTTTTTTCAGTGTAATTATGTTGTTCACTTGTTTTGTTTACTCTTCAAGTAGGCCGAGATGAAAGACAGTTACGCTTCATAGAAATATATTTTTGACTTAAAATCAATTTGTTGATCAATTCACTAGTTAAGAATAAAATAGAAGAAGATGGTCTGCTACGGCCAATAATCTCAAAAGGTGTTCCATTTACTTGACTTATCCAAGTATACTACACAAATAGAAGTGTAACTTAACCTAGGTAATACTTACCCGGCCTAGATCCGGCGAGTAAAGTGCATAAAATGATCTACAATCAAACATAATTATGGACTATAGGAGCGCCGCTTGGGGATGCTTGCTATTTACTAACGGATTAAATGTAATACATAACGATTTAACGCGTAGGTATACTTTTTTCAAGTTAAAACAGGTAAAAAAAAATTAGTCATCTGAAATTCCAACTACTGACGCTATTGTTTTGAAATTTGGAATATACAAATAATTCAAAAAAAGATACCTACTCCTGTTAGCTTTTTTTGCATCGTCGCAAGAGGGAAGCGGGAACAAAATTATAAAGTGAAGCTAGTCATGTGTGGTCTCAAATGAAAGGGTTTAATTTATTCATTCTAAAACGCATTTTTGTAATACTGTAATACTGTAATTTTGTAATAGTTTTCGTATAATAAAGAAAAAATATAAAAAGCAAACCCCCCTAATCTCCAAAGTTGATAGTTGGTTTACGGAATACTTTTAGCACAGTTTTTTAGAAATCTTAATATATATTTTTTTTAATACAACCCTAGCGTTGCGATTCGATACCTTGTTTTTGTATGCATGTAGGTATAAACCAAACAGTTTAAGACGTCACATTAATTTCGCATCCCACCGGTTGGTGGCGCCTGTTTGCCTACTTAACTTGGCTGTATAATAACTAATAAGTCACTGAACCTGTGCAATTTACTTCTCTTAATAAAATCCATTGTTCTATGCAGTGCCGGTTTTAGCACTACCAGCGCCCTGGACGAGATTTACACGGCGCCCCTAACTGCAATTCAAACCCATATGAAAAAAAGGCGCCTGCGGTGCCCCTTTATATCCGGCGCCCTGGGCGGTCGCCCAACCGCGCCCCCCCCTAACGCCGCTACTGGTTCTATGTACACTCCTGGTTTAATTCGCTCATAAGCCATCAGTGCATATGAAAAATACACCAATAATTTGAGCAGTGGCAGATGCAACGCGACTATTTTTACTCTACAGCGAGACAGACAGATTATCGTTTGCAATGGATAATCAGATCGATATTTCTGCCAGGTGTGCCGTCCGCGATGCATTATGTATCCGCCGCAAGCCGAGCCCCGTGCATATTGTATAAGTGACGAACGGACGGGCCACAATTGTAGCCAATAATGGTTTATCGGCCCTCTGATTTAAGAAAAGATATCTTAGTTTACTTACAAATGTATGTACTTACTCGAGAATTCATGTGAAATAAATCCGTTAAAAACTAGTTTTCTGTAAAAAGTCCTCTATTAACTACCCAGATTTATTGAGTGAGCACCAAGTTTCATTAGAATAAGCTCATGAATTTATTAATGATAATTTCTATAATTTTCAACTGCTACGCTGACATACAATTCTATTTAATCTTTTACAACTTGATTTTAATTTAATTTATTGTATTCTAATAATGACAATTTTCATCGTATTCTAGCTTATTTTTGTTGACATTTGACTATCTGAATCTTAGTAATTTGATTTCATTGTTATACCTGTACATAATATGTTTAATTAATGTGTTTGTTTCTTATTATTTTAATCGCGATTTACCTACCATGTAAGTGTTTTGGTTTTGTACTGTAAACTTATGTGTGGATTATTCAATAAATATAAATATAAATATAAATAAATATAAATATAAATATGAAATTTTTTAAACCGAAAGTTTCGATTTTTATTAGAGATGGGCCGAGTACTCGGTTTATACTCGGTACTCGGCGTACTCGGCGGGTTTTTTGATACTCGTACTCGGCCGAATAACTCGGTTTGAATGCCGAGTATACTCGGTTCAAGAAATGCAATATATTTAGGTAGATATAATTAAAACAACAGTGTTAATCAAAATCAGGTCATCGCTGATTAGGTACTACACACAGTCACTCGTTAATTAACAACTTTTTCAATTATTTATCTACTATGACGTGCAACGTGAAGTATTTTTTTGCAAACTATCATGTGACTGGTAGTTGAAAGGCGCGGGCGGGATGAGCGTTGTATCAACGCGAGCCGGCCGCTCGACCGACGCGAACCTGTTTGTACTTGTTTACGCGCGCGAAATGGGAATTTCATTGAACCGAGTTACTCGGCCGAGTACTCGGTTCAAAAAAAATTGAATCGAGTAATACTCGGTACTCGTTACTCGGCAAAAGTTTTACTCGGCGCATCTCTAATTTTTATTTTTAAATGTTTAACATTAAAATTATTAAATTAAAATGCTATGTAATGACTACACAAAGAAAAAATAGGGTAATGGCAGGACTTGAACCTGCAACATCAGCATTCCGTGCCTTGCGTTTGCCAGTTTCGCCACATTACCGTTACCATACCCTGTAATGTGGCCAAACTGGCAAACGCAAGGCACGGAATGCTGATGTTGCAGGTTCGAGTCCTGCCATTACCCTTTTTTCTTTTTTTCTTTGTGTAGTCATTACATAGCATTTTAATTTAATAAGCGCATTAATTTTAAAGTTTTTCACTCCATTTGTGTGAAATATTGTGCGAAGAATCCGTTCTTAGTTTAGCCTATCAAATACGACATTGAAAACATAAATGAAAAACACCAACTATTAGATTTCAACAAACGTTCCATTATCATGGTTTTTCTTTTATTATTGTGCCAATAGCATTATATCTGGGTACGTACAGCCCTGGAATACAAATTGAAAGGATAACGGTAGCTCTGAGATACCGATTTATGTCTTTGTTTTCATTCAAAAAGTTTCCTTTTTAAATTCGTTCGTTTCCGGTATCAGGGTTGGCACATATAAACTTTTCCTATTACGAGTATGCAAGTCGCGGGATATTCGTCAACATGCTGAGTCGACAGAATTCGAGGCGGTCTAATTCAGTTGTTTTCTCACAAAAATGCACCATACTTGAATATTTTTGACTGGATCTGATGACTAAATCCTATCGTTACCACTTTACTCGTAAAAATACTGTTTTCGTAAATAGAATAAGAAGTGCTCTCCACAACAGCTATGTAACAGTAATGATGCAAACTGGCCAGCGCGAAAAACCAACTAATGAGATTGCTGAGATGTCGAGGAGTGGAGAATGAAGCGATCTCGTTAGTCATTTCTCAGCCTTGGTTGAAAACTAGCTTGTTCTGAATCGTAAATGGCAAAAGGGTAATGCTTTTCACAAAAGCACAATGACAGATTTCAAAGTGACCTTATAGTTATTTTTGACATAAGTATCTCGAATGTGACTTTACCTCTACTGACGCCGTGATCCGTGCTCTGAGGTTAGGCGCACTCCACACTTTCATCGTGCAGTTACAAATGGCGGCTTTTTATTCGGTGAGTTGCTTTGTGAAGGAATAGATAGGAGTTTTACGATACACAGAGAAGCATATAGTAGGCACTACCAGATACCTAAACTTGTTTTTGTTGAAAACACTTCCGAATTCGTACTCCTTATATGTTATTTGTGACAAAAGCAGGTCCTACTGCAGGTACACAGCTTCTACTTTTATACGAATTTGATGTTTGCCGTTTCACATTTTAACGGAGTGTAGTAAGATTGTCGTTCAACAGTTTTCTATTAAAAACTGACCAGTGTTTAGACCTTATCTTACCTGAAGATAATTGACTGTGAGACCAAAGGTGTAAGCAGCGGTTTCAGTAAATATCTGGAAGCCTAAGGACCTCCGATGCTGCAAAGTTCGCCTATACAAATACTGGCCCCTTGTCAGAACCTAATCGATAATAATAGCTGCCAAGCAAGGAAAAGTTAACGATTGTTGACAATTGTCGCACCTGTGACTCAACATGCGGGGCTAAGTTACGAGTAAGGTTATCTCTCTGTGCGTCCTTTTCTTATGATAATAGTTAGACAGAGCTGGAGGGAAGAGATACATTGTACTTGGATGGCCATAAGAGTGTCTCTGTAACGTTTATTAGAGCTAGATTTAGAAGGCGGTAGAAAAAAATGCATAGTTGCGTGTATTTGGCTCTGGTACTGGTTGAAGCTCTTAACGTTAATTTTAACAATTGATATGTAATACATGGCATATTTACTTATAGTTTTGTGCATCAAATAACATTTAAAAAATAGTCGTAACGAAAACCCTTCATCCATACTAATGTATTATAAACATTCGAGGTCGTTATTGTCGAACTGAACTAATCCGATCATTGCTGAATAATTTTAACTGGTAGCTAATGTTCCATTTCGCCAACCCTGCTTGGCTCACAGCTCACAGAGGCGATAAAGGTACGCGGTAATTCCGAATAAGCCAAACTTTTTTATAATACAAATCTTAGTTGACAACGCACTTTTTTAACTTTCGACTGATACAAACCGATTTTACATGTATAAGTAAAAGAAACACCTTGTGTTCCAGTCTATGTCGTTGCACGGCCCAGACGGATGAATTAATTTCACTGCCGTTTTTTTACTCAACAATTAGCATTATTTTTAATTTTAACTGGCCTTACAGAAAATCAACACCGTTACCATTGCTATACTGACTTCACTGCAGTGCACTGAGTGGCAACCATTTCACATGCACATCATAATTCTACGTAAGAAATATTTCACTAATGTGCGTTGAAACGTGTTGTCTATAATTCTCAAAAGAAAATAAAATTTTAACCTTTTATGTTTGAACTAGCTGCATATTGCATCGTAACTTGTGATCAGTCTGTAAAAGAATATAAAAAAGCATTTCTGCAGCCCATATGCAACATACGGGGCGCATAAAACTAAAACATAAAACTGGCTAAAGCATGTATTTTTAGAGCTGCATAGAAATATTTATGGCTTCTGTTTAGGTCTATAAACAAGATAGAACCTACTTTTGTCATGCAATATTTTTCGGATATAAAAATAGTTCGTAAAATGTTTGCGTAGTTTGTGCAATTTCGGTTCTTCAGTGTTGACAGAAATCACTGTTCGTCGTTGAATGTTCACTAGTTTTGTATTAAGAATGTCAAGGGTGCCAACGAAAATCAGCGTCTGGTTTATCGCGGCAGTATGCTAAGTGGGGCCCTTTTTAACTCTTTTTAACACAATGTTGAATTATGTTGTATGTACATATGTTGAATTGTTCTTAATAAACGTTTTTCTTTCGTTCTTTCTAAATCACGTATGGGAACAGCTCTATTCGGGGTCTTTGAGTCTGCAACTTGTTTACTAACTTATGCCAGTATACATGTTTTACTAACTTTTATCCGTGACTTTCGCGTGGTTTACTTTTCCTTTGATTGATTTATTCTAAAATCGATAACGGGCAAGCGGTTCGCCTAATGTTAAGTGATCACCACCGCTTATGTACACCTACCGCCCCATCGGGACTGCTTGTTCATTGCAGGCCTTGCATAAGCAATACACTAGCCTTTTGAAACTAGCAAACAAATCTAGCAGCCAGTCAATCCAAATATTATGAATCTCCAAAGGCAAAAAAACTGAAGTAACCAGATTGAGTTGAAAGTCTCTGTTTTGGGTAAGTATCACATATAGTGGCCATGTATCCAGCTCTCGGAGGATAACTAGAAATCGAAATAGGAATAAAGCAAGAATTTTACTAAAAAAAGGTCCAAAATGACTTCCGTTTACACTGCGATACAATGAAATTGTAACACATGGAAGCATGTACCTACGTGTCGCGAATCCCGGAACAAAATGAACCTCAAGCTCCAGTCAACTAGCCTATTCACGCTCAGGAAAGCAGAATCACACGGTCAATGAGGCACCTTGCCAAATTACTGGACTGTATCGGTCTCGATTGATGCTTTCAAATGAACCAATGCATAGTAATCAAGCATTAGGCCCATGGATTTAGTGTGAATTAAACTTATGCTGCCCTTGTCTGTTGCTACTTTGTGTGTGAATTAAGTGAGTGCTATTTCGCTCGATACGTTGTTGTGCTCTGGCCAAGTTTACACGTTGCAAGTTGAAGTTAAAGTTAGTAACTATAAACAGGTGTTTTCAGAACACTTTGTGATGATATTGCAGCTAAGTATAATCAAATATTGAAATTAAATTAAGTTTACAGGTCATAACTATGAAACTGACACAGGTGTCGCAAAGCTGGGTTTATAGGGTAAAGCGGTATTACAATTGGTATAGTCAAGTGTAAAAACATCAACATTAAGTGCTAGTAATTAAGTTATTAGATATGTATAATAAATATAATTCGTAGTCTTTAAGATATTTTACCTATGGGCCTATGCAGCCTGAAATAAACTTATTCTATTCTATTTTATTCTATTTAACATCTCAAACTTCTAGTAAACGCTCTTATGTCGGTCGGCCAAAGATCGCCGCTACATATTTTTGAGTCGTCCAAATCGATAAATATTTTACACTTGACTGTACCTTTAAATACGCCTAAAATACACTATACCCTGTTTTTACGAGGCACCGTTTCAATACAGTTGGAAGAAACTGTAATTCTGAATCGAATCGTCAACTACTGTTTCTTAGCTTCTTATAAGTCTATCTATATCTTCTTCTTAAGTTGCGAATGTCAAAATATTATATGTGGCAAGTTATTTTTTTTTGAAGTTTCGAATCAAGGGATTGCAGACCTGAATATTAGACATTAATTTCAACTTTGATACCTCTACACGTTCCTAAGAAAAAGGATTTTGACGAACGGACGGACAACGAAATAATCCTATAAGGGTTCTTTTTTCCGTTTGAGATACGAAATCCTTAAAAGAATGATACTTAAGTAGGTTAACTTAATTTCCTAATCACACTAGCTAAGTGCTCCGTCACTGACGTAGTGTAAATACGCCTTGCACTGCCAGACCTATTCGATGCCGGTCGTTTCTTTTACGGGTCGTGTTAGGTCATTGCCGTTTTACGCCTGTCGTTCCCTGTAAGTCAATCAAACTACAGTGATTGGTTGATTTGGGTTAGTCATGCGCAGACTAAGTAACTATGTACCTATTTTTGTCTGTTTGTTTGCTCCGCGTACTTAACTCTTTGTATAATATGCTCTGTATTACAGCGGCCCAAACATGACAGCCCATGGTAGCGCCGCAGTTTTGATTAATAGTACAACCTTATTTTTAATACTCTTTTGATCAGCTGCCTCCTTCCAAATTTATTACGTTTATTTATTACGTATCTGTCGTAAAAATACTACGTAAAATATAATACATTTTGCTGCTATAAAAATAATAATTAAGGAAAAGAAGTCGTCTGCAGCTCTCCAAAGGGCGCCCCGAGCCTGCCGCATAGCCTACACGTCGAAACTGTGAGTTTATTAAATATATGTATACATATTAGGCATCGGAGGTCGCCTCTAAATTTTTAGTCACCAATAATTTACGGCAGAATTGAACTGCGACGCTTCTAGCCCAGGTTTAGTTTAACCCCTCCCTGTGTCTCTGTCTAACTAGTGTCATAAGAAAGGGACGCAGATAGAGATAAACTAAACTTGGCCAGTCATGTTAGGGCCACAGAATTGCGTACCAAGCGGTTTCCATACAAATCGCAGTATCGTTTTCCAAACTCTAAACCTTAAACTATAGCCATGGTTTTTGAGACCGGCTTATTTACTTATATCGCCAAATTTCACTGTATTTGTATTTTTTTGTATTTGTTTTTAATTTGTTTATATTGTTGTATTCTATGTTAGTTACCTCCATAATAAAGAATAATAAAGTCGCATTCACTAGCGTCACGAAGTAAAACGTGCCGAAGGATAGAATTCCTTCGACAAGACCTACTCGCCTAGTTCACGCACGAAAGGGCATCCCCTTAATATGTTGACTCGCCATAGTATCTTTGCATATGCCAATCATAAAATCGTACGTTCCATTTGTTCACACTGTTAAGTGTTCTGTATAAAAAGCGGCTTCATTATTTTTCCGAATACTTTCACTTGTATTTATTAATAACAAAAACATATACACACATTTAAAATCATCGTTAAACCTAGACCAGGTTTGTCTCGATGCTTCGTTTCGCTACAAGATAACATTTTTTTCACATACCTACAATAACAACACTATCGTAATTCATAACCCATCGCTTTCAGAATTACACCAGAGCACAAAACACACTTATATGAAATCATCCTGATTGTTAACATCAGCTAGTATAATGCATATTGGGCCAGTACTTCAGAGTTCCGTAAGAGTGCACTCGCCGACGGAACCTTTGCCAGTTATCCGCAAAGTATACGGTTAAGTGTTATGCGCCACGCACATAATGCAAAGAGTGCCAAGTAGTGTACTTGAGGAAGTACAGTCAGCATGAAAAGTAATGAAAGAACCTGATTTTTTTAAATTTTCATGAGTTACACTTATTGAAGAAGTGGCCGCTTTTTGGACAAAGTGGACGCAGTTGAAGTGCAGGGGGAGAAAGGGAGGGTCTTTGCCTAGCAGTGGGACATACAGTAGGTTTATAATAATTGTAATTAGACGTCAAAAATATCTAAAATCGTCTTAAATCCTTGTGCGGTCGCGCAGTTATTATTTTTTAAAATAAACTAAATGAAATACTATTATTTGACATAATGCGATTTATGCAATTTTCTCACAAACTTCGAATGTTACAGGATTTCTAACACATTTAACGACTAGTTTGGGTAAAGTCAGGGTAAAGTTATTTTATGATAATCCATAAAAGTTAATAGTTTCTCATAAAACCAAATGCAGCATTGTTTCAAATGTGACATTTATATTACACTATGTGATTAGTAATTACGTTAATCATAAATTACGAACAAATTGTTACACATTAATGACCTTGCTATTCCACAAAATCAGCATTACATCGAAATTGAACAAAAGCTGCATCTATGCTAATCAGTATAGCTAGCACGACACACCACGACTCACTTTATCGCTCATTAGGTACGTCTCTTTGTAGCCGAGTAGGAGAGAGACGCAATGAGCGACAAGCGAGACAATCGGCACGTGTGCTAGCCGTACAGCGGTGTTTCACGCGACGAAAGTGCAATTCATATAGGGGAGATATTGCTACTGTTTAATACTTAAATACTAGTAAAAATAAATATGTAAATATATTTCTGCCGACTGTACATTACATTATACCGACTCAACTTCAACACTGCGGTGAGTTTCTTCAGGGACCCACGGAGTTGAGATATCCTCTCTGTACCTGAAAGTACTAAGTATTTCCAGTATTTTACCCGGTAAATATACGCGTGTTCGTCTGGGTAAATACACGTTTTCACGCTGCGAAAAGCAAAGCCATCTTAATTGCATTATTCTGTTCTTCAAAAGAAGCCACGGAGAATTTTTCATATTTGCTTTTAAATATGCGGGGAAATACATGTTTTCAGTATAAAATTCAGTTTTTTTACGAAGGTTCCAGGTAACGTAAAAATGTGATGCATTTTTTATTGTAAAAAGAATTTATGAACTGTACCTACTTCGAGTTTATTAATAATTAATTATCGGCTATCATAATGATCCCAAGAAACACGAGAGAAAAATATACCGTCACACGCAAGACCGAGATGTAGGAAGATTGCCGAAAGCCAATTAGAAGCTGGAAGTACTAACTGTATAGCACAATTATCTTATGAATTAACTACGGTTGTCAGAATGCTATAGTCAATAATATTAATCGAAATACATTGTTACTTTGCGTAGAAGGTCAAGAATCATGGAATGGCCCAAAAAGGCAATGTAAATCAAAGTTACAGATGATCAAAGTCATAACTAGCACGGTTTTTCAGGAATCATCGAAAATTCCACTTATTCGTTTGCCTTCCTATGTTGTATAAAAAAAAATTATAAACAAAATTGTCTTACGGCTCGATTTTTATCTCTTTATTGGGTTATTTTGGTTAACACACAACAAAAATATGTACATATTAACTGGAGAATGCGACTCAGACTTGGGCGGTTTACAATAACACCGGCCCGGTCATCAAAAAGACTCATAGCTAAAAACAAAGGCTAAAAATAAATAAAAGAGATAAGGTTTTATTTCGACCCGTATATTTTCTTAGGTCCATAAAGAAAGGTTATCACTGAGCCAGTGTTCAGGCCTAAATAAACCTATGCGACTCCGATTTGTCCCTTGGTTCTTTCGTGTTTCATTTTGAAAGGAATTCCAGAAATGTTTGACCAGGGAATTCCAGGAATGTTTGACCAGTGGAGTTCATATAAGCAAGGCCGACATCTATCACGTTCCCTATGTTTGATAATCTCGTTACAAGCTTAAACTCATAAAAGTAAATATTTTGGGACAACTTACACCAACTGACCTAGTCCCAAATAAGGCAACTAAAACTGCTTGTGTTATTGCAGCTGCTATTGCAGCAGCTATTGTGCTATTGGTACTGGACAACAGATATACATACTTATATGTATTAGTATGTACTTATATAAGACTGTACGATAATATCTTGTACCCTAATCTAGGTATTCTAGCAAATAAATATTTTTCCGTCCGTCAGTCCATCCGTTAAGGCGGATCGCTTCGTATGCGCCGGAAATTTGATTTTTTTGCAGTTTTCAATTTATTGTGGCTAAATAGAGTTCCTTTTTATCAATTCAAGTAGTTTTAGTAAAACAGTGTTTACTACCGTAAAACAGTGTTTACAACCGTAAAACAGTGTTTACGGTAGCAAAAACAGTCTTAAAAAGTGAGAATTTGAAGTACTTATTTTCAATAATGATGAACTTGATGTTTCAACGGACCTTTACGCATTTAATGAACTTCAAAAAACAAAACACAGCGCCTTAAAAACAGTGTTTTACTAGCGGAAAGCTATTTGAATTGATATAAAGTTACACCATTTAGCCACAATAACTCATCATACGCAGCGATCCACATTAATTACTCTCACAATACATGTACAATATAAGTAGGATTCTTATAAGTAATTAAGATTCTAATTTAATTTATTTACATAATGATAGATTGCACCATTGAGATGACTGGTCAAATTTTATAATTATAAATCCACTTAAACATATAGTACAATAATATGAATTCCCTTAACATCTACCGGGTCTATGTGAATAGAACGACACCCTTAAACTAATTAAAACTAGAGAGTTCTCGCATAAACACAAGTTAAGGAGTTATTCGCGAGTTAGTGCACTGCAATATGTACCATTAAATAGCATTTACATAGTTAATAGCAAGTAACATAATATAGCGCAGAACTGACTCCGGTAAGAAATGCCTTAGAGACTGCATCACATTCGACATGTATAGGAGAAATAAATATTATAAATCAGTTAGTAGAATTAGCGCATGTAGCAATCTTCTTATTAATGGATGTTAACCAGAGATTGAGAAACCCATTCATTGGGTTAAGCCTTTAAATGGGTTACCCTTTGAAAAGAATAACCCATTGAATTGACTTACCCATTCCAAATAACAGATACCCCATTCTTTTGACTATCCCTTACGAATGGCGAATCTAAAGGTAAAGCTAACCCTTTCAAATTGGTAAGTGGTAATACACGTAACCCTTTCGCTAGACTATCCCTTAAAAAAGGGTTTGAAAGGGTTATTATAATGATTTTAGGGCATAATTTATAACTTTCCTTTTTCAAAACAAAGTAAAACGATAAAAACAAACAAAAGTGACATCAAACAAAATGAAATGCTATTCGATTTTCAATTAAAAGAAAACTGCTGTTAACGTCGCGTCGCTACCTAGAAGTCAACGTGAAACTCGAACGAAACACTTTCAAAGGGTAACCGGGCGGTTCCCTGGGCCCAATTTCATAAATGCGACAGGCGACACTGACAATTCGGTATACATTGCTTGCCCACTGATGTTAAGTCTGTAAGTCTGCGTTACTTGTCGATACAGTAATGTACGGCGAATTATCACTGTCACCTGTCGCCTGTCATGTTTATGAAATTGGGCCTTAGTACTCGTAAGAAACCATATTTGACTTCGAAAAGTGTGCAGAAAGTGCTCCCTTAATAGACAGAGCATATGTAATAAACGGTTTTCTTAGCAAAGTGAATCATCTGGCCTTAGCGCGGCGTGATTTAAGGACGCTCTCGAATTTTAATGACGATTCCGTGAATTTATGTTCGAATGGCAAAAACTAAAATTGGAATCTGCAAATGCTAACCTAGTATGAGTTATTTATTTGCTTAGAATCTAGAGGTATTATATTTTGTTGCGTGAAAATATTATATATAAGTGGCAGGGCAAAGAATTCTATCCACATTTACCCGTTAGTCAATCGAAATAATAAATATATTTATTTAATAAAATGAAGGTACTTCGCTGTCGCGTAGTTTTCAAACTTCTTATTAAAATCATATGCTTATCAGAGGAGTGCGACAGGCATGCGAGTTATAACGTTAAGATCGTACAAACAGAGATTTGGCAACGTCGCCTATAGCTGCCAAATATTTAGCTGTTTTCATTGTATTATGGAAATTAATGAGTTATATTACGGAATATAGCAACGGTATGTACTAGAACTTGTGTTCTTACATTTGTTGGTAGGTAGTAAACCTTATTATACTTATACCGAAATGTACATATTTACAAATGGAAAGTTTCCAAATGCTTGTTTTACACTTAATTATAACTATGTAGTTTAACTGTATTAACTATTGCAATGCATTATCAATATTTTAGTACATACCGTTGCTTTATTCCGTATTTTAATTCATTAATTTTGATAAATCAATGAAAACATCCAAATATTTGGCAGCCATAGCCGACGTTCCCAAATCTCTGTTTGCACGCTCTTAACTGTCCGCAGTAAAGCAGCAATTCGGACAAGTGTGATCTAGGCACAGAATGACAAACTGGCCGAATTCGACTTAAAACGCTTCAACTATGCAAGTCACGTGCCACTTGGAATGTCTATGACTACCAACTTGCAAACACGTTGACGTTGCTCGGCGCTCCGCCGGAAGTGGCGTGTCATTTCCGGCTGCAGCCTGACACGTGCACGCTACGGGTAAGGATAACTGTAGGAAATACGACTTGATGTTTAAGAATTAGTTTGTTACTTTTAAGTCAAGTTAAAATTTCAAGCCGCTGGATTAGGTTAATCATTAGGTAATATACTACTTCAATACTTAGGCCATATGTCAAATATCCTGTGTAATATCTGGGATGAAGAACTAAAGCATGTATATAACCTCAAAACATGTCAAGCGTACACGCCCAAAACTGTCAAAATGGTTACCTTTGATGGGCATCAATGTAGCAAAACCTGCAAATTAATAAGAAAAACGTAGATTATACTACCTTACACCAAAGGTAACTTTTGTCTTTTCCTGTGTGTACAGGGTGTCAATTAAAGTGGAGGTTTAAAGTATGCAGTAGTCTCTTTTTGGTTCATTACATTGCCACTGAAGGTAAAGAGATCGGCTAATAAAATATCGCTTTAAATTTTGTTACTCTTTCTATGCTATACTATATCTATGTATAACTTTGTTTCTGTATCTCTGATGCTAAGTTTGTTTACTTCGTATATTTTGTACTACTCTTGTGTATTTGTCATTTGTTTTTTGTGGAAATCAAAAGTGTTATTTTATTGTAAGTAAACTTTACAAGTAACGGTCCATTTTCAATTAAAAATATATAATTGTAGAATGTTATATAAAAGTGGTAGTTAAATTGTAAATATTTTTTTAATGTAATTGGAATAAAATGAAATTCCTACTTTATTAATAAAAACAGGAATTTATTTATAACTCAGCAATGCTCACTTAATGAATAGGAAATTACTTTATTCAAAGTAGACATAAAGATTGTTTTGAAAGAAATATTATTTGTAATACAAAAAGAAATATATTTTTGGTCTTAAGATTTCTTTCCGTTTCCTTCTCTTAGTGAATTTAATGTATTGAGAGAAATGTAGTAAACAGCCATTTTCGTTTGGTAAAAATGCTGATATTGCGTCAAACATGGAGTAGTGGTGTCATGAAAAGAGGCTTTTATCCAGCAAAGTGACACAATAATAGAATACTAAAAATACTGTATTATAAAAGTCTTCTAGTATGGTCAGCCAAAAAATTGTTTAACCACTTTTGAACCCTTATCTCTCTTAATCGCAAGTGCATCGTTTAGAGCTGTTACGTTAGAAAATGATATTACTGGAGTCTTATTTAGACATAGGTCTACATTTCCTAAAAGCTGATCTAGCACTGGCGATAGTAATTATCACATAGAACAATCTAATATTATGGAGGTTCCGTACATAGTAATTGAATGGACCGTAAATGTGAATACTAATATGGACTGAGCATTATGTTCGACACATTGACATGTTGTTTTCGGGGAGCCCGGAAAAACACAGAAAATCCATATTGTGGGAATTCCCTCAATTCCCACGTCCCGGCGATGCACATCAATCACAATTTGCGCGGGAGTGTCGTGTAAACCGCCGAATGTTCCATGGCGGCGTGTGCGCAAGCTATGAGACAGGAGCGGGGATCGATTTGTAAAGTTATGGTTGACATTTCTCGATTTATCGTTTAGTACGTCTCTTGAGTATCGGATGTGTAGAAAGAGTCCCGAAAAGACGTGCCCGTCATCGTATAATGGTGACCAAGTAATTTTAACAGCAATTCTTATAATTATTATAAGGATGTTAATGCAATACAATATCACAATCAGTAATCAATATCATAAGTACATAGCTGTAAACACTACATGCGATACAAAAAGGGAGTCTAAAACTAAAATATGAAACGGTACGATAACGGTAATTCATTACAATACATAAGAATACCAAACAACAAAAAACATAATTCATTATTAAATGTAACTACATCCAAATCTGGGCGATATTTGCGGAATCAGATTTTTCATTCTCTGTAACATATAAAGTATGAAAAGAAAAAGAGCAAAAGTTAGCAGGAGCCAAATGAATGAATAATAAGCATGTCTTTGATCATACGAATTGAAGCCACGAGCAGTGCAAATCGCCTACAACTTGCGGCAAACCTAAACGCGATCTTTTAATTTGTCAACGTCACATTTGTTGAGGATTCTTTTATGGAATTATTTTTGTCACATTTGTAAAATGGAATTACGAAAAATCACACCACACACGGGCGAGAGTTGGCGTGACGATGCTAGTAATGTAAAGTCAAATTTCAGGTTTAAACTAAATATCGATAAAGCATTAACATGGCCAGTTATTAAGCGTCTGATTTATTTGGACTAATAAGTATTTTCAGCCGTGATGTACATTTCAACAAACGATATGTTGGCAAATGGAATGAGGCTAAACCTGTTTTAGATCTGAATTTAGTTATGATTGAAGGACATGTCACGTGCACGCGCTTTCTAGTGTATGTTCGAGTATTTTGGAATAATAATTGAGCCTCAACAACCTAATATTTTTCTAATATTTGCGTGACTACTAATGTCCAATGGTGTACAGATTAAAATGCATGAATTTTCAAAATCGCTTATTTACAGAGCGATGTCAAGTAACAATTATAATTAAATTGAATTGAACTAACAGTTAGGTACTTTAATTCGTATTATCATCATGGTGAGTTGGGTAACGAAAAATATTATGCAATAATTACCGCGTTTATTAAATACTATTTCTAGTAGTGCAATATGGTTTGAGATAAAAATTAGCTGAGGACAACCTTTTTATTTTAAACAATTACCATTTAAGTTCGAATGCACGTTGTTTTAATCATTTACGTAATGCAATTGTAAAAATATTTTTTTAAATTTCAATAGGTTAGGTGGCACCGCTGAAAACAGCACGTAAACTATTGGCATATCGACCAGTTCATCCATCTTTCAGGAGCGCTGCGCGGTAATAATTTACTACGTAGACCACCTGGCCGCGGCACGCCGATGGGAAAATAAACGACCTTTGAATTAAGTATGGTAAAGAGGCTTCTTTTGCTCTTTAAATTATATAGCTTTTTTAAGCGGTTGTCTGGACAGGTGATTGAAAAAAATGAACAAAAAAGTTCTAAGATTAACAGTTATAAGGCACAAATGAAAAAAAAACAACCAAGAGACCGTTAAAGGCGAAACAGAGAAATTGTGTGTTTATTAGACAGGTAAGGATGTATTAAACTCTCAAGTTGATTAAAATTTTCCTTCCTAACGTTGACAATTTCTCTCATATGTTCATTTTAAATGTAGCACCCTATATACCTGAGTTAAAGTATAATTTTTCAACAGACTGATATTATTTCGAACTCATTTAGATAGGGTCAGGGTTTATATTGAAGTAGAATCATTAAATATCTACGACCTGCCTCTGTAGCAATGTTAGGACAAAGAGAATTCTAAATCTGAGCGATAGCTTTGTTCGTCGGCGTTACAAAAAAATATGTTTTAACTAACCGCCTCAGTACAACGACCAAATCACTAGGTAGTACTTTTTATAGTATATTATCAGAATCCGGTTTTCCATAAGCTACTCAGGAAATGCCCGGGGTCCCGTAATCTATGGGGTAGTTAGCCAGATTACCAAACTAGTACTTTTGCATGTTGTTAATAGAATGGTCCTCTATCGTGTCATAGTCACAAAAGCCCTATTATACCAAAATGCCTAGGGTCCCCAGTAAGTTAAATGCCCTTCATGTTACTTGAACTAGAAACAATTGAAACTAAATCTGATACCAATGATTTCAGCAATTCCTTAGCTTGGTTTTATAGGTAGAAATAATTCTAGACGCCGCCAACAATACTGGCCTTGCGTATATTCTTCTAAGTATTAAATTAAACGGCATGTTAGCGATCAGAAGGACGAGTCTTTTTCAACCAAAGATTGAACAGGGCCGTACAGCGAGGTAATGACGAAAGCATTTTGCTGGGCACGCTAGGTCGCTGAGCCGAGCGAGTGAAATACAGTTTTGACATTTGTATGAACAACTACGAATATATTATGTAAGTTATAATAGTACTTACATACCTACATGTACATTTAAAAGTCTGTCTGAAAATAGTTTCAGACAGACTTTTTAATGTACGTTTTATGTATTTTTTAATTTCTACTCATAGGAGTAGAAATTAAAACTTAATTACAAATTGTGTTGTGTAAATTACACCAACGAATGTTCAGGTAACTTTCTTTACAAAGGCACAGCGGTGGACCACCAAGTGCATACATTTCGTTCGGAGCACTGTTGTACGTGCACAACGCGAGCATGGCTGCGACGGCTTTCTTTGCTGGGTCCTGCCGCATGGAATGAGGCGTCATCGCCAGACCCTTGTTGCCACTTACAAAGAAAATGGTGCAAGTCAAACGATATACGAGTAACAAGGGAAATAATGAAGAATGATTTATTTATATTTTTGACGGTATCTTTTTTTGACAGCACTCAGCTCTGAGGCACAACAATACCATACTAAAAACCATGGTTGTGGGTTAAAGTTCAGAGGGTAGAAAGCGTTATCGCAATTTGTAAGGCGAGTGCTTGGTACGAGTACACAATAGTCTTAATTAGGCCTTACAAAATTAATCATCCATGTATAGAACAAAGTTTGTCGTCGTGTCCTTGATCAATTGATTGATTGATCAATTGCTTACCAAGGAGATAAATACGTTTCAGTTTGATATTGGCAATTGTTGAAATAGCCTTATTTTGATTTTTGTGCAATCCGCTTCAGCTTGCACATTGAACCACATCTATAAGTAGTGACCCGCAGAGATACAACGAAACGCTCTCCGGCTGATAACGATACAGCCCGACATACTTGGATCACATGAGTATGGTGGTTTTCACACTGCCACCGCGGTCTACCGCGATGCGCGGGGTGGCAGATTTAATATTGTATGCAAGTACAAGACAGGACTTTATTGAGAACGACGCCAAAAATAGTTTACAAAAATCCACATAAAAACAATTAGTAATTACCAAGTAGCTGAGTTTGTATAGAAAACACACGAAGTCCCACACACTGACGACGCGTTCAGTCCAGAAAAAAAATTCTCCGCGCACTGCGAGGGAGCGCGGTGCCACTGTGAGAATCTTATCTATGATTTTGTTTCAATTTAAGCAACAATATATGGATCCATATGTAGTCTAAAATACAGCAGTTACAATTAGTTGGCGTAATCTGGCTTGGCCGCCACGCATAGAACGCCACGACTTGTAAAGAACCTATGAAATCTTTATGATTTAAAGCTTTGTCTCTGTAGGGTATTTACTCATGTGCATAGCGTGCTGGTAAAAAAACAACACCGAAGCCTCATTGTCTATGATTGTTTGAAGTAAGTAAGGAGGGGAGGACTTAGTGGAGAAATTTGTATGAAGTGAACAGAGCAAGGACTGCTGCTTAGCGACCGGATTAGCGAGAAAGATGGTCGCAGCGGTCCGGACGGACCTTGCATTAAGTCCTACCACCCGCAAAAGTGACTTACACTTCATTTGGCCAGAAAAGCTTTCCAATTAAATGGTATTTTAGTTCTTACGTAAGTCGATAAAGTGTAGGTGCGGTCGACGGGCGAGGGATATTAAATTCCGGGAGGTTTACTTAAAAAAAGTTCATTAAATTCTAGTACTTACAAAATGGACGTTAGTCGACCGAAAATCCGGAGCTTAAAGAGACTAGGAAATTCGTTATTTATCGGCCAGCTTGGAAATGTAGGGCTAACAGAATATTTTCTTTAAATACTGTGCTTAAGTATAGCAGATTAATGAGCGATTAGAACGCTTTTGTTAGATGATAAAACAGTTTTTTTAATAACGGATTATATTGTTATATCATATACAAAACTGAACTGAGGAGGTAGATATACTTTGCCCTGAAAAGGTTCCTGCTTGTATCAAAAATAAAATAATTTACAAGAACTTATTACTTAAGTTTAATTTATCTGGGTGTTAAGTGTCATGTCTGATTTTAACAACTAGTCTTAGCTAAATTCGGTCATTATAAAGTCAGGATAGGTGTCTAAAAATAAAATGACCTTGTGGTACGTAAGGCGCTTTTAAAATATTGTATTTAATTTTCGTATTTGTTCAATGATTGGAAAAGCAAATAGTGGCCGAACCGTCTTTTTCCTCTGTAAGAAACGGGATCCTAATCCGGACAATGTTGTTACTTTAGTGACTGTCACAAGATCAGGCGGTTTTCAGGACTAACGATTTTTGAAGTGTTTTTATACATTTCAGCAACTTTTTATTGCCAGTGTTCCATACATTTAGCGACATTTAGGCCTCATACAGGTGGCAGAAAGGCGCTGGTTACCTGTCGCTTCCAACCGGTCGCTTTGGAAATCCATGGAGGAAGCCTATGTTCAACAGTGGACTTCTTGTGGCTGAGATGATGATGATGATGAGGCTTAATTTTATGTAAACTAGTAACTTTTCGGCATTTATAAAACTGGGGCCCTAACATGACCGGAAAACTTAGTTTAAATGTGTTTATCACTATGTGTGTCACTTTCTTATGACACTAGTTTTACAGAGACGCAGGGAAGATAAGTTACACTTGGGAAGGTCATGTTAGAGGCACTGAGGTGGCAAAACTGATAGTACATTCGATATCCTGATATAGTAACCTGCATGAGGGAGACTTGTCCCCACGCACGTCCCTGTGTTGAAACCCTCGTGTCAAGAGTTAAAGTATATTCACTGAATAAGGTCAAGAGCTGAAGTAGATTCACTGAATAAGTGCGAGGCTTGTATAATCATCCTATTTTTAATATTTCAAAAGTATATGTATATTAAAAAAAAAAACATTTTAAATTATCTAGGTACATAAAAACTAAACATGAATACTAAAATTATGACTAAAAGATATTCAAAAAAGAAGGCCCAATTGGCATGGTACCGAAGATACTGGCAGCTTTACCTCTCTGTATAGCTAAGCTTATACACTGTGTGACGGGCGTAGCTGCTACCTCTTCAGTCGCCTGTGACGTCGACCGACCTTTTCGAATATTTTAAAGATTACTTGTAAAAATTTGAAATCAAGCCTCAGAGCAATAGGTAAAGTCTTCATTCTCAAAAATAAACACTTCGGAGCGGATTTCGCCTTACAAAAATTAAAACTGTATTGAATTTCCTCTAGAGACAGAAGATTTGCAGGAACGACATACTTACTCGTAGCTTAAAAACCAAGGAGGTTGTGCTTGTTTAAAGGACCCTCAGTTTATTCTATCAGATTGTCAGCTAAACGACGCCGAGTTAACAAAACTTTTAATCAAAAAATAACTCAAGTCCATTACCTCTAAGAGATCCACAGCGGTTGATATATGGTCAGTAAATAAGGTGGTACGTAATATAATGCCTTCATTTACGCCACTCATATATCCATTTTAACGGCGAGCGCCAAAAGACTGGCCTAATAAAATGTAGTCCATAAATACTGATAATATCCCATTAAATACCCAACGAAGCATTAAACAAAATGAGACGATAAAACAAAGTAAGACGCTTCGGAATTTTAATTTGGACAATCTGATAAGCCGATTAAGCAGACAGGAAAGCTCTTTAGTAATTAAAAAGTCAAATTAAAGAGGGAAACACAAACTCAGGAACTTCTAATCCTCGTTATCAGTCTAAATAAGTTGAGTCCTTTGACAATCTCGAATCTTCCTGACTTTTATATAAAATTCATTAATAATTTAAAGCCAGGAGCCGTTTTTATTTGTTTTAATTGCAAGCTAAGTATCCATTTATATTTTGCCGAAGGTTAACCACGCCTACTCACTTCTCCGGCTTACAGCCAATGCTAGTTTAAGGGTCGTAGTTATAAACTGAAGTTAAGCTCGAGTTCCATACTAACATAGTATAGAACTGGTACTTGAGTTGGTTTTAACCCTACCGAAGATTAACTGACCCTTAGAGAAAATGCGTCGTGTTACGTAAGATAATTGACATTTCATTTCTGTTGCTTAGCAAACTGGCTGCATGATCACAATTGGAATGAAAAAAAAAGGAAAAGTAAAATAATTAGTAGCTATCAAATAGTAAGCAAAAGGCCAAACGCATAGTTGAGTAATTAATAGATTCAGGCGTTACTTTGCGGAGGTCCATATCAACAAACTGAAACAAATTACGTTACTTCTCCGCGAAACCAAATGCGTATGGTTTCCTGCATAGGTGTCTCTTTTGTTTTTTAATATTTTATACCTACGTATTTTCTGTTTTGCTATCGGACGAACAAAATGTACGTACTGAGTACCAAATAGCACTATTTATACAAGCTTTTATTTAATTTTACATAATATTCATATTTGTGCGAGTATGTTTAGCTCAAATCTTGCAAGTCAATTTTGACTCACTTCCAATAGTCGGATTGATTCTAATTTTGGTATGTGTATGTAGGTCCGATGACAAAAATGGCCGATGGCGATAATAAAGTACAGTCAACCAAAAAGCTTGTTTTGAAAATGTATTTTTTAACAAAAATGTTATTGAAGTTTATCGGCTAAATAAAGATAATTATCATATCGCATTAATGAACGGGTCGAAGAAAATAATCGTTCAAATTTAAGCCCCTCATAAGTTGAGCTTTTACGCTAAGAATCTCACAAATGTTTACATGCCTTATAGAAAACGGAATTGACCTACTTTTATGTTAATCCTAAAATGCTTATTTAGTCGAAAACGCAAATTAATAATAACGTCGGAGCCTTCCACATTATTATTACGGAGGGTTAAGTCATTTAACCGGGTTCGACTCCGTTCAAAAGTATAATCCGCCATAACAATGCCCGGCACAATCCTCGCGTAGTTCTCAGAATCACAATTTAATGTCGCACTTTCACTAAAATGTTCACAGAAGGTCTGGAGTATGTCCTAGTGCGCAAGTTTGATGATAAACACTCAAGTTTTCGCCGCCTGCGCCGTTACAGTTCTCAAAACCGTATCGTTAATGCTATAAACAGATTGGACACACGGCTTGGCAGAATTCCAAACGAATTCTGCGGGGACTTTTGTGGTTTGACCTCAGTTGCACGGCCAGCATAAAAAAAAATTGCCAGGTATACCCTGGCAATTTTTTTTAGTACTCTTTTTTAAATTTAACGGGCTGTTTTCAATCGTAGTTTTCGAATCCAGTCAATGTCTTAAAAAACTCGCTTGGGAAGTAGTTTAAAATAGTGATTTTAACTCTATTTTAAAATTATGATAGTAAGTAACTTTCAAAGTCACCTGTTTTGAAGGTAGATAATATATGTATGTGATATTGACTCGTAGTTGTGCGTGTTATTACATGAACATGGGAAACGAGGTCATTAATTAAACGTAAACGTTAGGATTGAGGTGGTAATCACTTACCATCAGGTGACCTACTTTCGCGTTTGTTTTCTATTTTATAAATAAAGACACTGGAATTGCATTTTCTTGAAAAACGTTAGACCCGGAGGTTCTAGTGTTGCCATTATTTTGATACGGAAAGATTTTTGCAGGGCTCATTTAAATCATTAAAATTTCTTGGTTTTTCTGTGCGCCCAAATTACCAGGAGTAATTAAATCGTAGTCCGGGCATACTCCATAACCCGTAGACTCCGGACCATACCCGCAAAGATTGTCAGCCCTAAAGGACTCCTCGAAACGTTTGCTTTCATGTTCACTTACTCGGGCTCCAGTTTTCCTAACTACCCAACAGTGTCATCCACCTATGTACGTAAATGCTTTTCAAGACGCTTTGTTAAGAATGGCTAAACTTCAGAGACAATGGTAGTAAAAATTGCTATTTCTTGCGGTAATTCCTGGAACGGATAATGCGTTTGCGTTTATATGGGCGACGGTGCACTCAGCTTTTACAGGGTCCCGAGGGGCACAGTCGACAAGGATGGAAGTTGGTCGCATTTGTGTATTAAGGTTTGTTTATGCTGCTGGCTGTACAAAGTCAGGAGTTGCTTTCTTCTTTGTAGGTATGGAGAAAAATTGCTATCACCCATTCAACGGTACTTTTGAATCATTTAGAAGCAACTCATGGTAAGTGCATTAAACAGACATTGCTATGTAATAACATATGAGATTTGTGAAAGGTTCCACAGTTGTTCCTAATTGATTCGGTGGTAAGTGGCTAACTAGCATCAAATACATTGTAGTTGTACACGCATACAAATGACAGTAAAACTCGTATCAAAATCCGTTGCGTGGTTTAGAAGGAGTAAGCGACCGAAGATATAAGGACAGACAGAGGCGGATACTGACTTTGTTTTATACTATGTAAAGAGAAGATAAAGATAAATATTTTTTTAATGAATGCAACATCCAAACACTATTCATCAAAACAAGCATTTGCCCCTCTTGGCAGTTGAACCATCAACTATAGCTTTGCAGACAGGTCATTTACCACTCGGCCATTCAATCGAAAAGAATAAGTTCTGTTCAATAAATAAATCAAACAAATACAGCCACAAAACACAAAATGTATACCAGCTCCTTATTCTCACCAAGAGAATGCGCATTTTGCACGTGTGCAGCAGCAAGGATCGCGGACTTAATGCAATGAGACAGTAATGGGTATTTGTGGCTCGGGTAAGTGCTGTTAGTGCATACTGCACTTCTGCTGGGTAGCAGTTCAAATGATTGAGATTTACAATTTAACTGGCCTTTAGTGTATCGAAATAGTATTGAAACGGTATTGCGGATTGTCAACAAGCTCAAGCTATTCTACGTAAAGCCATAAGAGACGAGGCGAACGATTACAAACAGATGCACAGTTCAATGCAAAACAAAAATTTTAAAATTCCAACAAAATCTTCCGATGCATACGTGACAAAGGTACTGTAGTTTGTGTGACCATAGGGTCTTAAGTTTGTTTTTATACAACATATAGGAAGGCAAACAAGCAAATGAGTCACCTGATGGTAAGTGAACACCTTCACCTGTAGACACCCACATCAAGAAGATTGCAGATGCGTTGCCAACCCAGAGGGTTAAGATGGAATACCTCTTGTGCCAGTAATTTCCCCGGCAAGCTCTCCATGCCGGAGCACAACACAGCGGCTGGATTAGCGAGCAAGACGGTGATAGCGATCCGGGCGGACCTTGCTCGTATTCGCACGCGCGGCAACTCAATTGCGCGGGTCCCAGTGCAGTGATATGTACGCCTATATTCTTGTAGTGTAGCCGTGCCTGATCCTAGGTAACAGGGCAGACTGAAGTCAGCCGAGATTTTGGAACAAACTTGCAGTATTCTTTTTAAATGTTCCTAAATTTTTCAACTTAAAATACACGGTCATACGAAGCGAGAAAATTGTGATTATTTCCCTGCGATCAACGCAGTAAGGTTCAAGATTAAGCGTCTAAAGCCAAATTGTTCACTGGTGATTGGTTCTAAAAGTTCTTACTGCTATAGCAGTAAGGTTCTTTTTGTTTCTAGTTTAAAACGTGCCGGATGCTCCGGTGTGCGGATTTGTCGCCAACACTGTAAGCTAATTCTGGGCCCACGTTCGCTTCGCTACGTCCGATTCGACACTTACGGAAATTCTTTTACGACATGTTTATTCGGGTCAAATATTTTTAAACCTAGACTTAAATTTTTCTAACGATTTTATTTCAGGTTTTTTGGGTAGTGGTTTCATTTGTTATCACGTTAGCTCTTTATTAACTGGCTTCGCGAAACATGGTAATTGGATACGAAATATCGATGATTATTTAAATTTAAAAATGCCCCCATCCATATGACGCATTTTTATAATAAATAAAACAATAGTACAGTATTTGTTAAGGAACTTTCATTATTCTAGCACACCGAAAGTTACTGCGAATTTATTAGTAGCAAGAAGTAAGAAAAACTGGTTAAAATGTGTTGAGTACAGTAAGAGAAAGAAACGCCAGTTTCTGTCCTGCATAAAATAGTTCATCTATTCATACTGAATGCGTAGAAGACGCTGATTGTCAATCAAATGCAAGCAATCCGTAAAAAATATAGAAAACCAAAGCGTCTCATATAATCTGGACGGTATCGTTTTGATCAGCACCAGTAAATAACGCTGTATTTACTGGCACCTACGGCTCAAAGTCGCTTCAAAACAGACTAGATTTATGTACATGAGTTAGTGAAAATAAAAAACAGACTTTTGCGGGTGGTAGGACTATGTGCAAGGTCCGTCCGGATCGCTACTACCATCTTACTCGCTAATCCAGCCGCTAAGCAGCAGTGCTTGCATTGTTGTGTTCCGGCATGAAAAGCAAGACAGCAGATGAAATTGCACAAGAGATTCCAGCTTAAAGTCAAAGTCAAAGTCAAAATGTTTTATTAAATTAGGCTTACAGGTAGCACTTATGAATGTCAAAAAATTTACCACCGGTTCGGAAAAACCTCTGATGAGAAGATACCGGCAAGAAACTCAACTTAGCCCCTTCATCATTTTAAGTGTAAATATTTTGTTAAATAAATTATACTTAGCCCTCTGGGTTGGCAATGCATCTGCAATATCCTTGGAGTTGCGGGAGTCCTATCTATTGGCGGTGGTGATCACTTACCATTAGGTGACCCACTTGCTCCTTTTCCTTCCTATGTTGTATAAAAAAAGCGAGTCTGAGGCGTGAACTAAGGGCTCCTTACAAAATTTGTAGAATGCTGCAAAAAAGCATTCAGTTTGACAAATTATTAATTAATAAATATTTTGTACTAAATATAAACGAAACGAGAAGATACCGCGGTGCAGAAGTTGTTATAATCTCACCCTGGCCACAAGGCAGGACTCACTGGTATTGATTACGGCTTACTGAACTTAAACGTTCATTGCGTATATTTTACAACAAAATAAAATAATAATAGGTTGAAATAAAACCATTTTACTGGTTTATAGAGCGTATAGCGCAATAAATCAAATTCCCGAATTTCCCGAAGTACAGTCAAAGAATTTAATTTCCTACCCATTTCGTTGAAATTTCCATTCGCAATGCATTAAGATCGATATGTCAAACTAACGTCTTGCTCTAGTTAGCTCTGATGGTGACAGTTTGCTATACGATATTGAACTTTAGGTGGGTTGGAAATTTAATTCCTTGACTGTACATGTAACAGCGAAGAGCTCGACGCTGGGGCAGAGCCCTGTCTTGCTCTAGCGCGCTAGCTCGAGTGAGCGAGACAGGGCGATGACTCGACGTCGAGCCCAACACTGATGCGCTTAGAGAATAACAGTGCAGCTCTTGTGTTCACGGGCAGACTGAGATGACAGATGACTGCAGCCTAAGACAAAATAGTAAAAATTAAATCTACACAATTTTGAAAAAGTTAGAAATACAACGTACAGAATAAAAAAAATGATTTTTTACTAATGTAAATATTATATAATATAATAATGAAACTACTTACTTAAAGCTTGTTATTATTCAGCTTTTTCTAAATTTAATTAATATTTTATTGTATCTATTTTTAATGACGTACAAATCGAATTATATCTTGTAATGACTTAAGGCAATTATTGGTGATTTTGTACAGGAACCTTAGTGAGATGTGGTATGGTAATGGATATGATATGAGATACAATTACACAAGATATTTATATAGTACCTAAGCACATTATTTATATTAAATTTAAAATGCTTTATAGATGACACCGAGGGTAGTTGTACCCTTAAAATCAATAATGTAATGACCGTAAGACGAAGCACATTGAAAAATTCGCAGGGTAGGGCAGCGGCAGTGTGGCGAAACTGGAAAACGCAAGGCACGGAATGCTGATGTTGCAGGTTCAAGTCCTGCCATTGCCCTAATTTTTTTTTTCTTTGTGTTGTCATTACAATTTTAATTTCAAAATGCTATATAATGAATGACAACACAAAGAAAAATTAGGGTAATGGCAGGACTTGAACCTGCAACATCAGCATTCCGTGACTTCCGTTTGCCAGTGAAAACCGTGGTGGTTTAGGAGGAAGTGTCCGTGGATACGATGAGAACAGACAGGAACCTATAGCGATTTTACTTTATACCATGTAGTGATGATGAAAGGTTTTCGAGAACTACTAAACTGTGAGCATTATAAACTAAGCCAACGTTACCGTTTATTTACTCAGCTATATCTAAGCCAATACGATATTAGGTACCAAGCCGAGCCAAGCCCGGTTTAGACTAAACGCAAACTTTGAGATGGTATCTGACACTCGAGTAGGCATCGCGATGGTATAATAGACCTTAATATGCTTAATAGCGGACCCTAGATCGAAAGTTACGTTTTCGTTACGTTATAGAGGCGCTAATTGTATAACTCTGAGTAAGATTGCTTCATGAAATAAAACAACTTTGCGACTCTTTTTAATGGGTAAGCTGAGCATACAATACAAACGGTTACATGAGGAGATAAAAAGCCCGATGATTGAAAAATAATAACTGAAATTAAAATAAAATTAGCCTTATACAAATAGGGCTGTCCCATTTCTCGGCCAACGTATCGGCATAGCGATACAACAAGGATGCAGCCACCCTTATGGGCCCTCTGACCAATGACAGTGACTATTTCTAGATTTAGGGTTTTAGTAGATTAATTTAGTTTAATTTGCTTATGTTTGTAATATCTTGTTGTAATGTCCTTTTTTCTTCATTGAATTAAAGTTAAGCCCTTTATTAGATACTCTAAGGTAATTTTATTTATAATATTTTGCAATTTAGCATGTTTAAGGTAGTAAGCGAGAAAAAACGAATTAACTAAGTAACAGAAATAATGTTTGTAATTTATCCTCTGTCTGTCTTGTCTGTAGCCTCAAAGCTCTGGATCTGATGAACTGATTTTAATTTTTGTTTTATAGCTAAATAAATAAAGCAAGATGGTTATTCTTCTTAGCCATTTTTGGTGGAATCCGAGTTAGCAGTTTTCGAAATATTTTACTTTAAAATATGTTGCGCTTTAAAGTCAAAGTCAGATTTGACATTTACATTTATTAGTATTTTATTGTAATTCTTTGGTATTTACTTCGTATAATTATTACCTGATAATAAACACTGCAAATGTGACCTTATCATACTGTGAGCACGACGAAAGGTGTGAGCTCAAATTGCTTTTTCTTTGACTATTCTTCCGACAACATTTACAGTAAACAAGTAAAGACGTCTGCAATCTGTCACTTTATAAAGCTCAATTTTCCATATAAAGACAATGGCACGAACTTTTGATGCTAGGGCCCATCTGCGTTGTGTACATCAGTGGTTTTAATCATGATTTTTTTGATAAGTATTTTTCATAAGTTTCCCTTTAAGATGATCAAAACTATGGTGTACATTTTTGGGATGTGTGAATGCCCTCTCATATGATACTCCACTTGACGTCAGTAGACTCACTTTAAAATTGTGACCCTTTTTACACCTGTTGCAAAGAAACCAAAAATATTTTTCATTTTTTAAGTTTATATAATATGTTGGATTTTCACCAATTTTTTTTTTTTTTGACATGAATATTTTTATTCTTATATTCTTTTGACATTCGGAGACTATACATCTCCAAGTAATATTGTACAATTTGACCGTGGAGGCGTTTTACACCTCTGCTAAGCATAGATTAAGGTAATTAATTTGTTTTGACCCTTAGAGACTATACATCTCTAAGTTATTTAGACTAAGTATTTGATCAGGGACCACATACATCCCGATTCTAATTCTTGGTCAATCTGTACTAGTGCCAGTTCGTTCAATATGCTTAAAGCTTGCTGTGCTATTTATTATCTTTTTTTTTTCACACTTTATGTGAACTATTGTTATGATTGTGTATATTGCTCTGTAATCTTGTTTTCAAAAGAGAAGAAAAAAAAAGATAAACTGCTGAGTTTCTTGCGGCGTTTCTTCTCAGCAGATTCTTCCATTTTCCGAAGCGCTAGTAGATTCAGACATGTAAAAGAGCCTATATGGCCTACTAGACTGGTCCAGTTTTCGGCGTTTTGCACTTCTAGCGGCATTTTGGGAAACATTTGGCCAATTGTGTTTTTTTTACTAATTCGGACCTGCTGAACACGAATATCGAGGTTGGCATTCCCGAATTTTGACCGAAAGCTCAGAATTCAAGATGGCGGCCAAGATGGTGGACGCTTTCTTACTAGTACTTTTTTTTTCGTGTAAATGCCGTTTTCGGGGTTATTTTTATCATAGAATGCGAAAACAATTGTTTTAGAATGTTCAACCAATTATTTAACCCTGGCAGAAGTTCAGAATTCAAGATGGCATCCATGATAGTAAACGTTTTCTCAATTTTTCGATTCCGGACCGACCTTTCGTTTTAGGACTGTTAATCGGGTTATATTTGTCGAATAATACGATTATGATAGTTACACAGTGTTTAAGCAACTACTTAAACGTTAGAGAATAAAAAACTACCCCCAAAACATGAAATTATTTTCAGTGGAATGCCCTTACATTTGACAAAGTTCATGTTTTGATATGATGTTGCATGGATAATCTTTGTCTTTTTATTGTATATATTTGCCGATATTTCTGGTTTGGCCCTTAGTTTGACGTTTGATGAGTGAAAATAGGTTGTTGAAGCTATTTATTACTTTTAGGTAAATGCAATAATATACAATATGTGCCGCGAGAACAGGTAAACTACGTTGCCCGAAGGTAATGACGAATGAAATATCTATTATAATACCAGACTTTTATAATTTATATTAATCATCATCCTCATCATCATCATCTTTTCACGAATTTGCACAAAGTCCGGAACAGAAACACATTGAGGTACACTTAACATAGCCTTTCGGAATTTGCAAAACTTTGTTGGAAAATCTTTTTTGCAACCGCAAAAAACAATATTTATTGGTAGCAGCCTTTAGAATGGGTTCCAGCGTGATGAAAATGGGGATGTAGCCGTCTATTTCTTTCTTCCATTTGTCCTTAAAGACCCGCAAACAACACTGATTTCCTCCCTCGAAAGTTTTCACGATAAAGGAGACACATGAATTGTTCTGAACGCAGTGGCAAGTACTGCAAAGCAAACTGTTGTGTCTGCTATACACAATGTCTTTCTATTGCTCCATTATCAGTTGCATAAAATACATGCAAATGAAGTATGGTTAATGAGTGGAAATGCAAGAAAGAGAGTTTTTGTACCTGTTCATGACATACATAGCCAATGGAGGGTTTCTTACCAGTTGACTTATCAGTGAAGAGTTTACCGGCCTTTCAAGCGATCACCGGGAGTGATGTCACATCATGTTTACATAGTTTCTATTACAAGACAACAGCTTTTCAAGTGTTTCAAAAGCAATTCTCTGTGGTCCTCGCTTGGCACCGTGCTTTTCAATCTGAGAAGCACGGTGCGATTATATCTTATACGACAACATTTTGCAAGGTTTGTATTACTTGTAAGTTCAACTTACTTTGTTATTGTTACCGACGTCGACTTGGCTCGTACAATTTAATTTGGTTTCTATCTTCTTTAGGTAGCTGACTCAATAGTTTCAACTAACGTTGCGCTTATTTGGTCAAGTAAAAAACCCAGCGTCTGTTTCGCTGATCATAGAACATATTAAATGAAATTACTACCAAACATCTGAAAGGGAGAACGCTCACCTGCCAGGCCCCTTTCTGTCACCAATTACAGACTGCAGATATAAGAAAGAAATAGACAACGTGTTTCTGTTCCGGACTTTGTACAAATTCATGAAAAGATGATGATGATTAAATGATTAATATAATTTTTGAATAGTCTAGTACTATAATAGATATTTCATTCGTCATTACCTTCGGGCAGCGTAGTTTACCTGTTCTCCCGGCATATATTGTATATTATTGCATTTACCTAAAAGTAGTAAATAGCTTCAACAACCTAGTTTCACTCATCAAACGTCAAATTAAGGGCCAAACCAGAAATATCGGCAAATATATACAATAAAAAGACAAAGATTATCCATGCAACATCATATCAAAACATGAACTTTGTCAAATGTAAGGGCATTCCACTGAAAATAATTTCATGTTTTGGGGGTAGTTTTTTATTCTCTAACGTTTAAGTAGTTGCTTAAACACTGTGTACCTATCATAATCGTATTATTCGACAAATATAACCCGATTAACAGTCCTAAAACGGAAGGTCGGTCCGGAATCGAAAAATTGAGAAAACGTTCACTATCATGGACGCCATCTTGAATTCTGAGCTTCTGCCAGGGCTAAATAATTGGTTGAACATTCTAAAACAATTGTTTTCGCATTCTATGATAAAAATAACCCCGAAAACGGCATTTACACGAAAAAAATCGTACTAGTAAGAAAGCGTCCGCCATCTTGGCCGCCATCTTGAATTCTGAGCTTCCGGTCAAAATTCAGGAATGCCAACCTCGATATTCGTGTTCAGCAGGTCCAAATTAGTAAAAAAAACACAATTGGCCAAATGTTTCCCAAAATGCCGCTAGAAGTGAAAAAATGGCCACTTTTGAGAAAAGTGAACCAGTCTATACTTGCAAAATAAATTTTTCATTTTCATTTTCATTTTCATTTTCATTCATTTTCATATAAAGGTTGGGTAAGCCATACTTACAATTATTCAACAGTACCTAGTTGGTGAACAGACGGAGGTATGGACGGAATCGGACCTCAGGGTTCTTTTTTTACTTATTTGGTACGAAACCCTTAAAACTGCCTTTAAGTAAGCTTTGTTGGTAAATGTTATACGTTACCATACTAATATTCAAAAACAAAATTAAACCACTACCACTATCCACTTACACTACACGATCTACGCGGTTTCGCTTCTATATGAAGCATCGACGGGATCTTAAATAACCCAACTCAAAATTACTCGCCCCCTTCAAAGCTTGCGGGATTACGCACCGCTTTCATTAATGACAAATCATTAGCAGCCAACCAGCTTCTCCGCTAGTTTAAACGACTGCTAATGCGAGGTGAAATATTATTCGAGTATCTCGTCAAATTGCTTCCAAATCCCCATACGCGTATTTCAAGGGTTAAGGTCTAACGTGACGGCTGTACTTTGACTGACAGCGATATTTATTATAAACAAAGTTTCTTCCTTGGGGAACGTCATTCAAAGTTCAACGTCTGTGTTTTTTGGGACATTCGTTAGATCAGAGCACCTAGAACGAACCTTCTCGATATATTTGTTAACTTGCTAAGCAACTCAGTGGGTCTCGTTCTAATTAGCCAAATAATAGAGAGACGAACTGAGTTACCGAGAAAGTTAACGCTAGATGCTAATAAATACCCTGTTTGTGTAGACACCGTTACAGCTTTGTAAATAGTCTAAAATATTTGGGCTATCGATTCCAGTTTTCAACTGTCAATATTTATATTACATTTTCTAGAAGTGTGAAGGCAGTTTTTTTAGGGTATGGTAGTGGCAAACGCAAAGCACGGAAGTTAGGTTGTAGGTTCGTGCCTATTATCCTAGATTTTTCTTTGTGTCGTCATTACAAAGCATTTAAATTTATGTAGGTAGTTATCAATTTATACTCCAAACAAATTATGAATAATTTGCTTTCCAAGAAAGTTTGAAGAAATAATCAGCAATGTCAGAAACAGTAGAATTAAAAGCTGATCAAACAAAATCGTCTTGAAATAACTACGCAGAGTAAGAGCTTCGAATTAACCCCCGACTTATTTAAAAAGGTTAAATATCTCAAAAAAAAAACCCGTTTGGGCAAGAACCATTTCTCTTAAATCACTCGAAAATGAAAAAGCCACATCAAAATCAGTTTAACGGTTCCAGCGCTACGGGGCTACAAACAGATAGAAGCTTTAGGCCCTGTGTCACCTCTCTCTCTCTCTCTCTGATAAGTTCCCGGTTGTAACAGATATCTGTGATACTGTGTCTGTTTGTGTCCTAGAATAAACAGAGATAGCAACACAATATCTGTTGGATTCAATACCAGAAACTTTTTAGAGAATGATGAAACAGGCCCTTAATCTTATAACCGCCCTGTTTGCTCCGGAGGGGAATAGAATAGGAAGGAAAACGAGCAAGTGGGTCATCTGATGGTAAGTGATCACGATAGCCCATAGACACCTGCAACACATGTGCAACACCAAGGATATTGCATGCAATATCCTTGGTGTTGCAGTGGGCTAATATGGAATACCTCTTGTGCCAATAATATCATGTTAAATTTCTGTATTCTTTATATTCAACCTTGATACAGTAAGTTCAATTGTTTAGTATATTTTAGTGTCTACACTGTAAGAATATCTATTCTATTTTGAAGAGGTTAACGATAGCGAAAAAACCTTATATTTACTACCCAAAAATAATCTAACTCGAATTTTTGAGTAAATATAGCGAGTATCAAAGAAGTTTTCGTATTCACCGCAGCTCCGCCAGAAATCTTTACAAGAAGACCTTCTAACGCACGAGTATTATATCAGCTAGCGTGGAGCATGCACTAAGAGACAGGCCTGCGCCAAATGGAATCCGCAAGTATGCTTACTAAAGCTACGTCGGTATGTCATATCTGAGTTAACTATTATGACCAGTCATTGACCAGTTGATTCTTGTTTAAATTCGTGAAATTTTATGGTAAGTATTATGTACACAATTTTAAATATGAGCTGGTATTTTAGTGTTTTTGGTGCAGATCGTGTAGCAATTAATACTGTTTATGGTGGTTACTGTTTAGTGTGGTTTATTTTTTATTTGTCTCCGGTAGACATAGTCGTCAACAGCTTCAAGTCTTTCTAAATTTCAGGGGAGTGTGTAAAATGTGCAAATTTGACAAAGTTTTTGGTCTTGTCCATGTTAATTTTGAGACACGTTTACAGAGAGGCATATAGTAGGATGCTTCGTATAACTAAACGTCGTTTTTGTTCGAAGTAAAACTTTTGTATTTGTGCTATTAGTGATTCTGAGATAGAAACCATGAAATACTACCTAGTATGCGCCGATCAGTCGCTATAAGCCACGATGCGGAGCGTATAACCCGCTAAGCATCTTCAACACAATCATAGATTACTTAGCACAATAGGTGCTGAGTATTTACACATTACTTGACCCTTCCATTAGCAAGGCAAGGTTTTGCCATTTCGACAATGGCCGAGAATAATAGGAAATCCACATAATGGGGTCTAAGCGACCCCGGGCCCTTAGCCGCGCAGTGTATGGACAAAAGTACTATTTATTTTGTCATAATTGCCGTAACTCTATATGACTGTTGAAGCTTTAATAACTGGTCTTGAAAGCACTTACTAATAGAGTAGTGATTTGACGTTGTTAACAAATTCAAATATTATCAAAGAGTTTTTCCAACGAGTTTTCTATTTGTAAAAGTATTTTTTACATTGTTTACCGTTTTGTTTTATAAATTACATAATCTTCTTACCCGATTGCCGCCAGAACAAGAGTTGTGTTTTGAGCGTGTGTATGTATGTATGCTTGGATGTATGTCCATTTCATTTTCACGCGCTCCAGCCTAAACGGCTTGATAGACTTTAAAGATTAAGATGTCGTTGGATTCGTCTTGATTGTGGAAGTGACATAGGCGATATAAAATTTCAATATAGCGTCCGCTATAAAAATATTTCCTGTCTTTCTTAAATTTCAGGCCACGCCACTGATACTCACTTCTTTATCCAAGAAACCCATCGAGAGCAGCCAAGAGCAATGTATCATTCAAACAAACGTTTTACTTAAAACGCTTTCCTCATAATAATAATTTTTAATTATACAATGTTATTAAGATTAAGCGCTCTCAGTCGGGCGCTGGATGCGTTGGCGATGCAGGTCACGGAGCGCCCAATGAAGACTAATTGCTGGATCGGCGGCACGACTGAAATACTAACCGTTTTATTGTTTAATGCCGCCTTCATCTTTATCCTTGCTTCGTGTTTTCTTATCTTTGAATTCGTTCTCGTTTATAATTTATTATTTCTAAGAACCTCGTTGGAAAATATATATTTGAGGTTCTCAAGAGTCCTTTTATGTAATATGTCACACAATATATATATTTGTTTAATTTTCTAATCATTATCTCGTATGTTTTTTAAATTCCTTTTTTTACGTTACACGTCCGTCTTTGGGTCACCTACTTACATAATGTGCTCCAAATTTCGGCTCAATCGGTCTTGTAGTTTTGGAGCAAATTGTCTGTGTCAGAGACAAACAAGAGTGATCCTTTAAGGGTTTTTCCTTTTGAGGTATGGAAAGACTGAAAATCCTCATAGCATTGTAATAAAATATAATATCACAAACATTATGTAAATAATACCAATCGCGGAAAATGTGTGGGATAGAAAACTGAGTAATAAGCCTAATCTGATTGCGCGAGATGCCGCGTGCGTGCCGATGAATATTAATAGCTGGGATAAACTAATTATCGCCGAGCCTTAGGCGGCTGTGCAGCGCACTGACTACAGCGGCGCAACTCGGAACATTTTCTGACAAAACCTGACACGTTAAACTTCTACATCTACACTTCTACACTAATATAATAAAGAGGTAAACTTTGTTTGTTTTTTTATTTGTTTGTATGTAGGGGGTAATCTCTGAAACTACTCTCTACTCTGAACCGATTTCAAAAATTCTTTCACAGATAGAAAGCTATACTATCCTTGACATACATAGGCTTGCCTTGTAGAAAAGCGAAACACGCGTCGATCGTGTTGTTTAGTGGTTAGTGGTGGTGGTATGCAGTTGAGTCAGGGTCAAGGATATATATATATGTTCATGCAAAAACCCACCCTCCTCCTCTTTCACACGAAACAACAATATCGCACTTTTGTTTGTGCACTTGTGTTTTGTATATATATGTGTGTCGCACAAACGCAACTAACTTGCACGAGCACGGCACTGGTTTCACGGAGTAGCAAGGTAATTTGTTCCAATTTGTACAAAGGCTACTAATTCTACGCGAACGAAGTCGCGGACGTCCGCTAGTATCATATAATTGAAAAGCTTAGCTCTCGTCGGTGGAGTAACCGCCATTTCTTTCTGTCCCTTGCCAAGGACCTGGCTTCATGGTACGACATGACATCAACTTTCTCCTTTACTTGAAGAAAGGAGCCGCCTGGGTGTGTTCCTCTCCCTCTTTTCCTTTCAATCTTCCCTTCGAAGATGTTTTTTAGGAAACTGTCATCGCTTATCAAGTGTCCTAACATTGTTCAATGGTTTTTAATAGACATATTTTTCTCTACAATTCTCAACACTTTCTGACCAAAACCTGACTACAATATTAAATTTCACTTATTAATTCATTGCCAGTACAAATTGTGTTGAACATGAATATGTCGTTAGTACAACTGAAGACTGCATTTAAACAAGTACATAATTTTATTTAACAAAACTAAGGCCATTTCCTCGGAGCGAGTTCACGCATGCGAGTAGCATTACATTGCGCACTACCGAGGTATGAGCATTGCTTGCACGGTTGTGTTCCGGTGTGAAGAGCAAGACAGTCGGTGGAATCACTGGCGTCTATCAAACCCCGCAATGTAACGCGATTTGCTAACAAGAACTCATTCCATGTAAATGAATCCTTAATCATAAATTTGTGAACCGACCGTTTTTGGTTGTCAGCGCTCCAGGTTTCCATCTAACGTGAGATTCCTTTCCACGTTTAATGAGTCCCCCACCTAACACGTTTTGATTGTTATTCTTATAGTAGGTGCTTATGTCGGTCGTGTATGTACAACGCATACCCGTTTAACGAATGGGATTTAAATCCGAGCAATTTTGGTAGCACGAATTACAAAACATTATAAAGGCCTACATACCTACCTACATACATAGAAATGCTACGCATTATTATTGTGCAGTAGTAATGGTAGAATAATAGTTGAGGAGTGTGAACCCAGCCACGAAAAGCGCTCTTCATACAAACGGCGATAACGTTTTCCACCCTCTAAACCTAAACTATGACATTGATTTTTTGATATGGTGTCACTATTTATGCCTTGGAACTAGGTTTGTGTTTTTTTTTTATGAAATAGGAAGGCAAACAAGCAAGTGGGTCACCTGATGGTAAGTGATCACCACTGCCTATAGACATCCGCAACACCAAGGAGATTGCAGATGCGTTGCCTGGCTAAGATGGAATACCTCTTGTGCCAGTAATTACACCAGCTGTCTTGTCGCGCCGGAACACAAAAGTTCAAGCACTGCTACTCAGCGGCAGGATTAACGAGCAAGGTGGTGGTAGCGATCCGAACGGACATTGCATAAGGTCCTACCACCCGCACATCCATCTATTTGTGCGTTTGGATTTTTTTAATAGTCTTCATAGGTTTGTCAAAATTTGCATTTTATGAGTTTCATAGAAAACAATAAAACGTGAATATTTTTGAAACTATAGATTCCAAAAATGACGTAAGTTCCATATCAGTTTTGTACACTATTAAGGCAAAGGGGACGTTACTAGTTTTAAACCTTTGGTACAGTCGACTACAAATAGATGTATAATTTTTTTAAACTCCGTATTTCAAAAGGAAAAAAGGAACACTTATTGGATCACTTGGTTGTCCAACTATCTGTTTGTCTGTCTGTCTCTCTGTTTCAATACAAAAGAAACAAACGCGCTTAAAGACGACGTATCCCACCCAGTATCGTATTATTGGTTAGACTCTTAGCTTGCTGTTTGCTCCTCACAGCCCTGTCTCCCAAAGTAAACTTCAAACATCTAACACCGTAACTCTCAGACACTATTTAAGATGATGGTCCCCCAAATACATCAGCGGCTGAGCCGAAATCCCTTAGGCGGATGATTATAATGACCGTTTGTAATGAGAACCGGCTGATCCCGACCTATATTTAGATTAGCGAGTGTGTGGGCGTGATAAAACACTAATTACTTTGAGTGCGGTGAGACAATACAGAGGCGAAGATACAGAAGGCATACAAAGATCCGAAGGAGATAAAAGGACCAAGTGAATGTATGGAATGGTTTTCAGTCAAATTGTCTGAAATTTTGGTATGACATAGATTTAGACGTCTTCATCAAAATTGTATTTATATGCTTATCAACACGCAAATAGCTAATTTATAAGATATAGGAAAATAGAAGATTTTGCTTCGTCTGTACATTATACTCGTACTTACGAATAATATTCCGTTTTTATTTTAAACGCTACTTACAAACCTAATAGTTAACATTAACTAAAATTACAAAAAAAAAACAGCAAAACACACTACGCGATTGTTCCACGGGTATTTTACATTATATCTCGTTTGCGGTCGATATCTTATTCAGTTAATTATTTCAGAAAATAGTCATTTGCGAATATTAATTTGGCGGTCCAAACCCATTTTAAGCTAAAGTGTTAGACAATTGAACTGGAAACCAATGTATCATACATCCTTTGGGGTTAGGCAGGTCACTGTAAATAGATTACGGAATTAGGTAATTATTTCATGAATGGATGAACATGTTGACTATAATAAAAGTTGATACATAAAATAGACTTCTTAAGGCTAAGCGGCTGGATTAGCAAGCAAGATGATGGTAGCGATCCGGACGAACCTTGCACAAGATCCTACCACTCGGTGACTTGGTTTGGCAACCCCAAAAAACCGGACACATCTGCTAGGAAAGCTAAAAACGGATTTTTTTTTCCTCTCATCAATTTACATTTATTAAATGAAAGTTTTAAGTTTACATCTGCTGTTATTTTGTTCCTTAAGGCGATTGTTTGTGGCGGCTGCACCTTAGTTGTTTAATAATGGACTATTATCAGAATATATAGTCTATCCCGTGTGCTCCTGAAGATTTACTCCATCTTGACCCACTTTCATTACCACAGGGTACACAAAATCACTCTCAATAGTAAACAGCGACCTGTACAAAAATAAACACAACAACTTTCCTAAGTATTAGACGAAACCAGAGACGGAACTTTGGTTCAGTTCATATTGTTTGGCATATTTTCATTAGCTATCTTGTTTTATAAAATAAAATTAACTTTTATCCCAACGAAAGGATGAAGTAAAAAGTTTAGGGATGCTTATCATATCTGTCGATAGAGCTTCCAAAATGCATGTTTTCTAACAAAATGTGCAAAATGCACTGACTCAATACATTTATTTAGACATTACAATACAATACAATACAATAACTCTTTATTGAACACCACAAAATGACAAAAAGGTACAATATAGAGACAACAAAAGGCACACAATAGGCGGTCTTATCGCTAAAAGCGATCTCTTCCAGACAACCGCGAACATTACTATGTATACTTTGTTTATTCTTAAAATTAAGCGCTGGTTATGTGTTTAATGTTTATGCTAATGTTGTTATGAATATTGTAAAGTCTACAGTGGAAATATTTCAAGCCATATCACTTCGCGCATTATCCAATTGTTTTATATGAATGTTGGCGCAAGAAAAACCTGGTCGTAAAATATAACAGTCAAATGAATAATTCTCGCTTATTTTGAGAAGAAAAGCCCAATCAGCGTGTTGCAAACAAAAGCCTGGCTCGACTCGGCCCGCCGCAATGAGTGCTTTGTCCGACCGATTTTACACCTGAGCGGGAACTTCGGAGCTCCCGTATTTGGGAAAAAAGAGAATTGTGGTTTGTTATGATTGCTTTAGGAATACTGAGCAGGATTGTGTCAAAGAAGTCCGAGATAATGTAATTTTTTTCGATTGCCTAAATGGTGTCCCGCCGTTGGAAAAAACCTTTCCCAGTTTTCTTTCACCCTGGTCTTTAAATTGTGTATATGTATGAAAAAACACAAATTTCTTTAATAATGTATTAGCACGAACCGTATGACATTTGTAAGAGTTAAACAAGTAAAAAATCTTAATTTAAGCATTAAAACTACCAGCGTTGGCGACAAATTGATTTAAACTTTCGCGATTTCCACACATATTTATAACGTCAAACGGGATTTTAACGCGATAAAATCTTTAGTCCTTACCACTGACCTATAAATAATGGACTTCTAGTCAGCCTTCAAAAGTCGAACAAAAAGTACAACAAATCGACAATCGTTCGCGCTATCAGTCTATTGGACCGACAGCGCCTTAAGCACAATAGTGTGGTACCTCAATTCAACAAAGAAAACATCGAAATCGGTTAACGTGGCAAAAAGATATGCGTATTTATTAACGCACATGTAAAAAATATATAAGAGGCAGATAGATATTAACCTCCTGCGTTATTGAATGCGGTTAAAATACTAATAATGTCACAGCAAACTGTAATCGCGTCATGCCCCAACGTTTCAGTTAAGTTTTCAGCTAAGTACATTAAAATATAGAACCCGATACGGAGTGAAGAAAATGTACCGCAAATACCAGAGTCGGTATCGAAGTTAACAGTTTATTGTGTACGTGTTTGTGGGACAAATACGGTTTTCTGGGACGTGACTTCACCGGTTTAAACTCGGACGTAGTTTTACCGGTTTATACGATTGAAAAATATTATCTTTCATTCTATAGAGACGGGGAAATAAAGTATGTGAGCGATACAGTGGAAATGGTGGCGGGCTGAATAAAAACCGCTAGTTAGAAGATATTTTTAAACTATGAGCGCTTTGAAAATATATTGTTACTGTTATATATGGAGTCTAGTTTATATTTTTATTTGTTTATATGTGTATAGAGGTTTATGTGTATTTATATATATATATATATAATTCGTTTATTTCTTTTATTTATATTTTTATGTGGTGTACAATGACGAATATTTGTTGTTGTTGTTGTTTTAAATATAAAAATGTACATAGAAAGCTAGAACTGTGGGTTGTAAGCATCGGATAAACATACATAGGTGTTAATAGGAAGTAAAAAAATCAAAAAGGCACTAAAAAGTGAAGCAGTAACGTGTTTCTGCATTTCATATGGTGAGTGAGAGTTCCGGAGGCTCCCGGGGGTAACGGATCGGCGATGTCTCTTGAGCTCGCTGGTTCCCACTTGAAGGTAATAACTTCCCATTAGTTATCCGCATGCTCGATTTCCACAGTATATTGTTTAAAAGCACTGGCCATAATAGCGGCTTATTAAATAAAAAGTCTATAAATACGAACTATGAATCAGGATTTCAAATTTT
Organism: Ditula angustiorana; assembly: GCA_963691745.1. NCBI lineage: Eukaryota > Metazoa > Arthropoda > Insecta > Lepidoptera > Tortricidae > Ditula > Ditula angustiorana. Next base: position 4,976,045 of record OY829490.1, on the reverse strand, counting down.
ACTTCCTATTAATCATTAGTCGACAGAACACCCGATGTATTTAATTCCAAAAATGTGCCACTATATATTTTTTAATAAAATTGAAATCATATTAATGAACCAGTCCAGTAATAAATACAAATCCCTCTCCCTGGGTGGGGTGATAAAAATGTTTATTAAAAAGGGGCGCCATTAAGTAATGCGCGGCTTTACGACGCGTTTTGAAATGCACTAAACTAAATATTCGTCGCGGTCGTATTACATTCCCGCTTGTAAAGGGTATGACACACTGTAGGAGCGTGTACCGAGTTTCAGTAATGCTCCTGTGAACGTATGTTCTTCAAGTTAAACCCGTCACTCCAAAGTTAATAGTTTATTAAGAAAATTACAAGGTCGAATATCTCTGACGTTGTTTATTGGAATGCAATTAAAATCTACTATTCAAGTTATTTTATAGACGATGTGACTAATGATATATGTAGGACGCAAAGTTAGCGAAACAACTGTACGGTGGCAGACCGTACACACACTAAAGGATTATTAACAAGGACATTTATTAAGGGTCTATATAGATCCCCTGGGGTCAATTTCAACATCCAAGAAGTCCATGTCAGCGAAAAAGTTTTGGGGTCTAGACACTTGTTTACCAAAAAGAAATATTAATGACTCATTATACCCTCATATCCAACTTTAGAAACCTATTAAAAAAAATTCACCGTAAGGTCTTACTTCGTTACTACAGTACTAAGATCATGTACATAAATTAAGTAAACTTATTATACATATTTGTATTTTTGACTGATTTTATTTTAGAATTTGACTTTAATGCTGATGAAATGGAATGCTGATATTGCAGGTTCAAGTCCTGCCGTTATTCTAATTTTTCTTTGTGTTGTCATTACAAAGCATTTCAATTTGACTTTGACTTCCTGGCGACTGCTGCTGCTGGGACTCGAACAAAAAAATTTGAAAGCACTTTATTTTAAAGATGGCATTGTATAGTAATATCAGTACCTAAACAATAAAGTTGTAAACGCTTTATTATTGCTGTGCCCTTACAGGGTTCAGATTTGACGCTATACGTACAGACTTTAAGAACTAATGTGCAACGTTCAATCAACGCTCGAACTGTCAGATTCCATGCTATACAAAATATAATATTCTATATTTTAGGGAACGCTGCGGGTGGTAGGACCTTGTGCTAGGTCCGTCCGGATCGCTACCACCATCTTGCTCACAAATCTTGCCGCTAAGCAGCAGTGCTTGCACCTTTGTGTTCCATCTTAACCCTCTGGGTTGGCAACGCATCTGCAATCTCTTCGATGTTGCGGGTGTCTCTAGTATAGGCGGTGGTGTACACTGACCATCAGGTTTGTTTGCCTTCCTATTTCATATAAAAAAACGCTACTGACGTTCAAACATAATACGGGCTGCGTGGGCGCGGTTCGGGCCGGAGGATGCAGAACACACCCAGTGTGGCATGTCCTTTACAAGTGCCGTGGCGACAGGAATATTAAAATCAGCAAGATTTTTATGTCGAAGCTTTTGAATTATACTACATTCGGAATAACAACTAAAGTTACATCTTTCAATGTAATTTCTGATTATATTTTTCACGAAATCATAAGTAGCCACCAGGACCCCCCTCCCCTCCCAACCCTCGGGGGATGTTCGTTTTCTGACATACTGGTTTAATTGTGCTTGTCACATTTTTAATGTCATTTCCATACTAAAACCGAATGGCGCGATAATAATAAATTGTTGTAGATCACCATTTATAAATAATATCCACAATTATTTTTTTTTGGATAAAAATAATTTTGGAAATACGTGTATCACGTGGAATGTGGCGATTTAAAAGTACGAAACATAAGAAAAAATAACTTTATTTTTTTTGTTTCATAATGTTCTTAGAAACTTAATAAAAAAATAGAACAATTTTTACTATGGGGGTAACCATATAACCGCACTTATTATTCTAACAAACGTGATTAAGTTGCAAAGTCCATACTTTTAGTAACAAAATGACATATGTGACCCAGACGTGACGTCATCTCTCTGTAGCCATTTTATATGGAGCGTATTCGCCGGCCTTGCGTTGCAACGTTCTCAATTCATGATATTTCAACAAACAGTGATCGTAAACAAAAACTAAAAATATAGTTTTTCTTCTTTTGATAAGTTCTTTCAATTTTGGTAGCCGATAAATTTTAGTCATCATGCCCATTACACATTGTTACGCTGTGCTATATCACTTCGAGCCACACTAGAGGGCGCTGCTAAAGCCAGCGTTTATTTTACCAATCGGTATAAATAAGCGCTGGCAACATTTAGAATCGTTAGGGGCGGGGTTTGTTTGAATTAGTTACGACCCCTTTCCTCTGGAAGGGAAGCTCAGGTTTTGGGCCATAAAAGCCCTGCAGCTCTCAGAGAGCTCATATTTTCTACATCACTACAACCACCTCTAAAAGGTGAAACCTCTGCCCAACTGGTAAGCTCTCTCTCTGCTAATAACTGTTCTAAATTGTTCTTATAAAATTGTATTTTTCGTGTATGTGTTTCTTTCAGATTGTATTTAATTTATTTCTATCTTAATTTGTTCTAACTTAAATCCTGCGACCGTTTCTTTAACTTCTTTCTGTAAATTTCTAAGTCTTTGTAATAATTATTAATTTAAATCTACTTGCTCAACGGTCGCACCTTGTAATTTCAAACCGTAACCGTCACTGAGCTTTAACTTCACTATTTCCTTCTTTCTCAATGTAACGTAGCTTTTCTTTCTTACCTTGCCACCTGTAAACCTTTGAACTGATGCCACACCACTACTTGGCGAGCTCTAGCTCCCTGGTCGGACTCTCGTCTCCTCGAGCTTCAGTATGGCATCAGTTCCCGCTAGTGGCCAGCCTGTAAAGCACTAAATCTTTACAGGGCAACTTCCTACGGGCTACCAAACTTCCTACGGGTTACCAACTTCCTACGGGCTACCCAACTTCCTACGGGTTACCAAACTTCCTACGGTCTACTTAACTACCTACGGGCTCACGTTCCCCAAGCTTCGCATATCCTCGAGCCACCTGCAGGGCACCTCTTGCCGGTTACTTGGACACTGTACCCTGACCGAGCTGCTACCAGCCGGTTACTTGGACAACCGTACCCTTGCCGAGCCTTCTACGCCCTTGCAGCCTACGGAGACCTGCCGAACCTCAAGCCTACGCTACTACACGTCGGGTCACGGCCAGGGGAGTGCGAGCGATCACATTAATTGACTCAAGTTAGGAATTAGGCACAAGAATTACGAACTTACGACCTAGAGTCTCTAGTCGTCCTAGGGAGCTTTTATTTAAATAAAAACCTATTGTTAAAATTTTATTCTTGTTTCACTCGAAAATCCCCTAGGGCGAACTTCTGTACCTGACCGGGTAACAGTGGCGCCAACGGGTTTTCTTGTGCTATAGTTCTTGCTTGAGTCAGCTAGCTACGCTAAAGTTGTTGGTGTTGGTGATTTTTCTATAATTTTTCTTCTTGTCTTGGATACCGCAGTAATTCTAAATTCACTTGTTCACCCGTTTTGTGGCGGGCCAAGAATACCGCAAAACCGGCCTGGTATTCGTAAAAGGCGAATGAACGGCGTTTTTGCCGAAAATCAGGGTTGTTGTTCAAATTCTAACGGTTTTTTTTTTCAAATTTTAACGTCTATTTTTCTAAATTTTAATCGCTAATACTCCAAATTTGTCTTAACTATTCTACATAAAACAATTTAAATTAACAACACAACGTACATACTTAATTTAAATTATCGCACTATCGCGATCAATTTAAATCCTAACGGACTAACTGTTAATTTAAATTTACTTAGTAACCGTCAACTACAATTAACCGCGGGTTCGAATTTAAAAAACTCAACTGCCACTAAGCGCCTAAGAATCAGCTGTAGTTAACTAAATTAACTACAACGATTTTCTAACAGCTATCTCACTCTGTACAACTCACTTCGCTCTTCTAAAAAGACGACTTGCACAGAGGTGTACCTAACTATTTAATCATTAAAAACCGACGGTATATATTTTTAATTAACACTACAATTTGCTTTGAAATTACTCTTCTATCTTGAAACAACAACCACTGAATATCGGACATTTCATCAAAATTAGTTTGGATTTATTCGGCAAAACCACTAAATTTTATTAACATCTAGTAGCTTCACTTTTAATTTTTTTTTTAAATTTTAACTTCGTTAACGTAACTTCACTTTTATTTTATAACACTTCACTAAATTACTGCGATATCCAATCCAGTACATTGTAACTCTGTAATTATACTTCACTTTCTATTGTACTCATACGGTCTAGCATCCAGTGTTAGCAGAGAGAGTTCTACATACTAAGTTATCACCTTCCTTGTGAGCGCGTCTCACTAAACATTTTAACTGAACACATAGGTGTTCAACAACCACCTGCATTCCGGCCATAGGCACTCTTCTATTGTACGAAGACCTTATCGCGCGCGCCTAAGGATCACTATACACTATCGGTAGTATTTCTTTAAAGCGGGTAAATCTTAAAGTCGCGCCGATAACTGAGACTACTTAAATGTTTAACTTAACTACAGAGGGTAAAATTAACTACTGTTCGTTATGGAACTTAACAATATTAAATACTCGTATTTGTCCTTGCAAAAAAAAAAATTGTTCTATAAAATGCAAGTTAATAGATAAACAACCCCTGCCTACAGCAACTAAAAACTTTCATAACTAAAAGTAAAATGACTAACTTAAATACTTGGAATTATTTCCTTTAACTTAGAAAATATTTTATACTTGTAATTAATTTAATTAATCTACATTCCTTACCCTAACTAGCACTCAATTTTAACGTTTAAAAAATAATAATTAAAACATCAACTAAAAATAACTTCAATACTATGTAATATCAACTTTAACTTTTATAAAACCTAAAATACTCTTAACTATTTTAATAAATCGATTTTTTTAAAATCTAACTAACTAATACCACTCAATTTGATTATTTAATAAATATTTAATGCACCAAAACTCCATTATGTTAAAAACTAAAGCCTTTTACTCCAGCGGTTCTGAAGACTGGTTAAATAAGCCTAAATTCACCTACCCTAACAGCATGCATACCTACTCCGAGCGGATAGTAACTCGTAAAAATAAGCCCTTACTACTTTGTAATGTTGTTAACTTATGTAGGGCGGATAGTAACCCTACGACATAATGAAGAACGGTCATGCAAATTGAGTACTTTTAATTAACTTAAAAACAATCCTAAATGATTTCAATTAAATACAAATCAAAATTCAAGTTTCTACGGCGAGGTTCTACAACCCTGTCGCATTAATTCTTAAGCGTTAGCATTCTTATTAATTACGTAACACGCTCGCGTCTCCTGCGATGACCCAGTGACCTCAATAGCTCAGTCAGCCGACGCGTTCGAGCGAGTTGCACGCGCGCCATGTTAAGTTAATTCATTCATGCAGCAATTGCGCGCGCGCATTCTCCGCAATACGTAATTATAAAATAATAAACTGCGTTAAACCGCCAGTTTAACCTATGCTGCACGTTAATATTGCAACAAAACACATAACTAAAACATAGTACCACAGATCGTTGCTCATATTAAAAATAGTCGCAAATAGTTAAAATTAAAAGCCTAAATACCAGTAGGGTCGCGCCTGCTCTTAAAAACGCCCTAATGTTAGCATCCAGTTCTCGGGCGGTCTTGGAACCCGTTAAATAAAAGCCATATCCTATCTGGATGTTAACCTATCAAGGACGGATGGTAATCCTTGGACTTTCGCGACAAATTAAATATATTACGAGCACGCCCCGCGCCTTCTGCTACCAGACGCGAAGGTCAGACTAGCCCTATAGCCGGACCTACTCTGAAAGAATGATGTATATATGTGGATAGTAAGAAAGGCGATTGATGAATGCTGCGACGTCGTAAGATCTTTAGCGAAAATTAAAATGAGTTTTAATTTTCTTTACCGGGGAAAAGGGGAACTGTTACGCTGTGCTATATCACTTCGAGCCACACTAGAGGGCGCTGCTAAAGCCAGCGTTTATTTTACCAATCGGTATAAATAAGCGCTGGCAACATTTAGAATCGTTAGGGGCGGGGTTTGTTTGAATTAGTTACGACCCCTTTCCTCTGGAAGGGAAGCTCAGGTTTTGGGCCATAAAAGCCCTGCAGCTCTCAGAGAGCTCATATTTTCTACATCACTACAACCACCTCTAAAAGGTGAAACCTCTGCCCAACTGGTAAGCTCTCTCTCTGCTAATAACTGTTCTAAATTGTTCTTATAAAATTGTATTTTTCGTGTATGTGTTTCTTTCAGATTGTATTTAATTTATTTCTATCTTAATTTGTTCTAACTTAAATCCTGCGACCGTTTCTTTAACTTCTTTCTGTAAATTTCTAAGTCTTTGTAATAATTATTAATTTAGATCTACTTGCTCAACGGTCGCACCTTGTAATTTCAAACCGTAACCGTCACTGAGCTTTAACTTCACTATTTCCTTCTTTCTCAATGTAACGTAGCTTTTCTTTCTTACCTTGCCACCTGTAAACCTTTGAACTGATGCCACACCACTACTTGGCGAGCTCTAGCTCCCTGGTCGGACTCTCGTCTCCTCGAGCTTCAGTATGGCATCAGTTCCCGCTAGTGGCCAGCCTGTAAAGCACTAAATCTTTACAGGGCAACTTCCTACGGGCTACCAAACTTCCTACGGGTTACCAACTTCCTACGGGCTACCCAACTTCCTACGGGTTACCAAACTTCCTACGGTCTACTTAACTACCTACGGGCTCACGTTCCCCAAGCTTCGCATATCCTCGAGCCACCTGCAGGGCACCTCTTGCCGGTTACTTGGACACTGTACCCTGACCGAGCTGCTACCAGCCGGTTACTTGGACAACCGTACCCTTGCCGAGCCTTCTACGCCCTTGCAGCCTACGGAGACCTGCCGAACCTCAAGCCTACGCTACTACACGTCGGGTCACGGCCAGGGGAGTGCGAGCGATCACGTTAATTGACTCAAGTTAGGAATTAGGCACAAGAATTACGAACTTACGACCTAGAGTCTCTAGTCGTCCTAGGGAGCTTTTATTTAAATAAAAACCTATTGTTAAAATTTTATTCTTGTTTCACTCGAAAATCCCCTAGGGCGAACTTCTGTACCTGACCGGGTAACAACATTCAACTTCTTATCCTGTTCGAAAATAATGATATTTATGTATCATTATGCATAAATAAATAAATATTCCGGGACAATTCACACCAATTGACCTAGTCCCAAACTAAGCAAAGCTTGTACTATGAGTACTAGGCAACAGATACGCATACTTATAAATATAGATAGACATGTGTCTATCTAAAAATGTCTATAAATATAGATAGACATGTGTCTATCTATATTTATAAGTAAGTATGTACTTAAATACATATAATATCCAAGACTCGGGTACAAACATTCGTATTCATCATACAAACATTCGCCCCTCCCAAGAATCAATTCAATTCAGGACTGTTTTCAAATTTTTAATTAAATTATTTCCAACAATTCCCTCTCCATTGCTTGACTAGCTGTTCCTGGAACTAATCACCTTCTCGGCTTCCGAGAAAGACATATGGAAGCAGCCGTGTTTGCATAACAAGTACGGTTTGTTCTTTAATTAGGACTAATTACAGGCCCGGAAGAATGCGCAGCCGCATACCGATGTTATGTTGAATTCCTAATGATATCCCCTAATGTTCCTTACACCTGCGCGGTAATTGAGATGTTTGTCTTAATAACGAGGGCAATTAGTTGTAGTAGGTTGATTTTAATGGTAAAGGAAGTCTTTTTTTAGCTGACGTGCGTGTATGAGTATTTCGGGCTCTACATAAAGGTTCCTTCCAACTTTTGAGCCCTTGTCCATCGCATCCAAATCAGTCGCACTCGGAGGCTGATGCCAGTTTATCTTTTTGTTAGTTTTTATTTTGTAATTTTAATGTTTAATGCTTTAATTTGACAAATAATGCAATTTATAATGTACTTTTATATTGAGTGAATTAATAAACTAAACTAAACTTTTAATTTAAATGGGATAGTTTGCACGTTCCCTACTTGTACAGTACAATCGAAAGGAAATGCACATAAAACCTTCTCTATAAAAATCTCTTAACGATAATGAAAACGGCATCAAAATTCGTTGTGTGGTTTAAAAGAAGAAGGCAGCCAAAGATACACTATAAGAATTTGGGACAGACTGGAAATTTAGCGACTTTACACTATGGAAAGAAGAAGATGTCATGGTTGTTATTTTGGTGAACTAGCAGACGCCCGTGTTTGCGTGGAATTAGTAGCTTTCTATTAGTGAAAGAATTACGAAAAATAAAGTTTACCTCTTTTTTATATTAGTGTAGATAAAGGGGTGGGCAAGCGTGGGGGTCAACTCATGAGAATTGGGAACCAGTAACCCCATGAGAATTTAAAACACAATCCACCATGGATTTCCCACTTGTTATACAAATAAATAGAAACAAAAGGGCTTTGCTTTTAACCCGGTTTACCCGATGTTTCAGCCCAGTTGCATCTGTGGTCACGGCCCTTGGCCCCACAGAGCGAGGGGTCAATCCGACACCGTCTATAATACACGATTTACTCATTTGCTGACCATGTTTAACATTAGTTAGAGCTTGAAGTAACTTTAAACTTAACAATCATCTAAACATAATTAAAGGAAACTGTACCTATGAAATAATAATTAATATTTATATCAGAGACAAATTCCAAAGTGCTCAAAATTTGTCTTGTACTGAGTCCAGTAGCAAATCCGTTTTATTACGTTTTAGAAGCAAATCCAGTCGGATTTGCTACAAAACGGGAATCTCTTGCTACGAGCTACGCGTGTAGCACAGCATGTATAAAATTAATCACGAAACAATTATACTGCTATCAAAACTTCAAAAATTTATGCTCCAAATACAGAGTCTGATTCTGTAGATATCTGTGTAGATTCGCCCCTAACCTTCATAGATTCTATTGGTGTATGTCAACTCCAGTAGTCAAAAGTTTGTCCATCCTACACTAGGCTATAGAGTCGTCAAAAACGTACATCTACAATTTGTACATCGCATAAACATTGTGCTACGCCGTAGCACGAAGCGTAGACCCTCTACATTGTAGCGAGCTACGCTGCCAAGACGCCTACGGATCCAACCCATAAATAAATCAAGCGCACATCCAAAGGGTCCGGTCCAAATCATAACTAAATCAAATTTTGAGCATCCATCGCTTGGAGGTTTCGCTGGAATTTGATACGATTGTAACGCGATGCCCACGTGCCGGGGGTATAAATCGGACCTCAGTGCCGCAGGCACCAACCACACTGGTCAGTGGAGTCGGTATTGTCAGGCAGAAAACTTATGAGGTAAATCGAATTATTGTTTGCTGTTGTTTTTGTAACAGGTTGACGTGGGTGTTTGGTAGTAATAGTATATTATTGATGTCGAGATGATAATAAACAAAGGGTTACTTAATTTATTCGTGTCTACATCAGATCATTTGAAATCTTTAAATAAGAATATATGTATACATGTCATTGTGTAATGTAAATTATTAGGGCTTATACGTATTATATAAGTATGTTACTTTTACAAGAGAGTTATTGTATTTGTACATTTGAAACCCCGTCTTTCGTGTATGATGAATAAATACTTACGTACTAATTAAGGTAAATAGTTACAATTTTACGTCATAAATTGTACGCGGCCTGATATTTCTCTAGTAAGAAATTTGTTCATCTACTTCTTTCCGTGTTTTTCAAACATTTTTCAAATAGCGACCGCCATAGAATCAATAACCTATTGCGACAGTTACATGGTTCGAAAAAGTTTTGACGGCTACAATTTTCCAACTTGAACTTACTTATTGAAAATTTATATTATTTGTCTAATATTTAGTAATAAGGAAAATATTTCGACTGGCAACGATAATATTTTACGGATAGATTTTGGAGCTCGGCCAGTTACATTAAAAATAGTCATATTATCTTCTTTAACATTTACTCTTTACGTAAGTAGACGTCTGTACCTCCGCTCCGTAACTGTGTAGACAGTTTCCGTAACTAACGTATAAAGCCAAACCCAGAATAGCCCACCATGCATTGTCTTACGTGCACCATATCTACTGACAGCCGAATGACCAAGCAGTCGCATCAACCCACCGGTTATTCGATGACTCGGACGGGTGGAATCGATTGAATTAGAATCGATTGGACGTCCCGATGATGTAAGTCGATTGTTTGTGTTGACTCAGTCGAAGGCTCGGATAGAACGTGTTAGTTAGGTAGTGTATTATGCCAGATGTGAATTGTTGTGGAATTCTGGGAGTTCTGGAATAGATTCCGGTCCTTATTGGGTGGATGTTGGTGTAGTTGCAATGTTGTATAATTATGTATTTAGTATTTCGAAGTTTTTTGTAGTGTGTGTTAACTTCCCAAGGCGCACTGGGACTGCGTGGGAACTTATGCGCAAGTCCTCCTTTTGTAAAAGGAGACCTATGCCTAACAATAGGAAGTATGTATACATGTATCATAACTCTTCAATAAACCAACTAATTGCCTAAAGTGTAAATACGTCTTATTTTAACGAAAATTCCTCAATCACTGCGGAATAAAAAAAAAATTACATTTTATAGTTTCTCGTCTTCACGTCGTACGTCTTTCTGCACTCTTCCATTCGCTCCATCATCGACGTTTCATCTTCTCGTTCGATTACCATTCATCGGGATCATTCACTCCTTCATACATATGTAGGTAGGCCTGTATGTTCGGTTCGAACAAGAGATCATTATCATTATGATCGTCATCATAATCATCATTATGATGATGATTTCATGTACGAACCGAAACAGCTAACGTTTACAGTACTTAGTGGCCCTAACGTGCCCTTAGTAACGGCCCTTAGTTGCCCAGCCATGTATAGTATATCTGAGTTTCGTTTATTTGAGTCGGTCGGGTCTTTATGAACGTCCCTATCTTCTTCTTCTTCTTCTTAAGGTGGCATCTCCTACTGGAGGTCAGTTATCATTAGGGTTAATCTTGGATACATTTGCCCAGAACAGAGACCTAGTACTTTCATTGAACCAGGTTCTGAGGTTTTTAAGCCACGAGGTACGCCTTCTTCCTGGTGTTCTACTTCCATGAAACTTGCATTGCATTACAAGTTGTAACAGTTCATACTTGTCGTTTCGCATGATGTGATCGAATACTGCAATTTACGTATTCTCACTGTATTAAACCTCCAGTATCTTATTTATTCTCTGCAAAACTTTTTCATTGGAAACTCTATCTGTCTGCGTTATTTTCAAAAATTTTCTATAAACTCACATTTTAAAATCTTCTAAGCGCCTACTCGTATTTTGAGTTAATGTCCATGATTTGACTCCATACAAAAGAACCAAAAAGCTGTTGAGCCTCAGTGACCGGTGTCCCTATCTTATAATACTAAATTGAGATAAAGATGTGGAGACATACAAGTAAAAACGAAAGATAATTATGTCAAACACTGGTAAAAGCCCTTTGCGCAACAAGCACTAGTACGGTCATCTTATATTGTACCACTAGGGATAAGTTTGCCATTGTACATCACTTATCTCTTTTTGTCATTTTTATTTATTGTACAATAGAGAATTAACATATATCAACCCACAGAGCATGATTACAACGCTAAATTTTAACTTAACTTTGTGTTCCAGTGTTAATTTTGACATTAGTTCTTGTAAACAACAACTAACAACTCTAATCTTGAAGAGAACCAGAATTCGCAATCTTATTCTGTGTATTCTAGTGTCTTGCTGTACCAATAGAACTGTTTTACTCACCTCGTACGTTTGTTTGTGAATGGTATCGGGTAGCGAAAACCTCGTGTCGTGAAACGTTGAATAGTTCGCGTTGATAGTCCAACTACGGGAACTGAACTCGCTCACTGTGTATTTATAATACTAAAATCTATGCATGTAATAAAAATTTAAGTGACAGATGTCTGTCAGTACGCGCATCACCCAAAAACTTCTGTACTAGATTATTTATGCGGTTTTCACAGTTATATGGCAGGTCTAACTTAAAATTTGGTGCATGTTTCATCTTGATACCCCGCCTATCTATAAACCGAATTATTATTGACTACAGAAACAAACATACATAGCTACTTTTATATTCCACGCGTACGAAGTCGCGGGCAAATTTGAATAAGTACACACAATGAACTTTCATCCATTTTCCATAATCAATCGCTAATTGTCTAATATTAGTAATTAATTGTTAACAAAACACTATATTTCACGCCAAAAGGGTGGCTCTGGGGAGTGTAACTAACCCCCGTACCTCATAAAAGACCGTCAGGCCTCTCGGCTACCACCGCTAAGGGTTGGATGCCGCTGTCCAGCGCTCTGCTGCCGAGCTTAGCGCGGGACAGCGTTGTTCTAAGAATGGTCCGACATGCTCTTGACTGGCTTTTATTTACATAAAAAAGAATGATTAAAATCCGACCACTCTGTAAAAAGCTATGCGTGATCAAAGATTAATACAAAATATATATATAGGTCAAACCGAGAACCTCCTCCGTTTTTTTCGTCGGTTAACTAAATTACTAATGGTTAATTATCAAATGATGAATATTTCATTTCTATTTAACCAAGAAGGATTTAGTTCCTGTGGAAGAACTCCTAACAGGAATTTATACATAAATGAATGTCCTTAGTTTTAGGTTGAAATAAAAAATATTTATTTTCAAACATGACAAAGTAAATAAGTAATGACGGTTTACATTTAGCGAGTGCTAGCAAAGTTTCGTAAGTTGAGAAATACATAGCTGTGACGTCCCTTAAGTTTTGACTCAACTCCTTATAGTTAAAAGAAATACAGCATTATTAAAAGTTTGTAAAAAATAATCTCTCAAACTTTGAGATCAATCGGTTCGCAGAAACACAGTAGTACAGAATGTTCGCCAGACGTCATCGGACAATAACGGTTGTAGCTTCCGGCGATCTGGCCGTACCGCCAGGTTATGGCCCATTGAGGCCGCAGACGTCCTGTTTTCCGCTATTACAACCATCAATGCTGACAGATTAGCTTGTATCAGGCATTTGTAAAGCGACATGGATAGCAGATAGAAGTTTCCACGTTTGTAATCGTAGAAATGCAACTACGGAAACTGGATATAATACCGTCGTCGTCGCTATTGCGAACTATTGTTGGTCACCCCAAAACATGGTCACACGTCGCCGAAGTAACGTGCTAATTTTAAAACTTTTTAATGTCTCTAAGGTATTTTTTTCTATGGGTTAATACAGCCTGAGATAAATGATTTAATTATTATTATTAAAACCGACTATAAAACCAAACTTGTAGTTGTCACGACCGCTTTCTCGACTTAAGTAGCTACAGAGTGATCTCATTTTTGGCGCAGTAGTTGTAATTGAAGGGCCGTAGGGTTACATAGGCTACTTTTACCTCACACTAGGTAATCGATAACCCTAGTCCAATTGTAATCAATTTTGCACTCCACCTAGGCTGGGATTTATTCTAAAAGTAGACTTGTGCCCAACAATACGGCGTATCTATTTAATAGCTCGCTATTTGGATAAAGCCTCTCTTGTTTTATTCACTCGTACGATAAAAAGGGCATTCTTCTTTCCTTATTTTACATCGTCCCTGAAAATAGTTCCGCTGCAGTCACCGAGGCAAGTAATTATGTAACTACTCCTGTCGTTTGACTGATGATGCATCTCGAATGTGTCTTAGTATGCTGATGCATATGTTGGTGAAGTTGCTGTATCGTGGAGTTAAGTAAATTTTAAGTCGTGGTACCTACACGTCACATTTACATTTATTTTTAAATAAATTTTAAACAAACTGATTTCAGGCCTGGACTGGTCGTTGTGGCGATCTTTGGGAGAGGTTTATGTCCAGCAGTAGACGTGTTTTGGCTGATATAATTCAGGTTAAAATTCAGATTTATTTGGTAAAAACAAGATAATTCTAAAAGTAATTTTTATAGTGCTGATACATTTTAACATTTAATTACATGTCATGTAATATATTAAGTAGGTATATTTTCATGTTATTCAATCATACATAGATCATTGTATGAAAGCGGTGATTAAATACAATTGAAAATTATTGTTAAATATTTGACTTATTTATGATTGATAAAGCTGAAAGTAAATCATATTAAAACACTAAAGTCCTGTTAGAATGATAAAATGCTCCTTATTTTGCTTTAGAAAGATAAATAAGTTTGGGCTGAACTAAGTACTAGTGTAGGATATTAGGGTTAGTCCTACATTCAAATAAGTTCGAAAATATTTATTATATTAACAGAGATTGTTGGAATGTTAAGTTTTAGTCAATATCTTTTGATTTAACTCGCAAAAATATGATTGAGATGTAAGGTCGCAATGAAAAATGTACACTAAAACGATCAATATCTCGGAAACCAGTGATTTTCCAGCAGGGTAATAAGTAAAAATTACCTTATTTGCTACAATTGAGCTTTACTAGAATCTCTCAAAAGGTTTGCATCGAGCTACCATCACCCTGTATAATCCTTACTAATATTATAAATGCGAAAGTAACTCTGTCTGTCTGTCTATCGCGCTTTCATGCCAAAACTACTGAACCGATTTAAATGAAATTTGGTACACAAATAGTCTAGAGCCTGAAAAAGGGTTGTAAGGGGTTGAAAGGGGGGATGAAAATTTGTAAAGAAGCATCGTCATTTTTAGAGCTAGAAGCTTGAAACTTATTTTTTAGGCTGTTAATTCGATGTAAATAAATATGACATTCAAAGTTTGTAAAAGTTTTACCCTCAAGGGTGTAAAAAAAGATAATAGGGGATGAAAGTTTGTATGGAAATATATAAGGTTTATGTGAATGTTTTATAAGTTTGCGACCAGAGACAAAATATTAGAGCTATTCTGATGTAACATTTACGGAGTAATTGGGGGGGGGGGGGAGGGGGAGCGAGCCGAGGTACGGCGCGGTGTAGATAGAGAAATATGCCTAAGTGTGCTTACCCGAACAGGCAGACACGTGAGGGCAATTACACTGCAAGTGTTTATACGTATGTCTTATTTGTAAAATAATTAAAAATGCTACCCAAAGACACTATTCCACGCGGACGAAGTCGCAGGCACAGCTAGTATTTTAATATTTTTTTTGGCCACTCAACTGTCCCGTCATCGTAACGCACACACAGAAAAAAGACCAATGAAAAGTGGGCACGAAAATGATTGACCAATAAAATTCCAGGACACCATATTAATTACAGACGCAACAAGCACGAAATGACTGAACGGAAGTGTCGCCGCAAGAGCACAACCGTGGCGCCACATGCGACGAGAGCTTCCGCCGGAAATGGCGGACCATTTCCGGTTGGGCCGAGTTGTGGCCGGGCCACGTCACGTCCGGTGCGAGCCCACTGACGTATCGGTCCCAGACGCCTATTGAGGAATTTAAATTGAATCCCGATCGGAGATGCGGGTTGTTTCAGTGCTTTGGGTCAGCTGTTTTAGTCATTAACTTGTCAAGATGCACTTTACGTTTACACTATGCGATTACCCGTGCGACTTCGGCCCTCTATTACATCATTCAGCAGCGTGACTGCAGCACGACTACAGCACGCGACTTTAGCACTGCGAGTGTCTCATGGCTGACAGCAGCTTAGCGACATATTTAGTTGTGCTGTGCGTGTCTTGGTAGTGTGTGTACTACAATCATTTAAAGTCATCTGCTAGTGCAGTATTATATTGCCGGGTGACTAAGCCGCGCGGCAACCGCAATTATTTAAAGGCGTCTGCTGATGCAGTATTACTGCCGCGTGACTTAGCAACGGGGGAACAGCAATCATTGAAAGGCGGCACCAGTGCAGCACCAGTGAGCGCTGGTATCGTATGACTAAACAGCTGCAGTAATTTAAAACTATCTGCTAGTGCAGTGCTGTGCTACTGCCACGCGACTAAGCAGCGCTGAAGCTGCAATCACTTTAAAGCTTGTACTTGTGTAGCGCTACTGCCGCGCGTCTGAACTGGCCAATGGTGAATTGGTCGTACACAAATCAAACATAAGGTTTGTCGTTTATTAGAGTAGGAAGGTGTAACATGTAATAACGAACTTTGTGGCTCCCTTATAGACGCTGGAGACCACATACTTACTCCATATACTATAAAAAAAGTTAAAAAAACTTGAATATCTCGAAAACCACTTACCTTTTTTCCACTAAATATAGCTAAGACATGTCTCACTCAATTCGGCATCAAAGCTACTAATAACACTCTATTTCCGCCGAGATTTATAAAATAACAAATATAGTCTGTTTAAATGTGCGCTCATATTCTTCTAGTTTTCAGTACTGGGTCGCAAAGCGTCATTTCCTTTTATATCTCAACATAATATGGCAACAAAGTAAGTGCAACGTAACAAAAATGTAGTTTCACTTCATTTTACGAAACTGCAATAGCAGTCACGACGGAATGATTCGTTTTAGATGCTTTTTAACGTGTGCCAGCTTTATGAATCTGCAGCAATAATTTGGAAGAAATAGTCACACTTGTAGGACACAGGATTGCATTTAATCCTCGTAACAACCGTAGCTGTGTTAGGTATTTCGGCTTATCGCGTGCCGGGCGGCAGCTTTTTATTTGAAGCAAATAAAATGAATTTTATTCTTTAGTGTAACGATTAAGGACTATTAAAGAATGTTTTAAAGTACTTGAGTAAAAATTTATATGCGTTTTTTTTTAATTAAGCGCTTTGATTATTATTTTTTTTATTAGAAGTGGGTTTGCGTTTGGCCTCAATCTCACCTGATGGTAAATGAAGATGAAGCCGAGGATGTAGCACGCTCACCCAGAAAATGCCTATTCACTCTTACCTTAAAAAGGCCAAGGTCATATTTTTCTGGAAATACAGACGCAGGAAGAGCATTCCAGTCCTTAGCGGTGCGGATCAAGAACGACCGAGCAAACCGCTTTTTTGTATGGTCACTGCCGATAATGGTATTTATTTGTGTATTATCCATACCATTCCACGTAACGTTACACACAATTGTGCTAGTATCATATCATGTTTTGAGTTGGGTTCTAGTTGAAATACAATGTTATTTGCAGTATAATAGGCATTAAGGCATGTTTGGGGATGATTATGTACCCTGATTATATTTCAGGGCGGCTAACGCGAGCTTTTCTCGCTCATTCATTACATCAGTATTCTGGGTCCTTCGTCTTCTTGTAGTGCCTCTTCAACCAATGAAGGTTGGCAATCAGCTTTGCGTATTTCCTCTGGTCCTTCGCGAAGTTGAAAAGTTCGGCGACACTTGATATTCCTGTTCATTTCCGAATATCTCGTAATCACTACTACCTGCGGCCCCTTTTTTCCTGTCTCTTTGCTCATCATTTTTAGTTGCAGTCAAAACATAACCATATTTTGTCTTTATTTGTTGTACCCATACCTCCACACACACACGCACACACATATGCAAGCTCACATACACACACATACGCACACACAGAGACACTCAAACACACATAGGTATATATATTTCATATAATGTAATTTGATTCTTAAATTTAGGAACTGTATTTGTTAACGACCTTATGTAAAATATTTTGGTTTCCGCGATACAGGCCTAGAGTCTAGTGCGGTCACCGCTAAACAACTTATGTTTGAAATTATCTTTCTTCGAAATGTTCTGTTAAATGTAATTTCTAGTTGATAACATTATTGTATGTACCTATTTTGTTTAAATAACATTTATTCTTATTCATTTTATTCTTATTGTTCGTGATTCATATTGGCTATTGGTTTTATACTCGTATGTCCCAAGAGATATATTTATTTTTTATTTATGGTCGAAACTCGAACAACTCAAGTGTTTAAGATACAAAGACTGCTAAAATTGTTATTTATACAGGAGGAAGGATAATAACACAATATTGGTGATTGTCCGAGAAAGCCAAGCCACCCCGATAAAGGAACAATTTGCTAAAAGGGTCCACACGACCGTTTAGGATTAGGAATTATTTGAATCCATTAAAGATCCAGTTGCAAAATCAAAAAAACAAACGATAGATTTTAGAAAACAAACACAACACAACAGATCGTTCTCAAAGTCGACCGCGTTTAGATAAAGAAATAAACAAACGAGTTTATATTTCGTTTTTAAATGTATTTGAGCAAGTGACGAGGTGGCTGAAAATATTTCAATTATAGTAATCACATATTTAAATACAAAGAATACAAAACTTTTTGGAAAACGACCATTATTTATTAGGACAAATTTAGATACTGGTCAACGTGTATTTCTATTTTCAGTGTTCTGGAGCCGTCTATCCATCCATCTGTATAAGTAAGTATATCACAGACTGTAAGTGCTAGGTAGCTTAAAAATTTGCATGAATATAAAACATGAACGACGACTACAAAGATGAAATAAAATTGAATCAAAAACAAAAATTTAATTTTATCTGTTGGAAGGGAAATGATCCCTACCAATAGTTAAATTTTGAAAGATTTTCCACGAATTGAAACAAATTAAATTAAATTTTCGTTCCAATTTGCTAATATGGATCTCCTCAAAGTAATGTCTGAATTTGTTGAGATGTCCGACAGATATATATTTGTGGTTTGAACTAGGTTAAGGTCATTTGAAAACTGGGAACAGTAAAGGTATCCGTCCCAGCCCTTAACAGTGACACACAGTGACCCAATAGTTGACGAGAAGATACGGTAACACACGAGATAAAACGAGAAACAATTATGTAAACTACACTACACGCAATGCAATGTATTCTTTGTATTTAAATATGTGATTACTATAATTGAAATATTTTCAGCCACCTCGTCACTTGCTCAAATACATTTAAAAATGAAATAAAAACTACACGCAATGCGCTACACCTGTCAAGCACTGGTACAGTTGCCTTATTAGATAAGTTAACTACGAATCAAAATGTGTTATTTTCAGTGACAGTCTGTTTCAAACGCAAGCACCCTCAAATCACACATTCGCCCCACGGTTTGCGCAGGCACATGCATTTTGTTGACCAACACTGAATAAGAGTTGGTGCTTGCAGTATAGAAATGCACGGAGATGAAACAATAACAATATTTGATCTCGTTAGAAAATTGTAATGTTTATGGATATTTAAATAAACATATGAACACAAAATAAATATGCGATGTTGGTATGACTTTACATTGCGAACGACTAAAAAGGTGAATCAGGATATTTCTATTTATGTATATCTTTAAGCTGTACCATCTTTTCGGGACTATCGACAAAACAGAAAAGAGTATTTTGAGTATATTAATACGACCTTGCAGGAATTTAACATTACCGTGCTCCAAGCCGTACAATGAGCCTGTCGGTTAAACAGCTGAATGAATTTTATTGTATAAAGTTTCATTAGACTTGTCTTGATTCCGCGACTGTCATAAAGTATAGATATTTTGTCATCAAAATAAATCTACAACCACTCCCAAAATATATCATAAATAAAAAGCCGTGTAGCTGCGTTTGCATTTTAATCTCTATTACTTGACACGTCCAAGTATTTTGGTTCGTTGTTAAATATTAATAATATTTGCATTATATGAACATCTCTTTCAACTTCTCACCTGCATGTAGTAAACGAATTTGCCCTCGGTTCCGCTTAAACACGGTCCTCACATTTGAATTCCGCGCGCGACCATGCGGCACCAACTTTTCGAGTAAGTTCCGGAATAATTAACACGCTAGGTGCATTAGGATACGTTGTCTTAGCTAAGGTGAACTTTCTTAAAATGCGCATTATTGTTCCTTACATAAAATGTTGTATAATTTGACCCATCTTTTGACTGCGCCTACACCTGTTTAGTTGCAGATATCGATATAGCAAACTCTTCGAGGCGGACCTGCGTAATAATGACGTATGTCTAGTACTGGTGCTATTAATTCACCTAAACTGTGTTCACTGACACTTATTTATTTTCTCGTGTAAACCAAATCCTAACCTAAAAATTCACTTTTTGTCACCTGATTTTAGTGGGTGCCGTGAACCACTAATTTTTGAATAACAAAGTCATTTTATTTAAGTAGTTTATTTTAATTTGTATGCACGTAGTTGATTTATTTATACTTTATTACTTAGTGTAATTGTTACTGACGTAAATGGTAAGTTAGTTTAATTTTATTTTTACTTACATCTTTATATTTACATCAGCTTATATATTCATTTAAAAGTAGTTAACCGATTAAATAATAATTAATCAAGTATTTATTTACCAAATAGCCAACTTTTTCAACGCAGTTTCACGAAAACAATTCAATTTTACACGTGCGATACCAAACTACCAATCCTTGGCAACAGTGAACGAATATCGTTCACCTACTTTCTCAGCCTCATATCTATCTAAATTATGGAGTTACAAAAACAACCATATGTTAAGCACACATCGTTGGTTCTCTAACAACACAATTCGGAAAGATACGAGCTTGAGAAAGTAAGGGAGGCTATATTCACTATAAAACGCTCCCCTGCTCCTACATTATAACAATTCATACCCAAAATCGAGGTCGTTTTTCCCCCAAGCTGTCAGTTTAAGATGACATCGCCTATGTACACAGGCCCTTATGTCGCTACCCGCTTTACCCCTGACGTGTGTACCAGGCGTGAAATTATGACGCAACTAATACCTAAAGTGATGGTCTGGTGGAACTTTTTTCATATCCTATTGCAGAGTTTTTATGTAAACACATTATTGTAGGGACGTGATAACGATGAGTTATGGTGTGCTTGATAAATGTTGTGGCGGACACCAGTTTTTGTGAGAAAGTTGTTCTAGCACGCGGAAATACATTTTGGCTACTCTCAAGATTGATACTAAATTCGTTCTTAATATTATTTATTACTTGTCGAAAGGCTGTCAAGAGTCAATTCGAAGCGAAAGAAATAAAAGATAAACAATGATGTGATAACAGGACGCGCTTTTGTGTCTAAAACAACATTTTTACTTAGACTGTAGGACCTGTAGGTAAATGAAAAATAAGAAACAATAATGCTCTTTAATCCATTACGATCCTTAAGTTTTGTTAACATCTTCACTCTAGTATGTTAAATAATTAAAGTAAATCGATTGAAAGCTTTAATTAAGAAGTGACTTTGCGAGTCTTTGCATCTATGATACTTTTCTTAATTCATCCGTCGAAATCAATAAGGACCTTCGAAATACGATAAATACTATTTTTTAAAACAACTACGGTTTATTTGTTATTTTATTGTTTTAATTATTTTATCTAAGACTCTTAGCCCGCCATCAACCCCTAAACTTTTATTTAGCATATTTGAGACGCAAACAAGTTATCAATCAACGTTGCTGATTGTTCTTGATTTTTGTAACGTTTTTGCAACAAATTCAGCAGAAAAATACCCGAATGTTGGCCAAAATTTAGGACAGCTGTTTTATTTTATTATAATACAATTTAGAAACTGCAAAACGACGCAGCGAAAAGGTTGAGTTTTAACTATCAGGAAAAAACAGTTTTATTTCAACAGAATTTCATCTTCGATTGTACATTTTTTTCAATATAATTAAGACATTTTGCTGCCGAAATTTTATGAGAGATCCAGTTTTACGGAAGCGCGGTGTTTCTCCTGTTGCCGCCGACGTGCCGCTGACAGCCTCATAAAGGGTCGGCTGTCACGGATTTTCCCAAATTCCCGCGCCGACACTCGTCTAGATTGAGCTACGCAGTCGTGAAATTAGGAATTGAAACTAGAATTTGGTAATTATAAGTATAAAAAGAAAAATGTACCCTTAGGGTATATTTTCGAACACGATGCTTTTTGTAATTTGTATGGCCCTTTTTGCAAAATGATGGTTTAGGTATTACACACACGACTACACAGCGCCATACAAAACAAAACAAGAATTTTAAAATTCGAACGAACCTCGTACACACATGACATACAGCAGTGTGCGTGACTGCAACTCTCGTTGCGTTACCAGTAACGATTTAACATTCAAGAAGGTTTCTGTAATAGAAATGAAATAGTTTATGTGGCATTACTTCGCAAGCAATAGATTTTTAGAACTTGAGTCCCAAAAAAAAATATTGCGCTATACAAATTACAAAATTGCCATACAACTTACTTCCATGTAAAAGTCATAAATGGTATAAAAGTTATGGATGCTTTGGATAAGTGAAAACCCTCTATAACTGGGACCCTAACCTTGAGATTACCTATGCTGTAAAACCTAAAAATATAAAATAAATAAATAAAAAAATATTTTAAACCTTTATCACAACCACCTTAGTAACCCCTACTTATTGCCATTTTTTTTTGCCATTTAATTGCTGCAATTTTTATCGAAAAATACGAAATTATTTTTAAATTTATAAACTCCTTTACACAATAATAATTAACATTTTGTTACGTTTGGAAATTCATTAAAATTGTAAGTAATTTCTTGGAAAAACCGGCAAAGTACAGCAACATATATCGGATAGCTAATTCAATTGAACTATTTAACTGTACTCTGAGTGAATTCAGAAGAGTTGCCTTGCATGAAATATGTTACGGACCATAAAATGTGTATGCGCTTCTGTATCGCTTTAGGTGTATTTACCTGTTAAGTAATGATTTCAATAAAAAAAAAAACAATGGGAAGGGCGGGGGTGCCCAAGGCTCAAGTTCGAACAGGCCGTAAAACCATAGTCATTCGGTGCTGTCAACATGGAAGATACTATGGTAATACAGTTACCACAAGGTGGCGCTGGCCGCAGAGCAACACATTGCAATTTCTCGTCACCTTTCTGGCAATGCAGTCTTGCGATTGACAATCGCACAAACGGCTAAACGCATTTCTTATGGCGAGTATAAGCATGATCACAGAACACAGGAATAAGGTTATAATGGCCATGTAATTGAAGGCAGCGCACCAGTAATTATATGTAAACATTCATGTTGTCTTAGTAGCGTGCGAGCTACGACAGGTATATTATTATGGAGTCCAAGCATCGACTACAACGGTTTCTGTACAAATGACGACGTAAGGCCATTCTCACTATACTTTATTCCTTAAGGTACTTAAAATAAGTTAAACAAAATAGTCACGTGACTCGAAAAATCAACAAATCAATACAACAAGTCAGTCTTTTGGATCTGTGGAGACCCAAGAGATTGATTTGACTGGTTGATTTACCGAGTCATGTGACTTATTTTGTTTACCTAACTATTATGTGTAATCTTATTTATGTGTTCTGTGATCGTGATAGTAAGGTTAATAACAAACAGTTATAATTACATTTAAGTATATGTATGTATTGTCATGCTTTCACAGACTTGTACACAGATCGTTTTTCATAAGTGCATAATTTACATCAGACAGATTAGCTACCTTCTTTTTATCATCCCTTACACAAAGGCATTTGAAGCTTGTTAAAGGCCGGTCGTGAACCACAAAGAAAACCGGCCTTTAGTTCATTCCAATTAATACTGAAGTGTTTTTAAAAATAAATTTAAGTCAAATTTAGTTTTTTTTTTAATAATTTTAGATATTTAGTAGTTCATTCCAAAGGTTGTCTGGAAGAGATCGCTGCTTAGCGATAAGACCGCCTGTTGTATCCCATGTAAAATTTCCCTGTTTGTGTTTCTTTATTTTTGTTTACTTGTGTGAATCAATAAAGAGTATTTGTTGTTGTTGTTGTTGTTGTACATTTAAAGTTGTTCAACTTTATTGAGCATACTTTTTTGGTTAATATGTCCGTCTTCTGCTAGCACGTAAATAGCAGTTTGACTCTATCTACTGATCTGTTGCAGGATGAAATTACCCAAATAGCTTTGGGTAATTTTATAGTCAACAATCGATGTAACGTCGTCAATGCCATGTTTGGAGAACCGTTCCAAGGTTTCCCGTAATTAATTTAACATTACTTCATCTATTATAATCGATTAGCTAAGAAATTACGAGATCGTCTAGCCGCGGTTGAATTACGCCAGCCAATGTTTTTGGCTTCTAGTTTCAATATTAATTTAAACAGAATTACTAATGAGTCCTTGAACGTCTGTAGACTTAGAACTACATTGAAATTATACGTATAGAAAGAAAAGAAAGAAGAAGAAAGAAAATGTTTATTTCAGCAAAGAATAACAAAACAAAGAAAACAGATGAAAAATAACACGGGTGATGCTGAAAAGGACCCCACTGAGCATATGCTGCTGCAAGCAGCAGCGCTGACTTTCAGCGGGGCCCTGAACTTAAAAACTAAAACTAAAAATTAACCTTAAACCTAAATATAATCCTAACGGGTGACGCCACGCTCACCATGGTCGTATGGACTTCAATTGCTTCGCCTTTCCGACAGAATATATTAAAAAGGCTGATGTCACACCAACTTAACCATATGTCTCTAATCTGTGACTTAACCTAACGTTACACGCTTACACGTTCGAACAATTAACAATTATCAAAAAAGAATACAAAACAGAAAGAAAAAGCACAATCAAAGCAGCACATTCCCCGTTTTACGTATATGACACAAAACGTCGATCAAGACATTTTACAACCGTTAAACATAACGTCAATCAAAATTATAACGCGATATAATCATTGTCCATTTACCTCGATGTTCAAACTTATATCCTTAAACTCATAGCATCTTTTGTCTACTCCTGACCACGGCCGTCACAATACGATCGAAGAGTTATATTCTCGCGTTAATTTCTTGCATGACGATAACGTCAAGGCAGTATTTATTGTTTTCAAAAATAAAAGTACTTAAGTCTTCTTTGCGTAGAATTTGCTAGTTGCAATAATTAAAGTAGCCTTCCATTTGTTTTTTCCATCCTGTGCATTTTTTTCTCATACTACTGGTTTTTTGTTGTTATCTCATTTTAAAGGCAATTTTTTTTTATTCATATTCTTATCAGTAAACGCGAAAGCCAAAAAATCGCTGGTTTGCACTGAACAGCTTGCTATTCTATAGAGAGTGCAATCCTCTCGACGTGCACTCTAGTGTTGACGCAATACCTGCCACGCTCTCAGCTCAGGTGTCGCTGACTCGGTGGACATCCTGCTTGTGTTACCGTAACGATGGAGAATTTCCTTTGTGGAGTTTCACAAAATACAATATTGAGAAGACCATGCGAAAATATTTAAAGAAACCGGGCTCAAGACCATTTTAACTTCGTTTCTTATACGACTGTCGTTATTTTTTCACATATCCAAAAATAACCATTTAGCTGGCGGGGGGACGGGACACTTGACTTTAACAAAAATTAGAACTTTATGTTAAATTAAATTAAATAAAGCAGAATTTGTACGGAGCGACGTTAAAATATATTTGAGAGATATCCACAGACAAAATCTAGAACAAACTCGTCTTTGCTTCTAGAGCTGTATATTTACGAAAGAGGTAAGGTTCCATTTTATTAATACAACACTTTAGAACTTCATATTTTACATTCCCGTAAAATTTTTGAACCACCCATCCAAAGACCGTCACACCATGGGATAGACAAGAAAAAAAACCACTTACACGTTACGTGTTCCTACACGAAATAGGGATACAAACAAGCATGTGCGTCACTTGATAGCAAGTGATCCCCACCACCTATAGGAACCAGTAATCCAAAGAGAATCGTTGTTACATTGTCTACCTTTACAGACTTTGGTTGCTTATGACTTCAAACTAAACCTTTGAGCTGTAACCATTGATGCAACAACAAACAAAAGTACCCATTCTGTGCTAAACTCAATGAAATTTCCTAACTCCAGTTAGATCCTGCCCCGAATATTGCTAGAGTCCTTTTGTAATCAAAGGAATACAGTACTCTGTGAGGCTCGCTCGGCTCTGATCAAAGTAGCTTAGTAAATTGGACTGGGGTTTGAGTTGCATTCATAGTAAGTATAATAAGGTTAGGTTAAGTATAATCTTACTAAACCTAGTAGCCTTGACTTTCGAAACATTTAAAAATTTATTGTTGAAACCAAAATTAATTCCGTTCCCTTTTTTATCTAAAATCTTATCGAGGCTTTAGTGCGTATATTCTTCTTTTGAGATAAATTTTAAATAATTATGAAGAATTGAGGCTGGCTTCTTTTACTGACTGTATATTGTCATTGGAAAGCATTCTGTAACGAACTATGGCTATACCTACAAACTTAGCCGTCCATTAACAAGGGAACAGAGAGAAATTGTCTATGCTCGAAAGGAATAGATATATATATCAACTTCATAGTGCTTACCATGTGCCTTCCTTTCGGAAAATGACACTTTCTCGGTTTCTTTAATGGTGACTTATATGTGTCTTCGATTCTACCAAGTTTCAAGTCAATCCAAACACTTAAACAACGATGGATGGAGTTTTGAAACAGATAATAAAACGAAATAATTCTATTGCAAAGTCTACAATAAAAAAAATGGAATGTGACCGTTAAATAAACCGGTAAATGGCGTGCATGAATTTACGTCATCTTTCAACAAAGAATCTTACATCTTTTGCAAGAAGTTGCTCTGCCTATTGCCTAAGACCATTCAAAAACATCAAAAGTAACACGAAATAAACAGATTTTTGCAAAAAATATTTTAGTAAGCAGAAATTTACGGCTCTCCTGGACATACAGTCTCGGTAATAGATTCCGCTTCGGCCATAAACCCGCTTGGAATCCCGTAAAACATTTAGTTGGTGTTCGAGACACTTTTTTTAACAGAATTAAGGATTCCAAGTGCGTGCCCTTTGAATCATAAAGCGCGAGTTATTTGCGTACTGGGATACGGAAACCACTAAAATGTTTCTCGTTATTACGCTTTACGCGGTTTTCAGGTATCTACCCGTCATAAATATTTTATGGCAATACGTCAAACGTAGTCTTGCTAAGTTTATCGACTCCGGTTGCGTATAATTCTATATTTTGTTTTGGTATAAAAACGCGTCTGGTTCACGCGTGGTTACCAGTTAAGTTGTTTAGAGACACTGATAATAATTCCATAAAAAAACATCTTCTTCTTCTTCGTTCTTCGTTCGTTATTTGTGTTGTTATAACATAGCATTTTAATCCATAAAAACAGTTTTACTTTGGTAAAGGTGCTAGGAGAAAGTGGCCACCTTAGCACCCGTAGTACTTCCAAGAAACATGTCACCTTAGTGAAGTCTAGGACCACGTCACGCGTCTTATTGACAGTTCCAAGTGACATAGAAATCGAACTAAAATCACTGATTTAACATTAGGGACCCTGTTACATTTTAGTTTCAATTCTGACCACAATCAATTGTTTGCAGTTACGTAAATTGTGAATAGTCTAAGATCCCACCGCAAAATTCAGCATTTATCTGTTATTTAATCAAAATGTGATTTAAATAAAAGGTTACACATGGAGTCATAAATATGTACAGTCAAGGAATTTAATTCCCTATCCATTTCGTTGAAATGTCGTGTGACATTCGCAATGCATTAAGGTCGATATGTCAAACTAACGTCTTGCTCTATAGCTCTTATGGTGACAGCTTGCCATATGCTATTGAACCTTAAGTGGGTTGGAAATTTATTTCCTTGACTGTATAACCCCGCAGGATTACCTAGCAAAATTTTCCCGCTATAATGATTTTTGACTTATTTTAAAATTTAAATAGTCTGTATACTTCATTATTTATACACCCTTGAATAGTGCCATTATTTTAACTAGATATATCTGCTACTGTTGATTAATTCTTAATCGTAGAATGTATGCGTCTAAACCTCAATCTTCACGATTTAACAAGCTAATAAAGTATCGAATTAAAACTCAAGTTGTTATTACCTTACTTAATTCTTATCACGGGTCTTAATCTATGATGGCCCGATTTCGATAAAATGTAAAAGCACCTTCTCCACAACCTGAAGTTCATGCTTGAAAAATACTGAGGTACGTTGTTTTAAGGTTGGGGGCTGGTGTGAGTTAGAAGCGAGTAACGGCGACTTTTATTGCCGACCAAGTAATTGCTTGACCAATTTTGTAATCTTCGTTCACCTAATTCGGTCGCCAATTGTATCTAACTGTCAACGAACATTGTCTTCAGGCTGCGTTTCCGCCAGAGATGTGCGAGGATGCGTAGCGAGGGATGTGTTTGTAAAGAACCAATGAGCTGTTTCCACCAGAGCTGTGCTGACTGAGGGGTTCTTACAAACACATCCCTCGCTATGCATCCTCGCACATCTCTGGTGGAAATTAAAGCAGCCTCACTGTAGTCTGTCCGCCTACTGTGATAGCTATACATATTAGGAGGTTACAGTTGTCGCTCGCCGAATAAGTTTTGCGAGCGACAGCTGTTGTTCTGCGTTCTTTGCACTGTTGCGACCAACGCTTGTTGCATGCGGCGATCGACAATTGCCGCTTAAGTTTTTGTAACTATACTAGGCATTTTAGATCTTTTAACTCACACCAGCTCGCAAACGTGAAGATTATAGCAAGGCTTTGCCGTAGGTACGAAACATTCGTCATTGTCACGCGCTGTGCCTTGCGGATTAAACTGAATAGAAATCATCCGTCAAATTCTTACGTCGTGTGACGTTTCGATATACAATTGCCACAGTAATATTGCCAGTAATACTTTCTGGGTTCCTGCATTCTATTGTTATATAAATTTCGGGTTATTCCGTTTTCGCTGGTGCTCTGGTAATAGTATGTAAATATGGTGTTTTACCATACATAGTATGTATTTATTAAACATTAAGAGGGTAAAACTTAAATAGTTTATGCGAATGTCCATATTGATATTAATGGAATCAATTGCTTTGCTAATCCAACGCCTGTGCTGAATACTTTAATAAAGAAATACCTAAATAAATATTTTTACATAAAGGTAAAAAAAAAAATACCCAAATCGCCGCCAATAGGGAGAATGCCCAGAAGGCTGGCAGCATTGCCACGTTGGATGGCAATGCTGATTCTTTAACACAGAATAAAAATTAAAACAAAAATGCAAAATAATAATTGTTTGAGTCACCGTGGCAGCGCACGTGTGGTCATTTGATCTCACTGTTGCACTGAGGGGCGCTGGATACATGCGTAAGGCTGCTTTTCCACCAGAGATGTGCGAGGATCCGTAGCGAGGGACGTGTTTGTAAGAACCAATAGTATCGCTTCATTTACCTCGCCTCAGTCAGCACAGCTCTGGTAGAAACGGCTTATTTGGTTCTTTACAAACACATCCCTCGCTACGCATCCTCGCACATCTCTGGTGGAAACGCAGCCTTAAACAGGTGCGAGACGGTGTAGAGCAAGAGGAAGTATAACTTATCCCAATTACCCACCGTTCTCAATTCCCCCATTTTCCCCTATCTGTTGTTGTTGTAAGCACAACATTCTGGCAAAAAAATACTATCCATTTTAAATATTTTGCACAAAACAGCAATTATTTATGGGATAGGTTTAAAACGCAGCTTCCCAAGATGGATGTCAGTGTGCAAGCTAAGTTAGCTAAAGGCTGAATATTTAAGAGCTGGTTGCTCGACGTACTGCGGAATTACGGGACAACAGTTCCTCTGAATGGGACTTTGATAAAGTGATAGCAAAACAAAAAGGTTGTATTTATTTAAGCTACAAAAACAAATAGGTGTATACAATTGGCGGACTTAATGCCAGTGGGCATTCTCAACAACAAAAACTTATCTTTATCTTTAAAATTTGATACAGGAATGTGTGAGGTTTGATCTTTTAACACCTCTACAGTAAAAAGTGTTAGACTTTAACCTTCATTTTTTTTTTTAATCAATCCTGTTTGGTAATTCATAAAGAATCACTGCAGCACGACCAATTAGGTTAAGTAGAAGCTTAAAATGACGACATACTAACGATTTTCAGCCGATCATTTATGAGAAGTGTGAACCCAGCGCTCTCCATACAAACAGCGATAACGTTTTCCACCCTCTAAACCTTAACCTATAGCCATGTTTTTTTTGTATGTTATCATTATGCCCTAGAACTAGATTTATATGTTTTGATTTAAAATATATTGACACTTTTGTGTTTTGTATGAAACTCCTAAAATACAAATATTGCCAAATCTATGAAGAATATTAAGAAACTCAAAACAAACAAACCTAGTTCTAAGGCATAATAACAAAATACCAAAAAATCATTCCCAAATGTTAAGGTTCAGAGGGTGCAAAACGTAATCGCCGTTTGTATAGGCAGCGCTTTTTGGGGCTGGGTTCACACTACTCTTAAACTAAAATCGACACTGCCCAAAAAGTCCTTAACAGAGTGGTGTGTTAAAATGAATGAAATATAGGGGAAAGCATAGCCGCAGATGAATGCAAATTTCTATAGTATTTTATATCCTTTAAGGAAAAGTCCTAATTAACTTCCTATTTAATTTAGCATATGTTCTTATAAAGAGTTTGACTTCAAGTCATAGTCATGAAAATGGTTGGGCAAACAATTTCATTACCATATGTTTTGAAAAAAAAAAAACTTTAAAATTTTTAAAATTAGTTGATTTTTTTTTATTTACTTTATAGCTGTTTTGCACGACTTCCAAGATTTAGACCGCTAAGAATCCAAATAGCTCGATTCTAGAATAACGATCTGAAGTAATCCAAGAAACAGGTACATAAATACATATTTTCAAAGAAAACATTTGCTTAACGTGTTAACAATAATTCCAATAATAATTTAACGAGTTTATAAGACCGCAAAACAACTGAACAAAGTTCTTCGACGTGGAATGATAACAAAATGTTCGCAGTTTTGATTTAATCGGTTACAAATTAATTAAACTTTTGAATGAGTTAGCACGCAACAAGAACTGATTATAACTTAATAAAAGCAGAACTTCGTTAATTCTGTTTGGGGAGCATGGGACCCAATGCGTGAGAAAATGGTGGATACCTCGACAACTTACCGGTTGCGTGCACGTTGCGTATGCGACGCGGCTCTAGCTAGTTTCATAGAGCTGCATACGCATCCGTTATGATTCGGTTATTAACAATGACGCAAGCCACAAATCGATGTACGACCGTATGAACACAGTTCGTTTAAATAGCGTTAAAATGAGAAAAGGAGAGAGGGAAAGGGGGAAAGTGACGGAGAGGTATTAAATCGTAGGAGCGTTGCTGATCGACTGAGCCTGTGGCACGTTACCTGGGCCGGTCATGTTAGGGCAACTGTGCACTGGTTGCCATAGGTGCCAGTGATCACTTTCCATCAGGCAACCCGCAGGTTCATTTGCCGCTAATTTACTTGTTTTAAACTGTTTAAGAGAGAGACTTAGAGTCTTCAACAAAAATTTTGAGAATAAGGAATTGGAAAATGTTTCATCAAAAGCCACATGACGTTTATGAAACGGCATACTTATGTTACAAGCAAAAGTTGCTTTTAAATTATGTTACAAAGTTGATCTGCCTAAATACTTTGTTCGCTGTAGAGCACCGGGACACGTACCAAGGTGCCGAGGGCAAAGTCTCTCGCAACTCTGATTCCTTTTTTAAACCTGACGAGTGGAGTGTAAGTCGTAAAATATTGCAAATTCAATTCTACTGAATCAGAAGGTACGAAATGTTACAATAATGGTAGAATACCGAATTGCACCAAGATTTTACATTAGAGAAAAGTTCACGTATTCGGCCATTCGGCTAGTATTGTATCTATACTAATTATGTATAAGAAGCATGATATGTAGCAAGAGTAAGAGCTGTTCTAAAAATCAGGGTTATGTATTTACCGAAAGGTAAAGAATTTTTACGTTAAACAGTTTTAATATAAGAAGAGAAACAACTATTCCTGCATCATAATGATTTTGGCTTTCTTCTGTCATTAAATCTATAGCCTTACAAGTAACATGTTTTCATTCTCACGTCGCAAGATGTCGTGACATGCAGACAGCAACGAGTGCCAACTATAGAGCTCTGATTTGTCTTTGAGTACCGTTAAATTCAAGGTTTTCTCCTTTATTTCAATCCGCAGTCAGTTTCTCGACTATGATCAGATTAGCTAAATGAAAAATGATTACAACAGAAAAGAGCTCAGTCCCTCAACTTCTCAATTACTAGACACATCGGTGTCTTCTTAACCTTTCGGTTTCTTCCGTCACCAGTTCAGTCGTAAGCGGGTGGGAGTGTTTAGTCAGGCGTTCAGCATACTGCCTTTGGAACTTTTCAATCTCTTCTGCGATAGTTGGTATATTTCATATTGGTGAATTTCATTAATTTAAGTCAACCATGGTCCATTTATAGTTTGTCGGAGAATACCATTCTAAATTCAAGGATTATTACAAAATTGATCAAGTGTACCAACTGGTCTTAACCCTTCCTTTTGGCTTTGCCGTAGTCGGGTAAAAACTCCTTTTGACATCTGGTGGGACCCCGACCCCGATCTCCTCTCCTTCTTTTCCTCGTAATTAGGAAGCTCATCACTGTACCTTCTTAACGATATGTGTAGGTTTTATACGCAGCATTCTAAATGAGTAAATATATTCAGCTTTTGCTACTTCAGACGTTTTGCATAACGCAGTCAAAGTACGGAACGATAATTCTCAAACAAAGTAAGTTCTCCAGCTTCTGCGGCTTTCTTAAGATCAAGTTGGGTATTCCGTTTGTGCTGACATGGTTATATCACGGAGATATAAAAATAACTTTTTTTGTATTTACTGTCGCCGTTGATTTTTAAATATTAATTATCATATGAATAGGCATAGCAAATTAATTTCCCAAACATGTTTCCAGTATAATTTTTGCTGAAACTATTAAATTTATTAAAACGTAGATAATAAATAAATTGATTAGGTTTGGGTTATTTTAAAACAACCCTCAAAAATTACCAACCTATTTCGGCAACACGTAGAATGAGCAATATACCAAATGTAACAGTTACACCCTTGGTTGTTATATCGTTAATCTTACACCATACACAGTTTTTATCGATTATTTATCGACGAAGCACATATTCTACGTACTGTTTAAACGTTTCCTTCCCGCATTATGTGGCAATTTTTGGCAAAACTCGTCATTTAAGTGATGCCCGGGGGAGCAATCGGGACGGGGCATGCTTCGTTGACGCCTTTGTGCCTGATTGCATTAAGTGTCGATTATTTTGCGCGACAGAAGAAAAATTGTCGCTTCGGGCATATTTTTTGGCAAAAGGAGAATTGTGGTTTTTGTGTATGTTTATTTATTTTTTGTGACTAAAATGAAAGCATCATACCAATGACATGTGTTCGGTAGGAATATACATATATGCTTAACATTATTTCACAACTTCGGAGTTTTTGAAAAATGCCATTATTTAAAAATAATTTTGCATATTTCTTCTTTTTTGTGATTTTTTTAAACGCTAGAGAACAGTAGTATTGCAAAGAATTTGGCAGTCCAAGTTTTAAAATGTGTACTCTGGTTACGTACTATGGACACAATGTGTCCCTAAAATCTGGCTTAAAAAAATCATAAAATTCTGAAAAAAGTAGCGTTAGTACTCCGACTTCTACCCACCTCGATTTTTCCTAAGCCGTAGAGTACCTATCAAGTACTGTCTTCCATTTTTTGTCTTCACCTGTCGAAACGAAACAAAGCAAAAAATTATTATTATTTAATAAAACTTAAGTAAATGTTAAAAATGTCTCCCATCCACTCTAGAATAAAGTTGGCGTCGTTGAATATTGGACAATATTATATTGAACAGGAGTCCTAAAAACTTATCCTTGAGCAAGCGCACCATCTGCATCGCAAGTTCGGCGCGTGTCGACCAGACCTCGCGGATATCCGGCCGACTCTAGATCTGTAAATAACTTGCTTAATTGTCTTCAATTTAATATAATATAAGCCTTGCTTGTGTCAATCGTCAATTTGAAACCCATATATTCTGTAGTTTCTACTAGCGTTGACGCTGACCGACTGTCACTTTGTCTGGCACCTTCATGTGAACACGTGGTTAATGTCTATTACCTAGACATAAAAGCCATCTAAACCTTAGAACATCGAATAGATATCCTGAACAAAAACTGTGCAAAAAAAAACAACCAGTCATTTTAATTAAAAGCCTATCGAGTATTTCAGGGAACCTATTTTGTGTTCCGAAACAACGGTCTTGATATTATTATACATGTCATAATTTCACAGCTAATTCCCGTAGGCTGCCGATGCTGCGATATGAAAATTTGTTTATTCGCCTTGATTGCTTAACACTCGTAGGATTTGAATCACAAATAAACCTGAGGATGTTCCGCGGCTTTTTGCGATGGAAAGATTTTCATACTAAACAAGGAAAATACGTCTCGTGATGTTTGGCAGTGGTTCCGTTGTTCCAAATTTTATTAGCTAAGGTATTTTTGTTTCATCTGTTGATTATTGTGGATATCAGGAGTAAGATGAGCTAATCTAGTCCACTCCACACTCCTGCAGAGATGGGTACAACTCCATACGGTGCTTCCATTGTGATTTTTATAATAATACTAAAACTAGCTCATAACACATTTGTTACTAACCCAATATGGATAAATAATCTGAAATAAATGTATTGAATTGAATAAATTTTTAATTGTTATCTATTCTGCGTCCCAATTTGACTACTGTTCCCGCAACTATGTAAACTTAGCGACACGGTTGTGTTCAATTGATTTTGTATACACACCTCGGAACTTTCCTCGTCGCCCTGTACGGGTACTTGGATGTAGTTTTTATCGGACTAATACTTTAGTCAGGCATTTGCGGGTTGGATGCTAGTTAAAAGGTTAGCTACTGCAGAGCAGTTACTCGCAAGGTTTAATGCACATATAATGCTTATGTTATTATCATATGTAAGAAGGCTAGCGGCTCGCATCTGGTGTATAAGGTTTTTTTATTTTAACTGGCCACTCACCTTATTCGCCACGCCACAAGCTCGCACGTCAGCTACACATCATTCGTACAACGCTTGCAAGTCACTCGCCACGCTTTTTTGCAACTTTAGCAGTTCGTACTTCGTAGGCACGATGTGAACCAAGGTGACAGTAACAGATGACAGCCAAATGATAAGCTGTATGTTACTCGCCTAACATGATGCCAGTTACTAGCACACATGACTTTAGCATTAGGGTAGCGGCCATGATGCAGACGAGTGGCGGCTGGCTACTGTCATTTAGCTGTCACCTCAAAGTCAAAGGTTCGAGCTCAAGTCCAATCCCACGACCCTCTGCTTAAGAGACAGTTGGTCGAACTATTAGGCTATCATGGCTTCTATATCACCAAAGACATGTTTTACAGGACTTACAGTCGCCTTACAGCTTTCGTAAGCGAGTTGCTTAAATCTAGATGAATTAGATGTGGTCATAAATAACCCGAGGGGTACTTATTAGATCAACAACGAAAAAGTTCATTAAAAATATATAAATGCAAATAGTGGTATACCACTATTTGCATTTATATATTTTTTTTTATTTGGTATTTAAAGAAGCCCGATATATCGGGCTTCTTTAAATA
This sequence comes from Ditula angustiorana, assembly GCA_963691745.1. Classification (NCBI taxonomy): domain Eukaryota; kingdom Metazoa; phylum Arthropoda; class Insecta; order Lepidoptera; family Tortricidae; genus Ditula; species Ditula angustiorana. The sequence goes on along the minus strand of OY829490.1, from coordinate 4,940,586 downwards.
TTAATGTAGAAACTACCAAGTAAGAAAGCATAATCGTTTGAAATAAACGTAGTTGTGAAGGAAGGAAAAATGCGTTAAAGAATAAAAGGCGTTGCGCTTTCTAAGTTACGCTCGACGCTCCCATAGATGGAGTTTGGCGGTCGACCGACGACGGTAGGTAACCGTCCTTGATATCGGTTTAGTTGGTGTCAATTAGAACCCTGACTAAAATAAACTCGTAGCTGCTGAGGGACCCCAGAAACCTGCGGATAAATCTGGCTCGGCGTTAAGTCCATTTCGTTCGATTCAACGGCTTCGCCCGAAATCCGGATTTCCGCTAATACACTTTGTGTTTATTATTCTAATATTTGCTGCCTAAGTCTTGGAAAAGAAATTTCGCTATGTTGAATAAGTCTAAGCAAATAATACCATCACAACTATTAAGAGCAAAAACCTTCTAACAGAAAATTCTTCAGAACAGTTTTGTAAAGAACATTGTTCGAGAATAAATGACTTGCAAATGAATGAATAGTTTCATGTTTGACACAACATAATTTTAAATGAATAAGTTCATTTGCTATAATAACCTTTAACGACTTATTCAGCACGCTATATGGCAGCCTCCCGTGACCAGGAGACTGACAAATACTACTCAGACGCTCAATCTAAGGCGGTGTTTTAATTTGGTTTAGAATAAGTTTTTTCTACCTGTAGTTTTTAGTTTGAAATGAATTTTTATTCTTATTTTTTTTAATTTATTACGTTTAATTGGCACGTAATGTCAAACGAGATTGACAACATATAATATTACGATAAATTACTAAAGCAAATCGCTATTGATGTCGCTAAGTTTACCTTAAAGAAGGTATCCTTACTAATATATTTAATAACATGTTTCGTTTGTTCTGTGCCAAGGACACAGTACACGTTCTTTAAAGCAAATGGTTTTCACCCTACATCTCTTTTTAAAATTAAGTGTTCTTATACTATTTTGCTCTGCATTAAAAAGTAAGAATAACTTCGTTATAACAAATCAACCGCTTTTAATTGCAAATGAGACTCTGACAAGCCCTTTGGTAGGTACTTATAAACCTAATGGATTATAATGCTTCGCTAAATTTGCACGAAATTCTCTCAGTCTTAGAGTTATCTGCAAACTATTAGGCAGGTAAATTAAGTACTGTTTTCAGTTAAACAATTCAAGCTGAAATTTTGATGATAAGCACCGGCTTCATCAGTAATCGCTGATTAATTAAAACTTGAATCACAAAAGACGTCAATACATATAATGTTACAAAGATAACTAGAGGAGTTATGCATTGCATCCCATCCGTATCCAAGGATAAATGATCCGAAATGTTCGTAAGGTAGTATTACTATTTGTTTGGATGCTTACACATTGCTCCCGATCCGATTGATACAGATCCATTTAAAATTTTTTTGGGACAGTAATTTCAGTAATTTGCGTTCTCTGCGTTTCGCGATTTTCACACATTCTTATTACGTTTATCGGGACTTAAACGCGATAATAAACTGTTTATTTATTTACTTCGACGTTTCGGCCGCGTTGCAGCGGCCGTGGTCACGAGCAGACTCCACGCTCGTAACCACGGCCGCTGCAACGCGGCCGAAACGTCGAGGTAAATAAATAAACAGTTTATTGTCCCGTTTAAGTCCCGATAAACGTAATAAGTAGTATGAGCGGGATCAAGCTAACTGATAGAATGCGAAATAGTGTTATAGGGTAGAAATGTGGTTTAAAAGAAGATGTAGTCACTTAGATAGAGAAAGGAATGTTGCGTTGGTTTGGGCATGTTGAACGGATGGATGAAAGACGATTACGTAACCAAATTTATAAGGGTGATGTGACTAGGCGAGTTGGTAGAGGGCAGCCTCGGTGTACGTTCGTTGATCAAATAGGCGACGTCCTAAAGATAGGCAGAATTAGAAGTACCCGTAACCGCCGAGCATGTATGAAGAGAGGAATGTGTGTGTAGGAAGCGAGGGAAGTATGCCAGAACCGGAGCAAATGGGGTTCTGTGGTCTCTGCCTACCCCAAAGAGAAACAGACGTGAGCTTATAATAATAATACTTTTAATAATTTAATAATATAATATATTTTTTGATAATTGTTACTTGTTCGAACGTGTAAGCGTGTAACGTTAGGTCAAGTTGGTGTGACATCAGCCTTTTTTAATTATTCCGTCGGAAAGGCGAAGCCATTGAGCACCATACGGCCATGGTGAGCATGGCGTCACCCGTTAGGATTATATTTAGGTTTAAGGTTAATTTTTAGTTTTAGTTTTTAAGTTCAGGGCCCCGCTGAAAATCAGCGCTGCACCTTGCAGCAGCATATGCTGAGTGGGGTCCTTTTCAGCATCAACCTTGTTATTTTTCATCTGTTTTCTTTGTTTCTTATTCTTTGCTGAAATAAACATTTTCTTCTTCTTCTAATAATAATTATTTCTTGGATTTAGGTCGATAAGCGTAAGAACTATTAAGAATTAATTCATATTCGTACGACATAATATTATAAATGTGAAAGTAACTCCTCTCTGTCTGTTTAGGACCTTTTCACGACTAAACCCCTATATGGTTTTGATATGGAGGAAAGACAAAGGCTATTTTATATCATCAAAAAATAGTAATGATATTTCTATTGAAACTGAAACCGTATCCAAAGGGACCCTATTACTAAACCTAAGCCATCCGTTCGTCCATCCGTCCGTCCGTCCGACCCTTAAATGGCCTCTATCTTTTGTACCAGATACCTATTTCATATCTGGTTGAAAACGCAGAAATATGTGTACGTGTGGGCGGATATGCTAACAAATAACAAACAAATACAGAAAACCTTTACGTTCCGGGCCCCGCTATTTTTCGTACAAGTACAAGAAACCTTTTTTTAACGGTTCTTGTCCTTGCCCTGACATGGCCGCCAAGTTTAGTCTATTTTATTACATAAATAATTATTTATCTTATTTTACTTAGAAATATAAGCTACAGCATCACAGCCAGCTTTATAACTTTACAGTCATATTATCTTTATGTCTAGTGTTTATAGACATATTAAATCGAAATCCTTCCTTTCTAACTCTCTCTAGTTATATTAATTTTCGTACTGAATAGCTTTCTATTTTTAGTCTTGTTGTTAACTAATAGGCACCTTATAGCGCCGTTAGATTTCGACACGCACTCCGATAAATGTCAGTCCATCCACTTAAATCTGACACATGAATCCATAACATTTGCTTTATACTTATAACGTGAGTGGAAAAGATAGAGCTCATATTCCACTGGTTAATGTGTTAAATGTCATGGCCCTAGCTTGCGTGTTGTGATTAAGGCCTGTCTGTCCGTCATAAGAATGAACTAAATGATTCATCCAATGTATAGGGTTGAATTTATTATATAATTGAGAAATGTCTGTTAGACGTCGTTAAGTATATTTGCACGTATTAAATATTACAAATTAAATGTACGTATATTAATTGTAGGTACATAATAAAATGAAATTAGAGTATGAGCGATGCTGTAGGTATTAATAATAAATAATAATAATAATAAATATCTTGGGACAATTAACACCAATTGACTTAGTCCCAAAGTAAGCAACTAAAGCTGCTTGTGTTATGGGTACTAGACAACCAGGGTATTGCAGGCGTAGACAACCATTATGCCAAAATACGTTAAAATGTTTTCAATCTAGGTTGATAAAACTTTTTTTGGATTAAAGGGCTTGTTTCTCTCCTTTCCTGAATTTCTACACAGTTGGGTTTTTGATGTTGCTGTTAATGGTATTTTTAGTATCAATGTTATATTTTAAGAGCATTTTTTAAAACCACGTTTTTCGTTATTCACAACCAAATTTAAGTACTGAAATGAAACTAACTTGATTGAATGCGATCGAAGTTAAAAATATGACAATCGTCAAGATAATCAAAACTCATACTTAATGTTTGCCAATGCAAAATTTCAAAAAGAAGATCAAAGGCTTCCTGGAGAAAAATGTATTATTCTCCATAAATGAGTACATGGGCTTAATAAAAGACGTCAAGTGAAAATTCAATAAACTACTACTGTTTGTTAAAATATTGTTTATTCGAGACTTGCTAAATTTAATGTTTGTTAGATGTTCAGTCAAATTTGTATATTTTAAAATATCGCATTTCAACTACTACCATAAGCTAGCATCAACAGATAACCGAGAAATTAGAGACAAACTTTAGTTACCAAAGATTAAGTATCACTTATCGAATAAAACGAGAAACTATGCGCCATTAACGCCAGTAATTTCTTGGACCGAGTTGAATTGGCTCCAATTCAAGATCTACCAATTATAAGTTTGGCTTTCCATTACATGTTGTCAATTAGGGCATAATGTAGCGAAAGATGGAGTCCAAGTTATAAGCATTTTCGCGAAAGTAAACTTCTTACGCAACAGTCAAAGGCCGGAGATTGAATAGGCTAAGATGGCAATTTATCCATGTTTCGCTGATAAAGGAATATATTATAAAATCTGCATCTGCACTCTCTTTATTGTTGCAGGTGTCTATAGGCGGTGGTGATCACTTACCATCAGGTGACCCACTTGCTTGTTTTCCTTCCTATGTTGTATAAAAAAAAAAAAATGGAAAATGGCCTTGGTAACTCTGCTCCCAGCTTCTGCTTATTTTATTTAATGGCAGGCCAAACCCGGAGCCGCTGTGCATGTTTGAAGAGAAGAATCCGTTTAATTCCTGTGGAGGAAAAGAGAGAATTATGTTAGGACCGAGACAAATGGCGTTCTATTGTCTCTGCCTACCACAAAAGGAAACAGTCGTGCGATTATAATAATAAAGACAATATTAAACAGTTTATTTAAAGGTGTCTTACTACTTAACGTGTTGGAAAGTGATTGCGTGAATCACGAAAAGTTACTTAGCTTGTTCATGCAGGAAGGTTCATCTTTTGCAACTTATTTCGACGCAGGTTACAAGTAAACCATAAATGTGCTAAAATGCATAAGGTCTTCCAGTAAGATCACCTAAACTCGTGTTTCCATACCAGTCTATTAATAACATTTTATTTGATAAATCGCATACCGAATCAAAATGAATGATAAAAGTAAAGTACAATTTTACATAGTGATGTTCATATAAATTTTGACTGAATATCTTTTATTTTATGAACTGGTATCGATGCTAGATAACATATCAAGCTTCAAATCAATCCAAATTGGATTTATAAAACCTCTAAAATAAACTACACACCTACTTACCCTTCGATCTTCATTAAAAACCTTATGATGCATTTATTCATTTTACTTGCTAAGCAATCGTAGTCGCCCGTACCTCTCGCGAGGACTACGTTTTGAGACATTCCGACCACAAAAAAAACCTACTTACGAATATTAGGGAAATCTGTAGTATAACAAAATTTCCTTTCAGGATGTCAAATCATTTTAATTTATTTTTAGGGTTCCGCACCTCAAGAGAAAAAAAGAATCCTAGTAAAATCACTTCGTTGTCCGTCTGTCTGTGTATTTTATTTCAGGATGGATTCTCGTAAACTCTCGGCGCGTATCGCTTGTGACTTGCAGCGCCAGCGTAGTAGATTAACGTGATATCGGGATTCGCAAGTCGCTTCCATTACACGCGTCATAATTGTCAATCCCGTTGGCAATGACAGATGGGTCATTAGCAACCTTATCAGCGACCCGACTTGTAGGTACTGATGTCGCTGTTCCACGCTTTGGTTATTGGTTACATCAACCAGTCACCAGACTTACTCGCTAAACTACTACTAGCCAGTTATGGTCATCTACACACTCGAGTGGTCAAAAAGTACTAAAGCAGCTCTAACCTAACATTTTAGTGTTTGCCTAAATAAAAGAAATTGAGGCAGAAAATAGAAGAGTTGATTCATAAAATGTCGCTTTAGAATGTTTTATTTCAACAATAAAGCGTGTTATGGTGGCAAAAACTTAAACTGTAGGCTAGAATGTTGTTTACTAAGACAGGCAAAGATGAATGTGCTTAACAGATGGATGACTCTTCGATTTATTAATAGATTCAGGCGTTACTTTGCGGAGGTCCATATCAACAAACTGGAACAAATTCAGCACGGCACTGATTTCGCGGAGTAGCAAGGTAATTTGTTTCAGTTTGTTGACTCTTCGATTGTGAGCGGCTCAGCAAATAAAATTATTGTCTTAATATTGGGCATGTTTATGTCTTTGAATAAGTACTTTGTCACTAAAAGACTCGTTAGGTGCAAAAGACAAGGCCTGCAACTAAATTAAGTCGTGCAAGCGACTTTGATTACTAACTACCTGCAAATATTTGTAGTCATTTACGAGTACTATCGACACAACTTTAACTATCGATAGTTAATGTTGTATCGATAGTACTGTTAGCCGTTAAGCTCTATAAAAACCCTCTACAAGAAAAAAAAACAATTTCATCTGATTAAGATGCATTCAACGTAGCTTTAATAGTTCTGGGAGCAATTCTAGTAGTTTTACGACTTGCCGGATACTTATTTTACTTACGAAAACAGAATGTAGTGTTTTTCTTGTTTTAATGCATCTAGCACGAATACTCTGGACACGCGTAACTCGCCACGTAACGCAGTGCGTCTCTCTCCTACTGGGTAGGTTAGAACACGACGCACAGAAGAATGTAGAGAATATTCATGCTGGGTGCACAGGTTTCTTATAACATAAAATAAATTTCTTCTTGTTCAAAAACGCTCATTAAACTAACTTTACTCGTAATATGTTAAATATGTCATTTTAAAGTTTGCCTGTCGAAGGATAGGAAGATACTAAACAATTATTTTAATTAGAAGCGACTTGTAATCTTTTATTAATAACTTCGCATTCGATGAAATCTAGCGCTGAAATATATTTGTCGACAAATCGGATCAAATTACCATGTTACTTTGTGAACTTTATGTATAAATTAATTGTTAACGCGGATTAGCAAGGTTGGCTGTTATAATTTATTAATGGACCTCCCCAAAGTGGTGCAAAAAGTGCCGGTTACCTAGACTTTCTCTCTGATAAAAGTGGTAAATGAAATATAATTTAACGCATTCATTTTCATTAACAAATTAACACAATACCTATTTCACAAAGACATTTTACAAATAACCTTACACGTCCCCAGGACGAAAACCGCAATGCCCCTCTGCACCACCAAACTTATCCGCTTGCATGAGATTAACCAAATCTCATGGTGCAAACCATGATGGTATTAAATTATAATTTCAATTTTTATAACATAATTAATAACATGAGTACATAAATATATCGCACAGACACAGTTATTTTGCACAGCACCGGTTTCACAGATTATCAAGGTAGTTTGCTCCAGTTTGTTACATTTTATGATCATTTTTTGTTCGCCACATCTATCAGTAGCCATTTCAAATACCTAACTATCGGCAAAATCAATCAAAAATAAACTTTGTTTCAGGGAATTCGTTTCAAAGCACGCTTAGTAGGCACGTCGCTTAAAGTTCCAAATTAAATTACTGTCAGTCAGTAACTTTTCGTTGTTCTCGTGCACTTGAGGTTTCAGTTTCCAGTACCATTACCATGAGTTTCTATCGAAAATTCGTATTACGTTACTACAGTCGATAGCGGTTAAATACGCTCCCATTTGTCAGTGAAAGAGTTAACCATAGTCGATACGGTATTTTTCGATGACATGTGTCAAATTTGTGACTCATGGTACCAATATTCTACGGCAACAGCTACAAAACGTTAGACACTGACGTTCAGTGCATCTAGCACGAATTTTCTCGATACGCGTTAACTCGCTACGTAACTCAGTGCGTCTAGCTTCTACTGGACTAGTTAGGACGAGATGCACTGAGTTACGTAGCGAGTTAACGCGCATCGAGAAGATTCGTGCTAGGTGCACAGATTTCGATAGGTAATTTACCGTTGGACTCATACTAGCGATCTTTAGTTATCTAAGTGAGCGATAGAGGCGCTGTGCAATTTCCCATACGAATCGTTTTACGCTGTCGCTAGCGAGTATGGTTACGACTAGGTGCACTGTACTCATGGTAAGGGTACTGAGTTAGTTGTAACTTCCTCTTTCGAAACTGAATTGCGATGCACTATCTAGGTCTTAGACAGGTAACTTAGTGAAAGCAACCTTCGGTAGTATCGGATGGAATATGTAGATTTTGAACAGTGATGTTGTCAGAAGATGTAAAAGCTTTAGTAAATTAATGTAGTCTCAGCGTCAAAGTATGCAGTGCAAATATTTATTCTTCTTTGTAGGTACACAACGAGTGGTGTCTGAAAGGTTCTATAACTAAGGTATTTTGAAAAAGAGTATATTCTTGTGTTAGGTGCCTACCTCTTCACTTTTAAGGCGTGTTAGGACTATGACTTGTAACGAAAAGTGAAAATAAATAAATATTTAGTCATAGAATGTAAATACATCTAAACAAAAACAATACATAAACTTCAAAATGAAAATTAAAGTGAAAATGTATTTTATCAGGACTACATTGAAATAACCCTTCTTTCTGGCGGCAGTCGAATAAAAAGGCTTTTTTCTAATTTTTATTTTCCAGTTAAGACTCAAAATTTTAAGAATAATATAGAATAGGTACGAAAACGAATACTAACGGTTTATTGACTGACTTAAAATAACATGTGCAATTGCCAAAAAGTTTTTAAAAATAACTGATGAATAAAGAAAGGACCTGAAAAGCGAAAAATAAAAATCAGCTAATTAAGAGTCGGACTAGCACACGAAGAGTCTCTAAATACCTTACAATATACCACTACCAAATACGCCGGAATTTATACAGCCACGTACTCGACAAAAAATGGCGATAAAATCAAATACAAAAAACTCCGCATAAACACATTACATGTATGGGGGATCCAGTTTTATTTTTAACTTTTTTATTTTTGTTACAGCGACCATAGTAATACACATTTTGTGACATTTCAGATTTCTACCTGTTACGATTTAAAAAATACAGTTCTGTGACAGACAAACGGATGAACGGACAGCAGGGGCGTGATAAAAGGGTTCTGCTAGCACTCTTTAGACACGGAACCCTAAAAACGAACCTGTAAGCTCCTGCTGGGCGGAAATTTGGGCGTTTCAATCGCCGTCATTATTCTTCACAGGATATTAGTGTCAATAATAATTATATTCATATTTGTGATAAAGTAAACTGTGCTCGAAACAATAAATGTTTTAATCAAACTTGATTACATCGGTCATCTCTGTCGTAAATATCCCGTGGAGAATAGCAACGTAAACGCCCATTGCAAATATTCGCCCTTCAACAAACTGGAACAAATTACCGTGCTACTCCGCTTGGTTTCGCGGAGTAACAAGGTAATTTGTTCCAGTTTGTTGATATGCACCTCCGCAAAGTAACGCCTGAATCTATTAATTATTCCCCCTTCTACACTAATGTAAGTACCTAAATAATCTTGAATCGTCATCCCACCAGCTCCACCGAGGAATTCCACGGCTTAGATGTTTCTAAAGATCCGGACAGACCAAACCCCATATAGACCCGATTATTGATGGAGTACCTCCACTCCACATCCCATAACTTTCAAGAGGATCCTACCACGGTAGGTGGCTGGTAGCCGAGTATACGTATACTAAATATACAGGATGATCGTAATTCGGATCAAACTAAATAGAGTCCGCCCGGTCCCCGTGGGTCGCAATCAGCCAATACGAATGAGCTCTGTGCAAATACTACCTGAGAACACGCTCAATTATACACCTCTGGGACTTCCTACATTACCTTATTACTGCAACGCCCTAGTTACCAATATAGAAGTAAAAGTTTGGGGATAAACATAGTCATTATATGAATACGATACATTGTGCTCTTGGAGGACGACCTTTAATACATACTTGTTCGTTTCTTCTTGGTGAAAGAAACATCTATACTCAATACTTTATTGCTTTTAACTTAAGCTATGTGTTCATCGTGGACCCTGTCGGGCACAGCAACTTTTGACGAGAGGGTAAGTTATTACAAAATTATTGCACATGACTATAATATTAACATTTTATCTACATCTACACTTCTACACTAATATAATAAAGAGGTAAACTTTGAAATAAAACAATTTAAACGGTTTTTATCGCGTTTATTGTAACGAATGTAATTCCCGACGTAATCTTTGTTTGACGAGGTAAACATTGTTTGTTTGTTTTTTTGTTGATTTGTATGTAGGGGGTAATCTCTGGAACTACTAAACTGATTCCAAAAATTATTTCACTATATCAAGCTATACTATCCCTGACGGACATAGGCTACTAATTTCACGCGATCGAAGTCGTGTGCGTCTTCTAGTACATTTATAAATTGCACAAACAATTACTTTTGGATTCTAGGGTTACCATTCTACTTTATATATTACACTAGAGGACGCGCGCGACTCCGTTCGCGTGAAATTAGTAGCCTATGTCCGTAGGGATTGTGTAGCTTTCTATCTGTGAAAGAATTTTTGAAATCGGTTTAGTAGTTCCAGAGATTACCCCCTACAAACAAACAAAGTTTACCTCTTTATTATATTAATGTAGATAAACTTAAAAAGTAACGTTATTCAGCTGTGCCTTTATTACTATCTTTTAAATGGCATTCAACTACTTGCTGGAAGTCAGTCTTGAAGTTGAAGCCACTAAAACACACCCGACATCTGTGCACCTAGCACGAATTTTCTCGATACGCGTTAACTCGCTACGTAACTCAGTGCGTATCTCACCTACTGGGCTAGTCAAAAAGAGACGCACTGAATTACGTAGCGAGTTAACGCGTATCGAGAAGATTCGTGCTAGATGCACTGCTAGTCTACTGTAAACTGCAGTCAACTGACCATTTACTACATTATTCAATGACAAGACCTAGGTTACGTTTATCGCGATCAGAGGAGCGTGGTTGTCTTCACGCGCCATTTGATTGAACAAAAGGGTGTTTGACTATATCTCGGAGTCCATTTAATGTTAATACGACAGAAGACGGACTCCAGAAAGACGTTCCAGCAAGATCGTTTGCTTCAAAAGGTTTAAAACGTATTTTTGCATTCAAATAATGCTATTTCAATTTGTTGCTCCAGTTTTCGGGTTAAAATGTTATTCACGTGATATTTGGTATGGTGACGTCATCATATTTAAACAATCGGCCACGTCTCGGCGGTTAATCTAGCAGCTAATTTTGGAAAAACTTGATGATGACTATTATCAAACATATTTTTGAGCAATAAACCTGATACCTACATTGTTCAATAACATAATAGTATATGTGCGATGATCTCTGAGACATTGGCGGCCAGCTTTGAGTTTTTTACTCCGTTACTTACCGATAACAAATCATGAATTTGATTAACAAAATTAATATTATGTACCGCTTAAAACCTATCTAACCTAACTAAATATTTGCCTGTAAGTAAGATATACTTAAGCTTCCTCTTACAGTAAAGTAACTCTTATACTTTTCGGTTATACTAGGCAAGCACCCTATTATCCTGTAACCAGTTCAGTGTCGCATCCTCCACACGGGGTAATTGCACGTAGTACAAATAGTCTTACTATGTATGTTGACGACGTCATTGTGTTCTATGAGTGCGCCTTTTTGGAACTAAAGTCGATTGCGCTTATAATCTTCTTTAACGAATGTTTGTCCATGGATCAAAGAGAAGTTTAAAAAGTGCGACAAGAAAAATAATATTTTGAAATACTTCAATAGCTCAAAATGATATTATATAGCTACTTTTATTTTAAAGTTTGTTTACACAACATAACAACATTTAAAATGCAATGTAATATGCTATTTTATTATGACCAATGTTGCGATTACAGTAAAATGGAAGATAATAATATTAATTTGAACTCCTAACATAAAGGCGATAACCAAAACAATTAATAAAACTATTTCCAAAATGCACTAACATCAACAGAATTCCAAAATACAACGAAAGTTCACAAATTAGCATCCGGATTTCTGTGTCATATGGAACGTATGTATTCATATTTTGTTTTCTCTTCATTCGTTCGAAAATGACATTACAAAAGCACCTCTAAGTTGTAATGTAACCGGCAGTTACCCGAAGTCATTATCATGCGAGGGCTGACAACAAGAAACAGATTTTGAACAGTAAACCTATTTATTCAGTGCTACACATGAATCCAATGATCGCCGGTGACGGATCTAAAGATTGGCCGATGGACAAAAAGAAAATCATCTCTATCGTGGAAACAATTATATTGCCATCACGCTTGCACCTATAGTCGGTTCAGGGTCACTAACCACTAGGCTATCCCGCTGTCAAATTCCTAATAATTATTACCTACTAGCGGATCCGCCGCGGTTACGCACAGAGGTGCAATTTTTGAATTTCACCAGGTGATAAAAGCTCACCAAAATGGCCAAATCTCTGCTAAAAACGGCCATTTTGGTGAGCTTTGGTCACCCGGTGAGATTCAAAAATTGCACTCCAGGTTCAATTAGAATGCAATGGACATAAAAACCTTCGGTAAAATTATATCTAAATGAAACAGGTACACACAGTACAGGACACACAGTACCAAAATCCGTTGCATGGTTTAGAAGGAATAAGCGCCCAAAGATACGATGTGAATGTGGCACAGTCACACAAGTGCATTGAAGCATTAATTAAATTAAAATAAAAAGGTAGAGTACTGTTTGACTAATGTCACTGCGACCTTAACCCGACACTCAACTCTACCCGATTGGGGCCTAACCCGAAAGTTGGAATTCCTCCATCACCTACTTACATGCCCATTGACTTTTAATCCCTAGTTACGAAGGTAGATTAAGCCAGGACTGTGTAAATGGACTCTGACAAAGCAAAGTTTTGATACCCACCAGGTTATTTTTAACCTCTGTCTAAGCGAGATGTCGCGTAATGTATTTTAACCGACTTCAAAAAGGAGAAAGTTTTCAATTCGTCGGAATTAATTTCTGAAAAAAAAATGAAATAGGTTCACAGGTGACCAATGCATTTTTGTAACCAACATTTCTTTAAATTTTTATTTTTTTAAACATTATAATAATTAAATTTAAATGCTATTTAATGACAATACAAAGAAAAATTAGAGTGATGGCAAGACTCGAACCTGCACCTGAATTGGCAAACGCAAGGTACTGAATGTTCAGGTCACAGGTATGTGTCCTGCCATTATTCTAATTTTTCTTTGTGTTGTGATTACATACCATTTAAATTTAATAATAAAAATGCATTTAACAGACAGTCTTCGGTTTTTAGGATTCCGTACCTCAAAACCAAAAAACGAAACGAAGTGTAAGTATAAGTTGGTAATATTTGCACATCAAGTGTATGGGGCCCACAGTTATCCAATGGCAAAGTTAAGATTATCCCTCAATTCAGTTTATCTTTTAGTTAAAGTAAGTTTATACGGAACCATCGGGACGCGTGTCTGACTCGCTCTTAGCCGGTTATTTGTTAATTTTAAAAAGTTGTATCTTAAGCTGCGATAAATATAGATAGGAGGCTGCCTCGAATCAAGGGCGTAAACTTTTTATGACGATTGAAAGAACGTTCCAAGCAGCGGAAAATAAAGCGAAATCCGTAATTTTTCTCTTGGGTTCCGTCCGTGATTGTATGTCTGTACAAAATATAAAAAAACATTAAGTTAAATACGTAAGAAGTAAAATATTATTTTAATCTTTGGTTTAAACAATTTCGACAATTATACAATAATTATTCTTCATTGAATATCCTTTAACATAAAAAAGGCAAGTTCAGAACTTCATAAGTTTTATTTTATACAACCTTTTGTTTCATTATTTTGTATTACTATCATCTCATGAGGTCATGTGGCCTCAACCTTTCACTTTTAACTGTTTGACGGGTGATAGGGTTATATTTAAGTAAAACAATAATAAATAGCATAGTTAGTTTCTCCAAAGTTTAATATTTATATGGGAATGGTATACATTAATGAGATTTCAAAAACAAATATATAATTCTGTTCAAACGACTGAAGCCCCAGGCAAAAGTAAGTTTCACAGTTCAAACAAAGAGATAAATAATCAAAAAGGAAAACTCTAAAAAAAGTGAAGAAAGTTAGTTATTCGTTCAAAGAAAGTAGTGAGTTTCAAAAGTTTTAAACAGAGATATCCGTTTATTAAATACTCTAGAAATAGAAGCTGCGTGTCAGACCAACAGAATATTAATATCTTTTAAAAGCAAAAGAGGTTCTGTAGAGAAGGGATAGAAAGACTATTCTATTCAACAATGATCTATGAGATTTAGGCCTGTAGTTATAGATCGTTGTATAGTAGGTCAAGATCGCATTTGACGATTTCATTCCTATAGAAACGAAATATCGTATCGTCTTGAGTACGATGTTGTACCTGCTTGCGCACAGTCTACCAAACTACAGGCCTTAGAAATGCAAGCTGGCGATAACTATATACAATCAAAGCTCTACTGTATATCTGTACATAGTATATAAGAAAGTTACTATCTGTTCCTGTCTGTTCTCATGTCCTAGGTCACCTACTTCCTCTAAACCTAGGTTTTGATACGGTTTTCATTGTCACATAGAAATTTCTACGGAAGTTTTTTGTATACAACCTAATTGTAACCATGCGAAGCCGGGGCCGGTCGCTAGTCTTCTATTATTCAATGCTGGTTTTAGCTCGACCATTAAGAGGAGTGCGAACCCAGCCTCAAAAAGCGCTCCCCATACAAACGGCGATAAATTTTCCACCCTCTAAACCTGATTATACCTTAGATTTGTCAATATTTGCGTTTTAGGAGTTTCATAGAAAACAAAAAGCTTCAATAATTTTGAAACTATTAAAAATATTTAAAAAATCAAAACATACAAACCTAGTTCTAGGGCATAATGATAGCATACGTTAAGGTTAAGCGGGTGGGAAACGTTATCGCCGTTTGTATGGAGAGCGCTGATTTCACACTCAAATCAACCAATCAAGTCAATCTTTTGGATCTGTAGAGACCCAAAGATTGATTTGATTGGTTGATTTGCCGAGTCACGTGACTTATTTATTTTGTTTACCTTATTTTAAGTATCTAAAGAAATAAACTATAGTATAGTGCATATTTATTGGACCGCTGCATTGACTCCGCTCCAAACGATCCCCGAACAACTGGGTCATGGAAATGTATATCCAGAAACAAGAGCTATCCCGGGAAAGGGTTCGGTTTTGTTTTTCAATCCCGTTCAACTCGAATGCGTTTTTAATTTGGTAAATGTTTATATTCATGCCGCGAATGAATTGCGGGTGAAACTTTTTTGTTTACAAATTCATGTATTCGATAACAATTATGAACTGTTATTTGTATTTCGAAATGTGCTGAGTTAAATGCTTTTATGTTTAGCCATGGACTATGCAAATTTCTTGTGTAAATATGACGGTGGCAGGATTTTTAGCGCCAACGTATTGCATAGATTAATTTATTTCGATTGTTTATTTTCTACCGGCTGCTTTTTAATTTTATTGTCACTTGGTATCAGGGTTTTTGTGGTATCGCTATAAATAAATTTACATAAAAAATTTAAGTGATATGGCGGAAGTTGTCAGCTACTAATGAGTATGCGGCTTGCCAGATAGTAAGCAACTACCGCAGCCTATGAGCGCTTTCAACTCTGGCGAACGGTGTCACTCGGACGTTGCCGAATTTTTAAAACGGTAGATGATATTTCACCATCCTCTAACTACCCCGTTAAGAGATACAATAGGAAGAGGAAGCGTATATTAATTAATTTATTATTTTTATAGAAGTGGTTTGGGATGACAAATTGTGAACCAAGTAGGTACTCTTGCACGGCCCTCTTTTAAAATATTTGAAATATTTTTTTAATTTGAATCAAATATCCATATACTCGTATTGACAGGCACTCTTCGATCAACTACACCAGCTTAGAAGGTCGTTGTTAGATTAGATTTGTAATGTTTATACATATAAACATATAAAGGAGGAGGTTCTTTGTTTGATATCTTTTGTTAGTTGGCTAGCTAACGCTATATCAACATGTATCTTTTCTTCGAGATAATAGGGGTTCTTTTACAATCGGAAAAACTATTCCGTGATTGCGCGTGCCGCGACCTGTATTACTAGTTTAGGCCCGATAGAAAAGAGCATGAAATATTATGATTAGTTAGAATAAAATACAAAAGAAATGTAGCAAACTTATCGAGTAAGGACATTACTTCCACTACATTACCGCAAGGGTGTACGTCCCTTATCCTTTCACAGAGGATTCATACAGGCAGGTAAATAAACTTATACCTGAATATCTTTTTAAAAGGTTTAGAAATAGGATGCTTTTTAGGTGGCTAATAATAAGCGGTTACTGTATAAATAAACTGTCAAGAAACCGTTTAAAAGGATGGGTCAGAGAAGGTTCTTAACCCGAAGTAATTGCAAAACAGGGTTGTTTTTTTCTAAGACTCAGCAGTAGGAAATGATGTGCTCTAAACACTTAAGAATAAAAATAAAAGTCATTTTAATTTATACATTTAAAAAAATAGTGTCAAAGAAAACCTTAAACAAGATTGAATATATGAGCAGCTAGTACGGCTCGCCGCGCCGCGTTTTGTTGCTAAGTGAGTTTTCTTTTTACAATTTCGGTGTTGATGAAAAAGGTTAGTTTGTGCGATAAGCGCGAAAATGGCAATTTTGCTAACTGTTCTGATTACTTTCCAACTATAAAGTTCGAATATATTTTAGTCAAAGTCAAAGACAAAATCAAAGTCAAAATATCTTTTTTCCGATTTACAGGACGCACTTACCCTAGACCATAGAATAATGAATACTACTTTTTTTCTATGCCTACACGTACCCTGGTAAGTCACGATGCTACTACGTACCAATGCCGCGTTCATATATTTAAACAAGAAATCTTTTTACCACTAATCGTTAAATTTTGACACATTTTATATGTATAGCGTTCTTAGATTCAAACAAGAAATCGTTTTACCACTAATCGTCAAATTTTGACGCATTTTATATAGAACAACTGTCAAAATTTAACGACTGGTAGGTATAATGATTCGTTGTTCGAATTTAAATCGCGGCATAAATTGACCCATTAATTAAAAAAAATATGATCTAATCTCTTCTAAATCTCTTCTAAATCGTCTTTCATCTTTTCTTCTTTATGATCTTAATAGAGAATAGAGAATTTATCTCTATTAAAGATTGTTGTTGATAGTAATAATTTACATTTATTCCACTTATCCTAGGTTCACCAACGATTATTAACACCGTAGATATAAAATTTAAATGCATGTTAATACAGTATGGCTGTCCCAATCATTTTAGGTTGATTTGGTAATGGACATAAGGGTTATACATAATATAATTCATGAATGAAATGACATGGCTGTTTGTAATTTATTTTGCAACCTATGCAATACAAATAAAATTTTGATTCTGTTTCTGAATCTAAAAAATAAACGTGAAAACGTGGTATAGGCGAGTAATTAGTTAGTCCCAGGTTGCCGTCCGAGTCGCGTCGTACTTCAAACTAGTAATTCCCAGCGGCCTGGATCGCAATTAACAGGAGCGAACACAGCACTCGTCGTTGAAGCAGTATAACACAGCATAGTGTTATAAAATCGAATAATGAGCTTTCTCATTTGTCGCAGAGCTACAAGTCAAAAACTAGTAGGCCACAAAGAAAAACGCAACGATTGTCTAATTATTACGTACCTGCCAGGCTTAGACATGGAGCCAGCCCACATAACCATCTCAGGAAAAAGGAGAGGGTCCAAAAACAGTAGGACCATGCAGGTTTTTTTCGTTGGAATTTGAGCTTCTCATTTGAGAGATGTCCTCATCCTATCCCTGAAAACACGGTGAAGTCATTATGCCGGCAGGCAGTGGAATGACTTTCGTCTCTTTTTGCCTACCCAAATGGATCATTATGTAAGGCAACGCGCGTTATCACTAGACAAGTGCCTGTGGGTTGCGGATATTGCATAATATAGGCGAACTGCATGCGTAAGGGTGCTAATTGACTTTCACTTAGCGAGAATTCTCAAGAATGTTACAAACCCTATTAAAAAAACATCTTTTCATTGCACTAAGTGCTTTTTGAAGCTATTGATAGGTAATCTATAGCTTTTTGTGTCGTATTACCTATACCTGTGAGTCAAACATTTTACGTAATAAATTAAAGAAGGGTGTTAAATATTGTTAAACAGGTTTCAACGGTCTGTGTTTTTGAAAAGCTATACGTAATTAATCTCATAATAAAAAAATGCTAATTAAGTTTAGTGTTTGCATTGTTAGCGGTCACAGTACTGCATTTACTTCACCCACTGTGTCTTCGACCCCAAAAGTTACGGCAATCTCCATACAAATACGTAACACCTAATACCACGGTGGTGCGGTCACCTGTGAAAGTATTAGTTACATAGTTGACAGTCGACTTCGTCTAAAAGGCGCGTTGGCATTAGTTTGATGAAGTCCGAATTTAGAAGGACTCCAGGGTGGAGGTGGAAAGTGCGCAGTGGCAAGTTTAGTTTCGGACTTATTTGCAGGGGGAGTCGTATGTTTCAATTTAAGCTGAATGTATAATTAGGGTTCCTTTAGCACTACATTATAGCGAGCACAAAAGTTGCTACGTAATAGCTTGAATAATCCGTGGTAAAGAGCGTAACTTGTCCGAAAATAAAATAAAATAGAACAATTGAAATGATATATATAATTTACATAGGTCCTTAGTTTTATTTCAATGCCTAGTCATGATCATGATCAGGACATCATAAGACATTAAAAACCAATTAAATATTATAAGAATGAATAGGAATTAGAAGAATAAACACAGACTCGAAAGATATCGTACAGTCGACGTCAAAGATATGTTTACACTTTTATACCTTATTCCACTGTAATACTCGTAAGGTGGGAAAATGTAAACATGACCATACATAAAGGTTCCATTTCTATCGTATGTACGCAATCATTAAAAACCTTACAAACTTCTAAGGCAGAGTTATCTTTCCTTCTATAGAAATAAACACATTTTTATGCAGTTTTTTTTTTATGAAACAGGAAGGTAAACAAGCAAGTGGGTAACCTGATAGTAAGTGATCACCACCGCCTATAGACATCCAAAGACATTCCAGATGCGTTGCCAACCCAGAGGGCTAAGATGGAATACCTTTTGTGCCAGTAATTACACCGGCTGTCTTGCTCTCCACGCCGGAACAAAATAGTGTAAGCACTGCTGCTTAGCGGCTGGATTAGCGAGCAAGATGGTGGTAGCGATCCGGACGGACCTCGCACAAGGTCCTACCACCCGCGGTTAACATGCACTTACGAGCGAAATAAAGCCGACGAATCCCTAAAAAGAATCATTTAGAGTGACAATGCAAGGTTCATACCTGCCTTTCTCGCTAGTTCTCCTTAAAGTAGCATAAGTAATAGGTATATAAAAGTGACTTAGCGTTGCAGTCGTAAATTCCTTGAGTTGTAAGAATAATATTACGTAATATTCAATTTTACACCGCTGAAACCACGGTTTTACTGCAGCACCGAAATTACCGGGAAATGCGAGGGTTAAATCAGCTGCTCTTCAACGAGTCGGAAAGCTAAGGGATATATGTGACATTTTCCCGGTTGTGTATTTTTTATAATTGAATCTACTTTTTTAATACGAATTCTCAACGGAAAAAAATCTTGTTGTAATCAACGTTGGTGCTACTATTTTCACAAACACAGAAAACGTTATTTTTACACACTTTTGTTTGTTTGCATTCGTCTTTTATACCTTTTTCTTGTATTTTTTTCTTTGTCTGAAATATTCCCAGCCGATTTCAACCAACATTAATCTGGAATTAATTACGCATGCGTAGTTTTATAACAATGCCTTCTTTTCTCACTTTGCCAAGAAAACATTGCTCCACACAAATAGACTTTGTATTATTACAACTACCCTACATGCCGCAATCCAAGTTTATATGTATTTAAATAATACATAGTCAATGAGCGCTAAAAAGTGATGGTGAAACCATTAGGCCACTCTTAGACAAATCAGCTTCAGATACTAAACGCTTTAAGTTATGGATCAATATAGACTGTAATCTGTACTTTAAAGCCTTTGCCCAGTAGTATGATACTTTCTTAAATATTTAAACGCATGTATCTTTAAACACTTCGCGGGTGGTAGAACCTTGTGCAAGGTCCGTCCGGATCACTACCGCCATCTTGCTCGCTAATCCTGCCGCTAAGCAGCAGTTCTTGCACTGTTGCGTTCCGGCGTGGAGAGGACGAGAGCCGGTGTAATTACTGGCACAAAAGGTATTCCATCTTAGCCCTCTGGGTTGGCAACGCATCTGCAGTCTGTTGTTCTATAGGCAGTGGTGTACACTTACCATCAGGTGAGCCACTTGCTTGTTTGCCTTCCTATTTTGTAAAAAAAAAACAATCTGCATAAAATCTGAGTAAGACTTAACGCCATCATTTACGCCACAACACCGGCGGTGACCTCGGGAAACCTAGCATCCTCACACCTTATACATAAAATTAAAGCCCAGTTGCCTAGCTCACGTATATACGTAGACACGACCCCGCGACTGCCGGTACTGAGGAAGTATAACGACTTCAGTTATTTATGCTTTTTACGGCTAACGAGTACACGCCGAACAGTGCAGTTATGCGAGAGTATTGCGAGCGTGAAAGCAGAAGTGACTGACACGATATGTAGTATATGTGTGTATAGATCGTCATTTTTGCCTGCAGAAACCCAATGCTTGTGCCATTCATGTTCCATGATGTCAAATCATCATAGGACACACAGTGTATACATACACTGACTTTCAAGCAAATCAGTGACATTTGTCGGATCCTGCAGGTTGGACGTGGCATCTGTTTAATACACGCTACAGCTGCTACAATTCGACATCAATGTCCACTTTTCCGTACTAAATGTGACGACTATGTCAGCTTGATGTATTGTTTTTTGTAGCTTATAAGAAGTTCATTAGAGACGTCGGGGACCAGAACACCCATTATTGGGTTAATCTTTTTGGAGGGGTAAACCGTTCGTATGATGTCCCAATTGTGTCGGTAAATCATTCATCGTCTTACCTTTTTAAATATTATGATAACCATTTCAAGCCAGGTAACCCTAACTGTAACAAAGGGTAACCACTTACCACATCTTTTAGGATTTTGCTATCTCGTGAATTAAATGACGGGAAGTGGTCCCTGCCACCCATAGGAATCAGCGATAAAGTACTATAAGCCAGCGATTTGTCATAGAAGTGTCCCTTCTGCACCTTTAAAGTGTTTGCTGATCCTATGGTTTTACAATTAGGCTGTTCTACCTTTACGACCGCCATTCACAGCTTATACAGCTTATAGTGTGCAGTAAAGGGTTTGATTACCTCGCTGCATATTAAAATCGTTTTAGGTACGTCTTACTGTAAAATAAACAATTAAAGAATATAAGGGTTTGTTGAGTAGCGGTAGTTTAGGTGCCCTATTTTTAATGTGACTTCCAACATTTAAAAAAGACGTGATATCTTTTGTTTTGCTTACTTCTCACATACACTCATCGAGTATGCACTAGGTCATAATCATGACCTCTCTAGCTGTTTAATTTTTCGGTATGTAAATTAATATTTCGGGGTATCTTTATTCAAAATGTATTATGCATTTGATTTTTCTGTTCTTGATGATCCGAAATAGTTGACGTCATTTTTTAAAGTTTTTTATTCTGATTTTTACGATTTCATTATGAATTCTGGTAACTTGATTTTTTAAACAATTTGTAATGTAACTTTAGACTGATAAATCAATTAACTAAACTAAACTAATATTGCCATTTGTGATAAGTCACTGAGTGGAGTAAGGTTGTCATTTTAAAGTCCGCCGTGTTACTATTCAGAGTTTCAATGGTCTCAAACTTTGCAAGGAAGCTCAAATAGAATGCTCGCACAAAGCAGAACAGCTTCTGTTCGTTTGAATTCATTCCTTGATGAAGCTCGAAGTTATATTTCACGGTAAGTTGAGACTGTTAAGATAATTGTCCATTAACTTGATATTGCACTATATATAATTGTGTATAAACTCTTTATTGTACATAATTAATTGCAAATACTCGAAGAAGTACACATAGTAGTAGAAACGCGAACTTATACCTTAAAGGTTTAATAATATTGTTAACTCCCTGAGCCTTCACTGAACCTGTGCGTTAACTCGCTACGTAACTGAGTGCGTCACGTTCTATCCAACCCAGTAGGATAGAGATGCATCCAGTTACGTAGCGACTTAACGCATGTCGAGAAGATTCGTGCTAGGTACACTGATAAGTAAATCCAGGCCAAGAAGCAGTACGGAATTCTCATGATCTAGATACTTTTGTTTACAAAATATAAAGTAACTTATTTGGCGCCTAGAGTACTCAATGAGTATAATGCGGGGGCACCTTTACGGGGCGGGCACGACAGTAATAGTATTTTATGCAACTGCTATATAATGAGAGGCCTTAAAACACGAGTGTGGTTTTATGAAACGAGCGTCAGCGAGTTTCATAATAGTATCACACGAGTGTTTTAAGGCCTAATTATATACAGTTGCATACATTACTTTATCTACACACATATCATAACTGCAAAAAACCGTAACAGCAAAAAACCAACAAACAAGTATGGCGGCAATTCGATCTATCCGTCAAGACGAACGTTTTTTTAAATCATAGACAAAAGAATGAAGTCCTTATTGTCATGTCACTCGAGATCAAATGTCGTGCGTTTAAATTAAAAAATTATACTGAGTTGACGTTTCGTATCGATAACTGTTTTAATATCTGTGGATACTAGAATAGAGACCAACTTGAATTTTGACAGCTGTTCCAAATTTAAATTCATAACGTCACGAGATATCGGTAATGTGATCACCAATAAACACAAGACTACTAAGAGATACTACCCAATAAAGAACAGATTTACCTACTACCACAGACAAGAAAATTCTTATAATAACATTGGTTGTCATAATGCTGGTCATTTTCTATGGTTTTTGAACGCGTTATTTAACAATTATGATATGTGTGTAGATAAAAAATACTTACTTATCATCATACCACTATCACAGATCACTATCACTACATAGTATAAACTAAAATCGCTCTCCGTTCCTGTCTCTCCTGATATCTTCGGCCGCTTAATCCTTCTCAACCACGCAACGGATTTTGATATAGGTCTCAATATCATTTTGCGATTTTTTTACTGAATGTTTTTATGTGCATAAAATCCTAACTATATCCGTGCGAAGCCAGAGCGGGTCGCAAGTATTATAACGTGGCACATGTGTCTGCTTACTGTGCAAGAGGTCCCGGGTTCAAATCCTGGTATGAGCAAATATTTGTGTGACGAATACGAATGTTTGTACCTGAGTCATGGATGTTATTTGTATTTAACTATGTATTTATCTATATATAAGTATGTTTATTCGTTGTCTAGTATCCATAACACAAGATTTGCTTAGTTTGGGACTATGTCAATTGGTGTAAATTGTCCCAATATATTTATATTTATTTATTTATAAGTGAAGTGCTTTTTTATTCATTTTTCTCAACAAGTCCTTAACTTACCTTTCTAGTCATGGGTGGACAGTATGTCGAGCACGTTGTTTTATTATTCAATTTAACACGACCTAGTAGCGCATTGAATAAATCTCTTGTAAACACTTACAATGTTCACGCCTCTTACAAAGTAGGTTTACGGCTTGGTATTATCATATTATGTGATGCATTAAATATTTTAATATCGTGTCCTCAGCGCTGCTTTATAAACTTCGAAGGTCTTTAGAAAGGGTTTCTTGTAGGGTTGGCTATCTATGCTGATTTATTTTTGTTACTTTCAACTATGAAGTGCGGTTTTTGAATGTCACCGGGTGACTAAAGCTCTCCAAAATGGCCGTTTTTCGTAGAAATTCGGCAAAGAGCTTTAGTCACCTGGTGCGATTCAAAAATTACACCTCTGGCCTGTTCGATTTAGTTAAGCGGTGTGGGGGTGAAAATATCCCCCAATGATAATGTTTCATTCTCAATTTTTTTTTACGCACGCTGTTGCAAAGCACTAGTGAAACGTTGTAACAAACCCCCCCCTAAGCGCTATTTCTCCGACCTAATAAGACCTAATTTGACCTAACCTAAATTATTTAGACCTATTAAGACCTAGGCTCTACTGCTATAACTATGAAGCTATAGGTGAATTCTACTCCTTAGCTACCATAGAATTACAAGTATATAACTGGCTAGCGGCTCCTCTGATGGTAAGTAAATATCAAATACCTAGTCTGAAACTCACGTCCTATGTAATGTACATCCTAATCTATACGTTTACTCATCCCTATGACTATACTGACTGAATGAATATACATACGGATGATTTGGCCAAGTGATCGTCTAGTTACCCTGCGTTGTATCCTACGGTAGTAATCCAAGTTCTTTGAAATGTATGTAAGATCGGTTCACTCGCTATTCCCTAAACTTAACCTACCTTAACCTATCATACGTGCTATCAAAATACTAATAAATACCATGTCCTAATTGTCCTATTATTTAAAACTGAATCCTATTTTCTTGAATGCTGCTTCTAAAGAATGGCTACGCCGATTCTGATGAAGTTTATAGCAAAATAATTAAATAGTAATAATGACTGTTATGTACTCTCATAAATAAAGAGGTTCGACCTTTGTTCTGCTTCCTATTTAATATAAACTTAGGCCGAATAACTAGCTACGATTAGTATGCATACGGGGATAACTATGCATATCGTAATTATGTATGTTTGTCTACATGCTATGAAAATAAAGACATTTCGTAACTCATTCAAAGCCTTCTGGCTTTTAAACCTAAGTTATAAGTATACCAAAGTAAGAAACCTCCCAACTGACCTCCTACTCAACTCTCAAGCGGGTCTTAGACTCACGTTAATTACGATGGTAAGTAAAAGGTAATGCCTAATTGAAACACGAATAATAACTAGTTGAAGCTATCTGTTTCGTAAGAAATAACTGTAGGTACAGTGGAGACGTCAACTGGCTGTCGTACAAAACTACAAAGTTACGTGGTAATTACTGAGTTGGATAAGCATCCCTGGATAAACCGGAGTTCAATAGAACTCCGGGAGGTTCTCCTTCCACCCCTAAACCTCTGCCTTCGCCTCCTAAATACAATTCTCCGTAAAGAAATGTATTGTTAGAACTACGTTAAGCGCTAACCACGGCGCATCACAAAGAAAAGTTACGAGATTCTTATCACAACTCGTTAAAATAATAATATACATTATAAGTCAGCAGACACAGTAAAATTAGTAGTTTAATACATTTAGAGTGATTTCTCTCATAAAGCTTGACCCAGTCGTAACTAGATTTAACAAACTTTAAATAATCTACATAAAGGAGCATAAGGCTATGCCAACAAGGCAATGCTTTAATGAACAAATTACATAAGTTATCCAGCGCAGGCAAAGGTAAAAGCACGATACTTTCAGAGTGATTTCTCTCATAAATATTTGACCCAAGTCGTAACTAGGGTTCTTTTTCAGTCAGTGACTCGAAGAATGGACATATCCAAGCGAATTGAATGGACAGTGGCCCGTGCTACTTGTAGCACAACAGTATGACTGCGAGTACTTGTACTCGTAAATAATATTAACTTCATGAGCTAAATCAATCCTTAGATCGATAGTGTTTGTAGCCTTGGCTAGAAAACTTCACTTGAAGCAGTTTTAATAAAGACATAGTTAATTTGCCATAGCAATATGCTTGAGAGTACTTGTACTCATAAATCAGCGTTTTCATTGCTGTTAAATAATAATAGCTTTATGAACAAATCAATCCTTAGACCGATAATAATGATAATAGCCTCAGCTAGAAAAATACCCTTAAAAGTAATCTTAATGAAGGCATGATTAAATAGTTAAAACAATATAGTTACAAGTGGTAAAATAGGTGGTATATAACCCGGAAATAATTTTAATGAAGACCTGTGGTTATATAGTCAAAACAATGGTTATAAGTCGAGAAATAAGGTAAATAAATCTTAAAGTAAACGTAGATAGAAATCAACCTTAGCTAAGCCTGTAAGAAGTATATCTAAATAATAAACTTGATACCAGAAACGTACTATATCCTACAAAACAGTGTATCTACCTATACCTATTCTAAAGCCCTATTCTCTGTTTTGCAAACTAGGAGATTTTCTCCACATTTAGTGTTAAACGTGTAATGTGTAATGTAGTTTTCCGAGGTGCAATGGAAAACTCCTAGCTATACTAACTAAACGAAAGAAGGTGGCTGTGGCGTAACCATGTGTCTAATAAGCCATGTGTGCGTTGCTCTTACACCATGTCGAGACTATGGATTAGCGCAAGAGCAGAATACCTAAGGGGTGTAATATATATATATAACCAATAAGACCGACTGCAATAAACCACATACGCAGATTTACGGGTGCCTAAGCATCGGTCCGTCCACTGGGTCCGCCCGTACCTTGTATATGTGTTTTAGGGAGCCGGGGCCTGGGCATGGCGAGGGTAATACCCCAATATAACGCCACGAAAAGGGTCCAGCCAGTACCCAATTTTAACCCGCCTACACAGACTCTAAAACCAGGAGCTTCGTTAACACCGCATGGTATCAACTCCTAGCCGGCACTTCGCCGCACAAGCTAAGTTCCGTGGATAGCTCGAAAACACCTCAATCCTTAACAAGTGCTTCTATTAACGCGATCCTAACCCCATTATTAAATCAAATAAATTAAACCCATAACACAAAATGAAATGCAAAACTTACGCGAGCCCAGTTACGTAATAGAACCAAACCTCACTGAAAGAACACTTACAATATAATAATAGAAATATAACGCAATCCTACCCCATTATTAAATTAAATAAATTAAACCCACAACACGAAATGAAATTCAAAAACTTACGCGAGCCCAGTTACGGGATAGATAGTTACAACTAAAACTCACTGAATTTAATGAACGCATACAATAAAATAATAGAATTTTAACCCTTAACAAGTACTCTAAACCTTCGTACCCATCCCCAATACAATACACAATGAATTATACAACCAGCACAAAATAAAACGTTAAACTTACAGAAATCCCCAAGAAATGACTGACGTAGAAAATAAACTTTAGTAAAGGAACACGTGAAGTATAACTACAAATTAACAGAGATTCGACGTATGAAAATAATTAAATACACTTGTTGAAGATCGAGCAGAGCTCTGATGACCGAAGAGTGAAGAATGAAAATGGAACCACGATGCTTGCAGCGCTCCCCTTTTATACCTTATTTCACGGACATTGCGGACTTTACGGAATTCACGGACAGCACGGAAATCGCGGAAAGCTCGGAAATCGCGGATTTTACGGATTCCACGGACATCACGGAAATTACGGAAAACACGGACTTTACGGATTTCACGGACATTGCGGACCAAGGTGTTTACTACCTTGCGTAATTTAACTTTATTGCCTTAGAATTAAGTTTGAATTTCTAATGTAGCCTGGCGGCACATAGTCCCTTTTAGAATGCATTTCAATCTCACAGGTACAGCTGCTTACTACCCTATTTAGCTCATAACATCTTATGTTTAAGGTTGAATTTATAACTAAGTGGCCTGCTTGCATATAAGCTCTTTTAGAATGTATTGCCTGATATGTTGACTCCGCTTGCCACCGTCATTTTATTTAACTTAGAGATCCTTAAGACTGTACTTTTAATGGTAAAGAAACCCTTTATTCTACAACATATTTCTAAAAGGTTCCGCCAACGTATTTGTAAATAATTATATTTTTTCTTTAAATAAATATAGCCCTATTTGAACCTACCAAGACCATTTATAAATAAATAAACAAATCCTATGAGTTTGTGAATTAAACGGCCAAGCAGTGGCTGGACCGTTACAATCGCCCCCGATATTCTTCGCAGGTAATAACCCTTATTCCGAAGAAGAATATCTAAAATAAATGAAAAATTCACAAACGCTATCATCGAATAATTTATTAATATTTTTACCCCTGAGTGTAAGATGTGCATGTGGTGTGTACCAACAAGAGAAGATATCTCAGATTTCTCGAAATGTTTTCCATGAATGACCATGATCGCGCTTGTCAATCTGTTTTGGTAGAGAACTGGGTTGTGAGTCCAGTCAGCCATAGGGGCAAAGCATTGACTCTTCCATCCTCAGTCTTAGCCTTGGCCCTCAACTGAGCGCAAAGAACCGCCAATACATCTCGTTCCCAAACAGGGATGACAGTGCAGTGTAAAGGTTGAGAAACACAATACAAAGGGTCATCGCCCCGTGAAGAGCGGAAAAAATCTAACGACCATAACCACCCATGTACTAATACTTCTATCTCAAGACATCAACCCAAATTGTAATGTATGTGCAAGAGCAGAGATGGAAATCGAAATCGAATTAATACTTTGTTTTTTTATGAAAAATTAAATAAACTTTGACAGAAAATTTATACCTTAAGCCTTTACGTAGTAACCGTACTTATTATTAAGTAATAAGTTGGCACAGATGATTTCAAATTCCAGTTCTGTCTCTAGTGTAGAGATGTCCATAATTCATAGCCGCGTGTGTAGTTATGTGTTTACTATCTACAGCTTACACGCTGATGTCCACTGGACTTAACCTAACACAATCCAGATAGCAAACCCATTTGTGTGAGTGCTGTTTCGGGGGATAAACATTAACAAACCGTCCAACTCATCTGCATAGCTACTGAAATGCTTGAGCCCTTCATACCAATTCCTAACTCGTTAAGTTAATTACCCATCACCTGTTAATGCCCTTTTTCCCCATTAGATAATATCATCAGTATTCATACATCATACTTATTTCATACCTCCTCAATCACGCATTCACGCGACTCAGCATTTCACCAGCTCACCAAGATGAGTAAGACACTTCGATTTAAGCTTTATAAAAATCATTAAGTTCAAAGTATACTTTACAGATGTAAAGGCCTAATTTTGAAAAGTCTACCCCGTCCGACTTGCTTATAGAACACACATATTGCTTAAACACTAATATGACTGTCACCTTAAGACGATGTTAAGCTTTTTTTTATTATTTCTAATTTTTACTTCTTTTTTTTTTGTACTCTAGAATAGGAGTATAATTATTAGGAAACAAGTGAAATATGAATAACTTAACCTAATAAAAATTACAAAAACTTTTTTTTTTTTAATTATGTCTAATTCTCTTAACCTAAATTTGTAATAAAAAAAACCTTAGATTTATTTATTCCTCGCCCCCACTCTTTTGACCCCTTACTGCACTTCTCATCACGAAGATCTGCACTCTTAATTAATCATTTCCTTAATCGAATTTTACTAACGTTACTTAAAGCTAGCCACAATTTTCATAAAGTATATAAAACAGCATTAACGTCGCCACTACCAAGGTACCTTTTGTTCCTATTGAGCACTATTCAACTTCACTAATTAGCGCAAATAAAATGAAAATGAAAAATGAAAAAATTATTTGCAAGTAGGCCATATAGGTCTTTTACATGTCTGAATCTACTTAACGGATGAAAATTAACGGATGTAACTCTTATACATTGCTACTTCAATTCTTAGATGCAATATAAAACTTCACATACACACAAGTACTCCATTCTCTAATATATCTATAGATATACCTATAGGCAATTCTTTTCACTTTTATAATTTACAACAGATACTATCTATTTATACAATCTTAACCATGTTCCGTTCACTACAACGATAACAGTCGCTAAAATGATATTTCACTAACTATCCCATCCATGAACCCAGTCGTGAGCATACCTTAATTATTCATAATGCCTGTTAACACTTATTTAGTACCTAGTAACGCCATCTATTATCAACTAATTGAACTGTTCGGGTTTCCAATTAAATCGTTTAGAAGGCGCTTGTATCGCATGTAAAAATGTGGTTTGTGTCAGTATCTGACATCGTACGCTACAATACCTATCTATATTCTAACAAAAAGTCTATTAAAATTGTAAATACTTTCCTTACTTCCAACATATTTCTATAATAAATTTTGAGTAAACCGCTTAACTTTCCTTTTTCTTTTCAGTCTTTCTGAATCCATCAAAACCACGGGTTTTCCCTCCACAAGCTCATAACATAATATCATTGCATGGTGATGCGAAACCCTCGGCGCGCGTGTCAAACTCGCTTTGACCGGTGTTCAAAGTACCTACTTATCTAAGTCTTATTAAAGTTATCTTAAACTAGCTTTTGTTATCGAGTCCTCACGAGTAGGTATCTATTTTTACTTCCTATTAACAATAACTTTACTTCTTGATGGTGCATCAAGATTAACCATGCAAAAGATTTCGAACAAGATCTTCAGAAATACAACTGTTTAAACTGTATCAAAACTTGAACAGTACACAGTTTCATAAACCTACAGACTGATAAATAAACTTACTGACAGAAATATAAACTCACAGACAGATAGATAGACAGACAGACGGATAGACAGACAAATAGGCAGACAGCAAAAATTCTAAAGAGAACTATTACGGTTTCTACCGCTTTCATAAAGTTAATTTTTCCTAAATATTTGCTATCAACCAGGCACAACTTTTATTATACGTATAGATTAACAGACATGCATACATACAGTCACGCCCGTCTCCTAAAGGAGCAGGCAATCACCACAAACTTGTGCCTACCACGATCCTGACATACTACCTCTGCTGGCCTTTAAATAAAATTAGCTTAATTTATCCTGATTTATCTAAAAGTAATTTTATCTATTCAACTTAAATTATCTTAATTTATCTTAACTTTATCCTAATTTACTAAACATTTATTTAACTTAATTTACCTCACACGTTTCTATTATATTAGGAGATTTCTACCCAATCGCTCTAAGGTATTCTGAAAAAGCGCCCCCTGCGAGAAAAGCTCGCCCCCACTCATCTATTTCGTTCTACGAGTCTATTTCCGTTATGTTTTACAAACAGTAAAAAGCCATACACAAATCTACACTAATTTATACTTTCCACACTAAAATAACAAAAAACCAATTCCTATTCTTTGTTTGTTTGCTTTTATGCATAGGCAATCCCCAATACCACCGAACAGATTTCAAAACTTCACAGAAGACTGACAAACAAGCTGCTACTGCTACACGAACGAAGTCGTCTGTCTAGTCATACAAAACTTTGCAAGTTCCTAACATTAAACCTACTCATAGACACTATAGCATTTTCCTACTGGCAACCAGAATACTTATCAAAATATGCTCCTAAAGTTAACCTTTACCACCAGTCTAAACACACACAATTTATCTTTAAATGCAATGTAATGACAACACAATGAAAAACTAGGGTAATGGCAGGACTCGAACCTGCAACCAACTACAAA
Organism: Ditula angustiorana; assembly: GCA_963691745.1. NCBI lineage: Eukaryota > Metazoa > Arthropoda > Insecta > Lepidoptera > Tortricidae > Ditula > Ditula angustiorana. Next base: position 4,909,185 of record OY829490.1, on the reverse strand, counting down.
CACGGCTGCTACTACACAACTACTGCTACAATTTATCTTATTCCTAATTTGTCAAAGTCTGTAAGAAACTCGATCTTATTCCTATACAAATAGGGTCGGTTATTTCAGCTAATTTATGACATTAGTTTGTCAACCACGTACTGTATCTATTTAGTACAAAACCAACTGCCGCTAAAAATAACTTCGTTTCTTAAGTAACTGCATACAAATTAAACTCTTATTACCTTTCGGTTAAGAATCGATACCGTGTGGACAGAAAGAATGTCGTTCGACTAACAAATTCTCGGATTTTCTTTAGCTATGGTCTACCGTCGGAAAGTACCCTCAACAGAATTTATAATGTACCGCTCACTCAATCTTTAAGCTAAGTAAGTCGTTGATTAAAATAGAATAAAACTGTGTAAAATACAAAGTTGGACCTTAATATTTATCGTTGTTGAAATAATTAGAAACATAACTGCTGTGCATTGACGAAACCATCTACTCCGTCCGCTTAGTGTAAAACTAAAAAATGACCCGGGAAAACTGAGAACCAAAACTAGCCTACCAGTCTAGTTATCTATAAACAGACGAGGATTTTCGACAGTTAATGGCTACGTACCAGGAGAAACTCAAGAAACAGAAAACTACAGGTAACGAATTTTTATAACCATTAGTTATTTAACATACATATTTATACTGTGACCTTCAATAATCACTAGATAATAGTACTTCTTTGCCTAGGTCATTATGTAATAATTTAAACGAATGAACCCGAATAAAAATTGAACCTATTTTGCAAGTTAGAAAATTGTAAAGTTACTTAACCTGCTTTTTTATTTTGACCTATTAATTAATTGACATACTTATATAATTTTGAACCTAGTATTAAACTTTAAAATAAATCGTATTGTTTCTATTGTAGATTGAATTAAAATTAAGACTTAATATTATACGTTTTTCTAGGTATATTTACTCTAATTTAAGAAATATAAAATTTAAAAACCTTTCAGAACAAAACTCTCTAAAAAACAGCGAAATCCATTGCGGAGCTCAAAAAGAGCAACTAAAGATACGATAAAGACAGACGGGCAGCGACCTTGCCCTATAAATCTATACTAAGTATGTAAAGAAAGAAGATTATTTTAAGGTAAGTTACTAATTACAGACAGGAACACACACATACACACTCACCTACTTATTTTTTTATGACTATTCCTACCACCAGATAGCAAAGTGATGCATTCCCTATCTTGACCCGTACAAAACATAGCAGCAAATCACCACTTTAATCGCTGACGGTACGATTATGGTCACATACCCAACCTCAAATCAAAGGGACTACTGGAAGTGGGTCTAAATTCAGTTTGCGTGATTTGCAACAAACATACGCACATACAAGTGGAGTCAACTTAACAAAGCTTGTATATGACCTAACTAACCCTAATAATTTCCTCAAAATCGAAGAGATAAGATACCTAGAAAAATACCTTCAAGTGATAAGCTCAACTTTGTGCTACTGTTTTTATGCACAAATATTTTCCTATCATATATTTTATTCATTTACCTACAAGTCTACTTTGTTCAGATGCTAGACTATCTCGTAAGACTTTCTTAACCATCCAGTGCTATGCTACATAACCATATTAATACTATTTCCATTTATTTCAAAATAACTTAAAGAGAAGTACGAGTAACATCAGAAATTTCATTCATCACTCACTTACAAACAGATAACCGAGTTTATTCATAGAACAAAATTACCTAGTATTAAAAACCAAGATTTTATTCAATTATATGTCTTTTATTGGGCCGATATATTTTTCGTCTGACATCACAGTGACAGTAAAAAAGGAACACATCAAAAATAACCATTCAAAATTTGAACATTATAAAAAACCCTTCAATGCAACCTCAACATCCTCCGGGCGGCAAAGCTGAGTCCCGAATCTCCAGCTGGTACAGTCTTTGGAGAGGGCGCTTGTACTCGGCATCTGCGGTGCACACTCTTGCTACTCTTGGTACACCGTCCCGCCCTGCGTACAGCTCCCTGACTATTGCCAGTGGCCAAAACAACCTCTTCTTTTCTGTCTCCATAAGGACCACATCGCCTACCTTGATATGTGTAGGGCTTTTCGATTGGCCTTTATGAACCAGCATGCCCAAGTACTCGCTGCGGAATCTGCGTCTCAAATCAACCCGTAACCTTTGAAGGTAACGCATCCTGTTATTTAAACTTTCCGCATCAACCTGGTCGATATCTGCTGTCTCGTTGCCAGAAAGACTTTGCATGAAACATTGTGGGGTCAATGGCTTCAAGTTTTCAGCGGTGTCTCCAGCTGTCATAAACGTCAATGGTCTTGAATTAATGACCGCTTCACAATCACATAAAATTGTTTCTAATTCAATATACGTTACTACCGACTTCCCTAATATCCGTCGCAGCAGCTCTTTCACCATCCGAATCATTCGTTCCCAGAATCCCCCCCACCACGGGGCGCTAGGCACATTAAATTTCCATTTAATCCTTTGTACCATCGAAAACCTTTGTACTTCGTTCCAGTCCACATCTCTGAATAAATTGTCAGTCCCAACGAAATTTGTGCCATTGTCCGACATTATGATTCTTGGTCTTCCTCTCCGGGCAATGAATCTTCGAAACGTCATCAAAAAGGCGTCTGTGGAAAGTGACTTTGTCAATTCTAAATGTATGCCTCTATAAACTGCACAAGTGTACAACACTATCCAGCATTTTGTATTTCCCTTTAAGTACAAAGGTCCCGCTAAATCAACACCAGTTACCTCAAATGGCGCTGTGTTCGCAACTCTCTCTTCAGGTAATGGTGCCACGGAAGTCTCTCCTGGTTTAACGCTAAATCTCTTACAAATCAAACAATTAGATCTTACTTGTTTGGCAATTTTTCTGACTCCGGTAATCCAATAATTATTTCTCAGTTCACATATCAAAGTATTGGTTCCAGCGTGTTTAAACTGAATGTGTTTTTGTTGAATTAGTCTTCTGATAATTTCGTTGTTACCAGGCAATAAAATCGGACACTTAAAATCATTATTCTCTTCACTAAGGAGTAATTTAGTCTTAAGCCGGATTAAGCCGTCCTTGTCTTTGATAGTCTGTAACTCTTTCGTAATCTTTATGTTATTATTCTTGTAAGTTTCATTCTGTACTAACTTCAGTAACAATCGCTCTGCATATTCATACTCGTCATAACATAACTCTCCTTTATTTTTATTAGAGGTATTCTTCGCATTATGGCTGAATCTCAACATCCACGCTATTACACGCACAATCTGTGTGTATTTCGAAAAATACATTAATTTGGCTGTAAAATCTTCTCTTTCATTTATCATATGTGCGCAGACGCTATTCTTTTGTTCTTTTACTATCTCAGTTTCGTTTACAGTGTAATCTGATCTAGGCCATTTATCTTCGCTCAATTTAAGCCATGACGGACCAAACCACCAGTTTGTTTCAACTAAAGCTTTGGCATCGCAGCCTCGTGACGGTAGGTCTGCTGGATTCTCAGTGCCTGGTATGTGATGCCAATTATCGGGATTCGTCGTACATCTGATTTCTTTAACTCTGTTCTTGACAAATACACTCCAGTTGGCATCTCTTTTAATCCAAGTTAGTAAGACGGATGAGTCTGTCCAAAATAAACAGGTACAATTAAGTTTCAATGCTTCTTCCACCTGTTTATAAAGTCTCACCGCGCTCACGGCTGCTAGTAACTCAAGTCTCGGAATAGTGACTTCTCGCAGTGGAGCAACCCTGGCCTTGGCTGTGACTAGCCGAACAGTTACTCGACCAGTCTGCTTGTTTACGGATCTCAAGAAGATACATACGGCATACGAATCTTTGCTAGCATCACAAAAGGTATGAAGAGTGCACTCGCAGTTACTTATGGCTTCCTTAGTGATGCGTCTCGGTATTCGACATTGACTTAGACAGTGTGCCGTCTCCAGCCATTTCATAAAGTCTTTCTTCACGTAGTCCGGCAACTGATCATCCCAGCCACAGTTCTCTTTACACGCCTTCTGTAACAATAACTTAGGAATTAAAGTAGCAGGACATGTATATCCCACCGGATCAAAAACTCTCTGTGCTATTGACAATAGAGATCTTTTTGTCATCTTCACATCATCATCTCGATTCTTGCCGACATTGCAACAAAACTCGTCAGTATTTTTATTCCACAGCATTCCTAGAATAGAGACAATCTCTGTGTGATCAGTCTTATCATATTTGTAAGGTGCTGTTTCCCACCCTCTGAGATCAAAACAAGCCGCTGTCATCAATAATTTCGACTCTTCTATGAATTTATTAACTTCTTGCTCTGTTTCTAAACTGATTACACAGTTATCAACGTAAAAACTATTCTTCAATTTATTTGCTGTATCTTTCAGGGAGTCTGGAGCTATGTTTAAATGATGAACAATCGTCGCATTTAACAAGAAGGGGCTTGAGGTAATTCCAAATACAACCCGACAATGTCTATATGTTGTTATCTCTCTCCTTTCTTCGTCTGCCCACCACAAAAACTTCAAATACTCTCTGTCACGTGGGGTTAAGGAAATCTGTAAAAATGCTTTTCTTATGTCCGAAGTTATTCCAATAGCGTGCTTCCTGAACTGCATCAGTAAGTTTGGAATTAACTCTAACAAATTTAGTCCTGTGTCTAAACACGAGTTCAGCGAGTTACCATTGCGATCTCTAGCAGAAGCGTCGAAAACAGGTCGAACTCTTGTGGTCAGGCTAGACTCTTTTACTACTGCGTGATGAGGCAAGTAGTGTCCTTTCATATCGTCGTCTTGAATTTCCTCGATAATGCCTTCCTTGAGCCAATCTTTGAAAATGTTATCATATTCATTGTAGTTCTTTGTCTGGATAAGCTTTCTAGTCGTTGTTTCTAATCGCTTCACTGCCATATCTCTATTACTCTCTAGCTTACTATGTCCAATTTTCCATGGTAAGTGAACTTGGTATCTTCCAGTCTCATTTTTCGTCACAGACTCTTCAAAATACTTTAAAATTTCTTCCTGCGATTCTTTTCTGGATTTAACTTCTATCGGATCTCTTATTCCCAGTACCTCGAGTTCCCACAAGTCTGCTATATTATTATTACTCAGGTACTCTAAGTTCGAACAAGCGATACTTTTTTGCCCTTGAACCGTCCATCCGAGTTTTGTTTTAATGGCGGTCAAGTTTTCTTCTAATTGTATAAAACAACCAGTCAATATCATCCCTGAATAATCTGCCCCAATAAGCAGTCCGATGTCAGGTGCATTTATTCCTTTGTCGCTCAAAAATATATTATTTTCCTTCAATTGCACCTTCAAGCGATCGTTTTCAAGTAGTCGCGGTATAACGCCACAGACTTTTGTTTTGTCAAGCGCCGACATTTGAAATTCGAATTCGTTATCAAGGCTCTGTACATTCAAATTATAAATGCCGTACTCTTCCTTATCAGTTTCAATCCCGCCAAATAGTGAGTGCGCTAATGAGATTCGGTCGACTGGAGTTATTCCGAGGCTCTTCACTATATCACGTCGAACATAAGATCGCTGCGAGCCGCTGTCCAAAAAAGCTCGGGTCGTCAGTGACTTGCCTGCGTGTTTAATTCTGACCATCAGTGTCTGTAGTAGAGTTGTGGTATTGGTCTTCTGTGATATAGTGTTCTCATTGGCTGGAGTGACAGCTTGATTTTGGGTACTACTCTTCGTTTGTTTTTCGTTAACAGAAGGCGTAATATTTTTCTCTTGAGTTCCAGGGCATAATAGTACGGTGTGTCGTCGTGCGCAAAGAATACATCTCGTAAAGCTCTTGCATTGCTTGGCAGTATGGTTCGCCTTTAAACAAATAAAGCATGTGCCTTTCTTCATCAAGTACTCTCTACGTTCGTCAAGTGTCATCTTGGCAGCTTTGTAGCATTCTAGGCTGCTGTGTGTTTTCTCACACCATACGCACGTGTTACTCTTGACATCCCTCTTAGGCTCCGCAGAAACGAGACAAGAAGCGGTAGGTTGTTTCGCGCCATAACTCGACGTACTAGCATTATCTTCGTAGTCAATTCCGGAAATACCATTTCGAGATATCTTTATTCTTTCTTCGCTTTCGACTTCTCTCTTGACAAAATCGAGTAGGTTCTGTAAGTTGTCAGCAGTGTTGACTGCGTGTCCTCTCGACCTCTCCCAGGCTCTGAGTACGTCTTCGGGTAGCGCCGACTCTACTAGTGGATACAACATGGCAGCATATTTATCGCTCGTGACGCCTAGTGTTTGTAACGCTCTCAACTGCGTGTTTAACTTGTCGAAAAGAGCGCTAAGTGACGAAGATGTTTTCTCGTGGCTTTGACTAAGAACAAGGTTGAGTAGTTCTCTTACGTATATCTCGATCAGTAAATCGTCTCTTGCAAACCTTGCTTTGAGTTGATCCATGGCAGCTCTATAGTTCTCTCCTGACGGCGGAAAACTTACAACGAGTTCTCTTGCTGGGGAACCAGGTAATGTCGCTTGAATTAAATATTGGAACTTGTCGTCAATGTCTATGTCTTCTGCTTCGTCGATCTTTTTGAATTGTCCCCAAAAACTAAGCCAGTTCTTGATTTTTCCATCAAATTCAATCAATTTTATCTTTGGCAAAACAAACTTTCTTTTGGACTCAAATGCGGTACAATCTAACTTATTTGAGAGCTTGTCTGACATGTTACTCCCTCTGGATCTTACCGTAGGATCTTCGAATACGGAGTGGCTTTCGGATATAGAGCGGGCATCCTGTGGGCAGAGTCTGTTGAATTTAAGTTTTGCTTCTCCCCAAGAATATCGATATTCCTCTGCAGTCTCGCAGTCGTCATCGAATTCTTTATTACTCGCGTAGTCCAGCACTTCCAGCCACTTACGTTTTATTTTCTCCTCGATATCGAACAACTGATCCGCCTTTTCCTGGAGTATCTCGAACGTCACTTTAATACTATCGAAATCTTCGGCTTTGTCACATCTCTCCAAAAATCGGTTTTTTGTTCGTGTGAACGAGCTCCTGTATACTGTTCTTTCTCGTTTCATTTTTTCCAGGTCCATTATGCTCACGTACGGTCGCCACTTATTAAAAACCAAGATTTTATTCAATTATATGTCTTTTATTGGGCCGATATATTTTTCGTCTGACATCACAGTGACAGTAAAAAAGGAACACATCAAAAATAACCATTCAAAATTTGAACATTATAAAAAACCCTTCAATGCAACCTCAACACCTAGCATCAACTTTTTTCAAAATAGAGAGCAAAACAAGCAAGTGGGTCACTCGCTGGCAAGTGATCACCGCCGCCCATAGACACCCGCAACACCAAAGAGACCGCAGACGCGCTACCGACCCTGAGGGCTAAGGTGGAATACCTCTAACTAAACTACCTTCAAACTAATTCCTTCTAGTTTTAAACTACCGCACTTTACGCACGTATTCCTAATTAATGTTTTTCGTTTTTCTCTTTCTAGGTCGATCCTGCCTGAACTGCCTTAGGTTAGGCAGTTTTTTTATAAAAACTGCCTTATTTAACTGCCTTATTTAAATTATAAATTAAAAGTCCTACCTTCATTTGTATTTTTCTTCAATAGTATCTACTAATATAGTCCTAAATGATAACGCTGTCTCGTTAACAGTTAAGTTACTAAAATAAACATTTAATAAATACAGAAAATAAAACAAAAGCGAGTGAACCAATCTTACAACATTCTCCATTCCACGAACAACAAATTGTGTGACTGTAGGCAGTCACACCTTAAATAAAATAGATCTACCTAATACTTGTAAACGTGAACTACTAAAAATCTATACGTAAGTATAAAAGTAAATATGTAAAATAGAAAACCCTAAATACACTTCAGATCCTGGTCACGGCACCAAATTGTAACAAACCCCCCCCCTAAGCGCTATTTCTCCGACCTAATAAGACCTAATTTGACCTAACCTAAATTATTTAGACCTATTAAGACCTAGGCTCTACTGCTATAACTATGAAGCTATAGGTGAATTCTACTCCTTAGCTACCATAGAATTACAAGTATATAACTGGCTAGCGGCTCCTCTGATGGTAAGTAAATATCAAATACCTAGTCTGAAACTCACGTCCTATGTAATGTACATCCTAATCTATACGTTTACTCATCCCTATGACTATACTGACTGAATGAATATACATACGGATGATTTGGCCAAGTGATCGTCTAGTTACCCTGCGTTGTATCCTACGGTAGTAATCCAAGTTCTTTGAAATGTATGTAAGATCGGTTCACTCGCTATTCCCTAAACTTAACCTACCTTAACCTATCATACGTGCTATCAAAATACTAATAAATACCATGTCCTAATTGTCCTATTATTTAAAACTGAATCCTATTTTCTTGAATGCTGCTTCTAAAGAATGGCTACGCCGATTCTGATGAAGTTTATAGCAAAATAATTAAATAGTAATAATGACTGTTATGTACTCTCATAAATAAAGAGGTTCGACCTTTGTTCTGCTTCCTATTTAATATAAACTTAGGCCGAATAACTAGCTACGATTAGTATGCATACGGGGATAACTATGCATATCGTAATTATGTATGTTTGTCTACATGCTATGAAAATAAAGACATTTCGTAACTCATTCAAAGCCTTCTGGCTTTTAAACCTAAGTTATAAGTATACCAAAGTAAGAAACCTCCCAACTGACCTCCTACTCAACTCTCAAGCGGGTCTTAGACTCACGTTAATTACGATGGTAAGTAAAAGGTAATGCCTAATTGAAACACGAATAATAACTAGTTGAAGCTATCTGTTTCGTAAGAAATAACTGTAGGTACAGTGGAGACGTCAACTGGCTGTCGTACAAAACTACAAAGTTACGTGGTAATTACTGAGTTGGATAAGCATCCCTGGATAAACCGGAGTTCAATAGAACTCCGGGAGGTTCTCCTTCCACCCCTAAACCTCTGCCTTCGCCTCCTAAATACAATTCTCCGTAAAGAAATGTATTGTTAGAACTACGTTAAGCGCTAACCACGGCGCATCACAAAGAAAAGTTACGAGATTCTTATCACAACTCGTTAAAATAATAATATACATTATAAGTCAGCAGACACAGTAAAATTAGTAGTTTAATACATTTAGAGTGATTTCTCTCATAAAGCTTGACCCAGTCGTAACTAGATTTAACAAACTTTAAATAATCTACATAAAGGAGCATAAGGCTATGCCAACAAGGCAATGCTTTAATGAACAAATTACATAAGTTATCCAGCGCAGGCAAAGGTAAAAGCACGATACTTTCAGAGTGATTTCTCTCATAAATATTTGACCCAAGTCGTAACTAGGGTTCTTTTTCAGTCAGTGACTCGAAGAATGGACATATCCAAGCGAATTGAATGGACAGTGGCCCGTGCTACTTGTAGCACAACAGTATGACTGCGAGTACTTGTACTCGTAAATAATATTAACTTCATGAGCTAAATCAATCCTTAGATCGATAGTGTTTGTAGCCTTGGCTAGAAAACTTCACTTGAAGCAGTTTTAATAAAGACATAGTTAATTTGCCATAGCAATATGCTTGAGAGTACTTGTACTCATAAATCAGCGTTTTCATTGCTGTTAAATAATAATAGCTTTATGAACAAATCAATCCTTAGACCGATAATAATGATAATAGCCTCAGCTAGAAAAATACCCTTAAAAGTAATCTTAATGAAGGCATGATTAAATAGTTAAAACAATATAGTTACAAGTGGTAAAATAGGTGGTATATAACCCGGAAATAATTTTAATGAAGACCTGTGGTTATATAGTCAAAACAATGGTTATAAGTCGAGAAATAAGGTAAATAAATCTTAAAGTAAACGTAGATAGAAATCAACCTTAGCTAAGCCTGTAAGAAGTATATCTAAATAATAAACTTGATACCAGAAACGTACTATATCCTACAAAACAGTGTATCTACCTATACCTATTCTAAAGCCCTATTCTCTGTTTTGCAAACTAGGAGATTTTCTCCACATTTAGTGTTAAACGTGTAATGTGTAATGTAGTTTTCCGAGGTGCAATGGAAAACTCCTAGCTATACTAACTAAACGAAAGAAGGTGGCTGTGGCGTAACCATGTGTCTAATAAGCCATGTGTGCGTTGCTCTTACACCATGTCGAGACTATGGATTAGCGCAAGAGCAGAATACCTAAGGGGTGTAATATATATATATAACCAATAAGACCGACTGCAATAAACCACATACGCAGATTTACGGGTGCCTAAGCATCGGTCCGTCCACTGGGTCCGCCCGTACCTTGTATATGTGTTTTAGGGAGCCGGGGCCTGGGCATGGCGAGGGTAATACCCCAATATAACGCCACGAAAAGGGTCCAGCCAGTACCCAATTTTAACCCGCCTACACAGACTCTAAAACCAGGAGCTTCGTTAACACCGCATGGTATCAACTCCTAGCCGGCACTTCGCCGCACAAGCTAAGTTCCGTGGATAGCTCGAAAACACCTCAATCCTTAACAAGTGCTTCTATTAACGCGATCCTAACCCCATTATTAAATCAAATAAATTAAACCCATAACACAAAATGAAATGCAAAACTTACGCGAGCCCAGTTACGTAATAGAACCAAACCTCACTGAAAGAACACTTACAATATAATAATAGAAATATAATGCAATCCTACCCCATTATTAAATTAAATAAATTAAACCCACAACACGAAATGAAATTCAAAAACTTACGCGAGCCCAGTTACGGGATAGATAGTTACAACTAAAACTCACTGAATTTAATGAACGCATACAATAAAATAATAGAATTTTAACCCTTAACAAGTACTCTAAACCTTCGTACCCATCCCCAATACAATACACAATGAATTATACAACCAGCACAAAATAAAACGTTAAACTTACAGAAATCCCCAAGAAATGACTGACGTAGAAAATAAACTTTAGTAAAGGAACACGTGAAGTATAACTACAAATTAACAGAGATTCGACGTATGAAAATAATTAAATACACTTGTTGAAGATCGAGCAGAGCTCTGATGACCGAAGAGTGAAGAATGAAAATGGAACCACGATGCTTGCAGCGCTCCCCTTTTATACCTTATTTCACGGACATTGCGGACTTTACGTAATTCACGGACAGCACGGAAATCGCGGAAAGCTCGGAAATCGCGGATTTTACGGATTCCACGGACATCACGGAAATTACGGAAAACACGGACTTTACGGATTTCACGGACATTGCGGACCAAGGTGTTTACTACCTTGCGTAATTTAACTTTATTGCCTTAGAATTAAGTTTGAATTTCTAATGTAGCCTGGCGGCACATAGTCCCTTTTAGAATGCATTTCAATCTCACAGGTACAGCTGCTTACTACCCTATTTAGCTCATAACACCTTATGTTTAAGGTTGAATTTATAACTAAGTGGCCTGCTTGCATATAAGCTCTTTTAGAATGTATTGCCTGATATGTTGACTCCGCTTGCCACCGTCATTTTATTTAACTTAGAGATCCTTAAGACTGTACTTTTAATGGTAAAGAAACCCTTTATTCTACAACATATTTCTAAAAGGTTCCGCCAACGTATTTGTAAATAATTATATTTTTTCTTTAAATAAATATAGCCCTATTTGAACCTACCAAGACCATTTATAAATAAATAAACAAATCCTATGAGTTTGTGAATTAAACGGCCAAGCAGTGGCTGGACCGTTACAACGTCACCTGAAATTGTGCTCCAGTTCATTTAAATCCCTTTGTTATTCCACTTATCCCTGAATTCGACATCTTTTTGCGATGCAGATTGAGATTATATAGTTAAAATCACTCTTAACAATCATCGTTTATACCTTTAGTCTACTAAAGAAGTAGATTTGATCTTAATTATCTTTCGCACATTAGAAAAATACGTCATTTGGCCAACATAAAGTTTTGTTTTTTATTAAAAAGTATTATGAGTTAGTTCTAAGACTCAACCTGTCTAATCATTTTAAATTCATAAGTCACTTGCTAACACAAAATGCTTACATGTTTATTGTGTAAGTAAATCAGGCATAAACCGCCAACCCTATCGTCCACATACATTTATAAACAAAGTAAGGATTCACAAGTGCGATAAACAAAATATGCCGTAATAAAGCATTTACGGCGATAACAAAGGTTAAAACGGGCGAGAGCTTTGCTTAATTTCACATGTAATATCATATTTAAACTATGCGCATATTTTTTGTAATCCTATACTTATAATTTATTATTTAATAATTATGTATATTTCAATTGAAATCGATTGTACGAAAAAACGATAAGAACGGTTTATATGCATTGTTATTTCAATAAATTTAATATTGTAGATTCTATAAAAACGGCTTTATTTTAATTAAATTTACGTTATAGAGGTTTACGGATGCAAAGAATCAATCTAATTAGAACTCTTATTCTAGGAAAATTCGTTTTGTTTCACACCTGTCTTAAGCAGAAGTTGGGCGAAGAGGTATACATATTTTATAATAATTTAAAAATATATATATATTATACTTAACTTACATTTTAATAACGGCTTATTTGTTTTAGTTATTTTGAACTTAAATAAATTAGCTGCCTATTTAAATTGCTTATAGTGTGATTGACTATGTGATGACTACTCCGCAAAACCAGGACTGTGTAAAACAGCTGCGTCTGTGCTACAAAAACTTTCATGCAAAAACCCAGCCTCCTCCGCTTCCACATGACACAACATATTTCACACAGACTCAACTATAACCACCACCACTTAACACTTAAACAACACCATCTCCGCGCGTTACGCTTCTATCCGAGGCATACACAGCACAGAGGCAGCTGATTTGCACATGCATATAGATAATTTCCTTGTTTGCTTTTTTCCTCTTTGAAAATCCAAGCGTATAATTATATATGTAAGTATTTGCATTTAGGTAGTTAGAATAGGAAGGATTAAGCATATAATGTTTAAGTACTTAGTAATAGTTTATACTTGCAATATACACGAAAGCAGCTCAAACAATGGAAACTTGGAAACTGCTCAATTTCGCCGACGTGCAAACGAAGTATTTTGCATGAATTGAAACTTTTATCGGGATCGGGGCTAGCTGGACGTTATTGCAGATAATCGAGACGTCTAGACGTGAAGTAAGCGTTTATTGCAATTGACAGAGCGCCCCCTGGGGGCTGGCGCGTTAGCGAAAAGATAATCTGGTTTGACAATAATAACAAAATAAGATGATCGGCCAAGTTTAGTTTATCTGAGTCTATCTCTATTCACGCCCCTTCCTTAAGGCTCTAGTTTGACGAAGGAAGGAATAAATAATGCCCAGGCTGGTCATGTTAGGACCACTGGTTTAGGAATACGTCGCTATTCTCCAACGATTCAACCCCGATGAGTTTCTTGCCGGTATCTTGTCATCAGAAGTTTTTCTAACCCGGTGGTAAATGTTATGACATTCATAAGTGCTTCCTGTAAGCCTAATTAAACGTGAATAAAGATATTTTGACTTTGACTTTGATTGTCCTACTGTACAAGTAATATATCATTGCATAACGATTCACATGATCTGTTTGTAAAACCTTATCACAATTAACGTCGCAATGACTTTTCCCAGTAAATTTCCCTCATCTCACTCATTCTTACAATGCACCCACAATGCATTGGTTGGCTGTACGTTTCAGTCCTTGTAAGATTTTTTTTTTTTTAATTTAGTTCCTTTCTTGTTTTTTGTTGGTTGGAAATAAAATTGTTATATTTGAAAATGTTAAGGTAACTGTATCAGTGTGACACGCGTAGGACATTGTTTGTACCAGTAGTTGACATCATTGTGTCACAATTTTTACTCGTTTATTGCCGCATCTTCTCGTCAATTATTAGGTCACTGCCAAGGTCTACCGTATTTCACTAAAACTTAATGAATGAAGTAAATTAATGAACTAGAAAAGTTACATTCGTACAAGAGGAAAACAAGACCAAATCAATCAATAATAGCCAAGACGAGTTTAATTTCTGCCAGCCGGTCATTAAGGGGCACGTTAATTAATACGACCATTAGGGCATAATAGGAAATACCGCAAGCGGGCCTAAATTTTCCTCCAATAAAAGATAAAGGGAATAAACGTCCTTTCCAAATATCGGCGTAGGGTAAAAATGCATTAACATTTCAAGTTAAGAGTTCTTACTGGACGTTGACAATGCAATTCCTCTGTGCTAGCAAAAAGTTAGCTATTTTTCAGCGTACGCGTTAAACAATATTTTTACCACCCTTGCTTTTAAACAGTGTACATGCAAGCAAGGTAGATGATAATCCGATGCTCGATGTTTGCAATTCCTTATTTAACGCCCTTAATACACAATGTACTATTTATAACTTAAAATTGTAAAACATGTGTGGACGTCAATAACGTACCTATAAATGTGACAAAATTGCAGTGTTAAGTATTGAATTAATCAAAAGCGAAATGTAGCAAGCGTTGGACCCAAATCGAGAAAGCGTTAGTGTCAGCGATTGCCTCTCAATACACTTCTTATGTCAACACGAAAAGGGGCCATTTAGAAGAAGGAAAAGGTAGGTTTATTTTCCCATATCCTATACATACCTACACAAATTTAATAAACTTATAACTGACCATGCCTGATAGTATATTGGGGAAATTTAAGAAAAAAATACTACGAGGGGAAAAGCCGAAACTATTATCTTTAAATAGAAATTACAAATAGAAATAATCTTTATTGTACATATAAATGAAGATGTGATGTGCTATATGTTATCGTGAAGATTTTAATTTTTGTCAGTCTGTCTGTATCGAAATTTGATGCGATTTTCTCATCGTATTGCCGGAGATCTAAATTAGAATAAAATAAAAGTTTCATCTTTATACGACGGCTAGAAGCATATATTTATTAACAGCAACTACTTCCAAATTCCACGCGTATCTTATAATCGCGGCTGAAGCTAGTTTAATTTTGAATTAAAAACTAGAAATGCTTTGTATGACACGTCCATGGTTTACTATTGAAAATAAAAGGTGTTGAATTGCACAATGTTGTTAGCCAGAAATATCCTTAGGCCGAATTTCATTTTGCATATTGTCATTTTGCATTTATGTATCACTTGGCATTATTTCTAATTTAGAATAAAATTTTGGCATACTGTGATGACATTAATATTAATTGAATTGAATATTGATTTAAGAAAAAAATATACTGCATTTTATTTCTGCCAAAAGTTCGCTTTTATTGGAATCGCAATAACGGAAGCACAGAATATTTATAACATCCACAGCTCAGGTAAAACATTCATACACTGAAAAAAAAGGACAACCGAACTAGTTTGGTTACTCGTGATTTCGGTTAATGGTAATCAAAGTTCGTTTAAATTAGTAAAACTATTTGCTACTGATAAATTTGATAAATAACTCATTTACAAATCAAGAGTTAGGTAAAGTTTAACAAATAGTTCGGTAGTCACTTTTGTTATGTAATAGGTAAAAAAACTTTTATTACGTGTAACAAAAGTATTTTTTCAGCGTATTCGTCATAAAAACACTAGCCCTATATGGGAATCGAACCCAAAACCTCCCGTTTTGTAGTTCGGGTCTCTATCTGGTCGTCAAGCAAAAAAACTTTTAAATGTATAAACTGGATAAGTAGCCAAGAAGCTTCCATTATACGAAAACTTAAGCCTCGTTTTCAATAAATATTCCCGTATGTAAGTATGTAAAGTTGTAAAAGTTAGTACACGGGCAGTGCCAAGTGCCATTTAGTAAATTATTAATATGGTTCCGTAGTGTAAACAGTAGTATGTAGCGAGTGGCTATTCTTGAAACAAGCGCACTCGAGAGGCCGTGCACAAAGTAACGGACTTGCTGAGTCAAGTGTCGTGCGGTCCATGTCATGAGAATAGGACCTTACGAAGCGGTTGAACCTCCATTCGACGTTTGGGCGTTTTTCCATTAGCCGGCCCGGCACCGGCGCCGACGCCGGCGCCGTTGCCGTAAGTAAGGTGGGTAAAAATGTATGAAAATGCATGGCTCGCTTTGTCACTTACCGGCGCCGGCGCCGTCGCCGTCGCCGGGGTAGCAAGCTTCCCACTCGGTGCCGGCCCGGCAAACGTGCACATGTTTGTGTATGAATTGCAGCCGTGTGCGTGTGCGGGTAGGAGGAGGTGCCGGTGCCGGGCCGGCTAATGGAAATACGCGCTTTGGTTTGGTCCGCGTAAAGAAGCAGGGAGGCGATTCTCAGCTCGTACGTGAGATTAATTTCGAATGAAAATGACTGTCAAATTCTATTGAAATCTGTAATCTTTTGAATTATTTAGAACGTGTGATGAATCTTGCATGCACCGGGCATTGAGTTTAGTGCACCTAGCATGAACCTCGACACGCGTTAACTCGTTACGTAACTCAGTGCATCTCTCTCTAACTGGGCTAGTTAAAAGATGCACTGAGGTAAGTAGCGAATGACGCGTGTTGAGAAAATTCGTGCTTAGTTGCGTAGAGCTAAAATCAACGGTAGGTACCTATCTATGATTTTCTAGTTATGTACACTTTTAACTCAAAAACTGTAGTGCTAGAGCCACATCGTAGTTGCCGGTAGCAGTTCGAGCCGGCTCCGGCGCGGTAGTATTACACCTAATGCATACCGGCGTGAAGTAGGAGCTTGCTGCAGAGTTGCGTTCGGTGAGCGATGAGATCTGGAGGCCTAGAGGGCTGGCGCGGCCATCGGCAGCAGGGATTACGCCCATGAGATAAACCGCGTGCTCATTTGGCTATATTTGAGCATTTTAAGTTTTTTGTCTTTTGCCATAAGCCAACCTTAGCAATTCGTGACAAATGTAACAACGAAGTTTTAAGGGATATGATGAGGATTTAATATTTAAAAATTAATAAATTTTGTCAACATTAAAGCTAATTTACAAAGACTACCTATACACTACAGACGACAGCCAGAATCCTTTGAACCCCCAAATTCTGTGTTGAATTGCGGACCATGTACTGGCATGTACCGCAACTCAGTGTGACAATATATCTGTTTTGTACAGCTAATTGGGCTCTATTCAGCCTCTTAAGTTACTACAAATCCATCTAGATTTTTGCGTAGAACAGCTAAGCTCCTATAGCTCAGGCAACTTCTGTAAAGTCGTGCTGCGGTGAACACGCTAGTTAGCACTTTGTGCTTGTTCGTCCCGGGCCACCAGTCCCATTGTATTAAATATTCTATGTATATTATATATCTTTTCTTTACATACTTATTATAGAACAAAGTCGGTATTTTTTTACTTACGTCCAATAATTTCGAATCAACAAAAAAAACTTTTTCCTTCATCATTTTCGTACCTGACTTTACACTGCTATAACATTCTTAAATATTGATTTTATTATTTACTTGTTTGGACATTAATATACTTTTTTTGATAATTGTTGTACAATTTTAAACTTCTATGCTATTTGGTTCATTTGTGAGTAAAATACCTCGTGGCTGCCATTAACGAAAAAGAAAGCGAAAAACACGATTACTAGAAAATTAAAGGCCAGAATCTTTGCCAAAACTGGGACGCCAACACTTTGCAATCCGAGGCCTGCATTATTTAGCACCGCAGCCAGCTCGTCATCAACTGATACCCAACTTTAACTTTAAAAACTCCACTAACAAATTAAGAAGAATGGTGGAAGTTAAATTAAAATCTTAGCCAGTTCTCCGGCGAATTTATGCTTGTTGTATACTTTTTAACCGGCCCAACTTGTTTGAAGCCTTTGGTATTTAAGGCTTGTTTCAGCCCTCTGACATAATAACTCACGGCCGAAGTTATTTTTTAACGCCCAAAACTTGGGGAAATGATAAAAGTTGCCGAGTTAATGCCGAGTTTCTTGTTTCGTTCCTTTTTAAATGTCTTGCGATGATTATGCTTAATTATGGCCAGTAACGTTCACCTTGAACTTGTTAACTATATTTTATTGTACCCAGTGCTGTTTTTACTACAATTTATCTTAAAAAAGTATTACTTATTCATCTTATCGGTCTGGTTTTACAGTCGCAGGGGTTACAGAGGACAGTCAGGCAGTCGCTACATTGTAAAACCCTGCAAGTGATTTTTGACTTTCGACTTTTTGACGTGGCTCGACACTCGCCAGCCGCGCGCCATCATTGCCCGCTCGCGTATTAGATTGGCCCATTCGAAAGTTAAAAATCAACCCGCAGACCTGCCAAATAATCATCATCATCTCTAGGCTTAGGATTATTTTCTAGTACTGTGATAATTTAAGAAACGGGGGAAAACGCGAAGAGAATGATGATGAATTTTAAGTCAGGAAGGTACCGTAGATAGGCCAACTAACTAGTTATGGTCTGTTTTAAAAAAGAACCCGACTATGTAAACAGTACAGAGTAAATCTAAAAAAAATTGTTTGAAGCAATGTAGAATGCAGCATGCAGGTTTTAAAGATTTAAAAAGTTTTCTTGCTATTTCTGTTCTGCGTTGCTGTGAATTTATATTTTTTATCCGTTTTACTTTAACCCGCTTCTTACTCGTATTCACTCCAATACGGACAGCATCTTGAGCGTGCTGGCCCAGCGCTGGGATTCACCGCTGCTGAACGCTGGGCGCGGTCGCACGCATTTGTGGTCCCTGCGCCCCAGCGCTTTTCTTTTCAATTTTGTTTTTGATACCTTACTAACACTAAAATATTTCTCCTGTAACTAACACTTTAGATAAATAATCCGAAACATTTTTAACTTAAATCTCAGTATCAATTATAATCATAGTATTGATTTGTTGTCCAGTCACACCTACTAGAAAATAGTTTTATAAGATAATTCTCGAAGAAACAACATTAGCGCGTCAACCAATTTTCGATTACGTTTGCCAGACCAATATCAATAGGGGTCTGGCAAGTTTGCACTGATAAGTCTGATCCAATTCCAGTATTGCCGCCACTAGGGACGATCCGGCAACAACTATGTAGAGAGCATAGAGATAGAAAACTAGAAAGACTACCCCGACCCGCTAGTCGGTTAGTATGTTTATTTTCTGCTTGGCAAGAAGGCGCGCAAAAATTGCGACAAAGGTATACGATGTAGTATGATAAACAAATAATTAATAGATTCAGGCGTTACTTTGCAAAGGTCCATATCAACAAACTGGAACAAATTACCTTGCTACTCCGCGGAACGAGTGCCGGGCTCGTGCAAAATAGCTGCGTCTGTGCGACACATATATGTTCATGCAAAAACCCACCCTCCTCCGTTTCCACACGAAACAACATATATTACACAGACTCAACTACACACCACCACCACTAAACACTAAAACTACACGATCGACGCGCGTTTCGCCTCTATACGAGGCATCATCAAGATCTAACTACTGGTTTCGCGGAGTAGCAAGGTAATTTGTTCCAGTTTGTTGATAAACAATGTGTAACAACCTCAAGCCTAAAAGCATCCCCTACGTCACGCGGGTGCACGGAGCGGGTGCACGCCTATCAAAAAATAGTATGAGCCCGCACACGCACCCGCACGTGTTAGCGGATGCCCTATAAAGGCTAACAATGGATCAGCAACTGTCTCGCGGTTGCTGTTTCCCTGGGCGGCGCTTTATCACGTGACCCTTATGCTGGCTTACCATCTTTTTCCACAAAAAAACATGTTTCTTTCTGTAGTAGAAATACTCTTGTATGTTTACTATACATACATAAAAACCTCCCTCAATAATTTTTCTAAATTACAGTGAAATCCGTACTCAAATCTGTTGCGTAGAAGGCAGACAGGAACGGAAGCGAATTTGTTTTATACTATGTAATAAAGATAAGGATCTCAATTGAAAAAGTGTGTGTCTGTCGGTTTGTTCAGTCTATGGCTGACACTGACTTCAATAATCTCACGCTCGAATCCAAACTTAGTCAACCAAGAAATCTCTAGATAGCAAATATATTCATTGAATATTGTACTGAATTTAACTATCGAATAATGGCTATTATTAGATAACACCTGTGCTATTCAGATGCCTAAAGCAGCACCTGGTAGGTATCTCATTTTCCAAGGCTTTATAATAATTATCTATGTAGGACGTAGATATACAGGGTGTCCTAAGAAGTACGGATCAAATGGAAGAGGGATATATGCAATAAATGCTATTGCTATTTTTATTGTATCTTTTGGTTATTTTCCGTTAACTTATAAAATCAAAATAATAATAACCCCGTTTAATTTAAGTTTATATTTAACATTGTAGTGAGCGCATGCTTAGCAGAGATGTGATGTGTGTATAAGTATGTAATATACACATAATGATGATGATTCGGGGGGGGGGATTTTTTAGAACGTAGTTTAAGTTTATTTTAAGGTTAGTTTTTAAGTTATGTATACAAGAATTGAATTTTATAATTATGTCAATTAATGTATTTTTGCGAATATTAGGCTAAGGTTTGACATGTAATATAATTATACTTTTATATTAATAAATAATTTTGAACTTTATTTACACATGTTTTCATTTCAGTCTTATAACTCCTTTAAAATCACTTCTAAAGGACAACTGGGTAAGTTAATGAAAGCTCTTTTTATTCGCAGTGCAGGGGGTACTGCGGAAAGTTTATCAGCAAGCTGATTGTGTACGGGCTCCATTCATTTGGTCACGTTTTGCGGTTAATCGAAAACTTTTCTAGTTTCGCATCCAAAAGGGATTGGATTAAACGGAAACGAACCGAGAGCGTCGGATTATCTGATGCAGTTCGGATGCACCGTATTGCAGTTCCTCGCGGTTTGTATTGTCCCGTGGATGAGCGGTCTTGTCTGTATAGAAACACCCTCTATTTTCTGGATTTTGAGTCTTAAAGTAACTTTTTTGCCGTCTACTCAAAATTTTGACCGTAGGCTATGTCTGTATATTAGTATGTATACCTATAATATTTAGTGTTTTTTAACATGTATTAACTCAAATAAAAAAAAAGAGTGTGTCCCGGCGTGGAGAGCATGACAGCCGGTGCAATTACTGGCACAAAAATTCCATCTTAGCCCCCTAGGTTGGCAAAGTATCTGCAATCCTTGGTGTTGCGGGTATCCATAGGCGGTGGTGATCACTTACCATCCGGTGAACCACTTGCTTGTTTTCCTTCCTATTTTATAAAATAAAAAGCTTCTTTCTTAATTTTTTTTTAAATTAGAATCATATATAGGTAATCATTTTATAGGTAGAATTATTTATTACAGCAATGTGTGAGACGCTAGTTAGATAGGCATTACATTGGAATACAGAAAACCATCGTTGCCGCTCGCATGTTTTTACACGGTACTGATAGACCGTTTTTCTCTGTCACATTGTCTCCAAAATGAATTAGGTTAGGTTAGGGAGACAGAGAATATTTCAGTCTGTCAAATGGAGGTGAAACCTTTGAAATATTTTCCTTTTATGTTTCTTTCAAATACACCAAAAAGCAACACCAAAAAGAGTGGAAAAGCTTGGCAGGTCTAAGGCATTCAAAACGTTTCATAGGAAACATCGACCCAGGCTGGACCAAGAAACTTTGGAAACTCAGCAGAAGACAACTCCGGTACATAATCGGGGTGTTTACAGGTCACTTCGGAACTAAACACCTACTAGCTAAAATGGGACTATACGACAACGATGTCTGTATATGTGATTGTGAGGCCCTCGCCAGAACAAGAATGAAACTCCTCGGCAACGGATACCCCGAACCAGGAGAATTCAAGGCACTACCTCTAAACCACATCATCCACTTTATGGAGGAAGTGGAAAAAGCGATGGACTAAGTGCGAAGGAGGGGTAAATACACAAAAAATCCCGCCGGGTCGAAGTGTATCCGAAAGGACCCCGCATAGATAAGATAAGATAAGATACCAAAATTTCTTGTCAACTCAAGAAATGACATAAATAAAAAGGATTAGTTCCTCACTTTCAACCTTTTTTAAAAAACAGAGTTATTGGTTAATTAGTTAAATAGTGCTGCATTATACTGTTCAATTAAGAGTAATTGCAATTAAGGGTAATCGTCTAATAGCCATAATAAAAAACAATCAAATCGGTTCATCTGTTCTGGTGGATATGATATTAAAGTACGCACTTCTTAAATTAAAATGCTATGTAATGACAACACAAAGAAAAATTAGGGTAATGGCAGGACATATGATAATGGTAGGTACAGTTAGCGTCAAATATACCAGAGCGGGCAAGGTGGTCAAAAATATCTGAACACGCCCGAGCGTATTTGACAATAGAGTCGAGTTCAGATATTTTTGACACCTTGCCTGCTCTAGCATATTTGACGCTGACTGTACATAGCATTATAATTTAATAATTTGAATGTTAAACATTTAAAAAAAAAATCGAAAGAAATTTCGGTTACAAAAATTTAGGCACTTCTTTTTATATCACGAGGGTTACGAGAGCAGCTAAATTTAAATGCCTAACGTTATCTCTTAACCCCAGAACATATTCATTTTGCATTTTCATTTTGCTTTACATCGCTCAAAAGCTAGATTTGGAATTAATTAAGGTTCCTATCTTGAGCCTGAGTCCACTTTCAGCCAGTGGGGCGAATGTTTAATTGAACAACGATACTGAAAACGTAAACAACCGCCGTCCGATACCTCCCCCCCAATTAGATGGGCCACTAGTGTTGTCGGTACGACGATATGCGCATATCGAGTTGTTATTAAGCTTTTATCTTAATCATTTGACTAACAAACGACACGTAAATAGAAGGACTTCTTTTTGAACTGGTTAGGACGTAGTGTCTATAATATTTCAATGCTTTAAACTGTGAAATGTACTTCCCATTTGTGGTGATTTAAGGATCTTGCCGGTCCGCGTAATTCCTCAATTCCCAACAAAATGGGTACTTAATTCGATTAAAAGGTTGAAACTCCATTTGCCAACAGTACCATTTGTCAGTTTTATTTGGCCGATGTTTATTTTTTGAAATGGTAAAATTTTTAGGAATATTATAAAACAAACCAGTCTATGTCAGGTTACCTATTAAGGTATATACGATGAGGTTTTATAATATCCTGATTGATAAACGGTTTCAGCCAGTATCCATCAAACAAAACTGTTAGTTAATGATAAAGATATACCAGATGAAGTTTATATACTACCTGCTATGCTGTCTGTTATAGTAAATGCTACCGTCAACGTAGAAAATATTTTTAAATTGTATCGATGTTGTAAATATTAGACGCGAACATCACTACAATAGTAATATTGTGTTTCATCGCGACGAGAATAATAATTTCATTTTGAACGCAATACTGTAACGCCTTTAGTTTAATTTAGTGCGAGCTTTATTTAATAATATTCAATCGTTACCAAGTGTGACTCGGAAGTTCAAAAGAACAAGAAGTAAAGGAAGTCGCTGCACCAACGGATATTGTTTTAATAAATTTATAGTTTAAAGGTGCACTGAAACCGCAACAAAATGGAAACTAAATAAAAACTGGTCAAGTGCGTATCAGGCTTGCACCGACGGGTCCGTACTACGGCAGAATATTTTTCACTCATTTCGGGGACCCTAGCGCTAGGCCGACTCATACTTGGCCGAGTTTTATTATTTGTTGTATTATTTTAGAATGTGCACTACCTAAGGGACCATTTACATGGAGTGAGTTCTCGTACGCGATTTGCATTACATTGCGCGGCTCGATCAATCGATCGATCGTATCATACCCCCGTAGCCCGCAGTGTAATTTAACTCGCATGCGAGAACTCGTACCATGTAAATGGGCCTTAAAGCTTTGCACCAAGTCGATTTTGTTTTTGTTTGTTGTATACTGTGATGTGTTGTATGTCTTATGTTGTTTTGTCGTACTGTTTTTATGACAGAGCAAAAACCAAAAACTGTTAAAAACACTTTTTTGTACCCCAAATATTATGTGATTTTTTTGATTTTTTCCCATTTATATTGGGATATCCGCCGTATGACATATATTGTAAAAATTAAAATCGGCTCTCTATTATGATTTAAAAAATAGTCGAGCTTTCAAGTTCTGATAGACGGATGGACGGTGTAAGCTTAATAATAGAATCTCGTGGGTTTGTGTACGGAACCCTAAAAATATGATATTTAATGTCCCCGTGGTACTTCTAGTATATCCTTGTTTCTTTTTCCCTGAGCTAACTTAAATAATTTTGTTCACATTTTCACTAAATTGTGTTTCGCTCAGCAAAAGTTTTTGCTCAGAAAAACACAAACATTTCTTGGTAGTTGACTTTCTTGCCTGACAGACAAGTCAGCGCGGAGTCACAATCTGTATTTTCTTAATTCCAAAAGTGCAAAAACTCGGTAAAAACAAAGAATGATCAGTTAGCAGTTGTCAGCAAGACAGAATTACTTCCGAGGTGGAGCTACAACTTACCGTCCAGCTGTCTGGGCAGACTTGTCGACATCTTCTAGGATACGCTGTGGATACCAGCAATGTTGAAAATTCTCGTTACAGCCGGTTTTTGCACCACAGCTACAGAGGAAACTTCAACTTATAGAATTTGTATTTACATCTGCAGGTAGAGTTGAAAATTTGCAGTTCAAATGATCATTTTAATTTAAACTTAGCAGACACTTTTATTGTAGCAATAAACAATGTATTGAATGCGAAAACTTAAATTTTTGGTTAGGATGTAGTTTACTATACTGAAGACAAGTAAGAATAAATATGGTTTACATTTATTAGTTCTGAGAGAAATACGCGGCCAACATTTCATTTTAATTTTAGTAATTGTAATGTAATTTAACTGAGTGTACTAAATGTAATTTTAATACTATGAACCCTGTTGAAATAGAAGTTAAATGCATTGTATTTCTCGTACTCGCTAAGACTTTGAGTAGGCTAGCACAAATTACACAAAGCATAAACAATGAAACCGACACACAATTATTCTGCACAATTAACCAAAATTTAATCCACGACACAATTGCAGCGGTTTGTTTTAATTTCGGATAAGTTGCTTGCTTTTCGTCGAATTAAGGTCTTTAAACTCATAATGAATTATTCAGTTTGTGTTGTGGGTAGCAGACGGGGGCTACGCGCTGTGCGCCGAATTTTCATACGTTAATATTTATGAGTGACAGGTGTAGTTTTCTCTTTATGTTGAGGACGTAAATATGCTGTTAATTAAAGGCTTATTACTTGTAACAGGTCGATACTGTCACAATTCAGAATTAAAGGTAAATTTGAAAGGCAACGTTAAAATAGAAAATACGAATAGGAATCGAAAGTTAAGCAAACAATTGATAATGTCAATGTTAGGATGCGCAACGTAAGAGTAAATAAATAGGTTACCATCACGATACGTTTCTTTTTGAGGAGAAGGTACTGCCAGATAAATGCTAAAGAAATAGTATTTTATGCAACTGTTGCATAATGAGGGGTCTTAAAACACGAGTGTGGTTTTATGAAACGAGCGTCAGCGAGTTTCATAATACGATCACACGAGTGTTTTAAGACCTAATTATGTACAGTTGCATACATTACTTTATCTACACACATATCATAAGTACTCTATGATGGGTTCAGAAGTCATAGGGCAATGACCTGCATTGCTACTAGCTACTAGTGCTAGGTACCTACTAAATATCTCTAGACTGTAAACATTAAAATAATGTAATAAAAAACGAATTTGAACAAATATAGGCACAAATTAGAAAAATTCTCGTAATAATATTGATTGATATAATGCTGGTCATTGCCTACGGTTTCTGAAGGCATTATAGAGCATTTATGATATATGTGTAGATAAAATTACATTACGTTATATTGCATTCGAGTAAAATTAGGTTAATTTCTCTCGTAAAACGATTGCAATCACTTAAGCTTGTACAAACCCACTTAAAAATGAAAAGGCTAAAAATATTATCGTACGCAGTCGAGTGGTTTCCTTGATGCCATACTGAAATGCATTTTAATTTGGCGGATCCTTTGAGTCCGCTTTGGTCTATTTGTTAAAAATGATCAAAGAAATCGAAAATGAGTTTGCTCTGCAAGTGGCCGGGCCCGTTTTACTTTATCTCTCGACCGAGGAAACGAGTTATGGCTGCAGTTTAATCTGCTAAAGTACTCGATTATTGTCACGGAATAGTTTCATCTTGAAGGGACGTTGATTATTTGTTGTAAAGGGGATTGCTTTTCGCAGTGAGATTAGAGACTGTGCGACGGACACAAGAATAAGTGTAATCCAAAAAGACACTAGTTCTTCTTTAATTTTGTACTTTAACAGCATTGTCGAGTAAAGTTATTGGGGATTTTTTTTCGATTAATTCTGTTTGATACATTATTACTGTTCCATTCAATTTTTAAAACAGTCACGAGCGTACAATTTCTGCAGATTATTTTCTGATAATAATTTTCTTACTTTTCTACCCAACGACGATAAGAATATCGTTATGAATCGAAATCTGAAAGTAATTGTAAATATAGAGAAATAAAAAAAATTTAACGGTTTATATCCCTTATATTGCAATGATTAATCAATCATTTGGATGTATCCTTCGGTTTATGCCAGTCTTTTCTTTATTGAGCCCTTTGCGTCAATTTGGCATTAATAAAGGCTGAAAAGAAGAATTTCTTTTACTTCTTATGATTGCAATGAATTTAATTCTCGCCGTTTCGAGCCCTTTTCAGGTCTCATTTTCACGATCAGACTAAGTCTCTGACAAAATAATCAAAAATAAACTACATAATTATAAAAAAACTCCGTCTTTATAGCAGCTGTGGCTAAACTTCAATTACATTATAAGTAAAGGTCGAGTACCTCAAGTCGACAGTGAAAGCTCAAAGAGATAAGTAATTAATGCACAAAACCTACGCTATTTTCCATGTTACCCTTTAGAAATGTTTACATAAGTATTCATAGAATGCTTAACACTTTAGACAGTCAGTTGACTTTTGGCGGTTTAGTTAGATTAGCGATTTTAGCTCGCTCACGATCAATTCGAGTCTAAAGCTCGCTCAAATAACTTTGAGCGCGCCAACTGTGCAGCTAGCACAAATATTCTCGACACGCGTTAACTCGCTACGTAACTATGTGCGTCTCTTTCTAACCAGCCCAGTGGGAGAGAGACGCACTGAGTTACGTAACGAGTTTTCGCGCATCGAGAAGATTCGTGCTAGGTGCACTGATTCGGATTGGTCCTTGATTGGTCGTCAGCGCTGCACTCGCTGTAAGCGATGTAAGCATGATTCGGTACGCAGCTTGTGTGAACATGAAACCCCAAAGGGCTCGAAGCATTGGGATTTAGATTCGTTGCAATATATGCGATATAAACAATCAACGAAATAAAAATCGTTTTATTTCAATGTCCAGCCAAAATTTAAAAAATTATGATAATTTAATAAAACGGATCACTCACGTATTTTTACCCGACTACGGCAAAGTCAAACGCAAGAGTTATGTTTTTAGCAGCCTATGTATGTATGTTTAAGTCGAGAAATGCCCGATATGTCGTCGTCGAGCCACCGCCGCGCGGGCTCATGATTAAGGACCACGGACTAGTCAGAAACATGTCGGGCATTTCTCGACATAAAAATACATGATGATCCGTTTTTTTAATTTGTCCGAGTGTCACGGTAGTTTTATGTTAAAAATTATGATAATTGTAAGATAAGTAACTGTTCAGATTGCAGATCACAATCTGTCGCAATCGCAGTCCGTGTAGTCGACCAACAAATTGCTTAACCACTTTTCGATCGTATTACAAGTGGATAAGTTCAAAAGTGGCTAAGCAATTACTTGGTCGACTACACATTTCAAGCGTCTGACACTAAAAAATGTCAACGACATTCATAAATACTTTGTCGACAAACTTGCTTAAATCGTGATAAATGGCTGACTTTCATTTGTAATGCAATTTGTTCTATCGCATTTCACAATGAATCACAACCATTCAGGCAGGCAATATCGTTATGGGAATAAAATATTATGGATAGGTATCTACAGTAGGCATATTTAAAACAAAGCAACAACTAGTCTACAAAAGAACTATACAAAAAATATATGCAAGTCTAGTATTTAACAAACATCAACACAGAAAATTATTTGTGACAACAACGACAACGCCGAGTCTACGCCCATTGCCATGTTATTTAAAAAAAGTGTATTTCAGATAAAGCGGTATGACAAGAAACTGAATTTAATTTAATTAATTCTTACTTTATTTTTTTTACAAAATAAGAGTCTTCTTATTCTTTATTGAAGAGTCTGAGCCGTTGGAAAAATGTAAGTATTTTTTTGACACTGATCATGGTGTCAGCCTCAAATTGTTACAATTCTGGGTGAAAGCGTTTCCTTATCAATGCCACTAGTTTTCGTGAAGTTGTAATTCCGGAGTACATCTCACTAACCACTAGGCTATTCAGTTGTCAAATTCGTTCTTAGTTTCGCGGCTTATAATTTATTCTCCCAAATAATTCAAACCTAAACGAGCGAAACTACTTATAAAACCTAGTTTTTTTCTTTATTAAATAGAAAGGCAAACAAGCAAGTGGGCCACCTGATGGTAAGTGCTCGTCACCGCCTATAGACACCCGCACACCCAAGAAGATTGCAGATGCGTTGCCAACCCAGAGGGCTAATGGTATGGCTAATGGTGGATGGTGATGATGGAATATCTCTTGTGCCATTCATTGCACAGGCTGTCTTGCTCTCCACGCTGGAACACAACAGTGCAAGCACTGCTGCTTAGCGGGAGGAATAGCGAGCAAGATGGTGGTAGCGATCCGGATGGACCTTGCAGAAGGTCCTACCACCCGCAACTATAATGCTTAAATAAAAATACTTCGCTATCATTTGATAATCTCTAACAGGCAGAATAAAGTGAGAGGTTCACAAGTACCGTTTTCGTTCGAGATGAGGGCCTTTATCGACTTGCGAACATCACGATGCGAAGATAAAAAATTTGGACGCTTTGCAAAAAAGTGCGTTTTCATTTTAGCCGTTATTTAATATTGTGTTCTTACTTGACGTGTACCTACTTATTCATTCTGCAGTTTCCGGCTACACTGAAAAAACAGGAACAAGAAATTTATAAATGTTAAAAAATTGAGCACCGAAATCCCCAAACCGATGTTGACGTAACCACGAATTTGAGTAGATTTGTTAGCTGATGGCCCAATACGCAGTTCGTCCTATTGGAATTTACCGTCTCGTTTCGTCCAATACGCAGTATGTCGAACAGGCTCCACAAGAAGCTTCTTTTTCAGCACAGCTGTGGAAGTACACGCCGGTTGCAATGTGTGGAACTATATGTTGAGATGCCACATAGCTTGCAGTGCGTGCACGTAACACAGCTCTACGCGAGATGGAGCCGTGCTGCATACGCATCCGGTATGGTTTGACCAATAACCGCTTTGCTTATACGATTATTGAGTTGAAAATTGCTTAACACATATAAGAGAAGAGGTTCAAACAATTCTATAAGCCTTCAGGCGTGAATTATGTCTAATACGCTAACCGTCAAATAGCTTAAGGTGTTTATATTTGCATTCATAGCGTAAGGAAAGCGGTATCGGTAATGCATTTTGAAAGTATGTACTTAATTCCTGCGACCACGTCAAAACGTTAACCTCAAAGCTGTACAAATGCTTTATATGATTCTTTTTTTACGTGCTGGGATATTTTTTACACGCTGAGGCCATTATTTGTACCAGTAGTTGACATCTTTTGTCTCTCGTTTATACTCATATGATTCCGTATATCCTCGTCAACTATTGCGTCACTGTCAAGGAATAGGAGCATTACCTTATTTGAAATGGAATTAGAATATAATTGAAGTGACTAAGACAATTCATTAGACCGTAATGTCAGTAGATAAAGTTACAAGTAACATTTTATGAGAACCTGTTACGAACTACCAAAAAAAAAAACTAGCGCCGCCTCGTCTGTCCTATAGTAAAAGACCTACACGATATTCCTATTATTATACATCGTCCATTCCCCACATAATACAGTTTGCATCAGCTCCCGGCACGAGCTAAACACAAAATAATTTACCGAACATGCAGCGTTATGAAATTTTAATCACGTCCCTGAGTTCAAACAGTAGAAACTTTTTAATTTTTTCGTCGCCGTTTTATTGTCGGTACATTGTTACGGCACAAATTATGTGGGCCAAAGGGTTCTCCCGGCGGGCTGCCTGGAATATTCAGGAGCATTCTGATCATCTCAAATTACGAGATAAATAAAACATATATAGGATAACTTGAAGACAATGGGACCGAAGCTCAATTTTCATGGTTGGAAGGAATGAGGTTTACAATTCAGTGATCTTTTTGGTTGTAATGTAATGTTTGAATCACCACCATAACTGAGGTAACAACAGCAAAAAAAACAAATACTTCTTATTCTACTACACATACTTACTTACATTAGTAAGGTCTTTTGTTCACGACTCAAGACGTAAGTACATACGAGTATTTTCATTGTACAGTGATTACAAAGCTGCCCCCTAATAATGTAATTAACAAAATAAAAATAACAACTCTTAAGTATGAAATATATAAAATACAATACAAAGTACTACGTAAAATATGCAGGTTTAATGAAATAAATCAAAATTACAATGTTTTTACCCAAATGCGCGACGCAAAGCAGGGTAATGTGTTTCAGATTTTATTTAAATGTTTAAAAACACAGTAGATGTACACTATTTGGAGCCAGGGAGCGCCAATGCAATGCAATGCAATTCTGTATACAAAATATATAGCGTATATGACCCTCTTTTCAAATACACCAAATCACATCTGCCAAAAAACAAGATGAATATTTTTATTTACTCTAAAAACCTATGCTTTTCCCTAAAACTCTTCTCAAGCAGCATCCGACCAATTTTCGATAGGCGCTCAGGTGTCTCTAGCAGTTCTCTCTGAACCTTAAAGCATTTATTAAGCGCATACTTCATCCTCAATTCTGAAGGCTTTATATAAGACGCGATAACATATTATAGGAACTAACATATCGACCTATAAAATACGCCAACAGCCACTTATTTCAGCACGTGACTACACGTCAGATGTCGGCGACGTCGCAACTTGATCAAATGCCAAAGTTCCACACTTATGTCCAATTTATTTCCACCCACCATTTTATTGTGTAACCTTAACTTCATGAGAACGTACTTTAGATACGTTGTTTATGAATTTACTAGCTGTCGCCCGCGGCTTCGTCCGTATAGAATTTAACGCTAACCTGCAAGAAATTTATATCTTTTTAGGTATAAAAACTAGTATAAGCTAGTTTGATATGTCATAGGGCTGTTCTCGATATGCAAACATATCTCCGTCTCATCAAGATTCTCTGTTGATCCGTAACATCTTCCGCCTCAATAATTCATCAGTTTATCACTTTCCATACAAAGTTTATCCTCCATTTCATCCCCTATAATATACTCATATTTAAAAAAAAGGTGCCAGATTTGATCCAAATTGGTTGACGTTAGGTGATGGAAAAGATCGCAAGGAAACTTGCACATTCGTGTAAATTAATGTATAACCATGATCCTATCGGC
This sequence comes from Ditula angustiorana, assembly GCA_963691745.1. Taxonomy (NCBI): domain Eukaryota; kingdom Metazoa; phylum Arthropoda; class Insecta; order Lepidoptera; family Tortricidae; genus Ditula; species Ditula angustiorana. The sequence goes on along the minus strand of OY829490.1, from coordinate 4,877,649 downwards.
CCGGTTTCCGTGTAACCGGCGTTACAGAGGTCAGATGGTAATCACTTCAATGTAGTAACCTGATCTGCCAAATCTGGAATCATGGTCAAAGCGTGCCCCAAATTACAAAGCTTTAGGTCCTAGAGCCTTATTCTGCTAGAGTCTAGGAGAATGATTATGATGACCAGAGGTGCAATTTTTGACAAAAATGGCCGAATCTCAATGAAAAACGGTCATTTTGGTGAGCTTTAGTCACCCAGTGAGATCCAAAAATCGCACTCCAGATCAGACATCACAGTGGGGAGATGATTTTGTAAAAACAGTTTAGCTCGTATATTTTTAAAGCACCTTGTCTGCTTAAAATATATTTCATAGTTAGGTAAGGTAACCCAATAACTGACGAGAATATACGAAAATTGGGTTGCCAGGTCCTAACCGCGAATAGCCGGACAAAGCAGCCAGTTTAGCCGGACACTTGGATAAAAAAGGCCGGACATGTTTTATTGTTAAGGATTCTTGTGTTAGTATCAATGCAACGCGAGGCAGGGGGAGCGGGACCGACCACGTCACTGGTCAAACGCGAAAAGCGTAACAAAAACCCTACCGTCTAATTAGGCCGGACACGCATTCAAAAAGCCTAACTATGTCCGGCTTTATCCGGACACCTGGCAACGCTGTACGGAAACATACGAGTGAAAACGAGAAACAATCATGTCAACTACTAGCAAAAACTATATCGTACGCGTGTCAAACACTAACCCCCTTATTAATAAAAAAATCACAATCTTTTTAAGCTAACAAATGTTTTGTCCTTTTCATTTGAGGGCAAACGTCACAATGACAGATAAAGACGTAAAACATGTTAACTAACAAACGTTTACGAAGCGTTTATGAATAAGGGGATAGGATGATTACCTTACTGTAAGTAACCAATTCGGTATAAAAGCTGAAAAAATTACTGCTGTCGTTGTACTTATACATACATTACACGACTTTGAAACATTAATCAGTAATCAATTCTGAGTAATTCTGAACAGTGATTTAATTACGAGACTAAACTTGCCGCTATGGCCCTTATTATTATTAATGGTAGATTATATCCGTCTCACACCCATGAGGGGAACAGAATTGATGTCTTTCGCTTTATATTCAGTTTTCTTACATAAGCGTCGGAAACACGGCGGGCCATATTTCTACCTAATGGGGCAATCTTTACAAAAAACTAGCTCTGCCAAATATCTTCGCCAAAGTATTTTAAGGAGAGTCTAAAAAATACTTTTAAATTAAATTAAACATTTTGACGAAGATATCCACTTGCCATAGTATTCTGTCATTAAACCTCTTTTAGTGCAATACTATGTATGTAAAAATTGAACAAGATGAACAAGGACTTACTTATAGTTTTAAAGGATTTCTTCCAGTTAACCTTTAAGTGCATGAGGATGAAGATGCTCTATCTGCCTTTATGAATTGTGACATAATGAGTCTTTGAAAAAAGGGACAAAACACAATATTTGTAGCTTAAATGATCTTTACAATTATCTTTCTTACTTTCTTCACTTATTAGCTTAACCCAGAAGGGGTTGGCAACGCTCCTGCAAACTTCTTGATGTTGCGGGTATCTATGGAAGGTAGTGATATTTAACCGTAGGTGACCCACTTGCTCGCTTGCCTTTCTATTTTATATGAAAAAAAAATACTGCAATACAATTAGATCTAAGGTCTAGAAATTTTAGACGCACTAGTAACACAATTTCATAAGCATAACATAACGCGTAACCGAAGTTTCGGTTACTTTTGCATAAAAAAGTACCTGCCGTACTGTACCACCGTTACACCGTACTGTTACACCTCACCAAACTCTTCATTTGTTATTCATAAATCATCAAATGTTCATCACCGGCAAATTATGGTAGCTACAATCATCTTGCTCGCTAATCTTGCCGCCGGAGCACAGCAGTACAAGCATGCACTGCTGCTTCCGGCGTGGAGAGCAAGACAGCCGGTGCAATTACTGGCACAAGAGGTATTCCATCTTAGCCCTCTGAGTTCGCAATGCATCTGCATTATACGTGATGTTGCGGGTGTCTATGGGCATGGGAGATCACTTGCTTATTTGCCTTCCTCTTTTGTAAAATAATAATAACAAAAAACTTAAACATGCTAGTAGATTAAAAAGTTTGCTTGCATGTTAGTCTGCCTGGAAGCACAGGATTGAAACCATCAAAATAATCCCGAGACAAACATTTATCAATGGTTCCAAAGTGGTGGCTGGAATGTCAAACATTTCATATAAAAACACGCTTTCGTTTCCAGTAAAAGTGAACATCATTAGAGGCGTGTTATGTATGGGTATACGTATTTCCAACGCATCCGGCTGAAATTGTATAAACGAAGGGATACGTTAAAAATACTCCTACTAAGATATTCGGTTGCACAAAAGGCCGTATCAGTTTTCATAAAACATATCGTCAACAACATTTTGTTAAAACTAAGCAACTTTCAGTACGAAATACATATAGGTAGTTAAATGAATGCTTAATTATTCTCTTGGTAGACGTTAAATCCAACTGAACCCCTCATAATCGCAAAGCTAGCCACATTGCGGTGCGCAATTCAGGTTAGCAAATAACTATTTATACATAACTATCTACGATCAACTAAAAAAAAATGAGAACACAAATCACAATAAACAATCGCAATATATTGTGCTGAGCGCTAAATGAGATAATAATAAACCATTCTGTCCATCTATGTCCCTGAGCGGCCCTAATCCTTCCTGCGTCTTTGTCTAACTAGTAGTATTCAGAAAGAGACAAACACAGAGATAAATTCAACTTGGTCGGTCAAATTAGAGCTACTGACGTATAAGGGCAACAGACGGTATTGTCTAACTATGAAAGGGTAGGAAGAAGACACAGGCGATACACAAGGATCACAACAGCTCGTACTAGCTACTCCAAGTTGTCAAATAACATAATTATGTTTGAGGTGACCTTAGCCCTCGCCGTGTGAGTCTCCTCGAAACTTTTTCAAAAGGAAAAAATCGAGCATCGACAATAGCAAGTTGTGCTACCCGTTACGCGTAGTTTGCGTGAGTGTGTTTCTTTTCCTTTTTCACGTGCGAGTTTCAAAGGTAGTGGAAAAGGGACACCTACGTTACAAAAGTGGCGTAATCAACATTGACACAAAGTCGGCCAAACAACATTAGCGCGGTATATAGAGATTTACGGCACAACGACATGGGAACAACATTTCGCAACTTGTCCCTCGTAAATTATTTTAGCTTCACCTTGTAATGCTCTCGGACGCGGATTTTGTTTATAAAAAATACATTTATTCATCATCGTCGGGGAATGTCGTTTTCAAAGTTTGACGGCGAAGTTTTTACAGTTTTTTGAAGAGTCTTCTGAAGTTTGGAAGAGTTTGGGGCGTCAAGTGGACCTATTAGCAACGGTTTTCTTTTGCGACAGTAACAGACAAATATCATACAAAGCAAATATAAGTATCGCCTGAGATTTATAGATGTTATAAATCTATTTATCTGAATAAATACGTGTGTGTATTGTCTAGTACCCGTAGTACAAGCTTTTTTTCAGTTTGGAAGTAAACGAAATTGGTGCAATTAATTTGTCCTTACATATTTATAATTTTATTTTTATTATTGTTTCGGTGACCTGATTGATTGCCCTCTGTAGTTTGAGAGGACAAAGTGTTTTTATAGTTATAACATCTGAGTATCCTAGTTAAAACACTGTTGCTGCGTTCATTTTATGTTTCATGAACATGTTCATTTTTACCCTATACTCATCTTTAAAGATTTGATAATAAATAGTTGCAGTTTGGAAATTTTATGCGAAAATAAAAAGTCAAATTTTTTAAAACTAAAAAGAATGTTTAGTAAACAAACAAACCTAACATAAAGTTCTAAGGCATAACAACGGTAAGTATATTAAAAAATCATGGCTACAGCTTAAGATTCTGAAGGTGGAAATCGTAATCGCTGTTTGTATGGAGTCCGCTGGGTACACAACAGTGATAAAGGGGAAACTTAAAAATGGTCAATCAAAAGAGAAGTCAGCAGCCATACTTGAGAGAACTTTAAACCCATATGTGCAATAGTCCCAGAGTCCTGACGGTCCTTAATCACACTTAACCCTGACTCTACCCTAGTTTTATTCGTCGTAAAGATTTTTACAGCTTCCGATCACCGGCGCGTCGCTGGAGGCTATTCCCAATTGGCAATAAACCCGCCTCGCGCGAGGTTTTCAATGAAGGTCGAGTTAGAACAATAACGCGGGATCATGGGTTCGACCCCGCGGTGAACATCAGCGGGTTTTGATTGGGCTGAAGCCGTTTTAGATTGGTCGCGATCGGCCGGACAATTTACAAGGGTTTTACAACAATGTTTTGCAGTTACAGAGATACAATAGTAGCAATTGTGCAAGCAGCTCGAATCATTGAGTCATTATCTACATCTACATCTACACTTATTAATTGAATAAAGAGGGGTAATCTCTGGAAGTACTGAACCGATGACCCTGATGAAAATGTTCCGTTTATGCCAATCAAAATTTATAATAAACTGCCAAATTTTTGTAAAGAGTTAAATGCAAGTAGATTTAAGAAGTGGATAACTAAATGGCTATTACAAAAATGCTTTTACTCTCTAGCAGATTACTTTAAGATAAATAATGAAGAATTTGACATCGAATAAGACTTAGTTTATATATAAGTGCTTGTTTAAAATAGTAAGTGCATGCTGTAATCACAGTAGGACATGTTGTTGCAATATCTCATACCTAAAGACCACATTATAATTATGTTTACACATGTTCGGCATTTCAATAAATTTCATTTCATTTCATTTCATGAATATAGGCTACTAAAACCACGGGAGCGAAGTCGTTGAAGTCAGCTAGTAATATATATTTATTTATAGATATTAATCTTTATGGGCCTTTGTAGGCTTAAGTCTGTCTGCGTATCTTCGGCCGCTTACTCCTTCAAAACCACATTACAGATTTTGATACGGTTTTTAAAGTCATTTAAATAATTTATTTTCAGAAGTTTTTATCTACGATAGACTCAATTTATTTAAAATTTGCGTCTAATATTCATACGTATAGCTACAACAATTTAAAGGGTAGGTACAATTTTATCTTAATGTGGCACTAACATTTAACTATTTTTCCTTTAGAGTTTTTCGAATTTGATTTCGCTAAAAGCCTGCAATTTATACTAACTACCATCATTGTAATCATATATGTACATCATAATGACTATTCATGACAATTCAAAATGAACTCCACAATAGGATTTTATGTAATTTTTAGAGTTGAACGGAAGCACGCTACGCGCCGCGCGTGATTTACGAAGCGAAATAAAAAATAAACATAAAATAAACACATAATCAACACGAGGGCCGAAATTACTCATTCATTGCTTCAAATGGGGGAAAAAGCAACTTAGGGGGAGCTAATTCTAAACAGCGCGATAATCAGTGGTCATTCCCCCGCTGTCCAATATGCTGTTTTGTTGTTATTACATTTTCTGATTTATGGTTTTTAGGGTGCGTTATGGAGTTACGAATATTAGATTTTTCTAATAATTGCCCCCCGTTCTATGGGATTCGGCGCCGCATGATTAAATGCATAAATCGTTTTCTGTTTATGCGAATCCGATTTCGTGTGTGCGGCCCGGAGATTGGCATGACATCCCCTTGCAATGGGTTTTTATTTAAGTAACAAACAGTAGGATTTTGATTTTCTCAATTGCAAGAAAATGAGGTAGTTTTCATTTCGTTTGTAAATAATTATATGTTTTTCGATGCTACACCACAAACACTTTGAGCTGTAGCGTGTATACAGTGTATAATTATACACAAAAAGGCTGGTTCCCCGTAGTGGTAGACGTATCCCTTAGCGTAGTTAAGTACTGAATCTGCCTCAAGTTGCAGTCCACATTTAAGAGGAGTGTGAACCCACCGCTCTCCATACAAACGGCGATAACGTTTTCCACCCTCGAAAACTTAATCGATTGCCATGATTTTTTTATATGTCGTCAATATGCCCTAGAACTAGGTTTGTATGTTTTGATTTTCTAAATATTCTTAATAGTTCCAAAAATATTGACGCTTTTTTGTTTTGTGTGAAACTCCTAAAATGCAAATATTGTCAAATCTATGAAGAATATTTAAAAAATCAAAACATACAAACCTAGTTCTAGGGCATCGTTACAACATACAAAAAAATAATTTCCATAGATTGAGGTTTAGAGGGTGGAAAACGTTATCGCCGTTTGTACGGGGAGCGCTTTTTGGGGCTGGGTTCACACTCCTCTTAACAATTTTAAACTTTACACGCACGAAAAGTCATAAAAAAGAGTCACGAGCATCAAACATTAACTTACAAGTATAATTGAGTTCTCCAAATCTCATTTATTTCACGCACAGTGGGCACCAATAAACAAACACAAGAAACAAAAGTAAGAACATTCCCCGGATCACCGAAGACCATCGGCGACTGACTTTGGGCTAATCAAAACTTGGGCCCCAAGTGGCGATAGCTGATTTGTGCCCGTTTACCGAACTAACTGGAAGTTACGATTAGTTCTTGTATTGTTTGCTTATACAACAAACGGTCAATTTGTGTTTGACTAAGCTATTAGCGGATCCGTGATGAATTAAACTCGGCCCGCTCCCGCTCGGATCGTATCGCACGATACAAGAATACCCACCAAACCGTTCTCAATTCAAAAAGAATAAAAAGAAACCAACCATAGATTTTAAAAGGACAAGTTTTTTACGGCGTTTATTGGTCCACGTTGAGGGCGCGATGCGTTTTAGCGGAAGCATTCGAATTCCAAATGGAATGAAACGCTTTATTGCGCGTCACTTTGATGTGTCATTTCTAGTGATTGCCGCGTTCGAATTTCAAAAAGCGTTAATTGCACAAACAGATTTCGATATTTCAATCGCCCGCCGGTGAGTGATGCCTTGCATTAAAAAATACTGCATGCACAGTCCTGAGGCTTTCGAGCAGAAGCCAAAAATACCAACCCAGAATATAATGTTAAAACTCGTCAACGAATCATGAGCGGAATGGTCCCATTTCCTCGTTCCGAGTTGACGCGAAGTTATTTTTTACCGAAATTATAATAAAGTTTTCGCCTCACGAAAATGGTTTTAAAGCCGACTTCGCTGCTTAGATTACGTTACGAGCGTCCATCTCGGTTATTATTTTTTAACTGCGCACGCTCGCACGGTCGCTTCATTAGAAGCTCGGCGGCATTCCTCTCACGCGCTCCTTAATGTCGTTAACTATTTTTGTGTCCAAGACCGCCAACATTTTCACAAGTTACAACCAGACCCTACATTCAGTCCCGTCTACTTTCCTCTATTTTATTTAACTTTTCTTCGCACAGTAATCGCGCTGTTGGTTAAAAACTAAAGCAAACATCGTGTTCCCCTACCTTAAGGATAGTAAATTTCGGGATAGCAACAACGTAATAACAAATGTGCTCCATTTATTTCTGGTTCTCACATTCCTCCAAATTGTCATAATACTTGAGCTTATCCTAGTTTGATATTTCGTGCTAAAGCGTGGATATGTCTCACTTACTGTAATGCCAGTGTTTTACTACATCGGCTCTATAAATTTATCGCGAGCCGCAAAGTGGAATAAAATGTATATTAGTTGTCATTTGCACGGCGCGGCTACGCTGCCGCGGAACATTCTGTATATTTTATTCTCTTTTACAAAAAAAACGTAAAATTTTGAGCAGTCGGCCGGAATTCACGACACATTAGTTTTAGTCTTCTGGCGCGAACGGAACTATTCAATCGGCAATTTACACGTAACAAAATAGGAAGTTTATGTCAGTTAACACCATTTGTATTTGTGAAAAACTTTCTGTATTCATGAAACCAGTTATATGCGATTTTTTCTATTGTCACATCTTTTTTACAATTTAAGCAAAGATGTTTGCATAAGTACCTAAATTGTCCCAAAATAATAAATAATATATAGTACCTATAATATAAGACTTTCTCTTAAATTACGACTTTTTGATAACTCAAGGGATTTCATTAATTTTTCAGACTCATATTGCTACGAGTTTTTTCAGCGAAGTTTTTAAAAGTAGAACAAACCGGTCATATTTTTTCCACTATATTCCTAATGATCATATCAGCTGAAAGACGTCTACTGCTGCATAGGTCTTCTCTAAACATGATCACGATGGTCAGTCTTGTGCAACTCGCCAGGTCAGTCTACCCTGTAAAAAACTACTACTGGCATGTGAGGCAAGGCAACACAATAACCCATTACCTGGGTTGGTCTCTGTTGGCTTTCCCATGCTCATTATATACTTAGAAATTAAATCACGGAATAAAATTTGGGGCTTACAGACGACATTGTCTGATGTCTGAAGTGATTAGGCTTTTATCTGTCTTAACCTAAAGATTAGTCAGGTGAAGTAAAAGCCTCCATACCTTCACCAGACGAGATCACGTCATCTGCAGACCCCTTACTTTTGAACTCACATTCCTTTTTAGAGTTGAAGTGCATCTTTCTACTCAAGTTGTTCTATACGGACTAAGTAAGTCGCAGCATCTCTCTCTTACCATTCTTGGGCTATATCTGATCGTTTCAGTATTTAGCCGGAAACTTCGCTACGACAGCGAGTCCAACTCTAATTCCTTTTTATGATCACAGCCCAATGAGCAAAGTTTCAACGACTGTGCTACACATCAGATACTGTTGTTACGGGCGTATAAAACAATGGTTTACTTTGTATTCGCAAAGATTTCACGCTTTGATTGCAACCGTGGTGGAAATTTCTTTTATTATTTTTAGCATTTACATGAGCCTTGCAAAAAACAATAATCACGTATCGAAAATGCAACTGCTGCGACCCCTATTTGTTCTTAATGTTTTGAATTTCGTTTCAGATTAAAATAAAACGAACAACGCTTTTCTTACTTTTTTTTAATTATTGCACCAGTCCGATCCCAGATGAAGATGGTGATGATCTCTGATCCCAGTAAAGAAGGAAAGACATAAAGATCTTATTACGCTCGATAATTAATTAGAGGTAATTAGGCGCTACTGTCGTTTCGCTTCGCTACGGACAACGCGATTTTTTTCGTGTAAGCCTTTTTTATTCTTCCTCGTCCTCAAGGGCAACCAATAAGTCGCATCCCACCATTACTCAATAGAATTACGATAAGCACAGATTCATTTCAGACAAACGGCATTACGTCGTCAACCAACGCGTCGTGGAAGAAATTCCGCAAATTGTGCTCGTAATCCAAAGTGTACCTGTAGCTGGTGGAATACGACAAAAGTTTATCGCATTCCATTCGATGCGCTTTCATACTCTTCGATTTGTCCTGGTAGGTGGGAATCGTGCTTAAATGCCACCAGCTAATCCAAGATGGTGGCACTCCATAGGCAACTAGGTAGACATTCGGTCTCAGATTTAATATTAATACTTGTTTCATAATAATTATATTCCACTGTTAAGTACCACAAATAATATTCTCATTGATGTACTGATGTGTTAGCTTTACTTAGGCCATGCCTATTTGTCTAGAATGGAGTGTTCGCTACTGACGTCTTGCCACGCACGTGCGAGTGAAAGAAGTCAGTTACGTTACATTGCGGGTTCATCATGGTATTCAACCTGATAGTGTCGGGTGCACAAGTCAATGTAATACACGCGTGATTTCACTGTGTGGCCAAAACTCTAACTACTGATGCTTAAATTCCTCACAAATACTGGTTCTAGACTCGATCAACATCCCACGCTAAATATAAATGAGCAAAATCCAACAGTCAATTCTATAAGCGATGAGTGACAACATGAGTGACAGCGCAGATGCGAATCTAATTATAATGAGCGGAATGCTGGACTCTATGGACCAACTTTAATGGGTTTCTTCACAATAGTTTAACAGGTGCAGGAATGCATTTTGAGAGAATTTGACGCGACTTTTAAACATGTAAGTATTAACAATCTTCGGAGTTAATTTAAGAAGGAGGAAAGTGGTCATTTTTTTGACAATTATAAGTGCTACCTGTAAGCCTAATCTGAATAAAACATTTTGACTTTGACTTTGATTCGTTCCATTTATTTTGGGCTAGGAAACATACACAATTTTGGATAACCCACCCTTAAACTCACGCGGTTTTTATAGCACTATTTTTGGGTTTAAAATGAATTTTAAATTTTAATTTTCATTAAAACCACTTCATACTTACTAAATTCAATTTAAAGTCAGTCCGGTTAACGGCATTTTGCCCCAGCACGTCACAATAACCTCGACTAGGTCATAGCTAGTGAGGTCTCCTTCGAACCGGCTGAATGAAACAATGTTATTCCATATTAACGAAGCTTGTTAAAGCTGATGGGATTATCATAATCTGTATAACACGAGCACCGTCGACTTAAGCGAAATGTACGGTTAAATAAAAATGTTTCTTTATAATTTTGTACGTGTGAAAATTCTCTCTGAAATTTTCTTGTGGAGGTGTGGAATTTCTCTAGTATGATAACACAATAAAGGTGAAATTTATTTAAGAGGGTCGCGCACGCGGTTTATGTATCGTAACCCGTCCACCTACTCGGGAGGAAAATATTTATGTATCAGTACTAGGTCGTCGTGGATGCTAAGAGATTTTTATATGATGTCGGCTTTTTTTACTTTAGTGGGCTTTTCTGAAACCTTAGCTTTATGTCCAAATGGCTAGAACGAGTTGCCAGGCACACTTTATCTGCGAAGGACATCTTTACCAGTGTCGGACTGGTCATATAGTGGATATAGTTAATTTGGTATTTGCCAGCCAGGCCTACCTCTAGGCTCACTACCTAGATGTAAAATAGTTAATTCATGCTTAGAGAAAAATTAAACAGAAAGATACCACCCAGGCCATTCAGGTCCAGTCCGACCCTGGCCTTTACTTAACTTCTTCATCATCGATCCCTCACTGCTGAGGATCGCGACCACATATGGTTACCTTCCACAGACTGCGATCGTAAGAAGTGTGGACCGCACGATGCATGCCGCCGCCCACCGCTCCACTGTATCTGACCGTCTCATTGTGTCTTTAAAGAACATCTAGCTTTGCGGCAATATATCGAACTGTCGATAGTATTGTTGATAGTGTCGTGACCTCCAAAAATAGTCACAATATCGATAGGCCTATCGATAGTTTCGATAGTCATCAAATTCAATACTATTGATATGCATCAATATTATTGATACTATCGATAGAATTGCTTTTCGATACTATAGTATCGTATAGTATTGGATTTTAATGACTATCAATACTATCGATAGTATCGACACTATTGATACTATCGACAGGCCTATCGATATTGTGCCTATTTTTCGAGGTCAACTATCGATAGTCAAACTATCGATAGTTCAGCAACGCTAAGAACATCAGAGAGCCCATTACATTTTCCACTTGGACTACGGCAGCTAAAACAAGCAAACATTAAAAAGAAAAAGGTTCCTTCAACAATCTTATTTAAATACTTTAGTGCTATTAGGCATTGTCAACCAATCAGAATTTTGGGCCCCTGTAGGACCTCGTCGCAATAGATATGGCTGTAATTTTTAAGACATTTACTACGAATAGTTATTATGACATTTTTGCGATAAGGTGCCTAGAATTCAGTTTTGTCGACTATACATTCAGCTTCAAACATATCGTAGCAGCCAAGGTAGCCAAAAATATATTAACACACCCGTACGTGTTAGACAATAAAGTCGAGTTTAGATATTTTTGGCCAGTTTCCTTGCTTTGATTTTTATGATGCTGACTGTACTGTACTGTACGTTTGTAGCTCGAAAGACCTTTGACCTTTGTTAAACCCAACGTACTCATCTACTATGTAACTTCAATAATTTTAAGATATTGAGAGCCCATCAATATTTGATAAGCTCTAATTTGGATGGAAAACAAACTGGAAAATTTAATTAACTCGCTCCCAACTAAGCAGTAATGTGATTCCAACAACAAATATCTAGTTAATAACTGAAACTGTCGCTCTGAAACAATTCACGCTGTATAACGGAATAGGTAAGCACTAAGTTTCATATCAGTTCGCGTAATTTAAATAAACAAAGCTTATTGTATTTACATTCTATTCGAGCTGAATGAGCAAGTTTGCAGCTAGGCACCATCAATTGTGACATTTCATTTATTGGGTAGCCGATTGACTAATCTAACCTAACCTAACCTAACCCTTTTTATAAAGTTGAACTTAAGTTTTTAATCAGAGCGTCTGCTACGTAGCGCGGGTGCACGAAGCGGGTGCACGCCTATCGAACAAATAGTATGGGTCCACACCCGCACCATTAAAAAGGTACTCTGTGCCCGCACCCGCGCGAGTTAGCGGACGCTCTCGTACTTTGTTCTATAGGCGTGCACCCGCTCCGTGCACCCGCCCGACTTAGCCGGAAGCCCTTAATGTCAAGAATCTGTTCAAGACGACGCTAACACATTTTTTTTGGAATAGAGAGGCATGCGTGTCATCGGCTTATATTGTAAAGCGCATTACCAATCTACTACTTCACGCCGGTTTTCTGTTAGAGTGCGGTACTACCCCAGGTAAGCCGAAACATTTTCAACCAGCAAGTAGCTACAGTGTAGTGGTACCACTACAAAATAGCAATTTACAAACTACTGTAAGATACGTATCAGGAAGATTGTGTATCAAACCTCAAAAACCTCTCACCGTACAACAGTTAACCTATAGTCATATTTTTTTATGCTGTTCTTACGCCTCAGAACTAAGTTCGTCTGTAAAGATGTTTTAATTAATATTCGCACTTCCGAAGTTTTGAAAGCTATAAAAAACATACAAAGCAAGTTTTGAAGCATAACAACTAAATAATAAAAATAACTGACTTCAAACTTTAAAGTTTAGAGGGTGTCAAACATACCGCCGTTTGTTTAAGCCCTTGGTAAACAATACTCATAAGTAGGTTTCACACAAGGCACGTAAAATAGATGCACTTGTTTGCGTCATCTATTTAATTATTTACGTCTATGCATCTGTCCCGTGCGCCATGTTTGCCGGTCGACTCGGGCGCACGTAAATTAGCCGCTTATCCTCGACGAGCGTAGAGTTCAGCTGCTGTTAGTAGCTCGTAAAAAACGCTGAACAGCCATTTAGTTTTAATATAGGGATAGTAGCGACGGCATTATAAGCTTAAAGTCATTTGGAGTTCTGCTTTTAATAGGCCGTGGTTACATAAGCGTGCGACTAAAAATCTGGTGTGAGGATGCAAAATGGGTGTAAAAATGTGGGTGGATTTTGATTTGTTTATACGGGGTGTGATTTTAACTCTGTTTGTGATTTCTCTCAACCTTGTTTGATGTTGATCTGCGTGTGATAATTGTGTAAAGCGTAGGTTTAGGTGTACTCCGTAACCGTTTGTACCACCATCTTGCTCGCTAATCCTGCCGCTAAGCAGCAGTGCTTGCACTGTTGTGTTCCGGCGTGGAGAGCAAGACAGCCGGTGCAATTACTGACACAAGAGATATTCCATCTTAGCACTCTGGGTTGGCAACGCATCTGCAATCTCTTTGGTGTTACGGGTCTATAGGCGGTGGTGATCACTTACCATCAGGTGACCCACTTGCTTATATGCCTTCCTATTTCATAAAAAACCATTACTAAAATTAAAAAATAAGTCTGTTCTGGAGACATACGTCACGTACATAAAGTTACGCCTGTTCTGTAGACGGTCGGGTAAAACACTGTATACGAGTAAGTAACTTAAGTGAGTTTCTTACCAGTGTGTTCTCGATATAGGTCATTTCAGAACCAGTGGTTAATTTTCTTAGTTTCATAATTGTATCACTTCGTGAGCCTAATCCCTATAAAGATGTTTTCATTTTGACTTTACCATTTACAACCGACTTGTTTTATTCCAAAATATGCCACACACACTCGCACACACAATGCCAGAAATGTAGATTCAAAAAGGCTAGTTGTTAACAGAACAAATTATTGGATATTAAGTATGAAATAAAGATCTAGAGCTGTGACATAAAGTTTCTAGTAAATAATTATTTATACACATTAAAAATCGGTGTCATAAAAATCCATCGATGGAATGGAATTCGATCAAATGAAAATAAGCGAAACGTTGGCTAAGAACTGAAATTCGATTAAAAGTTTGTCGATATTTCAAGGGTAAGCCATAATTATACTATGGTTTTATATTATAAAGTTCAATGAACCTTTTCGCCGGGGTCCTGTTATAAAATAGTGTAAGAGCCAATCTTTCATCTAAGACAGCGGTCAGGACCGGACACTTACTGCCGTCAAAATATTTTAAATTATTTATTAACTCCCTTATTCACGAAAGTTTATTAATACCTATTGACTAAAATATGTTTTGTTGCATACACTCGGAAGCAAACGTCATAATGACAGGTAAAGACGAAGCAAGTGTTAACAAATAAAGGTGTACTAAACCTGTATGAACAAGCGACTTGATATGTATTTGTTGAATATTTATTATACACAGTATGTATACAACACACAATAAAATTGTAGTCCCCTAGAGCTTCATGTTGTGACTTTTCCTAGCTAATAAAAACAATTTTTATAACATGAAACGCAATAAAAACATTGAACATATGGAACTGTTTTGGCCACTAGAATTGCTTCTGCTTTTCACGTTCATTGAGGAAATCATATAATCCTCCTATTTGCGTCCGACGCAGTCGGGTGAATATGTAGTGGGGTTCGATCTGTTTATTTCACAGACGCTATGTGTTTGAGTGAACAGTCCTAAGAGTTAAACGTCGCGACTCGTTACGTAAAATAGTAATTTATACATTTAAATTTGGTTCATCTGAGAAGAAAAAGCGTTTCACAGCAAATTTACGTGTCGGAGTAAAAGATTATCTCGCTCGAGGTGTAGATTAGGGCAATTTTCGGTATTTCTTTTCTCTTCAAATATAATGTGCCTTTCCTTGGAGAGATATAACGAGCCGCCACGGGGGACGCGGAGTATGGTTGGAAAATGTCGATGATTCGACAAAAAGAGTCATTTCGACTTATCACGAGTTTTTTTTATCGACAGTCAATTGCATTAATCTATAAATTTACAGATCGACTTCTCACTGATCGTGACAGGCACACGCACTTATGCAAAATTCTTTTTCTTTTCTATTCAGAAAATCAGAATACAGCGTATGGTAAAAATATAAAAAAATCTTAACTCACAGCCAAAATCTAGGATAGAAATACGGGGAACAATTAAAAGTTTATGGAGAAAAATACCAATTAGATCTTTTAAATACTTTTTAATCGATTTGCTTTTCAATTAATAAACAGGCAATTTCGTATAACAACTTTCTACTATATTAGTTGTTATAACTATTTCCCTATTATTAATGAAAAGCTTGATAGGGCTCAAATCAATCGCCTATTTCAGTCCAATAAATGCGAAATCTGGAAAATTCAACTTAAGCAATTTATTCAGTGAAGAGCTATTTAAGAAGCCTGTTACGGTTGAACATTTCTAATGTGACATTTAGACTAATCGACCTGATAAGACCCGGTGGGCGTTTATGAATAAACACTTTGTAATAATGTTCTATTTCTCGAAACCATCCTCGCATCCCCGCCCTAGCCCCAGTAAATTGTCCGTGGGCAGATAACCGAGCTTTCTTTTTATCGCAAAATCGAAAACATTAGACGCGTAATCGCCTAACGAGAACAGTTCCGCGTCCCCAGGGCTTACGGGGCAATCAACAGGCAGCTGAGGAATGGTGGCTGTAAGACGGTTAAAGCATCGGCTAGCTTGACATACATTTAGTTAAGCCGGGGTTCAGTAATACCAGAGTAATACTTGCCACGACCTAACGTAATGGGTACTAGGGGGTGCATGTCGATCGGCTTATTCTACAAGCATTTATTTTACTTGTTGGACAAATCTATAATCACACTTCCAGTAGTAAGATTGACATAAAGTATGATATGTATGGTTCTGTAGACTTATTTCTAGATCAGATCCATCTGGCAATGGTGGCCGGCAATGGCTGATTTGTTCACCTACCGATTTTTGACAGTTAATATGTGGTTTTTGACCATTTCAGCTACAATGTGCTTTATCTCTCTTAGTGCAAGTAGTTTGTAAACTCGCGTGGCAAAACCGGCTGTGTTACCCTCCACTTCAGTCTACTCGTGTCGCCGTCTCAATGCGATCGAAACGTTGAGGTAAATAAACAAATAAACAATTTTATCATCGCGTTCAAGTCCCAATATTGTACCTAAAAATCGATTTACCCTTGAAATTTCGACAAACGAATCATCGAATCATCATTTCGCCGAATTTAATTTCATCGAAAGCTACATTCCGCAAGGGTTTTTTTTGTTGATAAAACGCTACCCCAACCTATACTAAACGATGCATTACGAGATATCCTGAAAAGTTCTCGACTTCAGCAGGAAACGGTGTCGATAAAATGAAAAAATAAGTCACCTGACTCGGCAAATCAACCAAACAAAACATTCATCCAAAAGATTGACTTGATTGGTTGATTTGCCGAGTCACGTGAATATTTTGTGTACCTTATTTTAAGTACCTAAAGAAATAAAGTATATAGTTTTTTTTTTTATGTTTTCGCGACTTGTAGACATGAAACATGAAATAAAGTATAGTTTACTATTCAGTATAATAAGAGAGGTCTCTCTCGTTCTTACAGCATTGTCTATGAAGCAGCGTCAGTTTCAGCATTCTCTTAAGCGTAAATAAAATATGTAAGACCCGCTCGTGCAGCAAAAATTCGCTATCGCCTTTTTCTATGGAGACGCTCAATCAGTGCATGTTAAATTTGCGGCCAGTGTACAGTCAGACAAAGGATAAATAGCAAAAGTTTAATTAGACTATAACTTAAATAAATTCAAATTTTAAATAATGACAACACAAAGAAAAATTAGAGGCATGGCAGGATTCGCACCTGGAACATCAGCATTCCGTGCCTTGCGTTTGCCAGTTTCGCCAGTGTCGCCACATTACCACTACCATAGCCTGCGAATTTTTTCGCTTTTACGGTCATTACATTATTGATTTTTTTAGGGTATAACTTCCCGCGGTGTCATCTATGAACAACTTTTTTTAAGTCATCTCATTCTACTTGGTCATTTATGAATGCCCGTTAGCTGAGGAGAGATGGCGCGATATGTTTTAAAAATTTTGTTGGTAGATTATTACTTACTAGCGACAGGACTTGGCTTCGCTTCGGGTACACATAGGGATGTACGTAAAAACCTTCCTTTTGGCTTTGCAGTAGTCCGTTAAAAATCTCTAAATGAAAAAACGTGAGCAATGACTCAACTTCATATACGTGAGTAATCCGTTTGTTTTAATATCTCTTAATGACTGTGAAAACAGTAAACACAGCAGGTATGCAATTTATGAAACTCACCAGGTGAGAGCTCATCAAAATGGCCTAATCTCTATGAAAAACGGCCATTTTGGTGAGCTTTAGTCACCACGTGAGATTCAAAAATCGCACTCTAGAAGCTACACTGTGACTTTACCTGATCTATGACCTATCACTTCTTTTCTTATGCCTCCGTACTTTCGTATAAGTCAGAACGAACCTATTCTTACCTAACCTTGATCTGTCATCTATGACAGGAGAGATTTGTATAGTCCCGTGGTTCACCACGACACCATTCTCCTAATAAAATAAAATAATATTTATTTTTTGGACAATTCAGACCAGTTGTCCTAACCCTAAAGTAAGCAACTAAAGCGACTTATGTTATGGGTACTTGTCAACGGATATACATACTTATATAGATAAATAGATACTTAAATACATATAACATCCAAGACTCGGGTACAAACATTCGTATTCATCATACAAATATTTGCCCCTCCCGGGAATCGAACCCGGAACCTCAAGCTTTGTAGTCAGGGACACTAACCACTAGGCTATCCGGTCCTAATAAACTATCAAAGTTAAAGTCTGCGTCACTTTTTCGACAGTTGATCAAGCATGAACTTTCCTCGCTGACTGTACGTGTATAACGCAGGGTAGTTCAGTCTGGGAAGAGAGCGTTTCCCTGTACCGCGATTGTAAAAAGAGATTTTTACGGTTTTCAAGGGGCGGTGGGGTCGTATGTCCTTATTTGCTCTTGCACGTGAGCTTTGCATTTTAGTTACATGTATTCGGAATTAAACAATAGAAAGCTTGTTTACGGTATGGTGATTTTCTACATGTCCATCAACTTAATGTGCAATAATATTAAAAATAATAATGTAAAGAGATCCAGAATATTCATATTTTATTAAATGAAACTCAACAATAACTTCACAAATAACATAATTCAATAAAGGAAACAATGTATTGTTACAATTTAATGGACCATGCACCTTATTAACTAAACCTTGCAAAAGGTGAATTAATATAACACATCCTGACTCGAGTTCGCGATTTTTAAACATAATAAGTTAATAAATTCGTACATAAATAACTTAATCTGTAAGTACAATAATGCTTATCCATTTTTCCTTTTAAGAAGAACAGAAAGTAAAATAAGTACCTCTATCTACAAATGAGCTTATGAAAGAGTTAAGACTTGGCTTGGTTTGCTTCCGTGCTTCTGACTCACAATTTACTTCCTAGGTACAGCCTCCACGAAATAACCGTGTGAAGACCTGACCTCACATTTGTCACTGAGTGTAGAAATGTCAACTGTAATAAACGTCGCTGTAGCGGCTAGCACGGGGGAAACTCGCCTTGTGACTATATTCATCCCTACCTTACTACTCGAGTAAAAAAAGGGTTTACTAAGCACAAACCAAAAAATTACACGCGTGCTAGCCATTGCGGGCATAGTTTTCTATGCGTAGACAAATTGACTGTAAAACAAAGTGGAAAAACGCCTGAATATATTAATTTTTCAAATTGACTCTATTTGAAAGTCAAGCCAAAATGCATTCGGGGATACGACGTTAAATAACAACTAACTAGCGAGTCAGTGCCGATAATGAGGTTAGCGAATACACGTATCACATTGCGTTTAGCACTGATTAGGAAATGGTGAAAAATCTTATACCGGCAATATATTTTCTACTACAAGACCCCATGCTACTTGTCTGGTCTAGGCACCGTGTCTTACTTAATTCAATACTACAACTGGTACTGGACAGAAGTGGTCTCTTTGTATTGCGTTAAACGTCGCGACCCGTTCTTGCTTCCTATTGGTTCCCACATTGTGAGATAATAGTTTCATAGTAAGAAATATAAAGCCGGATCTACATGTAACAGTCAATTAGATTAAGTATCTGGCAAGCACACTTTACTTTAGTACGTATATATCGAAGTCCGTTTAAATATATTATTATGAAAGAAGAGAAAATTAAGTACAGATTCGAGTTACAGATAAGATTCTATCAGAGGCTACCTTAATTCTAGACTTACACCTTCAATCGGTCGTTTCGATTTGTACATCTTACACGCGAAATAAATACAACTATTGCGAGTGGTAGATTTCATAATAACCTACGCTACGTATAATCCGAAGAATATTTTCGTTCATACAACCAATTTGTCTGGCATTGCAAGAGCAATGCCACAAATGTATTCAAGTGTTGTTGAAATCTGCCACGTGTTCGCAATTACTTCCATATTTTACATTTAAATAACGGTTAACTTAATATTCTAGAGCTATATCGGTTGACTATTCTTCGGTCCCCGTGATCCACTGCAGGTATTTGAAGGACCTTGACTGCAGGGGGCTAGCGCGGGAGTCCAGGGTATAGGCACGCGGCTGTTGGTAGGCTGGCTGCTCTCTGGAAATGCAAGAAGTGACAATATTAGGCTACTATAAAAACTTGTCTATGTGGATGTAGGGAATCTTTAACCTAAAGAGTGAACAAAGAACCAAGTAAAACAAACTTATTGTGTTGTATTAGAACTAAGCAACTTCAAATTCATGAACGTTTTTTCTGAATCCGTTATTGTCTAATCATAAATACACATAAAATTTTCCAGTGGATAATAGATTGTATAAGTTTAATGCTTACCTAGGTTCAGCTGAGGCTCGTGCGTGGTAAGCAGGCACATTCGGGTTGTGGTAGCCCTTCTGGTGAGGTGCCGTAGCAGGGGTCAGGGTCTGCACAGGCGGGGGTGGGTGCTCCGAGGGGATCGGCGAATAGTACTTGTTTGGATTGTACCGGTCGACCGATACGCCACGTGTTCTTTCGGGGATTGGGGCTTCTGCACTCTTCACGTATGAGCTCATCGGCCGGGTCCTGCCCAAAGTGTTGCTCTTAGCCCATTCTTGAGATTCAGACACTAACTCCGATTCAAAACTTCTCTCCCGCCAAGACTGCGGCCGGAGCGTCTGGCTCCAAGACGGCGTCGGTGTGTACTTAACTGTCGGTGTCTTTTCGTAGTTAGGCTCAGACTCCCATGGAGGATTAACAGACGTCTGCTGAGTTTGATATTGTGTCTGAGATGTTTTTTCTGTAAATTCTCTCAGTTCTTTACGCCACTGAGGCTCCACCTGTTCAGCCGGTTGCTCATTGTTATCGTAATAGTATTGCGGTGATGGATCAGGTTGAGCTTGGAATTTACTGTCGGCAGGTACGTAGTTAGATTCTGGAACTGTGATGTAACGTCTTTCATATTCACTGTAATAAGTTTTGCGGCCCGGTTGAGGTGGGGGTTCTGCGATGTTTACATTTCTAACAAACGACTGGTTCGGAGCAGGAGGTACGTAGGCCTTTGGAGGGGGCTTAGTAAACTTCGTCTTCGGGAGGGTCGGTTTCCAGCCTGGGTGAGTATCAGGGCTGAATGTGCTTGTAGCGGGTGGTGGTTGAGGCACGTCTGTCCGCGGTTGGAAGAAGCTGGAAGTAGCAGGAGCTACGTAACTGGCATCTTGCTCCCATGGAGGAGGAACGTAGGAAGAAGAATACTGCTGCGAGGATTTCTGATAGCTTTGTGTTTCTTGGCTTAGACTTGAGTACTGATTAGACTGAACGTTAATGGTGGGTATGGTGTCCACAGTGCTAAGGTTATTGTTTCCCCAGCTTGAAGGCTGTGGGGTGTAGCTCGGGTAACTATTCTGTTGGTAGGTGTTCGATGATGCTTTAGAATAATCTTGTGTGCTTTGAGTGAAGGAGGGCTGATATTGTGGTTGAGCCTGGGGTTGTTGTTGCTGGTTCCATAGTTGACTAGAGGGAGGGGCTGTGGTAGGCGTCAGGTTATTATAGAGAACATTCTCACTTCTGCTTTGTTGGTACCACTGGGAATTTGTGATAGTGCTCGGCTTAACATTGCTGACATTAACAATTTCCGATTGCGGTTCTTGTGACCATTGCTTTTGTTGTTCATAGGACTGATTACTATATTGGTTGCTATAATTATTTTGATACACTTCTGAACCAGGCATTTGGCGTTCGGTACTTAGTCTGTCCAAAAGCAGGCTATGTCTTCTCTCGGTCTTGGATGGTTCAGGAGTGTAGGCAGGTTGGTAAGGCTTCGATGGTTGAGGTGAGGTTGAAACTCTCTCACGATTAGGTGCAAAGTAAGTCTTCATAGTGGGGACACCTGATTGAGTCAATTGTTCATATGTATTGTCTAAAGTCTTCGTCGTACGATTCACAGTTACAATGTTTTCAACTCTATTGTATTCTGTTTGTGTGCTTAAAGCGCCCGTTGGTACAGTGGAAGTTGTAGTGATTTCAGTGTTTTCGGTACGAGACTTTGTCACTGTCTCAGCTGCACCAATTGGTTTAATTTCTATATCTTCTACCTTTTCAAGGGGAATTGATGGCTCTCTTAGTGGTACCTTCTGTTCGGGTTTCGAAGGTTGGGGTTCCTCTATTTTTTCTGATGTTGTTTCTTGTTTTTCTTCCTTAGGCTCTGTTTGTTCTGGTTGAGCTTGTACTTCTGGTTTTTCAACAGGAACCGGTTTAGGTGCCTCTTCATGCTCGGATTCGATCTCTTCCTCAGTGTACTCGGATTCTTCTTCTTCTTCTTTTGCCTTTGTTTCTTGTACTGGTTCTGGTTTCGGTTCAGGTTTTTTTACTTCTACTTTGACTTCTTCTTCAGCTTCTTCGTATTCCTCCTCTTCTTCTACTTCTTCTTCTTCGTCTTCTTTTTTCGGAGCTTCTTCCGGTTTGCTTTCAACTGGCGCAGCTTTTTTGACCACGACTACTTCTACTTCTTCCTCCTCTTCATCGCCTTCCTGTTCTTCTTGCTCATTTTTAGCAGGCGGAGCTTTTTCTACAGGTGCTGCTACGGCTTTCTTTACAACCACCACTTCTTCTTCCTCTTCTTCATCTTCAGCTTCTTCAACTTCCACTTTTTTAGTTTCTTGTTTCACTGCCGGTTTAATAACTACTTTTGTTTCTTTAATAGGCTCAACTTCTTCTTCTTCTACTTCTTCGTCAGATTCTTGGTTATTTGATTCTACTACGACGGTGTTTTTGGTTGTTGTAGTTGCTTCACTTTCAGTTTTCTTTACAATCACTTCCTTTTGACCACTTTGCTTAACGACTACAGTTTTTGGCTCTTCCACGACCTCTTCTTCAACATCTTCATCACCTTCTTCGACCTCTTCATCAGAGAGTTCCTCTTTCGGTATAATTCTTGTTTCTGTTTTGGTTGTGATTGATGTTTTACCATCAGTGGTAGTTTTCGTTGTCGTTTTAGTAATTTCTTCGACTGAACCATCTGGTAAACTTTTTTTGAGCACTTCAACTTTAGTTTCTGTTTTTGTTCCAGATTTCTTTGTTGGCAGTTTCACAACCAATTCTGCTTCAGTGTTTCCATTCTGATCTCCATTTTGTTGCTCAACGTTGTTTTCCGATTCTTCGACCTTTTTTTCTTTCTTTACTTGCTTCTTTACAACTCTTACTTGTTTCTGAAACATAGAAAAAAAATATTATGAAGCAATTTAATGCACTTGGTTTATTGAAAGTATTATTAATTGTAAGTAAATACAAAATATATTCACAAGCATGAATGCGTATAGAATACTCGTTTAATTTTTTTGGTCTATTATAATATTCAAATGAAAATATCAGTGGTTCTGGCTACAGAATGTTTTTTTTTTATAAAGAACACGAAATACCTTCCTAAAGAAACATTTTAATTCAATGAAATAGTTCAAAATGTTCACTTATGCGAGTATAGAAATGTCTTGCCAGATATGACAGATTTATATCGTAAAATATATCATGGATATTGCTTAATTTGCGACAGCGATAGAACATGCATTTATATTTTTATGTACACATGAAACATGCTCAGAAAAATACTACTTTAAGTTTTAAAATAAATTTAAACTCACAATTCATGTGTTTCTCAAGACTTCTTAAAAATCTTTAATATTGTATACTAAATAGGCATAGCAGACTAGATAAACACATAAATATATATAAATGTAATATGTATACAGTAATTTTACATCAACCTGTTCATCACTGCTCTCCAAAAAGTCTTCAGCAGGTTTAATGTCTACAGGCTCATAAGGCGTTACATTAACATCAAGTTCTGATAGGTTCACTATTGAATCCGTATTTAATTCTTTAATATCACAGTTAATATTTTCCACTGCTTTTGTTTCAGAAGACATTAAGCTATCTTCTAAATGAATAGGAACTTTCTCTCTCTGATCAAATCTTACTGGTTCAATATTATAATCTGTATTACACCTTGCTTCCGATTTTACATGCAAATCTCTGTCATAATCTACAGCAGAATTTGTATCTTTCACTTTAAAAGGTATTTCGTTTTCTATTTTGTAGTTAGCATTTGCATTGTCTTGATGTTCTCTTCGCTGAGCAGCATTTGGAGTAAGTGAAGGTGTCGAAATCCTACGGTCGTCTCTATTTTCATTATTCTTTGGTTCTACTCTAAAATATTCAGCGTCATAACTGATTTCTGGTAACGGCGCAGTATATCCGCTACTGCCGTAATTCATCAGTGGTAGTGTGTTATTATTTGGCGTATATGCGTATTCAAACATTGATGTAGGCCTATTATTATAAGAATTGCTGCTTGGTTGAGATAGTTGGGGCGTAGTTTTGTTTATATTATTCTGCAGTGGCTCAATCTGCGCTTGAGAAATTGGCTGCACATTTTCTGATGGCAGTGCCTGCGACACTCTTTGTGGAGGGCCTCGATTGCGATCTGGGTTACTTCTGGACCTCAATAATGATTTAGGGTTCGCTGGCAATGAAAATCCGGGCGGTAAAACTTGCACAGGTAAACAACTGAAATTAGGCACAGCTATCGGGGTAGTGGGAGTAGTTGGCGACTGTATCTGTTGAGCCGGAACCTCGGGGACTCCTTGGTTCATTGCGTTCCTCATAAGCCGTTGTGCCATGCGCTCGGACTTGATCTGCGACAGGTCTAGGCCGCCGGGAAGATATGAGAACGGCTTGCGTTCGCGCCCCATGGCGCCAGCCAACGCCGACGGCGGATTCATAGCGCTGAAATAAGTTTTCCGAAATTACAATCGAACGTCGTCTCGTTTATTTCATGTAGTTTATGGACAGTATAAATATTCCAGTAAAAACGCCAGAGGCATCGAACGGACATATACAATGGCAACGATTTGGCAATTTGACAAAACAGTAGAAAATAGATATGAGTTACTCACGAGGTCCGATGCTAACCGCACTATATTATATTTACTTCCTGTGTGCAGGGCGGGCGTACCTCGTCCGCGATTCACGTGTAACACTGGGCACTCACGGGAGATCGATTTTCACATGTCTGGTCGGTTAATGTGACAGGTCGCGTATATTTGAGGCGGAACATGCAGATATGAATGCGGCGGCAGCGGTTAATTTTAGCGCGGAGTTGTAAACGGGCCGGTACGTTTGAATCCGGGAGCCGCGCAGTGGCGCGTGCGCCGCCTGCCGCCTACTGCCGTCTGTGCGGACCCGCCATGTATTTTGGTCGCGGCCCCAATATTAACGGGCGCCTCGTCTACAATTTGTCTTGAGCGAATCGTCACAACAACAGCCGATACTTCCGACATCTTCGCAATTACTATTTATTGCATTTCTGTGGCTCCATTCATTCCTGTTCCATCTGTCATCTCATTAAAGCATGTAGCCGGCAGAATAAAAGTGAAAACTAGGGACACGCGAGTTATTTTCGTGCGCGTTCAATTTTAAAAAGGTCGATTGTGTCAAACGCGACTTTTTAACAGCTGCTTGTCTTATCCGGGTTTAATTAATTAACCTCGGTTGTCTGCGGATGTTTCAATTTGTTGGGATTTAAATTTTAAGTTCTGAAGACTCTGTTTCTATATTAGCTGTGACAAGTTTCATTTTTAAACTGCTTTTCAAGGCCATCGTAGTTCGGAGCATGGATTCGTTGCAAATTTAAGGTATCTTTGACTTTAAAAGAGCATATTTGATGCCATAAAATGCAAGTCTAGACCATCTGACAGTTCAGCCACCTCTGAAAACTGTGAAATCTGTTGATCCGTGCTAATGGCGGTGGAGTGAATTCTTTATTTAAAACCAGCTGAGATTTACTGCGGACAGCGGCGAGTATCATCCCGCTATTACTCTTGGCTGAACACCAAACATCTGATTCGAAGTTTCCTAGATTCATTGCAAACATTTATTGCATTAAGGAATATTTAATCTGTTAAGTATCGAATTACCCTTAAGCAGGTAAATAAATGAACGCATGCTGGCCAGAAAATTAATGTCGTAAAATTATTTTGTTCGACGAAATTAATGTGGGACGAAGAAACAAAAGAGCAATGTTTAAATAGTGAATTTAAACATTTTTAAAAACGTAAATATTTGTGCCAACTCTCGTTTAAATACTAGTTTCTTTTACCATAACTCTTAAGACTTCTTTAGACTTTAGTTGGTATGTTTCATCTTTATTTAAGTCATTAACATTCAATTATTCACAAAACGTTTATTAAATTTACGTTTAGAAACCGATGGGATACGTTAATAAAATTCATAATCATGTTTATGGTTTGAAAATTAAACTAGTACCATTTCACTACATTATCTCTAGAATCGTTGTCAATGATTCTTAAGTAAGTTACACATATTATAAACAGCTTATTCAGTTCAAACACAAATATTTAACAATACACTTAAGTATTTATAGTATATACATATTAATAAAAAAAAACAAGATAATAAAAAATAAGTATTATTTATATTATTTGTAATGATATATCCAATACTTCCCGGTTAACCTGAACTAGTACAACACTGTTCACAAGTTTACGTCGAGGTGAGTAGAATACTGCAAAGAGGTTGTTTACGCAAAACTTTAAATTAGACTGCGCGTGCGCATGAATCGTTTCAGCGCCCGCCCTTACGATTCCGCCTCAATAGTCCACGTGGCTGCAACTTGCTGACAGCTCTTAGTTGCTCGTACAAGTGGACTACTCTTATATGGGTCGTATAATATTATTAAAATGGTTGTACTGTCAACCAGCCTGAATCCGGAGCCGCTGTGGAACCTTTTCAAAACAAATGTACTAATGACTCACAGTATATGTTATAACTATCCGCCCCGGCTTCGCCTGAGTACAATTAGGATGCATTGCTCATAAAAACCTTAAGTAAAAAAATCATAAAGACATTGAAAACCGTACCTATCAAAATCCGTTACGTGGTTCAGGAGGAGTGAGCAATCGAAGATATCAGGACAGACAGAAACGAATAGCGACTTAACTGCATACAATGTAGTGATAGTGACAGTGATGATGATAATACTGCGATCACCAGTTGCCATAAAGTTTAACTTATACAGTGGCCCAGAAATGAGGCTGGTTCACTTTATCTTACTGCGACTGGTCGTATACTATGGTATCGTATAGGTAAGCAATAATATAATTTGCTAAATACACTAACAGACAAAGAAATTGGACCACAGTTTGTTTTTGATACATATCAGGTTCCTTGCCCTGAGATTCTTTGAGTATGGTCTGATGATGGATACACTGATGTTCAATAAAGAAAGCAAAAAGTTCCTGAGATACCTACCTGCTCCAACAAGCAGTTCATACCGCTATTATAGAGTTTGTCTCAGCATTTATTGCTATTTTAGATGTTTTTTGCACGTATATAATTCCGGGATCAGGTTCATACTGTTGGGTATGTTCGAAACTCTGAATAACCTCTATTGATGCTCAAGGGATCCAACATCATACTACACTTAAAGCATCTCCGGGCACTAACCTCGTTTGTATGAAAAACGCGCTGTGGCTAAATTTATTTGTCCGAGAGTCTATATTATTCAAATTTTTGTATAATTAATCTGAATATTCTTCAATGTAAAACAAAGGGAACCATTCTTTCTCCGATTATTAATTGTTTATGTTTATGAATTATTTTTCTACACTAGCAAGTATACCCCAAAGTAATTCATAATAATAATAATTCATAATAATAATAATTCATAAATTTATGCGGTTTTTATATGTTATGCAAGTACATTCAAATAATGCATTATGTGCATAATCACTTTTATCGATACGCATTGGAATGTCAGTGTTACATTTATTGTGAAAAGGTTCCACATTGGGTCACTATTCAACTGGCTTATCTGTACAGTGCGGTATTAAGTATTATGACGGCAATTGCTCAAGTAATACTTGCTTTATGATTCATTTACCGAAATAGTTAATCTAGTTTTACACAACCAAACGTTTTCCTTCCACACTGTAATTTGATATTATTATGAACTTCTACTCGACTTAAATTGGAGTAAATATGATATTACATTTCTAAATACGATATTTCCCTGGAAATTTCGCGTTCACCTGTAATTGAAGTCTGCGACGTTCTCTTTAAATATTTATGATGACATTTCGTCTCCAGTTATAATGTCTTATTGAAAGCGAAACTTCGGCGCGGGTTGAACTGTACCCTAATTGAAAATTAAAGAAATTCTCGAAATACCGGACCTGGAGGGATTCTTAGGGGCTATACACACGGCGCCTTTTTGTTAAAAATGAGCGTTGTATGGCGACATTTTTGGTTCACTGTAAATGCCGTCGTACGTAAATTATGAAGTAATTGGTTAAATACTGTGTTTATTTTTACTTTATTTTAAACAAGTTAGGTTGTGACATACCTCACGATTATTATATCATACATTTCCCGGTGACTGTGAAATTCAAAACGGGGTTTGAATGTTAATTAGTCCAACGCGATGTCATCAAGTTTTTTGTTTGTTGTTTTTTAGATGTTTACTTAAAGGTGTTTACTTTGTATTATTAGCAACTGACAGATACAGTTTAAGCAAATAATAAAGTCGAAGATGTTCACTAAAGTTCTGTTGTACTTACAAGAAAAAAACGAAAAAATATGGTTTTTACTTTTCAAGTTATTTTTTTTTTTGTTGTTCCACAATTTTATTTTCATTAAAATGTATAGTTTCTATTTTTTATGTAATGACTTAATTCACTTTTCTAAATGACTGTTTTTAATACTTACAATAAATACGCCCTATGTTACTAGTAACGTAATAGATTGTTAATACGTTATTTCAATATAAGGTCGGTTTTCGACAAAGTGCTTTTAAAATCTTTATTTTATTTCGAAACCACATGCTACAAATAAAATTATTCGAATGTTTTCCCCAAAACACACATAACGTTCAAATTTATTTGCCTTACTGAATATTTACAAGACATATTCATTTAATATTGGTTTTCTTGAGATAAGGGGGTTTTCCGGCCCCTGAGCCGGTGACCTGCTGAATATGCTTTAATAATTTATAAGAACTCTTAGAAGGGCCTACAAAGGGCAGGGATTAAACGTTCCTTTGATTTTGTCCTTTTGACGTTGGATGTTGGAAATTAAGTACAGTTTAAGATTCTGAGGGTGTTCAGTCTCTCGCTGATGAAGTTGAGTTGAGTTCGAGTTGGTTCATTTTTTATCAGCGACGGAAATCATAGTGAGTTTCGTAACGAGCAAATAATGAGGCTTGTTTTTATACGAAAACGGAAGCCACTCGTAGTTTCACGTGGAAAGTGGAATGCTTTTCGAGTTTAGGACGCGAGGCATTTTGTGCGAACTACTTCCTACCATCTGAATCGTATTAAAAATAAATCAACGAATACCAAACCTAATAAAGAAACTATCTTTCGCTAAACCTCGTACGTCGTACCTATAGAACCTCCATGTTTTTCCTCAAAACGAAATCCAATAAGTTTTTTCAACTGCATGCCCTTGTCCATCGATGTTACCAACTTTACCCTTAAAATTTAGTAGTAAAAAAAGAAAAATACAAGTGACGAAATGTAATTCAATATGTAATAAGTTTTATTTTCGAATGGGACACTTTTAAATCAATTTCAAAATACAGGGTGTCTGATTTAAATCGGTCAGTATGGGAAAGTCTGAAACTATAAGACATACGAAGATCTGCTCTTAGGAACCATGTCATCGATTTTAATAAGAAGAAAAACTGCATTCCTACATTAAAAAAAAACCTGTACTCAGCTCGGGAATCGAACCCGGTTGTTTTGAAAAAAATAAACTTACACTATGTCCATTTAGATATCGATTGCGTAGGTCTTAAGCAGTAAATAGCTCTATGAAACATGATGTCTAAAATGAATAAAATGCATTGTTTTCACATACATACTTTAATTTCTTACATATGCTTGAACTTGTTGAATATTGTAACGGCGGTCACTTCGAACAACTACTAAAATAGACTTTCCCATACTGACCGATTTAAATGAGACACCCTGTATTCGAATTCCATGTCTTTTTTGAGTAACAAATTAAATTATTTGCACTCGTAGGTACTAGGAAAATCATTTTTTTAATGTAATATTTTTCACCCGGGTTATGCAGGGGTGAGCGTAAATCCGTATGTATGTTACGGCAGATGAAGGAAGATATATACAACTTTGGAAGCTTAGGAGAGATATCGCACGATATTCACTTACTTTGATCTCGGTCGTTGCAGATTCTCCATTAGACGCCATTCTGTAAACAAGGAAAATCTGTTGGTTAAGAACTTATATTTGGATCCGTCAATTCCTCATAATATTATAAATACGAATGTTTCCTTCTTTTGGGATTTTTGTTATAAATCTTTTCACCACGAATTACTGAACCAATTGCAATTTGGCGATAGGCTATTTAGTACGATGAGAATGCACAAAATGGACATAGGTTAGTTGTTTTTAATAGACCACTTTTGGGCAAAGGCAAACCCACCAGGTTAGTTTTTATCCTAAAAAACTGAAAGTCCCCGGCAAAAGAGAATACCCAATTCTACACAGGCGAAATCGCAGGCAGCAAGTAATTAGTTAATAGATAAGTAAAAAAAAATCGGCATTTTCCTATTTTTAGTCTTTTTGTATCTTACAATACTATCTATAACTATATTTAGATGATACTTTATGTTTAATGGCCGAGCCACAACTTCACGCATACGTAACACTTGCGTAACGCAGCTTTACGAAGGTAGTTGGAGTCGCTTAGCACACGCAACGTGTACGCAACCGGTGTGGCCTGGCCCTGAGGAGTCGATGTGCTTAGGCTGAAGCACACAAACACATTTACACTTGTGTCAAGCACATTACCCTCCATTCGGCTGACGAAATCGATAAAAATAAAACTAAACCTATTCCTACTCAACAAACTTTTAAGCGATACCTTTATTATAGTATTTTATGCAACTGTTGCATAATGAGGGGTCTTAAAACACAAGTGTGGTTTTATGAAACGAGCGTCAGCGAGTTTCATAATAGGATCACACGAGTGTTTTAAGACCTAATTATGTACAGTTGCATACATTACTTTATCTATACACATATCATAAGTACTCTATGATGGGTTCAGAAGCCATAGGGCAATGACCTGCATTGCTACTATCTACTAGTGCTACCTATTAAATATCTATAGACTGTACACATTAAAATAATGTAATAAAATTGGAATTTAAACAAATATAGAAACAAATTAGAAAAATTCTCATAATAATATTGGTTGTTATAATGCTGGTCATTGCCTACGGTTTCTGAACGCATTATAGAGCATTTATGATATATGTGTAGATAAAACATTAAACGATACAAAGAGCTGCCAATTCGCCATTACAGCTTTCAGCGGCTATCAGAAACAACAGGAATCTGACAAGAGTTGTCAATTGATAACAAGTATACAAAAACCGAGGTAGCCTAAAGGTCCGAATCCATGCACCTAGCACGAGTCTTCTCGACACTCATCAACTCGCTACTTAACTAAGTGCGTCTCTCTCCTAGTGGGCTGGTTAGAACGAAACGCACTGCGCTATGCACAGAGTTATTTTTTAATAGGAAGGCAAACAAGCAAGTGAGTCACCTGATGGTAAGTGTTCGCCACCGCCTATTGACACCTGCAACACCAAGGTGATTGCAAATGCATTGCCAACCCAGAGCGCTGAGATGGAACACCTCTTGTGCCAGTAATAGCACAGACTGTGTTGCTCTCCACGCCGGAACACAACAATGCAGGCACTGCTGTTTTGCGGCAGGATTAACGAGCAAGACGCTGGCTGAGATCCGGACGGACCTTGCACAAGGTCCTACCACCCGCAAACAGTTGACGCGTGTCGAGAACGTTCGTGCTAGATGCACTGGACGCACCTCGGGAATTCTCATAATGTAATGTCGTTCTGTTGCTCCATTTGGCCGTGAAAGAAGGATAAACAAACATAGTAACGCATTTATAATAGTGTTAGGAAACTAGTTAATGAGTTTCGCACGATAAGTGAGACTGGGGAGACCTAAAGGCGGGCAACGTATCAGCCTTTCTTTGAAGGTCACTGGTTCGCATAGGCGGCGGTGATCACTTCCCATCAAGTGAGCCGCATGCTCGTTTTTTTTTTTGCTTTTCCGTAAAAAAATCAAATTTGATCAAATTTATCCAGATGAGTAACAAAAAACTTTTATTCCTAATTTCATAATAAGTTGGGTTCAATGGCCGTGAATGGAATTTGCAAATTACGTTTTTAATACGCCATAACTTTAATATCTAAATAGCTTTCAATAAATATTGTCTGATTGAACAGACAGCAATAAAACCAAATGGATGATCGATCGCTTTTCTTTTACTAACAATGTTTGAAATGAAATAACCATTTTGTTTAATAATGTTTAATATAAATGTTTGTTTTCATACCAATTTGATGGCAACCAAACAAGCGACTTGTTTACATTACTGCATTCTATAAACTCTTACAACGCCAGAATTATGGCTTGCGCGTTACCACAGCAAGCTATTTCAGAGCACAACAAAAGAGAGTTATAAGAGAGTTATAAGCTAGTGTCCTAAGAGAGGAACATAGAGATAAACACAGATAAACTAAATATGGCCGATCATGTCAGGGTCTGCATTTTGTGTGCAAGGCCGGTAAAAATATAGCCAGTCTACAAATTGAGCGCATGGACCGCCTGCATTGATTGACCATAAACTGGGCATATTGTAGCCGCAGTCCGTTGGGCTAGATTTATGAGCGCATAACTCCAGCACTGCGGAATGAACTGAACGATAGGGGTGATTAGTTTTGTAATAAATAGGCATAGGTACAGTCAAGGAATTAAATTTCCAACCCACCTAAGGTTCAATATCATATAGCAAACTGTCACCATAAGAGCTATAGAGCAAGACGTTAGTTTGACATATCGACCTTAATGCATTGCGAATGTCAGACGACATTTCAACGAAATGGGTAGGGAATTAAGTTCCTTGACTGTATTTTCTGATTTATTAATGTCAAACAGCGATTAGGACAGATTTGGAGAGTAACGTCATCATCATCACACTGTCATTTCATAGATATAGGAATGAAGTTTGACGCAAGTCTATGAAGTGACAGTGTGCCGAAGCAACTCTCCATTCCGATTCTAATCGCGGTTTGATATTACATGCAGTCCATTTTTGCAATCGATGCATTAGCATGGCAAATAAGGTCCTCTGATTAGTATCAAACCGCGATCAGAATAGAATTGAAGAGTAACGTCAGCACACTGTCATTTCATAGACATAGGTGAAGGGTATGGTGCCGCGGCGATTGAGTGAAACACTTAATATCGGTAAATTACAGTTATATTGTAGAGAGACTCGTTACACAAAGAAATCTTCGATAGCAAATTTGCGCGGTGTCACTCTCATGGCAGTAGTAGGAGGACTGAGAGCCCTCCGCCCTGTATGAAAGAAAATTGCGACTACATTGCCGTTAAATCTACCTCTTTTTAACATTTTTAAATCTTATTAACTCTAACGGTGAGCTTGTCGCTTACAATAGGTATGAAACTTGACGATTTTTTCACAAAAAAGAAAAAAGGGTACCTATATCAGATAATATAAATATATTAAAGTAAATTAAAGCAAACTAATCTAATCCTAAAAACCTTATTCTACAGATATTCCCTAAGTCGTTATCATTGGCCAGGGTGCCCATAAGACTGGTTGCATGTCCTCGTTGTATCGCTATGCCAATACGTTATTACGGTATCATAAAACTGACCCGTATAGTTCCCGAAATGCACGGATAATAAGCGACAATCCTGAATTGCCTATCGGAAGTTGTGTTTTCTCATTGTACTTTTATACGAGTAAATAACACAAAATTGTACTAAAACTATAATATTAGTATATTTTTGCTTAAGTGTCTAATGTTAAGTGGAATGGAGTATAGCTACAATACATTACACACAAACAAACATTAGTTAGCCTCCCAGCCAGTCCACCGGCGTCTGGCAGAACGCCACGGTAATTGTTAATTTAACGATTCAAACATCTTTATTTATTTGCCGAACTATAAGACGCTAAGCCTGTAGCTTAGAAAAGAGTGGAGTAGCTATTAAAAGTATGCAGCGAATGAGTGAATTGGCAAAGCAATATCTGACGGATATCAAACTTGTCAGTGACTGCAAAAAAAGGGGTTTATTAGCTTTTAGAGATCGAGAATAGTATTAATTTACTCTTTGCACTACTTAAAGATGATCAATGGAGAGAGAAGCTGCATCAACTGGTCTCGACTGATAAGAGTTGGAGGTTATGTTAGAAGATCGCAACGAGTAAGGTTATATTAGAGAGCCCTATGGCCGTGGTGGGGTTGTTGAAGTGAAAACTTTCATAGAAATGTAGTGAAATCAATATAGTGAACTTGTAACTGTCATAAAATAACAAGAATGAAAAAAAAATGGCAACCCCTCGGTGATCTATGTCCCTTCTTTCAGACAGTTAGCGGCACATCAAAAAACGAAGAATACGATATTATATAGTTGTTATTTAGGTTTCGTACAATTTATTTAATTTTTTTTTCTTTTCTTTTCTTACAGCGGCCCTAGCATAACCGCCCAAGTTTAATATATCCTTCCTAGCGGCTCTGTCTAACTTGTATCATAAAGGGACGCACATAGAGGTAATAATCTTGGTCATTCACATTAAAGCTATACCTAGAACATGAAACATTTTTTAACCAATTTCAAAAAGGAAGTTCTTTTTAAAGAAAGCAGTAAAGCTACCATCTCCGCTACTTTCAGTGGTGGGCGCGTAAATCTGAGTTAACTGCCTCGCAGACAATACGCAGTCGCAATAACGCAGATGTAATAACATATAGTTGGCTCGTAAAGGCCCGTACAGACCGGTGCTAAGTCCGCGAAATTGTTTGTCTAGCAATAGATAGGTGGGTAAATATAAAGAAACATATTTGTCCAGCAACGAACTTTAGAATTGTAGTAGAGGTTTTATAGATATATTTTCTAAACCACGCAACGGATTTTGATGCGGTTTTCACTGTCATTTAATAGTATTTTATGCAACTGCTATATAATGACAGGCCTTAAAACCCGAGTGTGGTTTTATGAAACGAGCGTCAGCGAGTTTCATAATAGGATCACACGAGTGTTTTAAGGCCTAATTATATACAGTTGCATACATTACTTTATCTACACACATTTCATAACTGCAAAAAACCGTAACAGCAAAAAAACAACAAACGAGTGACAACAAGTAATGGCGGCAATTCGATCTATCCGTCAAGACGAACGTTTTTTTTAATCATAGACAAACGAATGAAGTCCCTATTGTCATGTCCCTCGAGATCAAATGTCGTGTGTTTAAATTAAAAAATCATACTGAGTTGACGTTTCGTATCTATAACTGTTTTAATATCTATGGATACTAGAATAGAGACCAACTTGAATTTTGACAGCTGTTCCAAATTTAAATTCATAACGTCAGAGATATCGATAATGTGATCACCAATAAACACAGACTACTAAGAGATACTACCCAATAAAGAACAGATTTACCTACTACCACAGACAAGAAAATTCTTATAATAACATTGGTTGATGCTGGTCATTTTCTATGGTTTTTGAACGCGTTATTGAGCACTTATGATATGTGTGTAGATAAAGATATTTATAGGAAAGGTTTTTATTGCTTTCCAATTGCACCCGTGCACAGCCGCGTCAAGTCGCTAGTTGTCAATAAACTAACTCTGTCGGAAATTAACGCATTAAAATTAAAATAAAACTGACTAATAGTTTTAACAGTGCAGTTTTATTTTTACCAAATCAATAAAATAGCAGAGTCCGACCAAAAGTTCGGTTTCGGTTTCGGCCGAGTTTCGGCCAAAAATCAAGTTTCGGCGGAAGTTTCGGTTTCGGCCAAAATTGGCAAAAACTTTTTCCGAAACCGAAACTGATTTCGAAAGTTGTCGTGCACGCTCGCCTAACTTCGTTTTTCGCGGCAACGCTTTGGCGGACGCTGGCGGCCCTGTTCGAGAATTGTCGTGCGCCGTTCGGATAGCTCCGTAGCAACACAACTTAGTAGAATAATGGGTAAAATGCACCAAACTTCAGTATTTTAAGGAATTTTATACTTGACCACGTGAGTTTCGGCTTCGATTTCGGCCGGAAAACCAGTTTCGGTCGGACTCTATAAAATAGTATAATATAAAATTCAAATCATTCCTTAGAAAAAAATCTTTATCTTTACATATAAAGTCGCTATCCTTTCCTGTCTGTTCTCATATCTTCCGCTGCTTAATCTTTCTAGTTATAGGTACCACGCAACGCGGTTCACGGTCAATTACAGAATTCTTCACAGATGATTTTTATTAGATCCTAATTTTACCGAGCCAAGTCGGAATGGGTCGCTAGTTACTAAGAAAAATACAAGCAGGCAATAATATGTTTATATCACAGATGGTATGGCCATTTTTATTGAACTTGAACGAAAGTTCAAACAACCTGGTGGCGTTCTAACAGAAACAATTAAATGACTACTCTTGACTGAGAATAGCCACCACAAAGTAGATCAATGATCTTGCAGGATCGACCACCTCCGCTCTCAACCAGTTTCAAGCAAACCCATATGTCAAGAGCATTAGGCACAACTCCAACCTCGAGCATTAACCCCAATATCACCGCTGGAAAGATCTATGTCATAATAAACTATTTTTTTGCGGAATAAAAATAGAACGCTCGAATAAACTCAGTCTACAACACTGTATGTTTAAACATCTATACATATTAAAGAGTTTCATCGCTGGCTGGCTGGCTGACATGTAACGCACAACATAAACCGCTGAAGATACAAGCATGAGCAGAAGTTTCTAGAATGTGTAGAGGAGCACTAAGAAAGGATTGTCAAAAATTCCACTATTTAGGAGGTTAAGGGAGTTAGTTTGGTAGTGGGTAAACGTTGGTACTAGTACTATTTATATGTTGAGGTATACTACGTATTTTGTAACTATACAGTGAACTCACAATTGGCATATCGCCTTAGCGGCAAGAGGCGGGGGAGGGGGGCAGTGGTAGGTACAAGATGATGTAAACCCGTGGGAATAGTGAACTAACGTACTGGCAACATAGAGATGTCTTCTCTATTATTGTATATAATATGCGTCTGAAAGTTCTAAGCCTAAGGTATTTTGAGAGACCGTTTGGTTTCGTGGAACATCTCCACTTTTAAGGGCATGTTTGGTATCATGATATGGAACTAAACGCATCTAGTTTTTTATCAAAAAGGGGATTTGAAAACAGGTATTTTTTTCGATGTAGATCTCAATGTGTGCTGATGATCTGTACATTTCGATGTATCGTTACAATCGATATTGTCGGAAACCAGTTGGTTTCGTCATAACTAACAACTAGCCTCTAAGCTTCGTCTCTAGTTCACGATATGGCTTAAAGTCTTTATAAGTTTTTGTCTCATTATAGTCCCTCTTGAACTTTATTCTATTCTAATCTTTATTTATGATTTTAGATAATCAATGTTGTATACATGGACTAGATTAAACAATGGTCTACGGGTTGATTTTTTTACTTTCGGGCGTTCGACGTTAGCCAGCCGCGGGCCAATCAAATACGCGAGCATATATTTCAACCGACATTGATTGGCGTGAGCTGTCGAGTGTCGAGCGTTCGACAGTCAAAAATCACCCTACTACTCTTATAAAAGATGTCGCCTGCCATTATTCTCAATAAGATCACGGTATTGGTGGTCGTTCAAAACGTTGAAAAATTGCCCTAGTAAACGTAACCCGATAAAACACCACGGGATTTTGCAGTAACTTGTGCAAAATAATGCCTGGAAAGGTTGCCAATTCGAAAGGAAAATTGTGTTCACCGAGATAGCTTCTCCCCGAGATTCCTAGCGATAGCGGCTCGCATAATGCGATCGCTTGTTTACGTTACTGCTAACGCCATCTATTTATGCTTATCGGAACTCGAAGTTGAAGTATGCTTACGCTAGATGGCTGTAGTGGAAACAATACAAAGCAAATAGGTACTTCATGAGCACCACACAATTTTTTTTACAAAATATTTGAGATCTAGTTAAATTAAACTAAATAATAAATAGAAATTCTTATCGCATTAAAACGATTTCTTCAAGAAAATCTTTAAGCAACAGAGGCGAAGAAAAGAACAACAAAGGATGTGTTGAAAAAGTGGATGAAAACAACATATCATAATTATACAAAGTACAAAAACAATTAATTATTAACTCATAAAACACACTTAAATTATTATGAGTGACCGAGTAGATAGGTATTTATGTTCTTGACTCGGTTTTAATGATCACATTAGTTATTATAATTGATGATGATGATAGGTACAAGAGTCTAAGTCCATTTTATTATCGAGCCACTCACTTTCAATTTTAAACATTGCAATAATAGGACTTTATCGATTTTTTTTTTTTCGATTTCAAATTCGGGGTACACCTTGACCATGATCCCAGATTTAGCAGGTCAGGTTATTACATTATAGCATCTGACCGCCATAATCCCTATTACAGGGAAACCAAACCGACAGGATCATGGTTACAAATTTATCTGTATGAATGCGCAGGCTCTCTCACGATGTTTTCCCTCACCGTAAGACCGTCGTTTACTACAGTACTTAGGTAATGTACAGTTAATCAATTTTATTCATAGGCCACTGTAGAACCTTTTCACAATAAAGGTCATAATGACTTCTCAATAAATGTCGTAATTGTCTTAGCGATGACACAATGCGACAACGTTCTACAGTGGCCTAAGAATCAAATTGGTTGACTGTACATAGTGTACAATAAAAAAAGCTCATTGACCTATAAGTAATAATATCATTATAATAATAACATTATAATATCATTGTTGGTAGATGGCGACCGTTGGGGATCGAATTTAGCACCTCACAATCACGAGTCCGTTTCTTTAGCCATTACACCACCAACGCTATTTATAGTTTTAATAATGTCAAAAGAGACTTTAACGCTATTAAATAATTGTTAATTTACCTTGACGTTTCGACCACGTTGCAATGGCCGTGGTCACAGTTAACCATCCCGGTCAAAACGTCGAGCTAAATTAACTTCATTTTATCGCGTTAAATTCCCGTTTGACGGTATAAATAAGTGTAAATATTGCGAAATTTTAATTTTAATGATTTTACTATCAAACAAAAATTACTTTTTTTAATAGAAACATCAAAAGAAAAATTATACTAAGAGCGAGTGTGATAGCTGCGCCGAGCATCAGCCTGTCACTCACTCACCTCGATCCCAGCAATTAAATTTTCTCATTCATGTTTTTTCGAAACACGTAAACTGTCATGGCTATTAATAAACCAGACAGACTGTACAGTCAGCAACGCAGGCCCGGGAACAATATTGCCTTCAATTTCATACAAAATATACACAATAACGATCATGAACTTTCTTTGCTGGCTGTCCTTCTAAGTGAAACATTACCCGCAGATTCCATGTAGATATTATGTATTTTTATTTATATAAATGCAACGAGCTGCATATATTAAACCAATAAATTCACATTCGAATCCCAGCTGTATTACAATCTTAATCTCGAATATACATGGATAGCAACGATTCGAAACTATTATTAGCAAAGGCCAGCCATCGACGCCAACGTCATATCTAGCCGCTATCAGCAAGATCTTTAATGGAAACTGTTGAAATTTACGTTTTCATCTTGAATATAACGTGTTCTGACGCCATCAAATAAATAGGCATTCGATTGAAGTGTGCAAGTTGCTCAAGAATATTTGAACATTACTCTATTGCGGGTGGTAGGATCTTGTGCAAGGTCTGTCCGGATCGCTACCACCATCTTGCTCGCTAATCTAGCCGCTAAGCAGCTGTGCTTGAACTGTTGTGTTCCGGCGTGGTGAGTCGGGCGGCGGCTTTTAAGTCCCTCCGCCCTGGGAGTCCGGATCTCGTCACTAACCGTACGAAATGCAGTAGCAAGTTACTTCACGTCAATATTCTGTGAGAATAATACTACCTGATCGATCCAGCTCATTGGTAATGCAAATAGAAACTGGTTACAATGTGACTCTACCACTATAAGAGCATTTATTGGGATAAAATATTTCGTACATAGCACAGAGATCTATTTAGCCTTTATACGCGTTATCGTAAAATTCGGATTTATAAATATAATTCCTAAAAATAATAACGCAATCTCATGGCTGCAGGACACGGGCTTTTGGAAACTTGAGCAAACTTGAAACAATGTCAAACGTTTCTAATTTTTTCACGACTTCAGCCGAAAGTCTGCTTGTAAATCTTTTGAAACAAGTTTGCATTTTATTTTGCGAGAAAATTTATTTTGTTATAAAGAAGTTGTTTGGTGTTTTTGTGGGAATATTAATATTGTCTACAACGTCGGTTGCAGTATTAAATATGCAGGCATTGGTTATAATTTGCCGCACGGTGCTAGCTTCAACTTTGCAGTTTTTGCATTTTGATAAATAATAAGTCACTATTTAGAAGAAAGATGCATTTATGGTTAAGCGAGAAATTAAAAAAATGTTTTATCAAGTAATTTACAATAGAGGAATTTAATAATGTTTGTGAAGATGAGGCAGGATGACGGTGGAAAGAATCGCCAAGTTTTGCTATCTATCCTGCACGAATGGTAATTTCTCGCTTGTCGCTTACTTGTCGCCCCCTGTCGCCCTAATATGATCGGCTAAGTTTAGTTTACGAGTATATCTAAATGCGTTTCTTTCTTATGGCTTTAGTTAGACAAAGATGCAAGGAGGGATACATTAAACCCGGAACATCATGTAAGGACCACACGACTAATTAGGAAGGAACGTACCTAAATGTGAGTTTACACCTGGAAAAGTTTCGATATTAAGGAGGGGGTAGCAAAGAGTTAACACCATGTAAAAATTAAACAAGGAACTGTCAGACTCCATGCAAAGAAGCGGAACTCAGAGCAACGCCATCTAGTGGCAATTTTCCTACACTACGGCCACAGTTCGTTCAATGAATTATGGCTTCTTCTGAAAAGCTGGTAGTTTCAACAACAAAATATAAAGAAGCCTGATTAATTCGAATTAATTTTGTTGATCAAATACCCCGCAAGCTATTTTCTAGTAGTACCTAATTTGGTACTCTGGGTTTAGGCACACAGCTTGCAATTTTGAATTAAAATATCTACAAAGGGACCCTTAGTTTAAACACCTTCCTCTTAATCCTTTGGATATATTTAACGATGAAGTATGTTTTTACCCGACTGCCGCCAGATGGGAGGGTTATTAAAGCATTAAGCATTTTACGGGTGATAGGACCTTGTGCAAGGTCCGTCCGGATCGCTACCACCATCTTGCTCGCTAATCCTGCCGCTAAGCAGCAGTGCTTGCACTGTTGTGCTCCAGCATGGAGAGCAAGACAGCCAGTGTAATTCAGTAATTACGATCTCATTTATAAAGCAGAAAGGGCAATTATAACAGTAACTGTTATAAACATACAAGTTCAGATTCAGTTTACGTTTGGCAATTTTTTTTGTGAAATAAGAACGCAAACAAGCATGTGGGTCACCTGATGGCGCTAAGATGGAATACCTCTTGTGCCAGTGCACAAGAGGTATTCCATCTTAGCGCTCTGGGTTGCCAACGCATCTGCAATCTTCTTGGTGTTGCGGGTGTCTATAGGCAGTGGTGATCACTTACCATCAGGTGACCCACATGCTTGTTTGCGT
Organism: Ditula angustiorana; assembly: GCA_963691745.1. Taxonomy (NCBI): domain Eukaryota; kingdom Metazoa; phylum Arthropoda; class Insecta; order Lepidoptera; family Tortricidae; genus Ditula; species Ditula angustiorana. The sequence goes on along the minus strand of OY829490.1, from coordinate 4,836,157 downwards.
TCTTATTTCACAAAAAAAATTGCCAAACGTAAACTGAATCTGAACTTGTATGTTTATAACAGTTACTGTTATAATTGCCCTTTCTGCTTTATAAATGAGATCGTATATAACACATGAAGGTATGGAGATATTTATTGGCATATTTAATGCATGTTCCACGTGAATTGATTGCAGCGTTTGCATGCCAAACCGCTTATATTTCCGGCAGGAAATCTAGACGGTACACGGTGCCAATGCAAAATATATAAGACAAAAGCCAGATGCTGAGGACTAGACAGTTTATAACTATGGGCTTTAAATGCTTCTTAGAGTAACTGCAAGTAACTATAATCAGCGTTTATCTATTATTTTAATATTATTTAAAATAACTGTTATTTTTAACTAAAGATTTACTTAAGATAAACCGAATACCTATTCGTATCATCTACTTCATGCAATAGTAAGGTTAGGATTGTTTAAGAAATCATTTCTAATGCAAGCTTCATTAGTTGACAACACGTTATTATTAAATTGTCGTCATAGACAGATTTTCAAGTAATTTCGACCAGTGAAAATGGATCAAAAATTACTTCCAAGATTGCAGCCGAACGTATACAATTACATTTAAACTAATTCGGTAAATTAAATAAAAGCTTGTGAAAAATATTTATAAAATAATCGAAATCGTATGAAACCTAAGTAGTTGCAGGTATTTTTGAAGTAAATACAATGAAATGACAAGAATATATTTTACAATGACATAACAGAGTAGAACTTATGTAAAACTCGCCGACGCGACGATCGGCAGCCAAACAGTGTTTCCGGCAGATATCGGTCAGTTGCCAACTCTCGCGGAAGGCCGACGGCGCATCGATCGAGATCGCAAACTACCAATTATCGACAACTAATGACTTCAATACGTTTTTATAAGCTGTTCATAAATAATCATAAGCTCGTAGGTATTTAATAAATTTAAATGAGCTAAACAAAAACCCAATATTTGCTTTATCGCACCTAATATTGAACGCTTTCAGACCTGGCCACAAGCCTTCCCTCATGGGTAAGGGATTTTGTTATAGACTGTCCCACGGCGCGGATTAAGGTTTCTGTGTACTGTACTGTATTTTCGCCAGACAAACACTCGTTTATCTGTTATAAACAGTTAAAGACAGATGTATTTTTTTATTAGGTTAAGGTCTTCATATTTTACTTGTATTCACATTACACCTGGAAATGCATTATACTGCTAATCCTGCTATGCATACTTCTATAAACTCTCAGCGGTGTTGTATTTGAGATGTGAATTTACATTTAGTTACTAAACACTTCCTGACAAGGCAAAGTAACTAACGTCACGTAATCCAAAGACGCCGCAAGCAACTTAAGATTCTTTACACTTATACGGTAAGAAGCTATAGCCGTTATATCAAAACAACCAGGGGCGTAGCGACGTAAAATGGCGCCCAGGGCTCGCACCCAAACTGCGCCCCTTTCCCTTTGTAAATTATTTTAAACAGATACCTACACATTTTGTATTGTTTTACTAATTTTGTAATATAACGTATACCTATATACATAACATCCGCAGTTTGTTCTGGAATAAATGAATCTACAATAAGGATTAAATGATCCTCAAGAGACTTATTTGGCCATGTATGCGAATTTGGATTGTATTTTTTTTTAATGGGTAGTAAGTAAATTTCGTTTTTTGCGCCCCCCCTTATTTGGCGCCCAGGGCACATGCCCTGCCTGCCCCACCCTGGTTACGCCCCTGAAAACAACTAACTATTGTGTGCAGGTCACCGCAGGCGAAAGCCTTGACTGCCTTAAGATGTTCAAGCAGAAGAGATTATGCACGTGATGAGCAACGATACGTATGGAATTCTCCAAAGAGGAAGACGGGAACGATTCACAGTAAACTTGGAATGAAGGAAGGAAAGGAGGCTTCTTGGCTGAAACATCTGTAAGACTGCTTTGCCTGCAGCGACTGCCGCGCTACTTATTTGTTTAGAAGAGCAGCATCCAAAATCAAAATCGTTATGATATGTTTGAGTCTCCGATAAGACAGGATTGAGGAGAAGAGAAAGTTGAAAATATTATTAACTTGTTTTTTAATTTCTTCGTTTTAATCTTCGTCTTAACGTCATCGGTACTCTCGAAGTTTCCGCCAATTCGAGGACTCTGTAGGAAACACTACAGTTTCTTAGACGTTGGTCAAACAAAGAGTGCTAATTGCACTTGCTCTTGCGCTTGGCCTTAGAAGTAAATAAGACTTAGGTAGTCATCGATTGATCGATGGATCGATCATACATGTTTATCTGGTAGAGATAATTGCCTAACTTGTATAACAAGAAACAATGCTCACAGAGAAGAATAAACAATATGTAATATTATTGTTTGTCGAACTCGATCTATTGAAATTTAACTTGCAAATAGTAGGCGTAGGATAATAAACGCTGTATTTTATGACATTATGAGGAATACAATGTTTGTATTATTGCCTATTAGTTGTGATAAGTTTTGTTTAATTTTAAACTTTAAATGTATTTAAAAAAATTATCAGGTTATTGTTAAATAATATTAGTGTAAAAAGCGTAAAAAAGTAGAGGTTCTCGATTCGACTGGGTTTTTTTCTAGTGATTTACCTACTTGTACTCGGTTGAGGTGGAAACTAGGTTTCAAAGATTAATCAATACATTTTGAAGCTAAAATTAGTTCGTGTTTTGTAATACGGAGGTGATTATGGTGTCGAAATGGTAGGGAATGAGAGCTTTTGGAAAAGCCGTAAGTTGGTATTTCATATTATTTGACCTTAACCCTGTTTAAACACGTATTGGAACGCAGTGCGCACATTTATGTATTTTGGAACTCTGTCAAATGGTATAAGCAGCTATTAATAAGGTGTTTAATGACCCCAGTGTCTGTTAAAGTTAGTAATTTGAATAGTAGATTTGTTGGAGTTAGACCAATAACAATAGAGGACAAAGAAACTTTATTGCATCTATAAAAAATCTGTCAGATGTGGTGGTATTTTAAGTATGACATAAAAAAAAATGTTATGAATTAGTGACCACAATATTCTTTAATGAAAATCCGAATATTGTGCTGTGTCGATTCATCGTTTGCAAGAATAGGTTAGGTTAGGTTAATTTTATTATTTACTTGAAAACATCAGTATAAGTAATATCAATTATGTCACATGAGCATTATAAGAAACGTTTAATTAGGACAATCGATATGTACACAACCCGATATACTTAGTCCTGGTTCATTGACCAGAGAAAAACACTCGTTTTGTTTGGTACAAATATCATTTAAAAAATAAGCCCATTCTCTCATTGGTGTGCAAGGTGCAGAACAAAAATGGCGTCTGACATGCGCGGGATTGGCTGATTAATCTTAGTTGTTGCACCTACATTTTGTATGACGCCCAATCGGATTACTGCAAACTTCCCACACCGTGCCCTTACGGACCCATTAGAGATATAAGTTTCTTCTTTTATCGCCATTTGAGAGCACGTTATCTAATAAAATGATAAATCTGCACTCAATCCAAAGGTGGATCCAACCTTTGAGCACGGGGGGGGGGGCAAATAGTCGAGGCAGGGGGGTTCCACTCCGCACTGTAGGTACATTCGGCCGCCTTACCTACAGAGTAGGCAAGTTGCTGTAGGTTGTCTGCTCGCCGCGCTTGCTCGCTCGCCCTCGCCGTGTCAGTTTAATTGAAAACGAATGCCGCGCAACCCTAACGGTTCGCCGGGAGTTGCAGAGGAAAGTCATTATCAAAATTATAGTCAACTATTTGTGCGTACGATTGAAAATGTAGGTAAAACTATATAATTTTATTAAAAAGTTTTGCCTATATCCAAATATTTTACCTAAACTTGACCTTTGAATACGGGTTACTGAAGCTTTAAAAGCATCGCCTAAATAATTGATCTAGTCTAGGAATTTGTCTGGGATCAAGAATTTGCACCCTTTGCCCTTCGATATCTTAGGGCGGGGAAGGTGTTTTTTTAAAGATAATATTCTGCTCTAAATACACCTGTCCTGCTACTTAATGTAAATGGTGAGATACTAAGTGCGATACTAACTAATACGTGTAATAAGTACAAACATTTAAAACTTTTATTCAATTTAAAGCAATGATTTATTAAATAGTTAGTATAGATATTCAAACTCAGATAAACTAAATAGGCCAGTTAATTTCAGCCTCGCAGAGTCCCTATCAGCAAAAAAAATTGAGAGGTCATGAGATGTAAGGGGGGTCTACACAAATTTTCCCACAAAACGTACGTAAATGACTCGTGATACCCTCATATCTGACTAAAATAAATAAATATCAAATCATCTATGAAATCATTTATAAAAATACTTTCTACTAGGTATATTTCTTAATTGTTTGGTACGCTATATTTATTATTATGTATACTATATTATTCAAAGAGCAGTGTTCATTTGGAAAATACATATATGATGACCGGAGAAGAACTGGACCATTTTTAATAAAAAATAAATAAACAATTAATTGTAAAAAAGTAAAAGGAAGTCAAAGGTCAACGCTACACGAAAAAATGGACAGTTATCTATGATAGCAAAACAATTGAGGACCTCTATTCTGAACTAATCTTGTAATGTGTAGACGTTAATACTCGTAGCAGTCTAAGGTGAAGCAATAATAGATAGATAGATAGACAGATAATGGGCTACTGTACATCGTACACATTTCACTTGGCCAGCTGCCGGGAACTAGAATTATATTCCAATATAAACTCGTGTTCGAGTATGTACAGTCAACCAATTGATACATAGGCCACTGTAGAACCTTTTCGTCATGTCATCAGTCATGATGACTTCTGAGTAACTGGTCGTAACATCGCAGTGATTACACATTACGACAACGTTCTACAGTGGCCTATGAGTCAAATTGGTTGACTGTACATTTGTACAATAGGGGAAGAAACTTCACCGTGGTCATTAAATATACTTTTTTATTAATAAAAATAAAGTATTATTTTTTTTGTCTAATTTTCAATTAAAATTTTAATGACAACACAAAGAAAAAATAAAAATCAATCAAGTCATTTAAAATACAAATCGAAAGAAATTTCGGTTACAAAAATGTAATAACAAAAACGGCGCCATCTCTCGTCAGCTGACGGTAGCTGTAAAGGTACCCAGTTGAATATGATAACTTGTTAAAAGGTTTCATATAGATGACACCGAAGGTAGTTGTACCCTTAAAATCAATAATGTAATGACCGTAAGACGAAGCACATTGATAAATTCGCAGGGTATGACAGCGGCAGTGTGGCGAAACTGGCAAACGCAAGGCACGGAATACTGATGTTGCAGGTTCTAGTCCTGCCATTGTCCTAATTTTTCTTTGTGTTGTCATTACAATTTTAATTTAATATTGAATCTTAAAAACATTTAAAATAAAAATCGAAAGAAATTTCGGTTACAAAAATCTAATTTTCAAGTTAAAAGTGAATTGAAGAAAATACTTTTTGTTCCTGAATTGTCTATAGTTTACTTTTTTAGTTTTGCGTGTTCAAAATATATATAAAGCAATCAGTTTGTATCAAAATGTTAATATTATGGTGTTTCAGAATTGTCAGGAATTAACGTTAATTCAATGTTCACTAAGGTCCTTGACACTATAAGGGCCTCCGCTAAGGCGCGCGGGTGCACGCTTATAGAAAAATAGTATGAGAGCGTCCGCCAACTCTCGTGGGTGCTCATACTATTGTTCGATAGGTGCGCACCCGCTCCGTGCACCCGCACGACTTAGTTGAGGCCCTAACAAATGCAAACTTATTTATCAGGAGGAAAATTAGGCTTTTACGGACGGAATAATACCGACGGCTGGCTCATGGTCGAACAAAAAGCTGTTATATGTTTACCGACGGGTCCTAGTGAGAAAGGAAAGACATGATGTTAAACCCCTAACTAAATTTATTGACAATATTATCTCTTATTATGACAAAACGTGTAGATAGGAAATCTACCTATCTACACGACAGACAATCAAGCTTATTAGACAATCTGCCGAACACTGCTAACGGCACGCTCCGTTCATGTGGCCTTCCGCCACAATATGTAAAAGAGTAAGAGACGAAGTGAATGGGAGAATGGAAGAACGACGTATGATTTGTGAGTCATGACATGTTGCTTGCTTAATTGAATGCCAAATCTATTTTAACCTTTTTTTGATTTTTTTTATTTGTATGAGCTCCACCCAATGTTGGAAACATTACTTTTTAGGATAATGATTGAACAAGAATGGTTAGCTGATTTTTTTTTATTATTTGAACAATATAGTATTTAATTATCGACTCGTCCTGGCTTCGCACAAGTATACTGAAATATAACGCACATAAAAACCTCCCTTTAAAAAAAAACTAAATTATAGTGTACATCGTATCAAAATCCAATGCGTAATTTAAAGGAGAAGGCAGCCGAACTTCACAATTAAAATTTAAGACAAACACGAACGGATAGCGACTCTACTTATTATACTATGTAAAGTAGATAAATAAGAAGTATTATGTCCCCGATAGTCCTCGAGCGACAAATGTCTCGCAACAAAGTATGCAATAACTGCTTGCTACAATTTATTATCTCATGATTCGCCGAAATACAGCAATATTAACTGCATCTAATATACGTATAACCATGCCTACATGCCTACTCTACAAGTATTAGTATTAAGTAGAGGCAACTGCTCTACTTGTGGACGCTCTCTAACTCCCTTATTAATAAACACTTTGTAAACGTTTGTTAGTTAACATGTTTTAGGTCTTTATCTGTAATTGTGACATTTGCCCTCAAATGAAAGGGACAAAACATTTGTTAGCTTAAAAAGATTGTTAAGTTTTTATGAATAAGGGGGTAAATCGACGAACTATACTGTCTGATCGTTCGAGCAATCCCATGTTTTTCTATTCCTAGTCTTCAAGAGACCAAGGAACAAACAGGGAATAGAGAAGCATATCGATTCCTCCAATGATGACACAGTATAGCTTAAACATTTAGAGAGGTTCTACTGGTACAGCTGTCCGCAGGTTAAGTAGTTGTCGCTATGTATCTTGCATTGTGAGTTGGCTTCAAAGGATGGAGTAAGTGTATACCGGAAAAACAATCATATAACAAGAGAGACTATTATTAAATAGAAGCTGAATAATTGTTAATTGGTTTAATTTTATTATTTCAATTTTGTTTAATTTAAAATTGTTTTGAACATAAAATAAAAATTGCAAGGCTAACAAAAGCCGTTATACATTTTGTTACTTTGTGTCGAAACAAAATACACTAAACCAATGTTGTTTGGCAAAAAAAATGGTTTGTCCTGAATCGTGAAAGAAGGCAACATGCCCGATCATCTGGCCGCAACGCCTGTCGTTGTTTTTTAATAGCATTGTACTCTTTCCTATTTCACTAGTTACACAAAGATTCATACGCTGTCAAACCGTAATGACTGGTGAACGACAGTCAAACTTTACAAAAGTATATAAGTTCTCCAATGGCCCTTTCAATTTAGACTTTACTAACCATATCATTAGGTACTCGTACAAAATGTTAGCCAAATACAAACAGTTCTTCTGTCACTCGTCAACTAACACTCTACAAACTTTCACTGGCATGTCAAGGAAACTGTAGTTCACACACCTCTAAGTTCATTAACTCTTGGCAGGTTCATGCGCTACCTGTGTCACGTGGCTGGCGCTCCGCCAACCTCAACAATAATATCATAGGTGATAACGGAATACATGGGCATAAATGTAAAATTTAACGACAAAACAATGCCTGATAAGAGGATATTAAGCAACAAACTCGAACGAATTACTCCGCAAAACGGCAAAACAGCAGCTTCTGTGTGACATATATATTTTTCACGCAAAACTGCACCCGCTTCTGCTACCACGTGAGACTACATTCATCACATAGATTCAACTATAAACCTCCATCTTTTTACACTTAAACTACTAGAAGTTTAATCTCTGTGTGTAGTCATTTAAGTGATAGCATTTTACAGTAATTGCAAGAGGAACATAGGTTATCTGTAGGAATATTTAATTCTACTGTATTGGCAGTTAAATTGCTTTGCGACTCGTGCCTTGTAAAATACTGTGGGATAATAAGTACTCTGCAGTACTCAATATGCAATACTGCTTTATGCCAAAGTTTAATTGGTTGGTTCAAAATAGGATGGCTAACCAAAGAGGACGGCTGATAACGATAATATATTTGACCTTGGCTTGACCTTGCAACAATAAAGCTACTATTAATGTGTTAACAGTAATCCTTTGATTTAGAAGCTAAAGCTAAAATACTTATAGGTATAATTGTAAGTTACGGGTGTAAGTTAAGTAAGTGGTTTGATACAAGAAAAACTTAAATGAGCGATTTCGCACAAGAAGTGTTGTCATTTTTAAATTCTACTGATACCATTTAAAGTTTAGAATCGTCCTAGCACTTTCCACAGATACCTATGTTTTATTATACGCATCGTCAAATTTTCCGTGGTCCTATTCTAACTTTCGTGCGTACACTCACGACGATACCTCGTCTGTCGAGCGATCAAACCCGACGCCGTGGTAAAAATACCGTAAATCCCATTTCATTAAACCTATAATTCCATACAATCATAATTTTGCGACGCATTTTCCTCAACAGATACAATTTTCCGAAACTATAGTAGAGAAAGCAATCGTGTTGCGTTTATTGAAAAGGTTCAAACTTTTTTTTAATTACATTATTTGTATTTTTAACCACATTGACAGTCTGCCCATAAACACGAGACCTCGAAAGAGCTCGAAACGTCGGGAATGAATTCGTTAGAATATACTGAATTGCCATTGAAAATGTTTTATGTCTCCTACAACTCGTTTAATTTTTAACCACGCAACACTTGACATAATTTGAAAATAATTCGTACGTTCCCTGACAAAGATCCCGCTCCAGCGATGTGGCGCGCCGTTATCCACGTCACGGCGTTGCTAATTTGAATGTGAAATATCCAATTTCCATCGAATTTGAAGCATTTGCCCAATCAGGCATTTGTTCCAATTACCCGTGACACACGGCTTGTGATTTATTTCGTGTATAGACTTTTTCATTTTAAGCCAATTTTGGGTCGGGCATAGCATCATTTTTCTCTTTAATATCTATGAGCGCTCGTTGATTGCATTAAACACGACAATGTTTACACGAAACGACAACCAGTACTTGCGGCCAATTTGCTAAATAAAAGTTTAAATTTAAAATTGGAATATTTGTCTTTTGAAAAAACGCATGAATGGAATCTTGAAATTGAATTCTCTAATTAAACCAACATGGTTTAATTAGAGAATTAATAACACTGTGAACCTCCGTGTTACCAATAGTATTCTTTATTATTTAGCTAATTTCGATTCTTTATTTTGTGGTTTTTGCTTCCAATAAACCGAGATTAATTTGAATGTCAAGATGAGGTCGCTCAGAATAGAATTGAAATTAAACCAACATTGCAAAATAGCGTGTCATAGAAAGTTACGGCACCGCCCACTCCGCGGCCAGAATATCTTATAAAACTGTATGGAGTCCGGATTTCGAAACGAATATTAATGTCTGTCATCGAAAATAATCAAATTCGTGCTTTAAAATGCTGAAAGAACAGATGCCATCATAGCTGGAAAAATAGATGAAGGACAAACGTACTTTTAAATTGTGTTTTGAATTCCAATTATTAGTACTTTTTGCTAAGTTCAGCTATGATCTAAAGCTTAATGTAACTCATTGAACATTAACTCACTGGAATCTCGTAAACAAATTTAATATGGTGATCAAATTGAAAATGAGATCAAGAACACTTATTTTCGGAGCGGTAAACAAAATTACAATTTCTATTTTAAGCAAATTCGGACGTGACGTAATTTTTCTCATTAATCCTGTAAACTGATTCCAGCAGTGAATTGCGTTTAATGAAAATCAAATTTCCTTATACGTTAAAGCTATATGAAACGCTTTAAGGGTGCGCACGCCAGTAAAACTGGGTGCGGAAGCGTGTTTGCGCAGAGGGCGATGACTGATAAGCGTATAATGGTGATAATGGCACTGTAGGTATCACAGGTGAACAGACCTGACAGTCGACAGCCGCTGCGCGCGCGCCTCGCACGTCGCCTCCAGATCACTACTCTACGCAGTCCCCAGCTCAGCGGCAACCGTCGCTATTTTTAAATTCGCTTATAATTTTATTGTTTGGACGAAATTCTAGAGACGAGAAGTGCGCACGCCGGTCGCAAGACAAATGCCAACTGCCAATAGTATCGCATTCTCGCCGAGCGGACCCTAGCCGGCTGCCCAGCGTCCAGCCCTCGTGCGCTCCCTTACTGATCAGCACTGACTAGTTCTTTAGAATTTAAGTAGAAACTATGTTTTATTAAGTTATGATCAACATATTATCATTGTTTTTGTATGGTACACCATTTTATGTAAAACTAACGACCGGCCCCATCTTCGTATGGGTACAATTATGATGTACTGAATTTAAAAACCTTTCATAAAAAGTTGTCTAAATGGCAGTGAAAACTGTATGAAAATCCGTTGCGCGGCTTAGAAGTAGTAAGCGTCTGAATATATGAGAACAGACAGGAACGGATCGCGACTTTCTTCACACAATGTACAAAATCACTTGGTGTTTATGTTTCATACAGACTATTACACTTACTTAACTTTGATAAAGAGTGCATGTTAGGAGCATAGAAATGGCGCAAAAAAAGCTAAGTGGTTAGACGTTACAGAAAAATGTTTAATTAATAATTCTTGTCATAGTATAATTTCATCGTTATAGCAGCTTACAAATAACATAATACTGTTAATAAAAAAAAGAGAAACATTCTCTTAGGTCATAATAGAAAAAGTAGTCCAAAGTGAATTCCAAAAAAACAGAATTTCTATAGACTATTGATTGAATTCTTCGGCAGAGCTCTTTTCCCTACGCTGAATTGTATGTATTGGACTGAGTAATAAATAATTATAAACGCCTTGTAGATACATACATGTCATACCTACAAATTGTATAATAACAAAGGATCTATTTTTGTCCTGGGACGTACAACTGTACGTGTAAACTGCGGTTTAATTTTAATATTTCTAGGAGCCAAACATTGTACCGCTACTATTTATGTTACATTCTACAAAGTAGCAAATCGTGGCACATGTTTTCTAACATAAACAGAATGTCATATTTTATATTCATTGCGGATTTGACGCATAATTTACAACTCAAATTAGATCATTGGTTTCGAAAGTCTGTTGGAATAGCCGACGAGTCAACACGTTTGGATTAACTATAATGCATGTTACAATTTATGCAAGTTTTAGCTTCAGGTTTTAGATTTTTAGTTAATAACTATTCATATTTATCTATGAAACACACTGCAAAGAGATTCGCTTTTCATATTTATTTAATTTTTTGTATTTAGTTTTCATTTGCATGTAAATAAATGTGTCCTATTGCTGTAAAACTGCCATTTAACAATACTACTAATAAAGACGAAAATGAGTTGCACAATGGCGCGGAATAGATATCCATAATTTCAGCTCTGTAACTTAAATAGTTTCCGAAAAAACTGACTGTGACATACAGACAGACGGACAGACGGACCTGGTGAAATTATAAGAGTCCCTATTTTGAATAGAGAACCCTAAAAATGGAGCAAGATAGTCAGAACGAGAGAACGATCTGCTCGACACAAGTTTTCTACTTACGGTACCAAAAGGTAACACAAAACAACTTTTATTCCACGAAACTCACTATTACTAATATAAATAATTTGTAATTCCAGTAACACTGTCAGTCATAGCGAAATAATCCCCAACGTCAATATTTTGAAAGCTGCAAGTACTCATGCTAGGCCGCCATACTGCGACCTTGCTTCTTTTAAACGCGATTTATCGCCGGTTTACTGCGCGTACGCTGCCACGGTGCTAAGAATATAATGGCAAGTAATAACAATGACGCGTATCGAAACTGCTGGAAAACAATCTGTAATGAGTTTTTTCAATGTCGTGAAACGAGGGAATTTGTTTGACATTTTGATTTTCTGCGATTTGTTTAGAGCAAAGGAAACTAGTATACGTAATTATTAGATTCAGGCGTTAATTTGCGGAGGTTCATATAAACAAATATATTTTTTCTTTCAATGTTTGTTGAAAATATACGATTTTATTCGATTTCGTTAGTAGTAAGGTTATTTGTTCCTGTTTGTTAACTAGTAGGTACAGGGTTCAAACGATCACCCTTGTAAAAGTCAGTGGGTTTTTTTTCTAAAATAAGGAAGGGAAACGAGCAAGTGGGTCACTTGATGGTAAGTGATCACCACCACCTATAGATACCCGCAGCACCAAGGAGACTATAGATGCGTTGTCAACCTAGAAGGCCAAGATGAAATACCCGAAATAAGTAATACTATTGTCTTTTCTGCGTAAATCTCAGTTCATGATTACACACCTACGTTATACACAAAAAAACTCAGACTGTTCCTCTCCCAATATACATGTCAAATTGATAATTTTGCAATAATACTCGTATACTTTAATATTTTTTATAGCTTGCATTGATTTTTTAAATAAGTGTACACAATGCCTAACTATTTGTTTAAAAAATAAAATTAATAGATTCAGATGTTACTTTTCGGAGGTTTATATCAACAAAATTGGAAACTGGAATTGATTTCAGGGAGTAGCAAGGTAATTCGTTCCTGTTAGTAAAGCAAAATTCTTCTACTGATTTTTTGTTTTCTGGGTGACATTAAATTTATTACTGACTCTTCGTATTTTTAACCACATTTATAAAAAGAAATAGTATTTTATGCAACTGTTGCATAATGAGGGGTCTTAAAACACGAGTGTGGTGGATCATAATAGGATGACACGAGTGTTTTACGACCTAATTATGTACAGTTGCATACATTACTTTATCTACACACATATCGTAAGTTCTCTATGATGGGTTCAGAAGCCATAGGGCAATGACCTGCATTGTTACTAGCTACTAGTGCTAGGTACCTATTAAATATCTATAGACTGTACACATTAAAATAATGTAATAAAAAATGAATTAGAACAAATATAGAAACAAATTAAAAAAAATCTCATAATAATATTGGTTGTTATAATGCTGGTCATTGCCTACGGTTCCTAAACGCATTATAGTGCATTTATGATATATGTGTAGATAAAGATATGTAATGCAGTAGATGCCTTAAATAAATAAAATATAAATAAATAAATATTTTCCTTTCATTTTTTATTATTTGCGTTGAGGTATTCGCAAGAGCGAAAGTTTTGCACTATACCATTATGTATTTGAACGTTAAAGATTTCTCTCTTTAGATTTCGCGAATACCCAAATACGAATAACGAAGTCCAGTGCTGCCATAACAGTTTTAAGTTGAAGTAACAGTACACCCTAACAGCGTCGTAGCGGCGTGGCGTAGCGCGTAGCCCGTAGCAGGCGCATCGTGACACCACTTTGTAGAGGTAAAACCAGTTCACTCGTAGCAGTGTCTACGATTTATACTTAGGTGACGTATACAAATATGTCAATTTCTCCAGGATCCCAGCATCAGATCCATACTTGTTGACAATGGGACCAACTTGAAAGTATACAAACAAAAGAGATTTTTCTAAATAGGTCCCGACGTCTTCGAGTAATCGGGGGTAAACCAAGTTAATGGGTCCGGATGAATTAAGAACCTCCTCTTTTTAACGTCGGTTAAAAAGAAGCCAAACGACAAGCAACCCAAAAAGATCCCATATGCGGTGCCGGTGAGTCGTGGACAAAAAACGTCAATAACTAATTTGGTAATTGAAGCTGAAAAATGTAAGTGTATAGAATACATTAAAGACCCTTCAAAAATTCATTGTAAATCTAATAATGAACGGAAAATAATACATCAAAATTCACTTAAAACAACAAATATAAACTGAAAGAGCTCAAGGAGAGTCAGCAGCAGAAGTAGCGAAAAACTCTAAGAGGTCCAAAAAATCAACACAAGCTCTTATACTCTTGACAACAGAGTCGTGTTTAAATCTTGTTGACCTCTTGGACTGTGCCGATACAGCTGGCGCTGTTGGGAACGTTTTCGTTATTAGGGCTGTAAAATATATATTCTGAACTATTTTATAAATATGTATGAGTGAATCTACAAAATTCCGCAAGTGTTCTGTTTACAACGACGCGGAGTCAGCATGACTCAAGGATAATATGGAAAGGACGTGTATGTTTTAAATAAAGGGTTTCTGAAAAATTACTACATAAACTGGAAAAAATACAAGTTTATAAATACGAAATAAAAAATATAATTATTTATATCAATTTTTAAGAGCTCAGATTTTAGCAACAATACCGCCTAGGTTTTTTTTCTCTTTAATTTGTTTTGTTTGCTTTTTGTCTGGTACTGAGATAAACCATATTTTAAATAAAGGATAAAAATATTGTTACTAAACAAATTTTATAACAATGTTTATGAACCATAAAGTGTTTTATCGTTTGTGATATGATAACATAAACCATTCTAAAACGCTTTACTCAATGCCAATAATTGGCAATTGGCATCTAAATTGTTCTTTTGTGATAAATTATTACTATCACTAATGACTTTATACGCAAACATTTTGAAAAGGAAAGTCTATTAACTGTTTAGTCGTAGATGACAATACATCTATCTAAGTCCCGTTTTATTATAATTCAGCCCAGCTAAGATACCGTTAAGTCTATACTCCTGCACAATACAGCAGTCGTATAACAAGCCACAACAGTAACATTGTTCTGCCAATATACAAACTCTTAAGATAAACAATTTTTAACGAACAGTTTGGAAGTAATAAAGCATTATGGTCCCGCGTTGTCTCCAGGCTCGAGTTATAAAACCACCAAGTTTCATTAAAGTCGGATTAGCCGATTTACGCGGAGTAAGACTTGAAAGTTTATACAATGTTCCGGCACCACTCCTTTACTCGTCATCTCGAGATTCAGCAGACAAATAGACGTTCTTGTTTAATATAAAACATATTTAGTCGAGTAAGGAGGTAAGTAAAATTTCATTAAGCTCCGTACGCGATTGCGTAGGGGTTGTACTGGGTGCCTCGCGACAAACCGCCTCATTATGCAAGGCAAGGTAGAATACGTAGAACTATTCATGTTTTGACATAATTTGCACCTCATTTTTTAGTATGCTTAAGCCATAACGTAAATACCAAACGAACTAAGTAGTTCATTACATTCATTTTAAGTAGTAGAAGATCCGGCCACAAAATTTAGTGCCTATTAAATAAAAAGAAAAATGAAATGCACATTGTTTTATTTTAGAATGTTCCTAATAACATATTAGCTACTTATGGAAAGAAAAATTGGAAAAGTTCCCAGATATTTTTCAAATTCAGTCCTTTCTTCTACGGGATATTTAGATGAACTCAAGAGGTCGGTTCTAACGATTTGGACCGTACTACTAGAGTTGGTTCCAAAAAACGCATCGAACGCGTTAATGTTACCTTCTCGAGTACTATGGTAACAGTTTGTTGCGAACGCGCCTCTGGAGGCGCTGTCTATATCTCCATAGTAATTGAGAAGTTAACGCTAAAGCGTTCGAGAAGTTTATTGTGACTAAACTTACACTAAAAGAACCTACTTACTGTGCGTTTTTGGGTAGTAGCAGTCATTAATAAGTAATCATAATAAATAAATAAATATCTCGGAAAAAGTCACACCATTTGCCCTAATCCCAAACTAAGCAAAGCTTGTGCTATGGGTACTAGACAACAGATTGGAATTATTTTACGTACCATCCGGAAATTAAAGAGAAATACGCCGATCAGAGAGCGTGGCAACGAATGGATTAATCACGCGTTCGACTTGTATATTTCTCCGAGATTCTCGAGTCATCCGCTTGGTTTATGAAGTTGCCTTTCACACTGGCGCGCCTCTCTAAGCCTTATACGAGAAAATTGTTGAAATATTTGCTCCCCGTTTAAGCCCCGTTGTTTTGTTGCAAGCGTCTTGCACCGCTGAAAATTCCATAAAGTTCGCCTCCCGCGTACTTTACAAGCTTTTGGGAAAATATGACCAATATTATTTTGATATGCTTGTACAACTTTAACCGTTGTTGAATAGTATAGTGTCGTTTTTCGTTAAAATTTTGCATCAAAATAACAACGAACATTTGTATGGCATTAGTTATCATTGCTTGTTTTTGTGACAACAAATAACCACAGAATGTATGTAAAAATTGTGCCAATTGTATTATTTACTAAATAATGAAGTAGCTTTGCATTTTGATTCAGTGCGATTGAAAACTTGTTTTGAGGATGATCTAATGTTTTCATGAGGTTAAGACCATAATAGGATGTGCAAGTACATTAATTTGCGGTAATTAAATGGCGGTGATGTCACAAGTAAACATAGACAGCTCAGGTGAATAATCCGTGGAATTTTCAATTTCTAGTACTATCACAGTAAAATCAATCGTGTTTGTGTCTAGCCAATGCCTATTTCAGCTAGCAGACTTGGAGAGGTATGTTGGCGACTTTGTTTCTGCTTTGAATTCTTCATTTCTTATTATATCAAGCCTAATACAGACAGTAAGTATACGATAAAAGAGTTCATAATGCTATTTAATGCAATAAGTTAGGACTGCGCTCTATCTGACTGTAACAGTTATTTAATTTATGTAAACAAAGCTTCAGTATCAAGATTATTCATAAATTTCTGTAAAATAACACCTACGATCAAATCCAAGCAATCTTCCTAGTATGAACGTTATACCTGCCAGTAAAACTTGTATATCAAACAGTAAAATACGAACTGAAATGTCTAGAATGAACATAAACTTATATCACTCATAAAGACGGTTGTTTTGTTATCGTAGAACAACGAAGCTCCTGAACAACATTTAAATGACAGGGTTTTATAAGAAGTGTCTAAATATTTTCGTGTCCGTCTCTAAGTTGCTTCCAGAAATTTTGAATTTATGTGTTTAAAATTTGGGTTATTGTTATTTTTAAACGTTGGATAAAAGATGCCTTCCAACGAGATTTCGTACTGAAAAAAATATTAATTGATTAATGAAATAGGTTTATTGTTTATTGATCTCATACATGTAGTACAGGTAAAATGGAATATTACAATAGGAGGAGCTTACATGCTACCCACGTAGAGTGGTGCAATATTTAAAATCTAGAATGAAGGCCTAATATTATTGCATGCGTATTACCATCATTCATTATAATTACGAAATTTATAATTAAAAATTAAAACACAGCATTGATATAATTATCGACACTTAAACGTTTTATTTTATTATATTTTTTACGATCCGAATATTAAATTCATGTAACTGCCTGCATTTTTAAATATATTTTATTTTGACTAAATAGACGACCTGTATGGCACAGTGGCACATGTGTCTGCTTACTGTGCAAGAGGTCCCGGGTTCAAATCCTGGTATGGGCAAATATTTGTGTGACGAATACGAATGTTTATACCTGAGTCATGGATGTTATTTGTAATTAAGTATGTATGTATCTATTTAAGTATGTTTATCCGTTGTCAAGTATCCATAACACAAGCTTTGCTTAGTTTGGGACTAGATCAATTGGTGTAAATTATCCCAAGATATTTTTTTATTTATTTATTTAAATACTCGAAACTAAATTTATTAAATATGTATCTAAATTTTACATACAACAGTGACCTTTTTTTGGTACAAACTGTGGTGGCGAATGACACCAGTAACACGGTAAAATTAACCTTTTACCCGCGGCTTCACTCGCGTGAAACTATTTCTGTGTGCTCTTGAATTAATACAAAGTATTCTTTGTTTAAATCCAGAACATGATTTATCTTTCTCCTAAATTTCATCTAAATCCATCCAGCCGTTAATACGTGATTGAGGAACAAACATCCAAATATTCAAACATCTTTACTTTTGCATTTATAATATTATTAAGAAGTAGAATTAGTGGATTACCAAATAGAATAGAAAAGTGACATTAAACTCACGTGTTTAAAATTCAAAGCAGGCGCCAGACTTTAACGATTATTATATTTTACCACTCAACGATGTGGTAAATAAAATAATGAATTAAAATTATTTTATTGCGCTGTTGTGGTTTGGAAAATACCAGTACGGGTATGCACAGAATTTGAAGATTTATGTTAGGAGTATTAGCTGGAACATTTTAAAAGTCTATTCCAGATGTATTTTTTCCTGTGTTTTTGCCGCTTTTGTAGGGTTCCATAGTTTTTTTTTTATAAAATAGGAAGGCAAACAAGCAAGTGGGTCACCAGATGGTAAGTGATCACCACCGCCTTTAGACATCCGCAACACCAAGGAGATTGCAGATGCGTAGACAACCTGGAGGGCTAAGATGGAATACCTCTTGTGCCAGTAATGACACCGGCTGTCTGGCTCTCCACGCCGGAACACAATAGTGCAAGCACTGCTGCTTAGCGGCAGGATTAACGAGCATGATGGTGGTAGCTATCCGGACGGACCTTGCACAATGTCCTACCACCCTAATTAGACTAGGAACCCTTATAGTTTCACTATGTTGATCTGTCTGTCTGTCTCTCTATTTGTATGCCAGTCACATTTCCGAAAACAATAAAAGTAAAAGAAGTGAAATGTTGTATCCCGTGCACAAACGTAAAGAATAAAACAAACTGGAACAAATTACCTTGCTACTCCGCGAAACCAGTGCCGGGCTCGTGCAAAATAGCTGCGTCTGTGCGACACATATATGTTCATGCAAAACACAGACGCAGCTATTTTGCACGAGCCCGGCACTGGTTTCGCGGAGTAGCAAGGTAATTTGTTCCAGTTTGTTGATATGGACCTCCGCAAAGTAACGCCTGAATCTATTAATTATGTAAAGAATAAAATCGGTTGAAATATTCTTTAGGGTTCCTTGACGTCGTATAAATCATATGAGGGATCGTCAAATAGTTCTTCCAAAATCATTATCTGTATGTTACTGACGATTGAGAGTACTCTTTAAGAATTATTGAGCTTAAAATGGAAAATTTCGTGTCTTCTAGATCCAAAACCATAACTGCTAAAAATAAAAATTTAAAATATCTTTAATGAAAGCTTATATTACAGTGTTGAAAGATACCTGCATTGGTTCTAAAGTTATAAGTAGGTAACTCAAGCATATATACATACTGAAAATCTATGAGAGTAGCCAAATAACGTTAAATAGAAAACTAGCCAAACCTAGGAATGGCCTTTTATACCTAAATATTTTTTACCGTTTGTAGTAATATATGCCTACGGAACCCTACACTGAGCACGGCCCGACATGCTCTTGCCCGGTTATTTTTCCATGTGATGTAGCCCTGCGCAGGCGAAGGCGCGCACGATCTATCAGTGTCGTCATCAAGGTCAGCGGACGCGGGAAAAAACGTATTTTCGGCGCCGCTTGCGCAACCGATGCTCTTTTTTGAAATTCAAACGTTTTCTTTTCATTGGTTGCTAATTAGTAACAAGTTACTCTCGGAGTTGCCAGCGTCCGGAAGAGGAACTGCTGATCATTTGACTTTCGACTGACAGTTGGCTGTCCGTAAAATAAAAATTAGGATTTCAACTATTTCAGACTTGTAAATGTAAACAGACTGAATTAATTTCTATACCTAGGTGTATTAATTTAGGTGTAATAATCTTCGCGAAATATATATCACTAGCGACCTGCTCCGGCTTCGCCCGAATATAATCGCGATGGAATGTACAAACCGTTCGTGAAAAATTCTCTAAATGACAATGAAAAACGTATCAAAATCCGTTGAGTGGTTTAGAATAGAACCATTTATTTCAGGCTGCATAGGCCCATAGAAAAAATACCTTAAAGACTAACATACATATATAACATATATTTATTTGGTTTAGAAGGAGAATTTGGCTGAACATGCACTATAAGGATTTAGGACAGACAGGAATTGATAGCAACTTTATTTTATGCTATGTAATGATTTTACAATGTTTGCAAGTTTTACTGTTAACAAGATTGTGTTTGACACACTCGAGGCCCTAACACGCTAACTTTTGTCCCGAACATAAAGCATATTTCCTAGTGGGCAAATTATGAACTAAAGGGAAAAAGATCTAAGGGATAAAGATCTGTATGTCAGTAATAAACGATAATACGCATGGTGATATAATCATGGTGGCAAGTGTCATACACACCGCAGTTTTAAAGAGACTGGCAATAATGCAATCTACTGTAATCGCAGTAGAGCATGTCGTTGCAATAGCTCATACCCAAGACCACATTATAATTATGTTTACACATGTTTGGCAGTTCAATAAATATCCATTTCATTTAACTTCATTTCAATGCACAAGTCAGACGGCGCCAAAAAAAATTGGCGTAAAAAGTGAGGATCATTTTCGTACTTCACTAAAGAAAGTATTAAATTGAAAACCAATTTAAAGCAATTTGGTTTGGGCACGTAGCACGCGGTGACGTACACTTAATAGCGTGCTCCGCCCACCACGTTTATATAGTGTTTTGCTGCCATGATCCACATAACTTGGCTTCAGAAAAATAACTATTGCAATTTTTAAACTGGGTCAAGACTACTTTTATCGATATTTTATGTTTGCGTGGACTTTGGGTTAATAAAAACTTTATTAACTTCCCTCAATTGTTATAAGAATGATTGAGTGCCGTAAACCGGGGTGAAAAGAATCATTTATGATGTTTAGGCAAATTTCTCATAGATTTGGACGTTTGAATAGGGTTGTCCTAGTTAGGTTGGTTTATGTAAACTTCGCAACGTATTTTCTCTGCCAACAGCTGTTACAGTCATTTAAATACTAATTGCACAGCTACTTAAAATCTTCCATTAGCACAATTGTGTTATAGCTATCAATAAAACAAAATTTATTGAAAAGTTAGTCGTTTACATGCGTTCCAAAACCGAATTCAACAAAATCAAGGAAAGAATCAATTCACAAAAAGGTAATTTTTGAAAACCCTGATGTATTTTACAGTACACTCTCGATCATAGCCAGGTACGGAACTAACAAAAACCTCTCTTCTTCCCTTTCTCGTGTTATCCGCTCCTCAGGCGTGTCAAACACCCTTATCAAATAATTACCCCAACAATTGAAACAATCTACCTAGCTACTCCAAAAAACAATGTACCTTACCTACATGGAGTAAAATATTTATTTCTCAGTTTTGAATTCTAAAACTAAAACGCTACCATTCAGGTGTATGACGTCACCTGCGGCATGTAGCGTATGTAATGAATCTAACTTCTGAGCACTGATGGATCCCGGGATTGTAATCTTTACGGGTATGGCATGACAACTGAAATTTCTTTATTCTGATTTAAAAATTCAAAAAAACTAATAACAAAAAAAACTCCTAAACCTCTGTAAGATAAAACTTGTATAAGCAATTTTTAACATAAAAGCATAAGCATTAAGCATATAAGCATATTTGTTTTAGCAATCATTATTCAAAATGAATAGTGCCAATGCAATGTACAGTTAGCATTACATATTCCAACACTTGGGGAATAAAGATTCCAAAACAATAAAGATGTATTCCAATATTTGCGGCCACCTTGCTTCTACCTATTTGACTCTTACTGTCCAATAGTACATCACCTACTTCTTACCTATCAAAAATATTTTAGCTAGTCATTGATGACCGTTTTATACAGGGTGTTACGAAATTTGAAAACAAATCGCTTATTACATCGACGTTCCCATTCAACTGCCGTAAGCAACAATGTCGGAAATTCCTCCCGGCCGTCCTCTCTGTTTACAACTGCTAATAAAGAACAACAACGAGACGGCGATCAAAAGAAGCGAGGCCGCTCTAGAACGGATTTAACGATCTCGGAAATACGATCAACCTCGCTTTGATACCTCGCGGTCACGTCCGTCGTCGGTCGCGGGATAGACCGAGCGGCCGCAATAATATGACGTTTTTTTTAAATATAAAATATCGAGACAAACAAGCAAGTGGGTCACCTGATGGCAAGTGATCAGCACCGCCTCTAGACACCCGCAACACCAAGGAGATTGCGTTGCCAATCCAGAGGGCTAAGATGGAATACTCCTTGTGCCTGTAATTGCACCAGCTGTCTTGCTCTCGACGCCGGAACACAACAGTGCAAGGATTAGGATAGTAATTATCCGGATGGATCTTGGACAAGGTGCTACCACCCCCTGACGTAGATATACAGAACGCAGCGAGAGCTGAGGTGACCGATTAGACACACAACTACTCATCGCCATAAAAAAAAACGAACAAATCAAACGAAACTCTCCGGTTCACACATGATGTGCAGCAGTGTGCGTGACCTCAACTCTCGTTGCGTTACCTATAAGTGAGAAGGTTTCTTCCATGGAGAGGTGAGAAAAACGAGCATAAGCTAGCAAAAATCCACCCAGCCTATTGGTACTGCAACGAGCAATTGGCTCAATCGAGGTAACAATATTTTGACATTTGATATAATGGGTCAACTTTAGAAACTATTCAATTTGCTGGACTTCTGATTCCAACGAATAGACCGAGATAGGTTAGGTTTATTTTATTACCAACGCCTAAATTGTACAGTTTCAGCAAAAGTTACATTAATGTACATTACACCAAATGCCACATTTATACGGTTGTGTGTGTGTAACGATCAACAACAACGACAGTAATGTCAGTCTTATTACAAACAGACTCCAACCATGACATAAGATTTCGTGCAACCAGATCCTAGTCTAGAATGTCGAGCGGGCTAGAAACAAATGTTAGTCAATTTATTGAGGAACTTATTATGAATTGAAGCGTGACTATTTACATATATAATGTGTTATGGATGAAGGAAACGACCTACGAAATTGAATTACTATTATTTGTGTATCATTACATACCTACTTAAATTTTAATGTGAAATTATTTTTGTGTCATGAAATAGTAACAATGAAATTATTCGATATAAAAACTTTAGTCCAGTCATTCGTTCGTAAAAATGTTGTACCTATATTTACGTTTAATATTTAAACTTACCCCTTATTTGTAAAAGTTCAGTAAACTATCATTAGTTAACACATGCAGCGATTTTAACTATCAAAAATGGTGACGTTAGTCGTCGAGTGTAAGAAACAATCTCTATTTTAATTAAAAGAGACCATGACAAGACAAAAACTCTTTTTTGAAACCGGACGGAAAATAGTTAACAAACATCCATTAAAAAACAATTTACAAAGTAAACAATTGGCGGTCTTATCGCTTAAGAGCGATCTCTTCCAGACAGCCATTTGGCATGGGAGACACGAAAAAATTACAATGTTAAGCAGGTGATGCAAATACAAAGAGGTGAATTCACTTTTATGAAGAAGGGGTTAAATTCTATTTTAATTAAGGAGAGTTTGTGAACCAAGCGAGCATGATTCACTATTTTAATATTCGATAAATTTAGCTCAGACCATTTCCGTGTAAAAAATCCTGTACACTGTACAACATCAAGAAATTAATTGCATTCCATAAAACCAAATTGAACTAGTTCCAACTATCCGATTAAACTTCCACTGATTTATTCCGAAAATTGTTTACCTCAAATTACTTTTGTTATAACCAATCAACACAAGAGGCTTAATATTTCAATTTGACCTGTAGTTGTGGGAAAATGGGTCCAATTGTTATAATTTTAGGGTGGGAATTGATTAGAAACGTTCGGTTGACTTTATAGGACTTAATTTACCTGTATTTCGATGGGATTCTATCGGTGCGATTGTATTTGTGATTCCAATTTTCGATAAAACTCTATTAGGATTGTTACCAGGCGACTAGCAATTAGAATTCAATAGAATAGATAAATGTTTTACTTACTGGCTCATTTACTTAGATTAAAAATTATTTCAATTAAGATGTATGAGTTTCAAATATTGTAAAATACAGCTCACTCGATAGGGTAGGGTGTTAATTTTGTGAATAAAATATGTTTCATGACTCTGCATGTACTTTTTGACGTTCCATATATTTTTGAAACCGCCTTGTACATTGAAAACCGTAGCAAAATGTATTTTATAACTCGTAGTTTAAACAGAAAATAATTATTAATTAATAAAGTTTGTGTGTTGGTTTCGCGGGAGCCCAAATAAAGCCACACAATGTATGCTCGCGCGATCAAAACGACCGCGGCGTGACTTTATTGTATCGACGTAAAGCCGTGGTTCCGTCGGTCGCCCATACTTGACACATTTCATACATTTTATTAGACAGAGTAGAGCACCCTTTGTTTGTTAAAGCATAGCATTGGAGAGAGAAAAGAGAGGCGACCTACTAACCATGCATACAATTTCGAGCGCCGATATAAAACTTTTAGATAAGATTTATCCGCGGAATAAATAACTCATACCAAGTTTGCTGTTATCTGTAATAACAGCTTATCTAAAGGATTCAACTATTTTCACCCTCAACTCTTCATGACCTCCATTTAGATATTATCTTTTAACGGCAAAGGCGACAGACTCACACGTCGTGTTTACCAAAGGTATACCGACTTTCTCGTGAAATTTCTTTGATCTCTGACCTGATAAATCCCTAGGGTATGCTAGATCAGGTTAGCTATATATAGGTATGCTATGGAAAACACGCAGTTTTCAGTTTACTTTTAAAGTGGAAAACATATTTTTATAATGTAATGACCGTAAAGACGAAACACATTCAAAAATTCGCAGGGAATGGTAGCGGTAATGTGGCGAAACTGACAAACGCAAGGCACGGAATGCTGATGTTGCAGGTTCAAGTCCTGCCTTTACCCTAATTTTCTTCGTGTTGTCATTCATTATATAGCATTTTAAATTTAATTTGAATGTGGAAAACATATGTAGGACTTCTAAGTCCTTTAAATACTTGTCCTTGTACTCTTTTATTAATGCTACAAGTTCATCAACAACTCTTTACTTAATAAATGTGTCCGTTCATATTAAAATTGGAACGTTATTTCATCCGGAACCCAGTAATAAACAAGTGACGTTAGGCGTTGATAAAAACGAAACGACGTCAACGGGAAGTAATAGTGACCTTCGTTTTGTCTGGAAAAAGAAATAGCTACTATTAGTTGCTGAAAGATCAGTTACGAGACTTACGAGTATGAAAATACGAATAGAATAATAACGAAGTAGACACATATTAATAAAACGGATCACTCACGTATTTTTACGTCGATAAATGCCCGACATGTTTCGGACCAGGCCGTGGTCCTTAATCATGAGCCCCCATGGCATGGCATTTCTCGACGTAAAAATAATGAGTGATCCGTTTTATTAATATGCCCGAGTCTCAGAAGCAGACACAATTTAAGTGACTGAGAAGCGGTAAGAACGAAGCGATTACGGCCAGGCGTGGTTTATTGGAGCTAATCAAAACCTTACGTTTAAGTTTTTTATCAAAATAAATGTCCTCAACTGACCTGACAAATCCCTAGGTTATGCTAGATCAAGACCTGAGACCATACCGGGCATTACCTTAGGCAGAACCTTAAGTTTTTTTTTGTCACAACAATTTCTCGAACGCGTTGGCGTTAGCTTCTCAATTACTACGGAAACAGTTTGTTACGGATACTTGCCGCTAGAGGTGCTGTGAGTATTTCCATTGTCATTGAGAAGTTAACGCTGACTGTTCGAGATGTTTATTGTAATAAAAACTTACACAAAAGGTACAGTTCCCTGGTTATACTTTAGTATTGTAAATGGTCTAAGTTTTGCGGGTGGTAGGACGTTGTGCAAGGTCCGACTGAATAGCTACCACCATCCTGCTCGCTAATCCTGCCGTTAAGCAGCAGTGCTTGCACTGTTGTGTTCCGACACGAAGAGCAAGACAGCCGGTGAAATTACTGGCACAAGAGGTATTCTATCTTATCCCTCTGGGTCGGCAACGCATCTGCAATCTTCTTAGTGTTGCGGGTGTCTAGAGGCGCTGGTGATCACTTACCATCTGGTGAACCAGTTGCTTGTTTTCCTTCCTATATATTTTATTTTAAAAAAAAGTAACATGCCCATAGTTGTAGAGCCACTTTAACCAATTACTGGTTGCAAAACGAATGGGCCGGCTCAATTAGGACAGTACCAACACTCTCACAGAATACCGGCATTTATAGTAGTAATCTGCTATTGCGTTTAGTACATTAACGATATCTGGAGGCCCAGGAATGGAGATAAAGGTTGGCAACGGTCGGCGACTTTCTTAAGGGTGCTGGTTTCCAGCAGGTCACTTACAAGTTTCTTCGCCTTCCTTTCGTTTAAAAAAAGCTGTCCGCGTTTGACCTTTTACTGTTATTGTTTCTCTAGAGTCCGTTAAACACAGAGCTAACAGGAAACCTCCAATAGTTTGTTTGTCCAATTATAACTTTCCGTTTAAGAGTTCATTATTCATAAAAGCTGTTTTGTTTTGTGTACGACAGTTTTTCATTGCTTTAATTCGTCATCGAATCGATATGCATATATACGAGTATATACACACCAAATTTAAAATCAATCCAACCACTGGAGTTGGTGATAATGGATTTGCAAGATTAGCGAGGCAATCCTCGTGTCAGTAGAGATGAAGAAACGTTCGAGATATGTCAAAAAGATATCTTCAAAATCTGTCATTTTGTGTCATATCTCGAATGTGAGAATTTGAAGCCTGAACCTAAATTACTGATAAATTTACGAACTAAAAAGGTCAAAAAGAGCTTTTTAAAAGAAAAATTGTACTTAATATAACTCCTATTATGTAAGTTGGCACAAAACAAATAAGGTATTAAAATATCTTCATACAGTCAGCAGCATTTACACCGTGTCCCTAGCCTATGGACAAAAAAAATACTAGACAGCATAGATTTGTTAGTAAAAAAATGTATTTTTTCCTCTAATTAGAAAAACAACGGTGTCATAAGCATTCTTGAGACGAAGTGTTGCACGGGTGTTCATTCTTTATCCAAAGGCTAGGGACACGTTGTATATACACGACTGTATATAAATTATATGTAATTATAAGCTCATTTATTCTCATTTTGCAATTTATTTCTATGTTTATAGGAATCAGTGACAGTTTAGCTGGTTACTGTATCAGTTTACTTAATTTCCTTGTAAAACTGCTATTGTTTCGTTGAGCCCAAATAAGTGCCTATTAAATATTAAAAACTCTTCACGTTGTAGCAAGATGTACCAATTAATTAATATTGACCTCCACAAAGTAACTTCTACGAAACTATAAGTCATTCAAAAAGAGCTTCACATTAATTATCTTATTCATAAACGCTTACTAAGCCTTATTTAGTTAAAATAGATGAAACAACTTTTAAATAAGAGTATTACTATTTTTAAAATTAGGTAGTATTGCTATTATTATACTATATTATATTATTATATCTATTGATCTTTTTGTCGCCTCTAGCGCTCACTTAGATAACTAAAGATCGCTAGTATGAATCCAACGGTAAATTACTTATCGAAATCTGAACGTCAGTGTCTAACGCTTTGTAGCTGTTGTCGTAGAATATTGGTACCATGAGTCACAAATTTGACACATGTCATCGAAAAATACCGTATCGACCATGGTTAACCCTTTCACTGACAAATGGGAGCGTATTTAACCGCTATCGACTGTAGTAACGTAATTCGAATTTTCGATAGAAACTCATGGTAATGGTACTTCTTCTTAGTCGTTACACTCTTGGCAGAGTGTAACGTGGTGGAAAAGTGGTCGTTGTTAAAAAAAAAAATACTTAGGCTGAAGAAAAACAAAAAAGGACAAGCTCGAGAGGCAAAAGGCTCAAGCTGAAATACTTAATACACTCATCGCGCTGATTTTCAGTTTGCACCTATACTGGGTGTACAACCATGAGGCAGGCATAGGGTAGAAATGAGAATTAATCATATCTTCTGCAATTTAGCTGAACTGGTGCTGTCTCTACAGTATAATATCTTAAATTGTAATTCAGTGTCAATGTCAGCCGCGAGTTACTGACAGCTGGTAATGGGGGTAAGTGTCTGTGTTTATTCACTACGATCCGTCGGGCGTGTGCTATCAACATCTGAAATCTAATCACTATTCCTGGCTTGTGTTAGGTAATTATGCCAATTAAAGGGCGTCATCATTTAGGTCACGGACTGAGCTAAATAAATACAACTTATTAATATTATCTTGCTTTACCTAGTATAAAACAGAGTCACTATCCTTATCGTATCTTCGGCCGCTTAATCCTTCTAAACAACGCAACGGATTTTGATAGGGTTTTCACTGTTATTTAAAGAATGTTTACAGAAGGTTTTTTTATATACATTCTAGTTAAGTTTTTGTTAGCAAATAGGACCTCTGCAAAGCCGGAGTGGGTTGGTTGCTAGTAATTTTATACCATCCTATGTTATACCTAGAAGAGAAAGTAATGATGTTTAGATTTTTGTTCCTTTTTTTCGCTGGACGAATTTAGATGAATTTTAGCAGACAGATAGATCATGACTTGGATTAGAACATAGCATACTTTTGAACTAATGGAATATAAAGAAATAATATCAAACTAGCGAAGCTGCGGGTAAAAGCTCGTAAATAATTAGTATATTATACATAAATTCACTGATATGGGTACTAGTCGACGAATATACAAACATGGATATGTAGATAAATACATACTTAAACACATACATGCAGATGACACAGATACAAACCCTCATTTTCGTCATACCAACATTTGCCTCTCACGAGAATCGAACTCGGAACCTCTAGCTAGTTAGACGGGGTCACTAACCACTAGACGATCAGCCCCCTGTACCACAAAAATTACAAGTGCTACAATTTGATATAATTGTAGAGTTTTTCATACAAAAATGTGACAAATATGTTAAATTGTAGCTTGTAAATTTTGTGGTACGTAGTCTAGTCGTAGTTAGATAAACTAATTTCCTTGTACCCTTATTCTCAATTTCTATTTTCAATTCTTATAAATTTGCAGTGTTTTACTGGAAGAGCCACCCTGTAGCTAATCACTAGTTACAATATGAATGCACTAGCTCGAACAAGGAGCACCCTCCCTCTAAACAGCGACATAAAGTTGCAATATCCCAAAGTGTAGTCAGTGAGTGTGCCGAAGGAACAATGGGGTGATTTTTTGACTTTCAAACTCTCAACACTAGCCAGCCGCGGGCCAATCAGTGTCGGCTAAAATAAACGCTCGTGTATTTGATTGGTCCGCGCTTTGATAATGTCGAGCGCTCGAAAATCAAAAACCAACCCACAGTTTTGCTAAGTTAGCTTAGTGAAGCTGTAAAATTTATTTGCGGCTGAAATGTTTGTACCTAAAGCAATATTTATGGCCAGTGAAGAAAGACGGACAAACTGCGATTAACGGTGGGTTTTATTTGATACTTAAACAATTTAAAAATAGGCTATTCTCACTTCGACAGTAGCACCCGCCAATGCCGGCTTGAACATGTGGGTAATTAATAAGGTTGAACTATAAATATTTCAGGCAAACAAATAAAGCATCGCATTCTTGGGGACTATTTCAATAGACCTGTAAATAATCTTTCATCAACTGTTTAATATACGGTCAACGTACGGTCGCAGTATAAATATGACATGTGTACGGTACCGGCGCCTAGCTATATCCTTAAAAAAAGCACCTATGTAAACGGAATTAAAATCTATAATCATTTACCGGAATGCATCAAATCATTGGAAGGTCCGCAGTTTAAGAGAAAGTTGAAGGAGTGGCTGCTATGTAAATGTTTTTATAATCTAAGTGAATATTTCAATTCACGTGATTAAATGTATTTCATTTAAGTTAAATATTGTACACCCGCAATGGGTAAGCTGTTGAAACTTGTATTTCATGTAACAACCATTGTACACAGTTCTTGGACAATAAATAATAAATAAAATAAATAAATAAATAAATAAATATGAAAAAGAATGTAATAGTATTTTATCTACACACATATCATAAGTGCTCAATAACGCGTTCAAAAACCATAGAAAATGACCAGCATTATTACAACCAATGTTATTATAAGAATTTTCTTGTCTGTGGTAGTAGGTAAGTCTGTTCTTTATTGGGTAGTATCTCTTAGTAGTCTGTGTTTATTGGTGATCAGTGATCACATTACCGATATCTCGTGACGTTATGAATTTAAATTTGGAACAGCTGTCAAAATTCAAGTTGGTCTCTATTCTAGTATCCACAGATATTAAAACAGTTATCGATACGAAACGTCAACTCAGTAAGCTTTTTTAATTTAAACGCACGGCATTTGATCTCGAGTGACATGACAATAGGGACTTCTTTCGTTTGTCTATGGTTCAAAAAAAAGTTCGTCTTGGCGGATAGATCGAATGACCGCCATGACTGTTTGATAGGTTTTTGCTGTTACGGTTTTTTGCAGTTATGATATGTGTGTAGATAAAGTAATGTATGCAACTGTATTTAATCAGGCCTTAAAACACTCGTCTGATCCTATTATGAAACTCGCTGACGCTCGTTTCATAAAACCACACTCGTGTTTTAAGGCCTCTCATTATATAGCAGTTGCATAAAATGGTTTTTTTGGTTTCGTTATAGTAAAAGAGGCTAAGAGTAAGAGATATAGACAACTCACATTGTGTTTACAACAAAACATAATGTTGTGTTTTTATTGTCGTAAACTAACATTATACCTACGTATAACAGTGACTTGTTATTAATAAACAGGTTACACCCATACAAAAACTCCAAGAAAAATGATGCGAATGCAGTGGCAAACACACACATGCAAAATGTTTCGTTTTTACTTTTACGCACACATAGTGAATTGTGTAAAAGGGACAACGTGATTAAAACATTAGAAACAAAGAAGACTCTACCTTTTTTAATATTATTGACGTATAAGAGCTCGGTGTTTACATCCAACCTTTAAAAAATTGAGACCTGAGTAGCCAAAACAGGGAGTGCTTAGCATTTTCTTTTTTCCAAATTCTCAATAACTTCAAAGAATTTCCTTTATTTTTGTATGGAAACAGAACAGTCTCAATTCTCTTAAATGTTCTCAAAAATGTATTTGGTAAGTTCTAGAGAAAATTGGGGAATGTTCTGCAAGTTACACAATGCTAGCTGGGAAGGTTCAAAATGGCGCCTATTTTTTTTGAAAAAATGGCTGCAGCCGGAGAATGCTGTGGATCGAATTGGCGGGTGCAATGACAATGACAATGCGTATCAAAATGAACATGATCATGAAAAATTAATCGCGCAAGTAAGCATAGGCTCTTTTGTCTGATTCTACCGGAAAAAGGGAATCGAATAGAAGTGCGGTAAGAAACTCAGCAGTTTATTTATTTTATTATTTATTTAAGCTTTATTGTACAGTTTACAAAATAAATACAATTGGCGGACTTAATGCCAGTAGGCATTCTCTACCAGTCAACTACACTATAAAAAAGAAAGTAACAAACATGGGTCTAGTAGTTCTTTGTTTTTCTGTATTATTATACGTACTTACAACAATCTGGCAGTTAAACAGCTGATTTTGTTCTGTCGCTACGTTAATCTCGTTAGCGGTGACGTAGCTGTAATATAAAGTGCTTCGAGACTATTTATTGCTACAGTGCTTTTATAACGCTTCAACTGACGTTCTTAAGTTTTGGCTAATGTCGTATAAACAATACTGAAATAAAGAATTTGAGGACGTCCTGTGACATCCGCCGCCACTAAAATCGTTTACAGTTTCTGATGTTCTCTTTATCTGTGTAATATAAAAGTCTAAAATTAGAGAACTTATTTATTTGTATTCGTCAAAATCTTCGTTAGCCGCGCTGTTATCTAGCGTAGACTGAATAAAAATCAATTTAATAATATCTATTCAAACCGAACCTTGACTGTTGACTTTATTGCCATATAAAGTTATAGTCTATTATTTTGTATGCATTTTTATTATGATTCGGCTACTTTTGTGAATTTTAGTCACCTGGTGAGATTAAAAAATTGCACCTAGGACAGAAATTTCATCTTAATCCGCCCAGTCGTCAATGCGTGATTTACCTCTAATATTAAATTTAAAAAACTTTTTTACTTCACGTCTGCACACATATTCCAACTTTCATGTTTTTTGTCAGCGTCTTCGTGTCAGCGTTCTTCAGCGTTTTAGGCTGGGCATTGTCTGTGACGGAACCCTTATAATACGATCTATAGATTTAAGACGTAGAAATGCATCTAAACAGAGCCATAACTTTTTGGCAAGTACAGTCAAACTTTAAATATTTTATGTTGCTCGCTAATGATCAAAATAGGTCGTTTGGCAAATACCGAAAAACATCGCGTTCGATATATTTCACTAACAACAATCTGATAATGTAAACTCGTACACCAAAGCTTAAGTTTGGAAAAACAACAATATCACAAGCCAAGTTTCCTTGGCTATGGTGCATCCTCGAAAAGTTTTTCTAAACTGCATTAGGTTTTAAAACTGTGCAGTTTCACTGCGCCTAGGAATAAAAATAGTGAACAGAAGATTTGTGTGAGTGCGAAACATTCCAAACACTTTTGGTAGAAACTGTGTGGATTTAGCCATGGTTTTGCTTAAAAAGGTGTTAAGGTGTTTACTCTATTTAATTTTTATTGTATCTTTTTGAAATAAATTGTTATGCCCTACCAGGGTCCATATGAAACAAATGTATCTATTATTAAGACCTATACAACTATGGTTGCAATAAATGATATGAATATGACTTTTTTTTGGTGGCCTGAATGTCTCAAATCGTAGTCCTCGCGAGAGGTACGGGCGACTACGATTGCTTAGCAAGTAAAATGAATAGATGCATCGTGAGGGTTATAATTAAGATCGAAGGGTCCATCTGCCCGTGCGAAGACTCCGGTCGGCAGTTCGAACCACCACCAAAAGTCATCTAGAACGGTGCACCCTTCGATCGTAATTTACTTTACTTTACTTTGACTAAAACAAATAATTTAAAAGTAAAATATTATTTACTCAAGTGTGAGTCGGACTCTCACTTCATGGGTTGCGTAGCACAGCACAACATATTTGTGCTACGTTATACATGAACGTATATCAACAGCAATTTGTTTTTTTTTTCATTTTCATTTCTATTTCAAAACTACGTGGCATTTAACAACCCATTTTTAGAATGTGTGCAGCCAATTTCACTGAACAAATTATTTCATCGATACATTAAAAACCATCGATAACAATTAAGTGTAAGATTTTTTATGCTACCGATGTGCTTTCAATGAAATAAACAATATACTAAACCACCGATTTTCTTTAGGCTACTGTCAGCAATATTTAGAACTCTGTATTAAAACATGTTAAATTAAATCCTTACTTTATTTTTGGAATTTTTGGTTATAACAGTGAATTATTCAGAATGGTATGGTTCCTTAGCAGTTACATAAATAGGGAAACGCATTTATTGTTCTATTCGCCGGTGCCATATAGATAGACAGATAGACATGACAAAACTTTTTTTAATGCTTACTTACACGTTCATTAGGTACTGTTTTAGAAGAAATAAAACGCGAATACAATTTTAAAATTTTATTACAAAATTAATTCGTATTATCAGATAACTTAAAATTTAATAAACAATTATTTGTGCTAAACGTTTCAATTTATCTTAAGTTATTTATAATACGCATATAAATATATTGAATACGTAAATACCTATGTAAGATCACACTGACTAGATTGCCACACCCTTTGTCTGCTAGGTTTGGTTAATTTTTTAATTCTATTAAATTCACCGATCGACACATTTTTATGTATATACATAGTTATACAGAACTGTCATGTTACTAGTGTTGTAAATTAAAATAATGAATCCGCTTTAATACTTACTTTTTTTTTGAGGAGCAGAACCATTATGAAGCCTTTTTTTAGCAATATAATTTAACAGTTCTGTTATAAATAATTTACCTACCTTAAGTCAAGTTATCGATCAGTTTAATTTCCTTTGCGAAGGTCAAAATAATCTTTATCAATAAAATTACACTAAAAAAAACAAAAGAACGCAATCAAGTTACACTTTAGGTCGTTGGTGATGTTCTTAAATGGACACGTTTAGTTTAGTGTAACTTTTTGTAAAGAAATTAATTAATAAAATGTAACAAACATGCTCTGGAATTATCGGAATTACTTTCGTTATTTTTTGGTAATTAATCGAAAGCGTGGTTGTTAGTTTGTTAGTTTATATATATTGAAATACAGAATAAACCAGTACTTAAATACGTAATAAACACAATAAATACAAATGAAATACATATGTAAATATATTGTTAGTACGTAGGCGAATAAAAATGTGGTTTACGCCAGTTGTATGGTTAAAAAGATAAATATAAATAAATATCACAAAATATAAATAATAAATCACATTAAAACTATTATATACATAATTACAAAAATAGAAACACAATAATAAATCTAATATGCTGTGATATGTGTATTACTTGTTTAGCGTGGTTAGTCAACGTTAAAAATTTAACAAATTCTATCTATTGGTAACATGCACCATTTTAAATTAGATATTTTTACTATTTAATTATAACAAGTATCTAAAGTTTCTGCCTTAATTTACCAAGGTTCTAACCCCTAAAATTATAACAACAAGTTAAAAGACAAGATCTTTGTCACCTTATGGATTACCTATAAAAATTCTTGAATTATTCTTTGCATCCCGATTCGTAAATTCTTTAAAAAGTGACACCGAGCTTTCTTTTGTCATTAATAAATACACATTTAACTATAAGCCATAATATTTATTAAAATATTCTTTGGTAAGCTAGCCGTAGGTATTATTAAAATTATGAGCATTAGTAAAATCACAATAAAAGCATAAACACTCGATTCGTCGATTTATGTATACTTTTCTATTAAAATATATGTGTTACGTAACAAAACAATTTAGCAAAAAATATTTTTTCTCCATCCTTATACTCTAGACGTGCTTACGTGACATCTTCGTAATTTTAAAACAATTTATTTTAAATTGTATTGTTTAAAATTGTTTTTAAATTATTTCATTATAATTTAGTCTATCTGCGTATACCTAATACTGTTTACTTCTGATTGTTCCATAGAAAAACCATAGGCGCATAACTTTGTTAAGATATTATACTGGCGCCCGAATATCTAAAATTACAAGTTTACCCTTTAAGTATAGTTAGTTAGTTATTTTTTGGTTTTTCATTTTTGGAATCGTTAAGACTACAGATTCCAATTTTAAAAAAGTCCCAACTTTTGCTATGGAATAATTATTGTCCATTACGTCACGGTATGCAATACTGCTTCAATTTAAAAAGGTGATGAAATGGTATAAAACTGGGACAGTTCTTTTTCGAAAAAGAAACGAACCAGCCAGTACCAGTTTTTAAGGAATTAAAAACTGATAATTTAAACGACTTGGAATATGAAAAACCAAAAAGATACTGACTCAGTAAATAAAGTCATGTAGGATTTCTTTAAACGCTCATTTTAGTATTAACACACTTTTAAAAAGTTTGAAGTTGTCTAAATGGAACAATCACAAGCCTTTCCAATTACATTATTTTTTCATAGGTCAGTGAACCCATGCTTTTTCTCTATGTGCTGGATGTCGCCAGTGTCCTGAGTTCCGGTGATCACCTGGAGGACGCGAAATGCCTTCGACTGACGCGGGGGCTCCTGCGTGAACTTGTGGTAGAACACCCTGGAACCATCAAGGTTTTAGCTTTACTATAGTGAGCAACATAATAGTATATTATGTATCAAGGGCGGAAAATAAGGTATTACAAATGAGAGGGCATTAAAGCCTGAAAATTCGTTGTTTGTAGTAGTCCCTCTGCCGCCCGTGAAACACAATGTTGTTCATCCCATTTGCGAAGTAATTAATAGTATGACAAGGCAAAAAATGAGCAAAGAAAATTAAAGTTAATGTCTGAGTCAAACACAGTATTTGACGATTTAAGAGGTAGGTATTAGAAGCTAACAATTTCGGAGCTCTAAAAGAATAAAACGCGTTAAACAAGTACTGAGTAATAACATTAAATGGCCTTTCAGCAAACCGTAATTGGGTCAATATTCGGCTCCTTTAACAGCCGTCATTATTGGCGACAATTGTTACAAGAATTTTGAAGAAAGATATGGAAAACACCATTCCTTCAAAATTCTCTCAACAAGTTGATGCTGACAATGACGGCGGTTAAACGCCCGTCCGTCAAGTCCAGTTGAATATTGACACTTTTTTACGAACTTAAATCATCACAGTAACCTCAAATTCAGCTACAGACTTCATTCTTTATCGACTGAGCTACGCCATGATAGAATCTTACCAATCCTAACCCATTACAACACAGCCTGCATTAAAAAAAATGCCAGTTTAGTTAAATAATGATTTTGTTTAGTCTCTAAATTACAAAATAAGCAATTACGAGATACTAAAGAAACTATTTTAATATACTATTAATTTTGTAAAAAGTTGTGTGACTATGGCTGTGTGATGCAGTATAATAAATAAATTAATAAACTATAATGCCATGGGGCGGTAATAACGTTTAAAAACTCCAAGTTTTTGGGACAGGGATGAACAGTAAGACTTACGACCTACTTTGCTTACGTATAATAAACACTGTTAAACGGATAGTATTTTTTTCTAATTGTGTTTTATTGAAGCTTAAATACACATCGCTATTTCATTGTCCTACAACATACTCAAAACAACAAAAATATACAAATACAACTGAGGTGATGCTTGATTATTATATTATTTTGTTGGTTGATGGCATTATTAAGTTTGTCCTTGCACAATGCAGTGAACTCGGACGAGTTGTACTGTTGGTTTAAAAGATGATTTAGGCATAAACTAACTCAAAACTTCTCTTAAAACTGACGTTGCTTCAAAGCTTGACTTGACTTGAATATGATATGATAAGTTTTTGATGGGGTGAGTTACTCTTAAGCTGCAGCACCCTCGCGCAAGCAAAAAAAGTAACAATAGAATTTATATTATTATGACGTCTGTAGATTTTGTGTACGTGAATGTGTTATTAGGGATAAGAGCGAAACCCCACTGCGTCACAAGCTACGTACGCTGCGTACAAACCAACGCACGCCAGCTACGTTTTAATATGGAGCGAGCGTAGCGTGCGTCGCAGTGGGTAACCAAAGACTGGTAAGAAAGACGCAGCTAGTTGATAATTTGCAAAATGACGTCCGGTAATGTTTGTATTAAACAAATAGATAGCAAAGACGAGTGGTCTGATATCTTTCATTACGTATGACAGTTAAAAGGTTGCTTTTCCACCAGAGATGTGCAAGGATGCGTAGCGAGGGATGTGTTTGTAAGAACCAATAGAATCGCTTCATTTACTTCGCCTCAGTCAGCACAGCTCTGGTGAAAAA
Source organism: Ditula angustiorana (assembly GCA_963691745.1). NCBI lineage: Eukaryota > Metazoa > Arthropoda > Insecta > Lepidoptera > Tortricidae > Ditula > Ditula angustiorana. The sequence goes on along the minus strand of OY829490.1, from coordinate 4,798,781 downwards.
GGCTCATTGGTTCTTTACAAACACATCTCTCGCTTCACATCCTCGCACATCTCTGGTGGAAACGCAGCGTAATTTTTACGTCAATTGTTTTTTGTCCCAAAAATCATCCATCCTATTGTTCAAATAGATATTTACATCCAAATACGGGTAAAATTATCCGAAATGACGTTATTTTATAATGTGTTTATTTTTTATATTAATAAGCGGATATTTTTATTCTTAACGCAATTGTGTATGAAACCGACAATAAGTATATATATAAAATCGAACGATAAACAAAAATAACAATACACATAAAAGTGAAATAAAAAAGTAATTAATTTACACATATTAATTTTAAAGACACCGTCGTGGTTAATTTTCTTAAGTCAAGTTTTAATAATGATTTTAGCAGAAATGCCTTAACAGTCATTTTAAATTTAAGCGTTTTTATACGAAATGGGCTGTTGACCCAAATCTCATCCGTGTGTAATGACACGGAAAGCACTCAGTAGAAAATTGCGATCACTACAAAATCTTTCTTCATTAGCGAACTTCGTTAGAGTTTCTCTTGCATTAATTTATATTATTATGTTAATAAAGAAATTTTTAAACATTATGGTTTTATAAAACAAAGATGAATGTTTTATAAAAAGAAACAGCAGTTAAATTAATGAAGAGTCAAACCAAACTTTGCTCTATTAAAATGGTTTAGTGCTAGACAATTAGCACAACCGCTGATCAGCAGTTACAGCCAATTACGTATCCAAGGCTGCAGCGAATTTCATTAGTAAAGTACTTTAACAAAATTAGAATGTGTTTGCAAGCGGAGTGATGCTAAATATAAAGCAAGCGTTGATTCATCGAACATAAGCGGTGCATAAAAATGTTCCGTTTACTTTGGACGAGTGCAAACAGCTCCTTAGTACCGCCCACCGAAGCTGAAAAATGAGCACATAAATATTCTACAACCGGAAAATATGTACTTATGCTAGATTATACTGCGGGGTTCAGGAAAACTCGGAGGGAATAAGTTGCGCGGCACGTTAACGTCAATGCCATAAAAAATAAGTAAGTACATTCTTTGGGCCAGTTCTTTACTTGGCTTTAATAATAATTTAAAACACGCAGTGTGTATGGGGTGGAAGTAATAAAGGAACGAAAGATCAATCAGTTCAGTATTAGAGACATCCTCTTCTATTTACTAAACAAGAGTAGCTTTAAGTGCATGGTTAATAAAGTCAGAATAAATCATGTTTACCTACTTCTATGGATATTTACCTTTTGTTGGCTCCGTTATTACCACCTTCAATTTGAATGGGGATTATCCGCGTCTTCGGTTGCTCCTGGTTGTTTGTCAGGTGTCGGCTCAGGGTGGGCAGCTCAGGCTGTGGCTGTCCGTCGTCGAGCCTCACCAGCTGCGGGGACAGAACCCTCATAATCCGTTGAGTTGGCTGCGAGTAGGGCGCCGACTGCGGCTGCGCGTTAGGACTCGGTTGCATACCGATCACTATTCTCAAGTGTGGCGCTTGGTTCCCCTGTCTCCCCTGATCCCTGGTTTCTGTACTCGTTACTTCCATCTGTATCGGTATAATCCTACTTCCCGGTGAGCTAGGAGCGGCATCCCGCGGTAAACTCTTCCGATTCTCCGAAGGAACCGTCGACCACGATGGCTGAGCCGTTTGCTGGTATTTCGGTGGGCTTATTACATCACGCATACCTCTCTGCATGTCATTGCTTTTTTTCACCCACTCTGGTTCCTGATTGGTATCCCTAGGTGGCGTCACCAGGTCCCTTGATACACTTCTTCTAGTTTCTAGCGGCCTTTGAACCCAAACTGGCGGAGGGGTTTTCGTCTTTTCCTTTTGCGTTTTCACCCATGGAGGCATATTTTGTGGACTTTCAGGGCAGAAGTATACTGGTTCCTGGTTTACGTACACAGCTTCTTTTTGTGGAGGAGTGCTATTGTATTCCGGTGGTGGATTCTGCCGCCTTGGTGTTACAGGGATTGACATTGAGGATTGGTAACGAGGTTGTTCTTGAGGAGGAGCCTGTTTTGTGGGAGGGGATTGAGTAGCCCTATTGTTGTTGCTGTCCGGGGCCCTCCATGGTGCATTGCTATTTTCTTGTGCGCCATTGTTATTGGCGTCTTGCGCCGTCACCCACGGTGGAGTGTACTGCTGCTGAGTAGCATTTTGGTTTCTATTAGTTTGCATCCATGGAGGAGTGTATGTGTTCTCATTATTATTTGTTTCGTTTGCCTTCCATGGAGGACTATACGGCTGCTGTTGATTAGCATTCACATTATTGTTAACGATATTTTGATTCTCCGCCTCGCGTGGGTGTCTGTTGAGAGTGTTCGTTCGCCACGGCGTGGGATTGGAATCAGCGCTCGGTGCCTGTGCTTGGTTATTTTGTGCATTATTGACCTCTTGGTTTCTTTGACTAACTCTGGGTAATGTATGAAATGCGGCAGGTGAGTTGACCGGCGGACTCTGGTTTTGAAAGTTTGGCGAGTATTGCTGGTTGTTAGGACTGAAAGGGCTACGGTTCAGCTGCGTGGATTGAGGGCTGTTGCTTGTGATACGAGCCGGAGAGTCACGTCTTTCTGGTTGCCTCCAGTTGTTGTTAGGGCTCGGAGAATACGGTGAACCGTTGCTGACAGGTGTCTGACCTCCGAAAGGCTGCGGACTCTTATTAAATTGGGAATCTTGCCTCTGTAATAGTTCTATCGTCGGTGTTTTTACACTTGGCGAATTCGATTTCTGATGAGCGTATAAAGCTTCAGGTCTATGAATTGGGCTGTCAGGATTCTGCTTATTCTGATTGTTATACGAATAGTTTGTATTTTGAGACGGTGGCGTGTATGATTGCGGTGCTTGGTTTGAAAATGATGATGGTGGCATTGTGACCGTCAAGGGACTCGGTCTCTTTTCCACAAACTTTGGCACGGCTCCCATTCTCTGCATATCTGCGTTTTCAGTTTCCCAGTGATACGGGCTGTTTGTTTTTCTCAGCATTCCAATAGGGTTTTCGGGGATTACTATTTCTGGCCTTTCGCCTAAGGCTGGTGGTTTAGGTGACTTGGCGTTTGCTACTTCGATAACTAAAGGAGGAGGTGGTGGTGGAGCAGGAATTCCAGGGGGTGGAGGAGGTGGCTTAGGGACTCCTTGAGGCTGGTAGCTGCCATTAGTTTGTGGAGCATACTGCTGTGGGGGGGCATATGACTGTTCATGCTCCTCCTGGGACCGTTGCCTAGCTAGCCTTCGCGCCATGCTGGGTGTGCGAATTTGGGACAGGTCCAATCCACCTGGTGTGTACGTGAATGGTTTTTTGTCCTTCGTCATCATAGCATTTTGGATGCAAGCTGGTGGTTCGTTGCCGCCCATGGGCTGAAATTGAAAACAGTCAAAATGTAACACCTAAACAGTTTAATATCTTTTGGGTCGTAGGTATCAAATAGAACTCTGGAAGATAAGAAATTTGGGATTTGGTACTATAAAGAAACCAACCAAAAGAAACGCAAAAGGTGACTTATAGTAAAGGATTAACCAGGGCTCATTTTATGCTCATCAAAGTATATAACGTTAACAAGTGAAAAACATCAAATTTGCATAACATCAAATTACTGCCAAGAAGATATCACTTACATTAACCTGAGTTTTCCCGAAGTTTGGGATCCTGCCGACGTGTCCAGCCATCGGTCCGAATCTGGAAGTTAGCCAACAATGCGTTATTTTTACACAGTGGACACGGCGCGCGCGCCGCTTGGACAATGTTCACCTGTTCTAGTTTATACTTTGCCCCTCATTTATTCATTCATTAATGATTTTCACGCCTTCTTTTTTTGCAGTGGTTTAGGCACACCATAGCCAGTCGCTAGTCCTTTAGCTAGCTAAGGGCCGGCGACGGGTCAGCGACTTTCTTTGGGGTTGCTAGTTTTTATAGGCGGCAGTTATCACTTGCTATCATGTAACCCGCTTTTTTTTCTCCCTCTTCCAACGAAAAGAGTATTTTACCCCTTTCGTCTTGCAAATACTTTGTTACCCATAGAAGAATATAAAAGGAAAATCACTGATGAATTATGATGTGACAAACACAACCTTATGACACTAGGCTATTTAAGAGCAGTCAAGCTGAGGGATATTTTTTTCTTGTGACATTAATGATAAAGTTGGAAACGACAAGTTATCAATTAGCAACAGACAAAAATTGTAGCGTCCAATATAGTTTCTAGTACCTGATACGTGTTTAAATATGAATCAGGGTTATCGACGTTTAAATAGTTTATGTGATATTTTGTAACTGGCAGGTACTTTAATTACATTTTTAGGCCATTTTTTGGTCTTGACCCGCCGTTAAATATGCCATTTTGATGCTAGCGAGCTTCGAATCGGCCACAAGCCACAAAATGCTACCAATTCAAACGATAACCTATTTAAATCAGGATTGTACGTCAAACCAACACAAAATAATACCAAGTCGCACACAACAATTTTACTTTAGATTTAATCATTGTCGTTCTATTTTTAAATGCTCTATAAATAGGCTAGACAAAACTCTCATGAGACATACATTTTTGTACAGCTCCGCCGCCATTTTAAGTTGGCAATATTATTTAAATTGATTGTCTTACCCGTTCTGTGCCATTTGAAGCGTCGTTCACCATGCGCCGTCCACACTGCGCCGAGTAGTTCCAACTGAGGAATGAGATCACAGCTTTATTCTTGCAAACACGCGCTTTTCTGGAATCCGATGATGTGTGCCGAATGGTCAAACCAAGGTTGCCTGGGGAAAACATCGACGGTTATTGATTTACAACTTGCACGGATATGACGTCTACGAAGACGTTCAACGTAAACGCAAAAGTTTTTCGGATGCCATTGACATTTTTACGTAGGTCATTTTGATGAATGACCAAAGAGCGGATGTGGACGAGACCAATTTCCCTTACAAACTTAAAGTTTTTTTATTGAATATTGGCTAAAGAAATGGTTTTTTTGGTATATTGAAGATGACATACGCGTGCTTTTAAGTTTTAAACTATATTAAGGTAATTTGTTTCAGTTTGTTGTACAGCACAATGTAAAATCATGATCATCCATGCCCCACTCTTTCATATTACTACTTTCAAATGCCATTTGAATAAGATAAATTGAAAAAGCTTCTCATAGATATGACGAAGGTATTTATCTATTAAAAAATAAGAATGCAAGTTCGAGTCCTGCCAGTTGACCAAGATTTTACCGCGTTGTCATTGTATCTATCATTGATAAAAAAATAGATCGATATTTCGGTTACATAAAAAGTTATAAACAGGGATTTAAGTTTTCGTAACACGTTTCGTAGTACTCTATCAAATCTGCGGACATTCCCTATTATTTTTATTCATATTCATTCATATTAACCTATTTTAATTGCTCTTTTTTTTGTCATTGTTTAATAATAATTTTAAAAATCATATTATTCTGATCATTATCGTTTCCATTGTTTAGCTCGATTGCCTTGTGTTGACATTGTTAATATTATTGGTGCATGAATATAATATAAGCATGATTGGTAGATACTAAATAATAAAACCCTGAATGTTGAGGGAAACATAACATTTGTACGCCTAAATGGCAAAACATAGAGATCCCTAAATGTCATATCTTTAAGATCTAATCTGTACACCTATGTTCCACAAATAAAGTATTCTATTCTATTCTATTCTATTCTATACTCAGTGTGACCATGGCATACATATATACGGTATTAGATTAGATTTAAGGTTTTAATCTTACAATAACTGCTGCTTATACTGACATCAGTAATGACCTTTTGTAACTTAATATTATATTTAACCTATTGAAAATAAATACTTGAATGTACGAATAATATACGTAACTATAAATACCTGAATTTAAATACTTGGCCATAAAAATGTGTGATCGTCTAGTTAAATGGAAAGGACCCTTTCTTATACGCTGTGTACTTTTTATAATTTGGAGTAATAAATACAGTCCGCAAAATGAATCCGCATAAACAAAAATTTTGTAGAACAAAACAAAAGAAAATATTTACCATTTTCAGTCAGTAATAAATCAGTTCTAATTCTAAACTAATAAGCTCCACCAGGAACTAAACGGAAAGCTCAATGATATTTGTGTTAATGTAAAGTCATGTAAATTTTTATATGTAAGTATATGCAAAATAATAATACATTAAATTAAGTATTTATTGCTCCTGCAATAATTCAGCATCCCGGTGATTAATGTAGAACCTAGATAACAAATAAAACCCGACTTCAAAGAGACCTTTAGAATTAGACTTTAAGTCTAGATGGGTACCTAATCGATAAAAGATACCTGACCTCCCTTCACACCTACAGTCAGGACCTAGTGCGTGAATCGTTATAAGGTCCCCTGACCCCGATTCCCACACCCAACAAAATCCTTCAGACAAGTAAGGCGACCTTGTAAAACGTTAAATCTCTTTCACTCACAATTCTATCATTCATACACATGATTCATTCCATAATTTTCAAAATAATAAAACTAGCATGCAAATTACGCGCTGCTGCAATAATTACGCTTTAAAAGAAAATACGCTGTTGTTTAATTACGCTTGGCAATTTACTTTTACGCACCCTACTACGAATGTTGCCGCGGATATTTGTGTCAATATCTAGAGGTGTGTTATTGTGTCCAAAGTAATCTGAATACCACCTAGATGAGTTTAATAATCATTAAGGTATGCCCCCTTTGTATAAGGCTACAGCTTGACAAAGCTTCACACAAGACGCCGATATCAGGGGTTGCAAATATCAAGACGACGTAACCCCAGAGACACACCAATGAAAATTATAGACACCTAAATGACTCAGGCCTTGGGTGTGTACCTAGTGCATGTAAAGGAGCTGAGTTAAGAAATGGACAACGTGCACCCCTTAAGTCAGACCCTAGTGTGTGTTGTGTGCAATCCAGTCTAACCAGGACCTAATGTCAGCCAATTAGCTTTCATGCGAGTGTGTAGAGCGAGTGTGTGTGTAGTTGAGAACAATTTTTGATTAAATGTGTGATGTGTACCTACATGCGTGTGATGGTATGAAATTAAACTTCTGAGATCAACAGCTTGAAAGCCATTTACTCAGGTTAACCTCATGTGTGGGTGTTGTAAGTGTAATCGAATATATGCTCTATAAAGAGTCTTATGTGTACAGATTGTGTGTGTGAGTTTTTTGTTATAAGTCTCTAATATTGGCACAAACGAGACACAAAAGAAACTTAATTTAAACAAAAGCTTGTGACACTACAACTTCAATAAAACTTAGATAGAGTACAGAATGATGTGTTTCAGATTAGGTAGGAAGTACTCTTTCCTTATCTCACTGAAATTACAATGACACTGCTGAAGCAAATAAGCAAGAACACTTAAAATATATAATATTTAAATTGACTATGCACATTCACACATAATAAAAATGTAAATTAAAACAAAAGAATTGATGATACTCGTAGCCGCTTAATTCGCCGTGACTCGTTGAGAACTATCGAATAATTAATACGAAATAAATGACTTTATGACATAATAGAACAACGACGTCTTGATGTATCTCATCCGGCCCGCCCCTAGGTTAATGAAGCCCCTCGTTCATATAATAGGTATAATAAGCAATTAAATTATAAAGTGTAGATAAACATATAAAAATACATTTATATACTTAATCGTTAAGAGCACTCTAGAGGCCTTAAATTTGTGAGTTTATCAGAAATTTAATTCTGTTTTAATTGATTAGGTTTATTATATATTATAATAAAATATATTTCTTTCAAATTTAGTTTAGCTATTTTCATACTCATGGGATAAATATCGTAAAGGATTTTTAAGAGTCAAAAGGTTAAAAAAAAATAAAATATCAGCGAAGGTTAAATATGAACCGGTTTAATAAATGTTTCGTAATCGATCTCAAAATAGAGATCTTTGTAATAACGTCAGCTTAAATAAAAATCACAATCAGTTTAGTTAAAGTCAATAAATTTACACACGCGAGAAAAATGTCGTAATCAATCTCTAAAATGGAGATCTTCGAATAGTCAACAATTCAGTCAAAAATAAATATTTACGTGTAACGCAAAACCTTAATTATTTCAAAAGCACATGAGAAAAACACCGTCGATCTCTAAAATCGAGATCTACAAACATAATAAAAACAAAATAAAATAATAAAATAGAGAAAGAAAAGAAACTATGCTATCACTTAGCTCTGTTCAGGATCGAACCGCTAATCACGAATAAATCCGTATCAATCCAAGTCCACAACACTAACACTAACACCACTTAAGTTTTTAAGGTCTCTAATATGCAAACACTATAAAAGTAATTGTCACTTAATTAAAACTCAATAAAATAAATTAAACTCTTGCACTATTAAAAATTACGTCCGCGTCGCGAAAACTAAATCTCTGAAATATTCTCGCGTATTATCCCGAGGGACAATCCGTATTCCAAAGACACTGTTCCCTTTTGTTCCTAAGCTTTTATATGAACGTCAAAATATCCCCACTCCTGTCCCCGTACACCATAGAAGTCTCTAGAATGTTTTGGTATGTAATATGCCAAGTACGAAACGAAAAGCATAAACCAGGGTTCCGTTTTTATTTAGAATATACTCTATTGAGATTCCTATAACTAGCACTATATATCTGCTACCCAAATATTAATATAGGAATATAATTTATTGTTCCTGTGAATTTATTTACTAATAAATAATGATCATTCGGCTCAGCGGCACTTTCCGTCCACATTCCGTCCAGCTCAAAATTACAAGGTTAAATAGTAACGAATATCTTAATGGATCAAAAGTCGCCTTCTACATGCCTTTAATTTTATATATTCAAAAATACAACTTCAAAGTAGATATAATATTTACATAACTATTAAACGGTAAAGCAAAATTTCAGTAATTGAAACAGTTTATATTATATTCTATGTTGAAATACGATCAGTATCGATCTTAAAAAATACACAAATTACATAATTATGTCGTTCTGTAATTTACCGAAAAATCATTCGTCGTATACAGACAAACATACACATATCAAATAGTGGCGTGTTTTACTGATTGTATTACGGAACCCTAACCAGCGTCGACTTGCCACTTGATAAGTGCTGATCAAAGCAGCCCTGAGCAAGAGTGAGAAAGGAAGAGGTCATAAACTATCCAAATTTATTTGCCTGTGAATTCTTTTGTTTATTACTAATAAAGTACACTTGAAAAATTATACCAAGTTCTGACCTATCAGCAATTTATACGCAGACTTACATATTCAAAGAATGGACAAAGATGAGAAGAAATCGATTTTGCCCTAGAAGGTGACATTGCAGTACTATAGAATTTATCCAAACAAATAGAATGACCATTATAACTATTATGCTATCATGGATATCATAGTCAGCAAAATTTTAAATATAGGTGAGGAAAAAAAAAAATAACTCATAATAAAAATGAGACAGTCTGAGATTTTACTATCCGATATGTATGTTAAATCATGTAAAAATATTTTATGAAAAACAAATATTTTATGATCAACTGCTATCCTTGTTTGTAGCGTTAATAGACGTCAGACTTGAATACTTTACTATAACTGAAACTTGTATTTAATTATTGTTTGAACTATAAATAGATTAAATTTCTAATACTTAATAAGCTGTCTAATAGCATATGTGGTCTATGATCACAATCGCTCTGCTTTCTCACGTCTATGTTCTTAGAATTGCTTAGTACTGAAATAAGCCTACGATAAATAATTAAAATTTATGATTCGTGGTGTTGGATATCAATAATGAATAGAGAATAATTGTTCATTGTATAATGTATTTTATATTATATATATTTGACCCGTGGGAACACATATGCTGTATTATATGTTTGTTACAGAGCGCCCCTAAAGATGACGATATAATTTGGTATTTGAAAAATGCAAAATTTAGTGGAATCTTGAATAGGTATAAACTAATAATTTATAATCAAATCCCCTACCAAATGGCCGGTTACAACAAATATTACTTTGGGTTTCAGGTTTTTTTTTTTTGTGTCTTTTCTTCATTTATTTGATGTTAAGAAACACCAAACCGATATTTGCTTTGGATGGGGTCTGGCCCTATTAATTACAAACATAATAAAAAAAAATATTCTAAAAAGTATCTTAAATAACCTTTTTTTTTATATAAATGAAAAGGTAAGCCATTAAGCAATTTTTAGTTAAATTGACCTTAATCTAATTATAATACCAAAATGACATGAAATTAAAGAAAAATACAAAGTGAAAAACTTAAGTACATTAAACATTATATGAATCTCCATATATATTGTTTTATTGTCAAGTATAATATCTTTCGATATTAAAGGCATTATAATTTTCTATTATTTTCTTAGTAGTAGGGTGCACTAACGTATAAGTGTTTTGGTACGGGATAGCTGCTATTAAATATGGACCTTTATATTTTAAAAACAGTTTTGCAGCTTCATGCGCCATGGCATCAGATTTTGGATGATTCCGGACCTTTACTAACTGTCCGATATTATAAGATATTAAACGATGATTCGCATCAAAATATTTCCCTCTCCTTTTAATGTCAAAGTTGCTATTGGTATTATTGGAAAAGTAACGCCTTGTAATTCTAACTCATCCAAAGTTTCCTTTGCAATTGCAGTTACTTGTAAGCCCGTATCAATCAAACATCTAATAGCAATGTTATTAACCTGAACTGTTACTTCCGGTAAAGTAGGTAGATCGCGACCAATACTATCGTTTTCTAAATAATCAGGCTCTTCAAAAATCGAAGAGAACCCTAAATCGGGCTTAAACTGTAAATCAGACTCTAATACGTACTTCATACTATTACAATTTTTCAAACAAGCACCAACGGAACTAATAAGAGAATTTAAATTGTTTTTCATATCTTTATTTATTTCTGTGTATCCAAACCCATTCTTATTTGTTTGCCCAGCAATGTAAATTGGAACTTTAATACAATCATTTCTTTTTCCTAGTCCTTTGCCAGGAATCCAACCCATACATAACATGATTTTAAGACTTATATTAGAATTGAGGACTCGTTTTTCTTCCGCTAAACCGCGAGTCACCTGTTCAGCGGCATTTAGTTTCCCTCTTCAGCATTCTTTGTTTGTGTATCCAAATCAATTACGTTGTCTTGTTGTGTAGATGTAGTCCATGAGTTATTATAATTTTTCCTTATATTTTGTATCGCTGCCGAGGTCCTTACGGCTTTCGGTTTTTCGTTGTTTAACAACGCAGTCGATGGCTTCTTTATTTGTGTAACTTCATCAGTTCCCATGTCCATGTGTTGCAAAAAACTCGACCGCCGCCTCAGCTCTCTTACAGCCTTGTTATTTTTTTTATTCACTTGTCAATTTATCAATAATTAAATGTCACTTAACCGGTTTATAACTAAATTCACAACGAAACAGTCACTAAATCACTTACTCTGTAGTAGAAAATTTAAAATAAAACATCTGCAAAATTCTGGTAATCTAAACTTTAAGTGTAAAGTTATATTATTTCTATGTCGTTATATGAAGCAACCCTACTACAAAGAAGAAGAAAAAATAATATTTAAAAATTAAATCCACCATGAAACCCACGATGCTTATATTATCAATTGGTGGATGAGCAGTAAGCCTGCTGACTAGGCTCGTAAGTGCAGCCGTTGATGGTCACGCCATTCATCCGCCACCACTTTAAGTCATTGCCCTGCTCTAGCACTGACTGTCCAAACAGACCATATCCATTATCGAATGGATACGCCCTGGATGGCAATACACACTTGTTAAATACAAGTGCGCGACAGTTTACCGTCATATCGAGGACGAAACTGTTAAGTTAAGGACAAAAAGAAAAATGTTCAAACAAAAAAAAAAATGTCAAAATTGAAATAACCTTTAATAAACAGTCAAGATAAAAAAAAAACTATTTATGGATGGGTTTAGATTACTTTTTCATTAAAACAATAACAGGAGCTTATAAATGAAAACTACGCCCCTAAGATACTATACCTAAATGTTTTTTTTTTATTTGCGGGATTCAAAACCATATTTAATATCAAGTCGTCAAATGACACTAAAAATTACATTACTTTAATAAAATATGTTTTGAACCTGAAAGTTATTCTAATTCGGCATAAAATTTACTGGTAGTAACTCAAATTGTTTAATAAGTATTTGAATCACAAAAATTCAAATTTTAATGACTCACATCCTGGTCACGGCACCACTGTAACTTAATATTATATTTAACCTATTGAAAATAAATACTTGAATGTACGAATAATATACGTAACTATAAATACCTGAATTTAAATACTTGGCCATAAAAATGTGTGATCGTCTAGTTAAATGGAAAGGACCCTTTCTTATACGCTGTGTACTTTTTATAATTTGGAGTAATAAATACAGTCCGCAAAATGAATCCGCATAAACAAAAATTTTGTAGAACAAAACAAAAGAAAATATTTACCATTTTCAGTCAGTAATAAATCAGTTCTAATTCTAAACTAATAAGCTCCACCAGGAACTAAACGGAAAGCTCAATGATATTTGTGTTAATGTAAAGTCATGTAAATTTTTATATGTAAGTATATGCAAAATAATAATACATTAAATTAAGTATTTATTGCTCCTGCAATAATTCAGCATCCCGGTGATTAATGTAGAACCTAGATAACAAATAAAACCCGACTTCAAAGAGACCTTTAGAATTAGACTTTAAGTCTAGATGGGTACCTAATCGATAAAAGATACCTGACCTCCCTTCACACCTACAGTCAGGACCTAGTGCGTGAATCGTTATAAGGTCCCCTGACCCCGATTCCCACACCCAACAAAATCCTTCAGACAAGTAAGGCGACCTTGTAAAACGTTAAATCTCTTTCACTCACAATTCTATCATTCATACACATGATTCATTCCATAATTTTCAAAATAATAAAACTAGCATGCAAATTACGCGCTGCTGCAATAATTACGCTTTAAAAGAAAATACGCTGTTGTTTAATTACGCTTGGCAATTTACTTTTACGCACCCTACTACGAATGTTGCCGCGGATATTTGTGTCAATATCTAGAGGTGTGTTATTGTGTCCAAAGTAATCTGAATACCACCTAGATGAGTTTAATAATCATTAAGGTATGCCCCCTTTGTATAAGGCTACAGCTTGACAAAGCTTCACACAAGACGCCGATATCAGGGGTTGCAAATATCAAGACGACGTAACCCCAGAGACACACCAATGAAAATTATAGACACCTAAATGACTCAGGCCTTGGGTGTGTACCTAGTGCATGTAAAGGAGCTGAGTTAAGAAATGGACAACGTGCACCCCTTAAGTCAGACCCTAGTGTGTGTTGTGTGCAATCCAGTCTAACCAGGACCTAATGTCAGCCAATTAGCTTTCATGCGAGTGTGTAGAGCGAGTGTGTGTGTAGTTGAGAACAATTTTTGATTAAATGTGTGATGTGTACCTACATGCGTGTGATGGTATGAAATTAAACTTCTGAGATCAACAGCTTGAAAGCCATTTACTCAGGTTAACCTCATGTGTGGGTGTTGTAAGTGTAATCGAATATATGCTCTATAAAGAGTCTTATGTGTACAGATTGTGTGTGTGAGTTTTTTGTTATAAGTCTCTAATATTGGCACAAACGAGACACAAAAGAAACTTAATTTAAACAAAAGCTTGTGACACTACAACTTCAATAAAACTTAGATAGAGTACAGAATGATGTGTTTCAGATTAGGTAGGAAGTACTCTTTCCTTATCTCACTGAAATTACAATGACACTGCTGAAGCAAATAAGCAAGAACACTTAAAATATATAATATTTAAATTGACTATGCACATTCACACATAATAAAAATGTAAATTAAAACAAAAGAATTGATGATACTCGTAGCCGCTTAATTCGCCGTGACTCGTTGAGAACTATCGAATAATTAATACGAAATAAATGACTTTATGACATAATAGAACAACGACGTCTTGATGTATCTCATCCGGCCCGCCCCTAGGTTAATGAAGCCCCTCGTTCATATAATAGGTATAATAAGCAATTAAATTATAAAGTGTAGATAAACATATAAAAATACATTTATATACTTAATCGTTAAGAGCACTCTAGAGGCCTTAAATTTGTGAGTTTATCAGAAATTTAATTCTGTTTTAATTGATTAGGTTTATTATATATTATAATAAAATATATTTCTTTCAAATTTAGTTTAGCTATTTTCATACTCATGGGATAAATATCGTAAAGGATTTTTAAGAGTCAAAAGGTTAAAAAAAATAAAATATCAGCGAAGGTTAAATATGAACCGGTTTAATAAATGTTTCGTAATCGATCTCAAAATAGAGATCTTTGTAATAACGTCAGCTTAAATAAAAATCACAATCAGTTTAGTTAAAGTCAATAAATTTACACACGCGAGAAAAATGTCGTAATCAATCTCTAAAATGGAGATCTTCGAATAGTCAACAATTCAGTCAAAAATAAATATTTACGTGTAACGCAAAACCTTAATTATTTCAAAAGCACATGAGAAAAACACCGTCGATCTCTAAAATCGAGATCTACAAACATAATAAAAACAAAATAAAATAATAAAATAGAGAAAGAAAAGAAACTATGCTATCACTTAGCTCTGTTCAGGATCGAACCGCTAATCACGAATAAATCCGTATCAATCCAAGTCCACAACACTAACACTAACACCACTTAAGTTTTTAAGGTCTCTAATATGCAAACACTATAAAAGTAATTGTCACTTAATTAAAACTCAATAAAATAAATTAAACTCTTGCACTATTAAAAATTACGTCCGCGTCGCGAAAACTAAATCTCTGAAATATTCTCGCGTATTATCCCGAGGGACAATCCGTATTCCAAAGACACTGTTCCCTTTTGTTCCTAAGCTTTTATATGAACGTCAAAATATCCCCACTCCTGTCCCCGTACACCATAGAAGTCTCTAGAATGTTTTGGTATGTAATATGCCAAGTACGAAACGAAAAGCATAAACCAGGGTTCCGTTTTTATTTAGAATATACTCTATTGAGATTCCTATAACTAGCACTATATATCTGCTACCCAAATATTAATATAGGAATATAATTTATTGTTCCTGTGAATTTATTTACTAATAAATAATGATCATTCGGCTCAGCGGCACTTTCCGTCCACATTCCGTCCAGCTCAAAATTACAAGGTTAAATAGTAACGAATATCTTAATGGATCAAAAGTCGCCTTCTACATGCCTTTAATTTTATATATTCAAAAATACAACTTCAAAGTAGATATAATATTTACATAACTATTAAACGGTAAAGCAAAATTTCAGTAATTGAAACAGTTTATATTATATTCTATGTTGAAATACGATCAGTATCGATCTTAAAAAATACACAAATTACATAATTATGTCGTTCTGTAATTTACCGAAAAATCATTCGTCGTATACAGACAAACATACACATATCAAATAGTGGCGTGTTTTACTGATTGTATTACGGAACCCTAACCAGCGTCGACTTGCCACTTGATAAGTGCTGATCAAAGCAGCCCTGAGCAAGAGTGAGAAAGGAAGAGGTCATAAACTATCCAAATTTATTTGCCTGTGAATTCTTTTGTTTATTACTAATAAAGTACACTTGAAAAATTATACCAAGTTCTGACCTATCAGCAATTTATACGCAGACTTACATATTCAAAGAATGGACAAAGATGAGAAGAAATCGATTTTGCCCTAGAAGGTGACATTGCAGTACTATAGAATTTATCCAAACAAATAGAATGACCATTATAACTATTATGCTATCATGGATATCATAGTCAGCAAAATTTTAAATATAGGTGAGGAAAAAAAAAAAATAACTCATAATAAAAATGAGACAGTCTGAGATTTTACTATCCGATATGTATGTTAAATCATGTAAAAATATTTTATGAAAAACAAATATTTTATGATCAACTGCTATCCTTGTTTGTAGCGTTAATAGACGTCAGACTTGAATACTTTACTATAACTGAAACTTGTATTTAATTATTGTTTGAACTATAAATAGATTAAATTTCTAATACTTAATAAGCTGTCTAATAGCATATGTGGTCTATGATCACAATCGCTCTGCTTTCTCACGTCTATGTTCTTAGAATTGCTTAGTACTGAAATAAGCCTACGATAAATAATTAAAATTTATGATTCGTGGTGTTGGATATCAATAATGAATAGAGAATAATTGTTCATTGTATAATGTATTTTATATTATATATATTTGACCCGTGGGAACACATATGCTGTATTATATGTTTGTTACACTTTACCTACCTAAGCCTACGCTATGAACTTAGTACAATTAGAGATCGTATGATTCAGTATGCCGCCTGCATCACAATTAGTCATCTAGACTAAATAAAAACCCCCACAACATGCCAGAGAAGGGATATATAACGGTAATAGAAATTTGGCACTCTCAGTATAATTATAGGCGATGGCCAAATGCCAGGTATAATTTTAGACCCTAACTGCGACTTACCATTCCTTAGAGCTATCATTCTGCATACTTATGGGGTAAATCATTGTGTTAAACAAAAAAGGACTTGTAAGCAGGGTTTTTAACGATGTTTTGTTAATAGCCTTTATTATGCTCACAAAGAAAGGAGCATGGTCTTTGGATATTTGTGGGTGGGAAAACCTTGATGCATTTTGTAGAGGCCTAGAGAAATAATAAAGTTTTGTATTGTGAATGCGTGAACAGCGATATTATTATTTTTTTATCAAAGGTGCGTCTGCTACATAGCAGAACCTTTTTATAGTGATTTCAGTGCACTGACCTATACCGTAATTACGGTCAACCGTGTAACTGTATTAGCGAAAAACAATCAACCGAAGTAACGTGATAAGTATGTTTTGATTAATATTTTATCTATGTAAGCTTATCGATGTTATCTACAATACTAACTCTACGACTCTATACCTAGTTCGGGATCAATCGTGCTTAGGTTCCAAATATTTATTTACTTACTCAAACACTTTTACTATTTGTGGTATTGCCAGAGATAAATAATCTAACAGAGGTCCGAACACGACCGGCCAAGTTTAGTTTATCTCTATATATGTCCCTTTCTTATAACTCTAGTCAGACAGAGACACAGGGTGAAATAAATCAAACTCGGGTCGGATATTTAAAATATTTTCAGTATATTTTACACCCCTTTCGGTAAATTTGGCACTTTTACTGTGGCTTCAGCCAATCTAAAAAACAACACATGAAAAAAATATTTCAAGTGTTGTAACGTATGTATACATAGTCTATTTATTTAATGTAATGTTTTTAATTAAGACTGACTTGCACCAAATAGTTAAATGTGTTTAAGACAAATTCATACAAGAACTTTCAATATAGCGTCTTGAACATAATAATAAGTATTTTAACCCATTGATATAAGTCTGCCTTAGTGTGTTCTTTTTTATGTTTAAGTTTTACAATCGGTTTTCATTCTCTGTAATGAAATATAAAAATTAAATAGCAATAAAGCTAGGAGGTAATGTAAAAGATATTTATATTATCTCGCGAGCTATTGTCGGCGCGAGGGATCTGGGCCGCAGGTGAGCAGAATGCGTTGAGCAATATTTTGGTTATTTTAGCGTACAGGTGCACTAGGCTAAGACTAAATTTAGCGTAGACTGGATTTTCGTTGCTCTTGTCGTGTGCGTTTTACAATTTGGAGACTAATAGTGAAAAGTCAGCTTTGTTTGTTAAGAAAAGGGTGGGATAGCCAAAGAAAGCAATGTACTAGACAATATAAGAATAAATAAACAAATAAATATCTCAGGACAATTCACACCAATTGAGCTAGTCCCAAGCTAAGTAAACCTTGTGTTATGGGTACTAGACAACAGATATACATACTTAAATAGATAGATATATACTTAAATACATATAACATCCAAGACTCGGGTACAAATATTCATATTCATCATACAAACATTTGTCCTTCCCGGGAATCGAACCCGGAACCTCTAGCTTCATAGTCAGGGTCACTAACCACTAGGCTATCCGGTCGCCAATCATTATCATCACCGTTGCAGGAAGTGTTATCAAAAGTGCATCTCAAAAGTTAAAGCCACCAAATCTTAATTCGGATTGGGCATTAAAACCACTTAGGAATATCACAATATTTTTGACACCGCTTATTTCCTTAGTCTAACGCAGTATCTACTATTTAATTTTGCATTCTGCTATCTCAGACAAAAATGTAAAGTTCGTATAAGTTTATGAATGACCAAACGGAAAGAGTTACTACAGTTCGCAATATATATAGGTATAATCAACCTACTTGATCCACAGACTACTGTAGAACGTTGTCGCAATGTGTCATCGCTGAAATATTATGACATTTATTCAGAAGTCAATATGACATTTATTGTGAAAGCGTTCTACAGTGGCTACTATGAATCAAATTGGTTGACGGTACACAATCGAAGAGGTTAAAAAGACCTACACACAGCTCTATTGACAAGAGAAAAAAGCTTTTTTTATCTGTTCTAGTTTTCAGCTATACAAGCTTTTTTTTGGCTGCACTGTTGAAGATTTACGATTATTTCGTTTGAAAAGAAATAATGGTATTTAACACATGAGTTTCTTTCAAGGGTTTGTAACATTATAAAATTCATCATTTATCGTTCAGCTGAAGTGAAAATAGATGGGCTTCTATTTTCACTTCAGCTGAACGATAAATGATGAATTTTATTTTGAACATCCGGTGATGATGCCTAATTACAATTGTCTTTATCTTTAACTTCACAGTATAAAGTAAAGTCGCTAACCGCTCCTGTCTGGCCTTTTTATAGTGTATGTTCGGCCGCCCTCTCCTTCTAAACCACGCATCGGATTTTGATACAGTTTTCACTGTCATTTGTAGAATTTTTTATAGAATTTTTTTATGTACATCACATTCTAGTTGTACCCGTGCGTAGCCGGGTCGGGTCGCTAGTGTATTATAACGTTATATTTACCCTTTGTAAAGCCGATTATTATGTAATAAGTAAATTAATTTCCTGATCAAGTGAAATCTGTCATGGGATTATGAGTGGTATTTAAATAATTAATCGATCCCGGCGTTACTTTGTGGGAGGTCCATATCAACAAATAAATAGTAAGAATAGGAATTAGAACAGAAGTAGCAAGACGATTTGTTCCAGTTTGTACTTGAGTCATTATGATATTAGTAACTGGTACGTAGCTGAATAAAGTGACACTCTTTTGCCATTATATGCAATATAAGATTTTGATAGCACGTCCATTATCCGAAGCTTATTCAGCATTTAGTTGGCATTTAGAAGCGGTTATTAACGTCTTTGCTTGGGTTAAGCTAACGTCTGGACAAATAGTATTGCGACCCATTTCTCAAACTGCAGGTGCAGGCGAGCCGTGAAATAGATTGATGGCGCCGACATAACAACACTGCTGCACAGGTAGCTCGATAGTATGTTAACTTATCGTATATAACTAGTATTACGCAATTGAGTCAAAAACAACAACATTACTAAGATAATGAATATTAGTTGACTAATGAAATCGTTACTAAACAGATATAAAACGTCAAAAAATAAACTGGGTCAAATTTCCTTGCTACTTCGCTAAACTACACGTACCTACAAAACAGCTGCGTCTGTGTGACATATATATTTTTCGGGCAAAAACCACCCTAACCGCACGACTATTCGCTACTTGAACGAATGGCATATCTATGTCTATTAATTATTTGATATAAATCGTATCCAAAAATAGCAACTGTACCTACAATGTTGTTAATTTTGACCAAATTATGATCTTCAGTTATTATTATCCCTAGAATATAATTTATTAATTGTTAATTGTACATGGTTAACAATAACTACATTCTATTTTATTCTATTCCATTCTACGGTCCAATTAATAAACGTTCAAAGCTAGTTTCAAACAAAATTCTATTATTTCAAGTCATGGCTCTGACAGCTCAAGGTATATTTTTTGTTTATGTGCTGCGTAACTCCGCGCGCGCATCTAAATCGGCAATTGAGTCAGTGGTGAGTGGCGCATACGCAGCGGTCGTCTGCACTTCGTAGTCATCATCACTTTCTGATTCTCTACCCGACTTAAAAACTCAAGGTTGTGTGTCATGCCTTTTTAATAGTTGCTGTGTGTTTTTGAGTAAAAGGTGCGGCTCGATGGTAGAGCATTTACGAGTAAAACCGGAGAGGGAATTCAAAGCCGAACTGCTCTGTTTGTTCACGAAATGCGCTACTTTAATTCAATAAACATATTACAAGATACTAACGGACGCCCGCGACTTCGTTCGCGTGAAATTAGTAGCCTATGTCTGTCAGAGAAAGTGTAGCTTTCTATCTGTGAAAATTTTTTTGAAGTCGGTTCAGTACCTAGTTCCAGAGATTACCCCCAAAATACGAACAAACAAAGTTTACCTCTTTATTATATTAGTGTAGAATTTGGAAGTGTAGATGAAGACAACGACCACAACAAATACTTGTTATTGATTCACACAAGTAAACAAACTAAAAAAATACACACAGTGAAATTTTACTGGGGATTCAATAGGCGATCTACGATCCGTTGTATAATTCATAATTCATTTATTCACTGTTGATTGCGTTATACATGAGGCAAACTTTCGTTACAGAGACACGGAGATATTTATTTATTTATTTAAACTTTATTGCACAATACGAACAATAATGTACAGCTGGCGGACTTAATGCTTTAAGGCATTCTCAACCAGTCAACTATCAGACTAAACAGAAAGTAAAACGATGCAGGATCGTGAATAAATAAAAACAAGAATAACACAAATCAGCCAGAATATAAATACATATATACAAAATTAAAACACTAAATCTAAAGCTAAGTATATAAGTAATAACCCCCGTTTTATTCACCAGTGTTTCCCAATAATATGATTGCAAAATCCAACAATAAAAAAAAAGAAATAGCTACCTAATAATAAATATCTTGGGACAAATTACATCACAGAGAACATAAAGCCTTCCACTGTGATTTGTATAGATATCACTGTCGCACGTTACGCGACTACCGCTGGTAGTCTCATCGTTCGTTGCCATACAAACATATTATGAACAATTGCTCATGTGTAACGGCTACAAAAAATACGTCGGTATTGACTTAGTCCTATCTACCGAAGCTACTTATGTTATAGGTACTAGGCAACAGATATTACATAATTTTAACCCTTTTGTTGACGGTCGGGCTGGGAAATAAATAACACTTGTGAACTAATAAGAATCTATATTAAAGGGAGCGGTGAAGACGATATAAAAGAAGATATACGACTGACAAAGGCAAAACAATTTTTAAAGGCAGTCACAATTTAAGGTATTCCAAGGAGGTAGCTTGAACCTGTCGCTAACACTTATATGAAAATGATAGCTTATTAGGTACAATCGAAGACGCATATAAGTCACCATTAAAGACGGAACTGCGAGAAAGTGTCATTTTCTGAAAGGGAGGCATATAGTGTGCACTTTGAAGTTGATATATCTAGCACTTTTGAGCATTGACAATGTCTCTCAGTCCTAAATAGTTGCTACTTGTATCAATCTTTTTTAAACGTAGGTGTGGGCATAAGTAAGTGCATCACCAATAAAATT
This sequence comes from Ditula angustiorana, assembly GCA_963691745.1. Taxonomy (NCBI): domain Eukaryota; kingdom Metazoa; phylum Arthropoda; class Insecta; order Lepidoptera; family Tortricidae; genus Ditula; species Ditula angustiorana. The sequence continues at coordinate 4,777,079 of OY829490.1, read as the reverse complement.
GGGCAAAAATTGGCCTTTTCTCAATGGCGTCTGAGCTTTGTCATGTGAATTATTTTTGTTGTTTCTCTAAACAGAATAGTCAGTGAGACGCAACGGAAACACGGTTGTCTAGACGTGTTAGACGTTTAGCCTGACACGTTCAGCAAAAACAAAATGTTTTATTTTGATTTATGTATGAATGGTAGAATTGTGATGAAACCGTGGCGGACTGACGGTATAGTTCGTTTCAGGAATACGTTATTACATCAACAGTGTCATGGCGTATCGTATACGACTAACTTGTAGCCCTAACATGACCAGTCAAGTTTAGTTTATCTGAGTTTATCTGTATGTGCATCCCTTTTTTATGACATTATTGTGACCGGGACACAGAGGATAAATTAAACCTGGACCGGTCGTGTTAAGGGCATTGGAGCTTACATAGAATATGCCCTAAGCTAAGTTTACACGGGTTACAAGTAAACATTAACAGCATACTCAAGAACAAATCGCCCTTTGCAATGCCAAAAGAAAAAAGGGACGGTATAAGTGTTAAGTTTATATGTGACTGTGTGTGTATCTCTGCTTCAACGTAGCTCTCAAACACGTAATGATTTTGGATGCGGTGTTTTTAGTTAAAAACAGATTAATATGCGATGGTTTTTAGTGTTTAGTTGGTGGCAAACGGACTAGCGGTTATGAGATATGGATATGCCGAGAGGCAAACTTTAAGTAATCATATACTATAATGAAGTATTAAATACAACCAACCATAGGCCACTATAGAACATCGTGGCAATGTGTAATCGCTGTGGTATTATGACATTTATTCAAAGGTCATTATGACGTTTATTGCGAAAAGGTTCTACAGTGAATGAATCAAATTATTTGACTGTACAGTAAACAGGGGTAAATTCGAATAAGCATATATATAGCTGAATAACATTGAATGTATATTTTTATCGAACTTCCTGTGTTCCTAGCATGACTTGAACAAAGATAAATTATGCCTCAGTGCGGTCTCTTTATGACTAGTATGAAAGGAAGAGATGCACTAAACGATATGTCAAACAAAATAATCGTTTAAAATTACACCAATAATTTAAAGTTACCGTGACTGTACCCTTATTTTATTTAAATTGAATATGACAGTCTGTCAGTATTCTCGGCTCAGTTAATATTAACGGCGGCCCTGGCCCGACCTTGGTTCGATGCTCGGCTGAAACAGTTTTGAGGCTTACGTAAACTAAATGATGAAGGAATGACGTGTCAATTGGATACTGCTCTGACATTTTCGAGATTATTCCTAAAAACTAACTAGGTACAATTTTTTTGCAATCTTAGCAAGTCATTACGTTCCTACTGTACTAATGAACTGGTGTTTCTGAGCGAATAATTAATTAATTTAAGAATGCGATAATTTTAACTTAAAAACGTCGGTACGTTCTCACCGTGGCAGATAGGTATAATATTTAGGTAGGTACTTAAAGCTCTGAGATACTTGTTAAAAACTAGGTAAAAGCAGCTGAATAATAATGTAAATGAGGAATAATTTATTTCATAAAATAAAGCCGCATACACACAAGAAAAGAAAGCAGAAAAAACCTAGCGCATAATTATAAATTACAAAATATTGCAAACTAATAGCTTCTAGATCTAGATACTTGAAAGCGCTTTTTGGTTAAATAAAGTCAGTAGACAATTTTATCATTTACTTGATCGATTTCTACTGTTATGTTCATAGTTATATTGTTCAAAAGAACATGAAATTTAAAACCACGCGTCTTAATGTAAAGAAACCTCTGCTCACCTTCAAATCAGCCAAAAAATCCAAACTCGGGCACTGCACAATTCAAAAGTAAAATTTCGAATTTGGAAAATAGTGTTCCAATTTCAAATTCGTAAAAGATGCGTTCGTAAACACGGTCGCGTGTTGTGGATGTAGCGTTTCGTTCGTTCGGATGCGCTGCCGGGCGCCCGGGCAGTCAGCGCGCCGCGCGCGGGACGCCGCGGGAATGGTAGGGATGGGATGGGAAAAACTACGTAGATAAGTTAAATTCGATAAGTTTAGTTTAATTTTTATTATTTAAAAAACTTTATGTTGGAAGCTATTGCGTTAATTGCAAGGATTTTTTAATTACATTTGTAAAGTCTGGGTGCCTACTAGAAAGCCTGAGAACCTCCTGTATATACTTATTTACAGCTTACCAGGCCATAACACGACAGTTTTTATTTTGCCGATTTCATTGGTATTTGAAAGTATGAATAAATTGTAACTTAATGGTAATGATTGCTATAATTATTCATAATTATAGCAGCCACTAATAAGAACAATAGTAAAAGAGAAGAGCTCTTTACTGAAGCGATAAAGTACAGTAGAAAACAGCAAATGAAATATTCAATTTACATTTGAAATATAAGAGTATGTATATTTTAAAAAGACCTGAATTTATTACCACCCTTAATTTGTAATCATAATTGACTCAATTATTGTCTTACCATTTTAGAAAATGTACCTAATTCCTTCAGACAGCTTTGGTCGGAAAATAATAAAGCAATTTCTTGGTTGGCCTTACTAGGATAACAGGCAAACCTAGTCAAAATGCAATCCTTAACTGGACTGCAGTTTTAGTGACAGACAAAAACTACAAATGAATCTTTCAAATTGAAGCAAAGGAGTGTTCTATCGATATATGTATTTTTAAAGACAGCAGTGCTGCACTAGTTTCGCTAATAGTTTTATTCGGGCGCGAAGCCACGAGCTCACGCAGTCTGCCCACCCTTTACTCGGGATAATTATCTTCCCACTTACTTTTCAGACGCGAAATATTCAGAAATACGACGCCATTCTATATCACTAAGACTATAAAGTTTAGGTTTTAAATCGGAGCCAAATATATAAAAGTTTTTAGAGATTTAGAAGTTTCGCCATTTAGTTCAAGATCTGGTTTTTTAGCATGGACAAAGTACTTAAAACTGTATAAATTAACCTATTTGTTACATTATATTAGATATAATTAATAAATTAAAAACCAAAAGTGCAGTATTCTGCGCCGTCAAGATGCATTTCGATTACCAGATTCCATAGAGCTACTTTCAGTATTTCATAAAATCTTACAAAATAATTAAATTGGAAGACACTCAGACCTGACTCAGACTCACGAATGTCTCGAAAATTAGAATGCAGCCCTTTGCACCGAAATTTTAACGCGTCAATCACAAGCGCAAATCTTTATCTTTAGGTAGTATAAAACAAACGCTATTTATTCCTGTCTGTTCTCACATCTTCGGCCGCTTACTCCTCCTAAACCACGCAACGGATTTTGATATGGTTTTCACTCTCATTTTGATAATTTTCTGAAGACTGTTTTATCTTTCCCATTCACGGGACAACAGTGCCCCGGACCTTTGGGAGGCGTGCGCGGAGCCGAAGCCAACAGTAGAGGCCCTTTAGACAATTTAATGAAATGTGATGTATTATTATTAGTAAAACGCATCCGTGCGAACCTGGGGCAGATCGCTAGTTTTATATATTTTATTCTTATTTACATAAATTGAATGTTTGTTTAAATGTATATTTATAGTCTCTTCATCTTTTCAAATTTTCACTGCCTTACACTTTGAGAAAATGGCTTACCTTATGCCTTAATACCTACTGAATACCTTGTAAAATTTTCCCGTCTGTTTTTTTTATCATTTGTTTACATGTACATGTGTAGGTATGTAATTCAATAAAGAGCACGCGTATAGGAGCAGATTTTGTTTATGCACTTGTAAGAGAAACGCAATATTAAAAATTAGTACTTATCACAACGACGGGATCACAGTATATTCAACAGTCACTGTTCCTTCGCAGTTAAGGTAAATAAAACCTACCCAAGTTTAGTATACAAAACCTAATCTGTTATTTGCCCTAAATTTTGTGCGCAAAATTGGAGTCGGAAATGCCGAAATGCCGACCACCTTGGTGCACCCACCTTCACGTAATAATATACCATGATTCACCGGCATAAAGTCAGAGCTGTAGCAAAAGATACATAGCGGAATAGCATATCTTTTTCTGTTAATACTTAACCTACGATACGAGATTATGATTTACTATCATTATTAAATCAGATGTTCTGATTGTGGTGAAACGAGTGTTCATTTGTCTCATTTTTTATTCAAAAAAAAACGTTGACCACTCGAGCTTTGCAGAACTCACTATGACAATTGCTAGACTTTGTGCGAAAAGAGAACCGTCGTGATTAGTATGGATGCCCATAGTAACCACGACGATTCTCTTTCCGCACAAAATCTAAAGTGGACAACTGTCCTGTATTTCATAGGATGTCTAGTATACAACCCTAGTAATTAGTCACCCTAATAATTAATTGCTGATATTGAGAGGGATACTTTGATTTCTCTACCATCCCGGGTGTCTTATCCACTTACCATCAGCTGATCCACTTGCGTTTTGTAAGAGCCACAGCAAACAAAAGATGCAACGAGCGACAAGAAAAAAGTAAGATGTGGTAAGCGTTTGGAGACTCTATTTTGATAATGATCCAATTGATACAAATGAGATGGAGTCACCGATCTAAAATCAGAAATCTAATTATGACTTTCTCTAGTTTTAGCGCGGCTTAGATATAGTCGAATTCAAATGTTAGCGACCTAAACAATCTCTAGCAAATTCCGGTGGAGAGCTGGCCTACTCGCACACCTGTTTCTGTGTTAGTCACCCTGGTCTGGCATCCAGACGGCAGACTTGCAAATTGATACGCAGTGAATAATGCTCCTCCGTATTTATCGTTTATTTCAAAAATCTTAGCGTAGAATAATCCAGTAGTAATTATAATCTTAGGTTTTGTGTCTTGTTTAGGTCTTAGGGTTTGTTAAGTGATACATTCAAAGACACCAAGACACCATATAGGTAGATTAAAGATAGATCTGAGAGAAAGTGCAATTTTTTGACAGGGAGGTATATAATATTATTATGCACTATTACATTGGCAGAATGGCAGGCATTGATGGGGCCATCCTTCCCTAAAAATTTATAGAAGTTCATATATCTATCCCCTTCGAACACGACTAATTTCACTCTATAATGGTGAATTAAGTGTTGTTGTTTACACTCCGTATACTTAAATAAATTAAAAAACGCTTGTAATTTACCTGCTGGGTGTCTGTGTAGGTTGGCAAACCAATACAACCTCGTTTTTGGTGGATCATAAGTGAAATCCTTGTGAAATCATGCTACGAGTAAGTTAGACAGTTGAAATTTTCACAGATGATGTATTTCTGTTGCCGCTTTAACAACAAATACTAAAAAACAGAGTAAAATAAATGTTTAAGGGGGCTCCTATACAACAGACATGTTTTATGCCGTTTTTATAGATTATGGTACGGAGCCCTTCGTGTGCAAGCCGACTCGCACTTGGCTGGTTTTTAACGGTTTGTTAATAACATCTCTCCTTTATAACAAAGCCTTTTTATTAACACTACAGTCTAACCCTCTTATTCATAAACGCTTCGTAAACGTTTGTTAGTTAACATGTTTTATGTCTTTATCTGTCATTGTGACGTTTGGCCTGAAATGAAAGGGACAAAACATTTTTAGCTTTAAAAGTTAGTTATTTTTTTATGAATAAGGGGGTTATTAGCCTGCGGCCTAAAACGGGCCATGTACGAGTATCTCTCCCTGCGTCGCTGCCTAACTGGTGTTATAAGATAGGAACGCACAAAGAAATTAACTTGGCCAGACATGTAGAGCCACTGCACTTTATAGGCGAATATTTTTCATACCAGGAAAAACGAAATGGCTTATTAGGTCAAAACAGAATTAGGTTCGCAAATGTATTTACTGTGGGCGACCGTTGAGGGTCCAATACTTTTGGTCACATGTACATCCGCTTGTACTGGTCAAGTTTTGGTATATTCTTAACTTTTGACCATAGAAGAGACAACTTTTGAATTTTGGGAACAAGGGAAACAGAATTTTAAAAAGGGTTTAATTGTTATACTTACTTAGCATGTCGAAATTTGTGTTGCCTTAGATGTGAATGCGGTTCAACTTGTATTGCCAGCAGCATATGATGTATTGTGTTCGAAGGTTCAAAAAACATGTAATCCAAATTTTAAAACCCGAATTCCACAAAATAGCGTTCTATAAGACGTGAAGTAACTCGGTCGTAAACTGAAAACATGTAAACAGGGCCGACCTCGCGCTAAAAATACCGATATTTCGGAATATTCCACCATCACGTAACCCGCGTATTTATAAATATTTGAGAGACGAGAGAATTAGCAAATCGCGGTTATTGCGTTTCTTATGGCGGGCTTGACCCTCGCCCTCTGGAAGTTAACGCAAGTGCCTGGGTCAAAAAGATGGGATTTTTATTAATACAATATACTCAGGGACTTTTTTTATGAAATAGGATGGCACACAAGCAAGTGGCTCACCTAATAGGGTCACCCGCAAGGAGATTGCAGATGCGTTGCCAACCCAGAAGGCTAAGATGGAATACCTCTTGTGCCAGTAATTTCACCGGCTGTTTTGCTCTCCACGTCGGAACACAACAGTGCAAGCCTGCTGTTTTGCGGTCGGATTAGCAAATGGTGGTAGCTATCCTGACGCACCTTGTACAAGGTCGTACCACCCGCAAAGGTTTAGGCTAAAGTGGAAATTAGTAAGTGTAAATGACAAGTGCTAAGGATAAAATCCGTGAATATCATGTGTGGTTTTCCAGCTGGACCTGGCACCTTTAGAATTAAAGCGACCCATCTCTGAATAATACACGTCCCAAAATATCACCTTAATTAAAAGACATAGGGTTTAATTTTGGAAAATGTCATTTCAGAATTGAGTTGCTTTCATTCTAAAGGTGCGAACTGTATTCTTACACTGATCAAAATTACAAATAAAATATTCAAACTGTATTTCGATGCAATTGCAAAACACGCTTTGCATCGTTGCACACAATGTGCATAGTTTTACAGGTACAGTCAGCAACAAAAGTAGCTCGAAGATGTCAAAAACCTCTATATGTCTTATTTCTTGATACTTATTAATGTAGTAAAATTTTGACTGTTTAAACCGAAATTTTTATTAATTTTATTTTTCTTTTTAAACGCATAAAAGTTCGTATTACTTCATACACATTCGCCAGGCGGCTCGCGTTAAAAGGAACGCGCCGGCCGCGTCTGCCTTCCCCCCGCAACTTCCTGGTAAAACGGTAGGGTTGCGGTGCATTCTTTTTCAATTACAATGACACAGCGAGAGCCAGCGGGCGATCGCGCGGCAAGCCAACAACCTACTGCGATTTGCCTACTCTGTAGGCAAGGCGGCCGAGCGTACCTACAGCGCGAAGTGGAACCCCGCCTGACGCAGAAATCGACGAATACGAGAAGGCCATTGCCACATTTTTGCGTTTTTATCGCTCGTAATTTCTGATTGTGAATCCACCGCCGTCGAGCAGCCGCCGGAATGGTGCCGGCGCGCGCGCTGAATCGCCGGTATAAATAGCGGCGGTGGGGCGCGGGCGCAGTGCTACCGGGCACTATCTGTCACCGGTCATGTCGTCATTGTGCAATTAATATTTTACATATAGCCTTAGAGTTGACGAACATAAAAAGAAAACCTAGATGCCTCACGCCTAGGCCTATTCTGACACTCATAAGAGCTTCCTGTAAGCCTTATTTAAGTAAAGATACTATGGCTTTGACTTTGACTATAAAACACTTTATGTACGTAATAGCGATTTTCATTTGTTTTAGTTATTGGGAATTTTGTGCAGCGAAAACCGGATTTTTGACTAAATTCCGTGATTGTACCAAAACCTTTCGGTCTATGACCACGAATTTTGCACTGCAAGTAGTTCTATAAGGGTCTTTCGCTGACATTGTACTTTTTCAATCAAGTAGGTACTCAAAGTCAATCAAATAAATTCTTTTTTTAACGGCTTTTCTGGCTTATTATAAACACACACCCTCCGAACGATTTATGCTCGAGTTGTGTGCTTGCAACTATACAAAGTGATTAAGAGTCCAAATAACTAGGCCGTCAACGCTCTCATACATAGTGCAAAAATTGCATAATTTTCTCACGGCGACGTGGCACCATAGTGTCACTAATGCTAAACACGCTGTAGCAAGGTATAGTACGGAACTAGTAAGGACAACGAGCAACTAGTAAGGAATCAGGAAAACTCTAAGGTAAGGTAAAGAAAACGTTTCGAATGAAAGAGTAAAAATCGTCAATGACATGTTATTTTATTGAATTACCGACAACGTTGTTTTAAACAAGGCTTCGGCGCAAGTATTTACAAAAGCGGCAAGTTCCGATCAGAATCTGAACAACATAATTATATCAGTTCACAACTTTGGACAACTTCAGTAACTCCAACAACTGCAGTCAATGATTCTCAATAAATTGTACGACAGACTTGAAACAGCTCGGTTAGTTTTCTCATAACTGTGGCATGTAGAATTTTACATTATTCAAAACTTCAACATCATTAAAAAACTTACCACGTATTTTTAATATCATCTAAAACCCTTTGAATCCTTTTGATCACTATAAAGAGGTATTTTCGATACAAGATTTTTTGTGAAAGCTTTCTAAGAGAAAATTCTATAGTTAATTTAAATGTAATTTCTAAGTACCGCCGCGAGAACACGCTCGCCGGCCTCGACCTTCCCTGGTACAAAATAATTTATAGATTGTACTATTTACCACCCTCAGAGGTACGCAGCCCGAATATGTACAGGTCATTGGTAACAATCAATTGTAAAATTCCGAAGCAAAACTAAATTATCTCAAAAGCAATAACAAAATAATATAAAATGTGTGATGATTTTAAAATGATAAAAAATCATATCGTCAACGAAGTCAGCATCAACCGAACATTGTCTTTAAATCGTAGTCATTACAAATTATAAAACTCTAGTCAATAAACCTAAGCTTCGTCATAGACAAAGCTCATAGACTATAATAATATTTACAAGATATTTTTTAATAAAAAAAGAAACCAAAAACACTATACCAACAGTAACTATGTAGTAATAAAATCATTCAACACAATCGTAAATCTGCCGAGTAAAAGTAATTAAAGCAAAAACTTAAGCAAACTATGAAAATCTCAAAATACTTAAATAGTTTTAAAAACACGTTACACATCACTTACGTCCTATTTAAATCGTTTGCGATTTCGTACACAAAATATGTCATTTGTTAGTCCTATTTGTTTTGTCGAAAATAGCGTATACGAGCCACTAGGCCGGCGCGCGCGGGGCGCCCCCATAACACTACTTGTTACATCACAGATCCATTTTCAACGATCTTTAGCGGAATTGCACGGACTTCCATCACACTCGTGAATTACTATCGCAATTTAAAAACTAAAATAAATATGGAAAGCCTCCACCGAATGATAACCTTAATTATATTGTAGACTCCCAGACTGCCAAACACTAGCGATGAAAAAAATGAAAACTGGCATTCGTCTCACTCAACTGCGAATTAATTCAAGTCAAAAACGACCCCACTGGTCGGTTATAGATTGATTTAAGCGATCCAATGAGTTTTCATAAGTCACATCTGGCGTTATATCGACTGACCGGTGTCCTAGGTTCATACACCTTCAATCCCTTAGGATACTCTACTACAGCACGCTGGAATACCGGTGCATGCAACTCCGCTAATCAGGCACATCCACTTACAATAATACCCCCGCCCGCGCCCCGCGCCCCGCCACTATACATAAACATTTTAATGTATAACTATCATAAATTACTGTGTAATTATAACTCCTAACTTAAAACGCACTATCTTAGCTTAGCCTAATCGAAAGCTTATTCCCATTTGGCTTCTTTCAAGTTGAACCATAATTATGTCTTGAGATATTTAAACTTACTCAACTAGTGTACTTTATAATAAAGAAAATGCCTTATTTTGGTATCGCTGTTAGTAAACTCTTATATTTTCACGGTAAAAAATAACTCGACAGTGAGCGCTCGGTCGCTGGGTTTGAGCGCCGGGTTCCGCTGTCGAATCGATACACTAATAATATCTACCTCATATAGGATTTGTGAAAAATATTTTACTGAGATCGCTTCGTGTGTTCTTTAGTTTGTTCCATCTCAATACTGCATAATGTAAATCTATGTTAGCTTTATCTTACATTTTACATAAATAAATACAAGACATAAATTATTAGTTCACCTTTTAATAAACACGGGCGATGCACGTCCTATCAAATGTGCAATGTTTGTTTCAATGTTTGCTTATAAACACTTTCCCCAAAAAATAAAAAACAATTTGATTGCCATTATAAAAATAAAATTATTGGAAGACAGGCTCCGAGAATTTCATTACCAAAATATGTCGAATATAAATTTAGTTCTTACAAAATAAAATAATAGTAAGTTGAAGTAACACCGAGATATAGAAAAGTGTCAGTTACCTGTTCATTATCATACATACAACCGTAAATAGTAACCGTACAGTGTTTATGAGACTACCGTAACCAGCCGGTTACAATAGTCCTATACACAAAGTAATAATTAATTACGAGGGCTGTTCTGAAAGTTTCTAGCTGTGCTGAACCTATTAACAAAATCATACTTTTTATATTACCGTTTAAAACCTTTTTTTATTAGGTACAAATACCTGGCCAGAAATAATTAGACAATACTTTTTAAATTAAAAATAAATGGTGTTCAAGATTTGTGACAAACGTTTCGATTACAAAATGGAGGTTACTAGAGAAGAATTTTGAGTGATGATTTACTATGATTACAAACGAGGGTTAACATTTAAACAATCACATGAAAACTTGCACGAAGCTTTTGGAGATTCTGCTCCTTCGTTAGCCACAGTTTTCTTTTGGTTTCGGGAATTTAATCGAGGTTGAGAGTCCGTCAAAGACGAAGCTAGACTCGGGAGGCCGTTGACCGCCGTGACGCACGAGAATGTTGTCAGAGTGGAGTGGCTTATTAAGGAAAAGCGGAATATTACACATAGGGAGATACAGGATGAACTGAAGATTGGATCACAAGCAGTTTCCAATATTTTAAATGATCACCTAAAAGTACGGAAGGTTTGTTCACGATGGATACCACATTTGCTCACTGAAGAGCAAAAAGCCCGCCGAGTAGAGTGGTGCAAATATATCCTAGAAAAATTTGAGAGCGGCAAATCACATCAGGTGTCATACATCCTGACGAGTGATGAATCATGGATATATAGCTACGACCCACTAACGAAGCAGCAATCGACACAATGGGTGTTCGAGGAAGACACTTTGCCAACAAAAGTTGTACGTGGTAGGACTGTCAACAAAAAAATGATAGCCGTTTTTTTCCGACGCAGTGGTCCTGTAGCAGTTATTCCTCTAGAAGACAGAAGAACAGTAACTAGCAAATGGTATACCGAAGTATGCTTGCCTCAAGCATTCGAACAGCTCAACGAGGTACGTCCGAGGAGCGGCACCCGCGGCATTCATTTTCATCAGGATAATGCCCCCGCTCACACGGCTGCTCGAACCCTTGATTTTTTTGCACACTTCCGGTGTGCAACTATTGCCGCACCGGCCATACAGCCCAGACCTGGCTCCGTGCGATTTCTTTTTGTTCCCTACCATTAAAAAAACCATGCGAGGACGAAGTTTCAGCAACTCGAACGACGCCGTTGATGAATTTAGACGTGCATTTTTCGACCTTTCGCAAGACCGATTTTTTTCTTGTTTTGAAAGTTGGTTTAGTAGAATGCAAAAATGTATCGAAGCTGCAGGAGAATACTTCGAAAAATTGTAAATAAATAATATTAGATATCTTTTATTTTTTTTTGTAGCTAGCAACTTTCGGAACAGCCCTCGTAATTACGACTGGTTTTAGATATAAAGGGGAAGACTTTTACGTATTTATCTGATGCAATTGAATGGGTTAAAACGGTTGAATAAACGTTACAAAGGCTGAAGTCCAATTTTCCCGTACACCGATATTACCACAACTTACGACTGATTTCCAATCTTCAGACACTTTCCATAGATAACATCCGACTATTGATTGAACAATTCACTGACCACATATCTTCAAGGCCCCGCTTGTAAATCAAGTCAACTTTGGATAAGCCAGAGCTGCCAAACTTTTTGCTATCGTAGACCACTTGCCATTGTTTTTGTGTTGCCCTTTAACTTCCTTACGTTTTTATTGTAAAAATAATATTTTTCTTTATTTCAAAAATAAATTCTCCAGTCGTCGTACATTTTTTCAAACGAACATTGCTGCTTATAAAATACTGAGACTTCCTTCTTTACTTAATTATGGAGTAAATATTCTTAAAAATGCTTTCAGGGACGAGTTATTAACGTAAGTTTCTTCGGGAAAAAGCACTCCCCCCCCCCCCCTCCTTACATCTCATGGACCCCTAATTTTTTTCGCTGACGTGGACCCCTTTGTAAATTGCTCGATATAGACCACTTTGGGAATCGCTGGTGTAAACGAAGCTTCGACTGAATCATCTTCGACAAGCGGAAGCTGCCCCGTAAACGCGCTTTTTTATAGTTTTTTTGACAGATGCGGAGCCCAGAGGATATATGGTCTGTGGAACAGTGATACCTTCCTCAACTTAAACGCTATAATATGGCATTAGATTTAAAGCGGGTGCACCGCAGCCGCACGTGTCACTGCACTGTAAGCGTCCCACGGCCGGGCGGGGAACAAACTTGCACATTCGGTGTGTCCTGCGCGCGAAGGCCTCAAAAGAAGCCGATCAACTCCTACTCGATGTTGCTCCGGGGGCCGTCGATCGGCATCGTATGGAGGACCTCGTCGAGAAGCTGCAGCGCCCTGCGAACACACATAATATTTCTTAGGTGGTTTAAGTGGTAATCCCTTAAGATACTGATAGACTTTAGCATTCTAACGAACGTTATAAAGCCCGCAAAACTTAGGGAAAAATCAGTGCGCAGCGTGCTGGCGTTTAAAAACTGCGAATACGCTTGTGTAAGTGTAACATGGTGTGGAGGTAAGTCACAATAGAGAGGGTCTACAGATGGGTGTTATGTCTGGGGACCGAAGTCCGAAGGATTTAAGTTGGAAGTTGTATATATGCGTCGGTGTTTCGAAACTTCGTTAGCGTGATGTAGCGCAGTCAGTTGGTTTCCTCTATTCTACACTAGATGGCGCTAGAGCGCTAAACCATTGTAGCGAAATGGTTTAAGTTAACATGGTCAATTCTAATCAGAACCCTTAAAAACCACGGATACAAAAACTGTAAGCACGAACAATGATCCATAGCGGTCCGGTTTGCTGTGTGTGTCAGAGCGAGGCACGAAAAGCTGAAAAACGCCACCTCTCTCACCAAGAACCCTTTCAACAGTGGAATTAACACCTCCTAAGAAACACTTGTTCAACATTTCATGTTTCCATTGCATTGCATTTTGGCGTTGTCTATCAGTCAATCAGTCAGTAACGAAACTTTTCTATATGTATAGATACGATAACAACACATCGCAAGAGTGGTTACCTATTAAGGTTCAAGAGGATACACAGACAGTGTAGCGTCTCTAGCGCCATCTAGTTTAGAATAGAGGAAACCAACTGACATGCGCTACATCACGCTAACGAAGTTTCTTAACACGGACGCATAAACAACTTAAAACTTTCATCCTTAAGACTTCGGTGAGAGATCTCTCTATTAACCAGCGCAAACAGCATAGGCCAATGACCCCGTTGGCACCGTTCGGGTCCGGCGGGTCGAGCTGGGCGGGTTACCTGTGCAGGTGCACCTCGACCCAGCAGGGCGTCTCCTTGATGCTGGTGCGCGGGTAGTCGGGCCCCCAGCCCTTCACGAACGACAGCCGCACGATGCACAGCCGCCGCAGGTCGTCCACGCCGATGCCCGCCGCCGCCGTCAGACCTGCCGGGGCACCGGGGTTACTACATCATCATCATTACATCACTCGACGACCGGATAGCCTAGTGGTCAGTGGCCCTGACCACAAAGCTTGAGGTTCCGGGTTCGATTCCCGGGAGGGGCAAATGTTTGTATGATGATTACGAATGTTTGTACCCGTGGATGTTATATGTATTTAAGTATATATTTATCTATATAAGTATTTATATCCGTTGTCTAGTACCCATAAAACAAGCAGCTTTAGTTGCTTACTTTGGGACTAGGTCAATTGGTGTTAATTGTCCCAAGATATTTATTTATTTATTTACATCAACCGGAAGACGCCCGCTGCTGGGCATAGGCCTTCCCTGAGGATTTCCACGACGGTCGGTCTTGTGCTGCTCGCATTCACCGGTTTCCAGCGATCTTCACCAGATCGTCGGTCCACCTTCTGCGAGGCCTACCAAGACTTCGTCTTCCGGGGCGGGGTCACTACTTATTGCTCGTTATTTTCAGTATGCCCAATTCACTAGGGATGAACTCCGGCAAGGTGCTTGGATGTTTTTTCATTACAAAGTAATTAATTAGCTTCTTAAGTGAACCGAAATAATATCAGATTTTTTGGTTGCGTCATAAAATAATTGTAAAAAATCATCTAAATGAGAAGACTATAGAACTGTGTACAACGCAGTGGCAGAGTAGCCGACCATAGTCTATTTGGTAGACTATGTTGGATAGCCTGAATAAAATTGTATGTGCCAATTGTCAAGTAAACAGCTCTGCGTTTTGTACGTTTTACATTGGCGTCATATTTTTAGTTCTGCTATCCGACGCCTGTGTCGCTGCTAGTTAGAAAACTTAGAAGCACTTTATTCACTTACGATAAGATTCAAAGTTGAACCAATGGCTAAATATTGAAAGCCCCTCTTCACCTGCTTCACTCCGTCGCAAAGTGGTGACGCTAGGCTTGTAACAATCCGAACAAGGAAGCAGATCTATTGTCTTCTTATATCGATTTAAAAAATTAAAACATTTTATAAAATTTGGGTTGGATTGGGTGAAAATTTGGGTGAGTAAAAATGAATCCTGGATACCGATCACATGTCACCTGAGTTCTGACATTGAGTTTGGCTTACACTTGTTCATCCCGGGGTGCGCGGGCTGGATGTGTCCGGCGACGGCGGCGGCCTGCGCGGCCGCGGCCGCCTGCGCCGTCGCCGCCTGAGACTGCATCTGCCGGTGGCACTGCCGCAGGTCAAACACCTGGGGAAATACGTTTTGTATTGAGCGGGGCAATTACAGAGATTAACAAAAAGGCCGCGTTTCGAAGCGTTTCAGAACGCTCAGACGGTCGGATCGAATCACGCTCATTAATCAGTTTTCATGGATTTGGCTTACATCGCTAACACTTGGCATGGAAACATCAAATTGACGTTTGACACTTTTGACGTATAGTCGACAAAGAAATAGCTTGACCACTTTTCGACCGTATTACAAAAGGATAAGGTACAAAAGTGGTCAAGCGATTTCTTGGTCGACTATACATTAATTTACTTAGATGCTAAGAGCGCTCAAAGAGTTAAATAATTAATGCACAAATGACGCTCATTTCTGGAAATAATTTAGCTATCAGCAATTTAGAATTTTTTATAGTATATTGACAGTTAAATTAGTTTAATAGGTCAAAAGTTTTTGCGATTTTAGCTCGCTCACGATCGGTCAAAATTAAAAGTTCGCTCAAATAACTTTAAGCGCGTCAGCAGGTCAGTAGTGACCGATATAAGCGTGACTCAGACCGCCGTCACAGTATGTCCCTCTTAACCGCAGCCGTGTAAACTGGCAGGCGTCTGACCTTGATGCAGGCGGAGGGGTAGATCTTGTGCACGGCGTCGCCGGGCGCGCGGCCCGCCTCGCGGTCTAAGTAGTAGGACTGGACGAACACAGAGTGCTCCGACAGACAGCGCAGCCACACGTCGCCTTCGCCGCGCAGGTCCAGCTGCACGCCCTTGCCGATGTGCAGTCTGCAAACAATAGGGCCAAGATGGAGCACGGATCGCACAGACACGACTGATTGGCCTATAATAACAGCGCCTCCTACTTTTGCTCGCACGAGAGAAAAAACGTTACTGATCAAAATGATAAAAAATTCAAAACCATTGCCAAGAAGACATTAATTTCTCGGACGTATTATAAAATCAATGACTATATCTTGTATGGCGGCGACTCGTTGAGTTTCTTGCCGGTATTGCCGAACCGGTGGTAAATTTTATGACATTCATAAGTGCTTCTTGTAAGTCTAATCCGAATAAAGATATTTTGACTTTGACTTCGACTTCGAGTCACTCATCGCGGCACCCGAGTGAACATTACAAAAGCATAGCTGCCTGCTGTCCGCGCTGTTACATTACTCAGCCACTGCCTATAATTTGCAGGTATATGAAATTTGCTACTGCTGTGACTGCTGTCAATGCACACTGAATAGCGAAACGAAGTTGCTGACTTATAAATGCGTTTCATATCGACACAAGCGCACCAACTAAGTACACTGTTTTATTTTTATATACACTCGGTTAGAGTGTGTTCACTATGCATACCAAACTTTTATACCAGGTAATGAATGCAGTATTGTTTTATAAAGGTAATAATATCGTATACTTTTAATAGAAATCCTAGACTTAAAGGTGCAATTTAATTTACCTTGCCCGTTCGCTCTGCTCCGTTCTGTGGACGTTGCTCAGAGCGCCGAGACAGAATCGGTTGCCGCCTGACGGGTCCACGTAACCATCCACCTGAAACAAACCACGTTGAAGTTTTCATAGGTATTAAAAATATACTCACTTTGAGCGCTCTTATAGAGTTACAAAGAATCAAACGGAAAAAAAATGTGACCAATTTTTCGTGGAGTGAAGTTATTACCAGCGGGTACTTGCATTTGGAATTTCGTAGGCTCGGCAAGTGGGATGATTTTTATATCACATGAAGAATGATTTCCATCAACATCCACAAACCGGAAAATATGCTAAACACAAGCTGTTCTCTTGCGGTAAGGATGACTTTCCAACCAGAGCTATAAGAAAACGGTGCGACGCGCGAGAAAATAAAATACCACTGTGTTCTCTGGGCTTTGCTCATTGGTCAACTTTGTCACGCTCACGACAACCCTGTACACTCACTACACATTTATGCAATTCACATTTCTATTCAATTTTTTAGCCACAGAATAAATAATAGTAGTAACATACAGAAACTTCTCTTTTTCGACCACGATTAAACGAATTCCAACTTTATTGATACGCACAAAAAGTTCGTATTACAACATTCGCCAGCCGGCTCGCGTCAAAAGGAACGAGGCACCCGCGTCTACCTCCCCCCTAGAAATCCGTGGCGTTAGGTTTGCGCTACATTCGTTTTCAATTACAGTGACACAGCGAGAGCGAGCAAGCGGGCGCGCGGCTACCCTACAACCTACTGCATTTTGCCTACCCTGTAGGCAAGGCGGCCGAGCATACCTACAGTGCGGAGTAGAACCCCCTGGTTTAGCTTCCGCGCACAGCTCTGGTGGGAGTGACCCAGGGTATGACCGTATCATTGAGTACCTACTTCAGTATGAACAATGTACTCACGGTGACGTTAGGTCTGCTGGACGGCACTTTGAAGGTCTCGCCGACCTGCGTGTCCAGCTCGAAGTACGCCACCGAGCACCAGTACTCGGGTGCCGGCTGCGTTGACAGCAGCCCCGTGGGGTTCCCGTTGTCTGAAACAATTGACAATTATAGCCATGGATTTTATTTCTGACAAAAACGAAAAGAACTCGTAAGATAAAATACTGCGTTTTGGGTTTTTTTCTAAAGTTCTAAACTTCTTGAATCATTACAGAAGAAATTAACAATAAGCAAGAGTCCTAAAATTCTTTGAAGCCACTTTTTCTAAGTCACCCCATGATGACATAGATGACACTAAAAAACGAAATGGCGTAAGTATTAAATTGTTGTAGATCATCATTTTTAAATAGTATCCACAAAAAAGAATTTAAAAAATACGTATATTATGGGAGCTATAGCAATTTAAAAGTATGAAACTTAGGAAAAAAACTTAATTTTTTTTGTTTCAAAATATACTTAGTATTCTAATACACGTGATTTAGTTGCAAACTCCATACATTTACTAGCATAATTACATGCGCGACTAAGACGTGACGTCATAGCTTGGTAGCCATTTTGTATGAAGCATTTTCGCGGGGCTAGCGTTGCATCGTTTTCAATTCGTGATATTTCAACAAACAGTGATCGTAGACATAAACTAAAAAAACAGTCTTTCTTCTTTTGACGAGTTCTTCCAATGTTGAATGTTCAATGTTGTTCTTTCAATGATAAATATTAGTCATGAATCATCATGGTAATTGTGTCCGTGCTCACAGTAGTGGTGGTGGTGCGCGGGCGCATCGACGGCGGCGGGCGCGGCGGGCGGCGGCGCGAGGCTCTGCGTGTACGTCAGAGTGTTGTTGCCGGTCCATGTGCCTGACACAAATACAAATAATCTTCATCTCATCATCATAGGTAGGGGCGCCAAATGGCAGACCGCCGACCCACTTTGTGCAGACCGCGAGAACACAGCAACTTGCACTACAGAGTACGTAATTTAATGTCATTTTTCTCATTGATATGTATAAAATACCTTTGTTATTTCCATAATTACATTTGTTTCATAAATATTCTCCTCCTAAACCACCCAATGGATTTAGATACGGTTTTCATTGTTATTTAGAGATTTTCTTAGGGAAGGTTTTTATATACATTACATCCCGATTGTACAGTTTTACCAAAAATATATTGTGCATCGGCAGTATTCGTTTGCGCCGAGATGCGCAGACCGGATTCCGACAGTAGCCGAACGTGTGAATAATCCATATTGTACTTTATTTGCAAGCGCAACTGGCAGAGTATTGCTTGCTATGCATTCTTAGCTTTGTCCCGCTTACACAATTCGTACACTGTGGCGCACGGGCTGCCGCCATGTTGCAGCGAAATCGATAGACCAATAAAAGCACAAAAGTTTAGCGCGCGTAAAATTCTACTTTATCATTGGTAGATCGAAATTTCTCGCGCTACTAAATTGGTCTACTGCACAGGTACATCGTGACACAATATATTTTTGGTAATACTTGCGAAGCCGGGGCCGATCGCTAGTTAAGTATAAAGAGAATGATTTTTCCAGGTTATTATATCACTCGTGTCATACCTTGTTGGTGCTGCGTGCGCGGCGCAGGGCTGGCCTGCGGCGCGGGGCTGCCGGCCGGCGCGAAGCCGTTCTGCTGCGAGCTCTCTGCGGAGCCCGAGGACACCGATACCGGTCCCGCTACGAATATAAAAAAAACTTCTCATTTCAAGTCAAGTGTAACCACTATGGCTAGAGATTTTGGTAGCATCCCGTGGATTTAGAATCCATGGAGTCACTATTTGTTCAAATATTCTTTATTAAACTAACAACATGTATGGGGATTTTTTTCGATTTGCGACATTTCTACCAACCTAACTTGGTTGCATAGAACATCTTGATACTTGTCGGAGACTGGATCAATTGAGGTAATAAAAATGTTTTGCAAAAAACGCCGTTTTCTCGCCGACTGTATTTTTGGCTGTCAAAAACTGTAAATTCGCGTGGCTTCAACCTTTTGAGGTGGCTGGCCTTACTGACCCATCTTAAAATTTCAACCTGTATACTGTGAGAAGAAAAATATTTTCAATAAATAACGACTCGCAATTATTTTAGAACCAAGCATGCCACCAAAAGTAGAATGAGGCATTCCTACAAGAACGAAATGTGAAATGCGGTCGTTCTTGACTACGATCGATAGCTTTTTATTCGTTTAATATGTTACATCCACTTACGACTAATTGCCATACAACAAAGATAAATAACCTAGAGGTCCAGAGTGTATCTTTGATAGTGCGATTCAAACTGCCTGCTGACAACGACAAGAGACAAATTTGTATAAGCCGCTCAGCTTACCTGAAATAGTTTGTGTAATTTGTGTCTCAGTGGTCGCCTGCTCAGCTGAGAAGAAAGTGGTATTAGATCCGTCTATGAGAGGCGTGGTCCCGCCCGGCGACATACTGACTGGCAGAGCGGCTGCAAACACGAAATACAAACAAATATAACCCCCTAAAACTACACTGCAAGGGTCAATTTAAAACGGAAGTGTAAAAAAAAGGTGCAAATAAAAATCAAAATAAAGCTTACAATGATTCATTCTTTTCGGTAGCCACATCGCTCTCGCGTCTATCGTATCCGGGGGCTCTAACTTGGGCGCTATGGCCCTCTGCTGGCTCATCTGCATCTGCTGCGGACTCTGTATCGACATGCCCTGGTTGAGGCTCGGCATCTGCGGCGTCCCCGGAGACATCTGCGTGGGAGCTGGCGCCATTCTCGGGGACGCCATTTGCGGCGCATTCGTCCCCATTTGAGGCGTGCCCGGCCCCATCTGAGGGGTACCGGGGCACATTTGAGGCGTGCTCGGACCCATCTGAGGCGTTCCTGGACACATTTGAGGCGTGCCCGGGCACATTTGAGGTGTCCCGGGCCCCATGGGGGTGCCGGGGCCCATTTGCGGGGTGCCTAACTGAGGTGGGCCGGACGTCATTTGCCCGCCGTGGTTTGAGATCATTTGCGAGCCCGGCGAGAGCCCCATTTGAGGAGGGACGGCCAACTGCGGCGGGGCCCCGGGCGGCCGTATCGGCGTCCTCGGCCCGTGCGACGGCGAAAACATGTTCGGAACGCCCTCTGGCGCTAAACGAAAAGATAATGCAAAATAAAGTAAACACTCTTGGCAAAACATAAAAGAAATAAAACAAAACCACACAATAAAAATGTAAACAACAACAAATTCAAAAAGCCTAACCCCCTCCAGCATCACTTTGACAATGACGCGTTCCTAAAATCAAGCAACTTATCCTTTTACCTGTTAGCCGTTAAATTTTGACACATTTCCGATAGAAAATAAGTTAAAATTTAAAATTTGGTAGGCAAAACGATCAGTTGTTTTACACATTAACAGACCATAAGTCAATAAGTGCAAAGTACACACTAAAGTTTATGTACAGTATAGTGTAAAAATAAGCGTACGTTCAACATCTCAAAAGTATGTACCAAACACACTTATACGCCGGGACAACAAGGTCGCCGCTTTATACATTTTTGCGTCGTTCAAATCTATACACATGTTTACACTTGACTGCATTGAAACACCGACAATGGCTTTCTTTCAATCACTCTCGACAAATAAGAGCAGAGGTAATAAGTACCGTTGGGCATTTTCACCAAAAAAAAACACAAACACGTTTAGCACAACTTGTTGCCTTTTAAATACATAAAAACACCTGAAACGCTCTCTACTTGATATCACATAAGCAACTGAATGATATGGAAACAAAATGATGGTAGTCTGAATTGTAACACTAAAGGTATACCCACAAAATTTATTTAAAAAAAATGATGCAATATTATGTAACAAAACAGAAAATGTATAAATAATTAAAATTTCATTCTATCTACATGCAAACATCGGCCAGCTGAAAAGATACTAGAAGCTGAGCAGAGCTGCTGCTGGCGAGGAGGGCACTTTTACTATGTTTCATATAGCAACACTGAACTTAAATATCACGAACTTGGCATTTCCTACAGTTTGACATGACTTATTTGCAAAAAAAAAGACTTACCAACATTTCTCATCTTAAAAAAACGAGGTACCATTACCTATGAGTATGTGCATCTTTTGGTGAATACGCCCAATCATCGACTCTCACAAACAAAAAAATCGTAACGCCCCCTACCTTGACCTTGGTTAATGATAATGTTGGTGGTTGGTGGCGGGTACTGCTGGTGGTGGTGCGGCAACGCGGCGTGGTGGTGGCGCGGGCTGGTCGCGTGGTGCTGGATGGTGACCAGCTCGCCGGTGTCCATGTCCATTCCGTTACCGCTGAGCCCCGCCGTGTACTCGTCCTTCACTAACCTACTTGGGCCCGACTGGAGGGTCAGACCTGACAGATCTGGAATTACAACAATGTAGAATTGGTTTCTTTTGAGACACCACTTTGTTAGGGCTTTGGAAGAACAAATCTAAAGTAAGTGATGTAGGTCTCATTTCCAGGGCTTTAGAATTCAATCATGACTGAACAAAAATTCCAAAAATATCATGGCTAAAGACATAAACTTTGAATACATTAGCAATCCAGTGCAAGAAAATAATAATGTTAATATAGCTTTAATTTTAACATTTTAAACACTAGTAGAATATTGATGTTTTATTCAGCAGAAAAATCTATTTTACCAGCAAAAATTACTATGTTGATGACATGTAATTTCAGGTTGTTTAAATATGGAAATTGATCAACAATTAATGTCATATTTGGCTGCTAAACTAAAGTTGATTATACAGCAAATTAAATATTTTTGCTGCAGTATGTTGAATTTTTGTAAACTATTTTCTGCGTGGTGTGCAATGTGAATTGTACATGAATCACATTTATTAAAATATTGTTATGCAGAAAATTGATTTGTTCAGAAAATAATATTTATGATGTCAAGCAACGCTCACGACTTAAGGTTACAAATCATAGAAAGAATATCACCACAAATCCATTCAACCAAGTTGATTTAGCTGAATCAAGTTGTTCACAAAGACACCTCAAATAATTGAGGGACAATTCCATGCTGTGACATAACAATCCCAATATGATCTCAGTAAATCTTATGCTGATGACAGACTAGAGCTGGAACTGGAACAGAACAGCGAACATTCGCAGTTATTAAATGCTTGCATGCTGCACGCTGCTTTTTCCCCATTGATTTTGTGAGTTTTGTAACATTTGTCGTACAAGTGAATGCTCAAGTCTATCATCACCTTTAGCCATTCCAGACTGGTCCATAACTGCCATCATAAAGCCTCTGTTAAATAAGCTAGTCTGTTTGGCCATTTGTAGGCACAGTAGTGCAACTATCTAATTCTATTACGAGAAATAAAAGAAAGACAGTTATTGTTGGGGCTAGAAATTACTGAAACAATTAGCCAGTTTAACAGAGGCTTTAGACACAGATCAGTGGTTTAACAAATACTAACCAATACCTGGTGATACAACCCTCTCGTAATGGTAAGGGTTGACGCAGACTGAGTCACACTTGAGATCAAAGGCGAACTGGCAAAACTTGACATGTTTCAGCTCGTTCTTGTGAAGGTCCGGCCAGCGCCATATCCGAGCGTATATCACGTGCGGGAACCCTTTGCGTCCTGCCACCTGAAAATTATGAAATTTATTTAAACATGCAAAGAATTGTAGGTTTAAATCAATAGGCCGACTCTGTAGCACCCGAGATTTTTGGATTTTCCATGTGAAATACAATTGGAAATTTAACCTGAGCTTGGACACTCTGCAAAACAATTTAATGATTTGTGTAACATTGATAATCCAAACTAAGCCTGCATGGGAACTTATGGCAGAACCCTCGCATTGTGTGAGGTCTGTGCTCTACAGACCTGTAAAGTATATAATGCTGTATTCCTTTTATCCCTCATCAGGGACATAGGGCTCTCAGAAAATACTATCACTTGCTTCTATATTGTGTGGTAACGACTAACTCACAAACATCAGTCCTAATATTTTTATAAAATCATTTTGTGTTGAAAGTGACTTGAGCAGTAATGGCATAAAAATTCACAAGGTAAAACCAACATGGGACCACAATTCAGACATAACAATAAAGGTAATACTTTTAAAATAAAAAATCTTTTAAACCTGTAAACGCCCATCCAAAGTCCTTTGTATTGTGACGCATTTGCTAGGGTGAGCCCCGTTAGTTGTGATGGCTGTTATCAGTGAGTCCAGTTCATCTCTCTTCTCTTTTAACTTCTTCACCAGGGATTCTATGGCACGTTTGGAAAAGCCCTCACTCTCTCCCCCCTGCCGGTGGCACATGAGGGAGTGTACGATGCTGAGACAGGCATCTGCCGATGTGGGTGCTGTAGTGTTCATGGCTAGAGAAGAAGTGACAAAGTCAAGTTAGTTTTGTGACAATCGTCTTGATGATTCGATCATTTAACAATTTCAATATGATTAAATATTTTGTTGTTGACTTTAAAGATGTTTTCATACTCAATCCTTTGGTGCGTCTAATTGATATTATGTGTGTCAAAATTTGGCAATAAGTCTTTACATGTATTTGATAAAAAATTGCAGTAATAAATTGACAATGACTAACGGCATGGGTCCAAGGTGTTAAATTTACTAAATTAAACTGAAACATAGAAAACCAAAACATATAATAGTCATCAAAATCCTATGGGAATATTTTAGGATACAAGTAATCTTGTGTTATTCATTTAAAGAGATGCTGAGGAAAAAATGTTATTTAGATGACATCTCTATTGAACAACATTCGGCAGTTGAAAATTAATGAGTCATAGCAAGCATGTCAGGAATTATATAGTGCAGCAATGATATTCCTGCCATAATAATTAATACTGCAACTAGTGGGAATCTCCACTAGTCCATAACGGAAAGTAAAATTGATATTTAACAATCCTACCATTAATAATATTTAAATTACCCGTGCTATGTTTCCCGAATGCTAAAAATAACAACAATTAAAAACTATCCAATCTAATAAAAATCTATGAAAATCTAGCAGCGTTTCAAACCGGACTCTTTCTATATAAACACGCTAAGGCAAAATTGTACAATTATTTAAATTGGCACTAAGATTTTTGACTATTCAAGTTCATGATTATAATCTAGGAAGTAAAAGAATAATACAAAATAGAGAAAATAGTCGTGCTGAGAAAAGGACCGATCTCTGTGATGCAATAACGGACGTCATAAAGTCGCAATAATTTACCTGCAGGCTTCTAATTTATTACACTAGATTTTGTTGCTTGATTCACGTTGAGATTGATCACAATAATCATCGATAACTTATGAAAATTGATTTCCTTTATTGTGAGATGATACCAAAACAGAAAGCGACATTATGGCGGCGCATAGACTATTGTATTCACATTGTATTATAGAACATGATTGCTATTGCAGAAAATAATTAATTTCATTGAAATACACTAAATTTATTACTATTTATGTATTTGCTGGTTCTTGCAAAGTATATCACTAACAAACCTTTCCAACACAATTTTTAATTTACATTACAAAATATTTAAAAAATCTTGAACTGTGTTTCAGAAAATGAAACGAAACGTCACTGTCGTGTTGGGTGATTGGGTGGCTGTCAGCGACGGAATTTGACAATCAAAATCTAGTTTTTAATAGAAAAAAGAAATCAAAGCGAGTCGAAAATAATAAAATTCACTCGAGCGTTCATTGTTTGTTTTTAAGTGACACGTGAAAATTTTATATTCCATATGTGTGCGGTAATTATTTACTGTCAGTAAAGTGGGTGGATTCCTACTCGTATGTAATTAGGCGGAATTTAGAATTTGTGTCATGCCCGCACAACCGAGGGATTTCACTGATAATGAAAAATGAAGGGAGTCGATAATTCGCCAGCCGATCGAGAAGGCATGACCAATAAACCCATTGTAACATGTAAGTTAGACAACCAACTTTGCATGACAACACTCAATAGGATCTCACATCACATATCCATAAAATCCACATCACATATCTATTTTAATGACTTTTATTACTTAGGTGCTGGGGATTGGAACTTGTTTTGTACATTAGAAGCTCCCCTAGTGGCTGCAATCCCACAGGACTCTTGTGAGTGGAGGCGATCTTATGGCCGAGTTACCAAGTCTGTTTACTTGGAGGCATCTTTTGTCAAATATAACAAGGATAAAGTGCAATCTGAGCTTCATCTGCTAAAGCGACCCATATTACATATTTATTGGACTGATTGTGTTGTGAGTACAAAATAAGTTAATTTATAATTTTTTTTTGTGGTTTTATAAACATTATTTTTAACAATACAAACAAGTAAAATATGAGGAACTTAATGTTATTAAAAATACAAAAACTTACTTATATGTAGAAATGTCTCCTAAATCTACCCCCTTCAGTAAAGTGCCCATAAGGCTGGCTGCATTTATATTTTATGTTTTAATTTTGAATCAGTTATGCATAATTATATGAAATATGTAACTTTTTATGGCGCTGTGAGTTTTATGCAATAATCAGGATTCATGATTGTTATGTTAAAATTGATGGTTTAAATTTTAAATAATTAATAGATTCAGGGCTAATAATTCTTAAAATTTTACAAAATTAGATAGTTTGTATATTTAGGTAACTATTTTTTCTATTAGCCCATATACATAAGCCTCAAAAAGGGCTAGAAATGTTGGGAATTAGATCTGTTACAATATATGCAATATGAACCATTAAAATTGTTTTATTTTAACATACAAGTCACAGAAACTTAAGAAATTATGTATGTACTAGTTAAACCTGTCTGTCTTTTTAGTACACCATAAGTTGTGTACACAGAAGGTTTTTTCTATTGTTACTCTGAATAGTATCAATTTTACTGTAAAAAAATCTAGTTTGTTTATTGTTGTTTAACTATTAATTTCACCACAGGATATAGAATATTACAAAACCACACTCAGAGAAGATATCGAAACATGGCTCAAGCAATTAGAAAAGAAAAACATAACAGACTGGATGATTATACAAGTGGAAACTTATGATATTCGGAAAACCAACAAGCTGTTACCTAGAACTACTGTTTTGGACAAAATTAAGGGTGATTTTGCTGTTAAACAAACTGAAGATCGGTTTATATCTGTTATTAATCCCATAAAATCTGAAGCCAGAAGTGCAGAATCATGGAGAGCCCTGGTCGCCAAGTTGAGGCATTTTGTGCTGGTGGCTTACAACAAGGCATTGATAAAGTTCGAAGAGCATATGAGAGAGCAGAGGGAAAAAAGAAACGAGCCAGAATGGGATTTTTGTAAATATTTTATTTTGCAGGTAAACAGTTTGTACCAAAATCATACAGCTTAGTCAAAAACCTTTAGAAAAACTAATCTACCAATAATGTAGCTGACCTTGATTTTCCTTGCCTAATAAATAATGTAATTCTGTTTCAGGAACAACTAGCATTTGTGCTAGAAATGTTAGGATTGTATGAAGAGGCATTAGTTCAGTATGATGAATTAGATGCTTTGTTCTCGCAATTTGTGCTCAATTCCAATGTAACTGAAGGTCCTCAATGGCTTGAGACATTCAAGCAACCTGTCACATCTTGGCAGGCAGTCAGACTAACTGCGTTAGTGCCACAGCACCTGAGGGAGCTTATAATTAAGAAGAAAGCTTCTCTCCTGGATTTCAGGAGCTATTTGTTTCAACGTCAAAGTGCCATGTTACTGCTTATGTTCAAACCCTGGGAGGTGAGTTACTCATTTGATTATTTAAATGCCTATGCATGCTGATTTCTCCACAAAAAATAGTTGCATCTAAATATAGCATTACAGAATACTTGACAACAAGAAGTCAAAGGTGCCCATTCCAAGGCGACTAGAAATGGAAATAGATGGCATTTTGTGGAGGGGGTGATGCATAAAAGATGTTTTTAATTGCAGTGAACATGTTTCCCATAGGATAGGATCTAAGTGTAGCCTAAAGAACCCCTTCTGATCGGAAAATTGGCCTGATTATTTTGTGTAATTTCATAATAAGTTTTTCTTGTCCATACACTGAGTATGGCACCACGGCAATCGTAATTATCGCCGCAGTTCAGTTTTTTATCACCCGTAATACGTGTAAAGCGCACCGTTTCTGTCAATGAGACCTAGACATTGTCTGTCGATTATTCCTGTTGGCTAGCCATCTGTGAAGTGCGTTACTCGACTTGTCAATTATGGCATACGCACCAGTGTATATACTTTTGCTGAGTGCCGTAACTGAGGCGGTACAGTGGTGCCCAGGCACAGGGCGCAAGTGGCACGGGAGGGGCGTAGAAATGACCAGTGGGGTGAATTTGATATTCGAGCTCTCGACACTCGCCAGCCGTGCGCCAATCTATGCCGGCTAAAATATTCGCTCATGTATTTGATTGTCGAGCGCTCCATAGTGAAAAAGCAACCCGCAGGACCAAGTTTTGGGTCATGCATGGTAATAAGAAGTTTCAAGGGCGCACTAATAGGAACAAGCACCGGACGCATAAAAGGCTAGTTATGATTGCGATACCGTTTTTTTGACGGTAAGATTGACAGTATGAGACTGTAGATGTAGCATGTATGCTGTAGCATAGCATTAAAAAATCCAGTAGTCTAAAGGTCATCTACAAGGAACAAGATCATTTACATAGCTCTCGCATGCGAGTTGCTTTACATTGCGGGGCTCGATCGAGCGATCGATCACAACATGCAACGTTAGCCGGCAATATACTGCAACTGGCACATGGCCCTTAATCGAGGGCGCCGCGGCGTAAATCGAAAGCTAGTTGAACGCAAAACAAAAACGCAACGCTTGCCACAAAATTAGTAAGGCCGGTATTAGTACCGGCCGGGTTTTAGCGTCGAACCAGCCCCTTTGAACATCACAGAAGGAGAATTACCCCCAGTCTCCTTTATACTACATCGTTGTTCTTCAGAGTGTCCGAGACCATGTACAATTAGCGTCAAATACACCAGAGTGGGCAAGGTGTCAAAAATATCTGAAGACGACTCTATTGTCAAATACGCTCGGGCGTGTTCAGATATTTTTGACCACCTTGCCCGCTCTGGTATATTTGACGCTGACTGTACTTTAGCTTCGTACTTTGAATGTAGTCACATATACAGTGAGCAGCGGCCCTAACATGACAGCCCAGGTTTAGTTTAACCCCTCCCTGTGTGTCTGTCTAACTAGTGTCATAAGAAAGGGACGCAGATAGAGATAAACTAAATTTGGCCAGTCATGTTAGGGCCACAGAAGAAATAACTCAAAGAGGTCAGAAAGATCTGCAGAAAAACTCTTACTCTTTTAAAAATAGAGTTATTTATAGATGTTTATAACTTCATCAACTGTGTGTACATATCATTGCTGATGACTGCTCAGTGTAGTTTACGGCACAGAGCCTCCAAAGATTTATTAGAACTGTAGGAATGCCTACGCGTTCCGCGATCGCGCCACGCATAGGGAATTCACGAGTATAACAATATTGGCTTTTAAGGACTGCAACGTCGGGTACCGTTTTTGCCGTTTGGCTCCAGAATCCTAATCAGTAAAACGCTGCTTAAATCATGAGTTGATTGGATGATTTACTAGCAATTTCATAATCATAGTATGTCACTCAACTGAATTTCACGTTATGACGTCTTTAGGCTGCGAATTATATTCAATGCGTGCGCCGATGTACAAGTGATGTGTGTTTTAATGAATTAATTCATTTGAGTTCGTTAAAAAATGAGGACGCTGTAATTATTTTCACGTTAAGTTTGGTATCCGGTTCCTAGCCGAAAGCTAACTAGTTAACACGACGGTTATTTATGTCGGGTGTTACTACAATCAGTGTCAAAAGAGGCTGATCATTTTGTATCCGTTTCAGTTCACTGTTCAATGTGACGAAGTACTTAAATGGCCTTTGGCGTTGACTGTACCAACGGCCCTAACATGACCGCCCAACATTAATTTATCTTTCTACGCGTCCCTTCTGTTTTATCACGTGTGTATGATTCCCCCAGGATATGAGTCGTGCCTTTCGGACGGAACCCTAAAAAAAGGACTTCCTATGGGGTCAGAGGCATAACAGTATATCCTGAGGGAGTAATACTACCCATAGATTAACCTTAGCGGGGACGTTATCTTCCGAGTAGCGTGATAAATGGATGCGTTTAGTCCAAAACGATAAACCTTGGTTTACTAGCTTTTTACAAAAGAGAGTAAATCCAGCCTGTAAAAACAATCCGATTACTAACGCAGTTACTACGACTCCGCATCATGATCATGAAACAGGCAATTAACACAATTTTAACTATGTTTCTGTTCTTTAATAGCTTAGGCTATCACTGCCAATGGCATGCGATGCAGCCATCCATGACAGTCGTAATGCGTTTTCACGCAGCGGCGGTTCTTGTGCGACGCCTTTGCACGCATGTCTGCTGTCTGTTAGAATTTAAAAAAGTGCCCAAGATTAGTGTAATTGAACTGGATGGTTTCCCAAATATTCTTTGCCATTAAATTCTTTAGTTATTCTTGCCAACTTAGTGAGTCTTGGTCTTAATATGGTTTTAAAGCTTATTTTATTCGACCCACAGATGTGCTGAATAGACATTTTTTTATCCCAAATAGTAAAAGCTAAAAATAAGAAGTAAAACAAGTAGGGTTTTCAATACCGTTAATTTAAGTATGCACAATACAGACAGGGATTGGAAGGCTTGATAGCAATATGCCATCATCATATCAGTCGAAAGACGTCCATTACTGGACATAAGCCTCCCCCAAAGATCGCGACAAACCCTCGCAATGCTCGCATCCTATAACATAAACCCAAAACACCAATGAAGCCTTAAAGTGACTTTTGTTGTTAGATCGCGTCCCGCTGCCTCAGCACCGTCCATAACACTCTAGTAGAGCTGTCGCTGCTCGGCGCGACAGCTGTGGACGGCGCGGCGGCGTGCTGGGCGCAGCTGGCCTGCGCCGAGACGCTGCGCGCCTGCGAGCGGCTCACCGCGTCCAACAGCGCGCTAGAAATGTGCACGGCGATGCAGGCGCCGCTGCTGCATAACGCTAAGGATAAGGTAGGCTATTGAGGACCGTGCTTTAAAAAGTATGAGTCTGGTCTCGCGCTCCCCCGCTGGGCCGCGAATTAGTTAAGGGGCTTTGAAATAGTATAATAAAGTAGACTGTTTCCGTAATCACGCGATTCATACACCCAAACGCGCGCACGCACGCGTGTTTGCGTGCCCAATTCGTATCGAAATACCTACCTTTATAAATTATGTATTAAGAAAACGCAATTTTGTTTTTCTGACAACGGCACAGAACTAAACTCAAAACATGAAATATTTATTTGCTTTCATAAAGAGACTTATGAAACCCTGTAAAGGAACTGCAAAGTATACTATTTAAAATTAAAGTTAAAATAAAATCGGAACTAAAACGGAAAATTATAACATTTATAATAACACTAGCAGACACCCGCGACTTCGTTCGCGTCGAATGAGTAGCCTATGTCCGTCAGGAATAGTGTAGCTTTCTATCTGTGAAAGAATTTTTGAAATCGGTTCAGTAGTTCCAGAGATTACCCCCTACATACAAACAAACTAACAAAAAAACAAACAAACGAAGTTTTTCTCTTTATTATATTAGTGTAGATAAACGTCACACTATGTACAGTACCCGACAGTAAATATTGCACATCGGCTAGTTTCGGATTTGTATTTACTTACCCGTGTGCGACAGAGATGACTCGATACGAAACCGAACTAGCCGATGTGCAATATTTATTGCCGTGTACTGTAATTTTATTACGAAAATTTTGTTATATGTATTGAAAAAAAAAGTATTTTCAAATAATCACAGAGAATCGGAATACGTGAAAGAAACCATCGGTAGAAAGCTCTAGAACTTTCTAAACACATATTTTGACCCAGTCGACCCATTCCTGTTTAACCCTGAACCCAACACTGGTCATTCATTTACAGCTCCACGAGCTAGGCAAGCTCTGCGGCCTGCTACCAGGTTCGCCCGAACCTTCATCAGAACAACTCCACCTGGTAGTGATGCTGTCAGCCGGTATGGGTGACAGCGAGGCTAACAACCAGCACCCGACACCCACAGACAGACTGAAGGAAGCCCTGTGCAGTAAGACCTGCTTCCAGCAATATTATTTGGAGCTAGCTGAACTGGCAATGGGGACCTATAAACATATTGGCAGGTTAAGGTTAGTATGACGTCTATGTAGAACGTGAGTGAATCAGAAAATGTCGCGATTGGGTTATTACTTTGTTAGGTACGGTCAGCCTCAGACACTTAAGAACCTTGTCGTAGTAACGTATGAAGTGAGAGCTGCTCGAATTTGTCACATTACTGACGGCGACAAGGTAGTAAAATGTTCAACTACTTCTGAGGCTGCCGTACTTAAGGATAAACAGTAATTCGTTGGTAAAATCCACGATTTCAAACTTAAAATTAAAATCGTAAGACTATTGTATACCCAGCCCTCCCGTACAAATAGCATGCGTTTTCCACCCCCTAAACCTTAAGCTGTAGCCATGATTTTTTAATATGCTGTTGTTATGCCTTAGAACTGCCTTGTAAGTATTTTTTTTTATATTCTTTTTGGGTTAGGCAACTTAGGCATAATGGCTATAGGTTAGAATTTAGAGTGTGGAAAATTACTGCCGTTTGTATGGACAGCACTTCTTGAAGCTTGGTACAGTAGGGGAAATATATTCATGTCCCACCTTAGAACCCTATCGCAATGACTATGCTATGCCAGGCTATGTCATACAAATGACATGCGTATGTTTCTTCGACTAGGTTCTACGGTGATACGTGTTTCAATTTCCTTGACTGTACATACACAATCATGTTAATGTAAAATTACTTACTTACGTAAGAAATAGTTTAACTAACGTGACTTGTGATTTTTTAGATTCGCGCGCCTTATAGGTCGAGATTTGGCCGCGTTTTACTCCGAGCTCGGGGAGACGGGTAAGGCAGTGGTTTTCCTCATGGATGCGCTAAGGTCTTACGAGGAACAGGGCTGGAAAGACCTCGCCGCCCAGACCAGGCTCGAGCTGGTAGCAGCAGCCAAGAAAATGGAAGACGTCGACAGGTAAAGCATTATTTTGAAGGCATTTGGAAGGCATACAATGGATTGAAACCTACGCAGAGAGTACCATTTAACTGAAATGTTAAAAGGCCTCATTTGAAAAGATGGGTCCCTTGTAGATCAGATGATGTTAGTAAGTAGTCAGTTCTCACCAGTTGTTGACAAATTGGTAGGAAGAAGCTATCTAGAAAGTCTATGGAAATGGGTGTGGGTAGAATTACGGTGCTCGATAGCAGACGGTACTGCTATTATTTGCGGCTTTTTGGGATGTCCCATCGCTGGGAAAAGACTTTAATCTTTTTCGCCACATTTCTTTCGAGGGTTCGCACTCGCTTTTTTAAATAATGCGTCCAAGTCTTCCCACCATCTCCCTTTTGATTGCTTTTGAATCTATTTGACCATTTTGCAGTTAGGCTTTAGAGCCAATCCTATGTGCATTTCAGTTGTATTAAAAAAGGTTTTTTTTTTCAGATATACAAAGCTCTCTGCAACAATAGCATGTACCGCCGAATTAGAAATCCTAGTCAGAAATTTCTACTTTGAGGAAATGATGAATTCAATCCGAGATAATCTCTCGCAGAAACCCGAACCAGTGTTAACTGAGCTCAACGAATGCTTCAAAATCGTGTCAGTAACGCTCCTGCCGTCCGACCGTGGTGTCTATATCACAGACAATAAGGTCCAATGTTGCTTGGTGGTGGAGAGCAACATGCCTAAGGATATTACTTGTACTCGCGCGGCTATTAGTATAGAGGTGTTTAAGGTCGATAAGCAAGAGAAACGGACGACGGTTAAAAGCCATAAGACTGACTTAAGTGTTAATAATAATGTAGGCTCGCAGAATAATTCGCCGAGGAAAACTGCGCCCGAGGTGGAGAACGAATTACCTAATTTAATTACTAGGTGAGTAATTTACAGAAAAAATATTTTATAAAAACAGTTAAGGAATCCGTTTGATTGGGTGTGACAGATGCGCAATGGCATGTTATCTCGCCATTTATCCCGCTTAATGGCACCACTCTAAAGGAGACCTGTCTTAATGGTTTTATAACTCGGGAAACGTTTTCTGTAGTTCTTAAAGAAAAGTGACGCACCTAATTGTAAATGTATTTTCTTCCAAGATTTTTATTTCTAAGGTTTTTTTTATGAAATAGGAAGGCAAACAAGCAAGTGTGTCACCTGATGGCAACACCAAAGAGACTGCAGATGCGTTGCCAACCCAGAGGGCTAAGATGGAACATCTCTTGTGCCAGTAATTACACCGGCTGTCTTGCTCTCCACGCCGAAACACAACAGTGCAAGCACTACTGCTTAGCGGCAGGATTAGCGAGCAAGATGGTGGTAGCGATCCGGACGGACCTTGTACAAGGTCCTACCACCCGCAAAAGGGTCAGG
This sequence comes from Ditula angustiorana, assembly GCA_963691745.1. Taxonomy (NCBI): domain Eukaryota; kingdom Metazoa; phylum Arthropoda; class Insecta; order Lepidoptera; family Tortricidae; genus Ditula; species Ditula angustiorana. The sequence continues at coordinate 4,743,061 of OY829490.1, read as the reverse complement.
TCTTAACATGAACGGCCCAGGTTTACTTTATTTAACCCTGCGTCTCTGTCAAACTAATGCCATAAGACAAGGACGTCCATTGAGATTAACTCCGATTAACTAAACTTGACAAAGATGCTTATTAAATGTTCTGTACTGTTTAAGATCACCTTATACCACAATTATTAATGGAGCTCAAACATTCCCTTGCAGTATAAGACTGGACGATTTGAAACCTAAGAATCCTCTTCTCAACCCTTTGCACATAACCTCCCAGCTCCACTACAAAGAAGACAAAACCTTACAAAAAGCCACAGTCGAGTGCATAAACCCCAAAGTGACCCTCAAAAGATCTGACAGCAGCAAATACAGAAAACCGTCCGCTACGTTCAGGAATAACTACGAGAATTCCTTCAAATGCGACAATATTACTTTAAAGCCTGGTTCCAATGAGATGATTCTAGAATGTATCGCGAAAGCGCCGGGCACTTTCAAAATTGGCCAAGCTTCTTTGCTTATAGAGGAGAAATTGGAGTTTTTGTCCAACGTGCTGATTAGTACCAGAGTGGGGTATGACGTGGTGACCCAAGGAGTGAATGTGTATTTGAATAAAGTTGAACCTAAGAAGGATCTAGTGGCTGGATTGGAACATGCTATGGAGTTGGTGGTGACGAGTGGCAGCTCTTATATAGAGGAGGTATGTATAATAACAAGTTTTTTGTTTCTACATGGTCTCTCTTTCTCTTCCATGGTCTTTTATTTCTTTACATGGTCTGCCTTTTTATTTTATGTAAAATATAAAACTTTAAATATGTAGGCGATAGGGACGACATAAAATAACATACATCACGCGGAATCAACCATTAATCACCACTTTGCATCGTTCTACACGTGTTTCGCTTCGGTGTGAATCATCATCAGGACAAGACTTAATTATCAAAGCCGACCGTTCGACAGCTAAAGAAAGACATACATGCCATTCTGCGCCTTTTTAACACCTCTCAACTTACAAACAAACTCTTTTAATACTCTGTAGAACGCGACGATCCTCCTAAAAACGTCGACGGGCCTGACGATCCGTCGCGCCGAAGGCGAATCCGCTATGGTTCGGGAGCTGTCCATACCGATCCCGGCCTGCAAGCCGTTCGAGACCGCTCGGGTTCCGCTCAAACTGTTCGCCAGCCTGCAAGCCAAGAAAGAGAAGAGTGTGGAACATGCTGTGAGTTGTTTACAACTTAAGAGATTCTTCACTCATATTTTGGAACACTACTGAAATGTCGAAGGAAATAATTAAATATTTATACGCGATAAATTTAGTAGTATAAAGCGTCAGAAACTGTTACAGTCGTGAATACCAAAGTGAATAAAACTTATCAGCATTTAGTGCAATTAAATTCTTGCTTCATTCGTCATCTGGTTCGAAGGACCAATTTTCACAATCCATTTTTCACCCAGGTCTGGCTAAATTGCCCCTGGTGGGAGGCAGCAATGGAGGTGCCCCTCCACTTTTCCCCCCCAATGGTGGCGTCGTGGCGGCTATTGACGTCTAACACCAGGAAGTTTGTGCACGTCACTCTCAAGTCGACGGTCGCCCACCTCGTCCAGTTCCAACTGACAGAGCCGACGTTGGAATGCGACGGCAACACTACCGTATTGGATTTGAATCCAAAAAATACCAAAGATATGGTAAGTACCTAGATTATGTTAAATTTAAAAGTGCTGACACACATTTTTAGGGTTCCACCCACATAGTAGGAATCCTTCTTATTTGCCATGCCAGTCTGTGTCTCCACAACTCTGGATCTGGCGCAATTTCAGTCTAGTCCTTTTTAAACGAGTCCATGTTATCCAGCCATCTTCCTTATCAACGATAAAGCGCAGAATATAAGGTGCTAAAATTTAAAAAGGGACTGGGCCAGACATGTCTGTCGCATGCACCCACAGACATAGGCTCGCACAGTCACTTGGTGGAAGCCGCAGAACGGCCAGTCTATGTGCTTACCATATTGCATTCTCTAAACCTTTACTATGTTCCACACAACTGCAGTGGCGGCACCTTAGCTCACTCATATTTATAACGTTATCGGGACTTTTAACGCGATAGAAATATATTGTTGATTTTTACGACTCGACGTTTCGGCCATTGAAACATGGCCGAAACGTCGAGGTAAATCAACAATATATTTTTATCGCCTTAAAAGTCCCGATAATGTTATAAATATGTGTGAAAATCGCGAAAGTTTAAAACAATTTACCTTACCTCACTACTATTAAACCGCGGTCAGAATAGGATTAGAGAGTAACGCCAGCACATTGTCATTTCATAGATATAGAAATGAAGCTTAGCGCACGTCTATGGCCGTGTGCTGACATTACTCTCCAATCCTATTCTCATCACGGTTTGATAATAGTATGTCTCTTTTACACTTCCGAGAAGCGCCCTAATGTCGTTCGAGCGCTTCGAAACACGTGTTAGTGGCCGCGATCATTGTTCTTATGTGTCATTCCAGTGTAACCTATAGTTCAATGTTTCAGACGGTGGCGTCAGACGGCACAATGGCCTCCTTTATGTGGGAGCTCCAAAAGGACCCGCTTGTAAAGGCCGGCCCTATGAAGGCGGCATTCACAGTACAATACCGGCCCCCCGAGGAGGGCGAGCCTTCCAGAACCTTCCACTGCCCGTTCGACATCCAGGACTGTACCACCCTGTTCGTCATCAGGACCAAGCTGGAGCCGACCAAAGGGTCCGACTTTTGCAGGGCGTCGCAGGTGTGCTGTTTGCAGCTTTGCGTCCAAAGGGTAAGTAAATTGCATTATTTCAATTTTGACCAAAGGGTGGCGTGATACGGTGGTTCCAGGGCAGCCTGCCCACGGCGCCGGTGATGGCGGCTCAACGGAGCCCCGCCGTGTTGTCTCCTACCTAATTAAGTAGTTTTAATTTATGTTTTTTTTTTTCATAGATTTAAACCTTAAACCTTTTGAAATAATTTTCGAAGCCAGCAATTTATCAAACTCGCACAAACAATGCAGAGATCTGCTAGATCTAAACTCAGTATACATCTATATGCTACTTAGGATATTGGTGTACAAATATATCACTGAAATTTGGGTCAGGTCTTACTAACCAGAATGTTTTAAAAATCTTTTAACCTTTACCACATCGAATGCAAAAGTTATCAGTCACACACCAAGTTTTTGTAAGTAACGAAGTTAAACGTTTTGCATATGCACTTACAAAAGTGTCATACTTTTATACTGTACCTACGCGTTGATTTATATCGTTCTTTGGCGTTGAAAATGTTAAAATCCCAACCGAAGTACAAACAAACTAACGCGTTATTTAAATAGAACAATTCAAAAACATCCGAAAATGAGCTGTGTTGCTCCATGTGATTTTTCTATGCTGGATCTTGGTATCAAACTCTCCAATTTTATTTTTAAAGCACTAAAAAAATCTTCAACGTTCAATTTTATTTTGCAGGTAAACGAAACGGAATTCACCTCTCTAATGTACGAAGTTTTAGCTGATCAAACGATGTGGGCTGTGTTGGGAAGGACTGCAGGTAAACTATTTCAGTAAATTCCTTATAGATATAGCCCAGCGGATTAGCAAGTTGAAGTGGCAGTGGGCAGGGCACATAGCACGGAGAACTGATGGCCGATGGGGTCGGAAAGTTCTCGAATGGCGGCCGCGTATTTGCAAGCGCAGCGTAGGACGACCAGCCACAAGATGGTCCGATGACCTCGTACAGGTGGCAGGAAGGCGCTGGATGCATGCCGCTTCCAACCGGCCACTTTGGAAATCCATGGAGGAGGCCTATGTCCAACAGTGGACTTCTTGTGGCTGAGATGATGATGATGATGATGATGACATTCATAAAGAACCGTATCTAAATCCGTCCAACAGTTTCTGAGTTACGATGCCACAGGCAGACAGACACATACACATACAAAGGTTGACTGGTAGAGAATGCCTTAAGGCATTAAGTCCGCCTTTTGTACATTTTATTGTTAATTTTGTGCAATAAAGATTAAATAAATAAATAAATACACAACATGGTATATCAATGGCATGGCATGTCAAACGAACATGGCATATCATGCAAATTTTTTGTTTAACCATTTTAGGATAAATGTAAAGGTCAATACCTAAACTTTATCTTATCTTAACTTTCATGGCTATGATAGGCGAAAAAAGGCTAGGCTGATCTTTAACCCACCTCTGTGCCACTGTCTAAAAATTCACCCTGTATAATACAATTTTTTAGGAGTAATAACAATGGAGTCGAATACAGCTGAAGCACAAAGCGTCACTCTAGATGTAATGCCGTTGGTGGCTGGTTACCTGCCTCTACCCACCGTCCGGCTTTCCAAGTACATAGCGGCCAATACCAAAGGTAAGTTTGCTAGTTACCCATTCACATAATGTAACTAGAACGAATCTTTTCGGCACGCTGCAATTCGCTACGTAACTCAGTGCGTCTAACACTTGCTGGGGCAGTTAGAAAGCGATGCAGAGTTACGTAGCGAGTTACCACGTGCCCAAAAGTTACGTACTAGGTGCACAGATGTGCTACGTAAGATAATACAGTATCATCTTTGCAATGCACTGGAAAATCATTTAAAAGCAAGCTATGTTTCGCGTTATTAAAATCAAATTCGTATCATGCTACATAGCAGGTTTAGATTCGCTATATAGTCAAAAAATAGCCTCTGAAAGGACACTGTGCACCTAGCATGAATCTTCTCGATACGCGTTAACTTGCTACGTAACTCAGCGCGTCTCTTTCCTACTGGGCTAGTTAGGATGAGACGCACTGAGTTATGTGGCGAGTTAACGCGTGTCGTAAAGGTTCGGGCTAGGTGCAGTTAATGACAAAATAACATTTGCATTATAAATTGTTTTAAACTTTCGCGATTTTCACACATATTTATAACGTTATTGGGACTTTAACGCGATAAAAGTATATTGTTGATTTATCTCGACACTTCGGCCATATTGTCTACACTACTCGTCACTACTCGTCAGAGTGTCTACTCGTGACCACGGCCATTGAAACATGGCCAAAACGTCGAGGTAAATCAACAATATACTTTTATCGCATTAAAGTCCCGATAACGTTATAAATATTTGCATTATACATTTCGTAACGATATAGTCAGCTCAACTTAACTGAAACCTCATTATAGGTTCGCGCTCGCTTCTTCACTCTTCTTAGAGCGTCTGCTAAGTCGCGCGGACGCACGGAGCGGGTGCACGGAACGGGTGCATGCCTATGGAAAAATAGTATGAGAGCGTCCGCTGACTCGCGCGGGTGCGGGCTCGTATAATTGCACCCGCTCCGTGTGCCCGCGCCACTTAGCGGAGGCCCTTACAGCATAAACCGTTGTATAGTATTACCTCTGTACCCTAACCATGAGTACAGTGCATCTAGCCGTAACCGTACTCGCTAGCGACGGCGTAAACTACTTGTATGGGGAATTATATAGCGCCTCTGACAATCACTTAGAGAACTAAAAATCGCTAGTATGAGTCCAACGGTAAATTACCTATCGTAATCTAAGCGCTAGTGACTAAAGTTTTGTAGCTGCTGCCGTAGAATATTGGTACCGTGAGTCACAAATTTGACACATGTCATCGAAAAATACCGTATCCAATGTGATTAACTCTCTCACTGACAAATGGGAGCGTATTTAACCGCTATCGACTGTAGTTACGTAATATGAATTTTCGATAGAAACTCATGATAATGGTACTGTTCTGTCGTTCTCTCAGATCCAAAGAAGGACATCTCTGCGCACCCGCGCCTCGAGCCGTTCAGTCCCGGCCAAGTGTACCACGCGGGAAAGGCGAAACAAGTGCACGTGCTGCTGCCGATACCTAAGGACCATCTAGACCCGGCGGTCTGAACTCGACGAGAGGCAGTGTAGGACTTTGTATACTGGGCCCAGTTTCATAAACGTGACAGGTGACAGTGACAACTCACTTTACATAATTGTGTCGACAAGTAACGCTACACACTGACAGATTTAACGTCAAAGTGGGCAAGCAATGTAAACCGAATTGTCACTGTCACCTGTCGCGTTTATGAAATTGGGCCTTGGTCTGTAGTTGAAAACTATTTAGGGCATGATTGTATGATTTGGATCACGTTAAGAGTTGATTTCGAATAATTCTTCAGGTGTTGGTTAGTCTTGCAAACAGGTGCGATCACAAAAGATAAGACTATTGTAAAAAAAATCTTTTCTTTGCGATGAAACTTTTCCGTTAACGCTCATTGATTTAACAAAAAATCCGGTTCTAAATTAGATATCGAATAGTATCTCGTTTTGTAGCACTTTAGGTTCATAATGTTTTTGCCGAAATAAATCATCGGAGGTAGTACTTGATACAACAGCTCAGGAAAGCTGGAACATGTCATTATCATTATGTGAAAATCGATTAAATATTTTATTTAACTGAAATTAAATTGGCGGATTATACTCTTCCATTTGAAATCATACGATGATAATTATTTTAAGTTTACTTTTAGAATGGAAGCTTTTTCGGAAGCCAAACGGCTCATTTAGCACAACCACGTGAAAACTTGTCCACAATTTAACATTAAATTTTAAAAATATATAGTAATAAAATAACCTGTAGCAAAAATTGGCTTATTGATGCTGTGACATGTTTTGGTCAACGTTTAGGCTCTAATCAAATAAAGATAATAAATTAGAACGAAAATAAATTAGTTTCTCGTAGTAAGAAATTAATAAATGTTTAAATAAAATGTATAAGATTCAAAGTTTAATAAGCAGACATCAAGACTTTAATCGATTTCATTGAAATGTTTAAGATCTCAGAGTTACCAATTGGCATGATTGTTTGAACAAATACATTCATTTAAACCATATAAAATCAATAAAAAAAAACATGCCTACCTTCACCAACAAACCAACAACGTTATATTATAACACTACATTTCAACGAAATCGTTTTACCCTCTTATTCATAAACTTTGCGTAAACCTATGTTAGTTAAGAAGTGTTGTCTTTATCTGTCATTGAGACGTTTACCCACAAATAAAAGGGACGAAACATTTGTTACTTTAAGAAGTTTTTTTATGAATAAGGGGGTTTAAGTTTACGATATCTAATAAATAACTTTGCTCTCAGAATGTGTAAGTAATCGGACCACGGAATAGATGTGATAATTCGACGTTTCATAAATCTATGATATGCTGTATTCTTAAGAGATATATCCCAAACAAATGGTAGCATGTAGCCTCGAAAAAAGATATAAATTAAATTTCGAACACTGCTTTCAATGCTGCTTAATATTAAAGTACTTGCTCGCCACGGCCGCTTTGTAATCCTATTATAAACGCGTAAATGTATTTGAGCACTGTAGAATCCCTTAGCGTCCAAAGCCATTGTTAAACCAGCACTTAGTTTTAATAACCGATTCTTTTTTAACACGTAACACATTGAAAAATTCGCAGGGCACGGGACGCTGATGTTGCAGGTTCGAGTCCCGCAATTACCCTAATTTTTCTTTGTGTCGTCATTAATTATATAGCGTTTTAAATTTAATTTGAAGCACTTAGTTAGTTGTCCAAGCGTCCACTGTTTTCTGTGCTTGTGCCATTATATTGTTCAACGATTATCACAATAATATTAACGTTATTTATTTTTAAAACTAATTTTTAAGGTATTTTTCACTCAACTGGGTTAAGGATATTTAAGTTTTAAAGCTCGCGCTTGTATTTTGTATTCATGTGTGCGCAGGCGATATGAATATTATACATTACAAAAAACGCTGAACGCTCTTCTGTCAGCCTGGCTTTCTTTTTACCTACCTAATTCAAACAAAAAGCGGTTTCATCCTGCATCCATATTCTATATTTTAATTCACCCCAGGATATGGTTGACAGGGTTTTAAGTATACGGTACTCACAACTTGCAATGATTTAAAACGAGCTTTATCGTCGTGCATAAGAGTTGATATTAGTATAGCGTCACAGCTTACGTAGTTTGTGCTAGATATTGTGTGTAAATGTTAATAAAAGCGGGCGCCGTTTATGCGTGTGAGACCTTATGTCAAACTGTAGCTCTACGAATTTTTTCACCTGTTGTAATTATAAATTCTACCTTATGTATGTACAGGGTTTGATTGCGTTCAACCATTAAAATGGTATAACCTATGTTATACAGAACCAGCAAAGACACGCTGTTGTAACACCTCAGATGATGCGAAAGGACAGTACATCCCTTTTTACTGCTTTTATAAGAAAGAGACGCACTGCGCAAAAATGAAACTTATGTTCTTTAAATTATGCAATTCTTGTATACTAACGTTGTCATTGCCAAGGACGGATTTATCTGCACCACTTGTTGAACGCCAGCAACCGACGGATATATCCGTCAGTGGGTACAGTGCACTAGAGACTTTATATACGTTGGCGTAAGATCCTAATTCGCATTGCTAACCAGCCAGACTTTTCGTGCGAGTGACAGCTTTTGTATTTTACATAGCGTTCATAATAAACACATTACCCTCCTTTGCGTCGCGCAGTCGGGTACAAAGGTAACAGTCTACTGAGTGTCTTTACTGTAACACCCAGAATGTTTGTTAAAATTATGTTGGCCTGGAATCTCTCTGCGCCAACGCAACGCCTACGGTATATTTTCGGTATCACTTCACACAAGCTTAAACGCATTAAATGCATGGAGAATTATAGTTCTCTAATCCATATTATGCTAAAATAAATGTCAAGCGGATATAGATCTTTAATGGCAAGTGGGTGTGGTGATTTATCTCAATAATGGCAGATATCCGGGATATTGTAGATAAAATTATTCTAAATTGATTTTATTCCGAAGGTCGTCAGATTATGAACAGTTTATCTTATCAAAAAGTGCTCTTCATCTTATTGATTGATACACCGGCTCGGAAATCGCCTTGAAATTTTCAAAAAACTGGGTTTTAGCCAGAAACATGTTAAAAACCCTGACAAAGGGTTCAATTATACTGGGACGACATTATTTCAACAAAGTAACGGATCGTATTTTTATATAGTCTGCAATACAAACTTAAAAATAGGTTATTTCAGTTATTCACACGTAATCCCTATTTTATTCTACCTTACTTTTACTAACTAAACTAACTATAGCTTGCTTCAGATGAATTTTAATAAACATAGAAACAAACGGTATTTTAACTGACAAATCAGACAGAGAATTAAAAATAAATAAAACAATTTAATTAGTTACATTTTAATTGATTCAATTAATTGCAATCTAAATATGGAAGTTTTTTTGATAAAAATCTAACTTCACTTTTCAACATAGCCTTTCAAAAATAATAATTAAAATAATATGTTAACCAAACGAATATTGTTCCAAAAAGCGGTGAAATATCGAGTACAAACTTCCGAAACACAGCTATAAAAAGTGATCTAAATTTATTTAGTGAAATGTGTTTATTAAATTCACCTGCAACAAACTACAGAAAATGCCATTTAAATTGACAACGACATTATATCCTACCTAGTCTCAGGTCTCGTCTTTTCTTATTTAATTATAAGTTGTAAATAGATATTATTTTGGTGCTGAAATTTATTAAACACCAAATCCTCATGTAGAAATGTATTTCGTGTTTGTAGTTGTAAACTGGTGACTTTTGCAAGCATGTATACATTATGTCATTGTAAATATGCACTCGGAAAACATAACCCTGCCTTCTGGTGGCAGTCGGTTAGAGAAGTACATAACTACGTCTTACAGTGAAATGATACGACCTTGCAAAAGAAACTAATTTTAACTTAGGATGTGTTTACTTCTATGGTGTTAATTTTCGTTTTTAAGGTTTGAAATTAGTTCATAAATTCGTGTAGATTTTTTAAACTCTTAGTCTACTCATATATCTAGTGTTCATTTTTTTCCAAAAATCTGTTTTTTGTTTACTAATAATAACAAAGATGTAATTGGTGCAGTCAGCAAATAAATTGTCTAAGCAGGTTTAGTAAGGTGCTCCAATAACATTAGAACTTTTTTACCTCAATTTTCGATCATATTTTATTCTATAAAACATGTTTAAACATCCTAATAGCATGAATACTCATTATGTTTAAATTTAACCATTGTTAAAACTATGGTAAACTCTATGGTAAAAGGATAATGTGAGTTTTGTATGTTCCAGCCTTAAAAATTGTTTTTTGCCATGTGCTGTGTTTGATGTAGACTCATCTGTTTTAATTTCTAACTGGATTACGAGTAGGCTAGTCACATTGGAAAAAATTGGTTATCGATATCAATGCACTTTGTTCCCTTTGAGTAGAAAGTGCGAGAAACAGAATAAGTTATGGGTATAAGTTTTGGGACAAAATTCAAGTAAAATAATATTCTTGAAATATGTAAGCTTATACAGCTTTTCTCAGTTAAAAATGGCGGTAAGATTTTACAGTACGCGAAAGTATGAAAAGGACTTGGTATAAAATGCATCTACCACTTTCGTATTGGTGGTTCTGCTATCGTGTTTTTCATCTTCTCGTGTACTGTATTTATGTATATAGACGTAAAATGTATAACTGGAGATTGTATTTATGTTTCATACCATGTATAATGTTTAGGAATATCAATATAATGTTTATTGTTATAGTTTTGTTTTATTTACCCTAACCTTTATGTTGAATGCGATATGGTTCAAATTAGTAAGGTTCGTTGATTTATTTTCTGGTAGCATTTTTGGTATATATTATTTTAGTATAGGTAGTAATAACTGAATGTAGTAGCTATATCTATATACTCTTTGGTAAAAAAAAACAAGAATTTGAAACAAATCCAAATATTACGTAGATACTTCCCAGTCCAGTTGTTCTGTGTACAGTGGAGGAATGCAAAGGTTTGCCCCTTCTGCAATCCCAACGCGTGCAACAGAGCAAAGACTTTGCGCCTTCCGCAACGAGAACTCGCTCTCGCTGTGTCAATGTAATTGAAAACGAATGCAGCGCAACCCTAACGTTTCGCCAGGGAGTCGCGGGGTAAGACGGACGCGAGAGGCGTGCCTTTTTAAGTGACGAGCCACCTGGCGAATGTCTATGAAGTAATATGATTTTTTTTACGTGTCATAAAGTTGGAATTTGTTAAATGGCGGTTGTAATAGAGACGTTACTGTTTGTTTTTACTATTATTTATTCTGTGGTCGAGCGAGATAAATCTCGCATAAACCGAAAATCGCACCGTTAGCCATTGAGTGCACCTAGTACGAGTCTTCTCGATACGCGTTAACTCGCTACGTAACTCCGTGCATCTCTCTTACTGTGCTAGTTAGAAAGCGATGCATAGTTCTTATAGTTGCATGTAACAGCAACAATCTCCACATTAATTTAGTCAAGACCAAAATCATGAATTTCAAACAAAGAATTGACAAAATTAGAAACTTAAGTGTAATTTATAAGGGACATAGTATTGAAGAAGCGGACATTACGAAATTTTTAGGATTAAGTTTAGATAATAAGTTGACATGGAAGAATCAAATAGACATAATATGTAAAAAACTTAATAAATTTTCATATGCTTTACATCAACTTAGTAAAAAAGTTAACCAATCTGCTGTTTTAACTTCCTACCATGCGTATGTCACGTCCACTTTGAGATACGGCATAATGTTCTGGGGTAATGCCACAGACAGAGATCTAGTTTTTAGAGCACAAAAGAAATGCATTCGATCAGTCTGCGGTTTAGGACCGAGAGAGTCATGTAAACCTTATTTCATCAAATTTAATATTCTGACGTTTCCATCTCTCTATATATATGAAACCGCAATTTATGTAAAACGCAACACGAACGAATTCTCAAAACTCAATAGTCTACGGCACCAGGGCAAAATAAACTATAGACGATGTAAGACAGCCCTTCTTGCAAAAAGCATACAAAAAGTATATTTGGAATGGCTCCTAAGATCTTCAATAAATTACCGGCAGCAATTTTAAGGTTGGAAAACATAAATGAATTTAAAAATGTATTGTATAGGTTTTTAGCATCTAAGGCTTATTATTCAATCCAAGAATACATGCATGATACGCTTTAATCTTATTAATATTTGTATTTCTTTATGACAAAATGATGATTATGGATTGACGATTAGAGAATGTAATTCGTAGGTAATATTAATATTGACATCTAATTTATTTTTATTGTAATTTTCTTATCAGTGACATTATATTATTGGACCTAATTAGCATGCTGCATGCCAACTCCACCCTATTTGTATGCCACTAGGCAAAACATAGTGAAACTTTTACAATTATACGACCTTTGTACACTTACCTATGTTTTACAAATAAACGATTCTTATTCTTATTCTTATTCTATGCATAGGTGCACTGATAATTGATAATACCCTACCTATACCAGCCTACTACCGTAGGTATTTTATAAATGTTCGCAAACATTTCATTTCATGAACTTTTGACCACATTTGACAATAAAATAAAACAACAACATTTCTCCTAATATAACCTGATGTAACTTAAGAGATGATTATTTAAGATTTAACTGAAGTCAAATTGTACTGGCTGCAAGAATACTCACGTGCCATGCGTGACATTTTCAGTATAAAAAGTAAAAAACAGTTTCTTTTTAATCAAATTTTAACGTCACTTTACAATTTTTCCGCCAAATTTCACCTGCCAGAGACAACTGTTGAAAAATCGATTGTCATCAATCGATTTAAATTAAATCAGTAAAATGTCGTAATTGAAAACACGCTTATTAAGGAGCACCAACATCATTCAACAAACTTTAAACTTCTGTGATTGGTCGTTTCATAGAAACTCGAGGTTGGCAAAATTGACTGACACCGAATGTGATAATGTGAGTGAAGTATTCGTTCGATTGTGTGCGTATGTAGCCGTCGACATAGGAAATTGATAAGTTTGTATTGTCAAAAAAATAAAAACTAATTTATAAATTCAACGGACCCGAAACCAAACATGTGATAAGTGATAAATAAGACTAGGACACGGTTCTGTAATTATAACAAAACGTAAAAACACAGTGCAATTCGGATGGGATTTGGTGTTAAAATGAAAAGTGTATCTTTAGGAGCCTCAGTGGATGTCACACGCGATCTCACTTAGAAGTGGTCTCCGGAGTTTGGTAAATTTTCTTGAGGGAATCGTTACATGTACGCAGCGGGAATGACAATAATGGCAGTTTCTGTTGGCGAAATTTGCGAGAACACCAAGCTAGCTCGAGAGATGGCCCTTACTGGTAACTACGAGTCTGCGCTGGTGTACTATGAGGGCACGATTCAGATGATACACAGACTGTTGGTGACCATCGCAGATCCCACACGCAAGTCCAAGTGGCAGTTGGTGAGTTTGACCCTCTTCCCATTCAAATTTCGAGTTTCCGTCGCAGTAGCCGTAGCCGTATGTTGTTCGCCTTGAAGTAGGTGACATTACCTTTTACGATAAGCAGCGCTAATTAAAGCCCGTGGAAGGCGGAAGGCCGACAAGTGTACGTTAATGTTTGTTTGTCATTTTTATGGCCACCAAGTGTAACAGGTGGACCAAGTCAAGTTACTACTTATAAGGTGCACTTTAAATCCAGGTGTGCTTATACTACTTTAACAGAAGCATATCTTATCTCTCTAATACTTATGGAGGGTAATAAACAATAAAAATTACCATATTGATATAATTTTTAGTTTCCGATGATAAAATTTAAACCTGAAATGTTATGATCAGAAACTATGAAATCTGGTTTGTTTCTCTCAATGAATTCAAAGGCCATTTTTAGTATGTTAGTTCGAAGCCCCTCTTTTCTCTGGGACCATGAGATTGATGAGGCCCCTTTGTTCCTGCAAGATCACACACCTATTCCTCTTGCCTATCTTTGTCTTCTTTACATAATACGAAACAAAGTCACCATCTGTTTCTGTCTGTCCTCATCATATCTTTGACTTACTCCTTCTAAACCATGCAAACGGATTTTGATATGATTATCATTGTAATTTAAGAAATTTTTGCAAGTTTTTTATGTACAGTCAAGGAATTAAATTTCCAACCCACCTAAGGGTCAATAGCATTTAGCAAACTGTCACCATAAGAGCTATAGAGCAAGACGTTAGTTTGACATATCAACCTTAATGCATTGCGAATGTCAGACGACATTTCAACGAAATGGGTAGGGAATTAACTTCCTTGACTGTACAGTAGGGGAAATATATTCACGTACCAACTTAGAATCCTATCGCAATGACGCGACGCGTTAAACGCCAGACTTGTCATTCAAATGTCATGCGTATGTCTCTTCGACTAGGTTCTACGGTGGTATGTGTTTCAATTTCCTTGACTGTACATAATATCATAATTGTACCTGTTCAAAGCTGGAGCTAGTTAATAAAATAGTATTCTATCACATCATAGTCATAGGGGTCCCATTATCCTGCTATCTTATTTAAGGCTGGGCTACACTGGTTGCTTACACATTGTGTATGCAACATGGCTCCATTATTATATCCACTCTATTATGCAAAGCAAGCTGCATATGCATCCAGTATGGCTCAGCCATGAATCACAATGACTCAAGTCATCGTAAAAGTTCTCTTAATTGACAAGCTTATCATTTTTATCAAAGTTGAGCCTAAAGAGATAAAAGAGAAAAAAAACTTAAAGAATCATCTTTATTATTAATATCTATGACTCACTTGAACAGCGCAATACCTTTTTATGAATCCCAGTTCAAAGTAAATGTCAATAACCGCTATTTACAAACACTATCTCTTGTTGATGTGATAAAATGAAAACATCCTGTGTATCATTTGTCAATAAAGACAAAGAATCCATTGATATCAGACTTAATTTTTTTATAAGATACATCCCAGGTTTCTTCAGGTTATAGCAGATTATTAATAGATTACGACATCATGGTGGATGGTGTACAAATACCCATGAAAATATAAAAGTGAAGTGACCAAAATTACGGAGGTTTAATCTTTCTTTGCACTGATTGCAATCGCTAGTTTCAAAAAAGTCTTAAGAAAATAGTTTTCGTTTTGTTTAATGCTATTGCATTTATCTATTAATTTACAGGTATGTTCAACTAGGTGTGAAGTAAAGTTAATAATTACTTTTGCTCAAACAAAACTTCTTCAAGAGTGGTCATCATGCATGATCATCATCTATTTTTAACAGTGACATCTGTTAAACATAAAAACTGTAAACGCAACGTCTCACAGCCACTTAAAATTTAATAATTTGCAATGAAAATATACCCAACAGCAATTGCTCGGGGTCAATGCTACTACTGAATCACTCATCTGCAAGCCCACACATAACATTCTCTTAGTATGTGTCAACATTGACATAGTTATGAATGATTATAAACCATATTCAAAAAATTCAACATAATTATATATTTCTTTTTTGCATGTTCACTTATCTAAAGATATTAGAATTTGTTTTCAGGATATTTTTTATCACGCAAAATAGGCGCTTTTTCTTTGTCGTCGAGTTGCGGAAACCAGCCCGCGAGAACCTATATTGCAGGATACAAAACCAAAAAATTCGAATGATACCAGGCCACCCGTCGCACAGAAAATAAGTAGATACGTCTTTTCTCAGATTTAGTAAATGTTGATAAAAATTGTAAACCTGTATGAATCATAAAAAACCAAATAACACCTAGGTAATAGGGCCATTCTACAATCGTTGGATAAGATTTATCTCATACAAAATTAACTGTTATCTGTTGCACATACATTACTATGTACACTTACTGAACATAGATACTCCATATATCTGCTCTGCGGCGAGCTACACCTAAAGATGCGCAATACCACATTTGTTTGTGGATGTGTTAATTTATTAAACAGCCCAAACATCTTCACTTTGGTACGTAATCAATGCGTACTTGTACTAATTAGAATTACACGTAAGACTGAGATACATCTGGTCCTGGTGGTAGTTTTCGCTCCGCTTCTGTATTACTTAGGTCTTGGTGTCTGGTTAAAGCCCAGGCCACAATGGATGCGTATGCTGTTCGGCTTCAACTCTACGATTAAACGCTGACGACAATACCAATACCAAGGACCGACCATGTTAATCCCAATTCAAAGGTAATACTATCGAAGTTTTACGAACTATCGATAGTGCAATACTTTCGATAGTATTGAGAACTATCAATAGTATCGATTGTTTGTTGAAATAAGTACGTCAATAGTATCCATACTATCGATGTATTGCCGCAACGCTAGTCAGTAGCGTTGCGGCAATATATCGAACTATCGATAGTATTGTTGAAGTATAGTATCGATAGTCAACAAATCCAATACTATCGAAAGGCATCTATACTATCGATAGGCCTATTGATATTGTGACTATTTTTCGAGGTCAACTATAGATAATTCAGCAATGCTAGACGTCCGTGAATCACTATGGTCTCTTTCACTCGCTATAGTGGCTGAAAGAGTTTACTTCAATGTTGTTATCAACGCTTAAAGGCCGGGCCACACCAGATGTGTATGCACCCCGGTTCCAGAGACACGCGCGTGCACAAACCGGTAATGTGTAGACTTATTTGCTGACATGCCACCTCGCTTGCGTTTCGAGCACGTAATGAGCTGAAGCTGTGCTGCGTACGCACCCGATGTGGCCTGGCCTTTATAGTTGTTCAATGCCTCTGATCTTATATGGGCATACTGTAGCGAGAAAGCTAGACGTAGCCTCACTCATGCGAGCCGTTCAGATGACCGACGACATCGATGCGATATTAAGAGGAGTGGGAACCCAGCGCTTTCCATACAAACGGCGATACCATTTTCCACCCTCTAAACCTTAACCTATAGCCATGATTTTTTTGTATGTTGTCAGTATGCTCTAGAACTAGGTTTGTATGTTTGATTTTTAAATGTTGTTAATGGTTTCAAAAATATTGACGCCGTTTTGTTTTGTATGAAACTCCTAAAATGAAAATATTGTCAAATCTATGAAGAATATTAAAAAAATCAAGACATACAAACCTAGTTCTAAGGCATAATGACAACATACTAAAAAATCATTGCCATAGGTTAAGGGTTAGAGGGTGGAAAACCATATCGCCGTTTGTTTGAGGAGCGCTTTTTGGAGCTGGGTTCACACTCCTCTTAATTATGGAAACATTATTCTGCCTACATACCGGTAACATTATTTGGTTCAAAAACATATTTAGGTTATAATAAACTGCTCTAATAAATAGTAAATGTAGAACAAATCGTTAATCAGTCTTCATTATTTCGTCTCGTGAGTCACGATTAACGGATCAAGAGTGTGAGTAAGATTGCTTTGCACTAAGATTAGTTGTTTGAGCCTTGGAGAAATTTATGTCAAACAAAAAGAACAATAATTGAGGCGGCGTGTGACTCAGTACGGACAGTACCGGTTCTAGCGATACAAGCATCAGGACAAGATTTCTCTGGCCCCCTTTGGCTGTTTAGCCCTTTTTCAGGGAGAGGCATTTTATCGACCACGTTTGTTAGAATTTAAACCTTACTATTGATTGATATGATATACCTAAATTGGCATCTGGTAATTGGCCTAATTTAGCGAAACTGCAATTTTTCGTAACCTATCTTTATCGATGGGGCTTGAAAAAGGGTCTATCCATATGAAGCACCGTCTGTGCCTTTTCTCTTTCATACGCGGCCACCCTAGTATCGCTATAACCATCTTGCTCGCTAATCCAGCAGCTAAGCAGAGGTGCTTGCACTGTTGTGTCCCGGCGTAAAGCAGGACAGCCGGTGAAATTACTGGTGCAGTTGACGTCAAAGATATGTTTACACTTTATGACCTTATTCCATTGCAATAAGGTGAAAAAGTGTACACATCTCTTTGACGTCGACCATACAATAGATACTATACATAGATAGATAGATAGCCCTCTGATCTGAGCCAGTCTATTGGGTGGTGGTGATCACTTGCCATCAGGTTTACAACTTACATTTTTCTGGAATCCGTTATCTTTGAAGATGATAGTGTATATCAGTCCTAAGCTGAACTGTAAAATGCCAGGTGCATGAGAGCTGTTCAGATTTTTTAAGTAAAACGTGGGCTGCATCGCATACAAGCGTGAAGCACGGTGATGTTTTAAACATTAGCAAGAGCAATGCAATATCCTTTCTCAAAAAAACTCCGTTAAATTTTAGAGGAATGCTCTATGGCACCGATAGAGCAGTCAAACAAAAATTGAGGAAAAATGAACAGTGTTGGCTGGAAACCTAGAAATCCAAGTGCACCAAAGGTTGTGCACAATAGCAGCGAAAGACCGACTCACACTTTACCGGTTCTTATGATTAGTTGTTATACTTTAGAATTTGCAATGTCATCAGACTATGTTTAAGTCTAATATTAATTACCGTTTTTACAATAGTGCACACACAAAAAGGATAAAAACATTTCTTGTATGGGACCCTCTTTAATTATTGACTTCTCGTTTTTATTATTGTTTGTTATGATATCCGCCAAAATAACCCATGTTCTGTAATAGTTTAAAGTGCCTATCTACGACGATTAAAAGATACAGCCCTTTTAATGAAGGGAGGACGGACAGACGTATTAGGGCCCCGTTGACACCTTTTGGGTGCGCAACGGAAACAAACAACTTATTTCTTTGGTGCATGTTTTAGTACTTGGCAATAAAATACCATTCATGCATGCGTAAACAACCATTGAAAGCAAAAGCTTCGAAATTCGATACTAACCAACAAATATTAATTAACAAAATACATGGCATATGTTTCATCTCACGTAATCGATATCTACTCGATGCAAGTGTCGATTCATGCTCGCGTCGGTACAGTGTTCTTATAAAACACTTGTGCCGCGTCCTTGTATTAATGAATAAGCCAGAGTTTTTTTGTAAAGGTGAAACCCGACAAGCGTTTCACACTCGATCGGGTGTAACGTAATTCTTATAATCTACTGAGTTGTGAAACCTTTCCGGAATTTTGGTACAATGTATCGGCGTTTTATAAAGGTTAAGGACTGGCTTTAGTACGAGGTTGTTTAGTTAAAAAGGTATTGATTCCATGTAATCAGTACCTATACTTTATTTCTTTAGGTACTTAAAATAAGGTAAACAAAAACTAGTCACGTGTCTCGGCAAATCAACCAATCAAGTCAATCTTTTGGATCTGTGGAGACCCAAAAGATTGATTTGATTGGTTGATTTGCCGAGTCACGTGACTTATTTTGTTTACCTTATTTTAAGTACCTAAAGAAAGAAACTGTAGATCTTAGCTGCAATGACTAACAACTTACCTGTAGTTACTAAAGTTATTGGCTGCAGTAACTATGATCTTAGATCATGCAGGAACTAAGCTTATAATTACTAGAGCTAAGATCTCATTCGGCTCATTCATATCTTACTTATCTAATCCGAACCATTATTTTTCATTGTGTATACCTACCGTCATATCGCTATAACGGTTTTACTGACATCACTTATATCCTCACAAGTACTTTATCTAGCCTTGAATCAAGTAAAATAGAAACTTTTCTCAGAACTAGTCTAACGGGATTTATCGGTACGCGAGTTCTTAAGACGGAGTGACGTCGTCTGAAACTATAATGTTATTAGCCCTGCACCCTGCACGGGCAAATTAATGTATAGTAAACCAAACTTAATTCTGGGGCTCTGCCGAACCTTGTCGCAGTAAGAATGTTCTGTATGTAAAGTAATTTTTAACATGAAACTATCGTGAGATATATTGATTTATAACGGATCATTCTTGCATTGAAATCTGAGTTATTACTAGACTTCTTCTGGACCAGTCCGTGGTCCTTACTCATAATAATATGGAAAGTAATTATGATATTCCAACAAATTGCTATATCGTAAAACCAAGCGAGCAGTTTCACGAAGTAGCAAGGTAGTTTGTTGATATGAACCTTCGCAAAGTAAATCCTGGATCAATTAATCAATTAAGACATTAATTCTGAAAAGGTTCTAAGATGGCCTAGAATTCAGTTTGGTTGGTACGCACTTATAAATAGTTCCGCAGCGTGTTGACTCTCCTTGCAAAATATACACCAGCTGTAATGACATTGCTGTAGCCTTTATTTGTGAAAGCAGGCCCAGTTATGGTGACATAATTAAACCACCAGCTGGGAGGTCAGTCGTTTAAGTTGCTTTCGTAATAATATTGAATGAATAAACTTTTTTCTAAGCCAAAAAGGTTTTTACGGCTCCGTACCCAACGGGACCCTATTACTAACCCAACGCCGTTCGTACGAAAGCCGACCGTTTTTAAGTATAAGCTTTATTCTGTAATCTATTATTTTCATGTGTTATGTACAATAAAGAGTCATATAAAAGAACACTATCTGTCTCTTGGTCCTGCTCTCCAGTAGGATGTCAGAGCCGTCCCAGACTGAGGGTACCAGCACAACTCCATTTGGAAATACAAAAACAAATCTATCTTTACCGTAGCACGTTGATTTCTATTATCCCTATGCTCATTGAGTTAACTTTGTCGATCTCTTATGAGTCACAGTTATGTAAACCTTTGTATTTATTTTCGTATTTATACTTAGGGATTAAATAAAAGGAACGTTTACATGGCATGTTGTCTAATAATCGTTCCAATATTATCTCTGATCGTTTTTGGTATATGCTTTACCACATGCTTTATATGTACAGTCAGCGTCCAATATATCGGAGCGGGCACGGTGGTCAAAAATATGCGAACACACCCGAACGTATTTGACAATAGAGTCGAGTTCAGATGTTTTTGACTGTCTCGCCCGCTCCGATATATTTGACGCTGACTGGACCACCTGCACCACCTTCATGTCTCTGATGCCAAATGGCCGTCTGCAAGAGATCTCTATTAAGCGATAAGACCGTCAATTGTTTACCTTGTAAGTTTTTGAAAGTGAAGTTTTGGAGACTATTTTGCCATGTGTTTTCAATAAAGTTTTTGTCTTGTCATACATTCTCCTTCACAGAATACAATAGACCATACTACGACGAGTACATATTTACGATCGTTTACTAACAAAACAACTAAATTCCCTTGTCACGTAGGTACGCTAGGTAGTATGATGATAAAAGTATTACCATATCACGGATTCTAAACCTTATCTACTCTTGATTGAATGTAATTCACGCTTGTGCACCTCTGTTACGTAACAAAAACGTTACTCTTATACCTAACTTTATCTGATTTTGCATTTTATGTTATTGGGTAAATAGCCTACAATATATTGACATTGATTTAATTCGTTATACCTTACTAACGGTTGACGGCGACTTCGCGTCGAATTCGTTTATCGCTATCCCGCGAGAATTTTGTATCTTTTTGGGACAAAAAGTAGCCTATGGCAATTCTCGATATGCAAACAGCTCCTCGCCTCATCAAGATTTTCTGTTGCCCGCAACTTCTGTCGCAAAAATTCAGCAGTTTAGTAGTTCTCATCCAAGTTTTGTAAGTAGATTTTTGGAAAAAAGTAGCCTATATCCGTGCCCGGTTGTCAAACTATCCCTATACCGAATTTTATACGAATTGGTTCAGCCATTCAAACGTGAAAAGCGGTCAGACGAACAGACTTTCGCATTTATGATTTTGATGTTAGTTTTAGTTTGGATTAGACACGTTAATGATTCTTCCATAAACTGACTAGTAAACTCGCGAGGTTTATGGTGATGGTGGTTTAACAACGACCCTAAAACAATCATGTTATAGCTAAGTCATATTATTATAGGTAAAAAGATGAGAAACGACGAAAAGTAAAAAAGAAAACAGATTTTTGTTCGCGGTACCTTGCTATTTCATTGTCAACTGATCAACTTAAGTATACCAAATGTCGACTTATAAGATCAAATAAATTTAGAAAATTGACTTGCAAGATTTATCTTAATAATGTTCAATAAAACTTCGTATAAATCAAACACACTATTATTTAAAACGACAGCACTTTATGAGAGTGTTCCACACAAAAATTGTTAAATATACGACTTGACCTGAATACTAACACGAAACATTTTAGGTATTTAACAGCGTAGGTATATTCTGTCTAGTGCTTGCGCCGGGTGTGCTCAATTTCTCCACTAGTCACAAGACCGAGAGAACATTAAAACAAACTTTTTACTCCTAAAACCTTATTTGTAGAATTATAGACATCTTCTCAATTTAAAACACCGGTTTATCTTTCCGTTTCCGCTAAACCTTCGTCTTGATGGTTATTGAAGTTACTAAACTGAGTTCGTGTCCGGTACGTTACACTAAATGACGGTCGAGTCGAGTCACTACTTCGCTAGTATCGCGAACGCTTCGCACAGCGGAGTCTTGGCAAAGTTTTTATGAGACGCTATCAAGTCGTATCGTGAAATTTCCATCATCCATGCTGACGATAATGTAGCAGTCAGTCCGCGACTAAATGCCAATGGTAGGGTGTAATTAAATTGTTACACTTTTACTAACTCGTTTGTAGTTGCACACGCCGTTCTTCAGCTTCTGAATTTGCATATTATCACGATCACGCAAAGGCGGCGTTTTAATCATCTAGTTTCATCACTGGCTAATCATGTGGAACGCGGAACAATTAGATATTACGAGGAATGTCTGTAAAAACGCTATCCAATCAGCCGGGCCCCTTTCTGTCTGGGCGTACCTTTTAATCGGATTTTATTGGCATACATTAATAACATATAGGAATCTAGCTACTGCTGCGACATTATCGACAGTTGCTTAGAACATGGCATTTGGTTGCACGCGCTATCGGTAATAGCCAGCATCAATTATAAATTTATAATCTTCGTTCTTGTTTTTAGTACGGGTGGCAGACCTGCTCGTCCTATTACCATGCATTACCATAAAAAAACACGTAATGAATGTTTTGTTTTTGCTTCTGCCGTACTGTAATCTGAAAATACATATGCAGCTGGCATGAGCTAACAAGCTTTAGATTTGCTGATTAGTCAGCTTATTAGCATTTAGCCGGCGAGTCAGCGAGACATGTCGGTACCCAGCTTCACTACTCATAGTTATAATTCGAGCAATATTAGCACTAAATTAGACCCATTCATATGACACGGGCAATAAAATCCTTTACTTATGTTTCGTATATTTAGTCCTTAGTATCGCTAGACTTGATTCAAGTCGCGGCTTATTGTGCCTGAAGAGCGGCGGTAGGCTTTGAGTCGGTTTAGGTCACCTAATCTAATTCAGTGGCTGGATGGACGCCAAGCATTTGTTCTGTTGTCTTTCGTCCGTCACAGTCGTTTTGTATTGTCATGCATGTCACCGTTCGGTTCCCAAGACAAGTGTTGATGCCGCGAACCGGGTCGTTGAACCTGTCTCTATAAAGTGTATCATTAGTGCTGTGACGCATTTGGGGTGGTTGCTTCAGTGGTGAAACTCTACTTTTCTGAGCTTCAAAATCGATGTTCGTGTGAATTCGGGTGCTATACTCGGTGCTCAACTACTTTGGCTAAGAGTTAGCTGATGGATTCAGTGAAAATAGGCGTGAGTGAGATCCTAGCTGATATTAATATTACACAACGGATAAGATTTTTGTGTGGGAACGTTTTTTATTGTTTGCCTTTGAGATCATTGTGTGCTAATCGGTGTGGGAGATCGAATTTCACTTTTGTGCGTACTTGGTGATGTTAAAGGAAGAAATTGCTGTAGGTGTGTGTGTGTTGCTCGTGTTCTGTTGACAGTAAGAGCTAATTAATCATGTGCTTTTACCGTAGCGTAGCCTTCCTCTCCAACTGTTAAAACGTTTGTTTTTCTAACAGATATTCTTGAAGTCAAATATCGTTAAATTTTATTGTCTATTGTGCTAAGGCTTAAATTGTTTCTCGTCTCCGGCGAATGAAGTAGGTTGTTTATAAATGAAAACGTAACTGACAGCGTCGCACGCTCATTAAATTATGTACGCAATGTGGTTGTCTTGTAAAATGATTTACCGTTAACTCTAAATTTTTGTCATATTGTGGTTAACTGTTAACTGGACCTTTACTGGACCGGAAAATTTTAACTAATTCATCCTGGCTTCCGAATCTAAAGTAGCATTCGTTCTTCATTTCAAAAGTGACTTTTGACGTAGATTCACTTTAGTTTAGCTTAACTTTGCAAGGTTTATAAGAGTCTTAAAATAGCCCTTTTTGTCTCATGCCATCAGAACTTCAATAAACCGGCACTTGCATTATTCAAGTTTCTCTCGAGTGATCACTTCTATTGCTGGCATGACCACTTTCTCTGTCCATGTGTTACATTCAAGATGTACTTACTGTTTGGCAAACATATTCAACCCTACCACCTAATCAGAAGTCAATACAGCCATGTGTTGGCCAGGGAACTTTGACCTTCTACCTTTTACTTGAACCTTGTGAAATGCCTTCTGTTCTGTACCACTTACAATGTCACATTGGACTATATTATGTTCACTTATTTTTGAACACCAAGCCGAATCCTATGGCTGCCGTTTTACAAAAGTAGATTAAAAACGAGGAATATTTTTATACACAAACTTGTTAATAATTGTAATAATGAAATTCAACTGAATGTAATGTTATTTTAATATTATGATCCCTGTTAGTCTAAATAAAAGTTTATTGTATTGTATTACATAGACAAGGTGTACCACTGTCATGTGTTTTTCGTTAATTAGGGCAGAAGCTATATGTTCCATTTTGTTTTTTAATTGGAGCAATTAACTGGCTTCCCGCCTGTTTCTAACTAAGTACAACCGCCGGCAGCGGATAAGCGATTCTTAAAGTCGCTGGTTTCCCTGGGCGGAGGTGATCTTCATTCATACTTTTAACATGAAACTACCGTGACACTCAGACATATTAATATAAACGGATCACTCACGTATTTTAAAGTCGAGAATTGCCCGATATGTTGCGGACCAGTCCGTGGTCCTTAATCATGAGCCCCCGCGGCGGTGGCGTGACGACGAATCAACATGTCGGGCAATTCTCGACTTTGAAATACGCGATTGATGCGTTTGTATTAATATGTATATCTTCATACTTGTTTACCTTCTTTTTCCATAAAAAAAGTTTACCATACGGACGACTATTTAAATTTTTGGTTGTTTGGCGTAGTGACGCCCGAATCTATTATTTATTTATATGTCTTGCTCCAGGTCCAAAAACAAATGGCGCGGGAATACGAGCAGCTGAAGTCGACAGTGGCAACGTTGCAGATGTTCCAGCACGAAGGGGAGAAAGCCATCACGCCTATGACTGGCAGTAAGTACATTACTGGTCGTCTAGTACGCACGAACCAAATAAACTCACAACCTAAATGGCACAAAAGTGTCAAACTTTTGTCGATAATCATTAGAATTCATTCATTCATGTCATTAGTGTTTGGGTATACTGCGCAGTACTGAGTCACTGGAACAGACTACATGTGCGTTTGTCCAATAACGCTAGTAAAAGCTAGCAGTCCTATTATATTCATTTTGTTGTTTTTATTTTATTTTTATTGTCTATGTCACTAATTTCATCGTAATGTAACGTAATGTATTTGTAATTATACCACATTTGATGGGTCTATTTCGCCTAAAATAAAGGTTCTATTCAATTAAAAATATTTATATGGAAAGAAGAAGAAAAACATATTTGTATAATCGTAGTTTACTTTATACCCAATGAAGAAATAGAAGTTTACATTAAAACTTTTTACGGATTCTTTTTACAGCTTTATGTTATGACTGAAATTATTACCTACGCGGCTAAGTTGGCCGCGACTCGGTTTGGCTTTTAATCTGAAGTTTTAGAGAGATTTCTATAAAGGCATAAACGAGTACTATTATGAAATCATCGATACCAAAAACCTGTTTATGATATCGATATATCAAGTTCCTTTACTGACGGACTGACAAACCACAATCTAATCCGTTAAAGATAGAAACAAGAAATTTTGAACATAGTTCCTTAGAACATGAAGAGGTGCACTAAGAAAGATTTTTTGGAAATTCCACCACTAATTCGGGGAGGAGGCAGTTCTACTGAGGAAGTTCTACACGAAAAAAGTCCCAGGCAATACATTTAAATGTAATCACTTTAATGTCCATTGGCCGTTGTTACTCAGCTTAGAACAAACAATCGCAAGAGCGTATAACATTATCTACCTAATCTATCGGAGTTCGGTTAGTTTTGTAAGCGATTGCGCAACGCTGGTTGATCAGCGGAACACATCATGCGTATTGTAATGTAGGTCTTTGTGGTTTAAGACAACAAGTGAAGTGCAGTGTGCCGAAGTTAGGCGGTGTAAGTAAAGGTCATCTCACACGCTCCATAATATAATATCAACTCAACATAGACTCGATCTAGAAGTATTGAAATATAGACTTTAACTAGTTCCCTCGTGAGGTAAATATTTCAAAAGTATATTGCTGAGATCACCTTTTTTATTTCGGTGAAATGTGTACTTAAAAGCATTGATCCATATTTTAGTCCATTACTTTGGCTAGATCTGTGTTGAATTCACAAGTAATATATTTGTCTTTTTCACGTGAACAAATTGCACTTTAAATATTAATCCACATAAAAACAAGTCGTATCAATTATTTGCTAAATGAGCATCTATTATGAATTGATTACTCTAGCTAGTTTGAAAGTAGATCGCCCGGTTTCGCCAAGCGTTGCCCTAATACGCCATATTTCCTCCCTTGTTACGGTTTGCCCTACTTTAAGTTTACGTAGGTGCCCTCATTATTAGTTACACGCTTTTGCTACAGTCTTGCTACATTTGACCTTTTTTTTAAGTAAATTATTTCCAACTGGCCCTTTTTGCTTTGCTTTTTTTTTTTGTTCTTTAATATTACATTGTGATCGGAGCAACGCGTTTCCTGAAATCAATTAGCAAGATTTGAAACAAAAAATAAAATATACAAAGTGACGCCAAATAAGAGTCAGTAAAAACCGAAAGATTTCCGCAAAATGTTTTGCTAACTCATCAAGAGAAGTCGGTCGTTCGCAAATTGCCTGAAACCTCAATGAAAATTAATTTCCTTTTTTCCTACGAACCAACCCTCGCTCGGCTGGCTGCGGATCTTATGGAAATTGAATGAACCGTACATAATTATCTGTGCACGATTCCGACATGCTAATAGTTCCGTTTGCAGTCAGTGCAAGTGGTACAGCGTTTGACGCAAAATGTTATGCTAATACAGTCTTATTTATGTCCTTGGTTACATTTACAGGCGAAGATTAATTAACTTCCTCCTACGCTAAAGTCCGAATAGTGTTTCGACATGACTTGTTTAAGTGTTGAAAGTCTGCTTGATGTAATAGGTACAGTGTAAAGAAGTGAAGTATACGTGTAAGATCGTTGTGTCCAAGAAGTATTTGTGTAAGGAAAAGCTAATTCAATTCAATCTTTGTCTTATGGTGCCATCAATACTCTCGATGATTCCAGCAAGTCGAGGTTGATGTAGATATGCACAGTTTTAGAGCATTTGGTCGGTGATGTTCAGAGAATACTATTGTTAGCGAAAACAAGTGTCTTGTAAACGTTTGGTCGTGGTTGTAAAATTACCATAGTTATATATTTCTCTATAGGGGTCGAGGAATAAGAGTTGAGGCGTTTATTTGGCTTGCCTTGTCGAATAACACTCATCGAGTATGGAAAAGAGGTAAATTACATTGAATAAAGGCCAGAGTTGTAATATTGAGAACCTATCATTTAAGAATATTTTTAGATATGCGGAAGTGTGTTTGTTTGGTCCGTTTTCGCCGATTTCCATGAAATTCGGCACTTTAGCCTTTGTATTATGAAGGTTATATTTATAGTTAGGAAATAAGCAGAAATGCCTGGAACCAAAGCAAAATCAATGGTATAGCGCAGCAAATGAGTCTTTTGACAATGCCTTTCGCTCATTCGTCATACCTTCATCATACTTGTCCCTGATACCCTGGAAGGATTTTTTGAGAATACTTACAAATATAGCTGAAATATGTGGCACTTGGCAAAGGCACATGCGTTAGATGTAGCTTAGACAAAGGTAGGTAGTAAAGGTACTTACGCTCAACATTAATCTAATGGTCCAGTACGGATTCTCCTCAGAATAATGCAACTCATAAGAAAGAGAAGCTTTACGATAGAAATCGAATTTGTGAGAGCAGTGCAATTTAAAATAACACTGTGAGAAGTGTGAGACTACATGTAAAAGAATACTAAGAAGATCACCAAAGAAGGCCTAAAGGCGGTGGAGGATGTTTTCTATCATGACATCGTACGTGCATATTGATTGTTAGGAACGTTTAAAAAATAAATGCAAGACGCGCGTTGTGATCGTGTTCGTGCATTGATTGAAATGCGTGTGGTTTCTAAGACCGCCACAGTTAACTTTACGCATACCGGTTACAGGAAAAATACTTAATTATATGTGTTGAAAATGTCGTGACTACGTGACATAAATTTAGCTTTAAATTAGACAGTCATTGACACCAGAAGGTTATTAAACTTACCTTTGACGTTATGTAATTATTTATTTAATTAAACCCTCAAACTGGTCTTGTACATACAGATGTGTCAGATGTGCTATGTAAACTTCAAATACAGTTTCATGTTTCCAATTCCTTTTAAAATCATTGAAAAGCAAGTAATTTTTCGTGTGAATACAATCAAATTTGTATCATACTACGTATCTGATCTTATACAATTTCAAAGTACCTACATATATGTGGTCGAAGTAACCGGATAAGGATTAAGTAGTTGTATATATATAAAAAAAGAGCCATAAACCTCCCATCGTTTGTATAACAAAGTATCAGTGAACTATGCTACCTTTCACGAATTCGATTCAAAATACCTATATTGAACAGAGCAATTATAGACAAAACAAATTAAGCCAAACTTGCCTTAAACATCGTACGCACGTCATCGGTCCCTAAGTTGAAATGTTAATCGACTTTGACCTTCGATTGGAGTCGTCCGACACGCGATAATGGGTACCATTATGTCAAACGCTGTAACAATGGCGCGACAGGAAGGGAAAGGTTTATCGTCTGCCTATTATAGGAGTGGACCTAGGGTTGCCGATTGAAAAATTGTAAAACTATAGATTACCTCATTGGGCGCGGCCTAGCTACGTGAAGTTGACGAGATATACACAGAATCACCCTATTAAACATCGCCGATGCAGTTTCGGTATACCGATGATATGAATCCCTGCAACCTATCATTTTATGGATTATTACTCAAAAATGTTACTTTCACGCCTTAATTTGACATTATTTCTAATTTCCCTTTGTCCTTCACTCGATTTTCGTGGTCTTATCCTACCGCTTCAGTCTTTCTTTTATCTGTGTTTTCAATTGGTCCACCGTCTGGCTTGCCACGCCTGTGGCTGTTTGTCTACAGTTCACGTTTTTTTCTCCTGCAGTTTTTCTAGCATTCTTTCATTAGATGTTTTCTTAGGTTAATTTGAGAAAATTATCATTTTGATCATTAGATCTCTGCTTAAACCCGTATTATGCCCAAAAAGACAGCCCTAGACAAGTAATCACGAACAGATGAATGGAAGAAGGACAAAAAATGGTGTTGTGTTGTCCAATCCTATAGCTGTTTGGGGGAACATTACAGTAGTCAATCGTTTGTAACGTTTACTGTTAACTGGAACTGAACTACTTTTTTGTCCCGAAACAGACTAGTCACTTCGGTGTCACGGACTTGTCTGTACGACAAAAATTCTTAGATAATAGTTCATCTAATTTGCTTCTCCGTTGAAATTGAATTCAAATTTCTTTTGATCATGGAATATCTGCGTGGTTGAATATTACTGACGGTCCATTGTTTTACGAATTTCATGGACAGAACTTATTACATTATGAACAAGTCGATCTGATTATGTCGAGCCAAAAGAAATGTCTTCTAGAAAAAGTTATGTGTCCAGATTGTTTTTAGTTAAACATTCATTTTTGCAACGTTGCACAACCCGACTTTATAATTCTGTTACATAAGTATTCAATAAAAGAATACAGGAAATTCTAGTTAAGGAAATTGAATGTGTTCTTGATAAATAAATCGACCATAAACGTCATCAAACATGGCGGCTTTGAATCAGCTTTGCTTATAGAGCTTGAAATTAAAATTCCTCTATCTATGCTAATAAAAAAAGTCTTATGCAATGTGCTTTTATGTCACTTTCAATTTTGTTGCCACAAGCTCCTCTCAAACGAGTTGCAAGGTAATCGAGCGTGTCGGACAGATGAAATCGACTTTCCAATTTGCATTATAATCGTTATTAAATGATCCATGTTGTACGTAAAAACAGTTGTTGTAGCGGCACCGTGCTTGACTTGGCTACGTATACATTATATAAAAAATAGTTAAAGTATATTGTTTCTAATGCTTCTATTCACATCTGTTACCAGATAATATTACCTCTTTGAATTTGCACACATACAGAAGTTCAATGACAACATAATTTAAAACCTTGACCTGATGCTGCGCTGCGGCTAGTAAAGTCATTATTTGATGTGACTCCTCTAACGTACATCGAATGCGTTTCGTCTCGCTCATTTCTCAATTTCTATACGATACGGTGCATTGTTCAGTATATTAAACGCCAAATTAGCTTGTTATTTTTTATGACCCTTGAAATTGAAAGAAACAAGCCATTTCTATATGTAAAACGGAGAAGACTTATCAGAGATGGGTGCATAATGCAACTAACCCACATTTGGCCTTAGCCTCCATTCACGGAGTTTCGACATAACACAAAACAGTACATTTCCCCTTAATGGAATCACAATTGGTTTAAAGCAACTCGCAAACAATGCAACACGCTGTTGCGTACCTTTCGCCGGCTCCGGACCGGCCGAGAAACTCCCAAGCATTATCAGAACAATCGGATCAGTTATTAAAGCCATATTTGTCACAGCTTTTAGTCAAGCTCTTACCTTTCACTAGCCTAGATTTGGAAAGCTAGAATTATTTTACGATATAAAATAGCTCACTTCCCTTTTCATTGTTGGTTACCACTACTAAGAAATCTGATAGAAATTCTAATCGAGATTTATTAAAAGAATGCTAGCTGTAGTTTCTTGTTACTGTCACAATATTTTATTGCGAATGTATTTTCTGCGATTAATAAAGTCATATAAAGCGCGCCAGGTTAAATCAGAATATCAATCTAGTTGAGAATTTTTTCTTTTACCCAAATTCGTAATTTGTTTAGTTTAGATTAAGTTAATTGATTTTATATACGCATCCACACGCGAACTCTATGCAATATGTACATATGCAATATATTTTCTAACTACACGGGCAAAGCTGTGTTTTAAATACGTAGATACACTTAATTAATATCAGAGACCATACAATCTTTACGGTCTTTTTTCAAAGTGTGAGAAAATGCTTAGGTGAAATAAATGATGCCAAATTAAAGCTGTCTCACGGTTGTCAACTTAGGGTAACGGCCTATTAGCGGTTGTCAAATATTTGTTGTGGTAGTTCTGTATTTTATAAGCATGACATGGGAAGGCAACCGAGGTCAACCCAACCGCAAGCGCTAAAATAATTTAGCACAGCGATTCAAGAGCTGGCTTTTCTGAAGGCACACATATTTATAATTAATTGCTTAACGTTGAGTTTTACATCAGGAAGCTCAGGAGAGCCTAATAAATTGGATAATAGTTACAGTTGACCAGCTAACTTCTTTAAAGTTTCCAAATATTAGAGAACTAAAGATATATCCAGATTTACGTGACAACTGGAATAATTTTATCATATCGAAATCTATTCGCAGGTAAAACAGTTACTCATTGCAAGTCATCCATAAAACATTTAAAGTACCTCTTGAATGAAACAAACGGGACCGCTCTAACTACCTTAACCATAGAGTCCGTGTTCCCAAAACTAGGTACTGAGATAAAAGAACTTTACCAGACCAGCCCGCGTTGTTCTTTTGTTTTGGCTATTACCAGTACCGTAACATCGACGTAGAACTAATCGGTCTGTAGGGGGCCGAGATTAACTGTAGTCGTGTTAGAATTTAGAATGGTGCAGCCGCAGACCAAGGCCGATGGACTCGGCGTGGTGTCACTCAGGGATCATTCATATGTCCATAGTTATTCCTGTCACGGAAGTATGGAAGAACTATTTCTCTAAGCTTTTATTTAGCTTATGTTTAGGAGTGGTACTTTATATTTCATTTTTACACTTTTACTGGGTGTTGGGTAATAATTAATGATTAAATCGTGATCTGCTAAAAAAGGGCACTTAGCCTGTTCCGGAAATTGTTCTTAGGTAAATTGTCCGCGTGTATATTTTGTAAGCTTTTTCAAAGCGCTCTGTAGTTTGCTACTAAGCTCGTACCTATATCTGTTCCCTAATGGTTTTAAACCTAATGAAACGTATTGTTGTTTTAACTTATGCTATTAACAGATTAATCGCGCCTTACTATTATTCTTTTGTATAGCATTCACAACGATACTAGGATATCCTAACAAATTGATTAAACCCTATAACTGTATCTATACATTTTAGTGTCATTTAGGAGTAATTTAATTCGCAATGTTTGTATGACGTCTGCTTACTGAGATATTTTGCTATGATATCATACTTATCTGACAAGAGAAGCTTTGTACGAGTGCATCGATAAATTATAGATAAGCTAATTATGACTGATAACATGCAGAAATTAATAAAAGGTTAAGGGGTAAATGATTCTATAACTGAAGCCGTTTTATGAAATTTATGTCAAAACATGATTTTGTTTGAAGTTATTATATTAGCTTCATCCGTCTCGATGTCTGTAATCTTTTTTTTTTATCTGGCCTAAACAACTATTTCCCGGTCTTCACTTTCCTCTTTTGTGCCTTTTGTCTTTTTGTCCATTATATCTAACATCGTTCTCATTCCAGATTCTAAAAACAGTATTTAAGCTATTTCTCCTTTCCTTAACTGTTTTCCTAACCCCTTCGTTGGTTATCTAGCTTATCCATTCTCACCATATCTCAACTGGTCTCTTTATAAATGTTTAATTAAAAATTTGAATTAATTTGTGTCACAGGGGACTATTTTAGTAATGTTTTACTTACAAATTTGAATTCCTACTCAATTGTTACCCAATAATGGCGACTTCCCACATATGGTTTGGGTTACCTATAAACTAAAGATCAAAGCTTAATTTCGTTAAAGGACGGTTTGGGACATGACAGTTGCCACCACTTTTTAAGGTGTTTTTAATGTTTTTATATTTACAATGATGGAGCTACAACAAACATCAGATAAATAAAATCGTGAGAAAAACCATGATAATATCTTAGATATCCTAATAAAATAGAGCCTTTAATAAGTCTGGTAAAAAGCCATAGATAAATATAAAGATCCAAATACAGAACGAACAAACATTTTATGTTCATAACACAACTGTTTGTTCTCGGCGAAGATGGTTCGAGATATTTATTAATTATTTATTTAACTAAATACAGGTGGGATATAGTTTTTAAGCCCTTACATTTGTGTCTAGATGATGGCAAAAGTTTATCCTTCGAATGTTTCTGTCAATTACAAAGTTTGTATGAAGAATATTCTAGAGGTTTTCGAGAGCAAATAAAATCTGTAAGGAGTCCAACTGAAGCGGCTTCGAAGAGTTTTGAGAACACTCGAACGAGAGCAAGTTTGATCATTTCTTTGGAAATTGGGCATAGCGTTGAGTCCGTAATTATAAAGCGTAACTGTAATAAATACTATACATTATCACGCGTAGTGGAGAATTAATGTAATTTCATCTACAACTACTATTAACTACTACGTCTGCTTGTTGATTTTTTCACCCGACTGCTTAATAAAAGGCATTAGCTAATCTAAAAATATTTTCTTCTGTGGCCCTAACTTGACTGGCCAAGTATAGTTTATCTCTATCTGTGTCCCTTTCTTATGACACTAGTTAGACAGAGACGCAGGGAGCGGTTAAACAAACCTGGGCTGTCATGTTAGGGCCGCTGTACGCAAGTGTACAAAACTACAATCTCTGTTTCATATTAACTAAAAAAAATATCATCATCTAGACTGTTCTCGTAGTCAATAACGTATTTTGCTGCCTCAGCATGATGGGCATGCCATGAAAGAATCTACTCCAGTGTTTTCTTTCTTTAGTAATATCATCGCTAATGGCACTCTTTGTCCTATTTACATCGATTAACCTAGTCCAAAAATTGACCTGAGATTTTACCTGACATCCCCTAATTTAAGCTTACGATGCTCACTTTATTAAAGGATGGCCAGCTGGAAACTCATCGGTATTAATCGCGAATCAGTAACAGTTAGGATTCAAGTATGTATTAGGTATCAAGTTACGTATAATGTCAAATATCCAGTGCGCCAAATACAAGAAATTGTTCACACTAAAATACTCCCGCTCAGTACCTGCTTGGAGGGTTGCTATATCTGGTGCTTCGTTGCAGACTTCGAGGAGCTGCCGACGCGTGACCAGATGTGGGGCCCGGCGCCGCACGAGCTCGACCCCGACATCTGGCCGCCGCCGCCGGACCGGGACCCCAACGCGTGGCCGCCGCCCACCAGCGTCGAACACAAGTCAGTACTATCAGTGCCCAACAACAAACAGTTTCCAGAGAGAGAAGGACATTCAGCATTCAGGAGCGCATTTTTGGTCGATTTGCAAATGTTCATTACAAAGAACACGGGCGTTAAACAATCTACTGTCTCTCTGGACTCTAACCTTCTAATAGGTATTTTTTCTTAAGGAAAAGACAGATAAACTAGCATGAAGGTCACCTCAAGGGAAGTCAAAACCGCCAGCGCCTATCATCACCAGAAGCTACCTCAAGTCGTGGGTCGCTAAGCCATTGCTGCCATTTTGCCAGCCTTTTGTGTTCTCCCGCCTTTGGGTCTTCGGATCTTGTCACTCGCCATAGAAAATGCAGTAGCATTACGATGATGGCACGTAAGAGTGTGGTACTATTCTGGTCGAACGAAAACATTCTAAAGTTATTCGTACAGTTTCGCGGAAAACTAACCTCGGGCTACAACACGTTACTAGACATATCTATAGAAACATGTGATTTACAAAGCAACAACTACAAGTTTAATGTTAATAATGTCTTATTTCTTAAGCTGTTCAAACCAGTTCCTTTAACGTTATCAAGCAAGTTACGGAACTTCACCTCGTCTATACTTTTACCCTATTGTCTGAAACTTGCCGAGAAAAGAGCGAATTTGTGAACAGTGGAGGTTCGCAAGTTTTGCGATAATAGTTTGTTTGAAGGTCAGACGGATAAGAAGGTTGCAAAACTACAGCACGACACTATTTACCGCACTAAAACGCCAGAGTTCTGAGAATGGCTCTCGTTCTCGCATTTGATTGCACAACCTTTCTGTAAAACCCTGTTACTATTTTCAGAGGTCCGCCGGCGTTACGGTCGGCACGCAACAACCCCAGAACAAACAACAAAAAGCCGGCGCCGACGCGAAACCCCACAACCTCACAAAGAAAGACCTCTGACGTCCGAAATCCGAAGCTAGCCGGGAACAAGACTCATAGTGGTATGTTATAATATTAACCATATTATCCAGCCTGTATACGTCCTACTGCTGGACACAGGCCTCTCACAATAGGAGGGGCTAGGATTTAGTACCCACGCGCGTGCGGCCCCTGTGCGAGTTTAAGAACTAGCTAAATGAAATGTAATGTGAACTAGCTAAATCACATGAAACTCGAGCAAGTGATTTTGCAACCCTTTTCGACTCATTTCTTAGGCCCAGTTCTAGATCATTGTAGCTCCCTCTCTGATTCAGAGCTAATAACTGAAATCATCAACGTATATCTAACTATACTCCGTGAAATTACAGCAAAAGCAAAGGAAAGCAACAGCAAAGACCACACGTCTTCCAAAGACAAGCAGGATCGCGACAACAACAACGGAGACACGGACGACGAGAAACACAACAAGGAGGAGGAGCGGCGCTTCGAGCCGCCGGCCGCCTGCGACGGAGACCTGGTCGACATGCTCGGTGAGTGCCACACCACCTCCCCCTCTAATCTCTTCCTCCTCTCCTCTCTCCTGTCTCTTCTTTCTTTGCCTTCTATTTTTGGCAGCCTAACATGACTGTCCAAGTTGATTTTAGCCGTTTGTGCCGCGTAGAGAACCGCCATACTAATGTCAACTTGAAGTTATATATTTGTTATCTACACGGCACACACGAGTTTAGCTCATTGTTAGCTCTATTAATCAAACAAGATTATACAAAGGGAAGTTGTTTACATAAGTCATTTTGATTAATTCTATGGTTACTTGTGATTTGTAGAGCGTGATATAGTACAAAAGAATCCCAACATCCGATGGGATGACATCGCGGACCTCTCGGAGGCCAAGCGGTTGCTGGAGGAAGCCGTTGTCTTGCCAATGTGGATGCCTGATTTCTTTAAGGTAAGTCTAGAATAAGTAAATAATAATAAATAAATAAATATCTTGGGACAGTCAACACCAATTGACCTAGTCCCAAAGTAAGCAACTGAAGCTGCTTGTGTTATGGGTACGGGTATGGGTACTAGACAACGAATATAAATACTTATATAGATAAATACATACTTAAATACTTATAACATCCACGACTCTGTTACAAACTTTCATATTCATCATACAAACATTTGCCCCTCCCGGGAATCAAACCCGGAACCTCAAGCTTTGTAGTCAGGGCCACTAGCCACTAGGCTATCCGGTCGTCAAAAGAAACATTTATTCCGCATTTCTTTGGCAATTACAATTTTTAGACTAAAGTAACATATTGTTCAACGGATTGATATGTCACTAAGGTTTCTTTTTATGAAATCACTTTCACACCCACAATAGAAGGAACAAATACCATTAACTATACTAAATGTGAACTTGCAGTATGGGGGTTTATCAAATTTCTTTGTCTACACGGGTTGAATTATACACCTAATTATTGCATATTAGGTGTTTTATACAAAATAAAGTGTGAATATTTTTGAAACTATGGGTAAAGAATATTTAAATTATCAGAACATACAAAACTTTAGAATCTAAAGCATAATTCCAACATACCATGGCTATAGGTTAAGGTTTACAGGGTGAAAAACGTTATCGCCGTTTGTATGGAGAGCTCTGGATAATAGTCTTAAAAGGAGTTAAGAAGAGACTTTGTATTAAAAAAAAAAGAAAAAAAAGGGATAAGATGCTGAGATTCTTGCGGCGTTCCTTCTCAGCAGCGTGTTCTATTTTCCGAAGCTCTGGTAGACTAAGAGATGTAAAAGAGCCTATATGGCCTATTTGCAAAATATTTTTTTTATTTTCATTACAAGTTAGCAAAGGTTAACTGGAAGAGATCCACAAACTGGAACAAATTACCTTGCTACTCCGCGAAACCAGTGCCGGGCTCGTGCAAAATAGCTGCGTCTGTGCGACACGTATATGTTCATGCAAAAACCTACCCTCCTCCGCTTCGACACGAAACAACATATATCACACAGACTCAACTACACACCACCAACACTAAAACTACACGATCGACGCGCGTTTCGCCTCTATACGAGGCATCATCAAGATCTAACAGTATGACCGTTCGCTACTTGAACGAATGGCGTACTGACAAACTCCGCAAAGTAACGCCTGAATCTATTAATTATTGGAAGAGATCCCTTAAAGGGATAAGTTCGCCTTTGTACATCACTTTATCTCTTTTTGTCATCTATGTCTTTTTTGTACAATAAAGAATTTACATACATACAAGTTATTATGCCGCAGGGGCCTGATAGTACGTAACGTGTTCCAGGGCATCCGGAGGCCGTGGAAGGGCGTGCTGATGGTGGGCCCCCCGGGCACCGGCAAGACCATGCTCGCCAAGGCAGTGGCCACCGAGTGCGGGACCACGTTCTTCAACGTGTCCTCGTCCACGCTCACCTCCAAGTACCGCGGCGAGTCGGAGAAGCTCGTGCGGCTGCTCTTTGAAATGGTGAGGAGACTTACCACATACTATTACACAGTGACTTGTTATTAATAGACAGGTTATACAAAAACTCCAAGAATTATGATCCGAATGCAGTGGCTAACACACTTCGTTTTTACTTTTACACACACATAGTGAACTGTGTAAAAGGGATAACGTGATTAAAACCATAGAAACAAAGAAGACAGCTAGTATTTAGCTGTTGCGAATATTTTTTTCCAACGGACCAATCACGGCCTTGCACGGTTTTAGGGTTTTGAAATTTGGAATTGCCGCAAGCACACAGCTTATGTTAACATGCGCACCGTTCGCATTTTGCTTTGCGACTGAGGACACTGGTGCTATTTAACTCCAATTTGGAGCTCGCTACCGGAGCGCTTGTAACCTATCTACCTTTTTTAATACTAATGATTACACACTTACCATATTGCGGGTGGTAGGACTTCGTGCAAGGTCCGTCCGGATCGCTAGCTAATCCAGCTTAGCAGCAGTGCTTGCACTGTTGTGTTCCGGCGTGGAGAGCAAGACAGCCGGTGAAATTACTAGCACAAGAGGTATTCCATCTTAACCCTTTGGGTTGGCAACGCATCTGCAATCTCCTTGGTGTTGCCTACCATCAAGTGACCCACTTGTTCGTTTTCCTTTCTATTTTATAGAAGGTAATAGAAGGATGCGTCGTTAAACACTAGCGGTTTCATATTACTATAAAGTTCGTTCAGCTATGTTTGTCTTATCATGTGATCACAATTCGAACTTAAAATCTAACATTTTGTCACCTAAACCGTAATTATCGCCTAAAAGGTGTTTTATAATTTGTTGCTTTATGATTTTTTTTCTGTCTTTACGAATACGCGACCCCTTTATAAGAAAAAAAAAACTACTGAACCCTAGGACTGTAACAATGCGGCCTAGTCAGGCCTATTTTACTAATATGAAGATAATATTTAGTTGTTTAATGTGACAACACTTAACCAAGTCCCATCAAACAAAAACATTTCCCAAAAAATCGAATAGAGGCACGTGTTTGTTACTATTTGGACAACATTTTAGAAGCAAATTGTTTTTTACTTTAGCACATTCGTATTTGTATCAGATATGTTTGAATACATGTATGAGGGAGGCATAAATCCCTTAGCCTGGTAAAGGGTTAAGTTACGTTTGTGCAATATATAACGTGTGTACAACGTGTTTAACGTGTGTAACGTGTGCTGTCAGGCGCGGTTCTACGCGCCGAGCACGATATTCATCGACGAGATCGACTCGCTGTGCTCGCGCCGCGGGTCGGACAGCGAGCACGAGGCGTCGCGCCGCGTCAAGTCCGAGCTGCTCGTCCAGATGGACGGGCTCGGCTCCGCCTCCGACGAGCCCGCGAAGGTAACCTCGACAGCGCCTTTGCATGCCCAACTAGCGGTCGCCTCTATACACCTACTATACCAGAGGTTCCCAGGGGTTCGGCCTGGTGCGCCGTGACAGGTAAAAAGGGGCGCCGTGAGGTGCTCGCTCAAAGATACTCACATGTAACTTAGATTTATGTATTGTGTCAGTGCCGGATTAAGCCAGCGCGGCATTCTGTCAAGGGGCTCTTGGTTTGCTTTAGGTTCTCAATTTTTTTTATTACGGTCAGACAGGCGTTGGAGCGCGGGGCCCCCAAATTCGCGGGGCCCGTAGGTTTGCTACTCTTGCTACATGGCTAATCCGGCACTGTATTGTGTCCTATTTCGACTAGCGAGGGCGCCGCGACACAGAATAAATAATAGTACTAACGCACAGAAACTTCTCTTTTTCGACCACCATCAAACGAATTCTAACTTTATAATCAGGGACAAAAAGTTCGTATTACATCATAAACATTCGCCAGGCGGCATGTGTCAAAAGGAAGGCGCCGCCCGCGCCCGCCTTCCACCCGCAATGCCCTGGCGCACCGCTAGGGTTGGGCTGCTTACTGTAATACTATCAACGCGCGACACAGAGCGAGCGGGCGCGCGCGCGGTAAGCCGGCAACCTACCGCGATTAACCTACGCCATAGGTCATGCGGCGAGCGCACCTACATTGCGGAGTGGAACCCCCCTGGCCGCGACAAAATACTAAAGCTGCAAGTGCGCCGCGTACAAAAAAGTTTTGGAACCCCTGTACTATATAGTTAATAGCCAGCTGGCGTATTTTTCGGGGCAGTTGGCCTCCCCCACCACCTTTTTCAATCGACTGTCCTTTAGCTGGAATCATGGAACGCGAGAGCAGTGCCGTGCGGTGAGCAGGACAGTGCTGCTCGCCGTTTGTATTACTTGACTGATGTATATTTGTACGCCAACTGTCTCCTGTTTCGACTAATTTATCTCAATGTTCTGCTCCCGTATGAAATCAGCATTAGCTCCTATTTACGCCTATTCACGCCACTGTTTAAATTTCCAGGTGGTAATGGTGCTAGCGGCGACGAACTTCCCCTGGGACATCGACGAGGCGCTCCGCCGGCGGCTCGAGAAGCGGATCTACATCCCCCTGCCCACGCAAGAGGGCCGCGAAGCCCTGCTCGCCATCAACCTGAAAGAGGTCAAGGTGGACCCCGAGGTTGACCTCCGGTCTATAGCCAAGAAACTGGATGGGTACTCTGGAGCGGATATAACTAATGTTTGCAGGTAAAATTTATAATACAACACAATGCTATGCAAACAGAGATAAATAATTTTTTTTTTTTTTTTTTTTTAAATACGAGCAAGTGCATCACCTGGTGGTAAGTGATCACCACCGCCTAAACATACCCGCGACACCAAGGAGATTACGGATGCGTTGCCAACCTAGAGGGCTAAGATGGAATACCTCTTGTTTCAGTAATTGCACCGGCTGTCTTGCTCTCCACGCCGGAACACAACAGTGCAAGCACTGCTGCACTAAAAAATTTGCTTTTTAAAGCTTAATATTACTTACACAAACTGATTTCTTAATTGAAAAATTGTATTTACAAACTAGCATTATTTTTGAAAAACCTATACAACGACTCACACCATGGGGTAAACGAAAAAAAAACATCCACATTTTACGTGACATGTAAATGAATGTGCATAATCCTGTCGGGCCTATTTAGGAATCAGGAAAAAGCGTCAAGACGATGATGATTGTCTTAAAATAACACTTATCAAAATCCATGTTCTCTACATTACAGGGACGCGTCAATGATGTCGATGCGCCGCAAAATCGCCGGCCTCAAGCCCGAGCAGATCAAGCAGCTGGCGAAGGAAGAGCTGGACCTGCCCGTCACCAAGCAAGACTTCCTCGAGGCCCTGCACAAGTGCAACAAGTCCGTCTCTAAGGGGGACATACAGAAATATCTCTCGTGGATGACGGAGTTCGGATCCTCCTGATTGTTGTGCTAAGCTGACCAATTACTTAATCAAACCACAGTTTGCACGTGCGGTCCGGTGTTCAATTCAGTTTCAAACTCAAAATATTTTTTTATCTCGCTAAAAACTGTAATCATGACAAATTTACCCCCACATAAAAAAAATATACTTGAAATCCGCGAACGCGTTTTCTAAACATGGTCAAAATACCATTACGTTTAATTCGGGTACCAAATAAAAAAACAGCTATGAGAAAATTTGAAACATCCATGTAGTTAAAAAGATTTTGAAAACTAGATACAAGTTCAAAATTAACCCTGTAAGGGCACAGCAGCACTTAAACTCTTTTTCTAATTGCCGTCATAGAAAACTGTTTTAACGAAACGCATTGCGTCACTTATATATAAATGAATCAGTAAAAAACTGCGCTGCAGTCACTCAGTTAATGCAGTTTTAAGACCAGTCTAATTAATAGGAAGGTTTTATTAATAGGAACGTCCGTTGCGAAATTAAAAATATTAGGAACAGATACTGTACGTAGCGTGGGACGTCCTCAGACTCGGTGGAGCGATGATCTTCGGAAGGCGGCTGGCAAGAGCTGGATGAGAGTGGCCGAGGATCGTGCTCAGTGGCGTGCCATGGGAGAGGCCTATGTCCAGCAGTGGACGAATATAGGCTGATGATGAGGAACAGATACAAAAGATTGCGTATCGCAATCATTGAGACTTAACTTATTTCTTGTTCAATCGCTACTTTAGCTTCTACATAAACTAATTTAAAAATTCAGTCTACTTTGTGTGAAAATTTAAATATACAAAGATAAACGGTTATTTACACTTATATGTACAGTATAACATCTAATATGTATATACATAAGAATCTACTTATTATGTCATCCCTCTGATCGTTTTGCTGCGCGAAATTCACTCGACCACTGCAGACCGCACGCAGTTGCCGCGTCGTTGAATAGTAACGTTTGTGTAAAACACAAGAAACAATATTCCGTTACTATTTTTTTAAATGCGATTCAATTGCAAACATTGTATTTTAAAAAGAAATAAATAAACAGTTGAGTTTAAGAACTGCCTTATTAACTCATAGACGTGTAAGCTATTGGAGCAACGTTAGAACTGTTTCAGTATTAATAAATAAGAGTATAAAATTTATAGTGGCATATCCAAATTGTATAATTTTAAGTGTCAGTTGAAAATAGGAATATTCGATAGTCATGTGGGAATCATTCCGATTTGAGAATAAAATTAATTGATAGGCTCTAACTCATTAGTGTCCACAGAACTATATCGAGATAGAAGGAAAGAGTATGCCTCGTGAGACGAG
This sequence comes from Ditula angustiorana, assembly GCA_963691745.1. Lineage (NCBI taxonomy): Eukaryota > Metazoa > Arthropoda > Insecta > Lepidoptera > Tortricidae > Ditula > Ditula angustiorana. The sequence continues at coordinate 4,700,481 of OY829490.1, read as the reverse complement.
AACCCCCATTGCTCGCCGCGATCTTCAGTCCACTCTCGCCCGCTTTCTGCGACGTCAGGTTTTAAAAACAAAATGCCTTGTTGTTTAATAATGAATTGTACACGCACCACCAAAATAGTTGGAGCTGTTAATTGAGGTGTTTCCTTTCGTCGGTAAGTATTCTTTACCCTAAAATATTACCACTCAGTTTCAATACAAATCGACGAAATCCTCTATCCGATATCGTTCTGTGTCCCATATTTGGCATTTTAACGATGTGAATAACAAGATACACTATTTTTTCAAGATAAATCAATAGAGTATTTACATAGCACAAAGTGTATGAACCTTATACAATAATTATTCAACGCGCATCATTGTGACGTGTCATAAATCTGCGGGAAATTCTGGGTTCATGCGAGATTCATTTCGCACGAGCATTACTGTCAACTCACAACTCCTTTTGTAATCTGTCATTCGTTTTGACATATGGTGACGTGTGATGAATCTCCCGTGAACCGAGAGTTGGGGTCTTGCTCACACGTGAAGGCATGGCTAAAGGCCGAATCACACCGGTCCGGTCGCGTACCGGACTACCTTCGTAGAGGTGCGTTACGCGCTTCGCAAATGCGTAACGCAGCTAGCTGGAGCCGTGTTACTTACGCGACGTGTACGCGACCGATGTGATTCGACCTTTCCTCCCTCCATATTGTCCTGAGCCACCACTTGTGGTTGCCTCTATGACTCAATATGGCTTCGGCTAACATCGCATCTGACATATCTGTCACTTTGTTATTATTTTGAAGCCCTGATCTTTGTACTTAAATTAGGTTAAATTTGAGATTTGTTTTATTGTTAAATAAATAATAATATGCCATAACTAATTTATGTGTACTTTTTATAGATTTATATTGAAAAAATCATAACGTTATTTTAATAAGTATGAATTATATATTTGGCATTTATTAATAATTTAGCTCAACTAAAATGTAGTATTGTGTTCGAGTAATTTTGAAAAGAAGATTATGCGCGATATGTATCGAGCATGACCGATGTGGTTTTTTGTACATAATACTTATACAAAAGAAATCTTCCCATATCCACCTGCATGCATGTGTCTAAAGCTTTTAATATTTCTGACATGTTTTACCTAATTAATTACAATAATTTTAGATTGTTATTTCTTTAAATGGTTTCATGAGACTAAAACGCAATAAAAAAAGTACTATTAAAAATACGGCAATCATTGTTGTTACTATACATTTCATTAATGAAACTTAAACATTAATTTCCATCTTTTCGTGACAATTATTCAGTCTCAAAAAAAAATTGTTTTTGTTTCAAATTTTGTACAGCACATTACATTTTGAAACTTTGTAAGGTACTTCTTAATCAGAACAATAGATGTGGTGCTGGTCAATACTAAAAGAAAGACTAAACTTAAGCTGTCAATAATTTCACATTGTACTTATGCTTTTGTTTTTGAGGGCCATAAAACTTCTACAATGTTGTCTTAAAGAGTGTTTCGTTCTTATAAGACAATTAAACATGAAATAAAGCAATTTTAATAATAACAGTTATTATCATTCACCTATCCTCAACACTTATGGTCGAGCCACACCGGATGTGTATTCAGCTCGTTTCGTACAGTGGCGTTACGCATGCGTAACACATTAACGCAGCTCTACGAAGCTAGCTGGAGTCGTGATGCATACGCATAACAACCGGCGTCTACACGCGCGTTTCCGAAGCCGTGCAGCATACGGATCTGGTGTGCCCTGACCTTTAGCTAGCAATTTCAATAATAACGTTTAGAAAAACCATACCGAAACCAATTTGCTATTTCTTTTATAAACGTTATTTTTGGTGAAAAATACCCTGCAAGCTACACGATAGCCGAATAGCGCCATCTAGTTTAACTGTTTTAAACAAATTATAAAAGAGCAAATCTAGTTTGTCTCCTTTCTCTGACACGTCTCTTCGAAAAAAAAACTTATACGAAGTCTCCGTGTCGCAGTAGAACCGATGTACCCTACTTGTAGAGCGTTGCGTTGCTGGACCTCAATTCTCGGTTCATACGAGATGGATCTTACGTGCGAGATTCGTCAAAAAATGACAGATTTCCAAGGTATTTTGACAGTTGTTTTCGTGCGAGATGAATCTCGTTTGAACCGGGAATCACCCGCTGTTCTGCGCCACGCCGTCCTTTTCCAAGATTCAAATGCGAACTAACTACCCCCTAACCTCCTTAAAAAAGACAATTATTCCCATCAATTCAATACAGTTGGTTCGACACAGTTACAAATTATTTATTGTACAATCGGGCGCAGTACTAGTTAAACACTCATTGTCATAGTTACGTATGAAATGAGAGTTGCTCGAATTTGTCACATTACTGATAGCGATAACAAGGCACCCACCTTACCTACTATAATGTTCAGCTACTTTTGAGGCTGACTGTACCCTGTGATTGCGAAAGTAAAAAACATGATATACTGAAAAGTTTTAATGCCTATTTACCGCCACTGGCTGGCAGTAGCACTTATGATTGTTTTCGCAAGGTAATCAAGTAAGTTTCAATTTAGCACATTGGGATTTAGTCAAATTTTTTATTGACTTAATCGATTGCTAAGAAATCGATTCTGTTTTCGTAATAGAAAACCATCTTAAAGCATAGAGATACCTCTATTTGTTTTTATTAAATAAGAATGAAAATAGCGATGGAGCCACTACTATACAGCCATGATTTAGTAATATTTTACCAAACATTAATTTTAGCCAATTAATTTGCATTTAATCTTATAAAAACCCTCCCTTCTGGCAGTAAGTCTATGCTTCTGGCAGCATTTCAATAAAAACAATCGTAAATATTACAGTGTATAAAAACGAAAAAAAAACAATCTATTAAAAATACTTTTACTGATATCAAACTATTTGCTAACTGCTTTTTTAAACAGAAAATTATTTAAAATTTATTTAAAGTGAGATAAATTAAATACAAACAATAAATAAATGTTATATTCGTGTTTAATTCTACTTTATAGGTAGGTACCCCAATACCATTTACATGTACACAGTGAAGTAAGCAATAAACGCATTGGCGCCAGCGGAACTTGTCACAAGCTAAAAGTCGTGCAGTTGGTAGTACTGTAGTAACTACGTGGTCGCAAGAGTACGAAAATGTAAACATGCACAAACAATTTTTAATATTATTCCTTTATTGGTGTTATAATAACCAATTATAGTCTAATAACGACATTAGTAGACAAATAATTCAAGTAATGCTTTTGAGTTTCTTGACGAAAACGCCGTTTCAAAACCCAATTTATTTTCTTCATACCGTAGTGAATATAGGTGGAAGCGTCGTCAAGCGCTGTAGAATATCAAGTCCGTTTAATGGCGGACGCCAATAATTTGGAAGTTTCGTGATTCTATTGTTCTGTTTTCAAGTATTTCAATCGTTTATAGATTTAGGAATGAGTTTTGTTATTGGTGATTGCATACAAAGTGTTTTAAACGTGAAAGTGCTATGAAATGTTCTGTTTTAACGTGACAAAAGCGCCTGCTAGCTATGTAACCTTTTCCCTAACCTCGTTTACGCCAATGGAGTAGATATGTGATCGATGTGTGTGCGTCGGTGAACGATTTTTCGTCCGTTTCGCGTTACTTTGTGCGAAGTTAATCGGCTTATTAGTGATGGAAGTGTCCGCGTCGCGGTTTTGCAATCCGACGCCCGATTTCGACGTAACGTAAGCGAGCCGGTCGATCGCCAGAGCAGTGTAAGCAGGCGGCCGTCCGCTACCAGCCGACATGGCTGCGACGCAGGCGGAGTCCCAGCGTAGCGATACGAACGTAGAGCAAAGTCCATCGGAGCAGCTCAGTGAATCTCGGAACGCTCTATTACAGAACGGCACCGACAAATCCGTCGGGCGCGTTCCGCCCGATGGCATCGTGAACACAAAGAGTAAATCGCCGATGTCAGGCGAGCCGGGGCCGCCACGAGACGGCGGCGAGGCGCCCGGCCACGATCGGGTCGCGGACCGGCCGCCGGGCGACCCGTACGGTCAATACAGATACCCGGACGGAGCGGATCCCTATTACGCGCAGCGACCGGGATTCGGCGGGAAGCCCCGAGGCCCGCCTCCGCAGCAGCGCTTCTTCCCAGGGCAGCCGACGTCGCAGGCGCCGGGCCCTACGCCGACGCTCAACTCGTTGCTGCAAGCGAGCGGTGCGCCGCCGCACCGCTACCCTAACAGTTATGACCAGCCTCCTGCGGGCTACGCGCCAGCGCCCGGCTGGCCCCCGCCAAGGCCCATGCCTTACAACCCACAATCAAACCCTTATAGGAATTCAACGGTGAGTGCATCATAACATTTTTTATAACAGCTTTTGACTTTTGTGTCTTGCATGTTTTTCAAGCTCCATGCAGCCCTAGGTTACTGGAGTGATGGCATTTAATACATTTGCTATAGTGTCAAAACTCTAAATGTTAGGAAGTCCTAAGATATTTATTGAGTTTATTCTGGATGATGACATATAAAAGATGTTTTTTTGCAACTTGGTTTGTTGTTATCATATTAACATAACTTTGGAGTTATTTTACCAGTTTAGTGTCATTGTTGGATTCAACTAGCTTGTATTTAAAAATAGAAGGACCTATTTACATCTTGTAACTAATATCAAAGGCAGTTGGTGTCTCAATCTGCCTATAAAGATGAGCCCTGAAAAAGGCTTGAAATATAGAGAAATAGATTTTGGCATTATATGCAAGATTAACCAACTAAATTAGTTAATTTCAATAAAAGTTTTCTTTTGTGGCCAAAAACATTGCCTATTTACCTTGGATGACGTCTGTTGTCACAGGGCGGCCACACCATACAAAAAGGGGTGTAGTTAATTACTATACAAGTAAAGTTTAAAAAGTTAAAAGTTGGAAGTTTGTATATGCATCTATGTGTGCATGTCATACTAAAAATTGTCAGTTCTCTGTCAATCTTGGGGGCGAGGCCCGTAGGGGTTAGGGTAACTCAATTCAGTGTGGGGATGTGCGTCACCATTCTGTATGAAATATTGTTATATATTCTGGAATTCCATTCTACTTGTTAACTTTCTGACTCAAACTTCTATGGTATTATTTGAGTCTATACAAACTTTCATTTAAGGAGGTAAGCAAAGTAAACTGTTGTCTTTTGAAAATTATTTATTTATTTGTAGCATAACATAAGTAGCATACCGTAACGGAAGAAGAATGTGAAATTAAGTAGGGAATGGAGAAAATTAAAACACATTATTTGACTACCGAAATCAGAGCAATTTGAATGCGCTGAGAAAAACCATGAAGGTTTGCATCTGCGCTTGACTGCAACCTGCCCTGTCTTGCTGTGAACCAAACTAATCAGTAGTGTTGCTCTGCTTGACTGCAACTGTGGGTAACACCGTAAACTGGTTTTTTATTTTGGCTTTCTCGTCTCTGGGTTGAAATGGATTTTGTCAATGATGACTTTGACACTACGACTCTGTCACGCTTTGATTAATACAAACCAATAGCGTTACTTTGCTGGGCTGCAGCCGCAGTGTTGCTATGGTTGTATGAGGAATCATACCTTAAATCAACTGAACTATTTTTCAAATCTGTCAGGAACTGTTAAATATGTAGGATGAAGTGAATAGTCTTTCCAGATGAGTGATGGTTTGTTTTTTAATGGAATAAGGAAGCCAACCAGCATGCAGGTTTGAGGGTCACCTGATGGGAACTATCACGAGCACCCATGGCAATTTTTATATGTACATGTTTACAATTTAGCTAGCTTCAAGCTTAATAAACAATTTATAATGTCAAACACTTCAACGGAAGCCCTTTCCAGAAGCAAACATCTGTTTGAATCATTGTGTAATTGATTGCTTTATTTTGAATCTAGTTGTGGAGGTTCAAAAGGGGGGAAGGGGGTTCAGCAAAACTCACGAAATATCATAAGTTGGAGGGGCATGTAGTGAGATATCAAGTGTATATAATTTTTTATCTACACACATATCATAAAGGCTAAATAACGCGTTCAAAAACCCTAGGAAATGACCAGCATTATTACAACCAATATTATTATAAGAATTTTCTTGTCTGTGGTAGTAGGTAAATCTGCTCTTTATTGGTCATCACATTACCGATATCTCGTGACTGCTCGTGACGTTATGAATTTAAATTTGGAACAGCTGTCAAAATTCAAGTTGGTCTCTATTGTAGTATCCACAGATATTAAAACAGTTATCGATACGAAACGTCAACTCAGTATGATTTTTTAATTTAAACGCACGACATTTGATCTCGTGTGATATGAAAATAGCAACTTCATTCGTTCGTCTATGGTTTAAAAAAAATGTTCGTCCTGACGGATAGATCGAATCACAGAGTACTTTTTTAATATACATGGCCGCCATTAGTTGTCATTCTTTTTAGGTTTTTTGCTGTTACGATTTTTTGCAGTTATGATATGTGTGTAGATAAAGTAATGTATGCAACTGTATATAATTAGGCCTTAAAACACTCGTGTGATCCTATTATGAAACTCGCTAACGCTCGTTTCATAAAACTACACTCGTGTTTTAAGGCCTCTCATTATATAGCAGTTGCATAAAATACTATTGTTGAACATGCAATTTCTAAACTGGAGAGTGAAGTGTGAGTGAAAAATTTTAAGCTACTTTGTACAAAAAGAATACACCTGATTTTTAAGGTAATTAATTTCAGTTTGCTAATATAGAGTCCGCAAAGTAAAGTCTGAAACTATCAAGGTTCGCTGATGAGTATCAACCGATGTATTTCATGATATATTTATATTTTTTTACATTTTCCATTTCCTTTATTCTTCATTCTCAATTTACTGCATCCATAAAATAACAAATAAAACTTAAATGCTAAGACATGGACATGGATTGATTGATATATATCAATTGATATTTATTGTCTCATAAGACTGATTATTAATTATAATTAAACTCGGAGATTGTTTTTTTTATTAATTTTATAATAAATCAATAAATATTAAATAAGTCAAACTCAATATTTAATAATACTCAATAATAATGCCACTTGCAACCTAAACATCGCACCTTATATGCATGATATATATTCAATATATATCCAATACATACTGGATTTTTGCGAACCTTGGAAACTATTAAGTATGTATACTGTCAACTGTACGATATAATGACCTCAGTCCAGCAGCACTTGGCCCTCGGCTCAGTGCTGTACACAAAAATATTGAGATTGACATATATAGAAGAATTCTACATGGACAGCAATGGATAACATATTCTCCCTATAAAGCATCACAAAAGATACAGATGCGACTCAATTCCCTAGGGACGAGCTGCGCCAAAATGTTTGAATATATGTTTTTTTTAGAATGCATTTACCTTCCTAAGTAAACTTAAATAATATCAGATATTTTGGTTTTGACATATAATTATAAATAATTAAAAAACATTTCATGAAATCTGGGTCGAATTAACTACCCAGATTCACTTACCTTTCTTGTAATTAGTGCACCATCAGTGAATTGTTTAAAGAATAGACTAGATGAACATTAAAAAAACGTAAAAACACAAGCGCAGTGATATACACACACTGCTAGTGTACATGCTAATGCTGCTAAGTATATTATTTTTAAATATTTATTTTTTCTTTATTGAGAAACAAATGGCATAAAATATTACGTAATAGTTTGCATTAAAAGGTTATTTATTACAAAGATTGCTCAGAGAGATCTGATTCTTTAGTCATATCACAATGTAAAAGAGATAAAATAATAATGATAAATTAATAAATAGAAATGAGACTAATGCGCATTGTTACATACCAAACCCGATTTAAATCTGGATCGATTTAAGGAATCAGTTATTAAGGTTAAATTGTTAAAATCGTAAATAACTGTTTCAACAGCTTTAAATAAAACTAAGTCAATCTGTTAATCAGGGATAAAAAAGTATAAACATTTTATTTGTTTAAACATATTTTACATCTTTGTATTTCATTTGAAATCCGTAGAATTATCATCATTCTAATTATTTGGTTCTTAAAATTCATTTTTGCAGTGATAATTGTTATTTTGTCTACTTATGAGCAGGCAAAGGTACTAAGACCATACAGCCAAATCTTTGCTTTGGTATACATGGTTCAAACAGTGGCCCATTTCATTAAGCTACAAGTTACAAATTTACAAGTCTAAACCGGCAACATTGGTCAATAATGACCAATGGCAATGGGCAAATTGACCAATGTTGCCGGTTTAGACTTGTAAAATTGTAACTTGTAGCTTTATGAAACGGGCCACAGGTGTATTTCTAAATTTAAATACGAAACCAGTTTTTTTTCCAGTTCTACTTTGATTACTAATTTTAAATGAAATATCCAAGATGAAGATAGGCAATTTAGGGAAGAAAATGTGTAAAAATATTTTGTGAATGTTAAAAACAAGTGCCGATAAAATTTTTTACCCGACTGCCACCAGAACAGAGGGTTATGTTTTTCGAGTGTGTCTATTTATTTGTCACAGGCTGCAGCCCAAATGGCTTGATGGATTTTGACATGTGAGGTATCATTGGATCGTCTTGATTAGAGGACTGACATAGGCTACTATATAAAATTTCAATACGGCATACGCAAATAAATAAAAAGGGGGGGGTTACAGTTTATTTTTGCATTATTACAACAATATAGACATCAAATGAAAGCTATTAAAAGGCTGATTCTGAATATTATGTACATTCTAACACTTATGCTTCAGTTTCTGCACAAACTACAAAAAAACTTGGTTTAACATGACAAACTGTCTGACTCCGTTATTGCTTAGACTAAAAAGTCTGAAATAAAATAAATTATTAAAGAACAAAAACCCACCTGAATAAAAAAATAAACCAAAAAAGAGGAAAACAAGCTCTATAATCCAAAAAAGGCAATATGTGGATAAAAATACCTTTAAAGCCTTTTAAAATTTGTCTTAAATATTACAGGTATTGCCGGTGGGTACAAACCAATGACAATGCCAAAGTATGTTTGGTGGTCAAATATGTTTTGTAATTTTTGCTTGTTCTCTCCTTCAATAACTTGTAATATGTAAGATATATTTTAAAAGGCTTTGAAGATGTTTCTATCCACACATTGTCTAACCTTTTTTTGGATTATAGAGCTTGTTTTTCTACTTTTTTTTTTTCAGGTCTGTTTTTGTTTTTAGTTTTGTTGAGCATGTTAAATTTACGTTAAGTATATTCGTTTAAGAAACATTAAACGGGACAATAAAAATCTTGCCGACAATATTCTATCACATCTTTAAAAAAAGTTACAGATGTGCCATTGACAGCTAGCTTGTCATAAACATACATAACCTGTGATTTCGTGCCCGCGCCTTCGGTAATCGCCTAATCGGTATTTTATCTGGACTGCCTGCTTCCATTTTGACTAGTTAGCTGTCATTGGCAGGGTTTCTTTTTAATATGTATATAATATATAACTATATATAGTAAGATTATATGACGCAAATAAAAAATCTGATTTTATTTATCTACCTTCTACTTTGCAATGTTCTACAAGGTTTACCATATGACAGTAATTTGATGTTCAAGACCTCAAATACTAATGTAATGTGTTTATGGTGTGCAAATAAATATAAATATTTAGGAAGATAATATTTTACCAACAAAAACATTTTGGTTCATGCCTAGGGATTTGATCAATAGCTTGAAAAATTTAAAATAAGTCTAGTGGCTAGCGCAAGTATCAAGTTATTTCAACTGACATTCACGCAATGAAGATGCAACTACCTAAATGGTAACTGCATAAAAAAAAAAACTTTCTAATGAACACCTACCAAATATTTTGGTCTTGACCTGGGCAGGGGTCAAAAATGGTCATTAATGTCAGTAATTTAGCTACTAGCTACTATGAGTTTGACATGTGTATCTGTTTGTGACATCGTAGCTGTCAAACCACTGGACAGATTTTGATACGATTTTTTTAATTTAAAAGCTGATTTTATTGACATGCTTCTTAGCTTTGATTGAAAAAAATCTGTTCCGTCACTTTCCAACAAACAATTTAGTCATATAACTAGTCTAAAACGGCTATTCGTCTTTAAAAATGATATTGTAGTGTTCATATCTTACTTTGATCAAGATCATATATTGGTGGATTATACGTCTGTTTAGTTATATACCATAGGTGGATGGTCGTATAAAGATGTCGTGTAAACGTTTACACCGCGGTTTAATACGACAGTCATATGATGGTGTCGACGAACACCTATATATACTTATTACGTTTATCGGGACTTAAACGCGATAATAAACTGTTTATTTATTTACCTCGACGTTTCGGCCGCGTTGCAGCGGCCGTGGTCACGAGCAGTCTACATATATAACCTATACATAACCTACCTATATATAACTTTTAGTCGATAAGCCCTAAAGTTGTATAAATGTGAAGACTGACAAATTTGTCTTATAATTCCCTTTTATACGACTCTATAATGGACTATTGTTATATAGCAGCGGTTTTATAAGACAATCATAATATATCATTATATATAATAATATAATGGTGTCGACGAACACTTCTATACAACTTTATTATATAATTTTTAGTTGTATAAACCTAAAAGTTGTATAAATGTGAAGACTGTGACTAATTACTCATATTGAATGATTGACTTTGACTATAGTTATATAGCAGTCGGCTAAGTTATTATATTAACTTTGTACTGATCGAATAAGTGTTATGCACACGACGATAACACGTTTTGAGCATACTTTAACTCCTACAATATGACCAATTAAGAGTAATTGTCGTGTTATAATAGTATAAAGAACCTTTATACGCCTTTCGCCATTTTCTTACGTTTTCGCATCTTCAGGCGTCATATAAACGGATCATGTACAACTTTGTGTCATATAGAGTAAAGACTTGATAATTTCATGTATTCAATTTGAATAAAAGTAATTAATTGCAGATTCCGATAGGCGCATTAATAATTTATCACAAATATTAAATGCAATATTGTGTCAGCGCATGGTTTTAGGAATATTTTTCTGTAACTTGTTTTTATTAAGCTGCTTAAGCGCATCTGGATGACTAAGCCTGGCTGACGAGAGTTCAGTTCACGAAGAACTCTCTGTTTATGGAACAAATAAGAGAAAAGTGTTGCAGCAGGGAAAGTTTCTATACCCTAAGGTAAGGTATTTAAAAAAAATTGGGGTTGTCTCCATCTATCTCTCTTTGTGCTACCATTTTTACAGGCTTTTGTTACAAAGGGAACATCGCGGAACATGATTTTTTTCCATATATAAACCTTGAATGAACCCCATGTTATCGCTTTAAAGGTGACATTTCAAAAACATAGTACACAAAATAAGAATTGTGGTCCTGTTTGTGTTTTTATTAGTGTAAATATGAAATAAATAATCTAGTTTTGAGCGCCGATTAGGAAAAAATCAGTTCTAAATGTGTCATTTTCGTATGCAACATGCTCTTGTCCAGTTTTATAAAAAAAAATGCAATCTGTTATAAGTGGCTCACTGGCTCACGTGGTATGATTGAGACAAACAAGAAAAAAACACCGCGGAGGAAAAACAAAGCGGATCGTCGCTGTTTGGTGAGATATAAAAACGAAAGCGCACGGCGATAGTGAAAGTTTGATGTGTAGGCAAATATTACTCGCTTCCAGGCAGAGATTTGTGCGTCCGTCTCTCAGTTCCAAAACAGGATAAAGCTAACCGAAACGCGAGAATTTACTGTCATTCTGTAGTCTCCGCTCTTTGCACATACATTATGTAGAGGCAACGCCGGTGGGACGTGTGTTTGACGGAGCCGGCGCGAATGGCAGTGCAGGCCTTGACATCTGACACGTGTACTTTCAGCTCTACTTCGGAGTAGAAAGGGATTTCGTTTTTATAGGTACTGCGTTTTCGCGTCGCGTGCTTGTTGCAGATGTTGATCGATGGACCTGCTGCGGCTGCAGTGAACTGTTTACAATACGGTATTCTTCTGATTGTTTTGTGCAGCAAAACTACTTACGCACTAGTATCGTGAATATTGTAGCAGTGTATGCAGCGCAGTTTGAAATCATTATCATTACTCTCATATTTAATGGAAAAATACAAATTGGTTATCTGGATTATTTAAAAAAAAAACGAACCATTAACCTAAAAAAAACCCTTTGTAATTGTGACGACGAATATTTATAATGGTGCTCTTGGTCTAACAATTTACACTCTTGTGCCATATGGTTTGTGAGACGAATGTCATATCCACAACAGTACTTTATTACTAGAAGAAAAGTGAAAAGAAAAATGAAGTCTTAAGTGCGTGTCTTGACTGTTTGCAGTTCGATTTCGATCTAGAACTTCATTCGGAATCACGGAAACGAAACCGCAATTGCTAAACAAATAAACTTACATTGAAATTCGCAAAAGCTGTTTCAAGTTTCAATCTTACGAGTTGGTATCGAATGCTGTAACAGGCGGTCATAAAACAATGCATCGAGCACGTGCCTGTTTACACTTTCGAGTTCACATTCAAGGTCGTACGCATTTGTAAAGGATGTACTCGTGTAGGTTGGCCGGTGAACAAATACCGGTTACGCAACATTGTCCCACTTCCCACGATAATGGATAATCTTCTGTCAGTCACGGCTACCTGTTATCAGACTAATTGTATTTTGATGTATCGACATTTATGGTTTATTTTTACTAATGTGATGAATTAATTTTGGCTTGAATGATACGAAATGAACCTGATAGTTCATTGATATTATGTAGGTAGGTAATTATGTTTATTGTTTGAAGTTGGCGAAGTTGCCTTAAGCTGGAGACACACTAACAGCGGAGGCGGTGCGGCGCGGCGCGGCGTGGAAGCGGTACAAGTTGTATTATTCTAACTTGTATGAAAGAAGCCTCACAGATAATCAGCCGAGAAAAAGAGCGGCGCGGAGTCGAAAGCGGTTAGAAACTATGGAGTTTCTTAACGATCTGTCAAGGGACAATCGTCATGTCCATACAAAGGCACAGCGCGGGTCAGAGGCGTTTTTTGTAATGTGTCCTGTTTTGCTTTTTGTCAGCATAAGTTCAGTAAAAAAAGAAATTTTAATGTTTCAAACGAATACTTAAGGCCGGGCCACACCGGTTGCTAACGATTAGCTCCAGCTATCCTAGTATAGCTGCTGTACGCATGCGTTACGGACGGATGCATAACGCAGCTGCACGAAACCAGTTGCATACGCTTTCGGTGTGGCCTGGCCCTTAATCGCTCTTTGATACTAACAGCTCGCCTCCAGTTACCAGCATTTACAATTGTTGGCTCTAAGATTTCATGTAAATCCTCAAATCTGCTTTTTACTCATATGATATCTTAAAAACAGTTTTCGTAGTAAACTATAAGCATAAATGATGGAATACATTACCGCGCAGATTCCGTCCGCTCTTCCGGTGCGACGATCTCTGAACCATTCGCTTTCTCCAAAAGCGCCGCCGCACTGCGCCGCATCTGGTCCGCTGTCAGTGTGTTTCCAGTTTTACGGTTTGACGCCTAGCATTCACTGGAGCAGCACATCGAGCCTAGCATTTGCTCGAATTCTTGCCTTAAACTTCTTTAAAAATTCGCTATCCACCCCGGCAGCTAAAACCTGCCTAATACCTACCCACCTGAACGTATTCGCATTGACTTGTATAGGTAAGTTCAAGAGATGACCAAAAGAGGTAGATGTGTGTGCCATTTTGCCCGTTTGACACCTTGATATTTGCATCTTTTGTTCGACAGCGTGACTGTCCATGCTGATTAGTTTAGAATTCCAAAGAGTGGTTTAGAATTGAAGGCGAGTGTTGTCATTGAAATCGCTATGACGTTACGCTGATTATTTATGAATGGGCAAGCATTGTGGAATTAGTCATTTATCTCGGCATGTCGTTTACTCACAATCGTATTAGATAGTTGTCGATAAGGAGACACGTGGTTGCGGGGTCGTCGACCTTACATACTCGTGTTCGCCGACAGCTCGGTAATAATAATAAAATGTTTCCGTGCGACTGGTTCAAGGGCGAGCCGCTGATATCGGCGCCCGCTATATTTAGATTTAGCTGTGTATTGTGGATATGTTTTGCTACCTACACTTGTCTTATTTTAAAGTACGTCGATTATTCCACTTGGTTATATCATACATAATACCAGCTGTTGCTGGTGTTGGTGAAAGTTTTTAAGGTGCACACTTTCGTGTTAGCAGGTGTACAAATACCTTGGTAGCGAGTTTATTTTGACGTTTTTTTAAATTTTTCACTATTATATCGCATATTCACGGTGTTGATAGACTTTATCTGAGCTCATCCAGTTACAAATTAGCCGGCTAGAGAAATGATCGATCCTATTCTCCCCGTATTTAGGGCAATACGTGGCGGTCTGGCGGTGCTGTGCGTAGTGCAGCCGGAGTAAATTTCGCTCTCACTTTCGTATCGCAATAGAAGCGGTGTGTACATGAAAACGAGATGAATGGGCCGACGGAGTCCGTTCGTTCGGAGACCGTGATGTGGATTTCGTAAAATCAATGCTAACCGTCTCGGGCCCGCGTGCCGGCCGATAATCGTGTCATTGTGTTGTGCTTGGATAATGGGGACGGCCTCGGTCGTCTACCGCAACCGCACTGGGTCACTGACCGGTTAACTGCTTTAATTTATTAAAATTCCGCTTGCCGCGGACCGATACTGATCGATGCAGCTTGGAAAGTCAATGGAGTTGTTTAGAAATACCACCTGCTAGGTTCGTAAAAAAATGGTCGTTTTTGAGTGGTGCTGAAAACTGTTATTCCGTTGGCAGCACGCATTGTCGTGGTTTCTAAACAAAGTAACATATCGAAGTATATATTGCGCAAATGTTGTATCGTCGGTGATGGCGTGATAGCCAACCATGACTGTAAGTCTTGGAAATATAGGTATAAGTAGGTACTTAAAACAGAAGGCGCCTTGCGCCATTTCAATTCGTAACGCCTAAGAGAGACGTCACTCTGCACGTCACACGGCTTGCATTCATTCATACAATATGTTGAATGTTGTAATGGGGTCGTTAAACCTAAGTGACGTCACATAATTGCCGGCTCCCTTCGCCAGTCGCCAGTTGAAATCAAAACGACGGACTAATAACAAAACAACGAGGGAGGCCTGTATAGTGTAGGTCAAGCACATTATCACAAGGCTCCATTAGTTAGTGTATTAATTAAGTGATAAGAATGACTCGCATCGTCATGCCGATGACATACATAGCAAAACAGGAAGAGAAATAATACAATTGTGTGTGTAAACAGGTTGTTGTGAGTGTTTACGCACTCATTCACTCTTGAGTAGTGATGCATTCTATTTATGATGCAATGCAATGCCTTTAACTGCCAAGGCAACATTGATTCTCGTTGCAATGCCAAACGCGATTGAAATTATCAGTATACTATATTAACAAGCACATGTGTTTCATGACGAAGTCTCTTTGACTGACATGGCAGCCCATATTTGTATATGCTGTAACAGTAATTCCGTTCTGTGTCACCATAGAAAACGTGGGCGGGATTCTGGGATTTGCCCCCTTAAAAGTAGCAAAAACGAATTATACGTGTACCTTATGCTTATGTTGGTTCTGAATGTAAAGGAAACCATGTCCCGTATATTTTCGACTATATTGAGCATTGCAAAGGACTGAACTCATTTTTAACGAAGAGTCGTAATTAGTAATTATACTTCCGACAGAATGGAACCTTTGCGATAATAACGAATTATTGTGGAATAATGATTACTGTCACAGTTTTGTCTGGCAACAACGCCAAGTCGTTTTATAGCTTAAACTTTGCTGAAATGTTTTGATGTCGAATGAAGATGAATAGCGGCATACCGTATCCAGCGAGGGGTGAATATTTCTTTAATCCATGAGTTGTCGGTACATAACGGGGCGCGCGTCTATACATAGAGTATATCTACATTGAAAGGTCACGACCGCCACTCTTTATGTACTCCAGATAGTATGTACCTATAGGGAGTTCTTTATTGAACCGTCTTGGGTGAAAAGGGGTCGCTTTATTAGGTCAGTAACACTTGTAATCCGTTTGTTTACACTTGTAGCGTCATGCAGATACTAGCATAGTCACATTAATTAATTAAAGTGAATCGTGATATTGTGATGCAGTTTCAGATTGTACATAGATTTTAGAACTTCAAACAACCAGAAGATAGTTTTTGAAGCTCAAAGCGAATCCCATAAGATGATCAGACGCTTGTCTGTTTCCACAACAAAGATTAGATTGTAAACAATGAATGTGTCGTCGAAGATTTGAGTGCAAGCCACCTGTCGCCCAACCGCCGCCGCAGCACCTAGTTACCGCGAGCTTGACATTCACGGGGGCACTCGTGACGGCGCAGACCGAAATAACTTGCCGTAACCGACCGCATAACACGACGTAATGCTCTTTCTATTTATAGAGTCTTATAATTAAATACACAGACATTTGTATTTACCAACCGCTAGTCCGTGACGCCATCGCGGATTGCGATTCGAACGCGCGCGTCAACGCTACACGCCGACGGACGACGAGTGTGCTGCAAAAGGAGTTGATGAAATGCGCTCTTCGCCATATGTATACAAAGATTCAAATTCCCCATTCTGTACGATTAGGACGAAATGTAAAAAAAACTTGACAAAAGTAACGTGTCATTTGTTGTGCACCGTTATGTAGGCACGTGTCGACGGAAGTCGAAACAGATGATTCGATGAATACGGTTTACGTCCCATTGTTGTAACTCAAACTCGTATAAAAAGTAAACCGGTCAGCAGACCTTTTATCGTTCCTCGCAGGAGCCGATGAAATTAAGTAATAATAGTAATAACAGTCAATCTCATTCATTTTCTCTTTTACTCGCAACAATATATGGGTTCGGCTTTTTTTGTAGATGCGCAAAGGGATACCCCGACGGCGTTTTATGTAAAGGAAGGCAAGGTTACACTCACACATTTACATAGTGGTGTGTCGGTGTAAGGTACGTTTGTAGTGGAGGGAATCCCCAACTTTTTACAAACACAATCAAAGTTATGTAATGTTTGCTCGTATCCGCCGGCGCACACGGCCTGCTACCGTTGTTTGTACGAATGCCGATGTTACACATAACTTGCCTCTTGTATTAGTCATAGGTCATTAACATTACCGTTAAACGGTGTTTACATTTTCACATTCAAGGTAATAAATTGTTTTACCTTGACTTATGAATTTATTCGTCCGTCATTTTATTGTCTTCTGTGTATACAAGTGCTATCGCTGGATTACTACGTCACTATTATCTGTGCTGCTAATTGGCCTTTCTTCGAATGCCTAATCTGGTAACAGTTTTATTTAGTCTTATCTTCTAATTTAATGTTGTTTTAGTCATTAACAAAACCACCCAATCAACCGTGTAGCTTTCCATTGCGGACTCCGTTTCAGTGACAAGCTAATTAAATCAAAACAAAACTGACCCGCTGTTAGACTACATACATCGTTGTATAGTTACGGCAACATTGCTAATGTAATTGCTAGTTATTGTGTAATGTTTAGGCCGTCGGTTGGCAATGACATAATAGTGATGCAAAGAGGGTGAATGCGCCGCTTCTACCGGCCTGGAATCCGGTCACATTCCTAACGGCCTCCACTTGCACTCTAGAACTTGATGCAATTGCACTTTCCGCATTCCGTCACTCTAACACGAGATGTCGCTGTTCATTTTGAATAACTTATAGTTGAGGCCAATTTCAAGTCGCGGGACCCATTACCCTAAGATCGCCTATTGTTATACATAGTACGTTGTGTGAAATTGTATTTATCTTGCTTATTATAGCTATTACAACCTGTAAGAATTTATCTATCGCTTTCCCTGGTAAATTTTGCATTTTTTCGGAATAAAAAGCAGGATTTTCTTTTGACCATTTGTTACTTTCATCTAGATTTCATTTACCTATCACTATATCGCGAGAATTGTGTTTTTCCAAAAATGAAAAGCCGTTTAGTTCATACTGTCAATTTTCATGACTAGCTTAAACAAGTTAATTCTTCAAACACAACAGTATTTCATACCAAATTACGACCCTTCAGGGTTTGAATTTGGCAGAATGTCTTAAGGCACCTTTATATCCTTTAAAAAAAAACTATATTTCAAATTTCATTACCCAGCGGATTAGGAGTCAGTTTTATCTTTTATTTGTACAGATTATTTCGCCCGCGGTGTTGCCTATAAAATATCCTTTGTTTTGATCCCGGACGTGATGTATTCTTTCTGCCAAAATTCAGTTCAATCCGTTTAGCCTTTAAGTGAGGAACAGATATCCAAACATCATTACGTTCATTTTTATTATTAGTAGGAAGTTAGTGCTCTAAAAATAGACGTCATATGCATAAATAAAGATCGAATCGAAATCAATATCGGTTGTTTGAAACGTCAGATCGTCAGAATTAAAATAATGCGAATAAGTTAGTAATTGACTATTTCATTTTATTTTGCGTCGTGCTTACTAGTAATTACTACTTTCGTGACATTTGACAGACATTAATCTTTTATGTACGAAATGAGATGTGTTTCCTACATAATTGCAAAAATATTAAAAAAAATCGGGTCCTATCCCCATTTACGAGTAGAAGTTTCGTTTTGAAATAAGGAAATCATTATATGTATATCGATATTAAGATGTGTGTCTTCGACTGTCTACTAGCTGCTACTGCAGTCACTTCAAGAGGTCAACACGCGATACTGTCGTCTAGAGAATTAGAGCTTGCGTAGAATTTTTCCTCTTCGGTTTTGTAGATTTATATGCTACTGACTGTATATTTAACTCGCTTCGATGTCGATAGATTTGGTATTAAGAGAAGTGTGTAAGAATCCCTGCCACAAAATGCATTCGCTATACAAACGGTGGCAACGTTTCCATTTTCCACTCTCTATAAACTAAATCTTAACCTATAGCCATGATTTTGTAATATGTAGTTGTTGGCATGCCAAATAAATAGGTTTGTAGGTTGTTATTTCTTTATTAATCTTTGTAGAAATGTGCAATAACAAATTTTGGTGTTTGTTATTAATCATACTGAAGTTTGACAGAAATTGTGACGAAAAATTTGGTTAGCACAACATGGCAATTATGCAGTAAAATGAAGCATCAGCATTATAATTTGTGTTTTTCAGTTATTTTTTTATTGTACACGCGTAACTATCTACAATGATTCCAAATTTCAAGTTCTAAGTCAATTAGAAGTGTACTTATTATGTTTATCGGGACTTAAACGCGATAATAAACTGTTAATTTATTTACCTCGACGTTTCGGCCGCGTTGCGGCCGTGGTCACGAACAGACTGGCAGTTGAGCAGACGTTTAAGTCCCGATAAACATAATAAGTATGTGTCAAAATCGCGAATGTTTAAAACAATCAATTAGAAGTGGTCTATGTTGTGTATATGTAGATCAGTCAGTCAGTCCATCAGTGATAAAAAAATCGCTCTTTTAAAACCTTATTAACTCGAGAAAATCGAAAGTGGGCTGAAATGGTCGTATAAATAATACACGGTGAGTGCGTCGCCTCTTTTCCAAACTTGGCTGACACACGTCTGTGTGTACTGTATACACCCGTATACCCTTGTTGCACTGACAGATGTTTCACCGAATGTATCATTACGCAGAATTTTCATTTTATCGACACCGTTTCCTGCTGAAGGCGAGAATTTTTGAAGATATCTCATATATGTGGAGAGCAAGACAGCCGGTGTAATTACTGGCACAAGAGGTATTCCATCTTAGCCCTCTGGGTTGGCAACGCATCTGCACTCTCTTTGTTGTTGCAGGTGTCTATAGGCGGTGGTGACCACTTACCAACAGGTGACCCACTTGCTTGTTTGCCTTCCTATGTTGTATAAAAAAAATATATGTATCAAATTCAAATATTTTATTTCAGACAACATTTTACAAGAAAAAGGTCCATTATATTGTTAGTAGGACTTAGTGTAGGGGTTAGTACTTAATAACTAACAAAGATTTTGGTCTCTGTGAGAGTCCACATAGCGGACATGACAACCAGGTCTGTCAGCTATTGCTTTCAGAATGCTATTAGGTACTGCCCGTGTAGGTAAGGTCAGGGTAGCGTTTTATCCAGAAAAAAATATCCTTGCAGAATATGAACACCTTTCGCTGAAATAAAACTCGATGATTTGTTTGTCGATATTTCAAGGGTAAACCGTAACCTTATTATTGACTAGAAAATCAAAAGTACCAACCGACTGCCTAGGCAGTACCAGCAATTAATTGTTGTAGGTACTCTGATGTGAACTTATAATAGGT
Organism: Ditula angustiorana; assembly: GCA_963691745.1. Classification (NCBI taxonomy): domain Eukaryota; kingdom Metazoa; phylum Arthropoda; class Insecta; order Lepidoptera; family Tortricidae; genus Ditula; species Ditula angustiorana. The sequence goes on along the minus strand of OY829490.1, from coordinate 4,680,137 downwards.
TTATTATATTCTATACATCACAGTGCCCACAAAATATACCGACTACCAGAATGCCTGACATGGCGTTAATCAAGTGCCGATGCACAAGAATGTGTCCACTTGGTTTTATATTTCGCATCTCATTTATTTACTGTAATGGGGTGCAGAAAATCAGCAGGTTTTTTTTTAATAAATTGTTATTTCGAAGACATGCGGTCATGAACCCTTATCTCGCAGTGACATCATGGCAATTTTTCATATTGACATTTATTGTGAAAAGGTTCTACAGTGACCCAAAAATCGATTGGGTTGACGGTACCTTTAACGCTACAAGATATAATGATGGGAATGGAAATTAAATTTGAAGTTTTTATCTTCCGTTTGTTCACGTCTATCTTTTCTTCTACACCAAAAATGAAACAGAACAGCAAGTAGAGGTAGTTCATAAGGTAAGCATTGGACGATCTTATCGCTACAATGCAATCTCTTCCAGATAACCATGACGACTTAACCACCATAATGGATCATGATGTTCCATTCTTGCCAGCAATTTTTCCTCGTGAGTCTTGCTTAGGTATCATCTAAGTCACGCCCTGCTTTTAAGTTAGAAACGTTTATCTAAACATCACTAGGACTGTTGTGTATAGCTGAGATTCAATCTCTATTTTGCTTTTCGTACCTATTCCTTGTTAAAACGTAACTCAGTGCTCATTCTCTGAATGAACCTTGAAACGAAATGTAGCACAGTAAAACAAAAATTAAAGGTATATAAGCCTTAAAAAATCGCTTGACTGATATAACAAAAACAGGAATTTAAGTATTTCTAATAATATCTAGTAACAAAACAAAGTGTACATCATCTTTAAGATAGGTAGGTGTGTATTTAAATTTGGGTTTCAACATCGTGAAACAGTTTTGGGTTGTAGTCGCGTATTTTATGATCTTGACGATTTTAGTTCCAGATTTTAGAACTCTGTAGTCAAGGTTAAATGTTTTCATATCTAGCAGAATATATTTCTCGCATTGAAAGCCACATTAGCGACGGTTACGGAATTAGACTAAGGGACTTGTGGTCTGGGCAAGTAATCCCTTCCCGACCACCCCACCTTTCAGCGAATGCCTCCTTTCAGTGTGATATTTACGAAACGAACCCTTTGCGAGTTGGGAACAACAATGTTTTAGACAAATGGTCGCGTTTATTAATTGTCTCATACTAGTAGTTTTTGCATTGTTCCTGTTATAGTTATAACATATAGGCGCATCTATAGGCATATGAGGAGGATGCGTGGAGGGCGTAGGTGCGCGGGCTGCGCACCTACCGCGGGTCAATTACTGCATAAATCAATACGGATGTCGCCCTGTGCGGTGGTTCTTTGTTCCAGTAGACTGGAGACCCATGGCCCGTCTCAACGGCTCCAGCTCCGGAAAACTCGCAAAGGTATCACGGGGCCGGATGATTACTTATTAACGTAGCGTAGGTGGAGGCTGGCTGGCAGGCACGGGCGGGCCGGCGCGAGCTCGCCGCGCGATCGATGCCGCGGCGGCCAATAGCGCGCCGCCGCCCCCGGCTCTCGCGCCCTGCGCAGCCCTCGCCTCGCCCTCCGCACGCCGCACCCTCCAACACCGCCCCCATAAATCATTGAATCCGCCATAAAACACCCCCGATGTTCGTAAAAATGAAACTAATTGCGGACACAATTCTCATATCTTCTAGTAAAATTACCTACATCCGAAAACCCGCCTGAAATGTAGGAGGAAGGCGTGCAGTTTCCAGGTTAAACATTTATTGCGAACAAAGCGGACAGCGTTCCCCGTCACTCTTTTGGCTCGTAGTGGTGGGGTTCGTACGAATAATTGAATTTCCATCATAGAACAAAATGAAAACTGAAGCGGGCGACTTTGTTAGCGCAACGAATTATTTCGGACGTCAATTTATTAGACATGTTATCACCGCTGTGCTGGAATTTTATTATTACAGTAGAACGTCATATTAACTAGAGAAAAAAACCGTTTGATCATTGCGATCTCTCTTTACTTTGCGAATTGGTAGAAAACAGATTGATACCTAGAAAAGGTGAACACAGATTTTGATGTGACTTTTTATCGGTCTCAGGTTACACAGAAGTTGTGTACTTGTGCAGGAGTAATTGGATACCATTTGCTTTTGATGCGTATGAGAGCATGCCTTTTAGTTATAGATAAGTATTTCATTCTCTTGTTGTAATATATTTTTTGTTTTGTTGGTATAGCCTCCGCGAGGTTTCGGCGGGCCTCCGTACGGCGCGGGCGCCCCGGGCGGTCCCCAGCAGCCCCCGGGAGCATACGGACCTCCTGGATCTTATCCTCAGCGGTATCCACCTCCTCCTGGACCGCAAGGAGCGCCTAATTCACGACCACCTTTCTCATCGCACCAGGTTTGTAACGATTCTTTTTATATTGGATTAGTACCTACCCAAACTAATTTGGGTTCGGCCTATGGCTACAATCCATACTGTGAATCAAAAAGTAACCATTTAATAGTGTGATTTTGTAGTGGGTTTATTGCATTGCAATTGAATTGAAATAGGGTTATGACTTGTGATAAATTGAACGTGTTTATCATAATAATTTCTTATGCTTTCGCGACATGTTGAAATAAAACAATTTGAACGGTGAGTGTCGTGTATATTGTAACAAATATAATTCACGACGTTTTGTGCCTTGCCACAAGCAGACAGACAATATAGTTAAAAATTTTAACACCCAATTATAAGCTCTGGTAGAGGCAGTAGTCTAATGGCGCGAATTGGAACTATTTTATTTTCAGTATTTACTTTTAAAAATTATATTTTTTCAATATAGTAATTTGTTTTTTAACTATTTTGTCAGTCTGCCCGTGAGCATGAAACCAGAAAAGGGCTCGAAACGCTGGGAATTAGATTATGTAAATTCTTTATTGTACAAAAAACATAAATTTAAAAAAGAAATAGAGTGGTGTAAAAAGGCAAACTTAGCCTTTTCCAGTTAACCTTTGTTTTATTACAATATGTTTATCATGTTACGAAAATTGTAGTTATAGTCGACTATGTTGTTATAGCAAATGAGAAGGGGTCATGCAATGTTTTCGACATATTTAAAGTTACTTTAGGTTTATTTGATTTTTATGTAGGTATATAAAATAGGAACGCAAACGAGTGGGTCATACACCAAGGATATTGCAGATGCGTCGCCAACCCAGAGGGCTAAGATGGAATACCTCTTGTGCCAGTAATTTCACCGTCTGTCTTGCTTTCCACGTCGGAACACAACAGTGCAAGCACTGCTGCTTAGCGATAGCTTAGCTGCATAGTAGGTGTTGGATATTGCATTGTATCTAATGTGCTTGCGATCAATGCTGTCAACTTGACCGATCACAATCGGCATCAGGCGGTATGCAGATTGTAATGTGCGTCGTTATGTAATGTACATTACCTATGTGAATGCAAGCCGCAGATTAGTTCTGATTGATGGCGGAGATATCGGGGCCGGGATTAGGGTCAACAACCTAGGTTTGTATTATGGATGTGTTAGCATAATAATACGTTACCCGTAACTTTATGTCTAATCGCAGACATCTTTATTACTAGGAAAGCTGTTTAGCATTGAACTATCTGCACCTTCCTTAAATTGTAATGAGTCAAGCTGTTATTATAATAGTAATAATAAATCATTTATTATCAGGCTACAAAAGGCCCATCCTATACGTTAATTTCTTGCAGACTCCATTAAGATATAAAACAAAACAAAAATAATTCGGCAACGATTTTTATGGTGAATTTTAGAATAATCTACACTATCTACACTAATAGGTAGGTATAATAAAGAGGTAAACTTTGTTTGTTAGTTTGTTTGTATGTAGGGGGTAATCCTTGGAACTACTAAACCGATTTCAAAAATTATTTTCTTTCAGATAGAAAGCTAGTATCCCTGACGCACATAGGCTACTAATTTTACGTGAACGAAGTCGCGCGCATCCGCTAGTAATAAATAAAATAACAAATCCAGGAAACGGGTGTTACTGATTAGTTCTGAATACTGCCGTGACAAAACAAGACAAATAATCTTTATTGAAAACCTCACGGAAAATGACCTTTTTCGTTCTAAAGTGCTTATGGTTACTAGCTGATAGCTGCTAGCTTGTATTATTGACTTCAAAGAAATTGCGCGATTAATTTTTTACTTTACACAAACGGTTATTGTTTTGGGGTAAAATTATAGGTATCATTAATAAATACCTTATAGCATAGAACAATCTAATTAATTAATTTAATAACTTGTATTAAAAATCTGTTAAAATACTAAGGAGTTACCATTAGTTAAAAATATTTTGTTCAATACACAGCTCTAAATCTCACCGTAACTCTAAAAATCCGATTACATATGGCATTTTAAGAAACTAACTATTTGGAGTCCTGACTTGTTTACGTTATCCTTATTTATACCTGCGTTTATTCAGTATTATTTACGTACACACTCGCAAGTTCCTATAAGTAATAATATCACAGTTTGAGAACTTTCAGCATAAGCAATCGTTTTATATTAAAACTCCTATTCCATATCGCCGCTGTAGAGAATCATTATTACACGATTCATATTTAAGCCCTAGAGTAGAGAGCACGGTAGAGTCGAACGTTTTCTTAGAATCGTTGAGCCGGCGGCGGCGACGCCGCGTCGGAGCCTCATCCACTCAAACGAACATAACGTTCTATCATACTTAAGCTTCTCTTAACGGGGATCTAAATTCCATAGGCATAGGTTCTAATTTAGCGCGGCAGCGCAAGATACGCTCGAATGACGTAAGCCGCTTCGCGCGCTCGCTGACGTAAGCTCGTTGTGCAACGGAGGTACGTTTTGAAGCTGGGCTCTTTGGAGCGAATTCGTGTAGAAATCAGAGTTAAGAAACATTTGGAATAGGACACTTTGGAACCAAGGGCCAGACGAGGCTTTTTGGTGGCAGTTGTAACTAGACCAGACTTCACAGATAAAAAGTCTGTATATCTACTGCACGTTACCTGACATTGAATTTTTGCCATTCTGTCCTCCCCTAATTTTTGACAAACATGTTGTATGTATAACATTTTCACAGAATCAGAACTCGTAGTAAAGCTTGTGCGTAGCAGTTTGGCACGAACTGTCATTCCGTATTTGAAAGGGCATACTTAGTTGGCGCTTAAGCCATTAGGTTCTTATTTTGTCGAAAGTGCTTTACAGTGAAAAGGAAATATTTCTAATGTCGAAGAGGTATTTGGCAGCGTAGAAATATTTGCTGCTGACCGTAAACCGCTTTCGTGAACGGTAACCCATATGGGCTTACCATTGGCTCAACTGCTCGCTGACCTTACCCTCTTAAAAAACGTCTTCACAAGCAACAACACCCTTTTGAAAAGTTTTTTTAAGGATAAGCTCTAAGTCCGCATAGGTTACCCTTTTTAAGAAAATCAAATTTAATGAAAGGGTTTCCCTTTCGATATGGGAAAGCCATATTATAGGGAAAGCAAGTTCACCGAGTTATTCACAGTAGAAATTGTAAGCCGCTCAAAGGCTTTGCCGATGAACGGGTTGTCCGGGTCATAGGTGATATTAACCTATCGTTGTCAAGATCCAAGATCCTTTAATGACTCAATGTCCTTGGCAATGAGTAGTGAACGTGTGAATTCCCACAATCATATGGAATTTCGGAACATGAACGACGTAACATATTTGAGAAATGTTTGTTGTTCAACCGGCTTGTTTTTACCACCGGATCGAATTTTTGTGACTCACGCACAAGTTGCTCACTAGTTTAATGCGTTGGGGCAGGAGAGTTTCTTGGAAATTTTAATCAAAACAACGTAGATAATAATTAATTAAGTGTAGGACTTGACTCCATAAAATTAATGTAACTACTAGTTTAAAATTAAATCCCTCATTATCGCATTGTGGTCACGTTAATAGATTAATAACAGCGAATCTAAAGCCTGATTATTATTGGATAAGCTGCTGAGGGTCCGGTGCTCCTGCTCTGTACTTTTTCCCCGGAACCATTTTTTTATGTGGCTAATACAAAGCGTTATATATAGTGAATTCCAAAACATGGTTTAAATCCAAACTAAAATGCGTTTCAAGGCTGCCAATGGTTGTTACTAATTTAAAAACTTATTATTAATATAGACTATAGAGCATCCGACATCTGTTGTATTCGTTGTCTCGAAGTAGCGCTTAGTTTTGAAGTGATTCCCGACATTGAAAGTTTAAAGTTAGGTTGTAGGTTCTGTACATACTGTAGATTTATTTTCTTGAACTTTAAACATTGTTGTTTCTGGAGTATTTCTTATTTAGAAACATTCTACACATTTTGCTTGTAAAAGTTACAGTACAGTTAGCGCTTTTATTTCAATTTCATGTTGTCGATGTACAGTCAGCGTCAAATATACCTGAGCGGGCAAGGTGCTCAAAAATATCTGAACACGCCCGAGCGTATTTGACAATAGAGTCGAGTTCAGATATTTTTGACACCTTGCCCGCTCTGGTATATTTGACGCTGACTGTAGGTACATGTACTGTATTATACACTATGCTGAACTATTATTGTGTGCTGTAAAGTTCTGTTTTTATACCGTTTACTAAGTATCCCTGATTCATCTTGATGTTCAACCTTACATGAGGTTGAAAATCGGAATTAAATAGGTTCGCAAGTCTTTCATGTGAAAACATTTTAGGATCTATGTCTATAGTTAAATTTTTTCGTGAAGTCAATGATATGTTATTTAGTAAAATATATAATATTTAAAAGAATTCCTATAATAATTTGCCTTTATACGCCCCACTGTTGGAAAAAAGGCATCTACTAACAGTGAGAGCGCTTGGGCTGTAGTTGCCACGCCGACCCAGTGTGGACTGGATACTTCATAAACACAGTTAAATTACTTGACCGGTTTGTGCAGGTTTCCTTGCGATGTTTCGTTTATATACCATAGAAAAACATGATAAATATTTTCGTCGCCTATAATTTTACTCAATACCAATAAAACCTACTAAGTCGTGATAGGCTTTCTTCTAAATTCGTTGTGAAAGAAGAATGTATTGTGACCTACCGATAGACGAACATATCTAAACTATAAAAAGGGTTCCTAGTTTGACTATGGAACCCTAACAACACTATTCGATGTACGGCAGATTGAAGGTCGCTGCGAAGTTTGTATATCAAGTTCCGAAAGAAAAACCTTACAAAAATGATGACTCCCACCATGCTTAAAAACTGCTTATCCAAATTATTGTTTTGTCCAGTCCTTACAAATGGACACCACACAGAAGTATACAGGAATAAATACAATTTTACAAAATTCACAAGATTCAACAATACGCTGTCTTATCGTTTTAAGCAAACTCTTTCAGTCAACCTGAAATAAAAATAAAAATAAGGAAGAAACAGATAGTACCTTAATTACATTAAACATACATATGTATGTATAATTAAGTCTAGTCCAAGACAGGATAGTCTAATCTCTATTTTAAAAAAACCTAATCTGACATTGTCAAAAAGTTGTTGTGCGTGAGGTTTGGTTCTCTCGCGCTGCTAGTTAAAACATCAGGTTTCTGCAAAGATTTTGATAATAACGGATACTGATACGTACGACGGACGATTTGGAACGGCTAAACGCTGGCGAACACCCACCAGACGTATGCAGATGTGTCCTATGCAACGAACTGGAGCCGTGCTGCATACGCGTCTGGTATACCCCGGCCTTTAAGGAACAACAAGGGTTGTAAACCGAGCTCAAGTTCCTTGAGTTCGGTTTATGATTACCACCTTCAAAACCTAGCGATGGTTTTAGTGCATCTGACACCAGAAATGTACATAAAGTAGATGATTTCATGTTATTGGAGTTTAACAATTTCAAAAACGCGTAGTGTACGTACAGATTCTGTATCTGTCAATATCAAATTCAAATTGAGCACGACTTTTTCTTGTGAAAAAGGCAATAGGTATTTATTATATATAGAATAGATAATTTTATATTAAAAAAAAACTTCGATTTAACATTTTACAGTCTTTAGGAAGTAAAACCCTTTTGATTGCTATATTAATTTTCAGATTTCAGAAAAATTAAATGTTGTCAAACGTGGAGAATTTAAACTTATAAGTAGTGCAATTATATCAATGTTATCATTATTAAAAAGAAACCTTTAAAATCAGTTCAAGAGATAGGCAGCAGTCCAAACTGTTTTAATAAGTTATGCTTTAAAACGGTACAGGACTCGCTCTGTTAATAATCTCAGGAGGAGTATCTACGTGTATTGAGGGTGGTACGACAAGTCGCCCTTTACTGCATTGCATAACCACATCGCTGGTGGAAAACCATACGTCCAACGACAGTTGGTGCATTGTATTTTTATCGCGGAATCCTGAATCCTGCCACATTGAGAATAAATTAATGGCCAGCCACACCGGATGCGTATGCAGCTCTACAAAGTTATCTAAAGCCGTATTGCTAACGCAACGGGTACGCAACCGCACCGGTGTGGCCTGGCCTTAAGCAAGAATGCAAGATCTTGTAGTAGTCTTAGATGATCGGACAAGCTTGATGCTACCGGTCCGCGGAGCTAGTAGGTTGCCGCAAGGAGATAGCGCGTGTCCCTGTACACAAGACGGGTAGGTGGTATCTTGAGTGCGGGTATTGCGGGTTGTGAGATACGGCCCGCATCCGGGTGCAATGAATGCGACGGTTTCAAGGGCGCGCCTCAGGTGATGACGTACGGCTACCCCCACCGCCACCCACCGCGGCTCCCGCGGGTGTTCCGGCACCCACCTAATAATGCACGTCTGCGCCCTGTCTGCCTCGTCCGCACCCGTTGCAACCTTGAGTGCTCTTGGGGACACCCCGCACCACACCAGAAAGAACTAAGAAAAAAAAAACAATAACACCAACCGCCAAACATACGTGGCCTCCTTGTAAAACCATTCCACGAAACCGTAACTATTGAGTCAAAAGTCACGTGTCAAATGTGCTCAAAACAATGAAGGAAGTATTGTGAAACTTGTGTAATCATTGTAGTTTGATAACTTTGACATTGATTATAGCAGCTGACGTCGGAACTACAGTGGTGGCTCGTCAGCGCCACAGCAATTAGACATTGCGTAGTGAATATCACGTTGATAGCTCTCTAATTATCATAATAATAGTGGAGGCGTACGATGGGGGTGGCGGCCTCGTCAGCTGAGCGAAAACGAAAGTAAACAGAACTCGGTCAAAGGGTTTGTACTCACCTACCCGCAATATTTATGTGGGTACGGGGGGTTGTGCCCACACCCGATCCGGTCGCCTTCCTTTGATGGATTGGTTGGCGACTGGCGCGGATTATTCGACTGAAACTCGCTCGAACTCGACTGCTAGGCATTAGCCGCGATTTCCTGCTTTACTCCTCCCGCCAAACCTCCACCTCGAAAATTATAATTCAGCGAAAGTGGTCGCAAATCTTTGTTTTGTTTTGGAAGAAGACGACCCGTCCCATTGAACTGTGCTGAAACTTTATCTGTTGACTCGGATTGTTGTTGTATATTATTTTTCTTGTAGGTATACCAAAACAGTCATGAGTCATAAGTTATAACCATACAGCAACACTGTCGGGCTGGCAACTAGCAGCGGGCTGATTTATCCCCCGATAGTGATGTGTTTGTAGAACACGAAAATGTGTAAACATGTTACAAAAACGTAATAATTACATTGCGTCTTTGTTTTACTGGGTGGCGAATATGTTTTTCTGAACCTTACTCATTGACATAGTCCATAGTTCACACGTCTATAGTCACCCATCCTGTAGCAATGCACTTATGCTTAAGGCACATCTTTTGCGTATAACAAAGCTTTATCAGATTTATTGGCTTTCCCTTTTCGGAGCGATTGTCCATTTGATCCATATGGCCAAATGCTCCTGAGATGCTAAATACCGGAATGATGACCGCCTGCCCATCGATTGGTATTGAAGAGGTTTCGGCTTTGCCGGTAAATGGGCCGCTGCATGTCCAATTACGCAGAAGCGAGAGGCCGAAGACGTACCGGCTCGTTCTAAGCTGATTAAAACGTTGCCCTCTTGCTCCGACCCTCTTGAACTTAATTTTAATGCTTCGAGTTGATAGAATTATTTAAATAATTTATACACCATTTAAAGTTTATGGTAGACTACCAGATCCCATCTATGTAAAATTGTGCAAAGTATTAGATAAGTCCCGTAACGTAACCCATAAAATATTTTTTATAACAAACAAAACTGCCTTCCAAGTTCCTTTGAAAGTAAAAATAATTATTGCCATTCTATTCTATTCTATAAATTTATACCTAAGTAGGAATTACCAAAAACAAAAACAACAACAAACAAAAACTAAACAAAAACTTCGTACCAATTGTCAGAATCACATCCTTCGGATTTTTCACGTCGGTTTTATTATAACTTTTTATAATTTAAAAACGACTTCATGCACTTAGCCTACCATACTAGTTTCGTTTACTTAGCAAAACTGGCAAATCGCGAAGAGCTTGCTTACAACATTTGAAACTGAAACTCATGACAAGTCATAATATTTGTACACAATTGTTACAATAAGAAATAATAATGTTATCACGTGTTGATTTTGAATAAAATAGAAATAGGACCAACTTAAAAGTATCCTTAAAAGTATATCTATCCTATCGAATGCCTTAAGGCATTAAGTCCGCCTTTTGTACAATAGGTTTTTGTGCAATAAGATTAAATAAATAAATCGATTTAAAAGAGATTCTAAAACAGTGAATCCATCTCCGCGCAATCGAAGAACATAACTATAGTAAAAATACATTGATAACAATGGCAAAAATAACAAATGTAAAAGCAATGAGTAGGTTAGGATATTATTGGCCCAGTTGCCTTATAATATTGCGCAAATAGAGGAAGTATGAAAAGTGAATGACTCCTCTTGACCCGGTGCTGTAAATATCAGGCCAGCCTTATCTTGCAGCCTTGAAACGTGACGCGGAAACTGGCCGCGGAGTGAAAGCATTCAGAGATTGATGGAATGACTGCCTGCAGTGAACCGTGTCAAGCACGCTTCACTTAACCTCTACGCTCTACACCAGTTGCTTGAATCGTTAATTTGTAATTTTCCTTATCACTGACATTAATATTATCGCTGTAAATATGCAATTTTTAAAGTTCAAACAACAAGTCTCAAACTATTTTTAAAGAAATAAAGAAGACCACAATTTTTTTTTTCCAAAACACTTTCTTACGAAAGTTACAAGGTGAGTTATAAAATAAAATCGTTTGAATATTCACTGATTGAGCGACATATTAAAATGAAATGCTTTCAACGCCCACTTCACTTCATGCAATATTTAGCGGGACTCCGAGGCCGTTAATTGCAGGCAGGCATTGTATAGGCATAGGTGCGTTGGTGCACTCGTTCGCAAGTAAACGGGTGTGCATAATGGATGCACGGTCAAGGCCGCAATTGGCCGACGACCTCTTGCACGTGCACGATTGTTTTAATACCACTCCTCCGCTGCTGATGTTGGCTGATGATTGCAGTCGGAATTTGCATTCAGCGATTCATTGATCGTTTCTCTTGGTTTTATTGAGATAGCATTTCAATTGTGGCCCCAAACGTTGAGTTTTCTACAAGGCTACAGGTTAAAGTTTTTATTCCGCCCCATGAACTGTCTGAGGAATTGAGGGTTTCCAAACTGTGCTCGCATATTTCATATTTTTTTATGATATTTATTTAAAACAAAACCAAAGTAAAAAAACAAGTTCGAAATATGCTTTATTGTTTTATACCGCAATAAAACAAAATGCTCCATATCAATCAAACAGCCGTGTTTTATTGTAGGTTAAGAACCATTCTCATTTTTGTTGCTGTAGTATAGTTCTATAATTCGGTGACGTGCCAACAAATTGTTAATAGGTTTGTGTTCGGTTCGAGCCGTTTGCGTTGATTCCGATCGCAATGGGATTGTTTAAGTGAGTCATGGTCAAGGACGGCTTAGATGATTAATCGTACGATCTCGGTTCCATTCGATTGTTACGGTCGACATCTGTACTAAACATGTTTACCACGATACTATTTTAAGTGACGCCTGCTGTGCCATTACTGTACGATTTTCTCCATCGATCGTATTATGTAGTACTCCATGAAATCTTCACAAGTTTTCTAATCAAATTTTGTAACTCTTGAAATAGGTAGATAAAATTTTTAAGTCTACTAATATTATAAGTGTGAAAGTAATGATGGCCCAACGGATTGAAATGAAACATGGCAGACAGTTACATCATGTTCTGGATTAAAACAAAGGATAAACTAGAACAAAGTTTAAACATTGGTTTGGCGGAGTAGCAAGGTAATTCTATTCCAGTTAGTTGATATTATTTTATCACTGAAATGGATAGAAAACGATATCACGCGGAAGAAGCAGCGGGTAAAATCTCGGAAAATATAAAACACTGCAGAGTTAGTTTAATGGGAGTGCAAAAAAAAATTCACACCTGCACGTAATAATTTCTTACGTTTTCGCGATATGTAGACATTTAAAAAAAAACTAACTCCCTACATTTGGAGCCCTTTTGAGGTCGGAATATCTGCCCGTGAAGATGAAATCTGAAGGGGGCAAATTCGTTGGAATATACGCGATATAAGCCGTTAAAATTGCTTTATTTCGATAGGTACGCTTGTACGCCTACCTTTCTAAGTTCCATTTCTTCATTATTCATGGATATATCATTACATCGTATAAAATAAAGTTGCTATCCGTTCCTGTTTGTCCTAATATCATCGGTCGCTAACTCCAAAACCACCCAACTGATTTTGTTGAGTTTTTCAATGTAATTTAGTGTTTTTTTTTTATTGGAGGTTTTTATTTAATTGTTTACGTGCGAAGCCGAGGCGGGTCGCTAGTTTGTTTATAAGTCGTAGATGTAACGCAATGTTGTTTTTCAGGGCTATGAGCGAGGTGGTTCCCCTCAACCCCCAACGCAGCCACCGGGTGCGCCGAGCCCTGGGGCGCCGCCGAGTGCGCCCGGAGCGCTCTCGCCGACGCAGGACTCGCAGCACCCGCCGCACTTACCGCCGCACCCGGCGCAACCGCCTCAGCACCAGGTATGCAATCTTTGGTATTAACTATGCATTTTTCTTCTTCTTCGATTTCTACTCCACTACTGCAGGTTGGCAGTCAGTTCCGCATACGTCGTTCTATCTCTCAACCATGGCTATGCCTGTCTAGTCTTTTCGTTCATGCATTTTTACCGAATAAAAAGAGTTAAATATTCATCCTTAATATGCAATTTTTTCGTGATTAAAACCTTTGTGTCACTAAATACTTCTTAATGTCTGCAAATTATCAATAAACAAACACATTTTACAATATATATGTACATATATTAAGAGGGGACTCATAACCCTGAAAATAACCGAATCTCGTATAAAGCTGCGACCCCCATTTTGCCTTCTTAGGAATCGCTTTTCGCATAATATTTTCATAGTGCGCATCTCAAATCGACATCTTTGTAAAAATCTATACTTATTCCAAAGGCTACAGTTGGCCGGCTTTCCGTAGTAAATCTGCCCTTGCTTGTATCGAGTCTATGTTGTTTGCAGGTCCTTATAGTAAGGATTATTTAGTCTAATTATGAACATGCTAAATATGACAGTTTTTGATAGTAAATATGACAGTTTTAGATTTCAATCCCTAATTCTAAAAATTTTCGAAAGTGGTTTATTTACAACAAAAGAAACAAAGCTATCACAGAAAAGAAAATAGAAAAGTTAAAAATCGAAAAATGAAAAATGATTTGATTTGTTTTCGAAATGATTTTATAAAATTACGGAAACACTTATTTGTTTATTTTCATTAGTCTAATTGGCAATTATCTTGTTTCTGACCTTAAAAAATTAGGGGTGTCCCATACCAACTTCAACCCCTATTTTCACCCTCTCAGAGAAAAGAATTTCGTAATATTATTTCTAAGTGTAAACGTTACAAAAGAAACCTACTGTCAAAATTTATATAATTTGCTTCAGCGGTTTCGGCTCGGCGGTGCTAAATTACATGTATGTTAGTCTTTAAGGTAAATTTTCTATGGGCCTATGCAGCATGAAATAAATGATTCTATTCTAAATTTGTCGTCAGTCAGTCAGAACATGTTCCTTTTTATAGGAGGGCAAGGTTACGGTCAATTTTGTATTGAAAGATGTTCCAGATGATGATTATGATTCTTGAATTGTTTTTGTATCTGTATTACAATACAAAACTCTTCATTGATCACCACAAAACAACATGAAAAGGTACAATTTAGAGAAAATACACGAGGCACACAACATGCGGTCTGATCCCTTTAAGCCATCTCTTCCAGACAACCGTTAGAAAGAAGAGATAAACAAAGAACAGATAGGAGCAGGTGGTGCAATAACATGGCAACAAAATGATTTAGAAAAACAGACAAATTGGACACAATCAAAAAAATGTACTTATTAAGTATAATATACACATAAGCATGTATAAATCATTCTAAATGAGGTAGATAAAGTCAACCATACAGTAACAGGACAGACTAAGAAAGCGATAGTGTTCCTTAAGATGATTTCTGAGATTCCTTTTATGTGATGTCCAATAAGAAGTATTTGTATTGTATGATAAGGGCGTTTCAGCAGACTTCTGACTCGAACAGATCCTGTGTAATCTAATGCTTTTGGTTATTAATTAAGACATGATAATGACGAGCGGTTCATAGCGCATCAAATTGCTCCCGTTGCTTCAGTATTGACAGTTGTTAAATAAAAGATGTTTATGATTCAAGATGTCGATACGATTATTTACTTCAGTAAAAGAGAGCAAGAACGTCGAAAGACCGGCGATTCGTCAAAAGACTTAAATAAACTTGCCCGGTTACCTTTTCAAAGGGTTTTGTTTAGGTTTTTCTTACCTAATGAACATTTAGAAGAAAGAGTACTAAAACTGAAAGTAAGAACGCATTAATAAGTAATCGCTTTATCGATGTGTCATATTTGATTATCAAACATGCATACATCACCAACGATAAAGGAAACTAGTTCCATAACAGTTCTCTATAGCCTTGTTTAGGAAACTATTGGAATGGTATTGTATTGACCATTTTGGCGCAACGTAACGCAAGCCACATGTGGCGATGAGTAGAGCGCGCTTTTAGTCGGCGGGCGTCGGCGTCGTGTTTGCATTTCGTTTATCGCGCGGATATCGCGGCAAGGCGGAGTCGGCGGCGGAAATTTTCGATAATTTCGGCCGAGCGAGGCGACTGCTCGGCCTGAAATACGTTCGTGCGACGAGATAACGCCGCGAACGTGCAAGATAAACGGCTTTTCTCGATTCCGAATACTCTGATGTTGATTTCGTCGATGTTTATCTAGTTCCGCGTTGCTTTAATGTTACTGGTTACAATATCGACGTTTCTTTGCATCGTTCTATGACGGACGGCGTTTTATTATTCGTAAGTGACCAAAATTAGAAACACCTTTGGACATTTCTAGATTATTATTTAAATTAATTTCTCGACAATTTAGAAATTATTTGAAATTAAGTTGTAGTAACTGACAAATCTCTGTAGGCTCTGTACTGTAGACATATCTGGCAAAATGTATGATATTATTAGATAACAAATAAAAAAACTGACCGCAAGAATATTTTTTAACATCAACAACAAATCCATGTCGTTGACTTTTAATATTTTTTGTGATGCAACTACAAATTTTATGTTACAGGTTTTTTCCTTTATTTATGCTGCAAAAAAGTCTTGACAGACAGACAGACAGATAGGCAGACGAACAACGAAGTGATCCTATAAAGGTTTCCTTTAAGGTACGGAACCCTCAAAATAGCCTATCTAGTTTCTGCCTAGTAGGTAGGTAGTAGGAAATCTGGGTCACATATTTTACAGTTTAATCAACTGTTTCACCTGATACCTAATTAGGTATGTTATCGCCCATTTCATTAACAATTATCTTCCGTTATCCAATTAAGATCAATTTGCAGTCCATTGTTTAAAAAACGACGATCGGAGCTTAGCGGCAGTAATCCTGACTATGAAACTGGCTAAAGGGTTCGATTCCCGCAAGGGGCAAATGTTTGTATGATGATTATGAATATTTGTTCTGTACCTAAGTCGTTTATATTACTTGTATGTACTTAAGTACAATATAGTATAATATTTTGTCCGTTGTCTAGTGCCCATATTGCAAACTTTACCCTAATTTTGGTTTAGGTCAATTGGTGAAAATTGCGGGTAACTTATGCAAAAACGCGTTATTCCCATACCGGTTTTGCATTGTCGTGTAAGTTAAAACGCCATTTATTTATACATATAGGTAGGTACTTAGCTAATAAGTTTCTCACATAAACTATTTCAATTAAAAATCCGCGTTGGTACCGTACCGTACAGTAAACCCGGTTTAAGCTTAATGAAACTTCTGCTATCCTCGTCTTAGAAGAAAATATTGTATTGTATTTTGTTGAAAGCCAGATTGAAGCTTCTGTGGGACGCTCGCACTTTGAAGTTGGGCAGATGAAACTTTATCGGTTATGAACTTAACTGTTATTGCATTCGGCTGCGCAGCCTTCGTGGTGACTGGATTTGTTTATTCCTTTGCCCGGCCCACGGATACAATGAAGCGGCTTTTGTCATAATCATAACCCTCTTAATAGCAGGACTTTACCTTTAAATAAGTTTTGCGAGACCCATATATTTTTATATCTATCTGCGTTATTTAGGTTAAGTAGGTACTTTACTTTGTCAAGGCATTTTGTTACAACTATTTGTCTTTTGATTTCGGTCAATGCCAATAGAATAATGAATAGAATAGGATACTTTATTTGCATAGTTTTTTTTTTACATGAATCAATGTCAGAATTGGTGGTACAGTGACACGAGGCAGCTTTCGCTATTTGTATACTAGAATGCAAATGTTTCTTAAGATTAGTTTGTCATCCGAGATATTTTTTTGGCATTATAATAATTCTTGTTTAGCAGTAGTTTACTTACTTAGTCTAGTTCTGAACTGATTCAGGAGAAGCTCCTGCACCTGCTTGAATTTGGGTAGCTTGTTAAATACATATTTCTTCATACACATAACAACAATTTTTAGAGTATACCGCTGTAACATAAACACGGACCAGTCGATTGTTACTTCTTTGAGCCCTTGATAAGACTTCTTTGGGTCTTTTGAACAAGTACATATGTTGATGCGATTATACCTGCCTACCTTCAATAATACAGGTATTATTATTAATCAGCGCACAACGAACATGATATAAACTCGAAAATCATTTTCGACACGGAGTTTCCAACGATTATAATAAATGTGACACAGCACATGCCATTGATGCCGTGTCATGAATTGTGCGTGACTGCATATCATCGGTCGGACAGTACCTATAGTTACCCACCTACTGCAGCGGTCGGAATAATTCATAGTGGAACGTGAGCGAAGGGTTTTTGGCACGCTCTGTTCCTCGGGAGAGTTACGTATTCCTACTACGCTCCCGACCCGCGTTGTGTGGATCGCACGTGGCCGACTGAGCCTGCTGACTGCGATAATACAAGTTCTACCTATTTCCACTAGGTACTAACTACTTGCATAGCTATGTAGGTACATAAGCGCCGCAATAATTTTGCACTCCAAGTGATAACATTGTTAATGCAAATGTGCCAATGAATTGAAATTGAACACGATATTTTACATTTTGTCACAATAACTGTCTATAGTTGTAGTTTTCTTTGATAATTTTATTACGTTATCGCTTTTTGTCTTTCTTTTATTATCTTTTTTGTAATGAATATCGGTGTAGTGTAGTCATATTTGTTGTTTATATCTCTAATATCAAAATGTGTTATCTTATTAATCAAATGATTTTGATCTGTGCCTACATTAAAACATGTAAGATCACAGAAGGGTATGCAAAAAAACGCGCACTCCCTTTTTATTACATAAACTTTCATTCAAACCGTGCAATCGAACGGATATACTGACTCAGGACTGCCTTTAATAATTCACAGAAAAAATACTCTGACGTGCTAAAGGAGCACGCGGTGCAAAAATTAAACGTCACTCAGCTATCACATGATCGACGGAGCAGAACACGCCGACCCTCTGGGAGCATCTTCTGTCGATTTTACTTTACACTCCGCTCTCAAACTAAATGCCGTTCCGTTAGGGTTACGAAAACTTGCCCTTGCTTTATGTTAAGTTAACCTAACCCGAGTCCGCGCTCCTTGCAGATCCCGTCTTAACCAAATTTTATCTACCCCCCCTCTGCAGCGCGAAATTGAGGATAAATTAAAAAAAAAGTAATTAAAAATGCAATTAGTCAACTTTACTACCAATAAAGCAAAACAGTGAAGTCTTTGCAGAAGCTTTATCCACATATCGATGTTATCCTACGATGCCTATACAACTCCAAACTCTCGTTTCTTTGTAGAGGCGGAGGCTTTACAAAAGTCCCAGCGAGCGACGCGCAGTTAATACTCTACGATGTCAGTAGAGAATTTCGAGAGTCAAGGGCCATTCCAGCATCGTGATCACTAGAGAGTCGTACGCTCAAAATGAAACGTCGTATCTTATTTTATGATTAGCGGCTCGAAAGCGCTCCGTAATTTTGTTAGTTCCGCCTTTCTGGTGCTGGGGGCGAGTACAGCGAGTGGAGATCGATGCGAGCGTTGCGTGCGAGTGCGAGCGAGAGGCCGAGAGCCAGTGCTCGCGCCGTCCCTGTCGCGCGCACCGCCTACCAGGCAGCCATGTTGCGCTCGACCTGCGCTCGCCCGACCGCCATTGTAGCTAGTGATGTTCCCCAACTCCAGAGTCGATGTAACGCGCTATTATACTAACTCTTCCAACTTACTCGGCCTTTACCAATAACTGCCGAATTGCTTTTCATCCACGTAAAGCTGGGGAAGGTATGTAATAGACATTTATTATAAAGCGAAGCGGATAGTGTTATTACTATTTCTTTCGATATTCACATCGTTAATAACACATAATTTGCATTTATGAATAGTACATACATAAATGCATGCATATATAATTACAGTTCTGTCTTATGGCATGTTAGTTATGTGAGGAAATGCTTAATTATCTGACTACCTTCGGAAGGGAGGGTTATGTTTTTTTAAAATATTTTATTCAATCTAGATGAGATGTAGAGTCGTTTTGTATATATGCTCTAGGGCTCGTTCTCTTTAGGGAGATTTAAAATGTTCAGCCTCTGGTAAACGGGCTAGTTTTTCGGTAATTTTGGGCCATAATTGTGTAACTGTCTTCTTATTTCTCATACTTGAGCGAAACAGCTACACGATTGCGGCTAGAATTTGTCGAAATACTATGCCGTATACTACAGGATCTAAGTATAAGAAACTTTTCGCTCATTAAATGCCTTTATAAAATCGTGTTATCAAAATAAATAAACTCTACGAAACCTCACGTTGAATTTATAGACATCCATTTCTAAGTTATTCCTAGCGACAATAATCAACATGACGTACGAAGTTGTGGATTCGGGGTCAGGTAAATACGGCGCTTTGTATTCAATGCATATAGAGAAGTTTGAGTGTCGATAAAATATTGTCGATAGAAAAGGCTTGCGGTGGAGTAGAGCCGCAGCTCTGGAATTAAAATGTCAGACGCGCGGCGCGGCGCTGGGCGAGCGGGGCGCGGCGCGGGCGCGCGCGGCGGGGCGGGCCGGCCGGCGTTATTAATAACCATAAGCCGGCAGACGCACGAACGTCCAGAGGGGCCAGCCAGCCAGCCGTGCGGTAATGAGGAATCACTAATTATATTTTACTGGACTCCAGCATTAAACCAACATTCATTACAGAGCTTGCTGTATTTCATTCCAATGTTTTACCGGAGCACCTACTTCGATCCAATCTGTGGATAAACGCAATTCTCACTCTATGCTACAATAACCCTTCATCTTAGGTTTGCCGTAGTCTGGTAAAAACGAACACCAGTCGCATTCTTGAACCAACGAAGCCTATAAAAATACATGAAGTGTCGTTTACGTAAGCCGTATTATCTGAAGCAAAGCTCGTGCAGAATATAACCGGGCCAGAATGACAAGTTATAATGGTCTGGCGGAGTACGGTCCGTTTTAATATTCCCCCACAGTAGGCGCGCCGGTTGCGCGCGACAGCTCTGCCCGTCGCTAGCCCGACGCCGAGTTCGCCAGTAAAAAACAGATAACACAGTATATTTTATTGTCAAGGAAATATATTGTCAAAGGCCGTGCGATTAATTGCTTGACTTTTCTGAAGTGCGCCTCGGGGATTTTTCCCTCGAGGAATTCGACTGACATACTTTAGCGATTTAGGAATTCTTTAGATTGTTGAACCGTACACTTTGTTTATCATTTTCGAATTATGTTAAACGATCGTTTATATTGCGATTTGAGGCATCGCGCCAGTTGCCGAAACTGGAGTTCTTCTTTATTAAACATTACTTCTTTATTATATTAGTGTAGATTGAGATCTTGTATAGAAACGCCCGCTCACATAACAAACTGCAAAATGCTACAGATTCTAGTAACTTTAGTGTGGCATATCGCCCTCGCCTCGCCTGCCAGGAAACCTCTAAAGCGCTGACTGTGAGGCGTACATTCTCCTGCGGCGAAGATGCGCCGGTAGGGTTGTCGGGAATTCTGCTTTAGATAAATTATGCTGTGTGTGTAATGTGTGTATGGAATGAACAATCATGCTCCAACATTCAGCCAAAATAAAACACGGTTAATTTTAATCAGTGATACTTTATCTTGGTTCCTCTAAAGTGGGGATGTTAATATATAGTATCTAGAGACAGCCCTATTCGAAGTAACTCCAGCAACGGACGTCAAAGGTCTAGTCAGGCGATGGCACGATTTAGTGCGGGTAGAACGACGGTGGACTGCAGCGACGGAAGCGGGTCCCCGTCGACTGAAACCACAAACTCTCATTTATATAGCACTCCTCTACTTCACGGTAGGTACTGTTTTAGATGCACTGTATGCTTGCGTTTAAATTTAACGCTTCCAAAGTATCGCCGAGCGGGTCTGTTTTGTAGACGGTAACCTCTTCAGCACTTTAAACATGTCGTTCGACTGTCATGTGTTGCTATTGACGACAATGTAAAAAAACTCCGCCAGCGGTGAGAAAGATGTGCGAGTGATCCGCTATCAACGTAATTCTCATTTGGTTTTTTTTTTATATAATAGATTAGACTTGCTTTTAACCACGATTTCACCTCATGCTAAGTAACGAGGCAGTCTACGATCAAACACGCTTGGCCAGTATATGAACATTCAGACTTGAACTTGACTTAAAGACTGTCAGGTTGTAGGACTCAGGGAAACAGACGCTGTTACCATTTTTGATAGGCTCAGACCTTGACACTGGTATTACAACAAAAGTTTCAATCATCTCAAGTTAGGGTTTTACATATTTAATTGAATTGATGAGATTATGCAAGTCGATTTGCGACGCAGCAATGTTTACAACGGTAGATTAGGTTTTTATCTACCACGCAGACGATGAAAATTAGAGTTGTCTGTAAACGACAAAGTAAATCGTCGACGAAGACGATAAAATACCTGAGTACTATGTTTCGCGTTGGCGCTTTTAAGTTTCATTTCTTTCTGTTCTCGCGGATGTAAGCACGAACTTGTTTTTGTTATTCGATGTAACTTGAGAGATTGAATTCCCACTTAGTTTGGTTGCCATTAAAACGCTTAACACGAATCGAATTTCTCGGACACCTAAAAATGTCATCACGATAATTTTCACTTACTTCTCTCGTGAAATGTAATAATGGCTTTTATTCTACGAACTAAGATGTAGATTAGTGGAGTCGGTAAACGAAATTGATTAAGTGAAAATGCGGTTAACTTGTTTTTGTAATCGTTTTGCAAACTTCCTTTTAACCCTACTGCAAAGTTACTTAAAAACGCAAATTCAACTCATTCTTAGTTGCTCAGTATAAGTCTGCTGATACTATTTTCTGTCCGTACTTAGAATTCCTGGCTTGCGAAAGATTTTAAAATATCTCTCATAAATGCAGACGGAAGTGGAAAGGAATAGTTTCGTAGCATCCCACCGCCGTTTTCAATTAGTCGCTGACGTTGCTGACTAAAATCTCTAGGATCGAGTGCACTTTGTCATCGGCCTTATTTATTATGGCGTCATGCCACATTTGATGGCTATACGCCTGGCAAGTTCTGTATTATTTATTTACGTTCTAAATAACAATTTGTCAACTTATGGGAATATAATGACTACGAATATTAATTATTGACGTAGTTCGATTGACAACTTTATAAAAGTTTTTTTCTTGTCGCAGGGCTACCCACCTCCGCCGAGGCCAGCTCAGCCGTCCACACCAAATGCACACGATCCGGATTCGGTAAATACTTAGTTTCTTGATGCTCTTTTTCTATTAGTCGTTCTTGGGACTATTTTTAGATGCACTTCTATAGTTAATTCAATTCAAAATCTATCTTTTTTAGGTGATCTTGATATATAGTGAGTCTTGATAAACATTAACGATAACATTAGTTATATTCATAAAAAACGTCGTCAACTAGCAGTTAGTATTTGAATTTATCACTACAGCGTTGTACAATCAATCAACGACGACATGCGCCCGATGAGTCACGGAACCGCTTATTAAAAAGCTATCAGACGCGTGCTAATGTCAAATAAAATACCTTTCGCGTAAACATGAAGGCAGTTTTAAAGCCATTGCATTAAGAATTTTAGATTTTAACCCATTAAAAAAGTTCTAAACATGATCGGAATTCAAATAGCGAAGCGTGTTTCTGTATTGAATTAGCAATGTTGGACAATGGTGATGTACGCTAATAGGCAAGTAACGTGCTGAGCTAGTCGTCACGTATACAAACAATCAGGTAAAGCGCTACACTTAGTGAGCCACGTTAGTAGTTAATGTGGAAGTGGTCTCCTCGTCGCTCGCGCCAACCATAACATTGCAGCTTCATCAACGTAACACTTTTAATATTTTACACGTTATTTTAAATTTAAAGTGAAGGAAATAAATATGTTGAGATTTTCAATGGAATATGATAAAGAAGCCGCATTAACTGATTAATGAGATTGTTATGCGTGCAATATTCGTGGTAGCGGTCGGTAATTACCGACTGCCGACCGCCTTGCCGTCTATAACACACGTGCAGAGTAGCCGTCGTACGGAACGGTTATGAATAAAAATAATCGTAAACGTCGCGTCTTCATTAGTGCACATGTGGGTCTGCGAAAATGAGCGAGCTTCGCCGGTCTCTATTTGCGGACTGACACTCCATATTCCGAGTTAGCAAGCCGTCCGCCCGTCGCCGCTGGCTCACTTGACAATAAGCTTGTTTGCTAAATTCTACCTCGCTCCACGTCCACGACGCGCGCTCAAAATGAAAAACCTTGCGTTTACGAACACGTAAACAATATGTATTTACATACCCGCTATTGTTTCTACTTGAAAAATGTAAGCAATTTCCTATGCGAAATAGTACACGGAGGAAATAGAATTGCCTTTGCGCATTAGTATTCAATGTTTACAGGAATGAAAGTTTGATGAAGTTTGGTATGTCCGAGTGGTTGTGTTGATCGGATCGTTAATTGTTTTGTTGTCATTTATTTTGTCTATTTCGTTAGAGTGGATCAAAGCGATGAGTGCAGGGTGGGTGATGTGATGGGAGAGACAGTGTAGTTCATTTAGCCCGCGGCGCGCCCTCGGCAGACGTTCGCATGCATTACGTTGCGACCTAAGCCATTAAAAGTATTGCCAGCGACAGTCACCACGTTTTTTAAGGGTTGGCACAGCTGAATCGATAACTATGTTGTTGTTGAAACTTGAATTACGATGGTGTTCATGTTGGACTTTTCTCCTGCCTGCGGTGCGTTTGTTTTTGTTGCTAAAGTAAATGGAGCTACTTTATTACTGCATAAATATATACAGCCTATTCATTTGTTTATTACGTAGAATATGAGTTACAGTAATAATAAAAAGCAGGTCATGATAATGGCAGGTTTTTGGAAATTTTAATTGAAATGAAGTAAACAAAACTTGTTTTTTTTTTTCAAATTTATGAACCTAAAGCATTATGAAGAAGGACTGGTACTGAATTTTCTCTCAATTGACTTTCTGCAAATTCTGTAAAATACGCGGGTTATTTATTCAAACAGACTTTTCCAACCCTTAAAATTGGTGTGCGTAGATAGAGCGGGCCTGTTTGATGTTGATTGATACCGTTAGGCGGGCGCGCATTGTCTCGCTGCGGGCCGCCGGGGGTGCCCAAATGAGTGGAATTATTAAACCCGGCCCGTACGCCGATGTGACGCTTTTTGTAATGACTGTACCGGCCGCCCGGCGACCCAAAACGAGGGGACTTCTCCATCTATTGTAGCCGCGAACAACAGATCCTGTCTTCGTTTTTTATTTGACTGTGATCTCGATATTTGAAATACGATTTTTGTGTTCATTTTTTAAGTTACTAGATTATATTGCCATCTTGCAGTATGGACAGACCCATACCGTCATGCGAAAGAGATTCCTAGCAATGGCTCGTATACAGGGTGATTAATGTGCATTGTTCGGTTCGGAGCGCGGAAATTATAGGAGATAGTAGGATACGTTCTAAGGAACCAACCAGGTCGTCGATTTTAGTGCTGAGAAAACCAAGATTCAAAAACTTAAAAAAAAAACGCTAATCGTGGTTTTAATGGAAGTGATGCAATCTCGAGGGCCATTGCGAATCAGAAATCTACGATTTTGTGTTTGTTTTTAAACATGGGATTTCTTAGCACGATTTTTCTTACATTCTACTGTATCATTTGCCGAAACTATATAACTTCCGATTTTGGTAAAGGGGTTTGACTCCCGACCAAGAAATAAGTATTGAATTTTTTTAATGCTGTTTTGCTAAGCTATAAACTAAACTATCGACGCGTGGTTTCGTAGAACAGATTTCCCAATCATTTAAAGTGACTTCTCAATAGTGAGCCATTTGAATTGACCACCCTGTTTTAGGCTGATATTATTATCAACTGATAATTAGTCATATTTTGTATGGATTGGCGGGAACCTGTGCATACAACATGATAGGATTGGCGGAAAAGGGAAGACCTCCACCCAGTATTGGGACTACGATATCCAAGTCCACAAAGTATGCGGATCCTTCGTGATTTCTGCAGGGGGTCATTAATAGAGGACTACAATTCGAAGATCCGTGTAATAGGGTACTTGACACTTTTAACCAAGTGGCACGAAAGTGTAAAATAAACGGTATTGACTTTCACGCACCATACATACTAGTAAAAATACCAAGATGTAACGTCAGTCGTAATGTCGAGCAGTTTTGTATGGAGTAGGTATTTTCGCGGGGCCTACGTTGCATCGATTTTCTATTTGCAATGTTTAAAGAAATAGTGATCGAAAAAAAAACTAGAAACAGTTGTTCTCCTTTTAATAGAAAAATATAAGTCAACAAGTCCATTATGGGGAGAATGTGAACGACTACGAATGTGAAATTAGATGTGCGTGAACAGGAGTTTTAGTTAAATTTCCATTTAATTCACCACGCCAACTTATATTATGCAAACTATATCTATCTTTTCTTTATACTGTAGGTAGGTATAACGTAATTCATTTATCCAACAAAAGTAAGTAAGAAAATTATTCACCGCCTCGCCTCGGCGCGGCATTGCAAGAAGCGCGAAGGGTTCTAATTCGACTTATTTATTTATGCAACTTTGGGCTGGCGGCACTGAATGACGGCTCTAATGTGCCGGCTCAAGAGGAATAGGCGCCCCGGCCTCGCTAAGGGGAGTGCTTTGTACAAATGTCCTTTTACAATATCATTCATAATCTTGTGCATTACCGCGCCGACGTCGGAATGGGAAACAATTTACAACGCGTACACAATATCTTAACTGTTAGACTTGACAATGCGTCGTTGGCATACAAAATCTTATGATTATGAATATCACGTAGGGAATGGGACACCTTTTATCGTCACGGGGTCGTATTTAAATCAACATTGTATGGGTATGCAACTAATGCTGGGTTCTCTTATTCACACTAACTTTGCAACGTCAGGGTTTTGTCGCAAACTTATTGTCAGCGGTTTTGATTTCAGTTGTTGACATTTTGTTTGTACGAGATTTTGACTTTTCTTCATTTTTTTAAATCATATTAAATTTAAATGCTACATAATGACAACACAAAGAAAAACTAGGGTAATGGTAGGACTCGAACCAGCAAACTTACCATCCGTGCCTTGCGTTTGCCAGTTTCGCATTAAAAAAAAACGAAAGTAAAACTTCGATTACCAAAATTTTCTCCATTTGTTACTGCCGACCGAAGAGGTCAGTCTAACTCTATCTTTTGTGATTAATTATAATAATCATAAAATATAAGTGGTTAGTTATTCCGTAAACTCATCGAATCTATGAAAAAAAGAGTTAGTATTTACTTGTCAACGATACAATAACAAATGTTCAGAGTCAAAATTCGGAAAGAAGTGGAGTCGGTAAAATATTTAGCATTTTTTATCGTTAAAACCGTGAGAGGCTGGTCTCACATGCACAAGCATAATGCTCTCTTGGAAACATTACTTATGTAAGAACGTAAAAGTAATGCGTAATATTCAAATGTAAAAAGCGAGAGGCAGAGGCAGGGCAGCCCGCTGCACGTTCATAACAAACGAGATTGAGTGGGGCGCCGTGGAGGCAAATGAATGACGGTAACAGCGCACGGCGTAATCAGCCGTCGGGCGCCATCCCGCCAAAGCGAAGCTAACTCGTTCCATTTAAACATTCATCTTTTATGCACTACACTTACTGTAAAAATAAAACCCCAGTTCTGCCCTAAAATAAAATATTACTTGTCAAACAATTGCGATCCCTCCTTGTGATTTTTCTACAGCCCTTCAGCCTCAAGAACGCGCTGTTGACAATTTCGGCATCAAAACAAAATATCTTTATCGAGTAAGCCACCCATCTTAGGTATTCTCGTCTGCCCGCGGTGCTCGAGCCTAACTTTTCTGATCTCCGCCCTGTCTGTGTGCAAAATTGTTAAGGGTTGACACAGACACATTGTTATCTTTCGATTGTTCTTTGCCAAGTCCAAGTTATTTGTTTTTTAAGAGTATAACTATTACTTTGTAAGTAAACTCTCAGCTGATGGTAGCTATGGCAATGACATTACCCAGAGCCTTGATTTCTTGCGAAATTTCCCGACCTCCCGTCGCGGCTTATATACAACGGGGCCTTACACAAATTACATTTGGGGAACATGAGCGCTTTCTACAAAATTGCGAATAGTAGGAGCGAGCGCGCGCGAGTACGTTCCGTTTTTAATTGAATAAGCCGAGGGTGCTATATAATCCGGCCCAGTGCGCGCCCCGAGCGCCAAAATTCGCGTAAGCAAGGCAGCCTGTTTGTTTTTGGTCTGAATTTTGTTCTACTGACTTCCGCGCTCGCTGTTGTCAATCTTAGGGTTACCTCTAACTTCTTTTATACAGATTACTGACGAGATTAAGTATCTAAAACAAAACTGCCTATAACGACAACAGCACACGATTAAAGGAAAACAAATAATTTAAAATAGAAATAGATATGAAACAAAGTTTAATCATGATGTCAGTAAAATTTAGATCTATATGTGGTCCATACATCGCCTCTGACCGGATAAGGGTAAACAAAATAACTGTAAGTACCTGTTCGGAATAAAGCAGTCCAAATTGTGTGGGAATTAATTAAAACTGTAATCAGTTGATCGTTTATTTACAAATTCATAATTGTGATCTAAATATGAAAATAAGCTGTATAAATATGATAATATTGAACTTTTTTAACCAGTCTTATTAAATGATAATGAGACATGTAATTTCGGCTTCATTATTATGTATCGGTCGCCCAAACTGAAAAATCCGACCTCTTTTATATTTATGTAGTCGTGTGGAGTGGACATCGACGGATGGTGTGGCTGCATTCGGCTCGAATGTAATTATTGCGGTGAGCGCTCGATAATGCGCCGCGAGGCCGCTCGCGAATGAATCGTGCCAAAATGTTCGTTGCATATTAATCATTTCTACCTCGCAAAAGAGATAAAGAGCATTTTCATGTTTTTACTATCACCAATTATAATTGTCAATATACAAATAGCGCACAACTGAACATTTACAGCGTGTTTGTGCCTATTTATGAAATTAATCCGGTATCTCACAATCCAAATGTGCCGTGATTGATTCCTACTGCTTTGACGTTTGCTGTTCAGGTATACGGCTTTAATATGCAAAAAGGCGACACTTCGTTTGCCGGTAGGGTTCACAATAAAAAGATTTACCCCAATTACTGCGCCCGTAGTTGGGACGGGCTCGGGGCGGTTTAATCGCGCCGTAAAAACGCTGTATCGCCGGTAACGAGGCCGTAAAACCGGACCCCAGCCGAACGATACCAACGGCTTACTGATACGCAACCAACACTTCTCTAACTTCTGCAACAGCTATATTTCTTCTCAAATTGTCTGCCATAACGCCCATAACTTACGAGCTAAGTTTGGAATTAATAGCTGCTTTATAAGAGTAAAAAAAGGAAACCGCGCAAGTATAAAATAAATAAAGTTTAGCACCGGAAGATTTACAAAACTATTATTATCTATCTCCTTACAACCACACTAATAAGTACATTCATATTCATACATGTTAATGTATTTTGATATCTAGTAAGCTAGGAAAAATATTTAGATCAAAAATATCTCAAATATTTTGACAATGCAGTAAAGTTTAGATGTTTTTGTGGACCTTTGCTATCCCAACAATAACAGATGCTGACCGGTGCAGCAGGGAAGCCAAATTTGCTGACTGCAAAATATTGTACATTCAGCTTGTTAGTTAGTCGGTTTCTGCACTTCTCGACAGCTTTGCGTGCGTCGTCGCCGCATAGCATTTACTTTTTTAACTGCATTGGTCGGACATCGTCGAACTGTATTTACACACTTGGTAGCAGACCCTATAAATTTCGAGCCTAATAGTGACTTTTACTACCACCCTAATTAATTCTTTTTTATTGTACATTAAAGCAAAAATCCGAGAGCGCTATAAAAAACTTCACGGCAGATTTAAAATTCATGATCACGGTCACACGTATCAGATATTACTTTATTTTCTGAAGAATTTGAAATATTTGTTAATCAGCATAATTGAACGATATATCATAAAAATGGAAATATGTCTGTTACAAATATTCAGTTTTGGCAAGTAGGTGAATTCTAAGTACCTTTTAATTATGAATTTTCTAGTCGCACGAACTTCGAAAGCAGGTTATTTTATGATACGCTTGTATGTGACTTAGGTACATGAACAATCTTATTGTTAAGGAGCTGTGTTGTTCGTTATTATTTCAGCATCGACTGCGGATGTCGAGGCGGCTGTCGTAAAAGCGGCCGTGTCGTTTATGACAGCGACCCGAGAACGGGGTCGAATAGCCACTGTTCCGGGTGGTCGTAACCTGAGACCACCCCACCTTGTTTATGAATTTTCATAAACTGTAAACAAAATTTACGACACAACAATGACTTTCATATCTTATATCACCCCAACGATATGAACCCGATTTGCGGTAGATGCAGGTCAACAAGATTAGTAGTAATGTAGGAGTGCTATAGGTTATTGTAATCGCGACTGACGGCATTGACCCCGCGACCCCAAGTGTAGCTGTGACGCAACGAGTGTCGCAGCGACCATCAATCACCGGCTCGTTTGTGACGTTTCGCGACCTGTGCCGCCGATCTTTGTTACTTACCTAATCCTAGTCTTTTGTTCGACTCTGCTCCCATTCTTTCGTACTACATATTTCTATTCAACTTTCCAACACACATGTTGTCAAGAATACGTAGCAGTAAAAAGAAAATACTTCGGCGTCCACTGTTATTTAATATTTGTTCATCAAGAAACAAGCTCGTCTCTGCGAACAACGTGCCGTCTTATGTTACTCTTAATATGCCTGCAATAAGTAAATATCAGCATGCCGATTATCATTGAAGTCTCTCTGCTGTTCTGCCGTTCTTGTTTTTTAATCACAGATATTATTTTATTATATTACGTTCTTATACGAAACTGGCTCACCGGGAACAATAAAAATAAAATTGATTTTTATACAACGGGTCTACACTTACTAACAAATTGAATTCAAGTTCTATTGTACGACAATGTTTACTGTGACCTACCCATAAAAACTTCTTTTTTTCTGCTATCTATTTCTATTGCCACAATTCTAAGAAATCTTCACTTTTTAAGCCGAACTGTTGGAGAATAGAGTAATTTACCCGTTGAGTGATGTCATGTGGTTGGTTGGCTGGCACCGCACGCCGCACGGTCGGACACGGTCTTACTGTCGATTCGTGATCAAGACTCTAAACGACTCATGCATACCTAGTCTCAGCTCATGCCGATCAAAGCGCGCGTTCTGCGAAGCATCAAACCGAGCTGTTTTTGCTAAGACATGGGTGACTGCTACAACGCGTCAGCTGAAACGGATTCATAAACAATTGCGATTCTATAGAAATATTTTCGTATCTTACCTCTGCTACCCACGTACAAAGTTATCAGACGATCAGAAGCTTCATCCTTCTTTTGCAAACCCCGTAATAAATTACTACATTTAATTTTGCGCGTTGTTTAGACGTAGTCACTTTTCCTGAATTTGAATGTTGTAATTTATTTTGAAACATACCATGAAGTCCAAAAGAGGTCGATCAAATTTCTACTCGATTTAGAACACATTATTATTCGTAATTTATTTACAAGATGGCCCCCTTCCGGTTGGCTGTGATCCAACGGGGAAACCCCAACGTATACCAGACGATTTGATAATTACGGCGTGGTGTGTTGTAATGTGTAGTGATATTTATATGTATTCGACGGATAGATATTCTTTCATTCAACATAAGAACATAACACATTCCAATTATTTCACTGCGGTGTTTTTGTTTGGGTCAATGTCAAGTCACGCGGCATCCATCTTTGTTTTGTGTAAAGTGGTTTGTGTATTTATATTGATGTTTTCAAGGCACGTGCCTGTTCGTAAGCAAAACAACCAAGCGTTTCTTGCTCGAAAGTGAGAGTTCCAAGTTTCTTGAGATTGCGCTGCGTCGTCGCATCGACCGATCCTCGTGGATTTATGTAGTCCATGTAATTTACATAAGAATTTCCTTACTACAGTGCCGAAGCAACTTTTGTAGCCTTAGGAATTGTAGACTCTGTTACCTCATGTCAACTATAATGTTTAGTACACGCATGACGTCAAACGACTTCTCAATGCTACAGAGTAATTAAGAAAAATCTATCAAACCAGAACTATTTGTAAATCGTGAGTCAGCTGTTCGTCTGATGAGTCGGGTGGTCTCGGGCCGATAGCGACCGTTACTTTATGCTTAGCCGTGCCTACCTACGTAGGTATACCTAAGTACAGAGGGCTGGAGGCGTTCGTGAGCGGGGGATGCCGCCAGATAATAAATAAAGAGTGCAACGATTGCGGCCGACGGGCTGGGGACAAGGGGGGCTCGGGAGGAGGCCGACCATTTTAATGTTCCGACGCCAGACTTTATATTAAACATTCGACCTTGGCAGTGGCCTACATCGACACTGGGACACGCACTCGCTCCCACTCCTAACGTCACGAATACCTCATTTAACGTTTCGACACTTCTCGATGCTATAAATAATTATCTGACATTAACATGGATCTAACGATCATGCGGCTTTGTTTGTATTTAAAACCTTATCAGTATAGCTGTTGCTGACATCGGCCAAGGTCTATGCCGCACGTGCTTTCGACCTGCTTTGTTTATTCTTATCAACTTAACAGTTTCTCACGATATCTGTCTGTATCAATGTGATAGTAAACTTTGCACTACTTCCTGTAGAAAATTTGATCACTTCTGAATTTCGCACAGTATGACAAAGTTGGCCCTATGAAGTAATTGTTATTTACCTACTTAATTTAAAGTCAAAGATGTTTTGTATTATTTTTACTTACTAAGCTTCACTTAAACACAGCTACAAGCTGAAAGCAAATCTCAAAATAGTTTTTGATTTGTTTCCCTTCGGCGACGCAGCAGCACAACCGGCACAAGAAGCACCGATAATGATAATACACTATGGTCTAATACTTCCGGGTATTGTAATCTCGTATAATGGTCGAGTAATGTGGGTCAGTGGCGACGAGAACAGACGCGGGGTCGAGATGCCTTTGAATAGTGATTCAGTTTCGTTACCTAACTTATGTAAGAAACACTCAGTGTATTGCTTATCGCGTGGAAGTGCTGATAATTTGTGGAGCTTTTCGTTTAATTACTGAAGTGAGGAGCAGTTTAAATTGCCATTTATTTATTTTTTGCCTTATATAAGCTTTAAAAATTAAACATATTTTTACCAGCTGTAATAACACCCGTATTGAGGAGACGAAGGCTCGTTTGCTTAGTTACGAGTAAAATCTTATTTTTCATCCGGATTAATAAAATATACGTCAAATTGTGCTCCATCAACTGTAAGGTACTTAATGATCTTTTCTGTATATTCAAAAGTTAAGTTAAATCTTTTTTTATATAAAATTGGAAGGAAAACAAGCAAGTGGATCACATGATGGCAAGTGATCACCACCGCCTATAGACACCCGCAACTCCAAGGAGATTGCAGATTTGCCAACCTAGAGGGCTAAGATGGAATACCTCTTGTGCCAGTAATTGCACCGGCTGTCTTGCTCACCACGCCGGAACACAACAGTGCAAGCACTGCTGCTAAGCGGCAGGATTAACGAGAAGATGGTGGTAGCTATCCGGACGGACCTTGCACAAGGCCCTACCACTACCACCCACATAATCTTCCTTTATAATAAGCGAACTTAATTTTTTTGCTGGCGCCATATTCCTTTAACGGGATAACGGGGTTCTGCTGCACGCGACATTTACTGATACCATTGTGGCCGTTACGAATCAAATAAGAACCTATAGTTGAATGGTCGCTCCAGGTCATTAGATAAGTCATCTAAAGCTAAAAACTTGTTTGTTGAAACAAGACAAGATTCTTACTTTGGGTTCTTTTACTTTATTACCTATACATGCTGTTTGCAATAACTTCCAAGAAGATGCAACGTGTTTCATCAAAACAAATAAGCTGGTACGGCCGTCGGTGGCGGTTTTACTGCAGGTGTTCGGTGTCACGACGAAACTGGTCGGGTATCCGGTTCGCGCCGCACCGGCCGCCCAACAGATGGCGTTACATGCGCCCCTCGTACTGTCCTTTAGAAATTAACGTTCCTTTTGAATGCCTTCCAAGTAAACAAATTTAGTCTTTCAATTGAAAGGGCTAAACTTAAAATACCGGAGTATATCTTTATTTCTAGGAATAAGTTACTGTTGATTTTTCGCTTAGT
Organism: Ditula angustiorana; assembly: GCA_963691745.1. NCBI lineage: Eukaryota > Metazoa > Arthropoda > Insecta > Lepidoptera > Tortricidae > Ditula > Ditula angustiorana. The sequence continues at coordinate 4,646,699 of OY829490.1, read as the reverse complement.
TGAATTTAATCTTGTTTGTCTTGCGGCAGTAACCGATAAATAACACTGAATTTATCACAAGCTAATTAAATAGTTTAGAAACATTTGCTGCTAAGTTGCTATGAAAGGGTCGACAAAAGCCACGCTATTGCGGAATCATTTTGTATCGGCTCCCTGAGTACCTTTATCGCTATATCGATCATAAGACAAATTGTTTAATTACGGTGCGGGTTGGGTCGCTTATGTAACTAATGGCAGCATAATCGCTCCAGAGGAATCCGATCGTAAACAGGCTCCCTCGCTAACCCACTAAAACATATTTCTTTTTTTTGCGGTGCGGCCTTCTCGCAGCACCACCAGGGCCGCTGCACGAGGAACAGGTTTCTACATAAATTTACGATAAAAGCTAACGAAGTGCTGCCGCAGCCTAAACTCTCATGCATTTTTTTTTCTAATCCCGTCTTAAATATAAGCTGGCCACATATTTGCGACGCTCCAAGTACTTCATGTGATTGTTCTGTCTCGTCAAACATTAACATTGTTATCATTGCGTAACACATGTGAACTTTTGCTAATACTGCGATTAGGTTTATTAGTATTCTTAAGGAAGATTGATATATGCATCCTAAGTCTCTCTGTCATATGGCTTGTTTAAATTGGGTTACAAAAGATTGTAATATGCTCCTGCGCAGACCGTTGGGCGTCCATTGTTAACTCGCGGTTACCCCGAGGCGCCACAATGGCGCCGTGCATCATCTAAGCCCATTAGACGATCTTCTTTTCTTTATTGATGGCGGGAAACACATTTTTTGTTGCTCAGCCGTCTTCTGTTTTCCGTATAGGTAGCATTAGCAATTTTTGAATGGTCGTCCGTGTGATTGTTCTTGCTTTTATGGGCCGTCACGGCATTCGATGATGGTTCTACGCTTTTTTAACGCACTTGAAAAAGGAGGTTCTTAATTCAAGTGGATAATTTTGTTTTTGTCATCTATCTGTGATTATTTCCTCTGAATAAACGTGTTAATTATTATTAGTATTTTACTATTCGGATTCAGCAACCAATTGAGTTTTATGACAGATCTTATGCATTTTTGTTTCATTTTATTTTATTGTTGCTTATATTGACATTTTCACCGTTTGTGAGTTTATATTCATATTTTTATTGTAACATTCGAATTTTTATTTTTTGGCATTTTGTCATTTTTGTAGAGACCTATTTCTAGATATTTTTATTTTGTTAAAATTTTTGACGATCTTATTGTGAATTTTGTTATGATTGACACTCTAAATGTAATATAATTTCCAATAAGTGAAATAAATGATTCTCTCTATCTATGATAAAAAATTTATATTTCTCATACCGACCTAAGTAATAACTAAAATTTGACAATTTTTTTAAGCTTCCCAAATCAAAGAGATTTATAGACAAGTAGTTTTTTATTGCGAGCATTGTTTTTGGCATCAAATCTACTTGCAAATACCAAATTTAAGCCAACCTGATCGCTGGAAGCGGGTTAAAATCGACTTTCAATATTTTTCTTGTCTTTTAAACAAAAGCTTGTAAAAACGTATGTGTTACTTGTTTAATACGGTTTATCACACACTTTTTTTTTACTAAAACAGTTTTAATACCAACGTTATTTGAATACCCTACCTCCTACTGCACACCTAAATCCCCAGTTAAATACAATAATAGGTGTTTGAGTTAATACGTTGGTAAGTTAGATATTACAAATGAAATATATTAGTCACGAGTTTGTAAGGAAACAAAAATAGTAAAAAAATATAATACAATAGTAAATAAAAATAGTAATAGTAAACGAAGTCAATATAAAACAAAACAAAAAATAGTTTGACTGACTTGAGCTCTACTTCTGAACTTAAAAGTTCTTTTCAACATTCCTAGAATATATTATCCACATTGAAGATGGCTTATATTTACTGATTATTTTATAAAAGCATTCCATTAAAATGTTCGCTGTTGTGATATTAATGTAAGCCACATATTTACTTGAAATAACCTGTACAGTTAATTAGTTATTCTTTCATTTCCAATACGCTTAATCAACTTAAACAACCTACCTAAACACAAAGTTAAAGTAAAACTGTATAAAAGATGGCACGTTGCTGTAACAATTATATACAAGAAAACGTAACTGCACATGCGTAAAATTTGTTTTAAATCGTAACAAAGTTACATGCGAACGTAATCGAACGTTTAGCTATTCGGTTTTTTTATAAATAAAATGGTAAAACAATACAATTACATACATATCGGGCAGTAATTGCTAAGATTAGAATACAATAGAATGTATTTATTGTTTTTTTTTCTTCTAGTTCTCAAGTCAACATTTTTTTTTCATTCGGATAAACTTTTTGCTTGTGGTAATCTTTTAAGGTGGTAGAATTTTATTAAGGAAAAACAGTAACCCAAGTTCCACTAGTCCAAGAGTGGTAAAATGAATTTTCAAGCTATGTTTGAATACTGCCTTAAAAAGTGCAATTTTAGAGCGACATGTATTGTATAAATAATAAAATATATTTAAGTGTTTTAACTTTCCAACTAAGATATGTTTTGTTTTTCTTTAAAAGGGAAACATCCCAATGATGGATAAAGAGGAAAGATGAAACATATTTTAACTAAAGTAGGTTTATTGACAAATTGTGGATAATAACTAATAAGGTTAGGCCTGTCTACAACGGAGGGACAGAAAGGAGCGACGCTTTTGAAATTTAGCATTTATGTAGTAACTGATCTAAACTAACCCTTTAACGTAACGTACAAAATCTCGTCGCCATAATTTTTTTGAAATTTGGCACGAAGAAAGTTTTACTGCTGTAGCAGAAGTAAATCAGTGGAAACTAGTAAAGCAGAAGTAATAGATTTTCTATTATATTTCTTTATATATTTATTATCTTAAATCGTTTTGTATGGATTCAGAAAAGGTATAGTATACACGTGATATTTTTATAATGCACATACATTAACATACCTTTGACCCGCATCCCTAATCATGTTGTTTGCACTACGCCTACGGGTGTGGTGATATTCGAATATTCGATACACATTACATATAGCTACTACCGTGCAGATCAATATTGCCTAATTACGCTCACTATAGACTCCAGTCGTCTGTATCTGATTTGATTGCCTTTCAAATATATTAAGTAAGAGCTTTGGCTGTTTAGGCACATCTGTATGATTCATATTAGCGGTGTTATTATCACACACGTGTGTGAACGATTTCTTGTTTATTACGTTACCTCGGTACCGTGTGTACACTCGTATAAAAGAGCGGGCTTTTATTATTCATAATGCTTTTGGAATGAGCAAACGTTCGTAACCTCATAATAAAATCCAGCTCGAACTGCATGCTATTCGCCGAGTTTTTGCTTCAGCTATTCTGTTTAGATTTGCCATTAATGATACAATCGCTTTTATCGTTTCTAATAACTACCTCGTGTCTCTATGTGAGTTCAGAATACAAACACAGTTCAGCCCACAGCTATTATTTCTGTAGAGCTATTTCTTCTGAGTCATGTTCTACCTTCGTAATACAAAATATGGTTCGAGCGAACAAACAACTGGTCGAGTTGGATGGAGACTTGGTCGGGTGCGTGCAGGCAATTGTGTGTTCTGTAGCGACCCCCCGCTCTACGTTGCTGGTTCGGTTTGCCCTCGCTCGCTCGGAGCTATACGTACGTACATATTATGGGTCGCGGCGGCGGCGCGCGGCGTGCCGTCGCAATATCAGCCCGGTGAAATCGCTCGCTCGCCCGCCCGCTTCGCCGCACCGCATGCCTCGCCTGCGCCAGTCGCCGTGCGCCAACTGAAACGCGCGCACCGCTAGCGCAATCGAACGTACAACAGACCCTCGCTCTCTCGTCGCTCGTCGGCCTCCACCGCCCAACTCCCTGCCCTGCACCCTGTGCCCGGCGATATTGCCACCGGCCGACGATTACAAACGAGACGCATCAAGGGAGCGTTATCCTCTTTACAAGCGGCCTTAATCGTGTACTGTGTTCGTGTGTGAGTGCATGTGCACACCTCATATTACCTGGTGATCTAGAACTGCTTCGCTAAAGGTATCAAGACGGCTGTCGTCATAAGGCTGCCTGCAAACACAGTGAGTATTGCCATGATCTACGTGCACATGACTCAATGTAAAATGGAACAATCCTTATCTAGTGCTGATATATAGCTAAGTGTGTGTGTGAATACGCTGACATCGAATGCGCTTGGCTGTGTTACATCCGAACGCTATTGTGTTATTGTGTGTGTTGGCTCAATACTTAGTTCTATTTTGCAGCCACAAAATGTTTTTTTACTATCATATGACCGGAGGACTGCTCTCAAGTTCATTTCGTTGTACTATATAATTAAAAAAAAACCTATCATAATTAAAAAAAACCTGATAATGCGTCTATTCTAATATCTAAATATTTTGTTGAAAAGCAGTTATGGTACTTGGTGGTATAAGTTAAAAATCTTTATCTTTGGCATTTATTTCCAAAAGAAACACAATAATACTTGTTTCTTTAAATGAAATTGCATATTTCTTTGGAACGCCGTTCAACTTGCCGTCGGCAGTGTCGGCGCCGTTCACACATACTGTGTAGGAAACCAACGTTATTGTCAGAAATTACTTTTTGGTCGGCAATGTTACCTCTTCGATGTTATGGATCAGTGTACAAATGTGTGTACAAGTGTACAAATTTCAAAGGTGGAATAGAAACTGGAGGAAATCAACGAATTTGCTTAAAATAAACGGTTATACTAGCTTTTTATTCTGTAGTAACATTTGAATTATCATTTCTTTAACTAAGGCAGCTTAAGTCTCGAGAACTGCAGTGCTGAGTTTGTTAGGACCTGTCGTATTGTTAGATGAATCTTGCAATTCTTTTTCTAGACGCCTCCCGTTGAGTCTTAACTTATCAGATTAAAAAATGCAAAGTTTAACAATACTTTGGATTTTTCATATCAGTCAGGTTACTTATTGTCGCACGTGTGTTTGTACTGTTTGTATGCAATTCTGATTATTTAATGCGATCTCGTATTGAACCAGCCCGATTGGATAACGCCCTAACCGCCAGTACCAAAGCGGCAGTTGTCAGCTTTTATTATTCTCCTCGTAAAAACGGTAATGCCGGAGAAAACGTTGGCGTATCGCACATTCCTCTTCCGTCGGTCGCTCATACAAATTATACGATGTGTGTTACGTATAGCTAGGTAGGTGGGCCGTCATTATTTATGTTCTCTAACAGTCGGCTCTGTGGTGTGGGTTAAAATCGGAGCAGTTAGCTGATCTTCCGTGTGTGTGTGCGTTCTTCGGGAAACACCTTTCGATGACGTGTGCGAGCTCCGCTTAATTGGACATTCACATTGTTCCCTCGTGTTTTTATGTACCTATCGTCGTAATGATTGATACGCTTGATAAACTTATTTAGTTGTGAATTAATAATTCGACGCCATTTATTCGTTACTTTATTCATTCATGAACCGCATTGTCATGCTCTAATTTTATCAATGGCTTTTTGGTTGACTAGTTAGTTTATCTCTAAGCAGTTGTACGTAAGATTACAATTTAATTTTTAGTTAGTTTTCGCCGCCGTTCAACGCCGGCGTTGTATGTGGCGCGACAATTACCTGCTATTTCTCTATCCTCATTGCAGTACAAAAGTGCCTCAGTGGCCCCTCACCGTAATGGCAAGGTGTCCACTACGATGCGTGCGAGGAACATGTCATTTGCCACGAACCGTGCTGCATCCCCGAGGCCTCTGATTACACTCTTTGTACGGACATCTACCATAATTTCAGCTGCCTCGGTTCGTCTCTCTCCGTTGCCACGTTCATTATTTTTGTCCATTGTATCTGTTCAGAAATGACGGCACTGAACACACGTGCCCTTGAAAAAACACGACAATACTATTAACGTCATCTTCTTATACCTAAATTATACGAGGCAGGCACAAGTTCAATGAACTATTATCTAATCACAAATTGGTAATGTTTATAAATAATCCGTTTCTCGTCATCGCTAAAGCTCATAAGCAGTGTAGGTAGGTAAGTTCGCGGCGAAAGTTGAGCCCGGCGCCCCTTCACCCCCTCTCCCGCTCGTCACAAATAAATGAACCAAAGTCGGCATCCGACAACAATAATAATAATTCGCTCGGGCCCGATCAGCTGTTTAGTCGACACCGACCCGAGTAACAGGTGGCCTATAAAGACATTCAATAAAGTGTACCACTTGCCTTCGCTGGAACCTCTATTTTACACAAATACATACACCCACTGCCTACGCACACATTCGCAGCAAGCTCCTACTTGTCAGACTTTTTATGGCCACCTTTTACCAGCGTTAATTACCTGCTTAAGTATTCTGATTGTGATAAAGATTTGGTAATTAAGTCAACGGACTGGATTAGATGAGTAATTAATCAAATCAAGTTACAAACGAGCCATTTATGTTAAGACGTTAGTCGTTCTTATTTAGTGAACTCTGAAAATGAAGTATTTACTATTTTCAATCTCGGCTTCCATTCAATATCTTATTAATTAGTTTGCTATGGTAAAACAAGGTAGTAATTATTCGAGCGTCTCCTACAGTTCTTCAAAATCGACACAGAGGATGACAACAGGGATCCGTTCATCAAAACCTACAAAACATGAAACGCAGCGTTGTAGTTTAGTATGAAAAAACTTGTAATTGAAGTTCCATACTTACCTTTTGATGAAGAGTTCTGGTCTCCTGGTATGTTCAATCAAAAACACTATTTGTATTCATTGGCAGAATCAATTCTTTTTTTTTTCAAAAAATTTGAATCACCTTTCATTCCCTTTGTGTGTCATAGGTACTTTATGCATATTTGCTTGATGGCTGGTTCTAGGATTTGGTAAATCTTTTTTTTTTTTTATGAAAAAAATATTGAATTCCCAATAATCTGAAGTAGACTTACTTGATTTAACCTTTACAACAGCTTTTTGAAATTTTAATGGGGACAGTTCAGCAAGGTGGGCGAGTTTGATAGAAAATGGGTGACCAACTCAACTTCGAGGGGGGCGACCTTTTAGGTCCCCCCCAACACGTGGCAAGGTATATAACTACTATGTACTGTGAACTGAAAATCGGGCGCACCGTATCCGTAGCTCGACTCGAACGCCTGTGTTTAGCTTTAATTTTCAAGTCAATCGAGACCGCTCTCATCTCTTTGAACGCACATATTTCGTGTAAATGCATTATGTACCTACTAAGAATTTCGAAGTTTGTTTTTCTTTTGGCGGTTTATCATTGTATTGGGTTATGGTAAACGTTTTCTCAATGGGTTGAAGACACGCGGTGTTTTATGGATACATAGTAATACCTTTAGTGGGATTTTAAGCTTCTTCCCTAACTGAAAGTGAAGAGTCTTTACGAAATTCTGGGTGATGTGCAACTTACAAATTTGCACGCTACAAAACATGAAACCTATTAGACCCTCAGTCAATGCAAAGTTGTTTATTTCGCTTTTGGGCAGGGTGTCTGTCAGAAGATCATGTCTTTTATCACGTGCGAACATTATGGTTAGAAGTCCGGGTGGTGCAGCGAGTAGACGCAGTGCAGATAATTCGTAAGACGTACTCAGCATTTCGCTCTCGATAGCGCGCGGTCGTCAATGACGAGCCGGTTATGTAATGTAAATGTTTACGAACCTACTACACGTGCCCGCCACCACGTGCCCAACCGAGAACACTAGCCTTGTGAATTATTTATTTACGAGGCAACATTTTCACACGCCGGTCGACGAACTCTTGAGTGATCTTGGAACGCATTTACTGTGATTAATCTCGCCATTTCTCGAACGACATTGCTGCTCTACTTTTGAGCGACCTAATCTGTTACGAACTGCTGTTTGCATGTGCGTCTATAATAGTTGATACTAAACACCTACGCACATTGTAAGTAGGTTGCACGCTTACTACAACATTTGCATGTTTATTATTAATGGATGTCTACGAGTATTTTGCAAATGCACTCTCTCTTGCATCAGAAACCATAACATCATAAACCTGTAACCAAACATTATGTTTCAAAAGAAACACGGCTACAAATAGCCGCAAATTGTTTAACCGCTAGTAGCGAACGCAGCCACTGCTATGTAGGGGATGTGCGGTTATTTCGATGAGCTTCACCATCCATCATTGGTCTATTTATAACGAGCGTTACTTTTGTTGTGTGCTGCTCGTGCCACTGACCTAGCGAAGCAAACCATTCTAAAAGTTCTATCCGTTGCTGCGGTCATCTGTTTCTTCTCAAATGCATCTGAGCCAAGTGTTTTAATAAGTACCTGGAATATTAAACCAAAAAGATATGGATTGATTTCCGGTTTTGCGTATTTAGAAGTTTGACTTCTGTGACATAACGTTTCAGAAATAATAAAGCTACGTCGAAGTTAAATGACAACATTGAACCGAGAATTTTCTCCTGAAATATCTATATAAACACATGTATCATTGATAACACGTCAACTCTTACTTTCCCTTTGTGCTCAATGGCGAAAATGATTGTCGTCGCCTAGTTCCCGTTGCGCATTGTGAACCCGCCTCTATGTGGCATCAGTGTTCCGCGTGCTTCTATTTACTGAGGCAGACATACATCCGTATATTGTGCAGCCGTAGGTAGCGAGATGTATACTAACAGGAGCGGTTCAGTGTTTATTTGCGTCAGGATTTGGGCCAAGTGCATTCGGTCGACGAATTTAAGCCGATGCCATGTCGCTCGTGACGATGAATCGCATGGGAGACGCTTGCTAACAGCTGACTGTTGTCATCAGACTCATTTGTATTAGATTGCTTCGTAGAGATTTTTAATATTTCTCTGGCCCAAATTTGCTGTGTAGTAACAAGTTGTATCTGTTCTCCCTTTGAGTCTTTTCATTTACTTGATTTTAGTTTGGCATACAATCATATTTACTTACGGGACTTCAACTACTAATTTTACACGTTTTTTTAAAGCCCGACGTTTAAACCGCGATGCTCGTCTGTTGTCTGATATATGTAGACAAGTTGTGTTTGTTAAGATGTTGTTATTGTTAAGCCTTGTGTGTAATAATAATTGTGTTCAACCAACGAAAATTTAAACTGTTATTATTAGTTGCGCAGTACTGCACCACTCTATCTGAACACCTACCACATTCCTTCTTTATTGTAAAACGCTCGCTGCTTATAAAATTTGTTGCTCAGGCAACTCTGTTTTCTTCTACTACAGTACTTTTTTCATACAAACAAGGTTATCTTGACGCCTTGCCCTCAACAAAGCTTGAAAAAAGTGACTAAACCTAAACACATGAAATCACAGGAGAACATCAGGTCTCAAAAAAGATTTAAATGGCTACTTGAAAAGGTTTTTTTTAAATCTGTTGCTGACTTTTTAAATCATATTTTACCCTTAAATTAATTTTGTGAAATTATGTGAAAAAAACATCCATAAAAAAACCAGCTGTTATCCGATAAGGAGTTCCTTACGTGTTTTATCTTTAATTTCTATTAATCTAATTGTTATATACCTAATCAAATAAACATCAAAGCCATATCTCCTAACAAATCTTTGTTTACACCTAAGCGCTACTATCCCATTCATCACAGTTCCGTTTCGCCAAACTATGCAGCCGAAGAGTAAATATAACTAATAATAAAAACAGTCCAATCGCTAAATGTGCGTCTATAACAGTTGAAGAGTTTCGTCAGTATCTCCTGGATCACATCATCAGATCTTGCCTGGTCTATACGGGACCGATCTGGCGCTATACTCAATTAATTAAAAAAAACCCGGTGACGGAATTTTCAGTTAACAAACATAAATAAAAAAATCGCTGGTACGGGGCGTTTACGTTTGTGCCTTGCATTAAATTAGAACCACGGTTTTTTCTCGATTCATGTATTTATATTAATAACAAAAAAATAACCATTTTCCAGTATCACACTAAGGTAAAAAAAACGAAAAGGCGTTTTTGTGAATGCAAATTAAGGCAAAATAGTTAGATAGTTAGTAGAATCACTTTTTTTTAGTAAAATAAAACCTTTTCCTTCATGGAAATTAAGAGGAAAAATATTTTCATTTTTAAAATTGTATAGTCAGCCTCAGAAGTAGGTTTAACATTTAAGAACCTTGTCGTTGTAACGTATGAAATGAGAGTTGCTGGAATTTGTCACATCACTGACAACGACGGTGAACGTACTTAAAAAAAGTTAAAATATTACTAACGATTTTGAAAATACATAGAAAATACAAAATAAATATTTGAATATGCTATAAAACAAAATTAACCAAACTGGAGCATCGCTGGTTATTGAAAGATTTTTTGAAATATCTGTTTAGGCAAAAATGTAACAGTATTTAATTATTTTTATTCAAGTGTTAATTTCCTTATATGAATATGTAAATGTTAAAACAACAGCTAATCTGTTTAATTTTTAAGAAATTACGGTCTGGGTTTACATTTATTATGTTCTATTATAAGACAACTATCAGTTCTAATGATACATTTTTGTCTGCACCAATGTTTGAGATTTTTTTTAAGATTTCGGAAGTGCTAAGCAATATTAATTTAATTCTTTTAATAATAATGATAGATAAGCTGTTGATTTTACTGAATTGATGATTTATTGATACACAACTTAATAATATGATTCATGAATGTTACTCTTGGGTAGCTGAATGTGCATTTATAAACTTAATAAATAAAATTATTACAACATAGAGTTAATAAATGCTGATGGGAGGAATGTGCTTTTGTGCAGTTTATTATACCTAGGTATAGATAGACCGTACACGTGCTTAAAAAGAAGTAATTAGAGCAGGTGGCGAGAAGTACAAAATAACAAACAGGCAGAATAAATAAAAATAATCGCATTTAATAAAAATCCAATATCTCACAACCATATTGAGACGAATTGCAAACAAGCAAGATAGCAAATAGTGCTCCTAAATTACATTTTTATAAATTTAGAAAAAAAAATATTTTTAATTAGAGGCAAAAACCTCAAATAGCCGAAAAGGAATACAAATTCACAAAAAAATCTGAGGAACAGGTACAGTTATTATAATTTCTTTTAAAAGTGTGGTCATCTCATTTTGAATCCACGCAGAAACGACCGGCTATGCTAGTCAGACATACAGCGTAGAATTAGTTGCGACCCAGCACGTCCCGACAGCTTCCAACAATAATAATTAATTGACTCGTCCGTTCGTTATCGTGCTTTTATATTGACGTTCCCGAGCGAGCAGCCGAGCGAGCGAGGCGCGTTCGGAATGAAATTTCCATAAAAACTTTTGTACTCCGGCGGACGTTGCGAGCGCACGTTAAAATCGTCGGCCGGCAATAAAACAGCGGCCGGGTGCGGCGAGGCGCGACGAGCGAGCCGCGGGTGCGACAGGGACGGCGAGAGAGATAATGGACTCTGTACGAAATGAGGAACGCGCTGGTGCGCCGAGCGAGCGAGCCGGAGCTCAGCAAAAACATCGCCGCGGTTATCGCGCCCTCCGCGCCGCGCCCCGCGCCCCGCGGCCGCGCTGGGACCGGACTCGTCTGATCGACGCCGGCCGGAGCCTCTCGCAGCCGAGGCGAACTAACCTCGACGGAGGCGGCGTGGGGTCGCACATCGACTCGCCTCGTGCAGCTCCTTTGCTCGCTCGACGCGCTACGTTCTCCGCAATGTAATATCATTTCGTTTTAACGTTGAAGCGCGTTTATGTAGGTACGCGCGCTCTTGACAGTTTCATCTCGTTGACTAGCATGTCGACTAAGCTTTAGCTAGTTATAATCCCGTGTACCGTTCAGTTGGAAGAGCAATCATTTTAGAACAACTTTTGTTAGGCTTGCATCGAGCGTTCAACAAACTCTGAAACGGTACGTACACGACTCCCTAACTCGTATAAATCTAAAGCTTTCATCTTAGTTATAATTTGATAGTGGCATGAAGTGCGAAGTAGTAAAGATAGCCGGTACGTTCCTACCAGCCGCTTCTTTGTTTTTATTTTGGTCGAATGGTTGTAGTGTGGCGGAGGCATTGTTTGCGGGATGCCGCACGTTGTTTTATTGTGCGATTACCGCAAGTGCCCGTGCTCTATTGACACGGACCTGCTATTGTGGGCTCTTAACTGCCGAGGTTGCAGTGTCAAGGCAACTTCCTCCTGCTTATAACTGTTGTTATCCCTTTCAAGCTATAAAGTGCATTGCTTTACCAGCATTCGCTCGATGGTTTTCTAATTCTTTATAAGAAGAAAATAAACTTTATCTTACGGTTACCTACTGTCAGTCAGCGTTGTTATTCCGCCTAGAGTTCTAGCGGTTCTTCACTTCAAGTGGGAAGTCGACTGGATAATCTTGCGTGATATCTTCTATCGCATTACGTGTGCCGATGCCGCTTGTACTGGGTTTGTCCGTTGACTCAGACACACACAAGTAGGTTTATGCTGATGTGTGATCGCAACATCTATACATATGCATATTATTATACTTAATTAAAACTTATAGATATCGGTTTTATAATTCTTTTCAAATACGATTTATTTACACCTCTACAACTAGTCTACAAGTTTGGAATAAAAAGTATTTTGAGTTTTAACTGTTCATGTCACAAATATATTGTAATTGTAAAGAATTTACCCTGAACCAAACCAATAACTCAACGAATTGTTATGTTTTAAAAATTGTTAAATATGGTGAAACGAAGTTTTGATAGGAACTCCTTATTTGTTGATATAGTAAAACATTTTTCATATAGATTAATAATATTAATATAAATTGTCAGTCATCTCCTTTAAATAGAATATCAAAGACATTAAATACTATAGATTTTTATCTTGAGTCAATTGGTAGGTGTCATTGGTGTTTTGTAAACATACACATGTTAAAGATCAACAAAATAATATTCTCGTATGATAAAGCCTCCCTGCAACCATAACCAATAAATATTCTAGCATAAGACTCTACCTCAGCACTGTAACTGCAAATCTAATTATAGCTTCTCTGTGTACAATACGAGGAATAGGTGCTAAAAACACCGCACTTCCAACTTTTGGATAGGGCAAGTCTCTCTATTTCTTCCACTTGATCTTTAAATGCTTCTTGTGTCCATGTCCATTGAGCTTTTGTATTCTGCTAGCCCTGCGAAGAGATGAACTCAACGAGTATAATAAATTATTATTATAATATTTATAATGATATATTATTATACTCTATAATAATACAAAAATTAGTTACAGTCAGTACTGTTTTTGAAATATATTTTACTGGCCTTAGAAGTTCTGTAGTTAGGTGTGCAGGCAGGCTAGGTAGGGCTAGGCAGTCAAGGAAGCCTCGGAGCTTCCAAACTTATTAATATTATTATTAATATTATTATAAACGCTCCTCATTGATGCGATGCGGTATGATGCCTTCGCAAAGCCATAAAGGAAGACCGGAGACATGGGTCTACAAGTAGGGAAGCGGATCAGGAAGGGCTTGTTCACAAACAATACCCTAGCTGCTTACTTGGAATGAAACACCGAGCCAGGCCTCGTTTTCTTATCTGGGCCAGTGTAAACCTAAATTAGGCTTGGACTAGGTTACGCAGACGAAATAAAGACGGAAAAAAGGCACCCCTTTAAATATAGAATAGTACATGAAAATATTTACGCTGTAGTTGATACAATTAAAATCTATAAATTGGTCTTGTATTCAAATTGCGCGTTGCATAATTTCAAGAGGAGTGAAAAAGACAACGAAAAGGGAAATAAAGGCATCGAGATATCGGTCGGGATTTAGATTATCTATGTACGCGTATCGCGTACTTATACGCGATAGAAACCGTTAAAATAGATTTATTTAAATGTCCAAAACATAAGAAATTATAAAGAAAATAAAATCTAAACGATTCGTTTCAAAAAGAAAATCGATGGAATTTAGATTTGGGTGATCGAAGTGAACCAAACGATTTGTTAAATCAGAGAGAAAAGCTACTGTATGTCCTTAAAGGTGCTGATAGACCTGAGCATTCACTTGCAACGAGCAATCTAATGAATGTTACAAAGCTCACAAACCCACATCTAACGGCGTTCAGGCCTTTAAAACCGGTGAATGCGCCATGTTTTGTTACAAATGGTTACTCAAGTCTATCAGCACCTTATAGCAGGTGGGCTCATAGACATATTTTCCTTCAGTCACAGAAAGAAAGTATAATTGAACCTCGGAGGACCTTTTAGCATCGGGCAGTGGGCAATGGGCACTGCCCATTTCTCTGCTCACTGCCACGGACTAATTGGAAGTATATGTGGCACACAGTGGGCTTTTTTTGTTGTTATTGATCTACTGAGGGAATTTACCGGCAATTATCTCCACTGTGTACTATTACATACTTCCGATAAGAGCGGCGCGGCGCCGTTGTACACGATTTCGAGAATCGCGCGGATTATTGGATCCGACTTTAGTAAGTTTATACGGGATGTTTGGAAATGATCTCTGCTTGCATTGGCGATCCCTGACACAAAATAGGAAATACGTACTGTGTTGAATATGTAAGATGTAAAAAAAATACCATTGTAATTTTGATTTATTAAAAAAATTACTCATCAGACGTCTTTTCCGAACTGCTTGTAAATTTTCTGACATTCATAAGTGCTTCCTGTAAGCCTAATCTGAATTAATAAATGTTGATTTTGTATCATACCTATTGTATTGACTTGGTGTTATTTTGTTCCAGGATCTGACCGGTCAGAATAGCAATGATTCGGGTGGCAGCGGCGGCGCGGGGCGCGCGTCCACGCCGCACCTGAGGCCCACGCCCAGCCCCACCGGCTCCAGCGGCTCCCGCTCCATGTCACCGGCTGTCGGTCAGTACACCACCTTGCTATCCATAACTTGTTAAACTTTGCACCGCCAACTACGCAAGCAAAAGTTGTCACCGACAAGCCAGGTCTCTGTTGCACATGTCATCGATCAAGTATATGTCGGTGGCGTGATGGGCACGACAGCTTTGGATACCTTTAAGCGTTCTTGGCGTTAAACAGAATTGAACAAAACACTGAGGATAATGTTCCGAACGCAGCTTTTAACAGACCCGCTTGTTGCGGAGCGACTGAGGAAAGTGAGTGCGATTAGCGCCCTTTTGGAGACTCCTTTTCCCGGCCCTGACAACCTCTAGACATTTTTGTATAGTTTTATAATTGTATTGGTTATCATCAATGGAATCTCAACATAGCTATCTGTACATCCTTACTACCATATGGTTACTTAAATCTTATTCTATATTTTAATGAAGCTAGTTTGGCCGTACGCTAATATTAGAGGACGGAAGTGACATTTAAAAGTCACACATTTGAGATTTATACCGAACCTTTGCTGATGCAAATGTTCTGTGTAAATCTCAAATCGGTAGGAGACTTTTAATACCACCTCATTCTTACGAAGAACTTGTTTTTTTTTTTAGAGAAAATGACAATACTACTAGTATTTCTATTCGATCCAAGGGGATTGGGGTAGAGTCTACTCGTAACACATAAACGTCGGTCGCAAGGAATGTGAAAAGTCTCCTACCGATTTAAGATTTACACCAGCTTTTATTATATTCCCTAATTGTATTCACCCTGAGGGGGTAGTACCGGATCACCAACGTCACCAGGAAATAAACTATTTTCTGTGTGGTGTACAATAAAAGTAATGTGTTGTAACTACCAACAGACTACTGAACAGATTTCAGAATTTGGCAAGCTTATAAGTTGTCTATTGCAATTCAGGGTAGAGTTGAAACTCGCAAACGTCGCAAGTGATAATCGAAAGTTACCTATAGATTTGAGATTTTCACATACATACTTCTAATTTCCACAGCACGATCACCACTAGTCTAGCAATATTTTTATTTACTCTAGTTAAATTAGATAGAGTCGCAACTTACAAAAAATAGAGTCTCATAACTAGTCATAACAATGCGAGATTTCAAATCAATCTTCGATTAGCCACATAACGACGTTCGCTAACAAATCGTCACTACCAGTCGACTTGAACCTAAGAGATATTATTTAATTTACTCAGAGTTTGGTAGAGTCATACATCAGAAGAATCGAGTTATATAACGATGATATATATTCACTAGCTTCTATTCGCCACATTACTGTCACCACTATAATTATCATCACTAGCAGTCAGCAGTCGACTTAATTTCAATATTTTGATTTACTCTGACTTTGGTAGAGTCGCATCTCACAAAAAATGAGCAAAACGATTTGAGGTTTCACTGCTATCTAACAATCTCCACCAATTTACTAAGTAATACCTCCATAATTAGAGATTTTGTTACTTTTACGCCTTATCACATTGCTGTAACGTGCAAAAGTGTCAACCTACCTATATATACCTATTTTGTCATAAAGTCACTAAAGAATTTTCGATAATTTCATTTTTTGAGACATTTTTTGGTACCTTTTTTAACATTGTCCTCGAAACTAACCATTTTTACCAAATTTCAAGCCAATTCAACCACTGAAAAAGGGTCAAGGTACCTTTGCAAGATTAGAAGCAAATAAATGAAAACACGAAGTGGAGCCAATACAAATAATATTACAAGCCACTTAAATTTTCCCATACGTCCTGTTTGCCATATTACAAACGTACTCGTACATAATAACTAAGAAATGTCTTGAATTTCTAAAAACTAAATATTGTATGTACTTCTGTCTCCAGCTGACTGGATGGATTCGCTTTATGATAATTCAGAAGTGCCTCATTCCAAAATTTCCAAGTCAATTATACGATTAGCTCAGCGCATTAACTGATTCCTAACTTGTTATATGTTTTGCAGAGTTAGAAATTGGTCTTTATTTCTTACAAAAAAACACAGATATGTTGAATAAGAGGTGGTAACACTTCCTGTCCCATGATTGCTATTGTTGGTAGCCTTTGATATGCAATGCAGTAGTGTTATAGATTAGTTCCAGTAAATGTACGATTTTCCTTAAACGCTCACAGTTAATGAATACAAAATTGGCTACGAATTTCTTGTTTAAAAATATTTTTTCCTACTTCTGTTGCGTTATTTATGTCGCGAATACGATAAAAATAAAAAAGAGGACAATTATACTATTACTTGTATGTATTCCTTATATACTTACCTCATTTCCGGCTAAGGGGAATGTAAACGCTATATGAAATACATTAAACGAATTTCTCAAGGCACCACAAACCCCCTGTTCGAGTGATTTCTTAATGAATTACTTGGTTTCGTGCGCTTGCTCATTGTGAACCTTA
The DNA here is from genome assembly GCA_963691745.1 of Ditula angustiorana. NCBI lineage: Eukaryota > Metazoa > Arthropoda > Insecta > Lepidoptera > Tortricidae > Ditula > Ditula angustiorana. The sequence goes on along the minus strand of OY829490.1, from coordinate 4,629,461 downwards.
CTGTTTGGTGATAAGGGTCAAAATATTGTTGTATGGGGTTTATAAGATTCTTTATTTGGCCAAAGGCGTGTTGATCAGATTCGTTGTGCATGCTTGCTTCGTCACCAGCAGACACGGGCTTTCCCGACATTGACCCACATAGAGCGGGCTCCCACAGTACGCCGTATTTTGCCCCTTTTGCGGGCGCGAACCACCCCACCCGCCTACCTTATGTACGAGCCGGGGTGGTCGCGGTATATAGGGCCTCGTGAAAAACTTACACCCGCTGTCGGGGCGAGCACGCAAAACAGGACCTTCCACCCCGGAGCCCCGACGCGTCGGTCTTATGTGCCGGACCGTCGGCGCAATTATGCCAAGATCTCTGTAACGCCCTCGTCGGGCTTCCCTCGAAGTGTCCTTGACGAGTTCACCCGCCGCCACCGGGGACGCCGTACCTTATGTACTTACCCACTGACACGAATTGCTTAACATACATAGGTACGTCTATCTGATTTCACAGTATTACTACTACTTCATTCATTCATGATTCTCTTACTGTTTTTCTCAGCTCGATCACACAAATTACATAAAGGAAAGATATACCTGATTAATTAAATGATTATGTATTACGATGCCGTATGCTGGCGTAGCTAGCATCTCACGATGATTCATTCACACTTTGAGCATGAAATAAAATTTAAATAAAACTACTGCTCTGTAGCACCTTATCGAATGCAAATTAGAAATAAACCAACTTATGATTGCTTTCAAGTCGGACAGCATTGACTTGTATGTTTAATTTCACGCTAAATTTTTAAGTAATAAAAAATGAATGGGTAGGTAAACAACAATCTAGACTGATGATTTATTTATATCGACTTGGCTTTCATATAAATGAATGGTTCTCATACAACTGTTTCAATTTATACCTACACTTACGAAGAAGAACTATTTGAATTTGAGTTGGTATTACTTTCCAGTTTCGTTACAATTACTATTGCTGCCGGGCTAGGTACAATAAAATTAGTACATATTTAACATAATATACGATCAGCTTTAAAAACATCCACCGAAAATTCATTCTTGTTTTGTTAACATGGGCGATTGCTGAGCGTGGCTTTCTCAAAACATCGGATTGTAGACCGGGCGAGCGGCAACTGTGCCGCCGCGCTCGAATACCGGTTATATGACCGCAATATACCTTCACTTCAATTCGTAAACGGTATCAAAATACTCGGCTATTTTTGATACAATGCTGGGTTCGTTCAAGAGTATTACTAGGCGCGGTCCGCATTCGCCGCCATGTACGACTCTCTGATCGGGGGCTTGGTTGCGAGCTGGGGAAGTGGTACAAGTTTACATGACGGTATGACGTCAACCGTTCGGCTCGTCGGGCTTCTTGGCTCTCGACAAACACTCGAATAATGTGAAGTCTCGCATCAGAAATTATAGACCAAGCGCTTGAGGAAATTAAAATCGTAAGGGGTCTTTTTAATAACCTATACCTACATCTTGGAACTGTCTTGAAAAATTTTAGCAGCCTTGTATGGCTAGGTATGTCTTCTGCATATCTTGCGGTACAATTAAGGAAATAGCCACAGTGCGACGGTCATCAGAGGAACCGGTTACTTTAGCAGCTTGTCTTGGTCGTTATCTCTTCATTTTGGCATTGACTGGACTGAGAGGCTATTTGCTATCGATTTTTGAAGTATTGACTATCGACAGCATTGTGCTCTTTACCAATCCAAGTTCCATCGTTATTTGAACACAATGAAGCCGCAATACCGCAACCCGACGCGTTCGAAGGTGAATTGCGTATTGTTCGGCGCCCGCATGCAACGTGACTTTCGAAAACGACTTTAATTTTCGACCAATAAGGTTTCTTTTGCACGCCGACGACGTTTCTTGCTGCATATTACAATTTTCACTCTCTGGCCAGTTTCGTTTAGGTCGTTTTTCCGGTGTTTCGTTGGATGTTAAACAGTATACGGGCGCTAAAAGCGTTTCGCAGTCGTCCGTCGTGCGTATCGGCGGTCGAGCGCAGGAATGCCATCAACTAAGATAAGGCTGGCTCTGGGGGACGCAGCCGAACGCAGCGCTCCAATGTCTTACGGCATTTTAAGACCTACCTATATACGTGCGCCGGCATATTCTGCCGCTCTTATTTGTTTAGTGCCTAAGCGGCTTTACTTGGTAGATTATGTCATGTTCAAAGAGTTTATTCCAGAAACTAATAGTAAAAAATACCAAATGCCGTTTGAAATGGGGTTGATGTTAGTTTGCATTCTTCAGCCTACCAAGTAGAGATTGTTACGCGATACATAAAACTGATTATAATTTTTCATATGAGTTTATCATAAAGCATCGTTGGTTGTAAAGCGCTTTTCAGTGAAACTCATTAGGCGAGGTTAGTTTTCTTACATAACATCCCGGAAAAGTTTATGGTTATAAGCAAAAAAGCGCTTGAAAGGGATAAATGATGATAATAAGCGACACATTATAAGAATCGATTTAATGTACGGTCGAGAAATGCAAAAGCTTGCTACTTCTACTCCTTATCGTATTGTAATAGGGTGTAAAATTGACAACCCTTTACATATACCATGTTACTCGTATACAAATTCTTAAAAAGCTGTCAAAAATTATAGGTAGTGCCTCTAATATCTGATTTGATAGTTTACGTGTACAGTTACTCCGCTACATCCGTTCCTATTCTAATCAATTATCGAGGGTCCGTTTACGACCCTTAGTCGGCACTATTGTAACTGTAATTGTGTGCCGGTGTATCTGTCATCACATAAATACTCCCATTCTGTCCGGCCACGTGCCCGACGTCCTTGGGAGGGCCAACGACCTCCTCCTAATCTAAATAAAAAAGAGGAGAGTAACGTAAAACGAGCCATCTCGTTTGTTGTTAACGTTTCACGTAAACTAACCGCCGTCGTGAATTTTGAAAGCTTTTATTCCATGGTCGGATGTTTTCGTTGATGTTTTGTGTCCACAGCCCGACGAGACTGACGGTTGATGAATTGAGTTTGTTGATATGCTATCGCACGGTACGAGTTGTTTGTTTCTATACGATCAACAAACTTAAGGCCGGCATTTAAGAACTGTTTTAATTGTCACATGTCTAACACAATATCCGCCGGCTTAACATAAATTCTTATATTCTCAATCCCACTTAAATTGCCTCTTATAAAGTGTCATATTGGGAACTACTACAAACTCTGTTCGACAAAGCGAATTTTTTTACTGTAACATTTTTAGGTTTTTGTTAGGCCATAAGCATATTTTACTCATTTGTATGTACAATACGTAAAGATAAGATAGATAGAAAGATAGATACGTAGTTATGCTTCTTCTTGACAAAAAATACTAGTGCAGCGCTAAATAATCGTCCATTCAGTGAAAAAAAAAAAGGGGATTTGTGGCGGAACTGCGAGCCTGGCCCCACTCGCTCCCGCTGCCCATCGCCTAATTGTATTCAGATTACCCCGGAAAAGTGATAAATCTCAGAGAGTCAAGGTCGTCGGAGGGTTCGACAGCCCATTCACCCCGTTCCGTCTGCCCCCTCTAATGGTGCGGACATTCTTTAACAGACCCTAGGCAGACTTACCCGGTTTACTTATACATATCCCCGTTTACTTTCGCCCTGTCGTCCCTTGCCTTATAATTAGGTTACCCTCCTTGAATGGAGCTTTATCCCATTCATGATTATTGGAGATGTAACCGGATTGGTCTTCATAGCGGTGACATCTGGAAGAGTCTTTTACCTAATTATAATGTATATATAAATTGTGCTGCATCTAATGGCGACTAATTGCCATACGACAAATAAATAAACGTAGTTTTGTCTAAACATTGCAATTAGTTAATAGTCCCTGTCACCATTTGTCAGATCTCGTCCAAGTATCTAAACATCGTCGTCAGACATTAGCGTCATTCGGCGCGCAACGACTTGGCTAGGCTAGGCGAACAAAACACTCGCTCTAATAGATTAGAACACAAATAAGACTCGGCGAGAAATGCAAGTCGTGTTGATAACGTTACCTCCCCGCCAGTGAGCGCGGCCGGCGCGGCGCCGGCGTCGGTGGTGATCAGCTAAATGGGTCGGCAAACACGGTCGTCGTGACGCCACTATTTGTCTCAACTAGGCCGTTCTTGTTAACGCTATTGTCTATGCTCTGTTTGCACTGCACTGCCAGGGTAACAAGCTAGCAGCCTGTCCTGATTAACCAATCGATCGATTTAAATGTCTTACATGATTTATTTGACCAAACCCGTTTGTGCCGGCTATCTGGTTGCGATCTGTCTTCATTAATAAAGCGTTTTTGTAGTATTGTTGTGTACTTGGGAACGCGGTGTTTGGTGTGGGTGTCATTTTGTGTTAGGAATGTGTTCTGTTGCCTGTGGGAAGTTGTGTGCAGTGGACGGTACGCATAGCTCGCAAACCTCACGTCTTGCATGCGTTGCGAACTGTACTTACTGCATACGTGCACGATACTTATATTTTAGTTCAGCATCAAGGAATTCTTTAATCGCTTTCCAGCATGAGGGGTTTCAGTGTTAACTGTCATCCAACTCGGTGTATTATTTGCGAACTAGAAATAAAGAAAAACCATCGTGACGTTAACGTCAACAAACCCCATTTTCGCGACATCTGTTACTAAAGTAAATAGTACTTCAGAATAGCTAATAGGTATTTTATAACATGTATGATTACTTTATTATGTAATAAATCCGTTTATGATAGGTACGTTGAGAACAGAATAGTGTAGTGGTCAGTGACCCTGACTACGAAGCTAGGGATTGTGGGTTCGATTCCCGCAAGATGCAAATAATTGTATGATGACTTTAATGTTTATACTTGTGCTGAGGATGTATGATGTATGTATGTAAGTTATTTATTTTACAACAATTTTAATCATACCAAATAGAGATAAAATGGTGTCCAAAGGACAACTTAAACTTTGAATCATTTTTATTTTGTTTTGGCCTAGGTCAAGTGATGTAAATTGTCCCGAGATAAGATATAATTTATTTTAATTTAAATATAGTCTGGGACAAAATCGGTTTGGAGACTCACATAACTGACGTAAGTATATAATGATGATTGATTATTTATTTATTTAATTAGTGCAATTAATTGACCTACTTATTAAAATTTTTAACGAAAGCGCCTCGCTTGACCAAGTAAACTAAAGATAATCATCATCTCCAGCCAATAAACGTTCCACTGTTGGGCACAGACCTCCTCTTACACGAGAAGATGGTTTAGGCGATAAGCAGTTCCCATGCGACGCGAGTCCAGTGGGCAACTTCTCATACACCATTACTACTACCATTCTTTGCAGGTGTTTTGTAGGTTTCTTCATGATGCTTTCCCTCGCTGAAATTGCTCTTGAATGTCCGTGAGTACAAATATAAGGTTAAAAAAAAGATTATTACGACCGTCCCAAGTTTTTTTTTAACATCAGCTTCTTCTATTTGATAGTTGGAGGAAATACCGTCTAGTATTCGGTACAGTCAGACTCAGAAGTAGCTTAACACTTAAAAACCTTGTCGTCGTAACGTATGAAATAAGAGTGGCTCGGATTTGTCACATCACTGATAGCAACAAGGTACTAAAATGTTCAGCTATTTCAGAGGTTGACCGTACATTTCGATATTATTTTCGTAAACTGTTGATACAGATTTTTCAGAAAAGAATACTCGTAGTTTATCTAAAATTTTTATAAGTGCTGGCGTATTGCATTGTATTTAGATATGTTACCAGGGAAATTAGAAATTACTAGCTTTTGCTCGCGGCTTCACTCGCTTGAATGGATGGTCTGTTAAGTTTGGCGACCTTATTTAAAGACACAGTTTTTCGATATTTAAAAAAATTTGGTTAGATTTGTAGACACCGAAGTTTTTAATGTCGATTCTCTATTTACATATCTCGCTTTAGTTTTACCATGCTATGAAAACTCCGGTCTTTAGTTTATGTTTAATCGTTTCAATCGTACTTGAACCGATAAATATAATTTACAATGTGCTGGTATACAATTTTATTACCGATAATCTTAACGGTATAATATGCTGAACTGCGTTGATCCCAAGTTGCGTCCATAGTATGTTTTTCCTCTTGCTTATTTTATTCACTACCTATCGTATGAACACGCTGTTTTAGCCAGATCCATTTCCTGCGCCGGTTCCGTGCTACTTTATCTGTTATAGTTCAGCGAGGCAGCACGGGGGGCAATAATCGCGTTAAAAGAGACGGAGTCACAGTCGAGATTTGTCAAAAAGAGCTGTCAGATTCCTATGAAATCTGTAATTTTATGAAATATTTCGAGCGTGAGATGAATATCGAGAGCCACTCATTCACACACGTGTAGGCCATGCAAGCCAAATTTGACTTTATGGTTGCACTTCGCCGTGTTTGCTGTAATATTCGTGTCAGCGAAAGAGGCGCATTATATCATTTTTCACATAAGGGACGGAAATGTGGTAACTTAAATGTGAGTGCGATACATGTTTCTTTTGCGAGCCGCCGCGATATCGCTTGCGTCGAATAGAGGCGCTGCTGAGCTCGGATGGGAAAGTAAAGACCTCGCCAGCAAGTCGGCCGCGGTGACGGGGGCTGCCCTTGATAGAGCTGGTTCTGTTCTGTGCCGATTCCAATTACACGACTGCAACTCGGCTGTAACGAGATTGCCCGCTTTTAAACTTTCCTTGTTAGCTTTGTACGCATTGTCACCGTAAGAACTGCCGTGGCCGTGGTTGCGGGATGACAGAACCTCCCTTTTTGAAGTCGGTTAATGAAGTAAGTCCTTTCTATGCATACGCAAAACTGCATGAGTTAATTACCAATAGATACGAGAAAAATTGAAAGATAAATTCGCAGGTTGACGTATAAATAGTGATTCTTTACAACCATGAGATATTTAAATTTGTATTTAAACTAACTAATCCTAGCCGCCCCCATACAGATTACGATCTGCTAATACTTTCTGTCCACCCCGTTTTACAGTATACTTGACTTACAAATTGTTTTGCCGCCCTAAGTTTCAATGTCATTGCACGTCATGACACCGAGGTTTGTCTAATTTCACCCACAACAATGTGGCAATCAGCCTTATTGAGATTGTCAAGTTTATCATTGAGTGGAAATTGTTGTCAAAACCGGTTACGTAAAGCATTTTCTTGGTTGACTTTACTATCTACATATATGTATGTTATACATGTAATCATAAATTAGGCAAAAAAACTGATTTATAATCGGAATAATCCCCTACACACGTTTGACACGAACTTGCGCCGCTCCGCAGTTTCCCAACGCGCCGTATTCAATGCAACCTAGTGAACTACGATCCGCAGCTATAACTCTCTGTCGAGTCGCGCCTAGCCGTTGACTTTGTGCAATGCAACATTGAAATCATTGACATTCAGTCGGGCTAGAGTTACTCGTGGCCCGTTCATGATTTGCGGCAACATTATTAAATTCTAATCAAGCTCAAGTTTATACTTACCAATAACCACATTTCTGACTTCTATTAGCAACTACCGAGAACTTAGACTAGGTTTGTTTTTGAATCTACACGAAGTACTTGAATAATACATGTAAGGAAGTTTGACAAACTAAATTGTAGCTAGGTGTGCCTATGAGGAAAGTTTGTGCGTAACTTTGTAATACAACTTTCGAACTTAACTCTTGATGCTAAGTACTTACGACTTGTTAGCCGGGTGAACGTCTTCCTGGGATTATCAGCATTAGTGAGAGTGCTTTTCAGCGTTCTGCTTTATTTTAAATGGTGTTGCCGGATCTATTAGGTGCCGGCGTCGGTGATTAAAAGTGGCGTCTGTGAACAAATGCAGCCAGCATAGGTGGGTGCGTATGGCACTGTGTTATCTATGATTAAGCGGCGCCTGCCCGTCTGACGGCCGTCTGATCGCGCCCCTCACTCGATAATGGCCCACCGCCCACCGCTGATGAGATTAAATTGACAGAACACGTGCTCCTTTTTTACCAATGCGCTCCTGCAAAGATAATCGAACAGACCGATTGCATTATAATACTGAGTCTCGTTCTTCTGATCGTTCACTCTCTATCTGCCCTGCTCTCGTTCCAATCATGTTTTTTCATTGCTCCTTTTTTATTACCTATGAAACAACATGCACAGAGTACTTCTTGGCGATTGCCTCAGATGCAAAGCTCTTTCAATATTACGATAAAAGCCACGACTCGGCAGCGAACACGAAGAACTTGACAGCAGCGAGTAGCGGCGACACACGATAGTGTAACCCTCACGTAACACTAACACGACCTCGTAATGTCAATTCGACCCACATAAAAGTTGCAATACCACTTTCGTCGTCGCAAATCACTGCCGCCCCGTATCTCTGCCTCGGTCAATGCGTTGCGTGCATGTCGTATGCACTTATACGGATGCAATAAAGTGCAGCGAGAATTCGCAGGCTAGCGGTGCATGCTGCTCACGTGCCGGCAGAAAACGAAAGTGAATCGGGTGCTTCTCTCCGCCCTCGATTGATGCGCACAGCTTAGGCGAGCCCTCGTTAACCGTATTATTCAAATACCGCTGAGCGCAGAGCCGACGATCGATCACACCCGATGCTCGAAAACGTATGCAGCTTGCACTCTCGATACAACTTAATTACACTAACGCCGATTAGGTTTACGTCTATCGGTGTCTCGTTGCATCGTCACATCGCACTAATTGACGCGGTTTAATTCGACACTGGCAGCAGTCGGTCGCTGCAAGCTTTGAATTAAACTAGATACATTTATCGATAGCCGCTTAGCCGATTCTTGCTTAATAAATGGTAAACGAAATACTGTAATGCAAAAAGTGTATTAATTATAACGCGAGCGATAACAGAGTGCTTGTGCTCGTTTGCAGACCATCGTTTTTCCCTTTAACAAGAACTCAAAACTCAAAGGTTACTTTTTGTATTAAGCATACTTCTTCTCGCATCCAACATTCATTATACTTTCCATAGATGCATGCCGCCAACCCTTTTAATGTGGTCTTTCTTCCGTGCAACGTAGAGTGCAGTTTTTAATTGTTGACACACAATTTGCGCAGAAATCTGTTTTAATTGATTGATCATGATGGAATAAACCCCCAAAATTTACGATGGGTCCCTAGGCATCATACCTTAGCTCAACTGGCTTATTCACTCAAAGGGCTTATTTTCAAGGTAATGATGGTCAGTAAAGCTTATGATTTAGTTTGTATGTGTTATATTAATGGGTAGTAAGTAAAATGTCATCAACGTAGACACGCTCTTCTGGAAAAACCAACTAGGCTCGACGTGGCTTCACCTAAATCTAGTTGATATATCTTCTTTATCTTTTCTTTACATAGTATAAAACATATCCATTTCATATGGTCTTTTAGGAAACTATAGGTCTGTTTATTTACAAATAATTACTAGCTTTAGCTAAAATATTATATTATTATGTAAGTCTGTTTGTTCCTAAATTTTTTTTTTAAAGTCGCTATCCGTGCCTGTCTGTCGTTACTCCTTCTTTACCGGCAACGGATTTTGGTAAGGTTTTCACTGCCATTTAGAGATTTTTTTACGGAAGCTATCTATGTACACAATGTCCTAATTGTGCCCGTGCGAAGCCTAGGCTGTCGCTAGGCAGTAATACAATAAGTTCCTAACGTATGAATGTAACCGTTGCAGGCACGCAGAACGTACCGATGCCGCCGCGGCCGTCGTCGTCCCTGTCGGACGGCAGCGGGCCGACGTCGCGCGCGGGCGCCGCGCCCGGCCCCGCGCCCGGCCCCGCGCCGCCGCCGGGCGCCATGGTCGCGCAGCCCTACGGCCACCACTCGTACAAGCCCTACCCGCCGCAGCCCTACGGCTACCCGCCGAGGAACCACCACCCCTACCAGTATGGGTACCGGCCTCAGCCGCCGCACCCTTCGCATCCGCCGCCGCATCCCTCCCAGCACTATCCGCCGCTCAAAGTAAGCACCATTCGCTCGAACAGCTCTATAGATGACGATCCGATTGATCGACTGGGAACTATAACGCTGTTTGACTTTTCAAGAAGGTTTTGAACAGTGTCATCTACTTACCCCCTTATTCATTCGGACGTGTGCCATCAAATGAAGTAAACCAAATATACGTTAGTAATCAGAGGTTGGTAAACTTTTTTAATAAAGGGGTTAAAACTGCTATGACTGGGCCACTTTTATAAACAACGGCTAAGCGGTCCTCAAATAATCAGACAGTGAAATAGTTGCAATTTGTGAGTCAGTCTTTATCAGACAAGTATAAAGAGCCAGAGAAGACGCTCGTAAGTATGTGATCGCAATTTTATTTTAAAGTGACTGTAGGATAGTTTTTAAATGGATTTAAATAAGTTTTCCACTCCATCACAATGAATCTTCGATTTTATTTAAAGTTTTCGGACAATGTGATCACAAAATGAGCATGACGTGCTTTGCTATTATTGCAAGTTTTTATCGCGTGGTTAACAGCATCCGCAGATTTAGCATACAATGACGCGACTCATCATGACTCGGGCTTTAGTGCATACCCAACGCGATCATTCTGACGCCTGACGTTATTATCACGTAAGAGAATGGTAGGTGCCCGAAGAGTGAATACAAACATCTGTTGTAAACAGTGACGCGACCACGTTTCTTCTATAGAGGCACTATCATTTGAGTCCAATTAGTAAATATTTTTCTTGGGCGGACTTCATGCTAACCGTGCCACTCTCCGAGGCGCCTCAGACTAACGGTATTGCTTTTCCAGCCGAGGCACATGGGTCCGCCGGGGCAGGCGGGCATGGAGGGCGCGATGCCGCCGCCCACGGCGCCCGGCGACGCGCACGACAACGGGCCGGCGCCGCCCGCCACCGCGCTCGTCACCACCGGGCCCGACGGCGCGCCGCTCGACGAGGGCAGCCAGCAGAGCACGCTCAGCAACGCGTCCGCAGGTACACGCGCCGCCGCCCTCCAGCCACGGCGCCCGGCCACGCGCACGACAACGGGCCGGCGCCGCCCGCCACCGCGCTCGTCACCACCGGGCCCGACGGCGCGCCGCTCGACGAGGGCAGCCAGCAGAGCACGCTCAGCAACGCGTCCGCAGGTACACGCGCCGCCGCCCTCCAGCCACGGCGCCCGGCCACGCGCACGACAACGGGCCGGCGCCGCCCGCCACCGCGCTCGTCACCACCGGGCCCGACGGCGCGCCGCTCGACGAGGGCAGCCAGCAGAGCACGCTCAGCAACGCGTCCGCAGGTACACGCGCCGCCGCCCTCCAGCCACGGCGCCCGGCCACGCGCACGACAACGGGCCGGCGCCGCCCGCCACCGCGCTCGTCACCACCGGGCCCGACGGCGCGCCGCTCGACGAGGGCAGCCAGCAGAGCACGCTCAGCAACGCGTCCGCAGGTACACGCGCCGCCGCCCTCCAGCCACGGCGCCCGGCCACGCGCACGACAACGGGCCGGCGCCGCCCGCCACCGCGCTCGTCACCACCGGGCCCGACGGCGCGCCGCTCGACGAGGGCAGCCAGCAGAGCACGCTCAGCAACGCGTCCGCAGGTACACGCGCCGCCGCCCTCCAGCCACGGCGCCCGGCCACGCGCACGACAACGGGCCGGCGCCGCCCGCCACCGCGCTCGTCACCACCGGGCCCGACGGCGCGCCGCTCGACGAGGGCAGCCAGCAGAGCACGCTCAGCAACGCGTCCGCAGGTACACGCGCCGCCGCCCTCCAGCCACGGCGCCCGGCCACGCGCACGACAACGGGCCGGCGCCGCCCGCCACCGCGCTCGTCACCACCGGGCCCGACGGCGCGCCGCTCGACGAGGGCAGCCAGCAGAGCACGCTCAGCAACGCGTCCGCAGGTACACGCGCCGCCGCCCTCCAGCCACGGCGCCCGGCCACGCGCACGACAACGGGCCGGCGCCGCCCGCCACCGCGCTCGTCACCACCGGGCCCGACGGCGCGCCGCTCGACGAGGGCAGCCAGCAGAGCACGCTCAGCAACGCGTCCGCAGGTACACGCGCCGCCGCACTCCAGCCACGCCCGTCTCTGTGGAACACAGCACCAGATATAGCTCTCTAAAATCTAATCACGACTCCATTTTCTAGGTTTGTGAGTGAAGTCATCAGAAATAATTCGTGATAAAGTTAGAGCAACCGGCCTGAGGAGCAATGGGTGGGTTGGAGGTCATCTGTCATAACCTGGCGACGCTTCCCGCCGTCATTCCCTGCAATCGGCCTCAGATCACGTCGCCCCCGACCCCTCACGCCGCGCAGACGCCCCATCAACTAGGCGATCGGTCTATAGCATACCGTGTAGCTACATACAAATTAGCACCAAAAAGGCAGCCAACCCTCGCGCCGCACCTACGTTGCTTCGCGTCCGTTTTTTGACAAAACATTGAAACCATTTTTAGAATATTTCTAAAACATTTGTTGACAAGAGTTCAATGCTGCATTGAAGCTTTATTACCTTAGTACAAGCTTATGTGCATCATATGCTGGACTTGCTAATTTAAACGACTAGAGGCCTCAGTTTCCTTTGTTTTTTACTCAAAAAATTTGAAGATTTGTGATATTTTGATAATATCTATAGATACTTAGAAGAACAAAACTCCAAATTTCATGCTGTCATCGAGTCTACAGTTTGTTTTTGTATTAACTCTCTACTGTGATAAAAATGTATATAATGAATTCGTGCACCACATAATCGGACCGATCCTGTGATATTTTCTCGATCACGTCTTAAAATTTGTCAAAGCCGTTCTACTTTGAACCCGTCATAAAACTGAAATGTAGACGATTCGTCTGTAATACAAACGTGTATCCGTTTCCAGCGTCCGGCGAGGAGCCGTGCAGCACGCCGAAGGGCCGCAAGGACTTCGGGCCGGGCAGCGCGGCGCCGTCGCCGTCGCCCGGCGCCGGCAGCCACTCCTCCGCCCACGACGACTACGACGCCTCGCCCTCCTCCTGGCCGCGCCCGCCCTCTAGTCCCGTGAGTACCGAGCGCCGCCGCCCTCGCCTGCTACCGGCTACACGGTAGTGGGACCGGTCGGCCGTCTGCCGTGGCCCATACGGCACATTCGTACTGGGTAGCTTGACTGACCGCGTGGCAGTAGCGCTGAACCAGAAGAGTCCTTCATTACTCCGACTGCAGCACTGGTTAGTTGCAGAGCGCGAGAATCAAAGGCTCTCTTTTTCTCGATGAACGCCGGAATTGGGAGCCAGATATGGTGCTTATAAATATGAACACAATCATATTCTAAGGGAATCAGAGGGTGTTGAGATATCTTTGAGCGTCCTAACTCTCTTTGGTTCGGATGGCGATGATAAATCATCATAGCTTACAAAAAAGGGATCAGAATTGGGTCTGAAAAAATAATTGAATCAATTTACAGTTTTGCACATTAAATTGTTGGATTTATGTTTGTGGTTTGAGAGAAAACTGATTTTTACCAATCTTAAGATGCACCTTTAAGTGTCCTTCTTTATGGCAATTTCATATATTGTAACCGTCCAAAAACATCAATAGCTTCTATCGAAACACTTATTGTTTTTAGAAATGAATTTGTTTTGTCTCAGCACCTGTTAAGTTTAAAAAAACTATACTGCTTCTCTAGACGATTAAATTTGGCAGAAATTTCATACATTGCATGGTCACGCAAGAATTTGACATCGCAAAACTAAACATTTGTATGGTAATTGAGTAAAAACTGTTATGGTGGCGTAATTGTGATCTATTACATGTTTTTTGTCGAAAGCATGTTTGTCACAAATTTATTCTGTGCGTCAATCGTAAACGTGTGTGTGTTGTTTGGGGTGTTATGTTCTGGTCGGTGTTTAACAATTACCACTCCAAAGCTGTAAATTTGGTTTGCAGTCGTAATAAGCTTAAAATTTATAGCCTGCATTGGCTAGCAATGCACAATGAGGTTAGACAGTTCAAAATTCATAACCCATTTAAAATTACATCTACTAAAACTACGAATGTATGCAAAATATTCCAATGTATCATATATTTCAGGTGTTTAACAGTCACATACAGCCGGAGTCCTACAGATCAAAGGTTTATATCAAGTCAAAGATCATTAAGCATGTGTAGTAGTCAAGTTATAGCACTTGTAGCTAGCTTGTATTAGCAACTGCATGGAATACTCGACATCTTTCTGAAGCGACCGTGTGCGTTCTATTAAAACGCTTATCTCTGACACCTTGAGTATTTCAACTAACTTAAAAGTTTCATTGATACCGATATGCATGATTATGCATTTTTAAAGTGCTTGTTTTAGTCGTATCTCAATGTCAATACAGTTTCTGCTTGCTGCTGTTCTTTTCCTTTCTGGTGATGGCGTTTTGGTTATAGATTTAGGAAAATTTAATTGCCACTTTAATTGGATGACGTTAATATTACTTGAAACCGGAAAAACGGACTCGTTTTATTTGGGAACCTCATACGTAAATATGTATTCTTAGAAGGCATAAATGACAAGTATTTTCAAAAGTAAGCACCATATAGCTAGGTGGTTTGTATTGTTATGCATCTGTCTTGTTGATCTTTTTGTTGGTTTCTTGATTAAAGTGAATGATTTTGCTAGACTTGGGACTACTTATCAGTCTGTTAATTATTCTGCTACCTATTTTCTTGATGTACGATTTTAAAGTGTAGTTTGTTGTGTTTTTATTAGTAGTGCATTACTTTAGCTGTGAAAAATATCTTTATTCTGATACCACAACAAATAATTTCTTTAGTATCAAAATAAAGAGGCATCTATGAATGTTTAGTATTACAAGGTTTGATCCATTTTATGTTTAATCTCGTGCTCTTAATAAGAGTGAAAAAAACATTATTTATTTTGGCCTCACTTGTGATTAAACCTTGTTATACTGGACGTGGTCGAAGCAACGCGAAGGAAACCGCAAGCTATCTTAAACTGACCGCATGGGGCTTTCCTCGTTGTATCGATCTGATTGTTTTTATTTTTACGGACGACGGTACTGGCTCATTCTCAAAATTAAATTAAATTAACTTAGTGAATAATGATAAAAGTCACGCTGCTCTGCTGTTCACATGTTGAGGATCATTCACGATTTACCGCAAGATAAAAGTTTATTGAAAACGCGACATTTTATACTAAGCGGCAAGTATAGTTTATTTATAACGTTGTTTTTCCCGTTCGATGTGGTTTAAACAAAATAATATTATTCGTGCAAGCCGAAAACGACGCTTCTATTTGAATATAGTAAGGACTGGAGCTAAATTAATAGTTGGTCTGTGGTATGGAATGGTGAAATATCTAATTATAATTATTTGGAGGAAACATCTAACCTACCTAGATATTCGTCGGTTCTATACGTGAATGGTCCTAATGTTTTCCTCACTGAAAGTTTCTTAATATCTATGGCTGAAAGACAAAATTAGTAGATTGCATTGTTTTTTTTTATAATGTTCGAAAAAGTTTAATTTTTAAAATTTAAAGATGTAGTCACTCAACAGTGAAACGACTACCAAAATTTTGCCTTTTAAGCATCGAAATATAATTCTAATAGGTATAGGTCGATTCTTAGAGCTCGCACCGAATGTCTATGACATTAACGACAGTTTCACACATTTTCGGCGCCCGCACTTATGAATTGACCTGTACTGTAACTCTTCAGTCGCACAATTAAGTTATCGTTGATTTTTATAAAGAATCTTCTCTGGACGGCACATGAAGCGTCGGGTCTGCACTGGGCCATTACTTTTGGTCGCATTTTAAATAATGATTTCCGTTAAATTCAGCGCATTTGATTTGAACCATCCGGGTATTAAATAAACTCTTAGCAAACGTTGCTGATCAAACGCCTAATGGGCTACCAGTCGTCTATTTGTGCCACTACCTGTAATGAAGTGGCAACTGAGAGGTGAAACTGTAAACTGATGGTCCTACAGTTCCAGCTCTTCGACGATCGATTGTATTGAAAGACCAATAATTTACGGTGAATGGGTCTTACTGATCGAGATCCAGCAGGTACGTGCAATCGAGTTATGTATGTCGATTAAACGTATCTAGCGGGATTGGGATCAATTTTATTGTTAAATTGACTCGAGAATAAATACATTAGTTGTTGTTGAAATATTCTAGTCGAAATGGTTTTTGAATAAAGTTAAAACTTTGAGTTAACCTCCCTCCCACACAGTTAAAAGTTTGGCATCAAACATGGCTCATGTTTATAATTCATCTGATCACTAAAACGTATTGAAATCGGTTCGTCTGATCCGGAGTAATACGGCCACGGACGAACAGACAGACGGAAACTTAAATTTTTATAAGCTTGTAACTTCTTTGCGTCGAATGTTAAGAACAATGAAGCCGTAATAGCGAAAGTCGCCCATTGGCTTTCCTCGACGACTAATGAATCTTTTCTCGAGTAATCCCCCGCATCCCCCGCGTCCGGCTGCGGCGCGGCGCGGTGCGGGTGTATGATGAGTGGTCCCTGCGCCAGAAGTCGGACTCGCTGGGCAAGCTGTACGAGATGGACGACGCGCCGGAGCGGCGCGGCTGGGTGGAGCGGCTGCTGGCCTTCATGGAGGACCGCCGCACGCCCATCGCCGCCTGCCCCACCATCTCCAAGCAGCCGCTCGACCTCTACCGCCTCTACCTGCTCGTGCGCGACCGCGGCGGCTTCGTCGAGGTGACTACATACAATACATGTTATTTTTTTATGAAATAGGTAGGAAAACGAGCAAGCGGGTCGCCTGATGGGAAGTGATCACCACCGCCTATAGACACCCGCGACACCAAGAAGATTGCAGATGCGTTGCCAACCCAGAGGGCTAAGATGGAATACATCTTGTGCCAGTGCACGCATATTTTTTATAATGGCTTCGCATCTTTAGGTCGAAATGGATTTCGCGAATTACGACTTTGGTTGACATTAGACGCACCGGGAAGGATGTATGTACGGTAGGTCGGGTAGATTCGCGCATGTTCCCCAAAAGGGTGGGGAGACATCACGGATTTCCACTTGCTAGAATCCTGATATACAACCTTTGCGTCACTTACTCTCCAAACATTCTCAATGCGTGATGGTCGGTTAAGGGTAGGTACTCTTGATCTGGCCTTTCTCAATGACATTCTAGAGAAAGGCCAGATCGTGGTAACTACTGCTGTGGTTCTCTCTCTCGTCAGAGAGACAAGCGATCACCGCTACCTATGAAAACCGGTACCTCCGAGATAGCCGCTGGTCTGTTGCTGGCCTTGAAGTTCCCCCTTACCCCCTGGGCCTTCGAGTCTCGTTACCCATCGTACTAAACGCACTAGCAAGTTTTGACTCCACATCGGTGTTCTGTGAGAGTTTGGTGCTACCCCGGTCGAGCTGTACGTTAATCCGACTATTGGCTAACGTACCAACACAAGAAATCTACACGAACAGCGACCTTATAAGTACACAACTTGTTAACGTCTTGGGAGCAAAGCTTTTAGAACTCTAGAGATATTTAGGTTAGTAAGATAATTTTTGTGCGAGTAGATATAAATACCAATTAAACAGTTAACCAAATTGATTTCTGGGCCACTATAGAACTTTTTCATATTACATGCCATGACTTTTAACAATAAATGCCATAAATTGATCACTCTTTGCGACAGGATTCTACGTTGGCCTATAATTCAAATCGGTTGATTGTATGACATACGGAGACATTCTGTTCAACTTTTTTCCTTAATCGGCGGTCACATAAAGGCGGTGTAGTTTCTCGATGCGACAATAGCAATTTGTGTGTTGTTCAATATTTTTGTAACCGATCCATGATGAATAAGTGATCAGATTGATTTAAATTAGGACATTACAGACTTCTCCGCTAACGCTGGACTCTAGTACCCATTTATCAAAGACTTATATGGCAAATTCTTGCCATTAAAGTTGATTGATTTTTGCTGTTTAATTGATAAATCTCGTTAATGTCTCATCCGTTTTGATGCGAGATTGCGTGGAATTTGCACTACACCATAGCTTCACTAGGAATGAGCACGAGGTAGATAGACCTTATTTTGATGACTCTTTATATTAAACAAACAGTTATTTTTGATTTCTGATAATAATAATTAAGTACTATTGTGGGATAACCTCTACGCGTCTGTTAAGGTATGGCTAGGTTATTTGTAATTGAATTAGCTTTACAGTTGGAACCGTAAACATAGACACTCTGGAATATCACTTAAACGCTGCCAGTAAAACTTACGATCAGCGCTCGTGATGCAACGAAGTCTAATGGGCTCCGTTCAGGATTTATGTTAGTGCATGTACCGGCTTTATGGAAATAGGCACCATAAACTCGCCGGGGCTTTAACGATAGTTAATAAATTTTTATCATTGGAGCGTTCGCAAAGGCCGCTCGGGCGCGAACAATGTTGCACCGGCAGACGCGCGCGGGCAGGCGGCGCCGCCGGTCGCCTCGGCCACGCGAACGGTTCGTTTAATAGGAAACTCGGCGGCATGGTGAGCTCTCCACTCGTTAACATTCCAACTTATCGCCTTTTCCTCCGCGGCTCTAAACCTCCGCACTTTATGTTCGCGCGTTAACGTCGCTTCGCGCACTCGTCGATTAATAAAACCCCGCGTCGCGCACGGCGACCGGCGAACTTTCGATTCGCTTTATTCACTGAACGTTTTATGAAAACTTTTTCGATCCCTTTACTCCGTCAGTAAATCAGTTCGCGTGCTGCATCAATAAAACTGATGCATGTGTTTTTACGACGGAAAGTAATTAGCTCTCTCCGCTTTGCAAACTCATCGTGGCACGTTCGCGTCGTTTCCAGGTGACCAAGAACAAGACTTGGAAAGATATAGCGGGGCTCCTCGGCATCGGCGCCTCGTCCTCGGCCGCCTACACGCTCCGGAAGCACTACACGAAGAACCTGCTCGCCTACGAGTGCCACTTCGACCGCGGCGGCATCGACCCGCAGCCCATCATCAACCAGGTCGAGGCTTCCACCAAGAAGAAGAGCGGGAAGTCGAATAGTACTTCTACTACGGGTGAGTTACTATCGGGTTGAGTCCAGAGTGGTAGGTTAATACACCCTGTCCCACGCGGCTGTGGTGAATTAGACGGACGTTTGTGATTTGTTCATTCAACCTGAGGATGCGTCATACGTCGTGATAAGGGCTAGTTTTTAGCCAATAAGAAAGCGTTATTTCCTTCTGGTACGGTTTTTTGCAACGGCATAATGTTTACGAACGTTTTTTTATTGTTTGTAAGGCTAAGAATTACCATTTTTCAACTGATGATTTTGAATGTGTTGACATTATGCGAGACATATCTGATTTATTTAATACATAGGTAGGCATAGCAAGACTTGATATAAATGTAGTAAATAATTCCTCATCAGCATTGTTTTCTATTATGACTAGCCCCTTGTCACTGTCACTTCTGCACAGCTAACTACCTCCGCAATTATAATTATGTTGATAATTTCGTCCCTTTCTAACTAGCCGAACATAATGAGACGCACTTAGCGAGAAACGAATACTTGTGCCTGCCGGTGTTGACACCGACACGGCTGAACCTCGTTACGTCCAATCATAATTACATCATTTATTTGTTTAAGCCATTAGAAAATGCATTCAAATACTAAAATTAATTAATTATAGCTTAGGTACTATATTAAAAGCTAATAAATAAGTATTCTTTTATGTCAAATTAATTTTGAAATCATTATTTATCTTGCATTAAGTATATGAACGTTTATATTTGAATGCATTGCTTAAAAATAATATGTAATAGTTCAAGTCTTTTTAATAAATGTCATACTTAATTAATTAAATTGATTTAAGTTCTATAAGTTAAGTATTGACGTTTTTATTGTAAGATTTTTTGTTGACGTTATTATTTTTACTGTTTCGTCTTTGGAACTATATACACATAAAAAAATTGTAAACAATCTGACTATCGGAAGTGAGTCAAAATTGATTAGCAAGGTTTTTGATCTTAACATTTACACATACATATGTCGAAGTTAAATAAAAGCTTGTAAAAACAAAAACTAAACTATCAAAATTAATATTGTTAAAATCTCGCAAACATAGTGTGTCATTTATAGGAATGACAGTATTAAAATTAGAAAGTGATCCAAATATCTGGCACACTAGATATAGTACTAAAAGCGTTATAATTTCCCCAGCAGGGTCATCGAATACTCAAGAATCATTCCCGGGCGCGGGCGCGCCGGCGCAGGGGGCGCCGATGGACGGCTACCCCGCGCAGTACGGCGGCTACCCGCCGCAGCCCAACCAGTCGCAAGGTCAGTCCGCCGCCGCCCGCCCTGCACTCTGGATGCTTTGTGATGGTAGTGGGGGACCACAGACCATACAGTACCCTGAAGACTCCGCTTATCTCGTTTTTGTGAGTGATCAAAACTGCCAATGTGACGGGGTGCGGAGAAACGCTCAGTCTACTGTGATTGGTTCGTTACTTTGCGGTCGGACACGACGTGAAGTTTCTATTCGAGGCTGGGCCTTCATTAATAGTTTTTAGATCGACTCGTTTTTCGGATGCGGGGTCTACAGGATACGTGGTTTGCGTGGTAGAGTAATCGGGCACTACTAGCTCAAAGTGTGATTCTATTTCAACTGGGTCTCATTATGAAAGTTTCATTGATAGTTCGAAATCGAGTCACTGAAGTACAACTAGTCTTGTCACTTTAATCTGCTGTGGTGTATTGAAGCAATAGATTCATAGCGGCACCTTGTGACATGATCGCACTAAATCGTATTTTCTTCTAAAGCTCAATAGAATGACATCACGAAAAGAGGACATTTAAGCAGCTTCTCATGATTTGTTACCGATTTCTCCGGCAAATGTTACAAAGTTACCCTGGAGACTGTTTATATGCGCCCCTTTTCGCGACCCTGGCCTTAGATAAGACCGGACGCTCGAAAGAACACGACTTGAAGCGTGCGGTGCTTGTTTTCTTTATTTCCGCAATATTTTATACTAACTCAATTTTCTAATAACAACCAGATAATCACAGCTAACCAATCATTTGGCTCATGTGATCGCTTCTCACTAACCCTAACCGTATGACTAGTCTTAGAGGAATCCTACCGTTTATACTGTTATGATATTGAAATCGACATTAAATCGTCGTATCAGTAAATAAACCCTCCGATCCAATACAGATATAAGTTATCTGCCGTTTTGCGTCAGTCGGGACCCGTGCAGATTAAGTTTTGTACAAGTTTGCATGATTTTCCTAACCCATTTAATGCGGACAAAAGTCACCAATAGTAAACAAACGCGGTACGTTTTCAACCGGTTACCGGATGATACATAATTTTACGCCGCAGCGAATGGGTTAGCGAGCCGATAACTCATGTCTGTAATGCGATGGTGCTGCCTAGTAGTGGAACACGGGACACCGGGTAGTTTTCCTCTGGGGGTAGTCGTCAGTCGGTTGTGTGGTCCTGGTACAAGAGACGTGTGGTTGTAGGCGGCGGGCCGGCGGGCGACAACCTCGCCGCCTCCAACCCGTTCGACGAGCCCCCGGGGCCGCGCAGACCGCCAGGTAACCCGCCGCTCCCGCACGCCCGGACACCCGGACACCCAAACACTGACCCGAATCACTTCACCGTCCTGACGTTCATTCTTTGCACACCGAGAAGCGTCAAGGTTTATTTTTGATTATTGCACCGCGCTGAGAATCGACGCGGGACTCGACCCGATCAATATTCAGACTCTCCTACCATGGCTTGGATTACGCGTGTATATTCTGGGTATTAGTGCTCTGAGGACCGATTTAACAGTCGTCGGATGAGATCGATCGAATAACTCAAAATTTTTCTGTCATCTACTGAATAGCAGCTTATCTGGGGTTGCCAACTCGATCCTATATTAACTAAACAAGAATTGGCAACACCGGTAAGGCATTAATTTGGTCGACGATGCAGCTGTTTTAAAGCTAGTCGTCATTCATCCTTACATTTGAAACACTGTAAACGGCGGTTGAAACGTCGGAGTGATCGTTTGATACCTCAACTTCATACACACAACACCTCACTCACAAACACCGCCCGGTACCTGACACCTTACAATTCAGCAGTCTTTTTATACAGGGTTAACCGGTTTAGGTTACGTGACAATTTTTGTGTATATATAGCACGATATTCACAGAACTCTCGGTATACTGAGAAAATTTTATATTTTTTAATTATCATCATCAATGATCATGAGTATCATGACTTACATACGAAGCGATTGGTGATTTGCTGAAAAGGACGTTCCTAAATTGTTTTTAATATACTTAAAATAAAATGCAATGTAACTGAGTGCACAAAGACTCTGTTTTGGATTAGATTATTAATTCCATTGGCTTTTGGCTTGTTATCGTCTGTTTGTTTTGCTAGTTGAATTGTCAATGTTAGATCTTATCACACCTTCCTCGAGCTTTGATTACTTCCGCATGGGATAATAACATTTTAACATCACCTACTTACATGGAGCATGATAGAGAATTACTGTGTGTTGATATGTTTATTTTTCAACGAAATGTCAGAGAGCGTTTGGTTTTAATTTGCAGGTTACCAGCCAGGTTACGGGTACGAGTATGGGCCTCCGTACCAGGCAACGAGACCTGTTTATCCTCCTTATGGTCCTGAAGGAGACAGGTAATTTCTCTTTAATTTTTAAATTAAGATAAACCATTATTACGCTAAATACATGAAATTAATTTATTTTGGAAATTGGTTATACAATTTAATCAACCAATATTTTTTTGCTTTAGTAAGAGCTTAATAAAATTATGTGCAAGATGTTCTATTTCTAAAGGGCCTGATGTGTCGGTTTCAAAGTCATTGAATCCTTGTAATATATTTTGTATTATCTATGGACTGATGAAATGTCATTAAATGCTTATGTGTCAATTAAACACACTTTGTCTAGTCCGAAATTAAGATCTTGATCATAGTTTAAGGTTCCACTTTTTAGCGATCGTCACGAAGCTACGTAGTCGAGTTTCGGGGTTGTCATAAAGGCGTTATACCTGTCCCCAAAAAAGCGTTCCCTATGCCTGCTGATCTCAAAGACGATGAACGCGGAAGCTCTCATCGATCTGGTCTTAAATATGTACAACAATACCGGACAGAGTTCGTCAGTTTACGGGAGTAACCTACCACTCTCTGTCTCGTCCGTATAATCCCAATCAATTTGGGCTCCATCGACCTAGTGCGTCACAACCTGCGGGGGCTAATCTACAGAAACCTAACGCCACGAATGTCCCCCAGGGGCTACGGCACCGGCGGCGAGTACCGCTACGGCAGCTACGGCGGATACCGCGGCGGCGCGCCCGCGCCGGCCGGCACGCCGCCGCCCGCGCAGCCCTACCCCGACTACTACCGCCCGCCGCACCCGCACCCGCCGCACCCGCACCCGCAGCACCCGCCGCACCCGCCGCACCCGCCGCACCCGCCGCAGCAGCCGCCGCACGAGGTAAACGACACTACCACTTAACTTTACACGACGACGCTTAGAGGGGGCGCGAACTGTCGTGCCCCTCACGCCACTGACACTAAAGGGCCATTTACATGGTACGGGTTCTCGCATGCGAGTTGCATGACATTGCGGGCTACTCGATTGATCGAGCCGCGCAATGGAATGCGACTCTCATAAGAGAACTAGCTCCGTGTAATTGGCCCCTTATAGTTGACCGATGACGTACCTATGGTGCAATAGCGACATATGGAGCGTATGTTTGAACTTTAACAGGCATATCGTTCTGCGGCAACGTGGCGCTCGGCGCGACAGAGTAGTATCAGTTGACCATTCCACCACGATAAAGTCTCAATTTATAAGATATTTCAATTCAGATTAGATTTAAAAGTGAACAAAAGTAGAGTATCCTACGTAAACTTTGGGGTGGTAGACAACTCTCTTGGTCTACAGAGTGTATGAGTAAACTAATTAATTAGCACTAGCCGTCTCGACGGACATGCGCAGCACGTCTTTGATCAGATGGCTTTGATTGAAATGCTTTTGTGTTAGGAAGGCTTCAAAATGTAACAAATTACAGGCGGCATTTGATTCCCTGCTTAAATTAAGTTGTAACTTTTTATGATTGAAGTCGTTGGACGGCTAGCATGAGCGACCACGACTCCCGTTGTTATGCCTCTTCCTTTCTGTCTAGCCGAGCAGTAAATCAAGGCGATATGCGTGTTGTTGTTTCTGGACGTCAAATTCCTTTTAGGATAGAAATTGGTGTTTGACATAATTTTTAGATGCCATGTTTGATTTGAACGGGTTCATCATTCGTTTTGTGTTATGGTTAGATTCAAACGGAATGCTCTTGTAGTATTATCAGCCTGACAATAATAAGACCTGCATGATTAGCATGACAGGAGTACAATTGTGGATGAAATATTGTGTCTAATTGTATCTTTATGCAAGTTGAAGTAGACATTTTTTTGTAACACACAAGTTTTTATTAATGTAATAAATTGTATTTTAATGAAACATTAAACTTGAGTGTTGCTCTAATCAGTCCTGCTGTGGGACGTATCGAGGTAGTTCGTGTCAAATCTATCCCTTTAGCTATGGCATGAATTTGGAACCTATTTGCCTTAAATATTTTGATCCAATGTGATTCGTTAGCATGTGTAATTTCAGGGAGATTGTTTTATGTGGCGACTTAAAGATGGCAAACACACTGCTAAACTTATCAGAATGAATGTATGTCCATGTTATTTGCTTTTTATTGAATACTTTATAGTCTATTTTGTCAAATGACCAGAGTCAAAAAATTTAGGAGGTGGGTATGAGTTGTTCAATCAGAATGTCGTCGCCCAGAACGATACACGTGGTATGCGTTTCATATCTTTATTATTAATAATCTCCTTAAAAACCGTGCTCGCTGTCGAGTCTAGCTTAAAATAACTGCGCACTTGCCTGAGAGAGAGTTTGGTGTTTTAAAGTTAACTGTTAATATTGAAAGTTGGTCATTACTCATTAGTCCTGAACGTTGTTAAGTTACATTGATTTTCGTGCATTTGTCTAAAATGATCATTCTATTGAACAAATAGCATCAACATGAATTTGCGCTGGTCACATGTATCGTCAGCTTATTTTATGCTCGTACAATGCGACGTAATGGTTTCAATCAACGTTGGCGTTTTGCTTTGTAGAGTGACAAACAGTTGCTAGTGCTAATTGTACGTCTTGACGTTTTAATTGTAAAGCCGGGCCCGCAGCAGTTGTAAAACTTTTGTGTACCCAGTGGTCTCCATACACACGGTGATTACGTTTGCTACCCTCTAGTTCTTTACCCATAGCCTGCTGATTGTGTTAAAAATATACGAGTCTACCTGAGAATCTTCTCCGTTTTTTCGTCAGTTAAAAAATCAGTTACTACTCCCAGTGTGTACAGCTTTGTTCGTGACAAACGTTAAACCTTGCCGTTCTTTATTTCCTAAAAATAAAGCGATGGTAATAAAGAGCGGTCGAAACCCCAATCAATCGCCCGTAAACATGTTTTGAAAACCATAAAGTGGTGTGCTTTTGACATCGAACTAAATCAAAATTATTTTCCGTCAAGGACGTAAAACATTCCGCTTATATCTTTGATGAGGGGTGTAGAAATGTGATTCTACAAATTGCTTTGACAGAATTGACAGGCAGCGTAACACTGCGGCGTCGGCTTTACATGTTTGTGTCGGGTGGTGTATTGTACGGGCATGATGAGCTCGCAGCGACGAGCGAGCAGCAAGTGAGGGTGGTCTGTTTGTTAGATGTCGGGCGGCGCGGGCGCGGGCGCGGGTAGTCTCATGAGCTCGCAGCTCGCGCGGCAGCTCGTGGCGCCGCTCCCGCCCAGCCAGAGACCCTACGTACGGACGTTTGTACCACGCACTCGAACACGCTTCCCGACCATTGGCGACCCGGGCTCATTCTCACCGCACGGACACCGCACCCGCCACCCGCGGCGCCGCCTCGGCCGCTCGGCTCGCCGCCGTCCGGCCCGCGCTCGTTGCTGGGACGGTGGAGAGCTCGGCCGTACGAGGCGCGGTTGCGCGCTCCTAGTATTGCCGTCTCGTTTGGTTGTTAAATTGACGAACGGAAATACTTTGATGCGATCGACGCGAGGCATAATCTCATCCGTGGTTTTGGCTTCATTTTTTTATTCGATTAATACCACTAGCTAGCTTGACGAGATCCTCAAGCCTATCACTGTAAAATTGTTCTTCTTTACGTTTGACTAAATTCGGCTTGCGGTGCTATTAATTGGCTTTCCGGTCTGTCGAAGCATCAGCGGCCAAAACCCGTCCGTGAGCTGTATCAAAATTTTAACCAAAACGTAATAAAAACATGGAAGTAAAGGTTTAGAGTGTGTGGTGGTGGCTTTTATGATAAACCTTTGGTCACTAAATCATTTTGCATGCATTTACACGGATCATGTTAGCTTAGCCGTAATCGTAAGTTTAACGGAGTCGTAGCTTTGTATATAGCGACGCGGCTCGGTCGAGTGCCTCCGCGGGCGGGGACCGCGACCCGCTCGCATTCGACCGATCTCGTTCGTTGCCATTTTTATTTTCTATTAAACGTTCACATTTTGGGATCATGGCCAGAGTAATAACACCTATTTTCGCTTTCTGAACTATACCACGCACCGCGTTCGAACGAACCGCCTCACAATTATTCATTAATATTGCGGATATCGAATCGCGGTAAATTATTTCGCAGGTGTAAGTTTCGATATCCATCGAGGCGGCCGGTTCGAACGCGGTCGTGCCGTTCTGAATATTTTTGAAAGCACCGAACGCGGGCGATCGCTCGATCCTCCGTCACGCATTCTTTCAAGAGCATTCAGCCATCGGGAGCGCTTCTCGCTGCCCGCACGGGATCGACCGCGACTAACGTTCGGGTTGGCGTCCAACAGTACGGCGGCGGGAAACCCATGGGCCCGGGGGCCGGGCCGGGCGCGGGCGGCGCGGGCGCGGCGGGCGCGCCGCGGCGGCACCCCGACTTCGCCAAGGCGGAGGGCTACGCGGGCGCGGGCGCGGCGGCGGCGGGCGCGCCGCCCCCGCAGGCCGGCGCGCGCTTCGGCGGCGCCTGGGCGCCCGGCTTCCCGCGCGCGCCGCAGCCGCCCGCGCCCGCGCAGCCCTGGCGCCCGCCGCCCGCGCAGCAGCCGCCCGCCTGGCCGCACCAGCCCTACCAGCAGGTGCGTACCGAGCGCTTCTAGCTCGCGCTCGCATCGTCGTCCGTCGCTCTGTGAATCGAAGAAGGCTCGGTTTCGTTTTCCTTTCGTGTGTCATTATTTTGATTCACAGAGAAGCGGTGATCGCGATAGAGCGATTGTATTTGAAACTTTTGCTTGTCTTTTGATTGCAATATTTCGGAAACTGCAATAATCATCGAGCAACAGAGAGATAATCTCACGCGTTGTGATCTTAAATACCCGAGAGTATTCGATACCGCAGACTCGTTTTCCGACAAGAATATTAATAGCAGTGTAATTAGAAATGAAAATTAAATTTTGTGGTTAACACGTCATTTCAGTCGATATACAATACAAAAATGATCCCAATATTTCAAGACAAACCATGCCTTACAATTACAACACATCTCGTAGTTCTGTTCAATTCTTTCTAATGTCAAAAAATAAAGTCTAAATCACTGTGGATTCGAGTTTCGAACCGGTGCGTTACTGAAAAATTGCTTCCTAGGCTGTTCGTTAGTTATATGTATATGCTGTACCGCTTAAGAGACAGCATTCGTACATAATAGTATTTTATGCAACCGTTGCATAATGAGGGGTCTTAAAACACGAGTGTGGTTTTATGAAACGAGCGTCAGCGAGTTTCATAATAGGATCACACGAGTGTTTTAAGACCTAATTATGTACAGTTGCATACATTACTTTATCTACACACATATCATAAGTACTCTATGATGGGTTCAGAAGCCATAGGGCAATGACCTGCATTGCTACTAGCTACTAGTGCTGGGTACCTATTAAATATCTATAGACTGTACACATTAAAATAATGTAATAAAAAATGAATTTGAACAAATTTAGAAACAAATTACAAAAAATCTTATAATAACATTGGTTGATATAATGCTGGTCATTGCCTACGGTTTCTGAACGCATTATAGAGCTTTTATGATATATGTGTAGATAAAGAATGGTATTTCATTAGAAGTAAATTGCTACATAAATGTTTCCGAGTACGGTAGTTTGTAACGTATTTAGGGCGCTGACTGATATCACATAACATGTGCATGTATATTGGTAATCAGTCGATGCTAATTATTCTTTGGCTTTCTAGGGTCAAGGTGGATCAGCATGGGGCGGCGCGCCGCGGCCGCCGACGCAAGATCCTTACCCACCCGGCGTCGTTCCCTCTCCCGTAAGTCATCATTGAAAAGAAAACCACAGCAGACCTAAGTATTACTCTTTAATATTCTATGGGCAAAAGGTAAAATCGTGTATCGTACGGTTGCAGGGTCCCGGTCCCGGCCCCGGGCTGAGCATGAGCGGCGGCGGGCTGAAGCGCGAGATGACGTTCCCGGCCGAGTGCGTGGAGGGGCAGGTGCCGTCCGGGGAGAAGCGGCGCCGGCTGACCAAGGCCGACGTGGCGCCCGTGGACGCCTGGCGCGTCGTCATGGCGCTCAAGTCCGGCCTGCTCGCCGAGACGTGCTGGGCGCTCGACATCCTCAACATCCTGCTGTTCGACGACAACTGCATCGGCTACTTCGGCCTGCAGCACATGCCCGGCCTGCTCGACCTGCTGCTCGAGCACTTCCACCGCAGCCTCGCCGACGTGTTCGACGCGGCCGCCGACCCGCCGCAGCCGTGGTACGCCGCGCCGGCCGCGCCCGCGCCGCCCGCCGCGCCGCGCGCGCGCGCGCCCGCGCCCGACCCGGCCGACCGCGTGCGCGTGCTGGCCGGCGAGAACTACACGCTGGCCTCGCGCCGCCGCCGCGTCGGGCCCGTCGCCTTCCGCCCGGAGCCCGACGCCGACCTGTTCGCGCCCGAGCCGCCCGAGCCGCCCGAGCACCGCCTCGACACGCTCGAGCCCTGGCAGCAGGCCGACCACCTCATGCCCTGCTTCCGCGCCGAGTTCCTGCCGCTGCCCGCCGTGCGCCTCATGCCCGGCGGGCGCGCGGCCTCGCCGGCCGCCGAGCCGCCGCGCCGGGCCGCCGCGCCGCGCGAGCCGGCGCCGCCCGACCCGGCCGCCGAGCCCGAGCCGCCGCGCGCCGCGCCCGCCGCGCCGCCCGACGCCGACCGCGACAACCTGGAGGCCGAGCCCATGGAGCTCGAGCCGGAGCGGCGCGCCGCGCTCGCCGTGCGGGACCCGGCCGGCGTGCTGCGGCGGCGCCGGCTCGAGGACTACGAGGACGAGTGCTACACGCGCGACGAGCCCAGCCTCAACCTCGTCAGCGAGACGCGCGACGCGCTCGCCAAGCGCTGCATCGCGCTCTCCAACATCCTGCGCGGCCTGACGTTCGTGCCCGGCAACGAGGCCGAGTTCTCGCGCTCGGGCGCCTTCCTCGCGCTCGCCGGCAAGCTGCTGCTGCTGCACCACGAGCACGCCCCCCGCGCCGCGCGCGCGCGCGCCTACGAGCGCGCGGCGCGCGACGACCAGGACGCCGACGCCTGCTGCTCGTCGCTGCGCGGCGAGACCGAGTGGTGGTGGGACGCGCTGGCGCAGCTGCGCGAGGACGCGCTCGTCGCCTGCGCCAACATCGCCGGCGCCGTCGAGCTCGCGCACCAGCCCGAGGCGGTGGCGCGGCCGCTGCTGGACGGGCTGCTGCACTGGGCCGTGTGCCCGGCGGCCGTGGCCGGCGACGCGCCGCCCGCCGCCGCGCCGCACTCGCCGCTGTCGCCGCGGCGGCTCGCGCTCGAGGCGCTGTGCAAGCTGTGCGTGACGGACGCGAACGTGGACCTGGTGCTGGCGACGCCGCCGCGCGGGCGCATCGCGGCGCTGTGCGCGGGGCTGGCGCGCGACCTGTGCCGGCCGGAGCGGCCCGTGGTGCGCGAGTTCGCGGTGAACCTGCTGCACTACCTGGCGGGCGCGGGCGGCGCGGCGGCGCGCGACGTGGCGCTGCACGCGCCGGCGGTGGCGCAGCTGGTGGCCTTCATCGAGCGCGCGGAGCAGACGGCGCTGGGCGTGGCCAACCAGCACGGCGTGGCGGCGCTGCGCGACAACCCCGACGCGATGGGCACGAGCCTGGACATGCTGCGGCGCGCGGCCGCCACGCTGCTGCGGCTGGCCGAGCACGCGGAGAACCGGCCGCTGATCCGCCGGCACGAGCGCCGGCTGCTGTCGCTGGTCATGTCGCAGATCCTGGACCAGAAGGTGGCGCACGAGCTGGCCGACGTGCTGTACCACTGCAGCCAGGCGCGGCCCGAGGACGCGCCCGCGCACGAACAATAGTGACCGAGTGAGTGAGCGCCGCGGCGCGACCATGAGACTGAGTATACCTGTCGGTACGTGTACATATAGTGATACGGCGCGAGCGCCGCCGACACCGACCGCGCGGACCGGTGTCCGAAGTGTTAGGCTGTACAATCCGATTTTGTTATTTATGTCCACGATGATTTATTTACAAGAATGTCAATGTGCTATAATCGATTTCTATTGTTCGATTGAGAAAAGATGTATTATAACTCGTAATTTTGATTTTTATAATAAAAATGGGACTTGAATCTGTTTATTGGTTTTATGATGGAGATTTTATACCGAGTACCTTTTGCGCCTTTGTCTATTAAAAAAATCTTAGTGGAGTGTGAGGAGCTTATGTGGGCTATAAGTTTTAATTAAGTTTAATGTGAATTATTACAATAATCTATAATATATTGAAATTGAATCTGAATTTTATTTATTTTTTGAATTGGCATTTTGATAAATACTGCACACCTCAATTCCGAAATTAAATATTTCAAGTAATTTTCACCTTATTTGCCCAAACTTGCATAATATTCGCTCATTTACTGGATTACTATAAATTGGGGCATAATACGAATGATCAGTTTTCTTGACTCCAAATGTCAGCGTTATTTTTCCATTTTGTAAATAATTTATTATTACATGTTAATTACACTGAAAACATGCTGGGTGAACATAACATGCTTTAGTTAGAATGAATTGGACGTTTTGGACATAAGGGGAAGATATCTGTATTCTTTTTTACCACGCCCCTAATCCTGCCGTTCGTTTAGTCATATCACCATCTTCGATATATTATCTAAAAAAAAACCGGCGTGAGAATTACCTCGCGGAGCGGTGTAACAGGGTGTAACCCATGCATTATTACCGTTATCTCTGATTATTACCAAAGGTTATATATAGGTTATGAACCCTAACCGACCTATCTGTTATATCCATGGTCAACATAGGTGCAACGCGGTGCAACGCTTGTGCAACGTAGTTATATTCAGCCATAGAGAAGACTTCCAGGCAGACTTCGCAGACTTCTTTATTCTTTGACATTATGTTGAATTTGGAACCTGGCAGAAACATCTCTGACAAATTACTGTTCTTTATTCAACTCTTCTCACAGTATTGTCATCTTCCATATTCATCATCCTTGTATGTTTGGTTAACAAATTCGTTAAAATTCGTTTTTTCTGGTACCTAGTAAAACAAAAATATATGACGCAACCGCCCAGTTATGATAATAGAAAGTGCTTAGTAAGTAATTTAAGGTTTAGCTCCATGTGTGACCCTTTTGAGTATTATCGATGGAGTGTCAGACGAGCGATAGTAAAAAATTGTTCAAAGTTTTCGACGCGTCCAAGCGGAAGAGGACTCGGAGGAGGCACGAGGGCCCCGAAGCGAAGTCTGTAGCGAGTGACACCAGCGTAAGTAAATTGAAAAAAAAAAAAAGAAAAAAGACTTAATAACTCAAATTTTTGTCGCCTGCTAAAATAAATTAGCAATAAAGTACATCTAAGTAACCTGTCTAAGCAGTAACTTGCTACAGGGTTGTCAAGCAAATAACTGCTGCGTAGTATCTACAAAAGCTAGCCTCCAGGACATGTCTTCTATGCAAAATGACGGCATCCGAGATAGCAAAACTATTACAAGGTAAACATTATTGTATTTTGTTTCTTAGTTCTTCCCGGCGAAGTCTTTAATCACGTTTCCAGTACATACTGTTTCGAGTACACTTGACTGTCCTGTCGCATAATCTTCTGGTCAACTTCCGCATAGAACCATTACCATAGAGAAAATGCCATTTCGCAATAGGTTAGAGATAAATATGTACCACTGGACTCGCAAGGACCTTTTAGTGTGGAACCTATGATACCACTGGACTTAAACGTGACTAAGAAGTAAAATATCTTACGTCTTAACTAGCCACTCAGCTAACATTGTCTAACTCTGTCAACTAACTAGTGCCATAAGAAAGAGAAAGTCATAAGGAATGGAACTGGGGCAGTCCACAGCCATGTCAGAACCACTGGTGGGTACTCGAACCTTAGTACTGCGATCGTGCGCTGCAGTTGACCGTAGCGCCGCCACTCCGTGCGGTTGGGGGTTAGATCGCTTCTTGCTGAGACGCTCCTAAGTTTGCTTGTATTACTCTAATTGCTTACAAATTGTGCGTTTAGAGATAGCAGTCCATCAGTATCGCGGTCGCCGGGCCCCGGATGTCGCGGATCACGCTCGCCGCGGCGCCACCGACGTCCCACGTTTGTATTATTCAGCATATTTATGTTAGTAAGAGCTCTTTAGCAGGTTCTATAGTCAGGGTCAGGGTTCCTTGTAAATTTTTCCTTCATTCGCTATTCGTTCTTACGAAAGAAGTCGTTGCAAATAACGAATAAGACTAATAATGAAAAATGAAAAGCGAAGGTGATCAAGATCAATAGAGATCAAGACGAAAAAAGAATTACTGACAATCACAGAACAAAACAAAGAATTAGACGAATAAACGAGAAATACAGTAGACTATGTTACATATGATACTGGGTAATTGTTGCAGAGTACTATGCAAACTATACACATCCATCAATTAACATTAAAGAAGTCAAGGTATTAACGCTGTTTTTTTACTGTCTTTTGCCAGCTACAATGTTTTTGATGGCGATTGTTGTTTGATGAGCGACTTACCATACAATCTAGCTAAAATTAGAAACTACATTTGCAGGAGGGAAGGTATTTCATTGGCGTTGAAGGCCGGTCTGGTGTCTACGCCGCGTTCCAATTCGCCGCCACAAGTAAGATGGGTTGCTTTGCTTCGATCTTAAAGATTTATAGTTAGGTAAC
Source organism: Ditula angustiorana (assembly GCA_963691745.1). NCBI lineage: Eukaryota > Metazoa > Arthropoda > Insecta > Lepidoptera > Tortricidae > Ditula > Ditula angustiorana. Next base: position 4,596,229 of record OY829490.1, on the reverse strand, counting down.
ACGCGCAAGGTTCAAGGTTCAAGTATGAACCTCCATCCAAGTCAATCCAAGAGGTTTAATTTTTTAATAAAATAAGCTTTTAATACGAATAGGTAATATTATATACTTTGAAAGCGAGCCTACCATGCCTTTGCGAACCTTGCTCCATGTTAAAAGAACTATGTAGGCGCAACTAACCACAAGAAGCGGTCCCCTAAGCCCTAGCCATGATTTGAAAAAGAGACTTAAATATTTTCTAAATGATTAAAATAATCAAGATCTACAAACCTATTCCTTACGTATGCCTATAAGGTTAAGATTTCGAGGGTGAAGGGTGAAAAAGTAGGTACCTATATATAATAACTGCCGTTTGTAAGGAGAGTGAATGGCATACTATTATTTTAGCGTTTGGCTTCTAAACGTCCCCGGCGTGTCAATATGTTATTCGCAGAATATTTATGGTGTGGACAGTGCTGTAAAATAATACACAGACTATTTAAAAAAAAAAATATTTTTTTAAATAGATAGTGTTCAGAGAGGTGTAAGTTTTTACAAAGCTTTCCGCGTACTTTGCAAAGACTAGTGCCGAGCCTTAAGCTTGACTTTCGTGGCTAGCGGCCGATGCGACTGTCGCGCGCGGCCGTCGCTCAGCGACCGTCGCCCGGCCTCGCGTCAGTAATAGTTACTATGAAACTATATGGCGGCCCATTCGTGGCTAGCGGCTCGAGCCGCGCGCGGCTCGCGTCAGTTGCGACAGTCGCGAGCCGCGCGCGGCCGTGTTTGGTTGGTCTTCTACTGACGCGTGACGCGCGGTAAAAAATGGCAAATATTGTAGCATTTTTAATGTTTTTTGTTATTATTTAATCTTGACATCTGTACTTTACATTCTCTAGGCTTATTTCTAGACTTTTACTTTAATATTTTTATTTTTTTCTAATTTGTTTATTGTTTATTATTATTGTTATTGTTCTTTTCATTATCTTGACGATCTTTTGGTGAATTCCATATATTTTGACATAAAATGTAATGCAATTTTCAATAAGAAATAAAAATATCTAATCTAATCTATGAAAGAGGAAGAGAGGACATTCTTATTAATTTGGTTGCGCAGGTTGTCTACATGTCTTCGGTTTCATTTCAAGACAAAATTAAATTGCCTTTTATTCAATCGATAAAACTTCCGGAATTTCTCTCCATCAGATTTTAAGCGTATTTCTATTAAATACGATAAAATCCTTCAAAAAATCTATTTCTGAAAATTGGATCAATTGAACTCCTTAGCATTGCTAGCAAAATATCTTTTAGGAGCCATCAAAGATCTCACACGTGCCAGCGGCCGCGCGCGACTGTCGCATCGGCCGCGACCCACGAAAGTCGAACCTCCGCAAGAGCCGCGCGCGTGAGTCGCGCGCGACTGACGCATCGGCCGCGACCCACGAAAGTCAAGCTTAACGCTTACAGATCCAATTTTAGTTTTAGAATTCTGAGCGGTAGATACTGTACTTTTCCTCTTTGAATGTCCATCTGACATACCTACTATTTCTTTATATTTAGACAGGCGATGGTGTTATTGACTCGGTACCCCAAGATCACGACTCGTTCATTTACGCGTTCCTGGAAGAAGCTATAAAAAGAGATAAAAAGAAGTAAGTCACGCTTTAGTTTTACGAATTCCGGTAAAGCATTTATTTTCAAACAAAATAAAAATATCTAAGTGTACGTAAGTGGTGTCTGCCTGGCGTCATCGCCTAACAATTTAACGTGCTGTCAAAACAATGCGCCATTAGTGGATTCTGAAGACTTTCTTTGCGAGCCTTTCTTATTGGACATGTCCGCCCGATAACGTTGTTTACCCATCAATCAACTCATTAGTTCTTTATAGAAAGAACTGTCAAATTATGAAAACAGTTGTAAAATATTTCCATAATTTTTCTTAATTGAGAATCTCTAATATTTGTTGAGTAGGATGTGCTCAGGAATTATTTACCGGGATATTGTCATCATACCATCAGTTTTTAAGTTCAGGGACCCACTGAAAATCAGCGCTGCTGCTTGCAGCAGCATATGCTGAGTGGGGTCCTTTTTCAGCATCAACCTTGTTATTTTGTTAGTGTATTCTTTGTTTCTTATGCTTTGCTGAATTAAATATTTTCTTTTTTTCTTTCTTTATACCCTACTGATCTAGCTACCATGGTTTTTATTTTTAAATTAGGTTAGACCAAAAATATGTTTGAATATATGCATCGTAATCATACTGCTATAGGCAACGCCACGCTCGGAGGCATGAGGAGCGGCGCGCGAGCCGCGAGCGCGAGTCGTCGCCACCGTCGCCGCGCGACCACCGTCACCGGCACCGGCGCGACGGCGGCTCTCGGGAACGCGACAAGTACTAGCATTGAGCCCTGTTATACCACTCTGATAAGTCTCCGATATCATATCTAACAGACATCTGTGATCTGATAGGTACCGGCTCTGTTTGTGTTCTTAGAATAAACAGAGCAGGCATCACAGATAGATATGTGTTGGATTTAATACCAGCACCTTACCAGAGAGTAGGTAGTGAAACAGGCCTTTACAGTAATAATAATACACTTCTGACAGTCCCATGACATGAGTATGGGTCGTAGCTGGTAATTATTTACATTTCCAGAAATGTAAGGCTCGAAGGCGAAGTAGGTGATTCATTTAATAGCTGCGATCCTTGTGAAATTTTAATTGTTTGGTTTTATAAACCCCTGGAACAAGTAGATATCTGTGGTCATAACATGACTATCCGAATTTATCTCTCTCTGCGACATTATTGGCACTAGTTAGGCGGAGTCGCAAGGAGGGCTAACTTAAGTTTAGACGGTCATGTTAGGGCCACTGTCTGCAGTGTGGCTCGACCACTATAAACATCAGCAGTTCCGTATTAGTCGGACAAAATGAAAATCATGGTATCAGAATGATAGTCCATATTGATATTAATGGAATCATTTGCTTTGCTCAATCCGCGAACCCAGTGTCAGCAATCGTGAAAAAACCAAAAATACCACTCAAAAAGTGCTTGAGTGGTATTTTTGGTGTTGGTGGTTGGGTTCTGGTCGCGTTTTGCGTTGTTTGTTTTATTTCATTATTAAAGTATTCAGCGCAGGCGTTGTCTTCTTTCACGATTGCTGAGATTGGGTTCGCGGATTAGCAAAGCAATTGATTCCACTAATATTAGTAGCAGAACGAATCAGGTATTAATAGTTGCTATTAAATTAAATAAAGCTTGTTACCCTACAGGTCCCAAAAAGTGGACCCCTCGGGCCCTGGGATTGATCAGACGGCGCTATTTGAAACTTTTGCCAAGATATGTGCACAGTGTGTTACAATGAACAAGTCGACTGAACTTCCGAGCCTCAATCCAGTTGTGAGTACTACTAAGTACTAGATACTATCTGACCCGACAGACGTCCTACTGCCCAAATCGTTTAAATCGTGCGTTTTGCTATTTATATGTCTTGAGTTCATACTAATATCCCATAGAAAATATAACGAGCAGTTTTTCCGGAGTTTGAGAAAAATCCGGCATTTTTTTCCAATATTTCTTTCCATAAAAACCTAATTCGGGCTATTACGGATATATTAAAACATAAAATAGTCAAATCGGTCCAACAGTTCTCAAGTAATGCGGTTACCAACAAACAGCATTTCATATTGTTTTCTTTTGATATTTTTCTTGTATCTACCAGTTTAGCTAGCTAGGTTATGGACTCTAGGCATGTTATTTGTAATTTTTAGCCACGCACACTCAGCCACAAATCCCTACAATGCGAGGTAACATCCAAACAAAGCGTGCACGATGTTGATCATCGTCCAGTGAAACTGCGGAGTCACGAGAACTCTCGCGAGCACATTGCCTCGTCCAGAATCCGCAGCCAAGAGAACTGCCGCGAGAGACTCCGGAGCCGAGACAACGTCGCCATGTCACGCTCACACATGCATAACGACGTTAAAGAAAAGTGCGGTTGTTGCGTACCCTATGATAAAGACGATACAAGATACAGCAGCAAAATCGACGTCGCTAGATCCAGAATGCAAACGAACGACGACAGATATCGCGAATATACTCCTCGGGCCGCTCCGACTAGAAGCATCCTCGACAACTCTTACAGGCGAAATGACTCGAGGGACTATAGAGAATATGATGACCCTAGAGAATCCGTCAGAAGAAGAAACTATGAAGAAGAAAAGAGAAGATATTTCGACCAAAAGACTAGCAGGAGCTATGATGTGCATAGAGAGGGGTATGTCGATGATGAAAGGGCTCGTAGAAGCGTCAGGAGCGACGTTCATAAAGAAAAGCGCTACGAAGATAGGAGGTATGACGACAGGGACCGAGATAGACGGTGCGAAGAGCAGCAAAGAGCATATTACGACGAAAAGCCTATAACTCGCGATCGCCATTGCGGTAATGGGTCCACTAAAGAACGCCGGTGTAAGAGAAACCAGGAACGCTTTGATAGGGTTTCAATTATGTCAAAAGATGATGATTACAAAGACAAGGACCTGTATTCTGAAAGAGAAAGGGATTCCGGCCTGAGCGTCGCTGATGGTGAGACCAGTACCGTCAGTGGACGAAGCAATTACTTGAGAGTCGTCAAGGTTAGTGAAATAGCTGTAATTAGGTAGATAGTTTGTGTGACCGGTAGTACATAAAGGTTTTGATTACAGCAAGAAATAATCGAGCAAAGAGAAGCCATGGACAAAATGATGAAGTTGTGGAAAGAATTGATGCGATGTTTCAAGGGAATTTCACAGACAGAGGGTCCGGAGAAGGCTGTTCATGTAATAAATCAGTTCTATTTTGTATAAATAGGAGAACAAAGCTGTTGCATGATCGTAATGGATGTTTTTTTCGTTAGGAATCAGCAGCTAACAATGCGCGGGAGTCGGCCGCCGCGCAGCTGCGTCTCTGGCGCGAGTGCATGCGGCGCTATGAGACTGTCGCTCGCGACGTTGGAGACACAGATGCTAGGCTCATGGTAACAGATATATATACTTATCAGCAAAACTTTAACCACCAACCTAAAATAATCCTGTTACGCCACATAGAGCTTTGTGAAATTACATACACATACGTTTTACATGGAATATCTGTCAAAATTTAGCAGCTGGTAGGTAAAAAGATCTATTTTTTGAATATTGGATCGCGGCATTAGTCGGGTGTAGTTTCACCAGCAAACTCGCTAAATCATTATCTGTGGGCCTATGAGTATCAATCAATAATTATATCAAAGTTGTACCTGTGGCCACTGGCCATACACTGCAGATGTTTACCAGATCACTACCGTTTTCTGTTGTTGTTATCACTGCTAATAATGCTAGTAGGCACATGTTCGCACCGAAGATTTTGTGAGCTTACAGGACCGGTGATATTCATGGCAGTCAGCGCATTAAAATGATCTAGAAATTTTTATTTTCAACATCCATGTACTTAAATAAGAAATAGTCTTTGAGGTTTAGCTTCAATTTTCGCTTAAACCAGTTAACGTAGAGACGTTAAACACCTTTATTGGTTGTTTAGGAGGAGATCAACAAACAGCGGTCCGAGATGTCTGAGATGGCGGGCATGTGGCAAGAGTGCCTGCAGCGCTACCGCGAGATGAGCAACGACTTCGACAAGCTTAAACAAAAGGTACCTATAGGATAATACATTACCTCTGTACATACCTCCTCCCAATCAATCCTACCCTACCTACGGCTATGAATACATTATAGTGCCTAAAAACACTCTCACACCACTGAGGATCTGTGGAGTTTTGGTGCACCAAATATCACCATTGCCTATATCGAGCGCGGGTTTCTCTAGAAGGTTACCAACCCGAGTGAGAGAGCGAGTGAAGCAGCTTACAGCCTACTATGAAAGCGCTTATAGAATGTGATATGATGTTGTTGTGACCAGTTGGCGACCGCGGAGAGCCCGACTCGAGCGCCCGCGCAGCCGGTGTGCGCGGAGGGCGAGGGGCCTGCGCCGGCGCCCTACCGCTTGCCTCCCACCTACCCACCGGTACCACTCAAATTATCCAACGCTGCTTTGTGAAAGTTTTAACACGTTTCCTTTCCAGTGAATGCTTATGAATACTATAATGGTGTTGGCTTGTAAGGATCCTGGAGCCCATAATATGTACATATATAGAGGTAGATATCAGGAACTAAACCGACCTATCAAGGAGGACGCCGGTACTGCGTTTCACAATGTTCCACGTTCTCTCAAAGTAACACCGTGCTGTAATATCATGGAACTGATTTGTCACTTGGCAGAATTAAACGACAGTTGATGGTATACTAGAGAAAATTTTACCTATAGTCTATTTCTGTTTTCTGTTTTCTGTTTTGTTGCTGAATAAATATTTTCTTTCTTTCTTTCTAAACTGAAGTCGACTGAGTGCAAAAAAATTGTGGATAATTCATGAATTGCAATATCATACACATACTCATATTTTAATGTGTCAGAAGTAGTTAGGTACGACTACGTGTTGTGTTTCTGGCCTCAAGGTATATTTACTTCTATAGATAAAGCCAAAATATCATAATCATCATTTGTCGCCCGAGACTGCTAAATTCAAACAAAAGAAACCATGAAACAAACTATAAATAGATTATAATATAAGGTACCTCGCTAGGTATCGATTAATTACATTACAAAATTTAGTAATGGGTACAAGGAATAATTTGTTTGATAAATTATGATTAATCCAAAATCATGTACGCGTTATCTAGGGAAACTTTGAACCCGTTGCCTATCTCATGTCGTAATTTTAAATTTGCTTTCAAGATTTGATTTTATTAGTTACGTGTAATTCATCAGGTTTTTGTTTACGTCATGTACCTATGACCATAAATTAACAAACACAAATGAAAAAACATATAGCTCACCCAACTGGCAAATTGTTCAAAAAGAAATTGAACTGTGTATATTTAAAACAAATGGTTAACTTACGTCTTTAAAGTCGAGTTATTGCCGGACATGTTTCCGACCAGTTGTGGTTATTCATGAGATCTCCAGACGGCGGTCCATCAATGAACTGGTCAGGTAAAACATATTGCGGGGGTAGGGTGTCTCTCCCTGCAGAGCGGTAAAAGAACAAGCAATATTACGCTAGTTGCAACCGCAGCTTGAGGCCTCTAGTGGCTTATATTTGTTTCCTAGTGGCACGGTTGAATGTCACGCCATCATTACGGCTTTAACATGAATAGGTAACCGCAATAAATAGCAATTAATTGATATTGGTTAAATTAGTTGGGAGCTAGAGCTAGCTAGCAGTAGCTGGAGAGCTTCATTAATATCCAGTTTACAAATAAGGACTGGTATGATATTAGTATCTGGCAAAATCGTAATCTGTCCAGACAAGAATCTAGCTAAAATGAAGTATGTCTGAACAGGAATCTTTCGATAAAGGACAAACCTCGTATATTCCCAACCGATTGGTAATTTTTACCTCCTACTCCTAGATGCCGCCTATGAGCGGCTACCCGGGCGGCGCGGCGGCGTCCCCGCTGCGCTCGCGCGCGTCGGCGCCGCCCGCGTGGTGGTGGAGCGAGCAGCCGGCGCCCGTGCCGCGCCGCCGCTCGTCGCCCGACTCGCGCGGCAGCCGCGGCTGCGACCGCGACCGTCGACATCGGCACAAGGATCGGGAGAGAGGTGAATAGAAAAACGAAACCTTTTCAACGCCAAACACATTTTTTAAACGTTGACGGGACTTTAACGCGATCAAATCATTGTTTATTTAACGACCGATACCGAATCACTGACGATACTGTTCACCAAGATTGTATTTTTTCGAGGATAGTTAAAATAAATTATTTATTTCGAAGGAAACCGAATATAAATATATTAGCGGCCCACCCTGGTTTCGCGTGAGTGCTTAAGATATACATAAAAACCTTCCGTAAAGATTCCTTAAATAACAGTGAACGCCGTATCAAAATCCGTTGCGTGGTTTAGAAGAAGCCGCTGAAGGTACGATAAGGACAGACAGAGGCGGATAGCGACATTGTTTTACACTATGTAGGTTAAAGATTAACTTGTAGTTATTAAAAATGAATATGTTTTCTGCCATGAATTACGTTTCCACTTATTTACTACAGTTATCGTATTAACTTCGTATCATCTTTGATGATAGTGTTATGATAATAACCTCCTCAGTTCGCGAGCATAAATCCTTTGATAGTATACCATTTTAGGTCGTTTAGTCTTATCTTATATTTATTGAAACATATTGTATATTTCAGATGACACGAGATACAAGGAGAAGTCGAAACCTAGCGTCGCGCGGTCCGAGCACAGGCATAGAAAGAGATGATAAATTTACAACCTGGATTACAAAATATACTTTTCGCATTCGATCTGAGGAAACAATAGGATTGGTGAAATAGATTCAGGTAGGTATGTTATGTAAACTTTACTACATTTTACTAATGCATTAAAATTTCCGTTATTAGCAAATCTCTGGAGTAAATGTGAACAGGAAAAGAAAACAGAAAGAAATTGTAAATGTTTGAAATTATTTTTGGAATGTTATCCATTATATGGAATAAAAAATTACGAAAATCCCAATTTTTATTATTGTTTCCGAACAGAATAAACATTGACTAGAAAAGTTTTGGTGCGATCACAATTCAGTTTAATTTCGTAACTTTCTCGGTCAGCTCCCACAATTTGTCGGCAAGTTCTTTATCCTGAGCCCGGACGGAGGGAGTTTTCTCAACGCAATCAGCGAAGTACTTGCCGGTAACATCCTGCAACTCGGGCGCGACGGCCAGGTGGATCTGGGTCTGGGCTCCTTCCACACAGGTTTTGAAAAATAGTCCTATCAAGAACCTTAAGAATGCGGGTTGTCGGCGAAAAATATCCGAGCTAACTGCTCCAGGATGCAGACAGTTCACTGTAACTTTTGTTCCCTCCAAATCTCGACTTAATTTTTGAGTAAACAACACATTTGCGAGTTTAGAATTCGAATAGACTCTCGAATGCTTCAGCCAGCTTGTTGCTCTCTTGTCTATATTGCCCAAGTCGATTGTGCCCCACCTGTGCACTATAGACGATACATTGACTATTCGACTCGGCGCCGAGGACTTTATCAATAAAAGAAGTAAGTTTGTAAGCAGAAATGGACCGAAATAGTTAATTTGCATTTCTACGGGCAGATTGTCTTCGGTCAGTGAATTATCCAGTTTTCCTGTGCCGGCGTTATTAATGAGGATATGAAGTGCGTTCTCCGTTGCAAGAATGTCTGCAGCAAAAGCCCGCACCGATTTGAAGGAGGCTAAGTCCAGTTGTTTGTAAACAACATCGCTATTGCCCGTAGCTGATATTATTTTATCTCTCGCCGTTGTACCCCTCACCTGATCTCTGCACGCTAGAATGACTCTAGCTCCGCGAAGGGCAAGGTCTTTGGCTGTTTCAAATCCAATGCCTGTGTTAGCTCCGGTCACGATAACTACCTTGTTATTTAGTTTTGCTTTAGACGTACATTTTCCTGCAGAAAGTCTGTAATATACATAGAAAGTTAAATATCCTACGATAACGCTTGCCGTAAAATAAATAAACATGATAACTATTTTAATTGTTTTAGTCGATTCAATGACGTGTTTAAGACGACTGTTTGCGGGAAACGTAATAAATACAAATAGAGGCAATGGAACCGGATCGGTTTCAAAACGAGCGTGACATGTGATTTTTTTACTAATTGACATCACATCACAGAGCACACAAAATAGTAGATAACTAGCGACGCGACGCGACAGCTTGACTGGCTGGCGGGACGAGGTACCAGTACCACAGATAGAGACCAAGGTCGAACACGATTACATTTTCTTGTTTCAGCAAAAGTTAGTAACGAAACTGAGTTCGCGTCGTTGTGTTGGCAAGAATGCGACGACTTGAGCTATGATTCCATTTGAATTTAGGCTAAATGCTGGGTCTTTTTTAGAAATTCCTGCCTTCTCTAAATTCAACTATCAAAGTAAATCCACGATATTGAAATTGGTGAATTTTAAAGGTTTTCTTAATTTAATATCTACATATAAAAAATATAACAATTTAGAGTTATAAGTTTAAATTATCTTTTTTTTAGATTGCTGCCGTATGTTCTTTATCTTTACCTAATTTTTTACATAGTTTCTAAACCACGCAACGGATTTTGATAGGTACAATACAAATCATCCTAATTGTACCATTTGTACCCCTCCAAAGCAGGGGTGGGTCGCTAGTTGTTTTTTCATTTTGTTTTATCTGCTTCCATTTATCATGTTTATTACCTCTTTTTTTATGGAAATGTTGGCAAACGGATATGCGTGTTACCTGATGGGACATGAACATCGCCGCATGGGGACCAGCTCTAATAGCACGCTAGCGTTTATCGCACACATAAAAACATCCGTCCTTCTCGCACACGCTTACTGGTTAGAAAGGGATATATGCTTTGTCATCGATAAAAGCTATTGTGTGTGCCAGGGCCCCTGCAACCCCAAGAGAGCTACAGATCGATTATCAACCTTAAGGGGGATCCTTTCGTTTGTGACGGTAATTTAAAAACCTTCGCAGTAACTAATTTATTTTGGCTAAATGATATATTTTTTTAATAATTCGAGTAGTTCTCCTTTTTTGAAGTTCGAGTAACTAATAAATAATAAATCCGTGAAAGTGGGTTAAAAGTAGTAAGTAAGTTAAAGTAACTGGAACTACAAAAAGCAAAACTAATTAAAAAAATATCGAATGCTAGTTTAATGCCATTCATGAAGCAAAACTGCTCGAATGATTAAAAATTATCGAATGCTAGTTTAATGCCATTTATGAAGCCATGCCAACTAGATAATCAAAAGTAGTGGAGGTCCTGACTGTAACTCTAAACAATCTAAAACAAGGGCTTGAGTTTGAATGGTTCATAGGAAAATACATGCCTTCTCTAAGATGTGCATACGACAAAAATAAAACAAAATGGTCCACCATGTTTGAAAGAATTTCATTTTAATATTTTCAGTACAAATCTAGTATCATTCAATTTTTACTATCATAACACGATAATAATTATAATTCAATGAATATAACTTTGTCATTTTAACCGGAAAAGGACAAAATTATACCTTTATTTAGTAGACTTTAAGCATTATTGCTTCTTGTGGTAGATCAAGGTTTCGCTTACAATCACAGTAGCCCCAACATGACTCCTGAGTTTAATTTTATCCATCAGTGCGTATCATCTTATAACATTTTGTAAACAGAACCGCACAGTGGATAAATTGACAGCAATGTTAGGGCCGCTGACGCTCATTCATTTTTTAGTTCATTCAAAACTGAGCCTTGAAAAAAAAACAAAGCTCAATTTTGTTTCCTCTGTTGCAACCTTGCAACAGTGAACCAGTGTATGTAAACCGTTTCAGTCTCTTGTAAAAACCCTTAAACTTAGTCATTCTGCTGCCCAAAATGATTCGGGCAAGAAGACCCAGAAGATTTCCATCCAAAATCGATATACTGTAACATGTTAGCTTTAGAATTAATATTGCTTTTTGTGAAAAGTGATACAACTTGTTTTTTTACCCCGGGACTGGCGACCGAATGTCGTTGAAAATAGAACGGCATAACTGCGACACTCTATTTTTACGAAACGAAGTCTTAATCTCATTGTTTTAAATGTCTATTCTCATCAAATATGGTATATGCGTGGGGTTTACCCTTGAACTATTGACAAACGACTCATTAATGGTATCTTTTGCAAGGATATTTTTGATTTTTGTTGTGGATAAAACACAACCCTCCCTTACCTACCCGATGCAGATATAATACATCGTGAAAAGTACACGACTTCACCAGAAAACGGCGTCGATGAAATGAAAATTCTGCGAAATTATACATTCTGTGATACGTTTGTCAAAATTTCATGGGTTTTCGTGGTTTACGGCTTTGCCGATCGGTTTTTTTAAGCCATTTAGTTCGCCTGGTGGTACGCAATAAGCGAAGCCTAAAGACGCTTGGAACACCAGAAGTATCACTCATAGATTGTCGACCCTGGAGGACGAGCTATTGCGTAGGTAGCTATCAAATGAGTGTTTTTACTGCCTACATAACAACTCAATGAGCTCAGGGCCCACATGCCCGCCCAAGTTGAACTTATCTCTGTATAACTAATGACATAAGAAAGGGACGAACATAGAAATAATCTAAACTTGGCCGCTATGTTGGGGCATTGGATACTTTACCATTTAACTTTAGAACTATTTTTTATCATAAGTATATAAACAGATTAATGTATATTGACTAAGAGTTTCTTAAACACTAATTATAAGGTTCATTTAAGAAATACACTTGAGCGTTTGGCTAGAATTGAAATTTAAAAACAGTGCCTTGCGCGGCTTTAACTTGACTCCGCAAGTTTAATTTACCCCTCTGTCAGATTAGCATCTCAAGCAAGCTTGCATTGAGAAATGAATTAAACTTGAACGTTTACGTTACCACGAATGATCTATAGACGAACATAGAGATAAATTGTCTTCTATAAATGCATTTGCTATAAGTAATGGTTTTTGCTGAAACCGTTAACATTTCAGGATTTATTAAAATTTCGTCGTATGGAACCTATTAGGTTGGTTAGGTTTGTTTCATAAGATTCCTGAAAAGTTAATAGCGTTCCAAAACATCCATAAGTTTAACATGTGCGTAATTACAGTCTAACAGTAGGTACATCAGTAAATTCCAATAAAGGCAAACCGGTTTCCAGGTCCAGTAAATATACAGTATATGCAAAACACGTTATACATCGTTATAGGTTTATCTATAAAGGCAATCGTCGACGGAATACGTATAGCACTAATTAGAGATAGCTCGTCTATCACCGCCTAACATTTTCGAAACCAATAGGGCAGACAATATTTTTCACCTCGACTCATTTTATTCTAAGGACGAGTGACACTTCTTTCCCTAGAATCGCCTAACAAAGATTGTAATGCACATACTTTCGTATTACACCAGTGCATGGCTCTATCAAGATTGGCCAATTTTATTTTGTCTCTATTTGTGTCACTTTCTTATGACATTAGTGTGGCAGAGACGCAGGGAGGGTTAAGTTAAACCTGGTCTGGTCATATAGGGCCACAGAGGCACGCTACGCTAAATAAAAACCAATAGCTTTTGGTGATGATAAAGGATATATAAATTTCTAACCAGAAGTGCGATATTTAAAAATTCACCTGGAGATTATACTCGTAGCTCACCAAAATGGCCGTTTTTCATAGTTATTTGGAATAGGCATCCCAGGTTAGCACGTGCCATAGGTAATTTAATGCCTAAGTTTCCGAGAACCGTTGGTGTAATACTAAAAGTAGGAACGTTACCCAAGGAAATAAAACTCATTGAAATCGGTTTTAGGGCTACCTCTGGTAAAGGAGAGTCGTATGTTCCCCTAGGTTTAATAAAAATAAATATAGGTGTTTGATTGCATCCCATCTGGCCCTGTTTAATCTCTGTTGCTAATTTTCACCAAAGCTTCTTAAATTTTAGGGAACTTCTAATATGTGTTCAATGGGAGATACCCATAGGAGACTGTCATTTAAAATAACTTCCCTAAATTTTAGGGGTTGTTTATGAAAATGGACATCAAAGACAATTTAAGAAATACCTATAAAATATTTAAAAATCCAGTCAAGGTTTTAAATGTCTATGGTATGGTCAAAATTATATTCTAAATTATTGGCTGACGAGCAATACCATTGAACATAAAGTTATTATAAAATAATCATAATAAGACCCACATTATTCTTAATTTTGTTACTGCTATAGCAGTAATTAATGTGGTATACCACAAACGGTATGATTTGTGTACAATACGAGCCTGTCCTCTCTTTTAAACCGACTTCATCCAAGTCATAAGTTCACTAAACGATAGAAAAGACGTTCACTAGGTAATCATAAAATAGTTATATTGGAAGTACACCCGAGGTTCACAATAGTAAATTCTAAAGAGTATATTTACTAACTACAATATTAACACACGAGGCTTCAACATTATTACTTATCTACTATACAAAAAAGTAACTTGGAGTAATAATCATGTAAAAGTGTTCACTATTACATAAGTGTATTTGCTTACAATTTTTTATATGGAGCTTACCTTTACCGGGAACGATTGCGTGTAATTACAATTCGTCATTCAGCATAAAACAACTTATGTTGCGCGTGTTTGTAGCTGAAAGTTTATTTTTACACGCAAGCTTCGGAATAGGGACGCCAGATTGTTTAGACTGTTATATTATTAAATAATGTACTGATTTGTCTATGGCTCAAAGGTTCTTTAATGAGAAATAAATTTCAAGTACGTTTTAACTGCACAATAAAAATAAGACAGTCTTAATTATTATCAAAATTACTTTGCTTTCAAGCTAACAACAAGACTGTGAGGTGGTCAATTACTAATTCTTATTATTTTTTGACGCTTTTTCTGCTGATAAAAGGTTGATTTGATTAATATTTAACATAAGTCAAAAATTGGTCACGACACAGACTAAGGTTTTCAATATTAATAGTAATGCCAGTCTTGGAATAAGTACAAAAGTTACGTAGGTAGTTTTAACAGTACTTTAGAACTAAGAAATTAAACATTCGAGACTTCACAAAAACAAATATAAAGTGCTACTAAGGACAAGGGAAATAGTGAAGGTAACTTTAGAATTTCGAAAATGGCTTTTGTATGTACATAACAAAACACGTGGTTACTAACTAAACGCTTAAACGGTAAATAAATACAGTAATTAAGATCATAACACACGATAATTTCACTCAGTTCTGTCACTAGCGTCCGTGCGGGCACCGGCGCCGGCGCATCAGTACACCTGAAACCAAAGTTTATCTGTATTAATAGAATGACATTAACTTTAGTGAGTGTTTAGTTTTCCTTCAATCTTTATATATATAAAGAAAACAATAGGTACAGGATGATTTCATGTAACTTATTATAACTGCTGAAGCTGTACCTACTCAGTGATATGACTACGTGTAGTTATTACCAAGAATGTACTATGTTTTTTTATATGTATAGCGACGATTTGTCATAGTCATAGGTCGCTTACTTACTAAGTAAGTCACATGGCCGAATAACGATCTAAGCGGCGCATGTAGGTAATTGTAGTTTTTTTATCGGCTCCGAGCATTTTTACATCTCTTGTTGGATGTGTAAAGCCGAATGTTCTATACATTACATTAAGTAGATAAACATGATACTTGCGGCTGTATGCTTCTTATATCGAGCCACAAGTTTATTTTCTGATTTCTGGGTAAAAAGTAGGAAGGTAAGATTGCAGATATATTCAATAGTTTAGCCGTCAAGGCGAATCAAACCGGCAGACTGACTTTTAAGAGGAGTGTGAACCTAGCGCTCTCCATACAAACGGCTATAACGTTTTCCACCCTCTAAACGTTAACCTATAGCCATGATTTTTTTATATGTTGTCATCATTCCCTAGAACTAGGTTTGTATATTTTGATTTTTTAAATGTTCTTAATAGTTTCAAAAATATTGACGCTTTTGTGTTTTGTATGAATCTCCTAAAATGCAAATATAACATACCATTGCCATAGGTTAAGGTTTAGAGGGTGGAAAACCTTATCGACGTTTGTATGGGGAGCGCGTTTTGGGGCTGGGTTCACATTCCTCTTAAGCATTTGCGGTATGTATGGATCAGTTATTATGTAAATAAAGGCGAAGTTTGTTCTTACCTTGACCCCGTAGGCACTCTCGTAGCCACCTTTGCTCTGCATCTGGTTCTGGATGGAGTGCAGCAGTGACGACGGCATGTCCACGTCCGTCGACCCTGGAACATGGTAGAACAAAGTTTAATAAGTGTTTTTTTAACCTTTTTTTATTTTCGGGTCAAAAAGTCGCAGAAGATCCTTCAATACAGGATTGTCCCTAATCAGTTCGTACGGGTTTGGGCTCAAATGACAATGAAGTATACAGTGTGTATTTTTTTACTGGGACTGTATTATGAAATCCGAAATAATGAAAGATACAGAGAAAATTACATAGGAACCACCGTCATTTTTGTGAAAAAATGCCATAATAGCAGTCTTCAAAGAAATCAAAACCGTAATTGAAATAACGCTTCGTTGAATGCTTTCAATGTGATCCAAAGGCAAACTCAAATTAGTGCAAGAGATATCGCGTACGAAATACTAAATGCAATCATTTGATAAATCACTCCATTTCTCTGACTAAAAGGCTATTAGTAAAAGGTCAGTCTGCACGCCGACTTAACGACCAGCAGATAAATAAAAGCAATACATAACTGGTACGCCACGCAATGCCTAATGAATATCAGAAGGCCGAAGCAGAATTTAAGTTGAGTAGCCATTTTGTTACCGTTGTGCTTTGTTCACGTAGTTAACGTGAGGTTTTTGAGTTGATAGGATAATTAGAATGGTGTGCTGTTAGGGTGATTTCACATTGAATTCATGATTAAAAGATGGGCACTTATGTTGAATAATGGCTCAATAGCGAGATCTCTGAAGATGGAAGTTAGGTAAGCTGGGGAACGAAGTACTAAGGGTGTAAGCTGAACATCGTAATACATACTTATTCTTTACTTTGTCACAGGTCGTATTATTAGTTTTAACATGTGGTTTGTCTTCCATTAATTACCATTTTCGTTATCACTATTGCTTTGGTTATGCTTTGTTTTGTCTGATACTCGGTTTTATTATTTTCCAACAATGTAAATTCCATTTTTTATTTGCACGAAAGCCTATTTGGATAATGTGTCCATTTTCATCAGTTGTTCAAAAAAGTACGAATTTATCTCTTGCCTCACCTGGCACGCGTCAGGGTGGCTGTGATTGAGCGAGACTTAGATCTCTTCTAACTTCTCACGCACTGTACTCATCGTTGTTACCACAAACAAACCGCCGAAGTCTTTGTAAGCGTATTATTATAGTAAACAATTGTAATATAAACAGTGTTAGATAATGTTTAAGAGTTTAGTTTACAATAAGCACTGAGGTTAGTGTGGTAGTCTCGTTATAATTTACGTAGACTTATCAAATGTCATTAATTATATCGACATAAGAAATCTTTTAATTCTGATTTACCAATGATTAATGTTAATCAAAATTCAATATAGAGTGTATTTAAAACAAACAATAAGACTGTGGTATGACTGAAACGACTTTTGCTATAGGTATTTGAAGATAACAAATGCATCGAGGTTTTGATCAAGGTCCTACTTTAATGACATAAAGGCCATAGTTTTCCAATCTATATATATAAAATTCAAAGTCCTGACTGACTGACTGACTGACTGACTGACTGACTGACTGACTGATATATCAGCGCACAGCCCAAACCGCTGGACCTAGAGACTTGAAATTTTGCACATAGATACCTTATATAGTGTAGGCATCCACTAAGAAAGGATTTTTGGAAATTCCACCCCAAGGGGGTAAATTAGGGGATGGAAGTTTGTATGAAAGTCCGTTAGTTTTGAAGTTAGGATCTTGAAATTTTGTTGCTAGGCTTACGTAAAAAAAATAATTTATACGGGTCTCAGTGTTTTTGATAATTCCACCCCTGAAGGGGTGAAAAGGGGGATAAAGTTGTGTATGGAAAGGCCTACATTTTCACAGCAAAAATCACTACATTTATCATTTATTGTTTAGGCTTATAACGCAACGTATATATCGAGTGTTATTGGAATTACAACCCTTAAGGGGAAAAAGGGGGATAAAATTTTGTTTTTGAATTGTTCGTTCACAATTTTTTGTATTGAAGACAAAATAACGTGCGTGGCAACGTGTTATTACTAAGCCTCTATTGCCACCCGTCTATCCGTCTGTCTGTCTGTCTGCCACGCGCAAACATGTCCTGACTGATTTGCGATCATCGTCCAACCGAAACTATTGAATCAAGAAAGCTGAAATTTGGTAAATAGGTTTATTTTATAACGTAGGCATCCGCTAAGAAACCATTTTTGGTATTTTATTTTACCTTTAGGGGGAAAACGGGGGGTGGGGGTTGAACTTTGTATGAAAGTCTTTGTTGATTGAAGTTATAAACATGAAAATTTGAATTAGAACTACTGATCATAAATAGCTTATAAGTATTATAACGTATTTCAGGATTTTTGCATTTTTACATTTAAAGGGGGAGAAGCGGGGATGAAACTTTGTATAGAGTTATGGAGGCTTTTTCGAAGATATAAACTTGGAAGACTTTAAGGGATGACAGTTAATGTTACGAAAACGAAAGTAATGGTGTAAGATAAGAATGAAGAGGTTTCTGAATGTGTAATAAAGATTGGTAATGAAAGAGTTGAACAAGTGAAAGAATTTGTGTACTAGGTAGTATGTTTACTAGGGATGGAAAGCACGATGAAGACATTAAAAGGAGAGTGAAAGCGGGAAATTGGGAGCCCTGCGTGCTTTTGTGAGCAGCCAGAATGTCGCATCCAGCAACGTGAACAGCCAAACGTGCCTTTTACGACGTTCGGCTGTTCACGATGCTGTGTTAGTTTCCACGTTGATGTATGGAAATGAAAGCTGGGTTTGCGAGAAGAAGCATAGGAGTAGAATAAATGCCGTGGAGATACGTTCTCTGCGTAGTATGAGTGGGATCAAGCTGACTGAGAGAGTGAGAAATGGTGTTATAAGAGAGAGGTGAGGTCTGAAAGAAGATGTAGTGACTAGAATAGGGAAACGAAAGTAACGTTGGTTTGGGCATGTTGAACGAATAGATGAAAGGCAATTATGTTAGCAAATTTATGAAGGTGATGTGACTGACAAATTTGTGATGTCCTGAAGACAGGTCAAACCAGAAGTACACAGAACCGCTGGGCATGCATGAAGAGAGGAATGTGTGTGGAGGGAGCGAGGGAATATGCCAAGACCAGGGCAAATGACGTTCTGTGGTCTCTGCCTACTCCAAAGGGAAACAGGCGTGAGCTTATAATAATAATAATAATAAAAAAAAAACTTGAAAATTGGAATTGCAGCTGCTCATCATAAATAAATAACGATGTTTCGGATTTTTCGGATTTAGATGTCATTTGTTTTCTGTAGGCCACGCGGGCGAAGCCGCGGGCAGAAGCTAGTGATATCATAGTTTGTTATCTGTTAAGAAAGATAACTTTTTAATTATTATTTTTTCACGTAAGCTTTAATAATTTGGCGTTCGGTGGAGTTTTAAATAATAATATACTTTTTACCCGACTGCCGCCAGTCACTTTTAGAGTTTATGTATGTACCTTTAAAGTAGTTAAAGCGATCCCTTGGCGTCGCTGGGATATCTTCGAATAGGAAGAAAAACTAGCAAGTTTTCCTCACTATTCCATAAAAAAGCGTCGTGATAGAAAAAGAGATACAGATTACATAATTATTGTATCTTCTTGGTTATTCATGGCAGACATTAGAGACAAGAAACAAAATTGAAGAGCTTTTTTGACGCTGACTGACGCTGTGAAGATAAACTTCAAATTAATTTCAAAGAGTCTTATCCTATCCTACACCCTAAAACAAATTATAATTAGCTTATGAGAGTAAATTTTAACAGAAATGACTCTAGTCTACGATGTTTATAGGTCTATTTAATGAATGTAGAGCAGAAAATAAGAATAAAAAATAGATATATATATTGATAGTCAGAAAAGCGCATATGTTGACGTTTTTAACACTAGCTATACCTAAACAAACCCACACGCTTGTTTGCCTTTCTTTTATAAAAAAATGGCACTTATTGATGGAGTCAAAATGTTATACTGAGTGGATTATAGGTCGGAGGAATAGAGGCATGTTTAGTCCGTGATATTTATATAGAAGCCTGTCTAATGTTATACAAATAGTGAAATATACAACATAATGATATTGTATCAAATATAAATAATGCTGTTATGAATGCCGGCGACCTTTGCGTGAGAGACGTGACCCCGTCGAATGTCTGTTTGTGAGTCACTCGCAAAATGACCATTATGTCTGCGTTACCGTCCTTACAGTGCTCATTCATGATTAAGACCCATTTAGACATTAAAATTACCCATAAATTACGCATGATTTTGATGTAAGGATTTATTTATGCTATTCTTGCGGCCAAGAGCCGTTGTTACTTTAGCTGAAATCTTTAAGGGAATTCTTCTATGTATAGTTGGAAAATGAGCGGAAGGACCACTTCCACCAGGCTCTTTATCCATCTGTCTTAAAAGTATCATAATTATTAATTTAAATCAAGATAACTATAATAAGACATCATTAAAACAAACGCGACTATAACAACATCCTGTTCGCACACTCAGGTGTAGCTTTGATTTGCAGATAGGACATTTGTTTGTCAAATAATGCTTTTTGATGATGTTCGTTCGTAATCACGAGAAAAAACTGGTATTTTACAGAGTCATCGGAAACCACGGAGCCTCCAAAGTTTAAGGCCGAGACATTATGCTAAACGGTTTGGCCTCTGGTACTGTCAATGGCAGAGAGGCTGACTTCATATCCGAGTTGATTGGCGACAACTTTTATGAGTAAAGTCGTATAGAATTCTTACAAAAAATTTCATGTCTAATCCGGTTTCTAGCTAAACGAAGTAAAAAGTAAAGATGGGGTAAGAACTTAATAATAATATTTGAAAAACAGTGCTTTACAAATGTGACATGAAACAAAAAGCATGTTTGAAACTTGGTCATTCATAACACTGTCACGTTGATGTCCTGGAGCTTTCCTTTTGATTTATTCTGAGAATTCAAACGACGTATATATAGCGTTTCCGGCGACTCGCACCGGGACATGCGCCGGGAACAAACGCTGACGGATTCCGTGGCAGTCCGTAATAAAGATAATGCAGTCTAAATCAATTGGCCAGATACTGTCATACTTTGCGATCCTGGTATGGATTTATTTGATGGAGACGGTAAGTACTCGCGAGGGGTACACGCTAGGATTGCGTCAGGGTTTAATTTTAAATATTTAGTAAGCGAGTAACCAAGGGCTAGCCAGAGCGGAATCGGTAGGCAGTGTATGATTTAAAAAGAATTTACTTAACTATTTTTTATTGCTTTCAAATTGATTATAGAAGTGTACAGCCAGGCGGTTTGCCGGTTTGTACCAGACTAAAACAAAACTACAATCTGGCGTATGGTTTCCGAATACAGACATATTCTACTTTTTGAATACGACTAAGTGACCTATCTTTCTGCTAACCTAGGTACTTCAACAGTACTGTCAAGAAAATTGTAGATTCCATACTCGCAATGTCCGGCGCAATCGTCTCCCTTCCATTTCACTCCCGGGCGATGTATTTGTACTTATTTTTCTTTTTGAAAAGCTTCAATTAGAGTTTTATTAAACGTTAAATTGACTACTTGGTTCCTTTGGGAAAAAATACCTCTTTAACTTTCGGATTTCATTTGGATTGTGTATTACATTGCATGAACAGTTTTTATTGAACTAAGACCAAGATGCGCCGTACAAACACATGAATATAAATAAAAAAATGTTTTTTGTTTGGAAACAAAAGAGTATAAATAGGAAGTTCCATATTTAAGTATGTGGTTTATCTTTAGACTAAGGACCTGCTCCAGTTTTGCACGGATACAATTAGGATTGTAATGCACATAGTATTCTTATTATAGGTACTCTTATAAACTACCTCTCCTAATATAATTTAGATAGTAAGTACTTAAATTGTCAATTTAGTTACTTTGTTTTGTTTTTAATATTTTTTAGATAGTACAGAATTGATTTACTTTAAGTGTGAAATTGCTATGCCCTAACAGGGTCTCATTTGTACAAATTTTGTGAAATGGTGCAATAAAAATACTGAATACTGAATAAAAACGCCTCGTAAAAATATGTAAATAACAGTGAAAACCTTTTTAAAATCCGTTGCGTGGTTTATAAGGACTAAGCGTCCGAAGATATGAGGAGTGACAGGAATGGATAGCGACTTTATTTTATACTTTGTATATACCTAGTGATGAAGAAAGAAGACATTAATTTCTCGGGCGTATTATAAAATCAATGACTATATCTTGGACAAGGATGTTTGGAAATGATCCCGATTTGTATTAGCGATCCCTGGCTCCAAATATTGTACACCTACTGTGTTAAATTGTTAAATTTTTAAATATTTAAGATGTAAAATAACATTGTAATTTTGATTTATTTAAAAAATTACACCTCGTTGAGTTTCTTGCCGGTATCTTCTCATCAGAGGTTTGTCCGAACCGGTGGTAAATTTTATGACATTCATAAGTGCTACCTGTAAGCCTAATCTGAATAAAATATTTTGACTTTGACTTTGACTTTGAAAGCGTAGGTTAGAAGTAGTTAAATGAATTCTGTGCCTCCTGTGATAAGTGATGTAACTCGACTTGTACCCTTTTGTGTTTTTTTATTTAGAAATAATCAGAAAAAAATTACGAATTTTTTGGTCTATGTCACGTACTTCTAGGAGCTATAGTTTCGGAGATAATTTTGTGAAAAGTGATACAAGTAACGGCATTTCGGCAAAAAAATGGTGCAGATTGATATATATCAAGTTGTACCCCCTTTATGTGACTGCTCTTAAGGCTATTTTCGTGCTTTGTGGTATAAGTGAAATTGAATTTATTTTCACATTTTATTTTTCGGTATTTTTTTCAGAAAAATTGATATATCTACAATTATATCACTTTTGACCAGCTTTTCTAAAACCAGACCAGGGTACAACTCAACATGTACCTAGCAATGCGAGACCAATTTGATACATTTTTTTGTGATAAGTGATACATCTCGTCATGAATCACTCTTCACAAATAAATTTTTAAGTGTAAAGGAATACAAATTGAATTATATCTAAAAGTCAAACTATTCCGGTAAAATATTTATGCAATAGCAGTTGTGTTAAGTAATACAAGTGCGAGCATAAAGAGTGTGGTGGGAGTGCGCGGGGGCGAGGTGACGCGGGAGCGGGGGTGCGCGGGACCTAGGTGTGACAAGGTGTGGTTACGTCGGAATTCACTATGGATCGACGCGTAAGTTAATAGTTGTATCATTTTACACGAATTTTCATATATTTTAATTTTTCGTCTAAGTATTGAAATATATCAATTGACACGAAATAATGTTATGTAAACAGTACAGTCACAGCCAAGGTAGCTCTTTTTTCTTTTTTGTATTTTGCTTAATGTACTTATTTGATCATAAGTGTCAATCTAACTTTTCAGAGATACTTGGATACTGTGTGCGTGCTATGATTGTTCTGATTACTATCTACCTATACCTATGCTGGCACAGATTTCTTTTAGATCTATTAGGTAATAAAAAAAATAAGCCTATTACGATTTTATCAGACTAATACTATCAACCTTTGCTATTAATTGTGGTACTACTTAAACTACTTTATTATCTACTCCTTATTACAAACTACTTTCTTAAATAACTATAAATACTAAATTGCACAAACTACTTTCTTAAATAACTATAAATACTAAATTGCATCATGTACTTATCAAAACACATCAAACGGTTTTTTATTCCAGGTGTCATTTCCCCATTTTCGCGTTGCTTTAGCAAAAACGACGTCTCAAAGCAATATTGAAGCGGGAATTGCAGAAACAGAAGAAAATGCATGTGATGATGACGCTGGATCCAATGTGAGAGAACTAATAGAAGAATCGCTGCCAGAAAAGCATAACGAATGTCCGGTCACTCCTCGCAACGTACAGCAGAGTACTGGAGAGTACCTTCTTATGAAATACTACACTTTTGCGGGAAGGGATTTCGTCTGAATGTTTTGCAGCATTTGGAAATAGGTACAACAACGCGGGGTTCATTATCAATGAACAGGTTAATTTTCCTTCATCTCCTTTATTGCGGGTGTGTTTAAATTCTATCATTAACATTGTCATAATGGATAAAAAGGATTGTCATTGGGGGGTAGTTTAGATTGAGAAAAAGTATGTGGGTAGTTTGTGAGACATAATAATGTATGGGGGTACTTTTGTTTTGTTTTTCAATTTTGGGGGTACATTCAACGAGTTTTGTGTTTTTAAAGGGTATTTGTGCAAAAATGTTGGCGGTAGGCGAGATTAAAGAAAAATGTTTTAGTTTGTCAGTACGTGATTCGTTCAAGTAGCGAACGGTCGTACTATTTGATCCGGATGATGCCTCGTACAGAGGCGAAACGCGTGTCTTGTATTAAGTGGTGGTGGTGTATAGTTGAGTCGGTGTGAGATATGACTGTTGTTTCGTGTAGAGGCGTAGGAGGATGGGTTTTGTCATGAAGATATATATGTTGCACAGACACAGCTATCTTGCACGAGCACGGCAGTGGTTTTGCGGAGTAGCAAAGTACTCTTAATTTGTTCCAGTTTGTTATTTGTGAAGTATGTTAGTTTTTCTAGATTTTTATGAGTCTGACAATGATTATGATACTTTTTTTGTATTTAATAACTTTAACACGTCTAATCATAATACTTACTTGTAAGATTGAACCAAGCCATTTGTTAGTTTTAAAGAAACCTACTTAAATTTTCATCCAAGTTTTTTGAAACTTATGAGTTCCTATAGAGGCAGAAGTCAGCTTTATCCTTGTCCCAATTTACCAAAAAATATGATTATAAGATCTCAACTTACCTTTGTTAAGAATTGTGATGAATATGTGCCTTAAATGTAAGTTAATTATTCATTTTGGTAAAGTTTAATAAACGTTGATTATGTTTCTAAATACTTACATTTATTTACACGATAAATATGAATGTTGGCGAGGGGTATAACTTGACTTGTATCTTTTAACACTTTTTTTCACAGGGCTATAATTTTGGCAAACTGATATAAGTTAGGTAAATTTTATTTGTAACGGGGTACAAAGTCAAAAAATCTATTTTCCAATGTTTTATGTTATACTTTAGTTCAAGCAACATTGAGCTGGGAACATTATAACGCGAGTTATAGGATTTTACAAGTTCATGTATATCAGTTTACACCAAGAGATGTTATGGGAGCTCCAGGGATGCACCATGATATAACTCAACTTGTATCATCTAACACATATTATTTACACATATTAGACATTTCAATAGGTACAACTCACAGGTTTTTCGCGATTTTCTTCGAAATTACATTTTTTACCGAAAAACACTAAATGCTAGTTTATAGAGTATATTTTTATCTATAAAAAAAAGTGCTTCGGTAAATGCTAGCCCTCCTGGCTCACGAACCAGAATTTTTTTAATCTTATTTTTGCGCTCCTGTAAAATGACGATTTTACACTTGTATCACTTATCACAGGAGGCACAGAATTGAACAAAGAGTAAACAAAGTTAACTGGAAATTGCTAAGTAGGCTTAAATTGAATAATGTTAACCTTACATAATATCGCTTGTTATTATTTTATAACTTTGTAAATAATACAGCTGACATAGTGATGTCTGTGTGCTACATACTAAAGGAAGTGGTCGGCGGTAATAGAACACCCTTACTGTATTACCTAGTGCAATTTTTTTATAAACATTACTTATTTGTTTTCGCAATATTGCGCTACATTTGCTAATAAACAAGGGGTTTGCGGTGCTTTTAAACAAAGACTAATCCAGTAAGTCATGACTATTGTCAAATACTTATTAACCGTTCTTACGACGGAGCCAATACAAAAACTTTTTCTAGAACTTGCTTTTTTAAATGCTCTTAAAGAAAACACGACTGGCCAGTACTCTTTGCAGAGGCGCGTTTGAACAGGCATGACTCACTCGACCCCTCACTTGTTACGGTTGCCACTTTACAACCCGCCTATAAATCCACCATCCCGCTTATACCGCATGCATTAGACAAGGACAGGTGGCTAATCGCGATACGGATTCGGATTACTACGATGGGTGGCGGACGGCGAACTTTGCGAGTTATTTTTGAACCCATGTTAGAGGGAAAACGTATACGGTAACTTGCTGTCTGGAATTCAAATGCTGTGATCATTTGCTCCGATGGTTTGCTGAGTTTGCTTTGTCCGTGTTTGCTTCAAACTGGACTGGACGTGAAGAGGATATAAATACCACTAATTTTAAAGTCAGATTCACCTGACATACTCTTGATTTCAAGGTTATCGTTAAGTATGTAGGTGACTGGTTAATTAATTAGCTATTTAGCATCAACTTCGACTTATTCTAATCTTATACGTAGAAATATGAATTTGAATAGGAAATATTTATTTAAAACAATCCATAAAAATTAATATCTACTCTTCCTCATTAAACGTGAACTTGCTAACGTTACTATACCCACTTACCGAGTTGCTTATATCAACAAAAACATACACTTTTTCTACGATACCTATTTCTAAAGAACTTATTTTTATAATGTCTAATTCCTTTAAAATCAAACTAAATATTGCAAAATTTTTACATTTATTTATTTATTTATTGTTCAAAATAAACATTAAAAAATACATGAGGCATACATACAGGTTTTGTTCACTAGTCAACCTTTAAGCTAAGCAGAAAACGCTTTTAATTCAGAGTATTTTATACTTTACTGGATGTATATAAGTAATATCAATACGAGTGTCTTAATTTTATGATCAAACACGTGCTTTGTGGTCTAAACTGTTTTTGTGTGTCAGATCCATACCTAGCAAGGGGCTACCAGATGTAGTATGGTTACCTATAACATGACCCAACGACGTAACGTTTGAAAATAGTAATGAGGTTAAGTGATTATTACATGTTTTTAAAGTTACAACACTCATCAAGATAATTGTTCTACAAACAAATGACTGCGACAGTTGTCAAATGACGTGACGAGTTTAATGAAATCGAATTGGCTTCGCAGATACGGTTGCATAACGTTTAGTTTTTGAGATCTGTAAAAATGATTATGGTAGCCGAATAGAGCTCACTCCCGTTCGTCTGGCCCACATTCTCTCGATTGGTGTAACCAAGATTGGTAAAGCCAGGTTGCAGCGGGTTTTTATTTACTAGAAGCAATTAGAAATCTTTCAAGCGTTAGTAGCTGGTCAATGCGCAGTATTTTCTCAAAGCCATCAAAACAGGGCGAGTTCCATATTATTTACATGAAGCTGACATTAGTAACTAACTGTTAAAAAGTTTTGTAACTGTTCTGTTAATCTTGTTGGCCGGATACAGTCGCAGTTTCGCATTAAATAGGTAGAGCTAAAGCTTCGTTTGTGCTCACGCCAGTCGTAATCATAAATTAAACGAGGGACATAATTCCATTTGCGAAGACATTCAACTATCTAGATAGATTAATTTATTATTAAAGAGTTATAGCTTTGCACTGAATTCTTAATCTAATCTAGAAAATAATGATAGATCGAGAATAAGAATTTGCATTAGATTCGATTGGAGTTGTTTTTTCAACTTCTGAGCAAATCACGATATTTAATTCATCGAAAGAAATAAAAATGTCTGTTTTAGATTTTCCACTATTTACTTATTCAAATTATTATTATGTTGCAAAATAGACAGCTGCGTGCCATAAAGGGTGGTAGCCACTCCGGCGCAGCCCGTCCGCTGCCTCTGAATTTGGAACGCACGTGTGTTCGCAGCATACTAACGAGACCAACAATTTTTAGCTACTGGGACTGTAAGTACAAGATGCAATAAACATAATCGTTATATCAATTGCATAAAGTTTCATATATGTGATATAATTGCTACAAAACTTGGTGTTCAAACAGGACATCGTTACTAAAAAGTTTTTATCGTTTGTTTTAATATCGTTTTATAAGGTTGTCGGAGCGGAGAGTGTTTTAATCTTTTAGTTTATTTTTAAATATGTATACTTAAACTTTCTTTTTAAGAATTCCGATGTTCATGTTCAGTTAAAAGACATTACGAGGTGTCTGCCCACATGGTTACCATGCCAACAACTCGTGGTTACATATCGTCAGCCACAGGTCGTTCACCTTGGCTTTCGGGAAGGTCACTCCGCTATCGACAGAATCGATTGATTGACGGGAACTTATCAACTACTCGATTGTGCCGTAGATTAAATCAAGTGGCATTATGGGAAGATAAGCGCTATTGTAGTTGCTTACGCTCAATAGGCCGATAACCGTCAGCTGCCATTATTAATACTCTATGGTATCTTAAAATGTCCTTAGTATGACCGTTCTGGAGTCAACGCTTCATTGCCAGGCATTCAATTTAGGTTATCTTTGAAAGCTGACTTATAAACTTCTAAAGAACATGACAGTAATGTCAAGATATTGTTGACTATCTACCATATTTGCGTACTTTATCTGACACTATCAAATGTAGCCATATTAATCCCAGCGTTATTGCGTCAAAAAGTACTTGTAATCATATCAATAGGTCTTCTAAGTCCTTTTGAAGACCCTTTTTGTCGCCATCGTATAAGCCGAATTAACGTACTTCTTCCACAGGTTGCCAATAACTTCTATACAGGTAGAGAGAGATGTAATAAAAAAAGTATACAGACCTATGTGTCCCGTGTGCTGGAAATTCGTTGGAGCTCCAATCATGGAGCGGTCTATTCTCCGGCGCGTACGCTGCGCCTGCGCGGCCGGCTGGTAGCAGCACGCGAACCACTGCAGCCAAATCTCACCATTGCCGGCCATTTTGAAAAACTAAACTGTCCACACAGTCCTTCTACAAGTCACTTGCGCGCGTAAACGCGGCTTAGATTTTAAATTAAGAATATTCTTAATTAGAAAATCGAAATGATTCTGCAAATTTGAATTGGCTAGTGTAGTCCGTGAAAAAAAGGATTTTTATAGTGTCGTGTGATACACGAAGCACTAATATTTATTGAAAATTCTGTTTAGATAATTTTTCTCAGTACTGATAAGTTTATATAACACTCCACGCTGATCTCGTCTGCGATGATAACGATGAGTGCATGATTCCGCCGATAACTGAAACAGAAGAAATGATATTGTTTTCATTATGGTTGCGACTTTCTCTTGTTTAAAATGAAAGTCAACTAACATTTTAAAAATAGATAATTTTACGTCAACACATTAATTAATTAATTATACTTCATTTGTACGTAAATTCTCCTTAAAATTTAAAAACGCTCACGTAATATATTTAGTCTAAAACATGTCTCGTCTTTGTTTGTCATTGTGATGTTTTCTTTTGAAAGAAAGTGACTATAAATCTGTTTAATCTAACATTTTGGCTTATTTCAGTCATCTTATACGAAGGTAACTTATCCCATTTTACACGCAGCAACAAATGCTACTTGTTTGGCAGTACGTTTACACTTATTAAACACACGATCGTATTATTATACTAATAACACCCAGTTTCATATGCTTTAGAACGACCGAGACAGTGATAATGAAGCGAAGTGTTGTAATAACAACACTTTTACATCCGCTTTAAGACGCAAACAAGACGTCGGAAAAGCGTGCTGTCGCAAAAGCAACACCGTGGCCCGCGCGTGGAATCTTATCCGACAGTAAGATATGGATGCTGATACTGTCGCGTGAGATGATACGGGGCGATCTGCGCAAGCGGAAATTGTGCAAAAAAATTATAACGCTCTTGCAAAAGAAGGAAACTTATAGGTATCATAATAAACAGAGCCGTAACTAATCTTTTATGCTCCCGCGAGCACCACTTGCCCGGATATAACAAAGGCAACAAGTCAGAAAACCGATCGAAACGAGTTATATCTACGCTTAAGTCTTTGAAACAACTGATTCCAAAATCTACTCGTCAGAAAAGTGTAACCATGACTTAAATAACAACACTATCCTTATCTCGTAACAAAAACCAGGTCACTCGCATTCCGACCGATCCCTTCAGAAGATATTGTCCAAACAACGTTCCAGAATTCTCATTATACGTGCGACTTTGAAATCTTTCCGCTCGGCATCCCCCGTGGTCCACCAACCAGTTTGCACCTTAGTGTCAAGAAGTTTAGGAGCGTGATATACTTTGAACACATACGATTAACTCCATAACCTAGATATTTACTTTCGCACGGCCTATTAGGAAAAGCATTTTGATTAAAACTGGCCTCTGATCTGTAACAATTTGGAGCTTTTTATTGGTTTGAATGTAGAGAAAGCTGTGTTAGATGCTTTTTGATGCTAATCTAAACAAATGAGTGGTCAAGAAGTACAATATCCGAAACAACAAGATCGCTATGTTTAGTAACATTGCGAGAAACTTATTTATTTACATTTCAGCTTAGTTATAGATTTATAGGGCTCATCAGAGCAAAACATTGCATTACCCATGTATAACTTTTATTTATATTTATATATATGTATATGTATAAATACCCCAGATGAATGAAGTATCAAGACACTTTTTAAATTTCAGTCAACTTCAATGAAATAATTTTGAAAAACGACATTAAGAGCTTGGCTTTGTAACAGCCCTCTTCATGATAGATTTCCTATTAGTAGTGTATCTGCGATGATGTATATTTGAACTGGGTATTTGCATCATTGAATAATTAGGCTCCTGTAGTTTAAATACCAGTAAGGATCTAGAATATTCCCTTTTCACTGCTAAAATAAACTTACAATCACGTTGAAAAGCAACCACAGTCACTACGCAGCAGTCCATTCCTCAGTAGCCTTTCCTACAAGAAAGTGATAATTTGAATATTACCGAACAGCATTCTCGAGTCCGTGGGACAAGTGGAGATAACAAGTCATTACTGCTGCCTTATCAGCCGCACTAATTGGGCGTTGACAGGAGAAAGTATATCACCGATCACTGGTGCATCTGCGCCCGCGTCGAGAGCGAAAGTGGACGATTGTTGCCGACCACAGGCTCGGGGTGAATGAATTTGTAACGACACATTATTCTATGCTAAGAAATCCACAATAACAACACATAAGTATTTTGTGAAAATTTAAACCGGCTACCTTTTACGATTTAAAGGATAGAGACCTTTTAAAAAAAGAATTGGCGTATTTATAGGGTTTTGTTGTCAACCTTTGCGTGCGTATACCATAAGTGCATTGAAGTCGATTTTCATGACATTCTTTTCTTTTTAACTTGCTATTTTCTTTCTTAGCTGTGCATAACGAACGCCGACAGACCTCTTTAGGCAGGTAATTATTATAGTAACTTTCTGCAGCTTATTTCAAGTAATCCTAAGAGTACTTTCATGCTATTATAAAATATATATAGAAAGAAGAAAGAATGGAAGAAGGTCATGATTTTGGGTGTTTGGATATTTTTTAACAGCTGAACGGTTTTAATAGAAATTGGGAGTCAGATCTACCATGTCTTGGATTAAAACTGTCCCGTATAAAGTGCATAGAAAATAATCTCACGCGGTCGAAGCCGCGGGTCAAACCTCGTATACATATGTATGTAATAGAGACCCATATATCAATCACGAGATTTTAAATAATATTAAGCTGTCAAACTACATTCCGAACAATCTTGGAACAAAACGCCTTCCATCTTCGTCAGACTAGGCTAACGTAAAAGAGACGGCACTCTTAACGTAACTTAGCTGATGCTAATGGGATAGTCAAAGCGCTGGGTACTGTATAAGTTTTTATAATGTTGTCGTTTGTTTAATTCATATTTTTTTCTGTAAGCTTGCGGTATTCGGTATTTGTGGTTTACCAAAAATACTGCTTATTTACGGTTCTGTTCCAACTAAGGTAAAAACGGGACTGTCCAGGTGCGACTCTGTTCATCCGTCAAATCAAACCATCTTTCTGACTACCACAGTTTTTTCAGAAACCATAAAAATTCCTTTGCAATAATTCCTTAGTTTTGCGGCTCGTTTTGTTTTCGTTCGCGGGTTGTTTTGGTAAACGTAGCAGAAACATATTATTGTGTTGTTCAGACCCCAAGTACGGGAGTCTGATTCGCACTTGGCCGGGTTTTCATCCAAAAACCATTCTCTTTGATCAAAGTCGATGTATCAATTGCAGTTGTCAACGATAAGAAAAGTAGCAAGCCGAAAGCAACCAATGCCGTGACAACCGAATTTCAAATTAGTGCACTTTTTTCTTAACGGCGCGAACCAGCATTGTTATTCTCTAAGCGCATCAGCGTCGAACTCGACGACGAGGCATCGCCCGTCTCGCTTACTCGAGCTAGCGCTAGAGCAAGACAGGGCGCTGCCGCAGCGTCGACTTCGTCGCTGTTGCGCTCAGATAATCACTCTCCAATCGTCACGACCTATTAGGCTGACCCCATTATAGATGTTATTGCTTTCGGTTTATGGTAATTAGTGAAATGGATTTGTGTTATGTTTATAATTATTATTTGGTTGTAGCTTACGTAATTATAACGCCACGAATCTAATCCTAATGGCTTCGCTAATTATTTTTCTTAATTCATCATGTCCTCCACACCGTATCCGGTGACGGCGACTCCTGCATTTGGTTCAGTCCGGTTTGTTTCGGTGATGCACTCTCACGTGGCTTGCGAAACCTAACTTTGCTTTAAAGACCCGGTTACATGCTAATTATTTTTCTTAATTATTAGGGGCCTGTACTACAAAGTTAAAATGAGCCGTCTGTCTGCCTGTCTGCCACAGTGGCTATTTAAGAAACTATTGTTGATATTCCATAAAAGCAACGTGTTATTTTTTGTGTTTTTTGTGTAAAGTCCTTGGTGTGCGAGTCCGACTCACCCGGTCTTTTAATCATTTTGGAAAATGGTATATTACCGCAAAACTTATTATGAGGTTCTGCATCAATGCTCTTGTTTTCCTTATAATGATTTCAGCTCAGTGTATGTACATATACTAAAATCTAGACTCCTACAAAATGTTAACATGCATTTTTTGCTGTCTACATGCATTTATGAGACTTTATGCCTTATAATTTCCTAAAGTGGGATTAATGAGCGTTTATTGAAAGGTTTTTGAAGGCGGAAAGTTTTCCCCCTTAATTATAATAATAGTTATTAAGTTTTGTAATCATTTAAAAAACCTTTTACTTCATCGTAGTAGTAGCTTGCTTCGGAGGAGCTTGCTGCGTGTTGCTGCGTTTGTTTAGAATTGATCGCGCTCTAAAAGTTACTTTAAAGCCTAGACCAAGAAGGAAAACATTAAATGTATAACTGCGACACTTTATGTTTATATTACATTATGAACTGTAGTAACATTAACGGCTCGACTTCCGCAATAGTCAAGTTTAACTGAACTAGTCCCGATTACTGCGATTAACACAGTTTACAACAGTTTCATATTCGTTGCACAAGCTACATGTTTCAACAACGTACGTGTTTCTTTAAAACTGCTAGTTTTATGAAATTTATGACATAAACATAAACACTACGGACGGGAACACGAAATATTATAATAGCTAGTAATAAAATAACCAGACATTACATTGCTTAATGTAAGCATTCTATCACGCAGTACAGCATTTGATGAAAGTTTCGAGAAAACTAACTCTTCGAATTCGATTCAGCATCAGCAGATACCTGAGCGCTTTTTTGAGCCGTTCCGAATTCTTTAAAGCCCATAATACACTACCGGCCATAACAAAATGATAATGTAGTTCTTAGTTAGTTCGGTTATATTACCCAAAGTCACAATAAAGGGATGTACTTAAAGACTACTTAATCGTACTTACACATAATAACAATCGAGTAGATACGTTGTGAAAATAAAGCTAGAGCAAGACTCTAATTTTCTGAATAAATTACACAAAATTGTGTTACTTATACGTGTCCCGAGGTCGGTAGTCGGCGTTGGAGTGCATTGCAGGTTTGCAGGCTCTTCTTTGGTTCCCTTGCACTTTTCAGAACCATCCTTGTACTTTTGTGCTTCTTTTTATAATTTTTTTATCGATGGGTCCACGTTTGGCTTTAATTGCACAATGAAGTTGTTTCATTTAAAAATTAGAAACCAGTTCTATTCGGCAAAATATGTAGTCGTTTGTATGCCAACACATCTCAATTCTTCATCTACTTACGCATGTAATTTGAGAGTTATGTAAGAACGTAATGGGAATAATATCGTAAACGTTGAATACCTGTTTCACCTGTTCCTTGTTTTTAAAAAGTAAAGAGATGTACGTAGGAAATTAAAAAAAAAATTGAGTCTATGTTTGTAGCAATGACAGGGCCCGAGTATGGCGGCGTCATTTGAATACGCAATGACATTTGCTTAAAAAATAATAATTATAATAAATGTAAATTGATTATATTTTATGGTAATTTTAAAATCTACATATTATATTATCGTGTGTGTTAAACCATATGATACATCTATATTGGACTACTAACTAGCAAACTAATCCATGATTACGACTGTTGATTTCTTGTTAAGCTGAGCAGGGAATTTACCCACAGGCTACTTAGACTAGCTAGGCGCACAGACCGAGGGGACGCTGGGGTTTACGGGACTACGGCAAAGTGAAAAGGAAGAGTTGTGTTTTTATTATAGTCTATGTATGTTTTTGTTAATTAGACTGTACGCTTCCCCCTTCTCCAGTGTAGTAATTTTAACGAAATAGAATTGTCAATAAAAGTTAAACTTACACAAAAACATATGGATTTTTGTACCAGTTTCATCTTAGTGTTTATACATGGAAGGTATGTCTGTGGTCCTATTATAGATATTAGGTATTGACGTATATATGTATGTCACCCATCACTCTTAATTTATCTAAGAGATTGGACTCCAACGTTATGTGGTTTATCATTCTAAGAAACGTCTGACAATAACAAATCAAAGAACACGGATATATGTATATCAGAAATCCTTTTTTGATATTTTGCGTCTGATATAGCTTCTCCGTATAACCTTGTCGTTACTTTTTTGAAGTGTCCACTATGTGACGCATCAATTAGTAGCGGTGGTTAAAATCTTTAACCGAAAGCGGTAAGACAAACATAACATAAATTTTCCCAAACCAGTGATAATTTTTCTCTAACCTCTAATTTGAATCAAGATATTTTGACTTTGACTTTTACTTTGAAGAGAGTAAAGGCTTATCATTTCAACAGCTTAGATTGTTCAGCTAATTCTGCTGCTAAATGTGCAACTTTCGTACACAACACTATAAAAGTTCCCTTGCCAACCCTTATAGGATTAAAGTCGCGGTATCTCCCCTAACGCCTACGTCAGGAGTCCTAAACGAGCGTCTTATTTGTGGGCCTCGGCGGGAGATAAGGGAATAAGAATAGAACGCATTAATATCCAGCTTCCCGAGCCGACAGCCACAGCCAGCGTGTGAATAACGCGCGTGATAAGTGGGAGCAGTGACAGGGGCGCGTTGAGAACATGTCACAGCAGTAGTACTAGTGTGATAGTGGGGACAACTTCGATGTATAGGTATGCGGGGTTTTTACAGGTCACTTATTCGGAGCAAAACATTACTCTGTGTAATGCTGGGGTGCAATTTTTGAATCTCACCAGGTGACTAGAGCTTACCAAAATGGCCGAATCTCTATGAAAAACGGATATTTTGGTGAGCTTTAGTTACCCGGTGAGATTCGAATGCAATTTTTGAATCTTACCAGGTGACTAAAGCTCACCAAAATGGCCGCATTTCTATGAAAAACGGCCGTTTTGGCGAGCTTTAGTCACCCGGTGAGATTCAAAAATCGCACTCCTGATTTTATACGGGGGCAGGGCAGTGAGGCAGTTGACTGGACTGCAGAGTACTATTACAATTTGGATGAATTAAGTTTCTTCTCTGGAATAAGGTTATGCTTTACTTATTTCATTTTCCCGTAGGAAAAATGGAATATCGTACGATTTCAGTCAAGTTCGTTCAGTGTTTTGGCGGCGTAACCGTGCAAAGCAACTGTCACTTGTCGATTTAGATTTAAATGCATTGTAATAACAACACAAAGAAAAATTAACGTAATGGGTTTTGGTAAAAATAAAAATCTAAAGAAATTTCGGTTAAAAAACTTTCGGAATTCTTTACTGGTTATAGTAGTATGGTATGGTAGGTACTACTGACAATTAGCCTAAAGATCTCTGATACTGATTCTTAAACTACTAGACTGAGTTTTATAAAGGGTTAATTAAATCGAATTTCGGTTAAAATTTGTTAGAAATTCTAATGAGTTTAGTATTAAATTTAGTCTGACATTTGATCCTACGGACTTTTAAAAAACCAGGCCTATTTAATAATACATAATACCCAGAATTCAACAACTTGGCTAGTTGCTGAGATGTTTTGAATTAACCCTAAGTTACCTATTTCCTAAATGAATGGTTGTAACTCTATGCAGCGCAAATACGAGAAATTGATAAGCAATTTACAAGAATTGCTCATTTTCGACATAATGCATTCATCATTTGTCTTATTTTAGACGCTAATTACGACGGAAACCATATATTTGCATGACAATTCGAGGCAGCGGCTGTTTTTAAATATGAAGTAAAGACGATTTCAGGTAGTGACTAACCGCAAGAACTCGATGTCAACATTAGTCACTGAGTTCATTACTGTTTATAAATAAACTACAGTACAAAGAACTTTGATTTTAGAGTTACTCTTTTTGCAGTCAAGTAATGCAATTATACAAGGGTTGGCTTTCATTCTTTGCCTTCTAATACAAAATGCATAACTCGAGTTTATCGTCTTTTATTTTTCTGCTCTATTAATCAACGAGCCCAGTAACACAAAAAAGTTCACTTTTTCGATGAACTCAAGACTTAAACTGGACCGTTTGTAAAAATAGACAGGTTGGGAGGAGTAGCATTTTTGACCGATTTTCATTTGGGTTACTAGACTTAAACTCAGTGCGTTATTTTAGTCAAGGATAGTACTCGACGCGAAACGGTGCTCATTTCTGCAGTTATTAAAAATAATAATAAGTTTGATTGTCACTGTAAGTTTTGTAGCCCAAACTTTCGACTTTTATTTTCCAATGTAGAACATTCAAATTATTACATTTTTAAATGATATGCAATGACAACACCTTGAAAAGTGTATCCGGCAGTACCTGAACCCGCAAGCTCGGTATTCCGTGCATGCGCGTGCGTGTCTTAGGAGAAAAAAAAGGTTATTGATGCTAAAGCATTATTTTTAACAACCACCGTCATTAGCTAACAATACAGGCGACAGTTGTTGCAGCTTGCATCGAATAAATAAAATCATTTTCAATAGTTACTAGGTCACTATTACAAGGTCCTAGGTCTCATTATTAGTGCCTACAAGTGTTTTTTTGCAATTGAAATAAAACAATTAAAACTGTTCATACCGCGTGTATTGTAACGAATTTAATTCTCGACATTTCTAGCCCTTTTCAGATCTCATGTTTACGGGCAGATAGACTAAAGTGATGTTTAAGAAATATATATATTTATTTCGAACAACAGAGATCCACATAGGTTAGTTAAAGCTTAAAAACCATGTTACTAATTTATTATAAAAAAGGGACTTTGTTTTTAAGATCATGTTGCATGATCATGTTTTGAAGTAGGAGCAGGAAAATGAGTAAATTGTAACAAATGAAATTGCTGGTGTGTTTTCACTAAAGTTCGTTGTGGTTGTCGACTTGTAATTGTAATAAATAAACTTAATTATATGACAGTTCACTATACCATGACGTCAGTAGTTTTATGTATTTAATGCCTTAATTCTTATTAAACTACATATAAGTAAGCTCATGCGCATATTGCTTGTAGTCAGGACGTGGTCAACCAAGAAATAGTTTTACTGTTTTTAGCTGTATTTTGCGGCGACAGGGTGCAAAAACTCTACGGTAATTACTTGGTCGATTATAATAGGAACAATAACGAACATGATAGGTATTTGTGATGCAGGCCATAAATTATAAATTACAATAACTTAAGTATCATTCTAGTCAGAAGATAAATTCTAACCTACTATATAGGGATATTTATTTCTAGGTCCGCCTCTTTAAAATATAATTCACAATTTCTGTATGATCCTATCAAGTAAGGAATCTTTGTTATTATATTCGTCATTATTTTTAAACTTGATGATACATAATAGGTAGGGGCCGAAATTATGCCTGGCACCTTAAATATATTTTAATTTATTTAGATGCACAGAACAAAAAGCAATCGATTAAAATTCAAGTTATACAATTACGATTACTTTTAACGATTATTTGAGTACAGGATTAAAAATATTTATTAGTCAACAAAAATTATTAAACGCTTAAAGACCAAAGAAATACAGCTACAATGCGGAAAAATTAAGATGATTTCGCTCTCCAAAACAGAAAAAAAACATGACAATGTTTTTGTCTCTACGTTTACATCTCAGATACAACGCTTCAAAATAAATCAGACTACAATTGGCCAATCCAATGACAAAACCCTATAAATCAGGACACAACAAAAAACTCCTAAATTGATAAATGATAAGAAAGATAAATCTAAGCCTGCATGTATCACTCATCAGATAAAACCGCACTGAGTGCTCTCCGCCCTATTGCTCCACTTAAGGCTTACAAAAGTAAAACCCATTTAATCGTTGACGAGATAACTTAAATGTTTCGTAAACCTCGACGTCACAATAGGGTAGCGACGGTAATGCCTTACTTTAAATGATTGCCATTTTATTGTTAGAAAAGTTGCATCAGGTCAGAAGGACGGACACGCGTGAACGCTTATTGTAGATAGCCAATCTCGAAGAGAAGGTACGTTTCGTATAGCTTACCTATTACATTGGTTTTTTTGTCATTTAGAGTGATGCAAGTTTAATTCTGTTTATTTTGTACGGTAAGTAGCTATGCAATTCGCATGGGTACTTCAATAGGCTTTTATTGTCTGCCTTTCAATGACATAAAATATTAATTTCAATTCATATTTAAAATCACTGATAAGAATAATCTTTGTTTATACATATAGGGACATCTGCTGTACCTATGGACAGTTGTACCTGTGTACACTATCTAAATCTCAGAGCTATACTGTCTCATCGTCGGAGCAATCGTTCTGCTTCTCTAGTGCCTTTTAGTTGACCTCCAGAAGGCAGGCAAAAGAGAAACATGGGGATTGCTTGGACGATGAGAGACTATAACTCTAAGATTTAGACAGTGTCCATAGGTAGACCTGTGCGATAGAGTTAGAAATACAGAGATCCGCAGGAAAACTAGACTGACTGACATAGCCATGGTTATGGCTCGAATGAAATGGAAGTGGGCAGGCCACATATGCCGACGACAGGACAGCAGGTGGGGCGTAAAAGTACTCGAGTGGAGACCCAGAACTGGTCGAAGGAATGTGGGCAGACAACCAATGAGATGGGCAGACGATCTGGTTGTGGTTGCTGGTAAGGGATGGGTGAGGAAAGCTCAACATCGGAAGGAATGGCGTGAAATGGAAGAGGCCTACACTCAGCATTGGGCGGATACGGGCTGAAGAAGAAGAAGATAGGTAGAGCTGTCCTCAAGTAGAGCAGTTCTCCCTATACCTACACAAATTTGTATAAAAGAGTTCTGTTACCGACTAATAGACAACGCACAAATTTACCGCTGAAGATAGAAGCAGAAAAATGTAATATCTGCTCCTTAGTCGCGCACAAAAGTTTTTTGGTGATTTTTGACGCATTTACTTTTACGAGTACCGAGTCACTTAAACCGAACTATTCAGCCGATTACGGGTAGTAACAAAGTTGCCGAGTTTGCCGATTACCGAGTAATAGACAGGTACTCGGTGCATCTCTAATCGCTACTGAACGGGCATGCTACGCTTAATGTACCGCGCAAGGCAATCGAATTTGTAATTTAATTTCCATCTCACCTGACCTTACTATGCTACGTTACGCTAGTGCTAGCAGCAGTCTACGCTGACACACTATTCTTACAAACAAAATATTCGTTTGAACTTGGGTGGGTCGAAATTGGGTAACGCTCGAGTCAGTGTTGCCAATTTAGCAACTTTGTCCTAGATCTGGCGATTTTAGGAGCTACTTTCGTATAATATATAAAATATATGAAACACTTGGAAAAATAGTCGCATTTTTCCGAGTGCTTCTTATATTTTGGCGATTTTTAATGGCCAGTGCTGTTATACACTAGGCGACATTTCACCCCAATTTCGATTCAATACAATGTTTGAAATATTTGTACTCTGCCCGTGATGTGGTATTGTGTTGAATAGTTTTTAGATTATTTTTCTTTCGTGATCTGGTGACTTTTTTCAATATTTCTAGCGACTTCTACAAAACTAAATTGGTAACACTGGCTTGATCCGCTGTTGTTTTGACTCAGGTTTCTTGCGCCATCGGCATTGAGTAGATTCCCATGGTGAGGGTCCCACGACCTGGGTAAATCTGTTTGGATCTTTATAATGCTGCGTTCCTATATTCCGAACGAATCAAATGAAGCCTCATTTCGTATCGGGCTACTTAACGGATTTTTTCCCCACATGGAAGCAGGCTCCGAATGTTGGCTACAAAACGGTCTGAAGGGATACCTACCAGTCGTTTTATTTTGACAGATTTCCTTTACGGAGACAAAATCTTAAAACTTACATTTTGAGCTTAAATCCCTTTTTTTTAAAGTGACCTGACATGTTCTTTCCGTGGACGCTTCATAATTGGGTACTACTTGTGCATATAGTTAAGAAGGAGCTAAAGACAAAATCTGAAATATTGTGCAACAAATAGCAACTTTGACAGGGTTCTAAAATTTTCCTCTTTAGATATTTTCAATAGGGAAGGACGATATTCGAATGTAGAAGATTACAACTTGAGTGTATCTAGGTTAGTCTGTGCCTGTTTTTTTAGATAAGATACTCAATGAGTCACAAAAACTATTTGTGTACAAAAGAAAAATTACAAGCAGAACAATAAAGACGTTCTACAGCCTTCGTGATGTCAGCTCACTGAGCAAGCAGTGTCCTCGTTTCGATTGGTCCGCTAATCTGAGTTACCTCAGCAGACGCACTGACTCACTGGGTACACAGTGATAGCGCACGCACTACTGTCTCCATTACACAAGGCTAAAGTTACATGCAAAACAAATAGAAAAAGTAATTTTACTATTATGATTTTATGAAGAAAAAAAATTGAGCGTACTACGCTTTTTCAGCACCTTTGTTCTACTTTGTCGAGCTTTTCAGCGAACTTTATTTCCTGCAGTAGGTACTGATACATACAGTAATATAATTGAGCGGGCTGACTTGATAAAAACAATAGTACTACTATAGTGGCTGAAGTATAATATGTACGCAATGTTTTAATTTCAACATACGCATATGGAACATAAATTTATTCACTGTTAAAAGTAAGGACTTATCCATCTTCGAATAGCGTAAGATGTCATCATTTGAAAACCTACTAACACTGCACCATCCGCCGTCATATTTTCAACGCCTTCAACGCCGCGCCTGCGTCGGTTTTACATGGATTTCACTAGTGGTACGCTGAATGCGTGAAACTGTAAATACGCCTAAAATAGCACTAAATGTAAATCAAAATTTGCCCAGACAGACATACTCGGTGCGTGTTGAAACGGCGGGTAATTCTGGAGGAATTCAGTTGCGGGATGGAAGCGGGCTCGAAATAGCGCGGGCGCCGGTCGCCATGGCAACGTACCGGAGCCGCCTAGAATACACGCTGTATACAATGGGAGTAAGAACGGCACAATCGCTTGCACCGTTTAAAAAGATTTGTTGCTTCTATAGTTGATCGACTTTGACTAGTACATACTTAAAAATGTTTACACACGGCATCCCAAATCGAAAGCTTATAGGGCATTATAATTGCAAGAGCGTTAAGCTAATTTCTCATGCTCCTTTTTGGTGTATTGAGTATCACATTATTATGCAAAACGAATAGTGAGTTCACTAATATCTATGAACTGGATACTTATTAGTGCATCTTTAGGATCACCGAGACGCCGATGTTTCATAATAAATAGGTGGTTAACTGACTATTAATGAATGACTAAAAGTAAGTCCACCATTTGTGCAATATTATATTATGTCAAAGTACAAGAAGTAAAATAAAAAAATTATGTCATAACAGTAATTCGGGTCATCCCGCAAACCAGAGGTAATAAGTGTAATACTCGTAACTACATGTTACATATAGAAGACCACTGCAAAAGAGACCTAATGGCCTTTGACTCTTACGTCCATTCACGTTCTATTCGAGTAGAAAAAAGTACAAAAGTGCGTAACTGCCACTCGCTATACGTCCCGGTTACTGTGGACTCATACATACATATAGTAGTGTTGAGTTACTCTTAACTGTCTGGTTATTTGTGCGGATCGTTAGAAAGTGTAAGATGTCACGGGTCAAACCGTGTGCGATTACGGCCGGACTTTATTACAGCCTTCAACAACTTATAGGCGGTCAGTTCAGATCATAATCATAATTTTTACGAATATTATAAAGCCCAAGCGACTTTGTCTGTTTATTTCTCTTACAAGCGAAGTATTTGACCGTTCTGTTTAACCGAATTTGATGGGTCACGTAACACCCCGGAATTCTTTGAATTAAATTTTAAAATAAGCTTCGAAATTTGAGCGGATCGAAGAGCGCAAACAATGTAATGTTTGTATAGGATTAGGTGACCAATTGTTAAACATTTGCTCATAGTCCGAATCCAAAGAAAATTAATAGTTGTCTAGTAGCAGGGGGGTCATAGTGTATCTGCACCTGACGTTACTCTACCTGAGAACACTATCGTATTCTAACTAGTCAGATGTTTAATTGTCCAATTCATTATATTTATTTTCACTAATATAATTGCATTCTTAATAAATATCTCAAAGGAAAATCTGTCGGCCTCTCCCTCGCAACGTAACATACTTATACACAACCAATAAAAGGCGAGCACCGAGCATGAAACAAGCGACGCGCGGCATACTAAATTCAAACAAGATAATGCTATTCGTTTGTTTTTATTCCACGACCGGTTGCTTAGACCTCAGAGATCTCCCGCGATCGGAGCTGATTCTACAATGTTAAAACATTGCATGGAGACCTATGTGGGTCTTTTTATACTGGTCGATGGTATGAGTCAGCGAGTGTGCAAAGAAGCTTGTTGACAGTAGAGAGCGTTGCAAAGAAACTACACGATATTCCATGGGAATGATTATGAAAACAACTTGATAAACTGTGCAATTCGGTTTATGTTTCGAAAACAGTAGGCACCACGTGCTGTGATAAGAGTGAGGTGCTTAGGGGT
Source organism: Ditula angustiorana (assembly GCA_963691745.1). Lineage (NCBI taxonomy): Eukaryota > Metazoa > Arthropoda > Insecta > Lepidoptera > Tortricidae > Ditula > Ditula angustiorana. The sequence continues at coordinate 4,553,221 of OY829490.1, read as the reverse complement.
TTATTAAAACAACTTTTTCCTGTTTGTTTCAAAGACTAACGGATAACGTCGGGTTCCAGTAATAATGGAGCCTTGAATGTGTCACGAATAAACTTTTGCCCCACACTAATTTGTCCACAACAAGCCACATTTAAAAACAAGTAGACAGATTTTTTTACTAGATATTGAAAAAGTTTTATTTCTCTAATTTAATTTCTAGTGTTAGTAAGTTCACTTTTTAATCCAATATTATTACTACTTGAGTTTTAATACATTCAATAGTAGTATATTTATGGAAACCTGATTCTGCGGTAACGCCAAAAACAATTTTTGTAACCCCAGAGACATCAAAAGTTTAGTGCAGGCCAGCTAGTGGATTACCCAAACTGTACTAAAACATAAATGCGAAAGTAAAGGGATGAGGGAAAGGTGCCTGTCAAGTTTTCCTGACTTAACTGTAAGGACTTGATATAAAGACAGACTTGAAAGAGGATACTTTCATTAAAAAAGATAACTTGAGTTAATAAGAAAATATTACAGTAATTAGAAAGAGGAAAAATACATTTACGGCTAAAACTTGTTTTATAAAGACTTCAAGACACTTTCTCGGGGCTTCAACCCGACGTTGGTCAAAGTATCCCTCAAACTGTCGTACAGTCAAGTTGATACATCTAACATTTCAAAAGTTTGTTCCAAAAGCTCTTATGCCGGTCCAATAAAGTCGTCGCTACATATTTTCGAGTTGTTGGAATCAATACATATTTTTGCAATTGACTGTACCTATCTGAAGGTATTTAAATAAGTGGCGTGCAGTACGTTCCATGGTAATAGATTTCTATGAAACCAATAAGGAACGAGCTGGAACGAACTAAACTGCAATTAACGTATCTGAGTACTCACACACTGCACCAAAGAAACGTCAGTACGACTAAGGGGTATGAAATTAAAACTAAAACCAACGATAGCATTATAAAGTTAAACACAGTCGTATATCATTAAGATGACGTTAAGTAAAATAAATAAAGTAGGCATTTGAATTGTAATTAATCAGTATTAAATTTAACTGAGCAATAAATGATGAACATCATTATGTAGCAACTCCTTCACCCAAATGTTTTTATGATTAATTGTTAAGTAAGTTTTCGATACATTTTCGCTAACATTTTTCAGCAGTAACATAAGTATGCTTAACTAGGACTTCATATCCAGTCTGGCTATGTCAGCCTCACTCCTCTAGTTGCACTTGAAACCGTGTGCCATTGTCTTAAGTTATCAATTTGTTATGTCGATGCGATTGACGTCATCTTGCAGCCGTTGACAAATGGTTGACAATAGCCCACGTCGAAGGCTCCCATTGTCAGATTCTTGCTGTTTTATAATACATGTGGGCCGTATGAACAAGAACGTGTGTAAAATTTTATCAATGCTTATTGTAGGTGCTGTTATTTTTAATTAAAGTTAATGATTTGATAGTCTAGAAGAAAAACACGGCACTGGCTTGATTAAACCTTAACAGACAGTAAAATTGCTTAAGTAGGGTTAGCTATTTTGGTTATTGATTTCTTATGAAGGTATGTTAATCAGTAATATGTGAGTTTAACTATTTATGGCACGCGTTAAAATGGCGTGAAATAAACGATTGTCTTAAAGGAATACTACGATTGCCAGGTGGTTGGGATCCGTTTGGATTCTCCTGACATTCCATACGACTACCTACTGCAGTATTACCCATAAATTTCTTCAAGGGACACACATACATAAGTAGATTTACTATTTAGTTTTAGTAAATGAAACGTTGAATTTGGTAAGATCGTTTATTTTAACAAAATAAATTAAAAATTAACCGTTGCGGACAATACACAATGAGAATATAAAAGGGTATTGCAGGATAGCCAGTTAAGATTGACATTTAATATAGAAAATACTCTATAGCCAAATCAAATGATCAAAAAAAGAAGGGCCTACTAAGGGCCTAATTTTTCAAATTATAAATAGATGCTTCACACACGAAACACAGGAAAATAATAACAAACTTTCTTATGACATGTTGTCTGGAATCTGTTATTTTGAATTTCAAATCTGAAATAACTTCGTTGAAAGAATATTCAACCAGTGCCAAAAAGAATTAATAAAAAGTGGTCAATAACAAACACCAAAAAGATCAAACATGCTGCATCGTAATGCTGCACTACCTACCAAAAAAATAACAAACCCCCAAAATTACGCCACAACAAATTCTTTCCCTGCATTCTCTCGACTTTGGTGTTAAACTGTAAAATTTTACACTTTCGCAAAGTTTACAAATAATCGATTAGTAATGATTCTCCCTTGAACCCTACCAGTAAAACGGTAATTACAATCAAATTATTGAATTAACACCTCACCTTGTGTGGAAGGTTGTTTTTATTTATACAATTGCAAAATGCTGTTAAAGTGCATTTAAATGTCCAAGTCATGTTTATGAAATTATCTCATGACTAAAAGTGTGTGTAACCAAATATTCTCAAATATCATATAATTGCTTAATTAGTTATTTGTCAATGGTTTTCCAGAATGCTGGTTTTACAGTTATACGCATGTAGTGTAATATTTGGCTTTCGTAACAAACAATATCCAATTTCTTGCTGACATGAGAAGTAAGAAGTAAAACCTTTTTTTTGCATTAATAATGATAAATAGATACACATTCCACATATGTAGGCACTTTCTTTGTTGTTAATTACGTAGTTCATTGACTTAATAAAATAAGGATCGGAGTTTTTATAGCACGTTCAGACTGACACGCAAGATATATGGACTCTTAGCTTTCATAGCAATGAACTCTGCATCCTCCATAATAACTTTACATTTATTATTAATAATTACATCGGTAATAGGTTTACAATTTGACGAATGACTAAGTTGTCGTAGCGCATGCTTAGAATAATGGCTACGAATCGGACATCTTTTGTATTAATAACAACCACAGTCTCGATTCCAAGCAAGCTAAATCAACGAAAACAAACGACACAGCTGGTACAAAAGTTAACTCGTCAAGCATAATTTTTAAGCACACATTACACTTAAATGCTCATGGTAAAGATCCGCCTGTTGCCAAACTCGAACGTATGTACCACAAGCAATAGTACCATGAATCATTCGTAACTCGAGGACAATGAACTCTAGCAAAAAATGGGACCTCGTGACTATGGGGTTCACATTCATACATCTAACCTAAACATGGTTGCCACAAGAAATGGACTTACTAAGTGTGGACAAACTTTAAAATGTCGCATTTAGGATGTTTTAAGGTAAATCGCGAGTCACAACCACTTAGAGCTCTTAGGTATTCAGTATTCGCTTGAATGTTAATTAGTGTTACAGTTAGGAGAACAGTATTTGAATACTTTGTAGTAGTGTATTGGGAAGTGCTTAGTGCTTTGTCATCAGGCTTCTTAGCTGGATAACTTCCTGTTATTATACGGAATTCTAGTGAGATCACTGTTTATTTTAAGCTTTGATTTAACGTCATCAGTTATCACTTAGTTTGACTGCATATTGGGATAAAATCTAACAAGTCACTTATTGAAAATTTGGTAGAATTTAATTTTTTTGTTAATGAATAATTTATTTATTTGCAATATCTCTTTTTAACATGAAATATTTTATGTGAAATTAGTTGACTTTTGATTTTGTCAGTTTTTGACCCTCTGCCACCACTGCCACCAGGTCAAATGGACTTGAAATTGAGTGCGTCTTTGAAAAATGTGGTCATTTCCGCACCCCCAAAGCACCTATGCTCTGTGCCTGGGCATCACTAGCATCGCCCTACTACAGCACTGTGTATTTGTGCCACAGTAATAGTCAGAATCTGTTTCAATACGAGGCCGAGGGCTCGTGTTAATTGAATAAGTAAATACGGAAGAGAAGACATCATCTGAATTCGTCAAGTCATGGACATTGATGTTAGTTAACCGCTGGGATATTTGTCGTTGAATTACATTGACCATAGAATAAATATCAATAAATATTTTACAAGGATTATTGAACCAAAATGACCGTACTCTGGTTATGGCACTGTTACGTATTTATAAGTATTGCATTTCATTTGTATTAATGCATTGATTTCTCCTAGAGTCCAGGGGTGCTTTATATCATTATTACTAACAATTAGTTGAGACTGTTATAGTACATTATGACCACTGATTATGACTCAAGAAAAGTACAAGGTTGAAAGACATTAAAATTGAACTGCGTATTAGAAAGTATGATTTGGAAATACGTAATATTACCCGTGATAGCTGGTCGCCGAACGGTTTGACCTACCGTGACTACCGTCTCTCAAGGTGAGGGCCGTGGGTTCAAACCAGACTCGTATTATGCAGTATTCGATTTGAAATTCATCATAAGCTTTTCGGTAAGAAAAAAACACTGTTATGGAACACCAATCTTAACTGGGCCCGCGGTAAGGACTATAGTTCGGTCTTTCTCAATATGGATATATCAATAACAAGTTTAGCCAAGGGCGGATCCCTGAGTGTCTGCTCTAGATTTTGACTCCAGTCAATCGCTCAAAGGTTACCTGGAAGAGATCCCCTAAAGTGTTATACTCGCCTTTGTGCATCTGTTTTCTCTTTTAACCTGTTATTTTTATGTGTTATGTACAGTAAAGAATCATCATGGCGCCGCGGTTATCAGTATAGGACTAATTGGCAAAACTTTAGTATATTATGGAAAAGACAGGAAAACGAGCATGTGGATGGAATTGTCACTCAAAAGATGCAGTGACCATAAGAGAATAACCGATCTGTTGCCGCCCTTAAATTTCGGCATGAAAACGTGCACATGAAACAAAACAACCAAGCCATAACAAGAATTTGGAGAACAAGACAAGAGTCATTCGATCGCTTCTTAACGAACTGTTTTTTTCTTCTTTTCAGAAAAATAATTGTCGTAGGAGTGGTTTTAAGTCTGTAAAGGTGCTGAAAGACTTGACCATTCACTTGTAACAGAACGCCGAGCATTCGCCGTTTTGAAACGCCTGAACGTTACTCGCTGTTTTTGTCCTACTCATTTTATAAGCTTTATGACATTCGTCAGCTCAAACCTATCAGCACCTTTCGATCATATGTCAGACCAAAGTTCTGAACGTAATTACCAAATTTTTAATCGACCGTACCTTTACAAAACTCAGCCTTAATTGATTAATTAAGTTTAGCCTTAAAAAGTATTAAATTGGTTTTTATTCAGCAAATGGTGTGCCGTGTCGCAGTCAGCTTAGACAGACATGCGGTTAAATCTCGGAGCAAGGTTGCGGTTGACAGCTATCCGCTGATCAAAGGAGACGTAATGGTTTTAATACTTAAGTATAGAATGTAGGTAATCAAACTTAGAGCTTTCAGCACCCGCGGCCCTAACATGACAGCCCAGGTTTAGTTTAACCCCTCCCTATCTAACTAATGTCATAAGAAAGGGACGCAGATAGAGATAAACTAAACTTGGCCAGTCATGTTAGGGCCACTGGAGAGAATACGAATTACTCAACCCATTTGCGACTCCAGCACATGATTTGTACTGAAACCGCTGTGACTGATGCCATAGGCGGATTACACGTTGAGGGCGTCCTAGGTTATATAGCACTTCATAGGACAGCCTTCTCCCATTTGGCGCTATATTTCTATAGAAAGTATGAATTTTGGTAAATAAGCACAACTTTTTCGTTTTAAAACTTCTGTGCGCGTTTGTTGTAATCTTGCGCACGTGCCTAGTTTGCCTTATGGGTAATCCGCCCCTGGCCGATGCATATCGCACGCTCGCTCGCTACTAAAAGCTTCTAAAAGTGACAGCGAGACCTTACAAACATTGGAGCATTGGCTCATTTGCATCCGGTAAATAAATTACCGCAGAAGGCTACCTGGCGTTAAGGGTCGTAGTTTTAAATCGAACTCAAGATCGAGTTTCATACTAACCTAGTATGGAACTGAAAGTTGACTTTGGTTTAAAATTATGACCCTAAAACTATTTCGTATTAAGATAGCTGTCAAATCACATTTTAAATCTCCGACAAAAATACGAATGTTAATAGTTTGAAGCGTAAATGTGGCTCTGATCTCTGTCCGGTTCACTGGGGTTCCAGAATTCAGATGGCAGTCGCTCTAATGTAATAATTTTACCTGCTAAATCTTCGAGTCTGAACGAAGCGTACTCGAACGACGAAACGGGAAAAACTGCTAGTAAGATGATGTGCATATCAATACTCCAGCCAGATAATTCACATCTTTTGGAGAAATGAGAAAATGTTATCTAGGCGAATTCGGCTCGAAGCTCTCAACCCCATTATATTGGGGTTAACGTACCACGAGATATTTTAACAATTAGAGCTCCTTATATCGAATATGTTGTAAGTGGCTATGAGAACCTGTAAAGTAAAAGAAACATAATCCTTGATAACATTATGCTAACAAAAGGAGATGATATTTTGTGCCAACTTTTTAAAGGCACTAGAAGCAGGTGTCGGACCATAGATAGGCTCGTTTTATGATGAGTTTTATCGACAACTTTTAATAAAACGAAGACGAGGCATCTCCGCTTCTGGTAATAATTATGTCCAGTGGTACTAATTAAAATTAAATTAAATTTCTCCTTTCACATACATGCTTACATGACGATGATACTTTCACGAGTCCTTTCATCAGGGACATATAGGGCTCATTGTAGGGACTTTTATGCGTCGCCTACATACACTATACGAATATTATCATCACAGTTTAAGATATAAGAGTAGAGTATATTCAAAATTGTCTCAAGATGCTCTATGCTCTGTGCTCCTGAAAGTAGATTTCAGTTGAGAGACATTCGAGAATTTTATCCGCCTTTTACATAAGATTGTGACTAAAACATAACACCTCGTTGAGTTTCTGGCTGGTATCTTCTCATACAAGGTTTTTCCGAAACGGTGGCTAATTTTCTAACATCATCATAAGTTCTTGAAAGCCCAATATTTGGAAGACATTTTAACTTTGACTGAAGATTAATTCAAATGTTATTCATATCAAGTTTGTATAGAGATTGCAGATAAAAGCATGTACATAACTTTCAATAGCAATGAAGCGACAATTGACTTAACGATATTCCTCCAGCATGTAGAGACGTCTTAGCTTGTTTATCATCGACGTATTGTAATTTGAAATGTTTCCTGTTGCGGTTTAACAGAATGAGGACATAGTTATGAACAGCATTCAAAGCTGAACGGCTATCGTTAATAAATATTCATGTGGAAAGAGAAATTAAATATGCTCTCAGCCGGCATGTGAGCGCGTATAGAGTCGTCAGACGAGTTGAAAAAACTATCGCAGTAACGGAATCGCGACCTGCCCGAGCTTCCCACAGACCTAACAACCTCAATCAATTAAAAACAACTACTAACGTACCACCTTATCTACATAAAGCCCCAACGCTTACTCGAAGAAATAAACATCAAGAAAAATCAATATAGGTACTCACATATAGACACAAAATTCGTGTTAAATTCTTATTAATCCATATATTGCACAGAATTTACACTATTCGTCCTTCCACTTCCAACTGAGTCAAAGTTTACTTTATTATGTTTATTTTTAACTAAAGTTAACTATATAAATGAGAGCTACGTGCTCTCTTCGCGCGGTTCTTTGAGAGACTGACTTAACTGCGTGAAGTCGGCCGCTTATTCCACCGGTTGTCTTAGCTGCAGGGGTCCTAAAAGTCTCATTGTTAGTTGGATCGCTTTACCGATATAACTTTAGATGCGTATGCGCGTAAGTTTATTTTTGTTTGATATTTCAGTGAGAGCTCTTTTAGTTTCGCTCCACATGCGACATTGTTCACATTGTGCATCATTTCCTTCGAGGAGAAAAGGGGAAAGGACACGTTGTGACCGTTATAAGGTTACAAATGCAATGCCACATCGTTCGATCGCGATTACTGGTCGGGTGACATCATACATACCATTATTAAACACTTCCTACAGACTAATTTAGGGAAGTAATTTGAGAGACTTCGTGAGTATCATTACTAGTAACATCCCATGTGTCGGTACTTAGTCTGATTGTTTGCATCACTTTAATGGTGGCACCTTACTACGTGTTTAATTTTCATATTCACGTTTATTTTAGTGTGCGCCCGTCGCTCACATGAATATCGTGGTTATCTTTAGCTTTATGCGTGGTTAAATTAAGCACTTCTGATCTCGCGAAAAAGCGAATACCCCAAATAACGAGGTAAAGTGTCACCATAGCACTTTCAGCGGAGTCAGAATATTTTTTAATAACATAAGAATCTGCTTACTTGCTCTACATTGCTTTACACTCTTTACAAAATGTAACTCCACCGAAAAGAAAGGGCAGATGTTGACTAATAAAAACAGAGTTTATTTTGTTTTATCCGTCCCTTAATACACTTTTTGCTGCATAAATCATTTAGGCAGTAACTGTAATATAAGACGTATAGTAAATAAAAACGGTTTTTATTGCTCTACATTGACCATTTTTATTGATTCATACTTTAACTTAACTGACACTCAATAGTTATCTCCCGATTTATACCTTTAAATATTTTATGTGGCGCAGATCTATATTAACTGGCTTTTGCTAAACATCGCTGTCATTTTTTACGGCAAGATTGATCAAAACAGACAGAATTAGCTATGACGACCGGCGAAGTAAGTACCTTAAACGCGGCGGGTCACGGAATATATCAATTAAATAACAATTATGTAAAGAGGAATCATTTTGTGAGAGACAACGCAATTCAGCTCACGTAAATCATGGCTATAAACGCTTTAATGTTACTCTACCTATTCATATTAAACTGCGTAAAAATTATCATAGGGACAACGGCTCTATCGGGGGACATCTGTACCTGTGGACATCTCTAAATCTTAGAGCTATACTCTCTTATCGTCCGAGAAATCCCCATGTTTCTCTATTCCCTGCCTTTAGGAGGTCAAAGAAAAGGCACGGAATAGAGAAGCATATCGATTGCTTCAACGATGAGAGTGTATAGCTTTTAGATTTAGAGGGTGTGCACGGGTACAGTACAGCTGTTCATTGGTAGAGCAGTTGCATCTTGTTTTTTTTATTTTATTAAATAGGAAGGCAAACAAGCAAGTGGGTCACCTGATGGTAAGTGATCACCACCGCCTATAGACACCCGCAACACCAAGAAGATTGCAGATGCGTTGCCAACTCATAGGGCTAAGATGGAATACCTCCTGTGCCAGTAATTACACCGGCTGTCTTGCTCTCCACGCCGGAACACAACAGTGCAAGCACTTGCTTAATTGGTGGTTGGTGGTTTTTCCGATTGGGATTTTTTTCTAACTGGCCTTTTTTGTACGTTGGTAGCAACAACATCAACAAAAACACTTTATTAATTCTTGATTAATTCACACGTGTAAATAAATGAAAAAAAAAACACAGAGTGCGAAATTTGATAAAGTAAATTTGATCTAATTTGCATTGTCAGAGGGTGAAGAAGGGAGAAATGGTAGCCATAGCGACGGAGTCATTCAATATGGGATTCAATAGCAAAGAACACAGAAAAAAAAACAGTCAGTATGCCCTCTGTGTTGGCAATGACATCTGCAATCTCTTTGTTGCTGTGGATGTTTATGGTCAATGGTGATCACTTATCATCAGGTGACCGACTTGCTCGTTTGTCTTCCTATTTTATATAAATAAAAGCTTCACAGGGTGGCGTCACGACGCACATGGGCGGTTGCCTTCGCCGCTTGAATGCCCATTGTGCGGTGGGCAAGTGTAATCGCCCGCGAGGGTAAGGTGCCCACAATGGCGGCGGGACGAGGTCTTTGAAGGTTATCAGGTTAGGTTTACCCTTTAATAAAACATCTATCTAAATAAATCTCCTAATTGTAGTTAACCGTCGAACGACCAGAAAGTAGATAATTTTATTAACTTATTTATTTTAATTAAATAACAAACAAATGTGCGGTCCAATAATGTTAGTAAGAAACTGACACTAAATATGTTAGTATTTTGGTGATTGATACTTTTTTTGTTAATTAATAGATTCAGGCGTTACGTAACTTTTTCTTTTAGTTTTTAGAGTAACCAATAAACACAGTTTTAAGGTTAAGCTTTTCAAATTATAATACATTTTCACTTTAACATTTAGGAGTATCTGCATTAATCAATATAAAAAATATTCAGTCTAATTGAAAACCTCCTCTTTTTTGAAGTCCGTTAAAAATGGATTAGTTGTAGATACAAATGAAAAACAACCTCTTTTTTGATAGAGAAGAGATGAAATCGAGCGTGCGGGTAACCTGATTGGAAGTGATGACCGCCGCTCATTAGAGCCAGCATACCCAAGAATCGCTGGTACGTTGTTGCTGTTTAGGTATTGGTCTTTAGGATTGACATGATCCCGGATTTTGGGTCACTGCCAATGACTAGGGCCGTTACCTTACATTATTCAAGCTTCGAACAGTAGAGACTATTAATACTCCCTAAGCATACCTTAAAATTATAAACATGGTGCTTTAATTACTAATCCTCTTATTCATAAACAAGGCAGAAACCTATGTTAGTACCATGTGTTGTCTTTATCTGTCTTGGTGACGTTTGCCCTCAAATGAAAGGAATAAAACGTTTGTTAGTTAAAAGAGATTGGTAAACTTTTGACTAAGGGGTTACATATTAAATTGTGGTCACCGTCCATAAACCACTGGGAGGTCTAAAGTTTAATGTGCGTGTGATCAGGCGTTGACACCACTTAGCGTTCAGTAGGTACTTACTCATCTGCCTATCTCTAACATAACCGGCCTAGGTTTAACGTATCCCTCCCTGTGTCTCTGTCAAACTAGCGTCATAAGAAAAGGATGCAGAGAAACTAAACTTGGCCAATCATGCTAGGGCTACTCTTTAGTAAAGGAGCTAAAGTATCTATGTATCTAGCACGAACCTTTTCGATGCGCCGTAATTCGCGACGTAACTCAGTGCAGCTTTCTCCTACTGCGCTAGTTAAAAAGAGACGCACTGAACTACGTATCGAGTTACGTACGGATTCGTGTTAGGTGTTCTGAGATAATCTATCTAATAGGACATTACCAAAATTCGCCAAGGAAAAACTGCAGTTTCTCAAGGGGAGATAGTACAGCTAACCAAATTGATTTCTGGGATACTACACTACGTATTATAAAACCTTTACAAAACCTTTTCACGTCTGACTCATTGCTACAAGGTTCTACGGTAGCCCAGAATAAAATTGGTTGATCGTACACACGACCGCCAACTCGTTGCTATTCTCGAAGTTTAGGAGCCAAGTTGTAGAATCAAAACTAATATTATAAATGCGAAAGTTTATCTGTCTGTTCGGCAAAGGAAAGGACGCAAATAGAGACAAATTAAACTTAAGCGATCCTGTTAGGGCTTCTGAACTTATTTATTTATTACTAGCAACCCGCCCCAGCTTCACACGGGCACAATAGAAAATATCTGATGTAATAAAAACTTTCCTTAAGAAATTCTTTAAATCTACCAAAACATATACAGGCGCTACCTCTGAATAAGTTTAAAAATAAGTTAATGAAAATACTGCCAGATAAAAACTACTACAGTGTAAAGGACTTCCTCTTAGAGGGAAAATTCCCATAAAGTTTTAAAACTTTTGCATGCTAGTATAATAATACAGATAGCAGAATAAGCTACCTATTGTCTCCGTACCACCTAATGACTCGATGTACCTACTTATTCTATGCAAATAAAGATATCTATCTATCTATATATCTATAAATGACACTATAAACCGTATCAAAATCCGTTGTGTGGTTTAAAAGGAGAAGGCAGCCGAAGATATACAATAAGGATTTAAGACAAACAGGAATGGATATCGACTTTATTTTATGCTGTTTTAAAGCAAATGCTGTGTCGCACTCTTACGTATTAGGAATTGTGCGTATCAGTAAGATACAGCAATAATAACATGCTTGCTACAACATCTGGTTTTCGTTCTACTTCTTCTTATAGTAGACCAAGTGATTGCTTGATCACTTTTGAACCTTATCTTTTTATAATACGGTCGAAAAGTGGTCAAGCAATTTCTTAATCGACTATTCCTATGTCCAGTTTAATGAAGTCGAATCTCAATTCCATATTCCAGATAATCGCAGACTTGTATCGGTGTAGGTACCTATAATATTTCCAACATACGTATTGATAAAAACTTTGGGATAAGGTTTTTCCTTCCTTGACTTTGAAATTGTACCAGTACAGTTTACTCGCCGGCCAGCACGGTAATCATTATGGGGAAGTCACAATAAACACGTGAATGTAATTCATAAGTACTAACTAAGTTTGCGAATAGTTATGTGACCAGTTTATACTTAACTTAAGCAATCATTTAAGGTCTGCTTCTTCATAATTAAGTGTAAACCAACATGAAATTGTGCTTCGTTATAATACTGTGCTCTGCTGTTTTATTTTTGGGTAAGGAATTTCTATCATACTCAATGTTCCATTTGAGTTTATTCATATCATCATCATCATGTTAAGATATGCCTCTTCTATCTACGCCCACTAGCTCAGCTCACGTATAGCTATTTAAAAGTATCTGTTGACGAATAAATTTAAGAAATCCTTGTTATTGGTTATATAAGGATAACGAAGGTTTACTGTTTTACCTAAATATGCTGATTAATTTAGCGCTTTAGCCGTTAAAAGGTTAGAAAGTGACAGAGAGGCAAAAAACATCATCATGTCGGGTAAAGACATAAAACATGTTAACTAATAAACCTTTACGAAGCGTTTATGAATAAAGGGGCTAGCTCACAAATAAACAAATATTATAAGAAGTAAAACATAAATACGCATTTCAATTGTCAATATAAGTAAATAAATACAATTAAAAACATTACATAGTGATTGATTAGGTAGTGTAGACTGTAACGGTAGGTATCCGGTGGCGTTTTAAGCCACTTTACAAAAGGAGGTTATCGTTTTGACGAGCATGCTTTTTATTTTATTTTCTTTAAAAACATTACCTGATACTTTAGGTAGCAACGTAACAGAGTTGTGAAACGTTTATTAAGTAAGTTCTGTTTGTTTTAGATTGTCGTTATAGCTTTGATTAATAATCAGATAGGTATAATGTAATTGACGATTGAGAAACATATCAACCTTGATTTAACTCAGTTATGAATATTATGATTAATGACTCACAAATGTTTAGTTGATTTATGTCAGTTTTAACTTCAGAAAGATCTTACCCATTGCTTTAAAATTTCGCATAATGACTTCGTTATATTGTGTTAACTCTTCAATTGTAACTGTTACCATTATACATCTCCCTATAAAAATGCATTTATTCCCTACTTAAATTATGTCCGCATTACATAAACAATTATGAATTGCTACGACATATACTGCACTGCATGACAAGCAGCTACCATACGCTATTGTTTCTCGTTTGCTGCTGAGGGCATCTCTTTTGAATTGGTTTAACTAGAAAGGGATGGACATATTGATCAAGCAAGATGCGCTCGTTTGTTCTAACCGTACTAGCGAGATAAAACATTGAAAGATTCCGTGTAAGATTGGCATTGGTAATTTCAGTCGCGCAATCGCCCCCAGAGATCCTACTCAGCTCTCACTATCGGACATTCAGTAAATAAAACAAAGTGTTGAAGATAAGATTAATAAAATAGAACAAATCTTATAATCGAACGAAGGATGAAGGATTGAAGCAAGCAAGCAATACAAAGCATCTTATCGATTGGCAGACAAGGTTAATGATTAATTAATCGTCTTGGATTCAGTGGTGAAAGTGTGGTGCTAAAATGCACTCGTCTCTGAAGACTTTTTTGCTGGCAGTATTGCTAGCAGGTAATAAAAAAAATTGGATTCATAATGAAATATTATTCTAAAATATTGCGTAATTTTTATTCTCTGTACAAGAGGGGTGGATTATAATTTAGACAATGAAAGTCTTAATTAGATGTAAAATGCGTATATAACTGTAATTTAAATACACCAGACGGACATTACAGTGCTACGCAACCAACAATTTAACAATTTTTAAATTTGTTTTTTTATCTGTAGGTATAAGTGCTTCTGATGACACAACAAAATCTTATAACGAAGGAGATTTTGCGGAAATTTTCGTAGTTACGTTTCCAAATACATTGTTAAGATGTTACCTTGTGACCCCTCAAAAAACGGAAATAGATTTACCAGTAGACGGAAGCAAGTACGAATTAATACCCGACATTTTTTTGACAAGCTGTATAGTAAGAATAAATGATTTGAATAAAGATGATGAAGGCTTGTGGTCTCTGCATGCTGATATGGATTCTGGAAACGAAGAGGAGCATCTAAACATAGTTATTAATGGAGCGACTTCGTTAGAACACGAATCAAAAGAAAGCGACTCTTTAGCACCTAAATCATCTGAAGATTCATCTACGACAAAAGACACTTCTGAATCTGATGAAATCGAATCGGAGGAAGAGTCTTCCGATTCATCAGCAGAAGATGTTGCTAATTCTGAGGAAACTACAAAAGAGACTTCAGCGGAGGGAGGATTGTCACTGCCTCCAGCATCAGAAGAAAGTAATCTACAGCAAGATTCATCAGGTAAAATTGTAATCTAGAGGCTCATCATCATCATATTAGCCGAAAGACGGCCACTGCTGCGAACATGCTTTCCTCGTGGATCGTCACCACTATCTTGTGCTACTTGCATTAAGCAGTTTTCCGTGATCCTTACCAGATTATCAGTCCACCTTGTACCCGTCTTTACACTAAAACCTTTCCACCCTAATCTATCGTGCTTTGGTGTTAGTTCTATGATCACTGTACCCCGCTCACTGTCATTTATTGACCATCCGTTTAGGAGAAGTAGGCCTTTAATGGGACGTCTCTTACGGTTTTTGGTTAGCAATTTGTAAAGATAACTCTAGTTCTTCTGCAGATGTCTTTTTTCCTACATCGATCTTGCAGATAAACTTCGAGCTAGTTTTTTCATTGACCTTTGGGCAACTTTGAGCTTTCTTATGAAGGCCACTTTTCAGCGCCGTATGTCTTCATTGGCAATACACACCAGCTAAAGACTTTGGTTATGATAGCTTGCGGTATTCAGAGAAAAGAAATGTGTAAGCTTACTGAACGCTGCCCTGCAGTTGGATTCGATAATTTACCTCTAACTAGAACTTGGATTTGATTGTTTGTCAGATGCATACATAATCTTCAACACCTTCAAGTGATAGAGTATTCAACTTTTAATCATGGGCAAGACATGCAGATTCGATTTGATTTTTGTCTTTTCCATTTTCGTTTTGAGACGTACTTGTTGAGATACTTTTTAAAGTAAAGCTACTGAATTTCTTTACGTGCTTAGTTTTACTTAATGTCTGCCGCAAGGTGCTGCGCCTACTTCATAAACATTTGCATTTATTTAGTTTCGAATTTGCATATTTTAAGGCGGAATAATGTGATCATCTACGTGTCGTTGTACAGTACTTAGGTACCTAAACAGATTTAAAGTTAAAAATAATGAAAGGTGCAAATTACTCTGTTTGTCTTCACCAAGCACCGACTCAAAAAAAAGGCGTACTAGATAAATTGTTGAAAAGCTGCCTTGACACTAAGTGATGTGAAAAAACCTTCTACAGCTGCAAGAAAGCTATATCTAATCAAATATTGGGTAGGTCGCTTTTGTTTGCGACTTCGTACCTACGCGTAGTTTGTGAATACATACCAACCCCACTTTTCAACCCCCATTATGGTGGAATTACTAAAAATCCTTTTTGCACCTTTACATTCCCTTAACATATTTTTCAAATTTCACGTTTTTACCTTCAGTAGTTTAGGTTGAGCATCGTCTTTCAGTCAATCAGTAATGGAAATCTTTTTATAAGTGTAATAGAAGATTATTATAGCCTCACGACTATATTTCCCGAACGGGGTACCCAGACATAGGATTGCTTAGTCGCAGAAATAAACAAGTGCCATCAGCCCACCTAATCTGCAATGTCATAACTTAACAGTTAAACGACGCAAAATGACTGCGGGAGGTGGTTACGGGGTAGCGTTCACAAACTACGTAACTAAATAATTATTGGCGGAAATTTGACATAGTTGCGTAGGCAGACATTTGTAGAGCTCATTCCCTCATCCACTCAAAGGTTAACTGGAAGAAATCTTTCATAAGGATAAGCTCGATTTAGTACATTACTGCATCTCTGACATTTGTTCTAGTATTTATTTTTTGTTCAAACATAGATTGGATTTGATTTAAATACATAGAGGTATTGTCACAACACAATCTGGTAACAAATATGTTCACTCGGTTACGCAACATTGATAATTGAACTAGCGGTTTTATTTCCCTTTAAGTCGCTACAAAGCAATGGCAACTCAACCAAATCAGACAGCATTGAATGTTACCCATTTTGAATAGTTGGATTCTGACGTTATCAACTGATAACACAACTAAACAACTGTTTCAACTGTCTACCTGATTGATTAACGTGCACTAGGGTAGTATAAAATAGTACAGAAACTTCTCTTTTACGACCGCGATGAAACGAATTCCAACTTTATTAACACGCTCACAAAGTTAGTATTCGGCATTCGTTTTCAATTACACTGACACGCCGGGGGCGAGCGAGCGAGCGCGCGACAAACCGACAGCCTACTACGATTTGCCTATGCCATAGGCAAGGCGGTCGAGCATACCTACAGTGCGGTGTGGAACTCCCCTGACTTAAGTTCGGTTTAAAACTATTATGAACCTAACAATACGAGTAATAACAAAATTATACCAAAAAGTTCAGCTTTGACATAATACATACACACATACACCATCATTGTGACATGTTTCGTTACTTTGACCAAATTCGGTTTTATAGAAATAATTACTGTCCGCTACATAATAAGTAATAATACATACATAGACTGCTAAAAACATAGCCCTTCCTTTTTTGCTTTGCCGTAGTCGGGTAAAAAGCCTCGGAGATCAAAATGACCTACACAAACTCTTATTCTCTTGACTATGTAGCGACGTTTTTAGGTCTTTTTGAGATGACAATGTCAGGTGACAACGACAGTTCATACTACATTACGTATCCACTATTTAAGCCCCGTAATACCAAAACACTTTGAGTTAGCCATGTTTGCCGGACTGTCGCTGTCAGGTGTCACCTGTCAGCTTATTTAAAAAAGGAACTGGGTCTTTTACCTCCGACATAAAGCAAAAAGGGCTATTTTAAGTTGGAAATCTCTGTCTGTCTGTGCTTCCGATGAACCGTGCACTTAGCACGAATGTTCTCATTAACTCGGTTTATAAGGGTTAAGTATCCGATTGCGACGTAAAAAAGGGCACTGTTTTTTATTTTCTTAAGTCTTTTAACGTAAATGTAGAACAATTAATTGAATTATATTAACTAAAATATTAATAATACAAACTAATGCTGTAAAAAACCCAGCAAGTGCGAGGGTCCCGTACAAAATTAATAAGCACCGAATATATTTCTCCAACGGAAAGATAAACTGGACTGACGGGTAAAACTAATCATATACGTACATACAGTCGAAAACCATAACTCTCCCTTCTGGCGGAGGTAGGGAAAAATGTGGTTAATTAACCGCTCGACTAAAAATCGTAAATAATCGGCTTCGTATCTATGTATAATGAATCAATGTTCATTTTCGTGCTATTTTGTCTCGATGGCAATTTGAACGATTTAAACACAATTTAAAAACAATCAATGTCTAGGGTAAACACTTCTTTTTTCGCCAAATCACGGGCACGTTCAACCTTATTTCAAAGCAATAGCGGTGACAATGTCTTATGATTTTTCTTTGTTGTATCCATAACATGACGTCGATAGGAATGGTACAATTAAATAAAAAAACGGGTAGTTTGGTGTGAGACAAATGTTCTCAATATTTGCCTAAAGAAACCTATAACGTGACAGACTGCCTTGCTTTCAGAATCTTCAAGCTCCGAAGAAGATAACACCCATTGGCTCAGTGAACAAAGGTTTCTAACGAGGACTGAATTAACAGTGGACATTAATTTGCCCCGAATTCCTCAGACAGAAAAATGTACTTTCATTACACCCGATGGCACGACCTTGAGTGTGGACGAGAGTCGCGTGGATGGTGTGACGCCACACGCCAGGAGTGACTATGTATCCTGCAGGATTGTGGTAGGGCCGATGGAGGACAGTCTCATTGGGAGCTGGTCAGTATGCGGATCTTACACGGAGAACAACGTTGAACACAAGCGATGCCAAAGCGCTAATATCGCCTGGAGAAGTCAGTATTTCTACTACACATTGTAAATTCATATTGCAATTATGAAAAGCTACCTAACCTCAATAAATTATTGTTTTCAATTGCAGATAGCGCAAATCCTGGTTCTATGTGGCAGACAACAATACAACCAATGTTTGATCACGTGGTTCATTTTGGTGGCACTCTCAGCCCTTCTGTGCGTGGATCCGGCAATGTCGCCTCATGCCATTTGATTACACCCAACAATGAAGATTTATTCGTAACACGCGAATCAGAATTCCCTGATATAAGATTGGTGCAAAACACAGATTCGGCATGCAGCATCGCTATTGGGCCAATAGCGCAGTCACATTTAGGAAATTGGGCTATTTATGCAAAATTTGACTCCTCGCTTTGGGGGTACAATGAAGTTCGTCTGCCAATGAACCTGCATTTGTATGGTAAGATTTAAAGTTTAAACTTTAGAAGTATTAATATCGTAAAAGAGCTTGACTAATTACAGCAGTTGGTGGCTGTATAAATCGCTGATATTATGATGTGACTTATTATATTCAGCACTAATATTTTTTAACAATTAAATATATCAACTATTTCAAAATAAAATTGCACTTTCAGTTCATATTCAACGTTATTTTTTGCAGATGAGAATAATCCATACGAACAAGCATACAATACAACAAATTTGAATCCTATTCAACATGTAATAAACTTAGGCAGCACAATTAACGTAGAAGTGACAAGCACTGGCGCTGTGGACGTCTGCCTGTTCACGATGCCATCGGGAATCTCGTATAACTCCATAGACCATGGAATGCCAACCGGAGTATCGTTTGTTAATGACAACAGAGTAGCATGCCGGATATCCATTGGTCCTATAACAGAAAATATGCTGGGAACCTGGATTCTAAACGGAAAATTCAGTAATCGTGGCATATTCACAGAAAGGATACAAAGCTTTACCATCAATCAGGAAGGTTTGTGGTTTTAAAGTAATATAAACTAAAATCCATATAAATAATTGAACTCAATTGAAACTAATTTGCATTTTACAGATCCAAGGAATCCTATACAAGAAGAAGATAGAACAGTTGAATATTTGGCAGATCAATTTATTGACACCGATATTGGAGCTAGCGAAAGGGTTGTCATAACACAGCCGTTTTTGAATACTATTCAAAGCTGTCATATCAGAACACCCGAAGGCTTACAGTATACTTTCATGGAAGGATTTAATGTACCTGGAATCGAAATAGAAACTGGGTCTAATGTCCAATGCGGAGTCATTGTTAAAGTGTCTGAGGACGTTATCGGAGATTGGACGCTCATTGCTAGGGAGATAAGAAGCTCTCAGCGCATCGAACGGCGTCTACCGTTTAAAATTTACGTCGAAGGTAACGGATAAGATCATTTTAATACTACATGTATCGGGTCACGTATTAGAGATAAGATTAATTTGCATAATCAATAAAGACAAAGAAGGATATTAATTAGCATATTGAAGAGAATAGGTACCTTAATTGATTACAGAAGGTACATTTATAAAGATTATAAAAATGATAAGAAAAAAATATATTTTGTTGAAATACCTAAATTGGTATTAAAATTTTAATTTTAAGTGCATGATGACTTTTCAGCTTCGTAATTTCGCAGCAGATTAGCCGCCACAAATCAACGTATAATCGTTATCCCACAGCCTGACTCACGATTTTAATTGCAGAACACGTTGATGCGTTACCCGATGAAATAACCATCACTGAGGGTAACGCTTTGCATGTTCGACTGGTGAACCCGACAAGTCAGCATGACACTTGCAAGTTAGTGGGTCCTGACAACGAGCAGACGACATTGGCCAGCATTGACGATCGCTTTGTTGACACATGCGGCTTTGTGGTCAGATCAGCTGATGCAAAGCACAGTGGAACTTGGAACATTGTCTATGGAACGACGATCATCTATAAAGCACCAGTTCTCGTCAATGTTAATGGTAAGATTTTTCTGGTGGATAAGCTTTCTACGAAAGTTTTTTTTTATCGCAACTGTAAATTATTTTTGTTTGCAAAATCCCATTCCATGGATTTTTAAAAATTCTATGAGTACAGAAATTAAGGTTGACCAAAAGTTACGTAAAGGTCACTTTTTGTTAAATGATAATGACGTAAATAGTTTTTTTTTTAATTCTACTGTGCAGTTTCTACTCGTAGTTGTAGGTATAATTCACCTAATTTATCATGTCGTTGTGAAATACTATAATATCAATGTACCTACCTGCTTAATTAACACGACAGTAAGTTTATGTTACCATAAAGCTATGCATGAGCTATGAGATCAATATAGAGCTGGAAATTAAATGCAACTGATATAAACTTATCGTCTTTGATTTGGTTTGATTGAATTTACTTTATTGAGATCTTATCATCACCTCTATCATTCTAGTTACTCAGATGCGTTAATCCTCAATAATTTAACTTTATAGCTCGATCAGAACAAGAGGACTTACACTTTAGCTGGCTGGAATACGGCTCGGTTAGTGAAACCATCGGTCCGGAGGATACAGTTTACTGCCGAGTGCTTACTCCTAGAAACGTAGTAGCATTTGACGACTTTGGGAGATGTCGCATCGAGGTGACCAGCGTAATAATGGACCAGCATGCTGGTGATTGGACAATGATGGTCGGTCTCCCTGGCCGCATTGTGACGGAGGAACACACATTTTCTGTGAAAGTGAAATCGAAAGGTTAGTTTGAAAGTTAATAAGGTAACGGCGCCTATTACCGGGGGTATCAAAATCGACGACCATCACCGAGGCGTTTACAAATACGTATTTTATAAGCAAACCGATTGATATCTTAAAAAAAAAATATTTCACGAACGAAGCTTATTTACTTGACTAACGGTGCTATTAGCGCTAGTGTGTGTAAATAAAACAAAGAGCTTGCAATTCGTCCGTTTCCGCAACGCCAGCGCAGGAACAGGTCGTACCAAACTAACACGTGACGCCACATGTAGGTGAACTGGAATCGTATTTAGTATTTTACGTAATGGTTATGGCAATTGAACTAATGTTATGGTTTTTAAATGGTTGTTTGTAATTTTCTGCACGAGTTCTGAGTACTTTTTATTTATTTTTTGGCCTGAAAATACGTTTAAAATGGAAAATAAAATACAGCGGTGATAGGCACCATTTTTTATTGTGGGTTCTATTACCATGGTTTACCACGGTAATAGTTAAAGTTGTGATTTTGGTTCTTTATGCTTTAATTTGGGTATGTGTGACCGGTTAGTTAAGTTCTTACAGTTATTCCAATCTTGATCTAGTCACGCTAATAAAGAACCATTTCCGGGGTATAAAATGTATTCAACAAACCCTTAATTTTTAACAAAAACTTCAGTACTGATTTTGTAGTTTCTATAGAAACCCTTATTTTGTCAAGTTGTTTAAATATTGAAATAAAATGATATACTTACTGACCAGTTATGTAATTTTGGTTTTATACCAAGGTTGTAATTTTTATTTTTGATTTGAAATCAAAATACAACTGTATGTTATTGTTCTTATGGGTCGGAATTAGGTTTTATAACACTCCAAATTAAGCCTATTACCGATGCTTAGATCACATAACCCTCGGTATTAGAATGTATGGGAATCTATTGCCGATCCATTTAATTTTTGTTTGGGTCGGTGATAGGCTTTTAAAGAAGTGTCTATTATCGAGTGACATTTCAGTCTTTTATTAAAATAAATCGCATTTAGGGTACCGTAAGTACCATATTTAATAAAATTGAAACTTACTTATCAGTTGGAATCTTTTCCATTTGTACTGATCCATAAAGGAGATTAGTAGGTAGACACATTATGTAGTTGTCATAAGTTGTAAATGTTTAGCGTTTTATTTACTTACCCTTAAAAAACTTAATGTACAGCAATAATGTACAGAACCAAAACCATATTTTTTTTAATCCTCGTTAATTAGTTCCGAATCGTAACATGAGTCTGAATCCTAATACCGATGGTAGAAAATTGCTGCTTTGTATACCGTTGGTAATGGAAGCTCAATTTGCGGTAATAGAATCACAGCCTAGCCATTACCACGGTAATAGAAGAATTATTAATTATTATTATTTGGTTTCAATAATTATTTTATCAAATAAAAATAAGTAAAATGAGTAAAAAAAGTTACAACGCTAAAAGTTCAATAAACACTCTTAAATAAAAAAAATATTCTCGGTCGTTAAGTAGCTTTGATACTCTTAATTTTTTGGACTTGTTTGAAAACATCCTTAAGTACCACGGTAATAGGCGCCGTTACCTTAAAACAAGGTGGACCGCCGACCTAGCGATGGTTGCGGGAACCTGCTGGATGTGAGCAGCGCAAGACCTGTGGTCGTGGCGATCTTTGGAGGAAGCTATGATGATGATGTGATGATGAAATAAAACAAAAGGATGTATTTATTATACTTAGTCTTGATCATCACAGCTTGGAGCTTTAATGATAAGGTTTCCTTGTATGATCTAATTTAAGTACTGTCAGACGACCGATAAATAATGCTCGGAATTGGTAGTATAAAATGTATCGTGGTCAAAGGCCTCAAAAACATGTCTAATAATAAAAGCTGGTGATTAGAAATGGAAATAAATTTATAACCAATCAACTACGGTAGGTAACAATGAAATTACTAAAATTTGATAGCCACATTCCGACTGCAGCTGTTAGTGATTTTGTTTTCAGAACTTAATATGTATAGTAAATTCCAACGTTTACCTAACAACATTATGTTTCCTCTACTGAAATTACGCACTTTCATAATTACCTATTGCAAGGCATATAAATAAGTAAATCATTTACTTGTTCATGTTACGATAACGTCACGAAATTACACAACCTAATACTATATATGGCTAATTTGTGCATTTGGCTTATCTAAAGATATGTAAGCTTGAATACATGGAGTTTATCTATTAAAATCCAGAATAATTAATCTTAAAGGGACAACTATAAGTTACAATTAAGAAACACGATGAGTATAAAAAATTATCGCAATTATATGAGTTAGGCATGTGTCGAAAACTCAAATCACTATCCGCAGTATCCGTAGATATATATATATAGTATGTAATAGTAGATGTTTCCGTCATTAGTATGTACTACATCAAAGTCAGTCTTCCAGTACCTTCAGTAATCTGCAAAAGGTTTAAGGATTTACAATTTGTTAATACTCTCTTGTTGTCGAGTTGCGGAAACCAGCCCGCGAGATCCTATACCTATACTCTCTAATTGGGACCACGGCTCCTCACGCGATGGACCGCTTTTCTACATCATCAAATGTCAAAGAAGCAAAGCAGATGACATAGTTTGTATCTCACTCTTATTAAGTACTAGCAACCCGACCCGCCTTCGCACGGTTATAATCTTGATCCAATAGGCAAAATTGGTATATAATTTCCCACACAACTGTAATGTCCTCAGACAAGCGCACTAAAGGGCAGAAAGACGCAGAGAGTAGGCATGTTGTGCCGTTTGTAAATAACTAGATAACTACCATACTTCAATTAATTTAACGTTTTGTATGGTGGTTATCTAGTTGAGTTATCTACGTGGTACAAGATTCGAGGAGACGGCGTGTCTATAACACGTGTATGGATTAAATGAAATCCGGATCCGCTTATTTGTTATTTCAGATAAGAAGCCGGAGGTAGCAACCAGCGTAGTCCAGAACAAACCTTTCGTGGAGTTGACTTGCGAGCTGAAGAGTGCGGAGGAGAAGACTGGATGTCTGTTCCGTGACCCTAACGGGAAGGTCCTAGTGGCCAGCCAGGGGGTCAGCGAGGACCGATACGCTTTCCATATTAACCAGACCAGGTGATTTTCCGTCGTATGATCACGGACTTAGAACCTTGTCATGGCGATTGCTTATAGTTCTTTAAAAACATCGTGCCATATATTAATAATTGTTAATATGACGTTCTATAGTGGCTCGACAGTTAATATTCACGTAGGCATTTAGGTAAACTGAAATCCAAGACTTATCCTGTGATACTTTTCGAACTCCTTCTAAATTGTTATGTCTCATTGTTTATATGTATATTAGCTTCTTGTCTGGTGCTAAAGCATTTCAAACAAATAAAAACCCGGGCAAGAATATGTCGTCGGTCATACTTAGTGGAGGATTCCGTAGTGGTATGTGAATATATCACCCTACGTTACTTTACTTTACTCTAAAATATTTTTTCTTAAGTCTTGTGAGCGGCATAGATATCTAAATATGCAACATTCCAACTTTGTGTATTGGATAGTATCCGGCAAAAAGTGATCGTGACTTACTGACAGACGTGTGCCAAAGTGTAAGGATTAAAGTTTGATTACGGAAACCTTAAAATGGAGTTTTATTTATGATGATTGAGAACCAATAAGGAGTTCTTGTACTTTTGAATTAAGGATTATATCACCATTTCTTTATGTAAATAGTTCCAAGGTATTTTCTACCACATAGTAAAAGACGATGTAAATAATTTCAGATCAGCATCCGATGAGTTCTACTACAGCTGTGGGCTTCAGATCACGGAGCCTGTGACCTCTGACCTCGGCCTATGGCGCTGCGACTTGGAGTCTGAAGAAGACATTTACTTTGGGTTCCTCACGGTCCTATGTCCGTGGGCCATGCAGGATCCTGACGTCGCCGCTAACGTTATTGCTGGTCAGTTAGTTACTAGTCACGTTACTGTTGACGCTATCTTCTTTTATTCTTTTATTATTAAATACTTGACTACTTTCTGCATAAAGTTGTCCATTAACAAAAACTGAATCGTCCGGGTTTTTTTTTTGGTGGGGGTTTTTGTTCATATCTGGAATCACTTGTCACTCCCGAGCCCCTATACGTGTGGCACTTGACCTGGTTTGCCTTTCGACTACTGTTAAATTCTTTATCTACAGTTTTAATAAATTGTAATCTGCTTGCATCTCTGTCTAACCAGTATCATAAGAAGAGACCGCACTGACAGATAAGTTTAATTTCGGCGGTCATGTTTTGGCTACAGGACCAGGATGGATACTATTTTTTTTTCATTTTTCAGAACCAGTTTTAATCGCGCAAGCTCAAGTGGTAACTGTAGCAGAGTTTGAGCCAGCAGTGCTGGCGTGTTCTGCGCGCGCGCCGCTGCGATACTGCTACTTCCGAACACCCAACGGGACCATCTACAACGTACGACCTGGTGAGTACTGAAGTAAATATCTTAGGACAATTTCCACCAATTGATCTAGTTCCAGGTTAAGCAAGATAAAGCTGCTGGTGCCTTGGTACTACACAACAGATACACATACTCCTTATGTATATATTTATGAGTCCATACAAATATTCGTATTAATCAAACAAATGTGTGGTTTTCGCCAATGAGCTTACCAGGAATTTGTCGAGATATTATGTAGAGGAATGATATCAACATTTCTTTTGTATTATTGTGACCTACTCGTTGCTTTTATGTCGGAACAACAGTGTATAAAACAAAATGTGTATTTGTGGGTCGTGCCTTACGTTACTGCTCGCATTTTAGTGTTTGAATGTCATAGCCACACGAATTTTGATAGGCGTTTTAGCATTTCCAAGTTTACTGAAGAGGATAGTATAATGTTAGGCTTATTTTAACATTGTATTTACTTTAATCTAAATATCAGTTAAGTAACGTATCCTTGTGTTCATAGGTGTGACTTCCCCAGTGGAGTACACAGGCGCGGGACTGGACGCGGGCGAGTGCGGCATGCGCCTGAGCAGCCTCGGCCACAGTGATAGCGGTACCTGGACCTGCCACGCCGGATTCTATGGCGCCCCGGAGCAATCGCATGAGATCGCTGTATTTGCGGATGGTGAGTCAAACGATAAATACAATGTACTTTTTTTACTCCGAGTCGGTGGAAAACTGACATGAGGCTGGTAGTAAGGCAATCACCGCCGTCAATAGACCAGAGGAATCATGCGCGCGCGTGGCTTATCCTTCAAGAATCTTTTAAGAGGTGTACTCGTAAATCTATTGCGTGATTACAGCACTAAGTACTTACATAACATTATGTACGTGACCGACTATTGTGGTTCGTTACATACATTACAAAAATGTATATCGTGATACTATTGGAAAAGTTCTTGCCAGGAGTTTGCTTATATGACTTGGAATCAGTCCTTAAGAGTGCTCGTTGTCTTCTTTATTCTGATGACCTTAAATTAGTATACGGAGTAGAGCAGGGAGCTGATTGTAAGTCTTTGCAAGAGGACATCAACGCTGTTTTCCGATGGAGTGTGGATAACAAGCTTCTTTTCAATCCAGCCAAGTGTTTTGTCTGCACTTTCAGCCGGGGGCGCTCTCCGATACATGCACAGTAACTACTCGGGACGGAGCACATTGCCCGTGTCTTCTCCGTAAAGGATCTTGGTGTAGTTTTTGATACGCGCCTTACCTTCCACAACCATGTTGAGACACTTGCGACCAGCTGTTTTCGGAGACTGGGCTTTGTAATCCGCAATGTGAAAGCATTCCATGATGTTGGAGCAATACGATTGGTGTATAATGCATTGGTCAGAAGCAAGTTGGAGGCCTCATCACTTGTATGGCACCAGTACGAAATAACGTATGTGTTGCTTTTGGAAAAAGTTTAAAAAGCCTTTCTCAGGTTTTTATATAAAAAAATGTATGAATATTACCCTTTTCTATACCCAACTAAATATCTAGTGGGTACCCTGGGATTACACTCTCTGGAAGTAAGGCGGAATTACAGCCTATTGCTTTACGTTTGCCAGGTTTTACGTGGCATGTCGGATTGCCCTGATTTGGTGGGCCAACTCGTGAGGTTCTTCGTTCCCGATGTCCCAAGAATAACACTCAGACCGCGACGACGCGAGCTGCTGGCGGTACCCGCGGCGCGCATCGTAGCGCGCAGGAACTCGCCGCTGCTCCGCGGCCTCGCGATGCACAACGAGCTTCTGGCATCAGCACCGGAGTGCGACTAGCTTGCGTGGCGATGGGCGGCTGTGTGTTGTGAATGCCTGAGATATTGTGAGAGGATGAGGAGAGGATACTAGGGAGTCGAGTGTTTTTAGTGTAAGGTTAATATATAGTTATATATGTTTTTTGTTGTTAGTCTAGTTTTCACGGTGCATTCGTTCACCAACTGTAATGCCGTGTAAAAAATGTTGAAATAAATAATATGGGTCATGTGGTTAGACCCAAAAGATGCGAGTCCTGCAACTAAATTTGGTGGGAGAAGTCACTGGATGAAGGAGAGCTAGTCAGTATGAACGAAAGTGACCTGGAATCACGAGTCACGGTAACTTTTTAACCTCGCCAGGGATAAAGACAACTGACTGATTGCCAACCCTCACTAGTTGCAGAGGCAATTTAAGAAGGAGAAGATGATTGAATTTTGATGTTTGTTTTTGCTTCGCATTGCAGAAGAGTTCACTGTGCAAAGTTCCCGCGATAGCGTGCGACTGGTGGTTGAGGGACAAGTCGCCAGATTCCCGCAACTAGAGTACTGCAGATTTATTCGAATGGACGGCTTCGGTAAGTTATTGGCTTAAAACTAAGTATATTAACAATTCCTTTAAGGTAACCAGTAGCTCAGTATTGATTTAAACTGCGTGTCATTTTAACTATAGAAACCAACGACGGATGCAGACCTTTGAAAAACTAACTAACTAGATTTCGAATGGTCTATCCCACCCATTAACAGTATATATAGGTAGACCTACGATTTTTTACGTACCTACATAATTAAAACAGATTTACTTTCGTTGAATAGTACCCACCACATAATAATGTTGAATGAACCATCGCAAGGTAAAGTTACATTCCCTATTTATACTCATTACGTTTACCGGGACATTAAGGCGATAAAATAAGACTATTTATTTATTCGTATTGCAACGACCGTGGTCACGAGCAGACTCACAATTCCTAGTCCTAATAATATATATATTTTATGCTAAGTAATAATATGTTTTTTATATCCACAGGGTTTACATCTGACAATCCTCCGTACCCGTATGTGGACGAAAGTGACCTGTACAATGGACTGTGCCGGATTCGCGTGGCCCTCTCTGATTTGGACTTGCACCCTTGGACGGTGGTAGCTAAAGTCCAGGGCAGGGGTGAACTATCTCGGGTCACGGGGCACAATTTGCCACCACCTCCGATCTTTACATGTAAGTATAATTACGCACGCACCGATGGACTAACACACCTGGACGAGAACGCCAGGGTCCGAGACAGTGTGAAACGGCTCGGATTTCGAACAAACGTGGCTTGAAGAAACTGTCTAGCCTAGCTAATATAGCCACTTGCTCGAACACAAATCGTCAAGTGACGGAATAAAACAGATTTCTAAGAGGCACTACATAATAATTCGAAACTCTAAGGTATCTGTGCAAGAGAGATTGGTGTGATAGATAATGATCACTCCTTCCCGAAGGGTTTTTGACCTATTTATTATTTTAATTCGTATAGAAAAATATCTGAAAGATAGGTTCATCATTGTCACAAAAATCCATTAAGTAGTACAAAGCATTGATATACTGTCCCGAAATATAGTGATACATTTTGTTCCTAAACTGGCCGCTAAAGCGTCAACTTTGTTACAGATAATGCACTCTATATGTGGCTGCCGTTCGCGATGATCTTTGTTTTCACTCTGACGTTGATGGTTGCGTTCGCGCCGGCCAAGAACCGTCGTTGGGCCGCCGAGCGCGCTTCAAACCTGCGCACGAGTATCCGCGGCTTTTCCAGCATCCGCAAGAAGCCCCTCCCAGACTCACAAACTAACCCAGCTGCGTAGTCGTCCATTTGGATAAATGGAATGGTGACAGCTATAAGAAAATAGGTCGTACCGCACCTCTAGTTCTAAAGAAGCTTAACTTGGAAAGTAAATTTGATTTTTTTATGAAACGCAACCAGTGTGTAAGTTAAAATGCTTTAGACATGTACAAGTGGGTAATATTAATAGGTTGGTAAGGGCTTGTATTATTACAAATACTCTGAGAAAGTCTGAAACTGTAGAAGTACTTAGTCAATTTTGAACAATTTTGTCGACTTTTGAGTGAAGAATAGTGCATTCAAAGATTTGTATATCCCATAATAACCCATTCGGATTACTCACCCTGTGTGTGTGATATAATTATTATAGCAAATAGGTACTTGAAAAAAATATTGTACTTAAGCAGAATTATGTGATAATTGGTGACATATTTAACTGAATAAAATAAAACATCATTGTTGCTACTAGTTTTATTATCTAACTTTATATTTATGCGATAATACTTCACAATACTGTGTATAATTATGACGATAACAGCTCAAAGCTCAGATCAATAACATTTCTTGGACAGTTAGGCGGCTAAACGAAATAATAACTTTCTGACTCTTTACAAATGCAAAAAATGTATTGAAAGTACAGTTGACCTTTAGAATTAAAGAATATATGGATTAGTATTTCTACACGAATTTAATAAAAAGAAAAACTTTGTTTGTTTGTTTTTTTGTTAGTTTGTTTGTATGTAGGGGGTAATCTCTGGAACTACTGAACCGATTTCAAAAATTCTTTCACAGATAGAAAGCTACACTATTCCTGACGGACATAGGCTACTAATTTTACGTGAACGAAGTCGCGCGCGTCCGCTAGTATATAATAAAACTATTCTATATAGGTATGAAATAAAACGTAAACTTTTGTTCCGCGCTTATTCCACGGCGAGACATTACCGCCCGTTTGAAGTTTTAGATAATGTAATTTTATATTTAGGTACTTAAGTACCTACAATATTTAAATGTGCTTAATTTGGTTCTTAAAGAACAAACGAAAATATTTTGTTACAGATTTGTTGTCATTAAACTCACATATAAACTACTCAAAACAAAATTGGGCCCACTTGACCTATCTCGGTAAAATTGTAATATAATAAAAAAAACTGCTTAAAAACTATAAACTAGAGATGGGCCGACTATGACTTTGGCCGACTAGCCGACTAATCGGCTGGGAAAAAGCAGCAGATGATGAAAGTACTATTTAATTGAAATTGATTCATGTTCATGTCGATGACTTCCATTTAATCACCCTGTTTTAAAAATAGTAATATGACCACTAGGTCACCCACTGGCTCGTTTGAGTTCCTATGTCGTATTTAAAATAAAAAAATAGAATAAAAATAATGGCCGACTTGTCGGTGCTTTTTGCCGACTAGTCGCCGACTAGTCGCCGACTAGAAATATGGCCGGATAGTCGGCTTTACCGACTAGTCGGCCACTAGTCGGTACATCTCTACTATAAACCCAAAAATAGTTCCGCCTTAGACTTCGATGTCAGGTTTTTTATTTGCCTGCAAAACTATGCCTGTTGTTAAATACCAAAAACAATACTTAATTTACTCATTAGTTCACTATGTAGGTATAGTAAAGTCCACATTCTAAATAAATCAATGTGGCTTATAAAACACCTGAAAAGAGGTTAAGTAACATAGTTTGTATAATACACATAAGTAATAAATAAAGTAATATTTCTGACATATTTCGATGTTCAGATACGTACCCCTTCTAGCTCTAAACCTTTCAACCCCTTACAACCCTTTTTTTGCATTAAAAAGTAGTCTATGTCCTTTCTCAGGCTCTAGACCATCTGTGTAACAAATTTCATTTAAATCGGTTCAGTAGTTTTGGCGTTAAAACGCGACAGACAGACAGACAGAGTTACTTTCGCATTTATAATATTAAGTTAGGAACTTAGGAAGTTAGGACTAAGATTGTCACAAGGTCCTTAAACGGCTTAAGCTACAAGATCGCGATACGGAAATTTTCTTGACAGTCCTATGTCCATTGCCGCCCAAGCTCTCTAGTGGTCAATTAGGACAAAAGAATAGCAAAGCAAGTCTCAACCACTAAATGCACATAGAAACAGCTGGAGTTTGAAGGTGCCGTTTATTTGTTTGAGATCTTGTACTAGAATAGTGTTATATAGTCTGCAGTGGCGTGTTTTTCACATGTAAACAATGTATTGTAGGTACCTAGGCAGCAACCAATATTTTGCCAACTATGTGGTTTTCCTGTTTGCAGCCTAAAACATAAGCGTGATGATTTATTATCTGTATTAATAATTTACACTCTACTTATTACTATTATGCAATCTAGCGACTATTATAGCTACATATTATAATTATTATAAATATGAAAGTTTGCTCAGTTGTCTTAGAATCATTCAAAGTATAGCGGAGCAACATGAAGTTTTTACTTACGACATTGGAATAGAAGATAAATTAAAATTGACCGGTAATGAGACGGCTACAGATCTGGAATTAATGTTATTACATATACTGTTGCAATAATAAACAGAGTGTCCTGTTTACTTCAGTATTAAAGATATATTACCAAAACGTAACCTTTACCTTGAAGTGCAAGGTTCAAATTTGAGCACACGTAATAATTGAATATAGTACCTATTATTCTGTTAAGAGCTTTAAGTAAAGCCTAAATATAACTATTTGGGCGTAGTCCCAAGATAAGAGCTCGGGTATAAAAGCCAGGAGATCCCTCTTGGACCTACTATTACACTATCGACATGACTGCTGCTCGTGTCCTGTACCTGACTTTTGCGTTTTGCTGCGCCAACGCTGCAGGTAAGTGCAATTACCGACAATACCTTTTTATGATCCTCACAAAACAAATTTTTGTATTTTTTTTTAATTCATTGTAAATTTAAATGCTATGTAAGACAAATAAAAATTAGGGTAATAGCAGGTTGTCATTACATAGCATTTAAAATTTAATTTGGACCATAAACCAACATTAAAAGTGAAATTTTGATGTTCAATTTACCTTTTTAATAGCCTTCACGTAAAGGAAATCCTTTAGCGGTAATGCCGCAAGCATTTTGGGCACGCTGCCTCGAGCGGGGGAAATGCAGGGTTTGATATTTTAAATATACTTAGGTTTGTTATTGTAATAGAATATCCTGTCATAAAGTTACGAAACTGGAATTTTTCTTTGTGTTGTCATTCATTATATAGCATTTTAAATTCAATTTGAGTTACAGTCTTGTCACACATGTAAAAAATATTTTTTTTCACAGCTAAGGGGTCTTATTGGTGGGGGGTTGATGAGATCCCAACCACCGAACGCAATTCTACGTTTGATTATCCTGATTACGGTAAGTTAGATCTTTTTCAGATTTACCTAGTAGGAAGGTTATAGGTGACATCATTGTCTCTCGTTTTTTTTATAAACGAAGAAGGCAAACAAGCAAGTGGGTGACCTGATGGTAAGCGATCACTACCGTCTATAGACATCCGCAACACCAAAGAGATTGCAGATGCGTTGCCAACCTTGAGGGCTAAGATGGAACCTCTTGTGCCAGTAATTGCACCGGCTGTCTTGCTCTCCACGCCGGAACACAGTAGTGCAAGCACTGCTGCTTAGCGGCAGCATTAACGAGCAAGATGGTAGTAGCTATCCGAATAGACCTTGCACAAGGTAATACCACCCGCAAAGGATAGGTTCAGAAGGCTAAGGCGAGAGTAACTAATTCCATCCCAACACATTTTAACAAATTGAGTAGTTGTTCATGTTCATCACAGCTGGCATGGACGTGAAAGCCGAACGGCGTAAAAAATCATCCAAGCCTTTAGGGAGTGTAATGATAAAGTAGGAAATATTTGTTGGAAAGTTCACAATTAAGGGGATTATAAGAGGGATGGAAATTAGTATATAATCCAGAGTTTACGCGGATAAAGTCGCGGTTTTAAAAGGTGGTGCAATATAGTATAAGTGTATAAAATAACTAAATAAGAATCTGTTTTAATATACAGGTTCGAGATGGGAGTCATCCAAATCTTCGTCCCACTACTATCATGGCCGCAATTCATCCCGGGACTCGCCTTATCACGGTTAGTAACTAATTAATGACAAAATTAATTTTGTGACATTTAACAATTAGCATAATGAACGTCCAAGTTTAGCTAGCCATTTGGATTTGATAAGTATTATTGCGGAGTTCCAGAACAGAAGCCGTCTGTCCGAATAGGATATATACATATAATAATTTACATTATTTTATTTTTATTTTCTTATATTTATAACATAAACAATCTTTATTTATTTGTGAATAAAATAACTAAATAAGAATACTTTTCAGGTGTGAGAAGGGAGTCGTCCACTCCTGCGTCCCACTACTATTATGGCCGCAATTCAACCCGGGTCCCTCCTTATTCCGGTTGGTAACTAATTAATGACATAATTAATTTTGTGACATTTAACAATAAGTATACAATCAATGTCCAAGTTTAGCTAACCATTTGGATTGGATAAGTATTATTGCGGACTTCCAGAAACCATTTGTCCAAATAAAAGTTGATGTGGCAGACTACAGTAATAGAAAGCCAGGGTATTTAAGTTCAGGTTTTATTAATTGGTGATTGTTAGCATACCTCATGCTTCCACGTCATTTTTAACCTGCTAAGAATATGACCTTACCTGGCCAAAGGAGAAAATGTCCTACTAAAAACATGACATGGTACGAACACCACCTTAAATGCCATCCGGAAACGATAATTATTAATAATAATGAAATTATTTAGTTTAATGAAAATTTAAACATTTATTTAGGTAATTTAATCTTTATTTAAAAAACTTTCTGCCCAAACTGATGTAGCGCATAGACTAGTGACGCGCAAACAAATATAACTATGTACTTATTAAATAAAATTCTAGTCTTGATGTTTGATTTAAATAATATTTTTAATTTTTGGACACTTGTAGTTTTAGTTTCATTTTATTTTGAGAAAAAGTTAAGTTGTCCTTTTTTTAATAAATAAATGTATGTTTTATGTTTCATGTGTAGTATCATGATCTTCCTAGCGCTTTTTAAAGTTTTTAGACCATGATCCAGCGGTTTGAGCTTTATAAGTATCTGTATATCTTTTGTCCAGTAACGTTGCCTTATTGGTTGACATCCGCTTCGACCCTAGCCAGCGCACGCAGTTCTACGGCTAACATCCCTTATTACGGTAAGATCGATATTTTTCAAACGCTTTAAAATAATTTAATGAATTTTCAGCATACATTAGAAAATAAGTAAGAAAAAACACCCATTGGCAATTTAAACGGTTCTTGTCGCGTTTATTCGACCGAGTCTGACTCTCATCGTTCCAAGCACTTTTTGGGATTTTTTAACTGGCTGGCTGGAATGACAACCGCCTATGACAAAACATTAAGGAAAAAACAGTAATAGATTGATTTTCTATCGCTTGGTATAATTTAATATTCTTCTATATGTATATGTTTGAACTCAGAATTTACTGCTTTTTTATTTGACATCCCACTTGATATGATAGCAAATTTTTTTTGTTGAGATCCTCATTTCCTTGGAGGTAAAATCCAAAAAATTTCCATCATTTAAAATGGAGCCTATGTCACCTGGACTATAAATAATTACGAATCGATTAACGCCTCATTCGTCAAAATCGACTTAGTCCTTAGGCGCTACGTTGGAACATACGTAAATACAGACAATACATAGACGTCTAAGATCATAACTCTTCTTTTTGGCTTTGCCGTAGTCGGATAAAAATACATTCCAACGCCATTGTTTTTTTGCAGATAAGTACAATGTTACAAACCTGAGTCCCATCCAACGTGTAGTTAACTTAGGCAGCACGATTAACGTAGAAGTGACAAGCTCCGGCGATGTGGACGTCTGTATGTACACGATGCCTTCGGGATTTTCATCGGGATTTCGGGATCCAGACCGTGGAATCGGAGTATCGTTTATTAATGACTACGACGGAACCTGCCGGATATCCATTGGTCCAATAACTGAAGCATTGCTTGGACCCTGGCTTTTAATCGGAAAATTTAGTAACTACACTGATGATATATTTACAGAGAAGATACAATATTTCACAATCACTCAAAAAGGTTTGTTTTACAAGGTTTTAATTTGCTGTTTATGGATTTGGTTTAAATCTTACAAATAGATTTTTTAACTTCGAATGAACGGATTGGCTTGATACTTGGCAAGCATGTTGATAGGTTGTTCCGAATTCTCGTGACAATGCAATAATAAAGTACAATCAGCAGAAATCTTGTCTCAAAAATGATTTTAAATAAAAATACATTTCTGATCAATAAGCAAACCTACCACGGACTATTTGATCAAAGTTTAGAAATACTACGAATATGTGACCCATTTTTTTATCAGAAAATTATAAAATTATAATCATTGCAAGGATTTATTCTCTCTTTGACAGGTGAATCACCTGACGTGATGGCACTTCCTTATTTCGTACGCTGTTAACTCTACCCCGAAACGCCACAAATTCTATAGTGTAAATGGCAAAGAGCAGTCAAAAAGAAAATAAATTACTGGACAAACTATAAAATCTATTTCTAACTGTTCAGCTACCATGAGACCATAAAGCTTAGGATAAAATTGCCATCATTTCAATAATACACATATTTTATATTTTTCTCTATGATTTTAGAAACCAACAATTGGGGTCGGTATACCAGTCACTACTCAAGATCCACGCGTCCACCCTCAGCAGGCACTAGACATAACTACGGCAGTAAGTATCAAGGTTTCACTTCTGCATAAAAAAACTTTTGAAAATTCTTCTCAATACTGTGTGGAACTGTGTGTAATTTATTCTAATTGGTTGATATGGACTTCCGCGACGTAATATCGGAATCTACGAGTATTACGAGTGTATGTTATTATTAACATTTTATTTAATAGGTCGAAATGTTTAACTCCCGACACAGCAACGTAAAGGTGCAATAAGTTTGAAAGGCCTATTTTTCTGCCAGTCTATGGGCTCGTAGCTACAAAGATAATGTAGGTTTTCCGTATCTAAACACAGACGCCTTTCTTCAAATAAAAACGGTGTTTAGGTATAAGAAGCCTCCTACTGTACGCTGCTCTGTCTATGTATATCTCGTATTCATTCACACGCACTGTAACTTAATTGCGGCGGCCTCATTGTAGAGGTTCGCGGAACGACTGGTAGCTTCTCGAAGTACGCCGCACCTGACCCAAAGGTTAAAATAGAGCCCAACTGTTGATACTCTGTGTCCATCCTTCCGTATGTCATGGATCCTTAGCTCATTAACGGATTGAGTTATAACCTTTTTGATAAGTTGTTTTCTTTTTACACAGTATAAAGTTACTATTTTTCCTGTCTACCCGTAATTCTTATAGTGCCTTCTCCTTCTAAACCACGCAACGGATTTTGATGCGGCTTTTACTGTTATTTAGAAATTTTTATAGGGAAGGTTTTTATGTGCATTTCATCCTGATTGTGACCGTGCAAAGCCGGGGCTGGTCGCTAGTTTACATATTTTTACTTTTTTTTCTATAGCTCCTTCGTGGGACCGGCGGTTAACCACGCCTACCCCGTACCTGGGACACTTTCCCTCTCAAGTCACCCCTGAGTACGGTAAGTGTGGTCAGATCACGTGGGCAAGAGGTAGCATACTAGCTTTTATTGATGACATAAAGCATTTATCGCGTTCTAACCAGAGTGCGAGAGGGAGCAAAGCGTTTATGTGCGCGAAAAACGCTAGCGTGCTACTAGAGCTGATGCTTAGGTATGATTTGATTATGTAGTTGAGACTACTCGAGACTAAAAAGCAAGTTCAGTCATTTGTAAAACTACCGTAAATAGTTTGTTTGCAATAATTAAGTAAAAAAATAACGTTTTTGCCAGGTTTTGTA
This sequence comes from Ditula angustiorana, assembly GCA_963691745.1. Taxonomy (NCBI): domain Eukaryota; kingdom Metazoa; phylum Arthropoda; class Insecta; order Lepidoptera; family Tortricidae; genus Ditula; species Ditula angustiorana. The sequence goes on along the minus strand of OY829490.1, from coordinate 4,516,233 downwards.
ACGATTGATAAGGCCGAAGAACAATGAACATACTTATTACGTTTACCACGACTTTAACGTGATAATATATTGTTTTTTTTATTTACCTCGATGGTCCGGCTGTATTGTAACGGCCATGGTCACGAGCAGACTGAATTGCAATACGCCCGAAACGTGAAGGTAAATAAAATAATACTTAGCATATTATCGCGTTAAAGTTAAGATCCATAAATTATGGGTAGTCTCATTTAGAGGTGGTTAATACAATGTGAAACCTTTTAAGGTTAGGGTATAACGTTAAATTTAATAAATAATGTTACAGTAGTAAAACGGCAAAAATATAACGCATTTCACGTACTCGTTATTCTTAAAAGTATAAATTGAAAACTAGTTGAAGTCCGACTGGCCTATTTCAGTTACAGTTGGCGTTATGTTATAAATTATAATTTTGCAATTTAACGGCGCTTTTTTGCGAAAAAACGTGTTAAAAATTTCACGTTTGTTGCCATTCGTTTCGTTATAATATGTTATGGCAATTAGGATAGAGCGCTATAAAAATTAGCACGTAACATTTAGCACGCTACGTTAATATGTATCTATGTATAGGCGTTATTCTCATCTAGAACCCTACATAAAAAGCTGTGGGACGGATTGATTATTGCATTAGTAACAATAACTTCTAAGTAATCACCTTTAGCTTACTTTTGTATTTATTTACAGAACGTTGGAGGGAAGAACGTAATTCTACCCGTGGTTACGGTAAGTGATCGAATCAAATCTTTGAACAAAGTATGAAATAATGTATACTTTGAGACTGTAGGTGTAAATGTTTTTCTAAACGCTAAGAAGTAACAAAGTGGGCATGAGACGCAAATTCTAAAGCCGTGATCCTAAGAAATACAAGTGACAAATAGAATATATTTGTCACTTGTATTTTACGAGAGATGTACGAAGATTGCCGACAGCCATTAAGAAACTGGAAGTAACACTGTACTGAGTATACACATGTGTGCCGTACAATTATGTCACCTGAATTAAAGTCGAATGTCATGCCTACTTTGAGTATATTTATGTATTTTCTAGGGACGGAGTCGGATAGAGTGGTGGTGGAGATACCAAGATCGCTCGCGACGGATCAGGACGTGCACTTCGCGTTGTCGCTAGTGCCCATGCTGCGCGCGCGCACGCCACGCGACAAGCTCGCCACGCACATAGACATACTCACCTACTTGAGGTCCAAGCACGCTAGCGATAAAAAGTAAATAGTTCGGCTTAGTGACGTGGCATTTTGAGAAAATAATTTTAATTGAAATAAAACTAACAGAGAAAAAGACACTGTTTAATTAGCACAACATAACAATTAAATATTAAATTTAAATACCTCCTTGAACGTAGAGTACCTCAGTTTGTATAGAAAACACGCTCGGTACCACACATTGACGAAGTACCAGTGTAAGAATCGCCTTAAACCCAACATATTAAGTAAGGCAAGGTGCCAACCCATACGCAAGAGAAAAATAACCAAATAACATGATATATACAAAAACAAATGTTCCAATCAATCGGCTAGTTGAACTAGTTTTTATTTTATCTAGCCGTATTAGCTATCCATACCGCGTAGTACGAGACCCTGGTGCTTAAACTTGGATACCGCTTCACCCCGCACTGGTAGCTGTACGTAGCTACCCCAACCTGCACAGAGTTAGCAGCGTGTATTACCGGGCCCCCGTAGTCCCCCTCGCAAAACTCCCCTCCGGATCGTCTGGTGCACACCATGTCTTCGGTAACCGCTACACCCTCATAGCCTAGCACTGCTGTACAGTAAGACTGGCTTATGACGTTATGCGTTGCGTACCGAAGTGTGTTGCGTAACTCGACAGACACCTGAAAATATGTTATAAGCTGTTTTAGTGATTTATACCAGGATGGCTGAAAAATCTTACCTTGAGTGGAACTTAAAAATGTTAACATGCCCCTTAAAAGAAGAAAATAACACGAGAGCGAAAACGTTCTTAAAATACCTTGACATTTGAACTATTCAAACGCTCCTTTCGTGTATTTTGTGGGCTATAGTATGGTGGTTAAATGGCTTTAAAACAAACTGTAAGTAAAACAATGATTTTAACTTTGTGAATGATCTAGTAGTAGGTAAGCGTGAAGACGTTGATAAATTCTATAAGCCACACACAAGAGCAGGACCAAAAGCTTTTGTCCTACTATATTACAATGAATTATTCATTGCAACTTGCCCGTGGCTTACGAGTATGTACCTACCGGTAAGACTATTGCAATATACTTACACTCTGGTTCTGTCCCCATCCCATCACAAACACCACATCATTGTCTGACACGTTGTAGTTAATCCCTGCGATGGTGACAGGCTGGACAGTGGGCGAGTAAGTCATGGCTGTCACGCGTAACACGGCGACGTCTGCTCGCTTGGTTCGATAGTCGTAAGTGGGATGCAGGGTTATCAGTACTACAGGGTGGACGGAACCTCCGGCGTTGGGCTGGTCGGAACCGACGCGAACTCGGTACTGTGATACTGGGTTTGGTCTGAAAGAAATCAGCTTAAATAGCCTTAAGATATAACTGAATGTTTGACGAGCATTTAAAGTCTCAACTGAAAAGTGCGAGTATGTTAACTGGCTGAACATAACTCGATGAATCGGTGAAACTTTCGTCATTTTGTCGATCGCATTTATAAAAAAGACAAAAATTAAGTACTATTGTAATGTGTTTGAACTTTGTGGAATGTTTTGGACTGAAGGCCAATTAGGGCAATGCCAAAACAGACTACCCAATAATGTAAATGTCGTAAATTCTATTTACGACATTTTCATTTTCACCAACCTGCTCTGGTTGTTAAAACAGCTGGCGGCTGACAGTATTGCTGTAGTAGTAAGGATGGAGCCTCCACATGTCTGTCGGAACGTCAGCTCAGTCGGGCTGTACAAAATGGCCGCCGTGAAGGGGAACCGCTGGATGGATGCCGATGTGTTCGATGCAACGCGTAGTTGAGCGCTGGCACCTGTATTCAGTCAATCAATGAACGTGTCCATAAAAACCATTAAAACGTCCTGTTCAAGAGTTCCGTTATTCCGTACCATCATGCGATACCACCACATTATATTATGCGTTTTATCTATTTACCGAGACAAAAAGTTTTTTTTTCATGCCCGTCATGTTGTGTCGTAGCTGGGGTTTATTAATCACTAGTGTAAGATTTTTTAATGCTGAAAGCCTGTAAAGAAGGAGGTGCCAGACAAAATAAATGCCTTCTTCTTTATTAACTTTAAATACATGCACATGTATGTGCAGTATATTTAAAATTGACTTTATGTATGATCTGAATAGCGAAGGAAAACACATAGTGAGGAAACGTGAATAAAAATAATCATTAATGATCAGAAATTAAGTAGTTACAACTAACCTGTACACAAAGTCGTGAAAGCGATAGTCAAAATGGCAGGAATGAACATTTTGCCGACCGGTCCAACAATGATTAAGAAAATACTTTGAACAACATTACTATTTATACACATTGTCTAATACTTTTCCTTCCTATCAGTTCTATTGCTATAAGTGGTCTATGAAGTGGTTTGCAGGAAGTGCATCCATATCTATTCCGCAAAGATAAAATGTTTCATTTGATTTGTTGCATTAGTAAGAGTACCTAATACATAAAACATAAAATTGAGATGAACGAATTTTCCTAAGTCGTCCATTAAAATATATAAGTGTCTGAAAAGTAAATGGTCTCTTTTATACACAAACAAGTAAAGCAGAATATTAAGAAACAGGTTCCACTTGAGTGTAAAGCAAAGCAATTAACCTTCCTAGTATAGCAATAAATTCTCGAAGACAGTCGAGTAATTTTTATCAACGAACACGCTCAATTATAACAATACTCAACTGTATTTCATAATTTCCTACAAGTTCTCTTATCTGAACTGGTAAATGGTATTCAACTGTCAGTTTTTTTTACTTGAGGATTTAGTAATAAAATGTCCAAGCTGAAATTTGAGTAGGCTGGTCTTACCTGATGTAGCATTCTAAGAGGTGGGCTCACATACCCACTTTGGCAAACGATGATGAAGCAGACTTAAATGGCGGGACAATTCGGACGCTTATGTTAAGGTCTGACCCCACATTGCATCGAACTGGGATTGTGGAGGTCAAGTAGCAGAGGCTTTAGAAGCCTTTGCCCAGCAGTGGCTGTAACATGACCGGCCCAAGTTTAACTTAACCTGCGTCTCTGTCAAACTAGTGTCATAAGAAAGTGACGCACATAGATATAAACTCAGACAAACTAAACTTGGCCGGTCATGTTAGGGCTACAGTGGGTTATAATAACAGACTGCTAAAAAACAATATGTACGTAGTATTTGCTTTATTTATAAACATATCATTAATAATTTGGTGTTTACATATCACAGTAGAATAGTTAGAAAGTTTATACACCTTAGTTAAGTTTTTAATAGGTTTCTTTATTTTTCTTTATTAGGGACATAATTTGTTTTAGTGGATAACGTAAAGCATATCACCAAAGTTATAGGTAGTTAAGGTAAAAACTCAGCAGGAAAGTCTTGTATACTAAGTATGCCTTGTAAGTAGAGATCGACAAGGACACGAATCCCTTACAATTTATAAAACATGGCTTCGTAAAAGAGTTTCCTAAGTTTTCTATTTTTACATTTAAACGGGTAGAGGAGGTTTCTGGTCTTGCATGGGTTCCTTGCGTTGGTTATGCTGGCGCATGCTATTGCGCAGGCCGTATGCGCGCTCAGCGGCCCAGCGGCGGTTGCACTTGAACGAGAACAGGACCAGCACGAGCGAAACCAAAGACGCTGTTACTACCACGTAGATCCACCATGTGCTGCCGGAATCTGAAATGAGTAGTGAGTATAGTGTTAATGGTTACAGTTATGTTATAATTATGATTGATGAGTACACAGAGCACACGAATTAGGTGTAGAGGTTTTCCGCCGTGATTTGTACTGAAACCATTGTCGTCGATGTATATCGCTAACCACTGCTGCCTTAAGGTTGGCAGATGAGAAGACTAAGATAGCTGGGCAGAATTTCAAAAAGTTGGGATTTTGGGTTTACGTACTTACTGTCGGAACAAAGTTTAATACGCAAGGTTACTTTAAATTTCAAAAAAAAATTTTACAAGTTGAATTTTGTCGGGACATTTTGTATTTGGCGGGAGTCTAGACATTATATGAAATGTTGAAATGTCGGATCAATCCAGACAAATACCGACCATCTGGCAACCCTACTTGTAAGTGACAGCGCGGCAATAAAACATAAAGGCATTTGCTCATATGCATCAGCTAATTACGGCGCAATCACCATGATTATTATGAAAAATAAATTGAAATAGTTCCAGATGAGGACAACTTTTAGGGATATATGAGGAGATATAGGGTTCTATGATTTTACTAGTATAGGTAGAAAATAAACCGTAGTGGAGATGTAAAATTCGGCAAGAAGGATCAGCGATAGAATAATGGTATAAAGCGATTATAAAGTGGTGGCCAAGATGGACTGACTATGATTTACAATCTCTTTTACACGGGTTACACGGGCAAGTGCCCTGGGCTCCGTGATACATGGGGCCCCTAGTTCCTACCAGATCGTCAAAGTACTAATTTTGTCCGCTGTTAACAAAATAGTCTTGTATGGAGTCATAGGGCCCTAAAGTGCCCAGGGCCTCCAGTAGGTTAAAGAGGGCCCTGATGATCAGTTATACGACGTCTTGAAGTCAACTGGAAACCTATTAATTATACTAGTACGGGATTATTTAAAGTGGTATTAAAAGGAAAATGCCTCACAGATTTCGAACAAAGAAAGATCAAGGAAGATCTTTTTTAGGATAATTTGAAAGTACCATCAAACATCGGCGGCGGCATGGTTATAGTATGGTCGGTAGACTCGGACAGCTCCTCGTCGGAGCCTGTCATCTTGGTGACCACAGTCCACGGATGATGGTCCAGGATAGTAGGAGAAGCTACTCGAATCTTGCATACGCCATGATCTAGAGAACTGCTATCGGTGTAACCAGTAGGGACGCTATCCGATGTGAACCCTGGAATTGAAAGATTTGTGTAAGTAAATCAGTTGTTTCGATTATTTGCCAGTAGGACCGTTAAGAATTAAGATGAGCGGTTGAGATGGGTCAGTACGGGAATGTCTAAAACTACCAGAGATTTTTTATTAGACTTATTAGAACATACACAAATAAAAAAGTAAAAGAAAAAAAAACAAATATACGGGTTGAAATTGAACACCTCCTCCGTTTTTTTCTTGCGAAAATTACCAAAGACCAACAAAACTTCAAGATTTTTCTTTAAAGAAACTCAATTAATCTATGAAAACTCTTGTCGACTATAAAAGAAGCAACGAATCTAGAATTCTTATTTTGCCTAGATCTGGTAGAGATCCATGAGAAAGTATAAACCGTAACTTTTCAATTTGAACTTAGGGTGGTAGTTATACGCCGTACCCAAGTTACAGTTCGGTACTGATCCAGTAATTAAACTACCACCCCTAGTATTACTATTTCCGAATAATAAAATAGATACTTTACCTAGTCCGTCGATGCGGACGAATCTGCAGTAGTCTAACGCCGGGCTGCCGCGCACTATGCCTGACACCACCAACTCCTGGCCCTCGACGTATTGAGTTGCGGAAAACAGTTCTGAAAATCATAAAAAGTAACAACTACATACAATTATACAATTAGGCACTAATAATAGCATTGGCTAAATTAAAATTACAAGTTCTTTGGCATAGGCTCAGAATTAATTTTCTAAGTATCAGGAGATTCAGGAGAGCAAACATAATTTATTATTCATCGTTTAGTAAATCCTTTTCATAATTTTACTTCACTATTGAAATCAATCTTCTATTGTTTTATTTTAGTCTATATGTTTTTATGTATGTTAGTTTGTAAGGTATTTATTTATGGGCCCTTGTTGCCTGAAAATAAATAATTACATTTCATTTCACTATTCGGTACCGACTTAGTTAAAAAGAAACGTATAGAATGAGCGATAACTTAGCGACAAAAATAATCGCCTCAAATTGTGTCAGCCATAGTCATAATTAAATCTATAAGAATACTTATCACGGAAATATTCGTAGCATTTATGGCAAAGTGGAATAAGATTCTCTTGGGTTTTGAATCTGAATAGTTCAGTTTGTTAGAATTTTAGAAACATAATATTTTGTGACTCTGGATGCATTAGTAAAACTAACTACTAATTTATTTGATCGTCAATAGGCTATAGCTAATGAAGTCACCTTGCACTTCGACGGCGAACTGCACGCGTTGCTCGACATCCTCGCTGTTAGGGAAGCCGACGTGGCAGCTCCAGGCGCCGCTGTCGGTGCGCAGGAGTTGCGAGAAGCGCGCACCGCACTCGCCCGCGTCCAGCCCTGCGCCCACGTACTCCACAGAAGGGGAGGACATGCCTGTGAATGTCAAACGTACCCAAGTTATTTCTTATTAAGAATAGGTCTTTGACAGCTGTCATCTTAGTAATTATTGAGTAAGAGGTCATTAATTGTACTAGGATGGTAGTTGTCAAAAATCCTTGTTTTGTTTAGTAATTTTTAATTTTGATTCATATCTGGTCTGATATCAACTCATGTAATACTTTATCATTAAATAATGAGTAGATATTACAGATAGTGCGTTGTATTATCCCATTCCGATTAACAATGAATAATGGCGTGTATGTGTATGTATTTCATTATACATAAATACAGTATCATGTCATTATCATGACTGTGTCTTCTGTAAAAATCTTGTTTTAAGGGCTCTAGGGTTTTATTACATTATTGTCCCTTAAATGTCACTATTATACTTATATTAGAGACTATTAAAAACCCTTAGAAGTGGATCTGTAATCGTGCCATTTGATACGTTCGAGTTTTTTGGCCATTTAATCAGACAGGCGTGATCAATTCGTATTTCTTTCCCTTGAATCTTGTAAGGCGTATATTACCACATGGTAATCTTGTACTTACCAGGGCGAACGTTGAAAATGGTTCCATTGCGGGCCCTGAAGTAGCAGTAGCGAATGGCAGATTGAACCGAGCAAGACATGGTTACGCTCTCGCCTTCGTGGGCCAATATGTCATCTTGTTCGCTGGTCAGCGTTGGCTCTGTGAAGGAAATAATTTTTTAGTTACGAGAAATACCTTTTTACACTAAGATGCAAAGTCGGGGGAGATGTAAATTCAACGAACAGAATCCAGAATCCTTCTAAGGCATAATGAATGACAACATATCAAAAAATCATTGCCATAGGTTACGGTTTAGAGGGTGGATAACGTTATCGCCGTTTGTATGGGGAGCGCTTTTTGGGGCTGCGTTCACACTCCACTTAAGTGAGAGGCAAGTACGTGTCAGGAATGAACATACCAGAGATGACAGATGCGGCGATCTCAGGGATTTGCATGGACCACGGGCATAGTACAGTGAGGTGTCCGTAGTAGATGTCCGTAGCAGTTTGCATGTCACAGCGCCACAGTCCGAGGTCAGAAGTAATGGGTCCATTGATCTGGAGACCACAGCTCTGTACCCCCGATTCGGAACTGAAAATGCGAATGAAAATATCTATTGTTCCATTAGTTTGGTAATGGATGAATAGTCGAAAAAAGTAAAGGTAACTTTCGGACAACATTGCAATGTGATTAAAATAGCAAACCTTTACATTTCTCGGTCGCACATTTGAAGGAATGCTTTAATTAACTAGTGAAACCATTATAAGTAGAAATATTTTCTTAACTATTAGCGACACGCGCCGCCGTAACACGGGTACATTAAGGATGTAATGTACATAAAAACCTTCCTTAAAAAATATTTAAATGACTGTGTAAACCGTATCAAAAGCCGTTTCGTGGTTTAGAAGGCGTAAGCGGCCGAAGACAAGGGCTGGTAGGAACGGATAGCGCCTTGACTTTATACCGTGTACAGAAGATATTTAGATCGTTTACGCTAGATTTACTTGGGTAGTAAAGACAACGTTTTGGAGGTATCTTGAATTTAAATACTATAAGGCCACATTGAACTCGGTGACTATAGAAAAGATGCTTCTCATTATGGAGATCTTTACACGACAGTGAGACGTACTAGTAAGTATTTTGTTAATTGGTATAAAACTTCCCAAGACAATTCGTTAATTTGTACCTTTCGATGAAGCTGTATCGGTCTTCAGTGACACCCTGTCTCGCCTGCAGCACTTGGCCAGCAGGGTCTCGGAACACGCAGGCGGTGATGGCGTCAGAAGTCCCCACGGTGCATGTGAGATCCACAAGTGGCTTGTCAGTGTGTACTTGTGTGGACACCGTGGGCTTCGAGTCTGAATGTTAGCGATGATAAGAGTCATTATAAAAATTAGAAACAGGCTGAGATACGAGTAAGTTAAAAACAGGGCGGCTAACATGATTATCGTATTCACCCAATGAGAAAGGGCACTATGTAGTAAGCGAAGAAATGGCAACATTCAGGGTTGTTATTTAACTGATCAAAAGCCAAAAACCGAAAGAAACAAACGAGGATTTTTTAAGCAATAGTGAGTACGGGGTGGACTTTTTGATCGCAAGTTACCGAGTTCGATCCGCAGCGGTTGCTGTTCGGTTTTCTAACTCATTACCTTAGTAAAGTAACTACTGTAGTAAACAAAACTCTCACGGGACGAAAACTATTGCAAGGCAACCTGCCCTTTTCCCATGATCCTGTAGTCAAGTTTTCCTGTCACAGGGGTTAACGAGGTCAGATATGGCAGTTACTCCAATGAAGATTGGAAGTTAGGAATCATGACAATGTGCTCCGAATGTAAAACTGGAAACTGGAAACCGGAAAAATTGCTAAGATCAAATGACAAGACTTTTTTACCTGCAGAAGTAACTTGCGCAGTGAACGTTTGTACGGCAGCCAGCACGTTGTTTGGCTGGATGACGTTCATAGTCCAGACACCGCTGTGGGCGGCCGTGACCCGGTCGATATTGACGCGACACTGGCCGAAGCCGTCGAACATGGTCGCGCCCCTGGGGCTGGCCAGGCGGCAGTGGACAGCTTCCACAGGACCGACGGCCAGGTCGGTCACTGCAGTGTTCAACTGCCATATTTGCTGGCCGTAAGCTGGAATAGAAATAGGATTAAACAGCGTTGTCTATTTCTAAAAGTGTACAAGTGTACAATGATAGAGATTTTTTTAATTGGGAATTAAAACATAGTTTTGAGTATACGGTTCCACAGCTAAATTGGGTCCATTTGTCAGTCTGTGAATCCACTAAGTACATTTTTGTCAAAAACTATCAACGATACTATACTGAAAGTTGGTCCACACTTTCTAACATGCACAAATATTGTTACTTCAGATAAATTACCCCTTAACTGTTTTCTTTATATCAAGGTAGGATATAAAGAATATAAGCCCGCTCAAAATGATTGAGAGCGGCTTTTATTTAACGTTCGTTTTAAACTAGTTAAAACTTTAAAATAGCGTAACTGTTGTTTATAAAACTGAAATACTAGCTATACGAGTATGTAACCTATCAAACCTATGTCTTTTTTTAAACATGACTGGCAAAAAGAGCTTTTATACAGAGTAGGGAGGAAAACTAGCGTGCGGGTCACATAATGGGAAGTGATTACCGCCGTCCATGGGTACCAGCGACACCAAGAATCGCTGATCCTTTGCCGGCCCCTAGATAGAGTGAGCTGGTACCTAATCTTTTCATTCAATAATGCGTGTGAAGTTTTTTTTATGAATTCCATTTGTTTAACTTTTTTTACTAAACACTTTCAATCATAGTTAGGCCAGTTAGGGCAGGCCAGGCGCACTTCGCGAATCTACATACACATACTACATACACTGAACAGTAGTTCCATTTGTTAAATTTTTTTTCCTAAACACTTTCAATCATAGTTAGGCCAGTTAGGGCAGGCCAGGCGCACTTCGCGAATCTACATACTTGTAGATTCGCGGAGCATGGAACTACTGTTCAGTGCACCTCTGCACTGGGGCCGCCGCGATTGAGTTGCCTCGCGTGCGAATGAATAAGAGTCTTCTTTATCTTTATATAGTATAAAACAACGTCGCTAGTCGTTCTTATATGCCCTCATATCTTCGGCCGCATACTCCTTCTAAACCACGCATCGTATTTTGATACGGTTTTCACTGTCATCTAGAGAAGTTTTAAGTAGGATTTTCATGAACATTACATCCTAACTGTATTCGTTAAAAGCCCGGACGGATCGCTAGTTAAATGATAAACAGAAAGGCCAGACAGCATAAGGTTTTTTTCGAAAAGAGTCTTCCGATCTTGTATTATTATTTAATCTGTGCTTAGGGGTTTAGCACATCACTAATAGCTACAACACTACTTTTGTAACTATAGTAACCTTGGCTGTTATTATAAAAAAGAATGTGCAGTAGGAGGAATATATCCACCTTAGAACCCTGTCGCAATGACGCGACGCGTTAAACGCCAGGCTATGTCAAACAAATGTATGCGTATGTCTCTTCGACTAGGTTCTACGGTGGTACTTGACTGTACAAGAGAATAAACTAAAATTAATATGAGTTCAATAATATCAACAAGGGGAATGGCACTTTCACATCTACAGCCACTGATCCCGACTTCCCACATTCAGGTGAACTTTTCTTTGACACCTTTGTCTGATCACTATTTGGTAAACTAACCATTGTTGAACAGCACTACACACAGGAACACGAACCACCGCATTTTGTCGTCGTACGATGACTAACACACAGACAACGGACGCGACGGTTTTATGCTAACTGTATCTAAATCTGGTGGCACAGTGTAAGATAATGCGCGGGGCTATAGCTATAGTGCTTAGGTGCAGGTAATTAAATCTCACAAAGTTAAGATAAATAAGATGATCGGTAACAAACAAAATAGTTGATAAAATCTTATCCATAATACGTGTATTGATTAACGCTTCAGACAGTTTAGTACCTATGTACCTTTAATTAGATACAATAATACATTTTAAAATACAGCTACATGCCCATTTTGTTGTTAATTTTGCGTCCGCGTTAAAGTTAAAGAACTCATCAAATGTATATAATTTATTCACTTGACTTTACTTTAATATCAACATTATTTGTTTAAGAAATATGCAATTTGTTGTCATTTCATACGCTGCCAAATGCCAAAAGCAAGCTCGCAATATATCACAGAATCATAATAAGATGGGCAAAAGAATTATAAAATGAATCTTTACGACTTTTTGTATCTTCATCGGGTAGGTATACTCGAATAGGTACCTAGGTGAAGTAGCAATGGAACAAGTGAAAAAAGAAACAAAATACACTTTGCCATTACGGATCCGGTATTCTATGGAATCCTAGGATTTCCATAGATAGGGTGCAGGTCTTGCACCACCAGTATTTCCACCACCAGTCACAAACGCTTATCATATTTGTTTAGTATTAATAGATTCAGGCGTTACTTTACGGAGGTCCATATGAACAAACTGGAACTGCACGGCAGTGGTTTCGCGGATTAATAAGGTAATTTGTTCCAGTTTGTTATTATTTCGTTTAGTGTTTTACTAGTCTGGTGCGGAAACATTGAACAAACTATAGCAGCACATAGAGCCATCAACTGACATGTTCTAAAGTCTGGCGTGGCGTACTTAAAAAGCGTAAAGCAGTGATTCCATCAAAGGATTACAAAGATTTTGCTATAAAGTCCGGTACACATGTACTGGAATGCACTTTTTCTTTCAGATATACTTATAAGTTTTAGGTAAACCAATTAGAGTAAACTGCGCTGCATGCTTGATAAATGCGTACATAATCTTTATATTTTCAGTAATGTGCGAAAATGTATGCTTAAAACTGTATACCTACCATTCTTTAAACATTTTAGCATACAGTCACCTGATAGGAAGTAAGGGAAGTAGCGACTTCAAGAGTACCGCTGTTACGTTGCCTGCCTTCACGTCCTCCCCACCCGTCGACCCCTGTTCTCTCACTCACCGTACGAAACGCGGTAACAAAGTATTCTACTACTTCATGCCGGTATACTGTGAGAGTGTGTTGCTAACCTACGAGTAGTAAACATCTAATTAAACCGGTTTTTAACAACACGCAGGTAGACTTTGAAACATAATTATCTGTATTTCGATGGTTTTGAACAACTTTTTCTTCTAATATTCGTACAATTTTGTTTTTTAAATTTAAAAAGTATGGTTACCTATTTTTGCAAATAATTGAAGCTAGTTTTTTTCTAATTAATGCTAATTTGAATAAACTTAGTAGGTACCTATGTAGAGTCACAGAATAAATAATAGTACAACCAACAGCAGGTGTATCTACACAGTCGAAGAAGTTATAAAAATCAGCACACAATTCTACTGTCTAGAGAATAAGAGCTTGTATTGATCTTTTCTACCTCTTCGAATGTTCAGTAACTTATGTTGCTGGCTGTCTCTTTCTTCTTTATCTAACAGTATAAAGCAAAGTCATCTATTCCTGGCCCCCAATTCTAGCGCTCATCAAGATTCATCTGACGTTCGAAAAATTGTGAATCGTGGTAGATAATGCAAATTACTTAATGAAACTGGAGTTTTAATATTATATTGAATTATATTTATAGAATGATGTACATTGTTTCTCTTGAAGTATAATGGTGACAGACATACATAGTTTTTAATTTGCATAAGGTAACAAACTAACAAACCTTCTTTTATTGCATTACAACAACACGAGATGTGTCAAAATATGACAGATTTTGAAGGGATTTGACAGCTCTTTTTGGCTTATGTCGAGTGTGACTTTATCTCTACTGACGCGGGAATTGCCCCGCTGTTTGCCCTCATATCTTCGGCCGCTTACTCGTTCTTAATCGGATTTTGATACAGCTTTTATTGTCAAATAGAGTTTTTTTTGAGGGATGTTTTTTTACAAATTTTACCCGTGCGAAACCGCGGAGGGAATCTAGTATTAGATAAAATTCGCCGTCACTTCTAGCAATCGGCGGACTGACTTGACACTGGTGTGTGTATGTAGATCCGAAAATAATGTTATAGTAAAGTACTGTCAGCAAAAAACGTCAAATTAAACATTTTTTTTATTATAAACATTAATTAACCTTTTTGTTTTTCGCTAATCCTACCGCTAAGCAGCAGTGCTTGCACTGTTGTGTTCCGGCGTGGAGAGCAAGACAGCCGGTATAATTACTGTCACAAGAGGTATTCCATCTTAGCCCTCTGGGATGGCAACGCATCTGCAATCTTCTTGGTGTTGCGGGTGTCTATAGGCGGTGGTGATCACTTACCATCGGGTGACCCACTTGCTTATTTGCCTTCCTATTTCATAAAAAAAAACCTGCGGCCCTAATGACCGGCAACGTTTAGTTTATGTGAGTTTATCTCTATGGACGTCTCTTTCTTATGACACTAGTTTGACAGTGACGCAGGAGCGATAAATTAAACCTGGGCCGGTCATGTTAGGGTAAATAAATTAAAAAAAAATAGTTGAAGCCAAGACTACCCAAGGCTCCATTAAAGTCTCATGTGTTAATCGCAAGTGCCTAATTAGATAATGATGACATAATAATCCACTTTAATTGTATCTGGCACGTAATTTGTAATGTTATCTACTCATAATATATATTACCTTACAATTTAAAGTCGAACAACTGTATTGTTATGATGCTGACATTTTGCGTCGCAGCCCTCAGGTATTAATTAAACTATACATACATACTTATCTTTAGCTGTACCCAGTCACGTACTGATTATCGTTCGCTTATTGGCTTTGTGAGATCAATCATGTGCGTTTTGTGAGGAAAGTCGAGTGATAGTGATAGGCCATAATCGGTATCGGATAGTATCATTGTCAATGAGACACTCGTTATACGGTGGAGCTTTGCAAGCCCCGTCTGAAGCGATCACATTATTGGAACGGAAGAAAGGAACAAAATATGTTTTAATTTATAAAAGGCTTGCAAACTTTTTTGAGTAAAGAGGTCAGATGTGTACTTACACTATTACAAACCTTAAGTTATGGAGGGGAGGAGCAAAAGTAGCTCTAATTGTTTCGTGTACATACATTCTTATGGATTACACACCATAAGTGCATTGCCCTTAATTTTAAAACTTGGCTGACACATTGTCGTGTAACCCTCCTCACATCATCAACTCGGCCCACAGCAGTCCACTGCTGGACATGAGCCTCTCCTAAGCCGCGCCACAAAGCCTTGTCCTCTGCTTTACGCATCCAATCGCTACCCGCCTACCTTTAGAGGTCTTCTCACCATTTGCTTGAGCGGGCCATGGGCTTGGAGGGCGGCTCACAGTACGTTTGCCAAGACGTAGCCTCCATTCCAGAACACGCTGGCACCAGCGGTTATCACTTCTACGATCAATCTGATCAACACACTGCCACTCCAATCGCTAACGAAGACTACCCCTGATGATCACTTCGATCCCCTGGTGATCCTCTCTCAAATCAACTTCGTTTCGGATTTTATCCGGAATCCCAGGCATAAGGTGTATCTATAACTTGTTGAGCGACTTTTAAGTTGTGGACTAACCCTACAGTCAGTATCTACGTTACAACTCCGTAAGTCATAACGCGAAGGACGCACTGGTCGAAGACTCTCGTCTTCAAGCTTTGCGGTATCGCCGACGAAAAGATAAGGCGCAACTTCTTAAAAGCTGCCTAGTCCAAATGGATTTTCGTATCGGCTTAAAAACTGCAAAATAAAATGCTAAAATGCTAAATAAAAACTGCATTCATACAACTGAAAAAACAGTAAATGGCTCTATGAAACATGATGTCGAAAATGAAAAAAATGCATTGTTTTCCCATACTTTAATTTATTTTAGTAGGTGTTATGTTCATGCATGTAAAAAAACGGCGGTCACTTCGAACACCTACTAAGATAAATTAAAGTATGGGAAAACAATGCATTTTTTTCATTTTAGACATCATGTTTCATACAGCCATTTATTGCTTAAGACCTACGCAATCGATATCTAAATGAAAGTGTAAGTTTATTTTTTTCAAAACAACCGGGTTCGATTCCCGAGCTGAGTACAGGTTTTTTTTAAATGTATGAATGCAGTTTTATTCTTATTAAAATCGTTGACATGGTTCCTAAGAACAGATCTTCGTATATCTTATAGTTTCAGACTGACCGATTTGAATGAGACATCCTGTATATCTAGATACACTGATCCAAATATAGAGGTCCATGGCGAACTGAGGGATGACACTTAAAAGCAAAAGCGATGAAATCAACGTCGAGGCAGCGCCCCTCTTTTAAGATTTACTTACGCTGTATTAAAATTATATATAGCATATGTCCCTCCTTTAATCAAGATAAACCTAACAAGTTCGTTGAGGCTACAGAGCGTGTCAAAGAAATAAACATACGAGTACATACATACATATATTAAAAAAAAACATGACCCTTCCTTATGGTAGCAGTCGGGTAAATAAAAGGGGCTCCCCGGAGCTTACTGAGCTCTTAGCGAGAACGGAATGAATGTACTCATATCATATCTGCATTTTCTTCATTAACCGTATTCAGTAGATAATGGACAAGGCCACCCTGCAATTAATTCGTTATTTTATCTTCGAAGTTATTTTATAGATATTTAAACGGATAGAGGACTGATAACAGAATTATAGTACATTTCGTACCTTTTCTTATAAGAAGGAGTGGCAGTGTGTTACTGAAAATGCTTGCTTTGGTGTTAATAAGTGCTTTGTTGTTAGGAGCTGATGCCAGAGGTATGTAATTTACATTAAACCAAAATGTATTTACCCTGCACGTGCTTGAGTTTTGTGTATGACAGCTGTGTCGATGCTCAAAAGTAAGGTTATGGTTTTAAACGAGTGGTGCCGTTTGATATGCATATTTGACAACAGTCTTGTTACAAACTTAAGGAAACAGAACTACTCAGAATACACTTTAATGTCCGTTACCCTTTAATGGTTAATTTGGACACAATCGAAAATTAATTTTGTGATTTTACCCGTGAATCGTTGCTCTTTTTAGGTTTATTAAAGGCTCTATCTTTAAAGGAGCAAATACTAGCATATAAATGGTCACCGTTCTTTTTTTTTTTATGTAAATTCCAGCAGGCAGAGTCCGCAGGATAGCCGGAGGTGAGACGGTGACCATCGACTCGTACCCATTTGCGACTTCATTGGTGACCAATGTCGGCGCCGGTGCGTACGCGCACTCCTGTGGCGGTGCAATTCTCACCGCCAATGCCATACTGTCTGCTGCCTCCTGTTTCTATACGGATGGAGTGTAAGTTGATTACAGGGCCATCTATGAGAGATAATGGGAATTAAAGTTCGCGAGGTGATTACAATGCCATCTTGTAGAAACAAAGGAAACGATCGCTCATTTTGCGTTGAGCGTTGTTGGATCTGGCTGCAGGAAACCCAATGAGCTATGGTAGTAGTTTCTCTGCGGGATCGAATCTAATGACGTCTTGGTAAATACGATCGAATAGGTACATAGCGCTTCTTTATAAAAACATTTAAGGGCACCCGGAGAGAGGAGAAGATAGGAGAAGGAGAGGAGATTAAGATTCACAGAAGAACCTCAGTCTACATATTGCTAAATAGGTTAAGTTGTAGTAGGCGAGCCAATTGCTGACAAGCATTGGCTCGTAAGCTTTATATGTTCATGGCAGAACCACAAGAAAAATGAAAAATTGTGAACCTGTGGTTCTTACATGATCGGCCCAAGTTAGTTTATCTTTCTCTGCATCTCTGTCTAATAAATCTCATAATATCTGTTTCAGCACGGACCCAGTGTCCTGGTGGCGAGCTCGCGTCGGCTCCACGTATAGCAACCGCGGTGGCCTCACCTACATTATCAGCCGCATCACTGCCAACCCTAACTTCGTGCCTGCTACCCTCGTCAATGACGTCGCCGTGCTGCGAACTACCCTCAACATGCACCTGACTCCTGGGTCGGTGGAGGCCGCGTTTTTAGCTGGTAGCTCTTACACGTTCACTGAAAACCAGGAGGTGTGGGCTATCGGATGGGGAGCGTTCTCGGTAAATATATTAGCTATTCTGGTAGGTATCTAAAAAATCGTGAATCTTGTCTCTTTTCAATCGTACGTTGGATAAAAGCCCAAGCAAGCCTTCTTACCAACTGAACTACCCAAATAGTTATCAGCTTGTCTAGACACTGCTCGGTTTGGTTCGCGTTCCTTTCAAATTCTAACTAGCTCAGTAAGAAAGGGACACTAAGTGATAAAAAAGAGACGACATGACGTACTCATATTTTTCAGAAGCTCGTATAGTTCGGTTTGGAAAAATCAGAACAAAATGTAGAGAGTATGGTCGCCACCCCTTAAATATGGGCAAGTTGAATTTTATTTCAAGGCAATAGTGGTGACAACCCTTCAAAACACTAGGTGCCATTGTCTAATTATAGTTTCAATTTAAGAATTTGTTACGTTCCATGAATATACTCTCATGAATGTAGCGTAGATCTTCAATGAAACCAACCAATGGCCGAAACTCTTGTATATTTCAATAAAAACTACCGCCGCAATCACTACCGAATCAAATTATTATTCTTTGCACGTCTTTCTGCTTTCACGTCGTACGTCTTTCTCCACTCTTCCATTCGCTCAATTCTCTATGTTTCATCTTCTCGTTCGATCGTCATTCATCAAGTACATTCACTCCCACATGAATATACCTTTTTCCAGAGTACAGATAACGCCATCTCCTCGGAGCTCCGCCACGTGCAAATCTGGACAATCCCCCAGCAGACCTGCACCAACCGGTACAACGGCCTCGGCTTCACCGTGACCAACAACATGATCTGCGCTGGTTGGCTTGACGTCGGCGTCAGGGGACAGTGCCAGGTGAGTTAGAAAGAAATATGGTCCTAAAATAAGCGGTACAGGTTTAAGTTATCCCTGCCTACGTCCCTGTTCAACTGTCGTGTCATAAAAAAGTAACGCACATAGAGATGAATTCAAATAAGCTTAACTTCGCCGGTTATTTTAGGGCTAATGAAGAACGTAAGGTGCAGATGAGCATTATTAATGTGACTCAGCTGCCCTCGCCATTTAAGACCTTTTACATAGATATCTGGCAAAAATATATCTGATCTGATCTGCTCAAATATTTAAGGGACTAAACATAAACAAACCCGTACCTTTCATTTCATGAGAAGGACAAATAAAAATATAGTACTAAGGCTGGTTTTTGTTAAAGCTTAGTCAGATGTTTCGGTTAGTAATTCCCTAAATTATATTAAGTTACTAAAATTTGGTTTAACATTCTATTTTATGGACCTTCATTATGGGTATCGATTAGGTAAGTTAGAGTCACTTCAAAAGATTAATAATTTGACATTAATTTGAATAATTAATGTCTTTCTATTTTCGTAGGGTGACTCCGGCAGCCCTCTTCTGGCTGATGGCTTCATAGTGGGCGTTCACTCTTGGGTCGAAGGCTGCGCTCAGGGCTGGTACCCCAGCATCAACACGCGGCTGACTCCATACCTCAACTGGGTCATCGCCACCGCTACTGCGTAAAGTTGCAGCAGCCACAGGGCACGCGGGCAGTCTCTAACAACCAGACAAATATGTCTTCATCCGTGTTTGATATAATTAACGCATCTCTGGCCAAATAAAGCGATATTAATAACCTAAATTTGTGAATTAAATTGCATTTGTAGGCTGTTGAGTCGCATATAATGATTACGGCTCTAGGTTCAAAAACAAATACGGCATGAACGCATACAAAAATACATCCAAAGTGCAATTTATCTTTATTAGACATTACCGCATTATTTGGCCAGGTATCCATCACCATAAAAAAAATGTTGTTGGAAGACAAGGCTTTAAATAAACATGTTTTATGGGTTGGAACCTTAAGTTGGAACTGATTTGTCTACACAGAACCTTTAATATGGTAGCTTTGCTATACGTACGCCTTTGTGTCGCTGAAAAAAGAACTTGCGAGAGTGAGAAAGATTGCTCGCTTGCTACTTGATTTCGATGAGTGCCGGTGCTTGGCAGCAGTGCTTCTCGTTCTCAAGCTGGTTCAATAGTTTAAAGCTTAATCCAAGAAAAACATTTATAAATAGATATTGAGCAAATGTCCACATAATCTCTTATTCCTCATTTCGCTGAATTTCACTGAATAGATAACATTATACCGTATTTATTCGCGAAGAATTAGGCATAGAATAAGACAAAGGTATAGAATCCACTCGTTTAGAGTTACGAACAAAAGTATGCAAAATATTATACAACTTGTTATTATTCGTACCTACAAATAACATTTATCTACACACATATCATAAAGGCTAAATAACGCGTTCAAAAACCCTAGGAAATGACCAGCATTATTACAACCAATGTTATTATAAGAATTTTCTTGTCTGTGGTAGTAGGTAAATCTGTTCTTTATTGGTCATCACATTACCGATATCTCGTGATGCTCGTGACGTTATGAATTTAAATTTGGAACAGCTGTCAAAATACCAGTTGGTCTCTATTCTAGTATCCACAGATATTAAAACAGTTATCGATACGAAACGTCAACTCAGTATGTTTTTTTTAATTTAAACGCACGACAGTTGATCTCGAGTGATATGACAATAGGGACTATATTCGTTCGTCTATGGTTTAAAAAAAACGTTCGTCTTGACGGATAGATCGAATCACAGAGTACCTTTTTAATATACATGGCGGCCATTAGTTGTCATTCGTTTTTGGTTTTTTGCTGTTACGGTTTTTTGTAGTTATGATATGTGTGTAGATAAAGTAATGTATGCAACTGTATATAATTAGACCTTAAAACACTCGTGTGATCCTATTATGAAACTCGCTGACGCTCGTTTCATAAAACCACACTCGTGTTTTAAGGCCTCTCATTATATAGCAGTTGCATAAAATACTATTTTATGCTTGTCAAATTCGAGAACCTAGAGCTGTGGACCTAGTTCTTTACGGTTACAGTCATATTAAGTGTATAATTTTAGAACCTTTTCTACCTAAATAGATTATTTTCCCTTATTTATGGCTCAATCCGTGCTGCATAGAAACGTCACCATTGTAAATATAGAAGATAAAAGTATTTTTCAATTCTGTTTTATTTTGTTTTGTTGAAAATAAATGGGTTTTATCATATTATCTTTTAATTTATCATTGAAATTCTGTCTATCGTAAAAGGACACTGCACCTACTGTTTAATTTTGATAAGATTCTGATTTAATTTTTCACGTACGTAGCCAGCGTTCAAAGTAACTCTGCACTTTTGCAGGTACTTCTTTATCATGTTAAGACATTTTGTCAGTCTTGTAGCCATAGTTCAGTTCAGTTCATTTATTTGTGATAAGTACATTGCATGCAAATACATTTAAAATTCCGTGCTTGTTTACATTCAATACCTTAAATACAGAGCTTACAGAAGTATACAGTTATTTTACAATGATTATAAAAATTACATACGAAAAAAAAAACGTAAACGCACGTACCTTTAAAGCAGCAGAATATACTTGGCCAAGAAGTTGCTTTACCACTTTTCGATCATGCTACAAGGATTGAGGTTCACAAGTGATAAAAAGTTGTAAAACAATTAGGTATTTGGTCGATTAAATGTATAAAAGTGCGTTGGTATGCAACTTAATTATTTCGATCGCTATTTTTATAGGTAATTGAACAGGGAGTCAAACGAGCAAGCGGGTCACCTGATGGTCCATCAAGGTAGAAAGTGATCGCCGCCGCCCATAGGAACCAGCGACCCCAAGAAAATCGCTAATCCGTTGCCGCGCTATAGGTCGTCCTTTCCCCCCCCCCCCCCCCCTTTATTCTACCGCACTCCGGAATTTTACCAAACTTCTATGTATGGTCCCTGGGTATTCCATTACCTCAACGAAACCAGAATAACTATATAGATCTAAAATTATCACTCGGGTTAATTATTCCAGGACATGACTTACCTGTTGCTAGACATGGTAAACTTTTAGATACCTACTTGATTTTATTGAAATGCTGGCTAGCCTTGCAGTGTTACCAACTTGTATTATTATTAGATCTTATCCATTCTTCTTCTTCTCTATTATGGCGGCCGCGGGCCTTGTGCCAATGTCAATTGAGTGGATGTTGGTTGGCCAAAGAGTATCGTAAGTGTAGGTGTTGGCCGGTTATCAAAGATTCTGCCTATGAGTCACATAACTTATACATTCATTTGAACCGATCTTACGACATTTATCATAACTTATTCAACGAAAACAATTAAAAGTACGAGTATACGATGTCTACTTGAGATCATAGAAGACAAGACAAGACAAATACTCTTTATTGAAAACCGCACGGAAAATAGATAACAAACATTAATTAAAAAAAACAATTTATAAAGTAAACAATAGAATAGAATGAAGATGTTTACGGAAACAAACATTCAAACGTATACAAATAGAAATTTCTTATGTTCACGTAACTGTAGCACGCATTGAAATTAAACAAATCTCAGCAGATACCAATTTCCGAAACGCTGGTAGAGTCTGTAGTCTTGCGTTAATTGTAAAGATTTCATACTCGTATTTAGTTTTTAATGTTCTAGCTTTTTTTTAATTTGAGTAGTTTGGTAAGTTTCTATGTCTGTCTGTCCGTGAACATAAAAAATAACTTGTCTCTTTTTCCCCAATATTCTCGGCCTTCAAACCTGCGACCCAAAACATCGTTAACCTTGCCCATTAGTAAGTTACAAATGATCCACTCCGGTCCCTTTGCTATGCCAGTTAAAATATATAACAAGATTCCCAGTGCAATTAAAGATCAAACCACCCTCAACCGTTTTAAAAACCAACTGAAAACATATTTAATCAAAAAAGCCTTTTACAACATCCAGGAATTCATGGAAAAAAATTAGTACCATATACGGTGTATTATTAAATAAAATAAAATGTTTCTAACAATTACGTTAAGTTAGTATACTTTATTAATGTTATGTGATAACAATAAATATAAGCTAGCTTTAAGAATACTATGATGGTATCATTACCATCTATCAGTAAATGTTGCTGTGCCCTTACAGGGTTTATGTTGAAGCCTTGATTTTTAAGAACTCTTGTACAACATAAATTTCTAATAAAGATAATTTGAATTTTGAACATGAGACCTGAAAAAGGCTCGTAACGTCGGGAATTAGATTCGTTACCATTTACGCACAACAAACCGTTTTAATTGTTTTACTTCAAATTCAACCCTATATTGACAAAATAATAATCCATTTTTAATAGTTCAGATTTGTGTCTCATCTCCGGGTAAAGGCCTTTACACCAAGTTTCCATGACTCCTGATCTGCAGCAACGTCAGACCAGACATTGACAATTGCTTTATACTAAGAATGCTAAATAACGATCGAACATTAAAATTTAAAATCTTAATAATCGCCTGCAGACCTAATTACTGGTTACCTTATCTAGCATAAGTTTTGATTTCAAGGAACTCAAGCAAAAACAAGATATTACAAGTATCACTGGTAGTATTTATTTCTATTTGATTATTATCACTATGATAAAAAAATGGGATCAGAAATAAATGCTAACTAACTGCATGTATATGCAGAGCATGGGGTGTTTGCACCTTTTTTATATACATATAAAATGCGAACGATAGGCAGGCAGGCGATCCACTTGTTGGAAGGTGGATACCGCTGCTTATGGAGGAGGATATGACGATGGAAGGACTTATGCCCGCCTTCCACTGCAAGCGGAAGGGTTCCGTACGGAGTCCGCTTACCTCGCAATAGCGAACTGCATATATGTGCTTCCACTGAATAAGAGCGAGCGGAGCGGACTAAACGAGTTAAAAGAGTCACGAAAGAGTTTGAAGAGTCGAGCGAGATCCGTACGGATTCCGCTCGAGTAGCAACACTGATTTTCATACAAGTACTTCCATCTCGAGCGAGTAAGGAAGGACTTGGAGGTGGAAGCGAGGACTTGGTGATGGAAGACGTAGACTTGGCAAAAGAAGCAAGGACTCGGTGATGAAGGACGTAGACTCTTAAGTACAAGCCGTAGACTAAGGCATAAGGCGTGGACTCGGAATGCAGAGGGTGCAGAGATGGTTGACGGTGACACGACGGTTGTATGAAGAAGTTTGGTCTCAACGTAAACACTGGGCGTGATCGTTGGCACTGAGCGTGGAGGCTGATACAGGCTTAGAAGCAGACGCAGCAGATATGGTTGCAGAAGTTGAAGCAAGTGGTTGTGAAGACTAGTCAAATGATGAAGACAAGTTATAGAACTTTGCTGAGATATCGTACTCGTATATGACCAAATAAGAGAAGCTGCTTTGAGGTCGAATTTAAAAGAATCCCAGTGCGACTATAGCCTATAGGCCTTAAATTATTTTTAGATCAGACTCTTCTTATTCAACTGCTAAAGTGAGGCTGTTCTTCTGAACAGTTTAATTGATATAGTGAATTTGTATGAAACCAAGTGACGTAGAGACGAATTTTTGTATTCGGAACTTGGAAAACTGAACAGGCAACAGCGAAAATATGAATTATGTAAAGGTTGGACATTGAAGTTACGAATAAGTTGCCTTAGTGACGCAAGTAATCGGAGCTATCAGAGTTATCAGAATTCCAGTAATGGAATGGGGGTTCCCTATAATCTACGACGGATAAATTTGCCAACAATTAAATTTCGACAGATTTTGTATAGAAATGGAAATGGCACCCACTGAATGGCAACTGATCTGTCAGAGTGGGTTGAAGGTTGAAAACCTGGCTTCGTACCGGTCGGTAAAATTAGGATTTACCTAATAAAATTATGCCTTGAAAAATTGCCTAAATGAAAGTGAAAACCGTATCAAAATCCTTTCGTGGCTTAGAAGGAAGAAGCGGTCAAAGATAGGTGGGTGGACGGTACGGACTGCGACTTTCTTTCATACTTTGTAAAGATATAGGGGGAAACTAGCAAGCAGTCCAATGGTGTTAAACAATCATCGCAGCCCATGTAGAACCACAATTTCCAAGGAATCGCAGGCCCGATTAGGGTGACCATCTCTGTGTGCTCATTTTACAGGACATGCGATCTACACTTACAGGATTCATGGAAAAAATACGGGACAATGCGTTTTTTGATATTATGTTATGGTCCTGTATTTTTCTAATTAAAATACAGGACACGGCCAAAACGATAGCTGAAAAACGGGACGTCGTGTAAAATGTATACCCGCCAATTTGTTAAGCCGAACTGAGAATTGGGGTGTGCTGAAAATCAGCGTTGTGGCAGTGAGGCTCCAACGGAGCGCGAGCGCACAGCATACGCTGAGCACACCTCCCATTGTCACAGCATGTGCCACAGACACTATTTCTGGTAATTGTAGATTAGTTATTAAGCATTATTGTTAAAAAATAGGAATATTGTAGTTATACAAGTCTGGTTTTTTTTGTCTGTATAATATGTATGTGACAATAAATAACTATTCTTTTCTATTCTTAAATACAGGACAGGCCACCCTAGCCCGATGTTGGCTTTTATATGGAAAATAGAAAAGGAGAAATCGAACATGAATGAAACTATTCTAATAATTTCCTTTTGTACAGCAATGAGACGCCGATTAACACCGCCAGCCAAACAGCACGCGATTATCTCTACGTGACCAGCCGCAGCTTTAGATAATAAATTAGTACCGATCCTTCCCTGAGTTGAATTACCTTTAATTTTTTATGAAAAAACTAAGGTCAAATGACAACTGTAACAGTTGCTTGAAAAAGTTTTTCGTTCTATCGTGTAAATCCTACAAAAAAAACACAGCTTTACATTTTAGGAAATAATTTTAGTAGGCGGTAAGGTAGACCTTGTGTAATGTCCGACCGGATCGCTACCGCCATTTCATTTACTAATGCAGCCGCTACGCAGCAGTGCTTGTGCTTGAAATTACTGGCACAAGACGTATCCCGTCTTAGCCAGAGGGCTTCCAGTGACACAACACTGACGAGACGGCAGATACGTTGCCAACTCAGAGAAGTTAGCATTCACGCACGCCGTACGCACGCACGCCGACGTATCTCCTTGGAGTTGCGGGTGGCTATGGGCGCTGGTGTTCACCTACCATCAGGTGACCCACTAATTTGTTTGCCTTCCTATTTTATAAAACAAAGTAGTAGCAATATCATATCGCTACAACAAAACGGGGGCATATTAGTCTGTTTGAACAATTAGTTCTTTTTGTTTTCCTGTCATTTTTTTAAATAATAATGAATTTGAAATAATACATTTATAAAGACATAAATTGTTTATTGGTCACGAACAGCACAATTAACAAATCTTTATCGGTAAAATCCCACACTAAGCTTTCTGGGGATTCGAAGAGAATAATAATATAATACAATTCTGATCAACTAAAAAACAATTTGGTTTAAAAAAAGTACCCTATAGCAAATTTTTACACGTATACCAATCCTTAGCAATTTCCATCCAAACCTTGTAAAAGGCGGTTAGCTCAACCTGCCGCACTTGCCTTAAATTAAGAGGAGTGTGAACCCAGCGCTCCACATACAAACGGCGATGACGTTTTCCATCCTCTAAGCCTTAACCTATAGCCATGGTTTTTTTGTATGTCATCTTATCGTTATGCCCTAGAACTAGGTTTGTATGTTTTGATTTTTTAAATATTTTGAATAGTTTTAAAGGTTAGTTAGGTGAATTTCGCGAACGCGTTATTTAGTTGCAGTGGATTTCAGGGTAGCGTTTTTTAGCGAATCAATATTTCATGTTGGATATATTTTGCGAACGCCTTATTTAGTTGCAGCTGATTTCAGGGTCGCATTTTTTAGCGAATCAATATTTTATGTTGGATATAATTTGCGAAAGTCATATTTAGTTGCAGCGGATTTCAGGATCGCATTATTTAAGCGTAATACATATGACATCCAAAACTCAAAGTATGTATTTGTCTATATAAGTACCTATGTATATCCGTTGTCTAGCACCCATAGTACAAGCTTTGCTGAGTCTGGGACTAGGTCATAGGTTAGGTTAGGTTAGGTTAGGTTAGGTTAGATTAGGGTTTTTTTTTTTCCATTCGTGCCAGCTTTAGTGCATCTAGCTTTTAAAGGAGCCCTTACATACATAGAAAAAAACAAACACAAATAAAGCTTTCGCTAAAAATGCTCCCTACTCTGAAATTTACTGCAACTAAAAAAGGCGATCGCAAAATTCATCTAATAATAATTTTTGGGAATATAGATAAAGCTTTCGCTGAAAAATGCTACTCTGAAATTTACTGTGACTAAAAAAGGAGATCGCAAACTTCATCTAATAATAAATTATAAGAACATGAATAAAGCTTTCGCTAAAAAATGCGACTCTAAAACTTGCTGCAACTGAAGAATGCGTTCGCGGAATTCATCTAACAAATCAGTTAGTGGAAGAAATATGGAATCTTGACACTAATACCAAATTGCAAGTCAATTTGACTGCTGAAAATGGGCTACAATTGACCTGCAAGATTAAGCTAACAAGCAAACTTACAGTGGCATTTAAGGTAAAGTTATCTCTATGTGCACCACTTTCTTATGACACTAGTTTGACAGAGTCGCAGGGAAGGATGTATTAAACCTGGAGTGCGATTTTTGAATCTCACCGGGTGACTAAAGCTCGCCAAAATGGGCGTTTTTCGTAGAAATGCAACCATTTTGGCCTCCAGATCCTCCCCGAAAATCACCAAAAGTACGCAACCGAACTTTCTTCCTACGTCCAATGTACAAGTTGTTGGTGGCAAAATACATCCCGACCCCAACGGAGATGTGAAAGCCAATTACAAAAAAAACGGTCATGTTAGGGCCACATATAAGTCAAAATTAAAGATAGTATAGGCTAAAACTTAGGTAAACCCCCTTTTGCATTCAGTAGCGTACGGAACTGATATGGAACTTACGTCATTTTTCGAATATGGAGCGTCAACTTGTCTATACGGACACGTTACTACTACAGTCAAAGAATTTAATTTTAAACCCACCTAAGGTTCATTATTATATAGCAAACTGTCGCCATAAGAGCTAACTAGAGCAAGACGTTAGTTTGACACATCGACCTTAATGCATTGCGAATGTCTGACGACATTTCAACGAAACGAATAGGAAATTAAATTATTTGACTGTACATGCAAAGAGGGGCTTTACTTAAGTTTTCACCAATAATACTTAGGGAACACACTTTATAAGGCATTAATAACTTTAAAAAAAAACTATTTTGTTTCATTTCAACAATATTTCAATGTTCGTGTACAACGAAATGTGTAGGTAAATAAAGAAGAGAAATTAGTAGAAAATCAAGTTCGGGTTAAAGAAGTTGTTTAGAGTAAGTGGTTGAGAAAAAAGTAAGTGTTTTTTCTTTAAAAACAAACTTTGATTACAATCAATAATCTGTATAATGGCCAAAGGTTAGGCCTCAGTAGGCGAACTGTAAGTATACCTACTTCTTATCGGCTAATACAATAAATCACAGGCATCTAGGCGATCTAAAACAGGTATTTAAAACCTACATAACAAACAATTGATTTACATACAGGTTTGATAGTATATCATGATTTTTCTGAGTTAATCCCACGCCACACTGAAAGCTAAAATGTAAATGAGATGAACTGCTACAATATGACATGTATGCATGTTTTTAAATAGAGTGTTAAATAAATTACTTTAACAATAAAAACAAAAAATATTTTTGAGAATCGACGAGCTCGACATTGAAGCAGCGCTCAACCTTAAAGTGGGGATGTTTTGTTTTCGTCTACACTACAGCATGGTGTCGTTGGATAGGTCTTTCAAAAATATTGTGGGTTTACGAAAACGATTTTTCGATTAAGGGATCCGTTTTTGAAATATTAAGCTTTAAAGTGCAAATTCTTGTTAGAGTCAAATTACCACCCCCTGCCAGCTAAAAGGTTGCTTACGAATATGTGAAAAAATTCACTGTAGTAGTATTATAACGAAATTAAAAGTAAAACGACAGGACCCAATTTCATAAACACGACAGGCGACAGATGACAGTGACAATTCGTTATACATTGCTTGCCCACTTTGATGTAAAGTCTGTAAGTCTGTAGCGTTACTTGTCGATACAGTAATGTACGGCGAATTGTCACTATCACCTGTCGCCTGTCGCGTTTATGAAATTGGGCCCAGTGCTAAGAAGGCTTTACAAGTTTACGAGTAATCAGGCAACTACGGAACCCTACACTGGGCGTGGCCCGGTGCGCACTTGGCCGTTTTGTTTATAGCTTACACAGCCGTATCGCATCGCTCTGTGTTACCTGCCTTAGATATTGGTGCGTTATATAGAGAAATGTAAGGGTAAATTTTGTAGTTTGTGAAAAGTTGTAGCGGTGCGCAGCACGCTCAAAATGCGGTGGCAACTTCTGTGTTTAGTGACGATTTACCTTGCCAATTATGTCAATGGTTAGTTTTCGATATAGTTTTAATTTTTTCTTAAGTTACACAATGGATCACGTTTGACTTTATATCTTCACGAAACAATCTCCGCGCGGTCACGGGAAGACGGGAACCGTCAGGATCCGTTAAGATTGGTTTAAATTAGTGTAGTTGATACGTATCGGTGTTTTTTGTTGCTGTTTTGTATTCTTTTTTTTGGAGACTATGTATTCAAAAAAATGTGCTTAGAATTCAATTAGAGTACCTACTGAAAGTGGGATAAAGACGACTGACAAGATTTGCCTAACATCTCTACTACTCCACAAAGAAAAACTGTATATGTAGTTAGATAAACGCTTCTAGAATATACCATGTACGAGGATACCATACTTATTTTTAAGTCTAGAAATAATCTCATCACATTCTCGACCTCGAGGTGTGAGAATTCCCGACCAATTCGAATTTCTGGAATTTTAGAGTTTCAGAAAATATCCTTAAACTTAAAAAAAGCACAAATTATTTAGAGCTGTATGTACTATCACTGTCGGAAAAAGTGGGCGTTTCCTTATCTTAGATTTCATTCAAGTATTTTATTTGTTTTTCAATCATTATTTTCTTATAAGAAACAATTTCCTGCTTAAAGTTTTCGTAAGCTATTCAGGAGTCGCTTGTCAGCATCCAAAGTAGTTGCATGCGAGACAAACTTGAAAAGCAAACCAAACTTTTATCAGGAAACGAATTTTCGTTTTCTGAGAATTAATTCAACATTTTCGAGAATTTAATAAAACTTTACTACTTGTTTCAGCCCAAGCGACTCTTCCCACCATTCGCTTCCAAACGAACATAGGGGCTACTGTAGATATCAACCTCAGCAATACTGGAGTCACAGGAACATGTCGGTTACGACAACCCAACGGCCTGGAGGTCGACCTGACCACTCTCAACATAGTAGGAGTGACCGTCCAGCCCAGCAGCAAGTTCGTGTCGTGTCGTGTGACGATCGGACCTATGACCCAAGCACTGCTAGGGGACTGGCTGCTGATTGAAACCTCAGGGACGACCACTAGGAATCAGCCAGCTAGTATCGAGTGGGCTGGTAAGTTTACTATACGTAACAGTTATATTACTTATTATTATTAATTGTAGTCTATCAATATTCTTTGCTTTGTTTAAACCATGTTTTGGCCATTTGCCCGCGGCTATATTGCGGCCAATTGGTACTCATTGAACAGGACTATCGTTACGCAACAAAAGCTTTGTTCGTTATTTCATTAGGTAAAACTTTTGAATGAAAATGACCCTAACGGAAAATATTAGACCTGAAAATGTATTAGAAGATTTTTGACTCTAGAGATAACGTTTAACGGATGTGCTAGGCCTGTAAAAGTTAATCTTATTCTTGTAACCAATGATTCGGTAAGTAAAAAAGTTTTTTCATTGCAGACACCGCGAATCCTAACGCTTTAGCACGGCAGAGAGTACAGACTGGCTTGCAAAACTACAAGACGGATATAGGCACCTATGTAGTTGCGAACCAACGTCGAGAAACCGGTCTGTTCCAAGCCTGCTTCATCACGACTCCTGATGGAGCTACCGTACCTTTATCGGAGAACACGGATTATCCCGGCATTGAATGGACCTTAAGGCCTACTAGCGTGAACATTTGTCACGCACAACTCGGGCCTATAGATGAGGATATGTTCGGGAGATGGACCATGATAGCCTGGTTCCTACATGATGGGCTTCTTATCGAAGCACAGCAGCCAATCAATGTTCACAAAGAGGGTGAGTGATGACTAAAACTACACAAAACTTACTTTTTTTCATTTATAGTCACACAGTAAGTGGTCAAAGCAACTAATATGTATAATTTGTACTATTTTTATTTCTTACCTAAATTTTAGACACTGTGTATTGTCTACTAACAGTCAAAATATTCCAATTTTTCTGAGGCGTTTTCAAGGATCCTGTTTGAGTTTGTTCTTGCCAACTACACTAATACTATAATAAAATAATATTATGTACCTACAAAAGTTAATGCAGTTTTGTTTATAATGTATAACATTTGCAAACATTCGGAGTTTCGGAATACGGAAGTATGAATCCAACTTCTAACTTTCAAGTTTATTCCTATTATAAATGAAGTTGTGTATTAACCTAAAATTAAACATCAAACTTTCTTCGCAGATGGAATATCGCATATGCCCGCCCTTGAATACTTGACGCACACGGGCAAAAGTTACGACATTAGTTTAAATCGGACTGTGAACACCGCGACTTGTGTCTTGAGAGATCCTGCTGGCGTGGAGCATACTCTCAGTGCAGCCACCGATATCCCTGGAGTCACGGTTCAGAGCAGCGACCGTTACGTCATTTGCCGGGTGACGATAGGTCCGATGGAACAAAGCTTAATCGGAGAATGGTTTTTAATTCAGCAGAACGCAGATACTACGCAAAGAGTGCAGCCTGTCATTTTTCAATGGGCGAGTAAGTGACAAAAACATAAACTTTATAAAATGTATTGACGAAGACTTTAATTTTTGGAGCGCCAGTGCCAGACTTGCTCATGGATAACCATAACTTTAACGGACGTTGCAGTTTAAATTTAATAAAAAAATTATCACTGAACATCATAAAATCTGCTTTGATGTCTATTTTTTTTATTTGTCAGAAACAAAAGAACACTTCAAAATCTCTATAATGCAGCAGTTGTTGTTCAGCTAATAAATTTAATAAACATTTTAGATCCATCTGACCCATCGGAAGAATCGTGGTTCGTATCCTCAGATATTCCAAGACACATGATGGCTACAACTGGATCGACAGTACAAATTCTTATTAGCAGAACTGTTGGTTTCTTTGAGACTTGCTTTCTTACTACCCCGGCCGGAGTTCACTTGCCAATGTATGGAAGAAACTATCCTAACATTCAGCACGTGCTGTCAAACAGAGTGTCGGCGTGTGTTGTGGCACTGGGCCCCTTGGATGCTGAGATGTGGGGCACCTGGACCCTCTCTGCAAGACATGATGTAGAGGGGAGATCCATTGAATTGAAGCAGGACTTTCACATTGCTCTTAACAGTAAGTGATCGCTAAAATCAATTCCAACTTTATCATAAAAGCACCTTTCAGCGACCCTGAACCCAACTGACATGTTTACTGTAGTTACTAACTGTGTATGTTTGAGTAAAATAAAGTTATTTCATTATGGTCTAACATGACCGGCCTAGGTTTAATTTATCCCTTCGTGCTTCTCAGTCAAACTTGTGTCATAAGAAAAGGACGCACATAGAGATAAACTCGGATAACTAAACTTCGCCGGTCATGTTAGGGCCACATGTGGCTTATTTAGTCCGCTACACGCTGATTTGTTTCTTGCACAGAACTTGTATGGTTTACTGCTTTATAGTTTAAAAAAAACAGTGTATAGTAACTATATATACTTACCAGTATACACAATCCGCTTAATGTGAAAGCGGTCTAAAAGACAACACTACAATCCACAAAAATATTTACAGATGGAATCAGAACAGAACCAAGAATAAGGCAATGGACACACATAGGAGACGTCGTTGATATCAACCTGAACCAAACTGGAGTGTCTTCAATGTGTCGTTTGCAAGCTCCTAACGGAATCGAGTACGCGATCACTCCCGGAACAACGCCTTTAGCGGGTGTTACTGTACACCCCAGTAGCAAATACGTGTCATGTAGAGTGACCATTGGGCCGATGGCAGAAACTCTGCTGGGACAATGGGTTTTGGTGGAGCAGAGTACAGGACTGCAGAGGAGACAACCTGTTGTTATTGCATGGGCTCGTAAGTTCAATCATATTTTAAACTGCTATGCACAAAATTTTAATTCTATATAATGACAACACCAAGATAAATTAGGGTAATGGTAGGAATCGAACCTGCAACCTCGGTAAAAATGCATAAAAATGTTTGATCTTAAATAATGTACAGTAAAATGTATGCACCAGGACAAGTCGGTCACTGCCTAAATGTCTTCGTACGAACAACTTTATTTTTAAGCTAATGGCTTAAAGGTTAGATTAAGAAAAACAGACATGATATTTATTATAATTACGAATAGCTTGCACTAATAAAACATAACGTGTAATAATCTTTATTAATCTAGCGCAATAGCTCTAGACTGCCTCACTGCTCACAAATGGTAAAGTTTGGCTTTAAACTTTTAGTATTGAAGAGTTGATCCTAGGACTTATTTATTTCAGTACAATTACCCTGCCGCATAGACGTTGTACCTCATTTACCCACTCTTAATTTAAAAGGTTAAAGCATATTTATTCATCTCTAACTGTAAAATTTATAGATCCAGCAAATCCATCAATGGAAGCCAGACAGCAAATAATAGCTCCCGAAGAACGTTTTCCTATAAACCTCGGTGAATCAGTCATTGTCGATGTGAGCAGAGAGATGGGAACATTCGAAGGCTGTTTCTTGACTGTTCCCGATGGAACGGTTATTCCGATGCTCTTCCATAGCCACTATCCGGATCTAACTCTTATCGGCGCTACCAGGATGGTCAATTGTATTGTGGAGATTGGTCCTGTCACTGCAGACATGATGGGCCGCTACACTTTGACGGGCTTTAATAACAATATCGGCACAAGGACGGAATCGCAGAAGTCCTTTACTATCTTGGAAGATGGTAAGAAACGTTTTACAACATAGACCCCTACTTAAACAATCAGTCTATTCTAAATAAAACAATAAAAAAGTAGCTCATTAAATGGAACAAGAAGCCACTGGATTTTGAACATAGTAAATACTCATTGACTAGTCTAACAAGTAAGCTATTTCCGTTTCAAACACTTTATTTGTTTATTTCAGACGGAATTACGAACTTCGCACCAGCTTTTCATTTGACGCATATTGGAGCAAGTATAGACATCAATTTAAATCAAACGGGCAGTATCGGCACCTGCATGCTTAGAAACCCAGCAGGCCAGGTCTTTGTTCTCGATGCTACACTAAACCAACCCGGAGTTTCTATAGAGAGGAACAGCAAATTTGTATCCTGCAGAGTCGTCATTGGACCGATGACTGCTGAATTATTGGGGGAATGGACTCTAATGCATCAAATTACTGGTCAGAGAGAAAGGCGCTTGCACGCCACCATCAGATGGGCAAGTAAGTGAAAATGAAGCATTTCATCAATGATATTTATTTTAATGCCAAGTACCTACCTGTATCACACATCACACCTACCTGTTTACACATTAACAATTTGTCTAAAAATTTTATTTTTATTCAATTATAGATCCGTGGAACCCATCGCAGCCTTCCAGACAAATAATAACGGCGCCAGAGCAAAACACAATTGGGACGTTCGGTGACGTAATTACTGTTAGTGTTCCGTGGCATCCTGGATTTTACGAAGGCTGCATCATCACCGCTCCTGATGGCACTGTCATGCCAGTCTCAGCTACCAACATATATCCTGGTATCGGTTTCCTTAGATCCACTAGTCTCTGGTCCTGCGCAGCTGAACTTGGACCTCTCGATGACTCTATGTTGGGCAGATGGACCTTAGCAGCCTTGTTCGATGATGATGGCGCACATCTTGAATCACAACAGACTATTGTTTTGGGGCGTAATAGTAAGTATTCGCATTCAACCAGTATAAGATCTGTGTTCCGTTGAATGTATAATTAAAAAAAACCTTTTGTTTTAGCTGCGGATGAATTGGAATTACCAGCGCTGGAGTACTTGACCAATGTTGGCGCAATGGTTGATCTCAGTCTTGATAATATTAACAAGCAAGTTCAAAGCTGTCGTTTGTTAACACCCGATGGAGAATTCCATATGCTTACCGAAGACGTCAACATACCTGGAGTGACAATTCACGACAGTAGCAAGTTTGTTTCGTGTAGAGTCACTATTGGTCCGATGACTGATGAATTACTTGGCACTTGGACACTTATTGAGCATGATGTTGATCAAACTCATAGAAGGCAGGCTGCTTTGTTTGCTTGGGCAAGTAAGTACCACTGAATGAATAGCTGATTCTTAGAACCTTGTAATCTATAATAGTCATGGTGACTAATTCTACCGTCGCATATACAACCACAATATATATAAATATATATAGTACTAGTAACCAAAGCAAAAAGTGCATACTAAGTCGGGATGTTTTTCAGATCCATCAAATCCTACTGCAGTACCGAGACTAATGATTGCTGCACAACAGGAAATTGTTGCTGATACTGGAGAAATTGTTAACGTGTTCTTAACCAGAGAGGAGGGATTCTTCGAAGGTTGTTACATCACAACACCTGATGGTGCCATTTTACCCTTATTCCCCAACATGAGATACCCTGGCATAGCTCACGCGGGTCTGAACAGGTTCACCGCTTGCTTCGTTGACTTGGGACCTATGGATGCTGCAATGGTTGGAAGATGGACGTTAGCTGCAAGATTTAATAACGCTGGAACTAGGGTGGAGACACAGTTGCCTATTAACGTCGCTCTTGGTGGTAAGTTCACCTAAGTTACAAAACCAATAATACGAGGGGAGGTTCAAAAATTCGCGGAATGAGGTATTTGCAAATTAAATAAAACTATAGAAGCAATTTTCCTTTTCAATATATTTACCCTCGAGTTTAATACACTTTTCAGATCGACTAATTAATTTATGTAGACCATCAAAAAAATATTTTTTATATTTGCCTTCAAAATGAACCCAAATAGCCTCCTTCACTTCTTCATCGTCACAATTTTTTTTCCTCGTAGTTCTTTTTTTAAATTTGGGAACAAATAATAATCGCGGGGGGCCAGATCCGGGCTGTAGGGCGGGTGAACCAGCGATTCGAAGCCGCACCTGTTAAGAGCAGCAGTCGCAACATGGCTCTTGTGTACCGGTGCATTGTCGTGCAACAGCAACACACCCTTTAACAGTTTTCCCCGCCTTTTTTCTTTAATGGCTTCACGTAATGTTTCTAATAGTATTGAATAATATGTCCCAGTTACGGTAACACCCTTGTCCTTGTAGTCGATCATAAGAATTCCTGTTGAATCCCAAAAAATCGTAGCCAACACCTTTCCGGCTGATTCTGATACCCTGAACTTCTTCGGAGGTGGTGCACCCTTCTTACGCCACTGGATAGACTCTTGTTTCGACTCAGGTTCAAAATGATGAACCCAAGTCTCATCTCCAGTCACAATTTGTTCCAATATGTGTGTAGGATTGTCACCGCACAGATTCAAAAATTGCTTCGATGCTTCAACTCGTTGTTGCATCTGCTGCGGTTTGAGCATTCTTGGTACCCACCTAGTACTCACTTTCGTCATGCCAAGATGGTCATGTAGGATCCTGAAAATTGTTGCATCTGATACACCAACTAATGCAGCTAATTGTTTCTTTTTAAGTCGAGCATCTTCTAGTACAAGTTTTTCAACTTTTTGAACGATATCCGACGATGTGACTTCAATCCGCCGTCTTGGGCGAGGGTCGTCTTCAATTGACTCTCTGCCATGTGTGAAGAGGCCATGCCACTTATAAATCATGGTTTTAGCAGGGCTTCGGTCCCCGTAGACGGTTTTTATTTCAATAATTATAAGTTGCGGAGGTTTTCCTTGCTTTGATAGAAATTTTATCACGGCACGATATTCAATTTGCTCCATAGTCGCACGTTTATTCCGAAATAATTTGTTTGAACGGCGATATCTTTAAAACAAATGACGGTTATGAATTGACATTTATATATTTTTTTTTCTAAAGAGTTCTCATACTAGATAAGCAAAGAGGTTTTGTACAATTTTACCTCCTTCTACTTCATTCCGCGGACTTTTGGACCTCCCCTCGTAATATTTAAATGCTAAATGCTAAATATTACTTGAAGAATATAGCTATTTTATACTAATATAAAATGGAAAACATTAAAAGAATATTATGCTATTAATATCTGTAGCATCTGTTTTTAGAAAATATTTACTAAATATCTGCAACTTCCTTTACAGATGGTAACGCTGATCTTCCTACTATACACGAGCTGTCTCATATCGGTGGATTGGTTGACCTGAACTTAAACCAAACTGGTGTTGGAGGTGGCTGTAGTTTGACGACCCCGGATGGCCAGGAACATGTCCTTGGCGTGATATCTAGCATACCAGGAGTTACCATACACCCAAGCAGTAAATTCGTCTCTTGCCGAGTTACCATTGGACCCATGACAGAAGCACTGTTGGGCAACTGGGTACTTACTTTGTTGGGAGCAGATCAGACGCAAAGAACTCAATCCATGATTATTGCATGGGCTAGTAAGTTAAAATATTTCTTTATATATAACCTCGTCTCTGTTGGACTACAAATGGGAAATGAAAGCTCAAAAACGTTTTAAGTTGTTATTCCAATAGTTTTTTTTTACCGATATAGCACGCTCAACGCTTCTGTGTGTACATTATTCTCAACTAATTTTCTTGTTCAATTTCAGATCCCGCAAACCCCGGAGCCGATCCAAGAACGGTAACAACGGAAGCTCAACAGTCGTATAACGTCCGCTTGGGCACTATTGTGTCAACTTCGATCAGACGAGAAGACGGTTTATTCGAGGGTTGCTTCTTAACGACTCCAGATGGAACTATTCTACCTGTCCTGGAAACCAACGCATATCCCGGAACAATTTGGGCAGGCGCCAACAGGATAACAGCTTGTTTTGTGCAAATAGGACCTATCGATGCTGAAGAAGTAGGAAACTGGGTCCTAACTGCCAGGACAAACAATTATGGAGTCCGCACAGAATTACGGATACCCATTCAAGTTTCCCTACTGCGTAAGTACTCATAAATAGTTGCCTGTATTTTAGATAAATCGCGCCTTTTTAACCTTAAGAAGTCCAATGTGCTACTACTAGTTACTAAAGTTACTGACGGTTTCAGAGGACACAACGCTCATTACTGATAATCTCCCAAGACGCGAGTACTTCACACACGTTGGAGGGTTTGTTGACATGAGTCTCAATGAAACTGGGACAATTAGTGGATCATGCAGTTTAAGGACACCAGCTGGTCGACTTTATCTTCTCCAGAATGCAGTTATGCTACCGGGAGTGGAAGTACGGAGCAATAATAAATTCGTCTCGTGCACTGTGCGAATTGGACCTATAACTGAAGCGTTACTTGGCACTTGGAGTCTCGTTCAACAGGACACGGCAACCACAGAAAGAATACAACCTACAGCAATTTCGTGGGCTCGTGAGTATTGAATATTTAAATGTTTGGGAAAAGCAGTAACATAATAATAATCATAAATAATGCAAGCAAACTTATCTCACGGTACACGCTTTTAAAATTACAGATCCAGCAAATCCAGAGGAACCAATGCAGCTAATCAGATTAGCCGTCGAAAACATCGTTGTAGACCCTAATACCGTTCTCACGATATCAGCAGCGAGAGAGGATGGTTTATCCGAAGGTTGCTTCATCACTTCTCCTCACGGAGTGAGCATGCCTATATTCGCGGATAACAAATACCCTGGTATTGAGCACGCTGGAGTCAATAGAATAACAGCATGCTTTGTTGACCTTGGACCTATTACTGAAGATATGGTTGGCGTTTGGACACTAAGAGCGAGATTCAACAGAGCTGGAGAGAGAACCGAATCCCAAGTACCTATCAGCATAGAGCTAAGTGGTAAGTATTGTTAAAATAAAAATGTTTTATTTTGACATGTCATAGGTAAAACAAAAAATACTTTATATAGATCCACACAAGTAAATGAATAGATCAAAATAATTATACAGACAGAAGAACCTATGTGATTTGCAAAAAAAGTTAGTTGTGAGTCTAAATATTATAGAGTAAGTAGACCAAAAGTTGTACAACTGGTTATTTGGTACACCTTTTTACTGTTACATGTTGAGTAACTAAGCTTTAATATTCCAGTCGGAACTACAACCCTACCAGTTCTGCAACACGTAACCAACGAGGGTGGATTCTTTGATCTAAGTCTGAACCAGACCGGTGTTACTGGAAACTGCCTCCTTAGAATACCATCAGGACAAGAGTACACCTTGGCTGCAGCTGATTCCTTAACTGGAGTCACCGCACAAGGCGGCAGCAAGTTCGTATCCTGCAGAGTGATAATTGGCCCAATGACTGAAGAATTGATAGGGGATTGGACCCTGATACAGCAGTTTAATGATCCGCATTTGAGAGAACAGCCAGCTACAATTGCTTGGGCCAGTAAGTGGAACAAATTGAACAATTTAAATTCAATATAGTTTAAATGCTATATATCTGTATGTTATAACACAAAGAAAAATCTAGGGAAATGGCGGGACTCGAACCTGCAACCTTGCATTCTGTACCGTGCATTTGCTACTTCCGCAACATTACCAACTACTATACCCTGCAAGTTTTTTAATGTGTTTCGGTTTTACGGTCATTACATTGTGATTTTTGAGGTATCCTCGGCGTCATCTATGTGAAACGTTGTTCAAGTTATCTCAATCAACTGGGTAACTTTGCAGTGACCCTAGCTGACGAGAAATCAAAAACAAAAAAATTTTGGTTATAAATATTCAATATATGTATTTTCCATAATGTGGAAATAACCACGAGCCATACTTTAATTTCTAGATCCCGATGACACTGCGGCTGAAGTATGGGACATTAGGAGTAATTCAGAAACACCCATCTATGTAGACTACGGTGGCAACATCGAAATCTCCATTCCAAGGGATAACTTGAACCATCTCTTCGAAGGCTGTTTTATCACGACACCTGACGAAACTATTCTTCCCATCTTCCCTTACACAAGGTAATATTTAATTAAATAAAAGCTATAAATGTACATTATGGATATGATACCTCGTGGCAGCAGCCTCAGCGAGCGGCGAACGACTAATTCCTTGATTCTTCTTAGAGCTGGGCTTCTGTCACGAGGTTTTACAATGGCCAGTAATAAAACAAACAAGGAGGTCTGCTTGTCCTTCACAATTGCAAAACTTCACTTCAGATCCATTAGGAAAAATTTGGTTCCTCCCTGACGTGGTGTGGCTTTGCTGATTACGTGTTTAAGTCTTACTGCTGTTCAAGTTGCACCGCTGAATTTTATATAGTATATTTAATTTTATACCTAAGTATTGTATGTACTTAAATTTTTAATTTTGATTTTTTTTACTGTGTATACTAAAAAGTTATGTATTTATTATAGGTTCCCAGGAATCACGCATTTGGGAGTGAACAGGGTGACGTCTTGTTTTGTGGAACTTGGACCTGTGGACAGTGAAATGGCTGGCATGTGGATTCTGGCCGCCAGATTCAACGACAACGGAGTCAGGCATGAAGATCGACAACCGTTCAATCTGGCCATCGGAAGTAAGTTTAACGGCATGAAATCAATTGCTGTTAATCGTCCTGTTTTAAACGGTGGCTGCCGATTTTTGAGCTTATAAATATCATTCAATCACATTCTCAGGCCATCCCTGAATTTGCCATAATGAGCTAGCAGTGGTCAAAATGGTTACCCATAGTAGTAAAAAAAAGGGCCACTTAGGAATGTGATGTCATAATAAGGTATCTATTAAATCGATTCGATCCGTCCGAATCGTAGAATACCTAGTGTCATTTTGAATTCACTTGTGATTAAAACTATACGATTGCAAACAAAGAACAAGTAGACAATAACGAATAGGTACTAAGCATTCAACACCTTTACCACGGTAAACCGAACAATATTATTGTTGCAATATGACCCGAGCTAAATATTTACACAACTGGCTACGTGTTAAACGAATACTTACTTACCCTTCAAGCTACGCTTACTGAAACGTTACTTTCTAGCGGACATAGATTGTACCAGTTGCATAAAAAATGCCTCAATAGTTTAAAGTTAAACCCGCTATCTGGAAAAAGCATGCTTTTCCATACCGAGCAGTGAAGAATCCGCCAAGACAAGATTTCTCTGTATCCTCTAAGTTTTGATAAGCACTGCTATTTCATTGGCTTTTACTCTTGACAAGGAACTCAGTCCTATAATTCTATCATCTCTATCGAATATCACAATTAATGTAACTACATACTCATGGGTGCGGTTTAAACTGTTGTGTGACGTCATATTTCGCAGTATACATTTTGTGGAGTGTACCTGAGGCATGCTTAAACTTCATAAAACTTAAACCTTAAACTACATTGGAGAGGTCCGATGCTCCGTGCGATACGCCGTCTTCTCGCAACAAATTACAGCAAAGTTAAAATACCTCTTTATTTTCAGGTCCTCCTTCGACTGCCTCGTCTAGCTCAACGGCTCTTATAGTCTGCCTTACTCTGCTGTTCGCTGTGATCATCGCTGTTATCGGAGTCTTGAGTTTCAAACGAAGCCGAGACTGGAGCTCTCAGAGATTCCACCGGCTACGATCCAGCTTCAGGAGCAGTTTCTCTAGGTCACCAATCGTCAATGATCATGAATTGGGATCGAGGACTTAACAAGACAAACCTACTGGCTAGTAAGATACTCCATGCAAGATGAACTGATGACTCGAGATGTATTTAGCACTTGTCATGCCATCTGTTTCGTACTTATTTTCTTACTACTAATGCAGTGTCGTTTCTTTGCACTGGACCTCTATAACCTGAATTATTTTATCTCTCGACTGGTATATTCTGTTGGATACCTATTGGTTTGTAAATGCTCATTGAAAATGTCACGTCAAAGATTTAGTAAAATTCGTTTTGACATCAATGGTCTAACATTTTTACTAATAGAGCTTTATTAACACATTAGGTATGTTTATTTAGAATAGCCAATTTATATCGTATGTAATGACTATGCGTAAACGAAAAATATTTTACAAAGTCGGTATATAATAGTTAACTGTGATAAGTATACTGACTAAAGTATATTGGACAAATAATCGAAAGTTTGTAAAGTGTTGAATTACTGTGAAAATATATAGTCGTAAATAATAATAAATGAAATATACGTTAGCTTATAATTTAAAATGGTAAATTGACAAGGTGGTATTGAACGAAAATAATCAATATTGAGAATCATAATGATATGAGACCTGGAGGTTCACGCCCACATCCACAGCTGACCCGAAAGCTGGTAACGGATCAGGGGCCGACAGTTCCCATGGGCGGCGGTGATCACTCCCCATCAGGTGACCCGCCTGCTCGTTTACCTAACTGCTCCATAAAAAAACTAATCAAAGTTGTGGAAAATAAAAGGGAAAAAACATAGGTATCTAAAATGCCATCTTCGCATTTATTATGTCTACCTACTGTAACTAGGCTCTCAGTTGAGAGTGAGTAGATAATAATAAACTATGATTATATCGCTAATATAGCATTTAAGTTTATTTAATCAACGCAATAAAATATAATTGTAAAAAAATTTTTGTAATTAATACCTGTTCTTTTAATGTTATCATCAAAGATTGTGGATACGTGATCTCAATATATACCTATCTAATTAAGCTATTATTGTCGTTATTTATCACTTTATCACTTGTATTTCGACACGTACCGTTTAATCGTCGAAATAAAAATCTTACCTCTGCGATAAGTTAATCCTTGTACCGTGTGCGCGAGAAAATAAGTTTCAAAGTACGGAAACCTGGGTAAATTAACACGAAGGTAATTTGACAAAACTTTGATAATCTCGGTAGTAGACAGTTACTTACATTATGGAGTTACGTATACTACCCTTTATAATTTTTTGGTAAATCCACTACTCTATTGTATAGCAGCTTACCGAAGACACTCTACCTTCCAAATTTCACCAGTAGTGCCTATAGTCTCAAAGTAAAACGGTAAGACATTTGAAATGAAATTAAAGGCCCTAAAAGGCAATGGCGGATTTCGGAGTTCCAGAGAAAACGACAGAGGCTGCAACCAGTAACGCCAGTGTTGTCGTTGTACTGAAAGAGCCTCACTGAGCCATACGGTGTGACTCTACCACTACTCATAAATAGTTTCGATCGTAGAAACATTTGCCCCTTGTGGGAATCGAACCAGGAACCCTTAGTTTCGTAATCAGGGTCACTAACCACTAAGCTATCCGATCATCCAAAGTAGGTAGGCATGTAACTGTTCTAATACACAGCGATTAACTTCAACCTCGAACAAACATGTTACGGCAACAGTCAAAATGCCACGGAAATGGTTAAACGATTATATTAAAATAACGATCATTATTTGTTCAGTATCGTTCGGTTCAGCGACAAACAAACAAAGAATGTCCCAACGCGGCTCTTGCAGATCTTTAAATACCTACCAATGTCAGTGGCTCTACATGACCGTTCCAAGTTTAATTATTAATTTATCTATAGGTGTCCCTTTTTTATTACACCTTTAAGACACAGCCGCGGAGGGAAAAATTGAATTCAGGCAGTTTTGTTTGTATAGATAGTGCAGGGCCGCCAGTTGTCCATTGCAACATACAGCTGGAGTTTTAAGGTCAAACTCTATGTTGACAGGTAAAGAGGGCAAGCATTTAAAAAATATATATTTGCGGGCAACGAAGGCCCAATAGACCTTACAGACTAACATACATAAAAAGACTACAATTATTTTATTTCTATTCCTGCGACAAAACGGCGTGGCAACTTGCGTCGTCACTTCCGATTAAATTCGTCTATTCCATTGAAATTGGTCTATGTGAGAAAGTTGTTCAGTGAAGAAACTAGATATCGTCTACTATTTATACGAGCAGTCTCTTCTTCTAGTCCTTTCCCATTTTTATTTGGGGTCAGCTCTCCAAATCTGTTGAATCCAGAGAGATACATGTTTTAGGTCGATGGGTCTACTATTCTATTGCTATCCAAGTATTTTTTCATTAGAGACATCCATGTTAGACGGGGTCAGCCACGCTTTTTCGGTATGTCTTTATACAACAGATTTATACTTTTAATATGAGCAATATTCATAATAACATACACATAAATAAACAACATAACATAGTATAAAACAAAGTAGGTGACCATTCCTGTCTGTCCGCATACCTTCGGATGTTTACTTCTAAACCTCGCAAAGAATTTTGATACAGTTTTCATTGTGATTTAGAGATTTGTTTACGGAAGGTTTTAATGTCCATTAAGTACATCGTAATTGTATTGTGCGAAGCCGGGGCGGGTCGCTAGCTTATTATATTTGTATCTTTATTTGTTAGTAATCAAATCA
Organism: Ditula angustiorana; assembly: GCA_963691745.1. Taxonomy (NCBI): domain Eukaryota; kingdom Metazoa; phylum Arthropoda; class Insecta; order Lepidoptera; family Tortricidae; genus Ditula; species Ditula angustiorana. Next base: position 4,471,654 of record OY829490.1, on the reverse strand, counting down.
CCATCTCGAAATCAGCTCTAACGATTTTGAAGAAACAAAGAATAAAGGGATACCTAACAAATTGATCTTGGTCTAAATCTAAAAGTAATTTCGGGAAAAATACGTTTTTTCTGCGTGTTTTACATGTATCCATTGGCCCTAACATATTAGCCAAGTTTTTTTGTCCCTCTCAAAGGCTCTCTCTAACAGATAGCACAAGAAAGAGACGCACATAGAGATAAATTAAAACTGGGCCGCATGTAAGGGGCATAGTGCCCCTTACCAAAATACGGTATTAGTAGATAATATATTTCAAATAGGTACCTCGTTTTTTTTAAGAATACGAATGTTTCTACTCGAGTCATAGATGTATAATATAAATCAAACGTTGTCTAATACCATTAGCACATAGCACAAGAAGCTATATTTGCTTTATTGGGACTATTTGGGACTGTTTCAGTTGATGTAAGTCGGTAAGTTGTTTAGCAAGGATATTTAATTTATTCATAGAATAAAGCGGCTTTGTCCACTATACCTAAGTACTTGCGCACGTGTCAGTTTGGCACTCGATTACAAAGACTCTCTTTTACTACGGATATTATTTTACAACGGAAACTACGAGTATAGTCAGCAGCAGATATTTATACACAGTTGAAGATGTCAAATAAATCCACATGTCTTTATTGTCAAGAGGATAAGAGCTTGTATAGGTTTTTTGACCTCTTGGAGTGTTTAGCTACTTTGTTGCTGACTGTAAAACAAGAGTTACAATGTATTTATCCTTTTTGTTTTAATTTAAGTTATGTGTTTGAGAAACTTTATATTAAAGCCAAGTTTATTAAAATTGTATTGTAGTGGAATATCTGGGCACAAATAATAAGAGTGTCGTATGCAGCGACGTATTTAAATAAATAAATATGTTGGGACAATTAACACCAATTGACCTAGTCCCAAAGTAAGCAACTAAAGCTGCTTGTGTTATGGGTACTAGACAACGAATATACATACTTATAAATAAATAAATAAATAATAAATAAAAATCATTTATTTCGGACAGAATCCATAGAGTGAGTGACAAAAATATGCACTTATAAGCTAGGGTTAGAATTTAATACATTATTTTGCTGTGTGAAGCTCCATCCAATGCTTATATAAATAAATATATACTTAAATACATATAACATCCACGACTCGGACACAAACATTCGTATTCATCATATAAACATTGGCCCCTCCCGGGAATCGAACCCGGTACCTCGAGCTTCATGGTCAGGGTCACTAACCACTAGGCTATCCGGTCGCCGGGTATTTAACTAATGGATGTTTGAGGCCCGTGGCAAGTTCATCGGAAGAGGCCTTTCCTTGTTTGTTGATACTTTATTTATTTAAGTAATTATTAATTTTTAATTAAACTTTAGAGTTGGCATAATAATCACACCGTGTTCGACACTTTATTATTACTGTTTTTACGATCAAATGAAATCAAACAAAATATAAAACTATGGATTATTTTACAAGGTGTTCAACAGGCGGTGTCGCTAAGCAAGATCAAGCTTATGGCCTAGTTATTAAGATAGTGCCAAAGGTACTGTTTCTACTTTATTTCAGGAAACGTTCGCTATAAATTTCTGCCATTAAATAAACTTGTAAGGGCGCTTGTACATGTCCGATTTTCGACCGGACAAGGGACCATGTTTAACGTTCATAAAAACCTTCCGTAATAAAAGCCCTAAATGACGGTGAAAAGGTATCAAAATATTCAAAATCCGATGCGTGGTTTAGAAGGAGTAAGCGGCCGATGATATGAGGAGAAACAGGAACGGATTTTAAGATAACAATAAAAGATAACGAAGATACAGATGTAGTATAGTCGACCAAGTAATTGTTTCCCCACTTTTAAACTTTATCCCTTTGTGATAAGGTCGAAAAGTGGTCAAGCACTTTCTTGGTCGACTGTACATACTTATAATGAGTGAGACAGACATGGCGAAAAATGTTACCGGATGCGCGTCCGCCTACCGTAGCGTTCATGTATGTACAGTCAAGGAAATTGAAACACGTACCACCGTAGAACCTAGTCGAAGAGACATACGCATGTTTGTATGACATAGCCTGGCGTTTAAGGCATCGCGTCATTGCGATAGGGTTCTAAGGTGGTACTTGAATATATTTCCCCTAATTGTAACGGTCCAGCCTCTGCTTGGCCGTTTAATTCACAAACTTAGGATTTATTTATTTATTTAATTATAAATGGTCTTAGTAGGTTCAGATAGAGCTATATTTATTTAAAGAAAAGACAAAAAAATATAATTATTTACAAATACGTTGACGGAACCTTTTAGAAATGTGTTGTAGAATAATGGTTTTCTTACCATTAAAAATACAGTCTTAAGGATCTCTAAGTTAAAACAAAATGAGGGTAGTGAGCAGAGCGCACATATCAGGTGGTACATTTTTAAAGAGATTATAAGCCATCACGCTACATTAGAAACTCGTCCTTATTTCTATAACGTTAAGAGTTAGCTTAGATAGGGTAGTAAACAGCCGTGCTTGAGATATTAAAGAGTTTATGTGCCATCAGGCCACATTGGAAATTCAGTCCTAAACCTAAGGTGCTAAGATTTAGGTTAGTCAGTAAAAATAGATAAGACTGCGAACCAAGGATTGTCGGTGAAGAGGGTTCATCAAAAGTCTGCAACCAGTGGGGCAAGTGGGATAAAAGACGAGGGTTGAGCAGAATCTGGGCTTTTTTCCATTCTTCACTCATCGAGCGTCGGAGACTCTGCTCCATCCTCAACAGGTGTGCTTAACTACTTGCTTACGGCAAAGCTCTGCCGGTTTGCTGTTATATTTCTATTATTTTATTTTTATTTTATTGTTCTTTAAATTCAGTGACTTTTGGTTTAAGTTTTGCATTTCATTTTGAGTTGTGGAATTAATTAATTTTACTTAATAATGGGGTAGGTTCGCGTTAATTAGAAACACTTGTTAAGGATTATATTTATTTTGTTTTATTGTGAGTTTTCTTTAAATTCAGTGAGTTTTGGTTGTAATTATCTATCTCGTAACTGGGCTCGCGTACGTTTTGTATTTCATTTTGTGCTGTGGGTTTAATTTATTTAATTTAATAATGGGGTAGGATTGCGTTATATTTCTATTATTTCATTGTAAGTGTTCTTTAAATTCAGTGAGTTTTGGTTCTATCACGTAACTGGGCTCGCGTAAGTTTTGCATTTCATTTTGTGTTGTGGGTTTAATTTATTTTACTTAATAATGGGGTAGGATTGTGTTAATTAGAAGCACTTGTTAAGGATTGAGAAGTCTTCGTGCTACCTACGGAATTTAGCTTGTGCGGCGAAGTGCCGGCTAGGAGTTGATACCATGCGGTGTTAACGAAGCTCCTGGTTTTAGAGTCTGTGTAGGCGGGTTAAAATTGGGTACTGGCTGGACCCTTTTCATGGCGTTATGCTGGGGTATTTTAGCACCCTCGCCATGCCCAGGCCCCGGCTCCCTAAAACACATATACAAGGTACGGGCGGACCCAGTGGACGGACCGATGCTTAGGCACCCGTAAATCTGCGTATGTGGTTTATTGCAGTCGGTCTTATTGGTATTTATATATATATTACACCCCTTAGGTATTCTGCTCTCGCGCCGATCCATAGTTTCGACTTGGTGTTGAGAGCAACGCACACATGGCTTATTAGACACATGGTTACGCCACAGCCACCTTCTTTCGTTCAGCTAGTTAAGTTAGGAGTTTTCCCTGTCATTCCGGAAAGCTTTACATTACACATTACACGTTAACAGTAAATGTGGAGAAAATCTCCTAGTTTGCAAAACAGAGAATAGGGCCTTTAGAATAGGTATAGGTAGATACACTGTTTTGTAGGGTATAGTACGGTCTTAAGACAAGGTTTATTCTTTTCTTATACTTCTTATAGGCTCAGCTAAGGTTGATTTCTACCTACGTTTACCTTAAGATTTATTTACCTAATTTCTCGACTTATAACTATTGTTTTAACTATTTAACCAGGTCTTCATTAAGATTACTTTCAGGTTATTTACCATATTTTACCACTCGTCACTATATTGCGTTAACTATTTAACCATGTCTTCATTAAGATTACTTCTAGGTTATTTACCCCATTTTTACCACTCTTGACTTTATTGTTATAACTATTTGACTGTGTTTGTAAGATAAATTACTTTAAGGGTATTTTTCTAGCTACGGCTATTATCATTATTGTCGGTCTAAGGATTGATTTGTTCATAAAGCTATTATTAATTTAACAGCATCTCCCAAGCATATTGCTATGGCAACTTAACTATATCTTTATTAAAATTGCTGCATCACTATCGTTCTAAGGAATGATTTGGATCATGAAGTTATTATCAACGGGTACAAGTACTCGTAGTCATACTCTTGTGCTACAAGTAGCACGGGCCACTGTCCCACGGGATATGCCCAATCTTCGAGTCACTGACTGTAAAAGAAGGCCTGGTTACGACTATGGCTCAGCTTTGTGAGAGAAATCGTTCTATAGTATCGAGCCTTTTAAATATGTCTGCGCTAGATAACTTTAACTTTGTCAACATAGCAATATGCTTCCTTACGTAGATTATTGTCTGATAACTTATAATGTATATTTTTATTTTAACGAGTTGTGATAAGAATCTCATAACTTTTCTTTGTGATGCGCCGTGGTTAGCGCTTAACGTAGTTCCTTAACAATACATTTCTTTACGGAGAAGTGTATTTAGGAGGCGAAGGCAGAGGTTTAGGGGCGGAAGGAGAACCTCCCGGAGTTCTATTGAACTCCGGTTTATCCAGGGATGATTATCCAACTCAGTAATTACCACATAACTTTGTAGTTTTGTACGACAGCCAGTTGACGTTTCCACTGTACCTACAGTTATTTCTTACGAAACAGATCGCTTATCTAATTATTATTAGTGTTCCAATGAGGCATTACTTATTACTTACCATCGTAATTAACATGAGTCCAATATCCGCTAGAGCGTGGAGTAGGAGGTCAGTTGGGAGGTTTCTTACTTTGGTATACTTATAACTTAGGTTTAAAAGCCACAAGGCTTTGAATGAGTTACGAAATGTCTTTATTTTCATATCATGTAGACAAACATACATAATTACGATATGCATAGTTATCCCCGTATGCATACTAATCGTAGCTAGTTATTCGGCCTAAGTTTATATTAAATAGGAAGCAGAACAAAGGTCGAACCTCTCTATATTTAATTATTTTGCTATAAACTTCATCAGAATCGGCGTAGCCATTCTTTAGAAGCAGCATCCAACAAAATAGGATTCAGTTTTAAATAATAGGACAATTAGGACATGGTATTTATTAGTATTTTGATAGCACGTATGATAGGTTAAGGTAGGTTAAGTTTAGGGAATAGCGAGTGAACCGATCTTACATACATTTCAAAGAACTTGGATTACTACCGTAGGACACAACGCAGGGTAACTAGACGATCACTTGGCCAAATCATTCGTATGTATATTCATTCAGTCAGTAAAGAACTAGGGATGAGTAAACGTATAGATTAGGGCGCACATTACATAGGACGTGAGTTTCAGACTAGGTATTCGATATTTACTTACCATCAGAGAAGCCGCTAGCCAGTTATATACTTGTAATTCTATGGTAGCTTAGGAGTAGAATACACCTAGAGCTTCATAGTTATAACAGTAGTATAGCCTAGGTCTTAATAGGTCTAAAATTTAGGTTAGGTCAAATTAGGTCTTATTAGGTCAGAGAAATAGCGCTTAGGGGGGGTTTTTTACAAATTGGGTGCCGAAATGACCAGGATCTGAAGTGTATTTAGGGTTTTCTATTTTACATATTTACTTTTATACTTACGTATAGATTTTTAGTAGTTCACGTTTTTACAAGTATTAGGTAGATCTATTTTATTTAAGGTGTGACTGCCTACAGTCACACAATTTGTTGTTCGTGGAATGGAGAATGTTGTAAGATTGGTTCACTCGCTTCTGTACTTTCTGTATTTATTAAATGCTTATTTTAGTTACTTAACTCGTGACAGCGTTATCATTATTTAGGACTATACATATTAGTAGATACTATTGAAAGAAAATTACAAATGAAGGTAGGACTTTTAATTTATAACTTAAATAAGGCAGTTTTTATAAAAAAAAAACTGCCTAACCTTAGGCAGTTCAGGCAGGATCGACCTAGAAAGAAAAAAAACGAAAAACATTAATTACGAATACGTGCGTAAAGTGCGGTAGTTTAAAACTATAAGAAATAAGTTTGAAGGTAGTTTAGTTAGAGGTATTCCACCTTAGCCCTCTGGGTCGGTAGCGCGTCTGCGGTCTCTTTGGTGTTGCGGGTGTCTATGGGCGGCGGTAATCGCTTGCCATCAGGCTACCCTCTTGCTAGTTTCCTCTTCTTTTTTATAAAAAAAAATAGGTACTAGGTAATTTTGTTTTAGGAATAGACTAGGTAAATTATCTGTTTCTAAGTGAGTGATGAATGGAATTTCGATGCTACTCGTACTTCTCTTTAAGTTATTTTGAAATAAATGGAAATAGTATTAATATGGTTATGTAGCGTAGCACTGGATGGTTAAGAAAATCTTACAAGATAGTCTAGCATCTGAACAAAGTAGACTGCAAGGAAAATAAATAAAATATATGATAGGAAAATATTTGTGCATAAAAACAGTAGCACAAAGTTGAGCTTATCACTTGAAGGTATTTTTCTAGGTATCTTACCTCTTCGATTTTGAGGAAATTATTAGGGTTAGTTAGGTCATATACAAGCTTTGTGAAGTTGACTCCACTTGTATGTGCGTATGTTTGTTGCAAATCACGCAAACTGAATTTAGACCCACTTCCAGTAGTCCCTTCGATTTGAGGTTAGGTATGTGACCATAATCGTACCGTCAGCGATAGGGCTTATGAAGGAACTGCCAATGCTTATGTTATATGGGCCGTCTCGGCCAGGGTAGTACCACACTCTAGTAAAGTGGTGATTTGCTACTGTGTTTCGTACGGGTCAAGATAGGGAATGCATCACTTTGCTATCTGGTGGTAGGAATAGTCATATCAAAAAAATAAGTGAGTAAGTGTGTGTGTATGTGGTTCTGCCTGTAATTATTAACTTACCTTATAATAATCTTCTTTCCTTACATTGTATAGATTTATGAGGCAGGTTCGCTGCCCGCGTCTGTCTGTCTTTATTGTATCTTTAGTTGCTCTTTTTGAGCTCCGCAATGGATTTCGCTGTTGTTTAGAGGGTTTTTATTCTGAAAGGTTTTAAAAAAAAAAATATAGGTATTTTTTAAATTACAGTAAGTGGCCCACCTTAAAAAAAAAAACGTACAATATTGAGTCTTAATTTTAATTCAATCTACAATAGAAACAAGATGTTTTAATTTAAAGTTATAGTAGGTTTCAAATTATTTAAGTATGTCAATTAATTAATAGGTCAAAATAAAAATCAGGTTAAATAACTTTAGAAATTTCTAACTTGCCAAATAGTTTCCTTTTCATTTGGTTTCATTCGTTTTATTTATTACATAGCCTAGGCAAGGAAGTACGATTATCTAGTGCTTATTAATTTGAATAGGGTGGAAAGATCACAGTATGTATGTTAGATAACCAATAGTAATACAAATTAGTTACCTGTAGTTTTCTGTTTCTTGTCTATCTCCTGGTATGTAGCAATTAACAGTCTAACATCCTCGTCTGTATGTAGATAACTAGACGGGTAGGCTAGTTTTAGTTCTCAGTTTTCCCGGGTCAACTTTTAGTTTTACACTAAGCGGAAAGAGTAGATGGTTTCGTCAATGCGCAACAGTTAAGTTTCTAATTAATACAACAACAATAAATATCAAGGTCCAACTTTGTATTTTACAATTTTATTCTATTTTAATCAACGACTTACTTAGCTTAACGATTGAGTGAGAGGTACGTTATATATTTTCTTGAGGGTACTTTCCAACGGTAGACCATAGCTAAAGAGAATCGAAGAATTTGTTAGTCGAACGGCACTCTTTCTGTCCACACGGTATTGATCCTAGTATTAGGTAATAAGAGTTTAATTTGTATGCAGTTACTTAAGAAACGAAGTTATTTTTAGCGGCATTTGGTTTTGTACTAAATAGATACAGTACGTGGTTGACAAACTAATGTCATAGATTAGCTGAAATAAACGACCCTATTTATATAGGAATAAGATCGAGTTTCTTACAGACTTTGGCAAATTAGGAATAAGATAAATTGTAGCAGTAGTTGTGTAGTAGCAGCAGTGTTTGTAGTTAGTTGGTTGCAGGTTCGAGCCCTGCCATTACCCTAGTTTTTCATTGTGTTATCATTACATTGCATTTAAAGATAAATTGTGTGTGTTTAGACTGGTTATAAAGGTTAACTTTAGGAGCATATTATGATAAGTATTCTGGTTGCCAGTAGGAAAATGCTATAGTGTCTATGAGTAGGTTTAATGTTAGGAACTTGCAAAGTTTTGTATGACTAGACAGACGACTTCGTTCGTGTAGCAGTAGCAGCTTGTTTGTCAGTCTTCTGTGAAGTTTTGAAATCTGTTCGGTGGTACTAGGGATTGCCTATGCATGAAAGCAAACAAGAAAAAAAATAGGAATTGGGTTTTGTTATGTTAGTGTGGAAAGTATAGATTAGTGTAGATTTGTGTAGGGCTTTTTACTGTTTGTAAAACATAACGAAGATAGACTTGTAGAACGAAATAGATGAGTGGGGGCGAGCTTTTTTCGCAGGGGGAATTTTTCCAGAATACCTTAGAGCGTTTAAGTAGAAAACTACCAATATAATAGAAACGTGTTAGGTAAATTAAGTTAAATAATTATGTTAATTATTATAAAATTAAGATAATTTAAGTTGAATAGATAAAATTACTTTTAGATAAATCAGGATAAATTAAGCTAATTTTATTTAAAGGCTAGCGAAGATAGTATGTCAGGATTGTGGTAGACGCCAGTCCGTGGTATCTGTCTGCTCCCCTGGGAGACGGGCGGGACTGTATGTATGTATATAAGTCTGTTAATCTATACGTATAATAAAGGTTGTGGCTGATCGATGTGTGCATAGCAATATTTTAACAAAATATGAACTTTATGAAAGCGGTAGAAGCTGTAATAGTTATCTTTAGAACTTTTGCTGCCTGTCTGTCTATCCGTCTATCTATCTATCTATCTGTCTGTAAATTTTTATGTCTATCTGTAAGTCTGTCGACCTGTCTGTAGGTTTATGAGACTAGGTACTGCACAAGTTTTGATACAGTTTACACAGTTGTATTTCTGAAGATCTTGTTCGAAATCTGTTGCATGGTTCATCTTGATGCACCATCAAGGAGTCAAGTTATTGTTAATAGGAAGTAAAAATAGACACCTACTCGTGAGGACTCGAGAACAAAAGCTAGTTTAAGATAACTTTAATAAGACTTAGATAAGTAGGTACTTTGAACACCGGTCAAAGAGAGTTTGACTCGCGCACCGAGGGTTTCGTATCACCATGCAATGAGTATTATGTTATGAGCTTGCGGGAGGGAAAACCCGTAGGTTTTGATGGATTCAGAAAGACTGAAAAAAAAAGGAAAGTTAAACGGCGGGATTAAAATGTATTATAGTAGTATGTTAAGTATTACAATTTTAATAGACTTATTGTTAGAATATAGATAGGTATTGTAGCGTACGATGTCAGATACTGACACAAACCACATTTTTACTAGCGTTACGAGCGCCTTCTAAACGATTTATTTGGAAACTCTAACAGTTCAATTAGTTGATAATAGATGGCGTTACTAGGTACTAATGAAGTGTTAACAGGCATTATAAATAATTAAGGTATGCTCACGACTGGGTTCATGGATGGGATAGTTAGTGAAATATCATTTTAGCGACTGTTATCGTTGTAGTGAACGGAACATGGTTAAGATTGTATAAATAGATAGTATCTGTTGTAAATTATAAAAGTGAAAAGAATTGCCTATAGGTATATCTATAGATATATTAGAGAATGGAGTACTTGTGTGTATGTGAAGTTTTATATTGCATCTAAGAATTGAAGTAGCAACGTATAAGAGTTACATCCGTTAATTTTCATCCGTTAAGTAGATTCAGACATGTAAAAGACCTATATGGCCTACTTGCAAATAATTTTTTCATTTTTCATTTTCATTTTATTTGCGCTAATGAGTGAAGTTGAATAGTGCTCAATAGGAACAAAAGGTACCTTGGTAGTGGCGACGTTAATGCTGTTTTATATACTTTATGAAAATTGTGGCTAGCTTTAAGTAACGTTAGTAAAATTCGATTAAGGAAATGATTAATTAAGAGTGCAGATCTTCGTGATGAGAAGTGCAGTAAGGGGTTAAAAGAGTGGGGGCGAGGAATAAGTATATCTAAGGTTTTTTTTTGCAAATTTAGGTTAAGAGAATTAGAAATCATTTTTAAATAAGTTTTTGTAATTTTTATTAGTTTAAGTTATTTATATTTCACTTGTTTTCTAATAATTATACTCTTATTCTAGAGTACAAAAAAAAGGTAAAAATTAGGAAAACAAAGAACGGTTGAACATCGTCTTAAACTGACAGTCATATTAGTGTTTAAGCAATACGTGTATTCTATAGGCAAGTCGGACGGGGTAGATTTTTCAAAATTAGGCTTTTACTTCTGTAAAGTATTACTTTGAACTTAGTGTTAACAAAAAAAAAAACTTAAGTCGAAGTGTCTTACTAATCTTGGTGAGCTGGTGAAATGCTGAGTCGCGTGAATGCGTGATTGAGGAGGTACGAAATAAGTATGATGTATGAATACTGATGATATTTTCTAATGGAAAAAGGGCATTAACAGGTGATGGGTAATTAACTTAACGAGTTAGGAATTGGTATGAAGGGCTCAAGCATTTCAGTAGCTATGCAGATGAATTGGACGGTTTGTTAATGTTTATCCCCTGAAACAGCACTCACACAAATGGGTTTGCTATCTGGATTGTGTTAGGTTAAGTCCAGTGGACATCAGCGTGTAAGCTGTAGATAGTAAACACATAACTACACACGCGGCTATGAATTATGGACATCTCTACACTAGAGACAGAACTGGAATTTGAAATCATGTGTGCCAACTTATTACTAATAATAAGTACGGACTACGTAAAGGCTTAAAGTATAAATTTTGTATCAAGGTTTATTTAATTTTTCATAAAAAACAAAATATTAATTCGATTTCGATTTCCATCTCTGCTCTTGCACATACATTACAATTTGGGTTGATGTCTTGAGATAGAAGTATTAGTACATGGGTGGTTATGGTCGTTCGATTTTTCCGCTCTTCACGGGGCGATGGACCTTTGACCCTTTGTATTGTGTTCCTCAACCTTTACACTGCACTGTCATCCCTGTTTGGGAACGAGATGTATTGGCGGTTCTTTGCGCTCAGTTGAGGGCCAAGGCTAAGACTGGGGATGGAAGAGTCAATGCGTTGCCCCTATGGCTGACTGGACTCACAACCCAGTTCTCTACCAAAACAGATTGACAAGCGCGATCATGGTCATTCATGGAAAACATTTCGAGAAATCTGAGATATCTTCTCTTGTTGTTACACACCACATGCACATCTTACACTCAGGGGTAAAAATATTAATAAATTATTCGATGATAGCGTTTGTGAATTTTTCATTTGTTTTAGATATTCTTCTCCGGAATAAGGGTTATTACCTGCGAAGAATATCGGGGGCGATTGTAACGGTCCAGCCTCTGCTTGGCCGTTTAATTCACAAACTTAGGATTTATTTATTTATTTAATTATAAATGGTCTTAGTAGGTTCAGATAGAGCTATATTTATTTAAAGAAAAGACAAAAAAATATAATTATTTACAAATACGTTGACGGAACCTTTTAGAAATGTGTTGTAGAATAATGGTTTTCTTACCATTAAAAATACAGTCTTAAGGATCTCTAAGTTAAAACAAAATGAGGGTAGTGAGCAGAGCGCACATATCAGGTGGTACATTTTTAAAGAGATTATAAGCCATCACGCTACATTAGAAACTCGTCCTTATTTCTATAACGTTAAGAGTTAGCTTAGATAGGGTAGTAAACAGCCGTGCTTGAGATATTAAAGAGTTTATGTGCCATCAGGCCACATTGGAAATTCAGTCCTAAACCTAAGGTGCTAAGATTTAGGTTAGTCAGTAAAAATAGATAAGACTGCGAACCAAGGATTGTCGGTGAAGAGGGTTCATCAAAAGTCTGCAACCAGTGGGGCAAGTGGGATAAAAGACGAGGGTTGAGCAGAATCTGGGCTTTTTTCCATTCTTCACTCATCGAGCGTCGGAGACTCTGCTCCATCCTCAACAGGTGTGCTTAACTACTTGCTTACGGCAAAGCTCTGCCGGTTTGCTGTTATATTTCTATTATTTTATTTTTATTTTATTGTTCTTTAAATTCAGTGACTTTTGGTTTAAGTTTTGCATTTCATTTTGAGTTGTGGAATTAATTAATTTTACTTAATAATGGGGTAGGTTCGCGTTAATTAGAAACACTTGTTAAGGATTATATTTATTTTGTTTTATTGTGAGTTTTCTTTAAATTCAGTGAGTTTTGGTTGTAATTATCTATCTCGTAACTGGGCTCGCGTACGTTTTGTATTTCATTTTGTGCTGTGGGTTTAATTTATTTAATTTAATAATGGGGTAGGATTGCGTTATATTTCTATTATTTCATTGTAAGTGTTCTTTAAATTCAGTGAGTTTTGGTTCTATCACGTAACTGGGCTCGCGTAAGTTTTGCATTTCATTTTGTGTTGTGGGTTTAATTTATTTTACTTAATAATGGGGTAGGATTGTGTTAATTAGAAGCACTTGTTAAGGATTGAGAAGTCTTCGTGCTACCTACGGAATTTAGCTTGTGCGGCGAAGTGCCGGCTAGGAGTTGATACCATGCGGTGTTAACGAAGCTCCTGGTTTTAGAGTCTGTGTAGGCGGGTTAAAATTGGGTACTGGCTGGACCCTTTTCATGGCGTTATGCTGGGGTATTTTAGCACCCTCGCCATGCCCAGGCCCCGGCTCCCTAAAACACATATACAAGGTACGGGCGGACCCAGTGGACGGACCGATGCTTAGGCACCCGTAAATCTGCGTATGTGGTTTATTGCAGTCGGTCTTATTGGTATTTATATATATATTACACCCCTTAGGTATTCTGCTCTCGCGCCGATCCATAGTTTCGACTTGGTGTTGAGAGCAACGCACACATGGCTTATTAGACACATGGTTACGCCACAGCCACCTTCTTTCGTTCAGCTAGTTAAGTTAGGAGTTTTCCCTGTCATTCCGGAAAGCTTTACATTACACATTACACGTTAACAGTAAATGTGGAGAAAATCTCCTAGTTTGCAAAACAGAGAATAGGGCCTTTAGAATAGGTATAGGTAGATACACTGTTTTGTAGGGTATAGTACGGTCTTAAGACAAGGTTTATTCTTTTCTTATACTTCTTATAGGCTCAGCTAAGGTTGATTTCTACCTACGTTTACCTTAAGATTTATTTACCTAATTTCTCGACTTATAACTATTGTTTTAACTATTTAACCAGGTCTTCATTAAGATTACTTTCAGGTTATTTACCATATTTTACCACTCGTCACTATATTGCGTTAACTATTTAACCATGTCTTCATTAAGATTACTTCTAGGTTATTTACCCCATTTTTACCACTCTTGACTTTATTGTTATAACTATTTGACTGTGTTTGTAAGATAAATTACTTTAAGGGTATTTTTCTAGCTACGGCTATTATCATTATTGTCGGTCTAAGGATTGATTTGTTCATAAAGCTATTATTAATTTAACAGCATCTCCCAAGCATATTGCTATGGCAACTTAACTATATCTTTATTAAAATTGCTGCATCACTATCGTTCTAAGGAATGATTTGGATCATGAAGTTATTATCAACGGGTACAAGTACTCGTAGTCATACTCTTGTGCTACAAGTAGCACGGGCCACTGTCCCACGGGATATGCCCAATCTTCGAGTCACTGACTGTAAAAGAAGGCCTGGTTACGACTATGGCTCAGCTTTGTGAGAGAAATCGTTCTATAGTATCGAGCCTTTTAAATATGTCTGCGCTAGATAACTTTAACTTTGTCAACATAGCAATATGCTTCCTTACGTAGATTATTGTCTGATAACTTATAATGTATATTTTTATTTTAACGAGTTGTGATAAGAATCTCATAACTTTTCTTTGTGATGCGCCGTGGTTAGCGCTTAACGTAGTTCCTTAACAATACATTTCTTTACGGAGAAGTGTATTTAGGAGGCGAAGGCAGAGGTTTAGGGGCGGAAGGAGAACCTCCCGGAGTTCTATTGAACTCCGGTTTATCCAGGGATGATTATCCAACTCAGTAATTACCACATAACTTTGTAGTTTTGTACGACAGCCAGTTGACGTTTCCACTGTACCTACAGTTATTTCTTACGAAACAGATCGCTTATCTAATTATTATTAGTGTTCCAATGAGGCATTACTTATTACTTACCATCGTAATTAACATGAGTCCAATATCCGCTAGAGCGTGGAGTAGGAGGTCAGTTGGGAGGTTTCTTACTTTGGTATACTTATAACTTAGGTTTAAAAGCCACAAGGCTTTGAATGAGTTACGAAATGTCTTTATTTTCATATCATGTAGACAAACATACATAATTACGATATGCATAGTTATCCCCGTATGCATACTAATCGTAGCTAGTTATTCGGCCTAAGTTTATATTAAATAGGAAGCAGAACAAAGGTCGAACCTCTCTATATTTAATTATTTTGCTATAAACTTCATCAGAATCGGCGTAGCCATTCTTTAGAAGCAGCATCCAACAAAATAGGATTCAGTTTTAAATAATAGGACAATTAGGACATGGTATTTATTAGTATTTTGATAGCACGTATGATAGGTTAAGGTAGGTTAAGTTTAGGGAATAGCGAGTGAACCGATCTTACATACATTTCAAAGAACTTGGATTACTACCGTAGGACACAACGCAGGGTAACTAGACGATCACTTGGCCAAATCATTCGTATGTATATTCATTCAGTCAGTAAAGAACTAGGGATGAGTAAACGTATAGATTAGGGCGCACATTACATAGGACGTGAGTTTCAGACTAGGTATTCGATATTTACTTACCATCAGAGAAGCCGCTAGCCAGTTATATACTTGTAATTCTATGGTAGCTTAGGAGTAGAATACACCTAGAGCTTCATAGTTATAACAGTAGTATAGCCTAGGTCTTAATAGGTCTAAAATTTAGGTTAGGTCAAATTAGGTCTTATTAGGTCAGAGAAATAGCGCTTAGGGGGGGGTTTGTTACATACTGTACGCTTGTGTTTTGATTATAGGCGTACCCGTACAGGAGGGGGGGGGGGGTGTGCACTATCGTTCCCCCCCTCCAAGAAGCAAAACTTTGCAAATAAAGCACAAGCACCGTTGGTGGTTTACCGTCTGCTCGTTTGCCCCCTCCACTATATTAAAAAAAATAACATGTATTCAGATAATTTAATTGGGTGCATTTTTTAATAACACAAACTTTTCAAATGTCTTTTTTCACTTTACCTATAGTCCTATAAGTATAGAAGGATATCAAGTAAAACATGATCGGTCGTCCGGTGGACAAAAATGTCATCTACAGGCACTCTTAAGTTACATATTGCTGTATACACGTTTTAATAGTAAAAATTGATTTTATGGCTCATTTAGCTCTTTTATGACGTCGATGTCGGTTTACAGGATGACTGCGATAGTAACATATAATATCATTGGGTTGACTATATCCTTTTAATCACAGATTACAAACAGATAAACTATTTCATTCAAAAAACAGCACCTTCCTAACGAAGGCTATAAATACGCACTGCACGGCCGGAACTTGCTTTTTAGGCTTGTACCCAAAGGTTAAAACGGGACCCTATTACTAAGCCTCCGCTGTCCGTTCGTCCGTCTGTCACCAGGCTGTATCTCAAGAACCGTGATAGATAGACGGTTAAAATTTTTACAGACGATGTATTTCTGTCGCCGCTATAACAACAAATTACTTTACAACAAACTTGATTTTTTTGCCGTTTTTATAGAACCCTGCGTGCGCGAGGGCGACTCGAAATTGCCCGGTTTTTTTCTTTAGTAAATTGACCACGACCTAACAATAGATTATCCGCAAAAACAAAAACATTTTTTTATGTTTCTATAAACAAATTCTTTTATTTCGTTCGCGTGGAATTAGTAGCCTATGTCCGCCAGGGATAGCGTAGCTTTCGATTAATGAAATGTTTTTTGGGATCAGTTCAGTAGTTCCAATTGTGAATTGTGGTAGATAATGCGAATTACTGAATGAAACTGAAGTTTTAATATTATATTGAATTATATTTTTATACAGATTTCTCTTTAAGTATAATGGTGAAAGACATACTAGTTTTTAATTTTTACAAGCTAATAAACCTTCTTTTATTGAATTACAACAGTTCCAGAGACTACCCCTTCATACAAACAAACAAAGTTTACCTCTTTATTATATCGGTGTCGATCTAGAGGTAGATAATAATTTATAGGCCGATCGCCAATAGGCAAATAGGAATAATAAATCCCGACCCAATAGCCCAATACTGTCTGAAAAGTACACCTATATGGCTTTGAACGTGGAACATGAAACTGGCTACCATTATTTGTACACCATGTCTTGTCTGCAAACACTATCAGTTTGCCTTCAACGGCCGCTATGTTCGCGTGTGTATTTGTCCTTTGCGTTGCAGTATCGATGTCGGAGTGTGTGACAGTGTATCGTGACTGGAGCGAGCCAGCCAGTACGTACGTTATCAGACATATCGATACTAGAAATCTCAAATGTCGTAAGGGACATGTCCCTTAATGTCCCTTACGACATTTGAGATTTCTAGTATCGATATCAATTTTGATACGGCTGAAAAGAAGCGGTAATCGAATTCGTTACATGTTGTGGTATGGTGAGATTCGATTGAGAATTGATTAATTTATACATGTTTTCAAGTAAACGTGTGAAAGATTTAGCGTTTATCGCCAATTTTAATCAATTGCAATATGGTTTAGTGTAGCATTGTGCAGGTTGCAGATAATTTCTCAAACTTGGAAAGTCTTCTCATAAATTATCGAGTACATTTAATTATGAGGGCATTTAGAATGTTCCGCTTCCATACAAAAAATAAGGATATTGTTAGAAGTTAATGAGAACTTCTCACAGGAAAGTTTCACAATTTGATAAATTTCCTATTGGCATACGATGCTAATTTAGTGCAGTGGCTTCTTTAAAAATATACAAAGAATAACTAGATACTAATTTAATTGCTTGGTCATATCTTTTGTAGGGTCTCTCATCGTTTTACGAAGGGTACCTACCAAAAATGAAATTGTTCCTTATTAAAATTTCCTAGACGATAAGATGTGATGTATGTCTTATCTTTAGTTGATAGTTGTGACTTCCCAAAATTATCAGTAGAATTGTTTATTATCTAGTCGCTATCATGTTATACATACAAACTATACGAACTTTCTTCTGCAAACTTTGATTCATTTGTACTTCGACGATATATTATGTATAACCATGACATAACTATTAAAACCTTTATTTTTCAGCATCATACAAAGAAGAGCTATCACCTCTCCATATATCATGCAGCCTCACGGACATTGTGATAATTTCAACACCCAATGTAAGACATAACACACACAGCTTATCCTATTTATACAGACCAAATGGTGACGTCATGCAATTAAACATTACTCCACCAATACAAGAAGGACAAAGTGAGGAAGAGGTCAATGATTTTCCAAAATATATAAAGAATGAGGACTGTTTATTATCGCCAAAGAGTAGTTACAGAGTAGAGAATGTCAACTTCGGGCGGAAGATAGATTCTAAGACGAAAGACGCGTTTCGAACGAAGGCAAACGAATTTGTTATTGGACCTTTAGAGGAAGAAGACCACGGAAATTGGGTTCTAAGTCTGTATTTTACTGCAGACGGAAAATGGGTCGAACATTTTCAAGTTATTAGCATTGAGATTACTGGTAAGTGAAATTGAAACAAAAGACTACCTCGATCTCATATTTAAAGTAACGGCATTAAATCAGCCCTTTTTTTGCGGACGCTACCACTATCTTGCTCGCTAACCAGCCGCTAAGCAGCTCCGCTTGAATTGTTTTGTTCCGGTGTGGAGAGCAAGACAGCCGGTGAAATTATTGGCACAAGAGGTATTCCATCGGAGCCCTCAGGGTTGGCAACGCGTCTGCAATATCCTTGGTTTTGCGAATGTCTATGGGCGGTGGTGATTACTTAGCAGTCACTTGCTCGTTTGCCTTCCTATGTTATAAAAAACATAACTCTCGCTTCTAGCGGTAGTTGGGTAAAATGAGATATGTATTGATTTTGATGAATCATGCCTGAAATGATGTGAATCAAATTGGAAAGCGGTTTGGTGAGAGCCGCTCAATAATCAATTTAGATATTTTTAACAAACTTAAAAAAGGAGGAGGTTCTCAATTGGACTGTTTTTTTTTAAATTAAGTTTCTCTTTATTTGCTTTTCCAGAACAAGTCCCCACGGAGCCACAGCTACCAGAACTGGACCAAGGGGCCACGTTGACGCTGGGCTTTGCGTATCCCATCAAACACCTGGAAAGCTGCCAACTTACAATTCCTAAGTCCAGCTATGACAGGTGTGTGTATAGGATGTCATAAAATAAACTCAAAATCTTTAAGGAGGTTCTTAAATTGTAAGTCAGTCCAAGCGCCCCAATATTTTTTTTAGGTATTTCATTATGTATGTATGTAAATTCTTTATTGTACAAAAAACATAACAAAAAAAGATAGTGCTACAGAAAATTATTAACCCTTTTGCTGTCTAATTTGAATTGCATTTTGTAATAAACTCCATAAATGGCAGATATTAAAAAGGAAGGAAGAATAAATAGACACAAAGTCAACTATAAAGTTGTAGGTTTCTTAACATGTAGAATAGTTGGGAAACTAGGAACGAACTAGACAAGTATTTGCGCATTGCTTGTAACACCATATGGAACTTTTTTATTTTCTATTTACTTAACTCTGCTTCTTAAAGGTACTACGAGTTAGCTTCGAGCGACTTCTGCAGGTATATAATAAGGAATGTAACCGAAGACGATGCTGGAACCTGGGAGATACGGGCCGTCGGCAAGATAGTTTATGAGGGGAAGACGCAGTTGAAAGTGTGGAATAGAGTCACTTGAGAGTCAATATCGCTGTTTTAGTTAAATTATTAATAGACACAGGCGTTACTTTGCGGAGGTCCATATCAACAAACTGAAATAAATTACCTTGCTACTCCGCGAAACCCAGGTTACCCAGGCCAGGTTTTGCGGAGTAGCAAGGTAATTTGTTCCAGTTTGTTTTAGTTATATTGTTTGGCGAATTATCCCGGGCATGCAGGTTGACGTGGTCAGTTACTGCAGAACAGCTACTCGCATCGAGTGACTTTTACCAGCTACTGTCATTAGCCGGCGAGGATCTCGCAGCCGAGTAGCTACCGACTTTTTTGTTATCTCGCCACTCAACTTCCCCCAGCACGTTTAAAAGTAAAAGCTTGCACGTAATTCGCAATATATACATGGCCAGGAGTCGTAATAATTTTATTTAAGGAAATTAGCTCGTTATCCGCAGCGAATATCGATACCTTGGGGCTCAAAGGGCGTAAACGCCAAAAGGCGATTTTTCAGTAGAGCCAAAAAACTAAAAAAAAAATTTTGTTCTTCGTATATTTTTTTGGTTTTTGAAGCTAGAAAAATGTATCTTAGACCAAAAAACTTCAAATTCTTTACTGCATAATACTAATTTATAAATGTTTACGTAACTTTGATAATTAAAAAGATAAGTGCCCTTTACGCCCTAAAAAAATACAATTTAATGTCATTTACACCCCAAAAAATGTCCACTGTGAAAGAACTGTAGGGCATAACCGCCAATTCAGATGAAAATTATAGCAGTTTCTTGCGTTTTGTATTTTTATACTCGTTTAGTTTCTCTTTTTTTAAGCTTCTGGTCAACAGGCTTGTTTTTTGGCAATTTCTAGCCGCAATTACATAGCCATCTTCCTCTCATTTCTCTTAGTTAAGAAAGACAGCAAACAATTGCGGCCAGAATTTGTTAACAAAATCTAGCTCGTTAACCAGAGACTTCTCTATCAAAAGAGGTACAAGGCAAATTTTAAAGATTTTGATTTTAATGACACTTTTTTAGTTTGGAAATGAAATAAACCCGCTATTATTAACACAAAAGGAGGCAGAAGCTAAATAAAATTTTCAGCTTTTAAGAAGCTACTTCTTCAGTTAAAGTATAATTTGATGTTGATTGCCTATTTAGTACTTAAAATACTTTGTTTTTATTGTTTAGCGAGCAACAAAAATGATTTTATTGTTATCACTTTGTTAGGTATTGACAAAATAATCAAGGACCGCATTAGGAGCGCCATGAGCCGTCACATCTCATGTAAAATCTTAATATTTATAGCCTTTTTCTTATGCTATGTTTGTTAACATCATAAAAGTTTCATATTCCTGTATGGGATTTGTTAATTTATACCATCTTTTTTTTGTTATGATCTTGGATTGCCATTATTATCAATTTTTTAAATAAATCTGTCACTCGTGTTTCTGTCCTCTCTGTTTCCAATGACCATAATAAAAAAATAGATTGTTTGAAACTATAATATAACATTCTAACGGAACAGATAATTAAACTCCAAATAATTAAATTTTATGCAAAATGTCCGAAATTGTGTATGCGTTAACATGTAAAATGACGTTATTGCACTACTTAAGTAAAAATTTGGGTTCTTAACTCATTATTAACTTAATTTCTGTTTAATAATTTATATATTTTACTAGAACAAGTTGACAGGTTTATTAATGTATTTGTTTATTTATGGAAAACCTAAGTCATAAAATTATGCGGGTTTGTCATTGACCATCCTCATGATGTCAGGTTAGGAACCAATGTTAACCCCGCAATGTAACCTTATTGACCTCTTCCACTCCCACAATGCAATTTAGTAAAGTGCATGAGAAAAGTACCATATTTATAAACATCTATAACCAACATTTTAAACTTAGATGTCTAAGTCCTTTTAATCACTGTTTATGTAAACAGTGATTAAAAGGACTTTTCGTAGCCTTCTCAGGTCTAAATTTAGTCGTTGGGTATAGTAAAAAGAAATTACTAAGACCCATAATTAACATTCATGATAATTATGGGTCTTAGTAATTTCTTTTTACTTTACCCAACTTGACTCATACGCCCCATTTCAATGGGGCGTAAGAGTCAAGTTGTCAAAAAACAAAAATTTGTATGGGCATTTAGGCGTTTACGCCCTTAACTCGATAATTTTAAAACTTACAACTTCAAAAGTTTTGATAACAGGATTCCATCCAGGATGTGAAATGAATTATCTGTTTTGGTCATGAGTATTTTAGTAATCGTATAAGTCATCTAACTTAAAAACAAAAAAAGTGCTCTGGGCTTAAACGCCACATAAAAACCAAAATTGAAAAGATTATAGGGCGTATCAGTCAAGTTGTTTTATAATACTGAAATATATGTGGGCCTAAACGCCTTTGAGTTGTTAATTTTAAAAACAAAAAGACTTTTACGCCCTTCAAATTTCTGACAAGAAGTTTCTTTGCTTATACGACCAAAAAACTTAAAATATTGTGTTTACAGGCCTCGACATGAAGGGGCGTAAACACAACTTTTATCGGAATTTTAGAACTTTGAGTATACAGATCGATAGAGAAAAAAAAACTGAGTAAGATGACATTGAAATCTCATTTTCGCCAAAATGGCGGTTACGCCCTTTGAGCCCCAAGGTATCGATATGTTAAAAATCATCTTTTGCGCAGTGTCATTACCGTTTAAACAAAACAATACCTACCAAATCGTAAGTTTCTCCCTTCTCCAGAGCAGAACCGCTGATTCGCAAAATAATTCCGAAGTTCCGAATAGCGCTCCGAATATGCCGAATATAACAGGCTCTCAAAACATCAGACACGCAAAATCGATTCTAGTAATTCAACAAATCTAGAATTTTCTGCCCAACAAGGCTATACTTCTATAATATGATTATTTTAGAAGAGACCTTCGACTGCGAATCTCAATCTATGCTGTGGCTAAGATCGTATTTAGCCTCTGACACCAATAAAACAGTTTTAAGGACGAAGTATGTACTTAGTCTTAGTGAAATAATAATTTGTAAGAAAATGAGACGGCAACTAAAACACATGTTGTTAGAAGTCACTTTAATTCTTAAATTATTTACATGCTTACATCTTAAACTGTGCCTAAAACCATCAAATTTAAATACTTATACATGGGGAACTATGTCATATCAAGGTACAAAACATAGTTTTAAGAACTAATATGGGTATTTTAATTATAATTATTAGATTCACCTCTCGCTCACACTCGAGTAAAACCATAATTGGTTTCAACTTTCGACGACCTATACCTAAACATTCGATTGTGATTTGTAGTCCATTGTCTTTTAATTCCAAACAGAGGATAAGTCTCAGTTACAAGCCTTTATACAACTCTCTTTGTTTATACTACTCAGGATAAGTTTGAACGATGTACCTGCCTGCGCAGTAAACAAATTTCAGAATCGTCGAGAATTCAGTCATCAATCATAGGTTGGTCATTTGTCAAACGTTTGTATAAAATACAACATAGCACTAATTTCGCGGAGTAGCAAGATAATTTGGTCAATCTTTTGACAGTTTCGACACAGTCGTAATTAGGAACTGCGCGATAAATAAAGGTGCAGTAAGCTTTGCACCTTAGGTCTGAGTCTATTACAAAGTGAGGTTTACTGTACGGACAAATTACCCGTTTGCTCGTGTCTAAGGAGCGCCGTTTGAAACTTTGATCCAAACAATTATTTTGGCTGGATTATAGAAAGATCAATTAAACCAAAATTTCAATTGCGGCCGCGACCGACCAGTAACCGTCTACTCGCTACCGCTTCCGCTGCCGCTGCCGCTCCCGCTACCGCTCCGCTGCGGCGTGCGCTGCGCAGGCGCGTCACTACCCTCCGAGTCTGAATCCTTGAGCGCCTTAGCCTTGTCCAGTCGGCGCGCGCGCCGCGTCTCCACGTCCGAACCGTCCGACTCCGACGAATAGATCGCTGCGCCGGCCGTTGCTGTGACATTAACAAAATATAAAATAGAAGAACATTTCTAGACAGGACAAAACTCAAATGTTGTGCCAACAATAGCTAAAAATATCAAAATCAAACTAAGAAGATGCGAATGAATCGATGACTTACTCCTTATTCTTAAATTTGTCAGTTAAAGCAGTGGAATGCTCGATAGATTTCTCCGTTTCACTGCTTTTGGGTTGGTGTAATCCATAAAAACGATAAACTTCTCGTCCTTGCGCCCTTTTTACTATGCAAGCCGTATATTTAGGGTCTAGCACTGCTAACGCGAGAAGTACGCGGCACGTACCCTTCTGCCCCTGCTTGTACTTGTTCTTGATGGCGGCGAGCGAGACGCCGCCCTCGTCCTCGGAGTCGTCGCGCCGCGCCGCGCCGCCGCCGCTGCCGCCCGCGCGCCGCTTGGGCCGCGTCGACGCGCGCGAACGCATCGCCGCGCGTAACTCCATCTCTTCTTTCTGATATAGAATACCATAGAATATTTTTTATTGTATAAACTGTGTTGTGTTTGAAGTGTGGCGATGTCTAGGCCCATTGGTTCAAAATGGGTTTACCTATTTATCCGCTCCACAGGATCAGTATGGGGATAATAACTGGATGTAACCGAGTCGATAGACAAAAATCCCCCATTTCAAGAGATTATAATGTAATGTGCGAGCGGATCGCATGATGGTAACCAATCACGCCCGTCCGTGGACATCCGATCCGCTATGTTGGCGGAATCGCAGGCGCATTACCGGATTTTAACCCTTCAACCACCGATAAGAAAAACAGGCCCGTCACGCCATTTCACGCACACTGCTGCATGTCATGTGTACTTGACAGTTTGGTTCGAATCGTTCGTCCCTTCGTTTTGTATGGCGATGTAATTTTTTATCTTTAAAGATAAAGATAGTATAAAGTATAGTCGCTATTTTTTATACTCTATCTTCGGCCGCCTACTCCTCCTAAACGACGCAACGGATTTCGATACGGCTTTCACTGTTATTTCGAAAATTGTTAGAAAAGGTTTTCAGGTACAATAGATCTCGATCGTGTCCATGCGAAGCCGGGGCGGTATAGTATACAATATTTACCTTCAACTGGTACTTGCGGTCGGCGTCCGGGTCTGCGCCGACCTGCGACAGTATCTTGATGGAGCTGGTCTTGGTGGAGCGGTCGGCCAGAGACAGAGTCATCTTGCGATGGGTGAAGGACTCTGTGGAGTGCGGCCGGAACGAGAGCTTCGTGCGGAACACCGCTTGCCCCTGGAGACCGGTGCCTTGCCGGACGAACAGGTGGTTGTGGTCGCCCTGAGAATTATCATATATCACAACTATGTTTAAACCAAAAATCGTCCAAAGTTACTTTATTCAGATTAGATAAAGAAAGTTTACCACTGGTAAGGAAAAACTTCTGATTAGAGGATGTTGGTAAGAAACTCAACGAGGTACCATCTCAAGTAATCCAGCTTTAGTATGCACTTCCGCATTATTACTATATATAAAAGCTTTAAACTTATAAAGATAATAATGGTTATAGATCAATGAGCTCTTTAGTCGTCTTATTCGCTAGTGTTCAAAACATTTCCCGAACGCAGCACAACCTGTGCCGCGTTCCTGTATTCAAATAAGGGATCGTTTTGCCTATGAACAGTTAAATTTGGATACAGTTTCTATGGGAAATCTGTCAAAATTTCACGGTTGGTAGAGAAAACGATTTTCTTTAAATATAGGAACGCGGCACTAATAAGGGTCTGCTGAAATGCAACCGTTTTGTGAGCTGAGCCTGTCGTTGTCTCTCGTGAACCCTTACATGTAATGGCTGCTTGTAGACGTCGAATATCTCGGCACCGAGATGCAGCGACATGCTGCCATCTGACCACTTGACCATGCGCGCGTTCGACTCCTTTATCGCGTTGCCTTCCTTGTCGAAGTTGGTGCGCCAGCGCATTGTGTTCTCCACCTTCAGCTTTAACCTGCAAGTGAACATTTATGACATGGATTTTGACCAAAGATTGCCTGCAGTACTTTAGATAAAGTACAATGTATGTCCAAGGTCACATGCATCCTCATTTATCATAAATGTGTGAAGCTTAAATCCTGACACTGAAGGAGGACTGTATCATTAATCATAAGGGAGCAAAATAATATTAATACAACGAGGGCAGAATGCATCATATCACCGAACTATCATTTCACCGAAAGTTATCTTCTAATGAAACCATTACACGGTAGCATTTTAGGACATATGATGTTACGTTTGGTTTATTTACATTTATGACTAAAATTGCATTCGATCAAATTAAAATTCGACGAAGAGACACACTCTGCCAAATATTATTCGGCGATTCATTAGTGAAGTTTGCTAATACACTGACCTGTATCGACCTTCTTCGTCAAGAGTTTCCTCCTCATCGATTTCGTCTTCATAAGTAGCCGGGTCGTACGGTCTCGTCTCCACCGACAAGAAATTGGGCAGTTTTACGAAATGCAGTTCTTTGCCAAGCTCCGTCCATATCTTGGGCATGTCCACGTCGATACGGGTTTCGGGTATTTCCACTTCCTCCTCTTCCGGTTTGTCACGTTGCTCCTGGTAGAGTGAGAAAGGAATTTGGGCCAAAATTCTTTTTGATGCCTATAAAAACGTCCCTTGTACATTTTAACGCATATTTTTTACTTATTCTGATATTCTTAAAAGAACATTTTATCTTTAAATTCACAATGATATACGCATACACGAATGATGACTGTTATAGAAATATTTGGGGTCAGAATAAGAAAAAAACTATTGTTTGGTAACGCAGCGGACACTATATTTGAGGAGGGGAGTGGTAACGCAGTGGTAATTTGGGTACCAAATGAGAATTTTCTGTAATAAAAAACCCAGGATGGTGGGAAAATTCATTAAAAAAATTGGGGCCCGGTCGAGGACTAACGTAAAATTACTAGGCAAATATTTCGAGACATCTACAATTTTGTAAAAGTGTTTATACATTTTCATCTTTAGTTTAGGCACTAAAAAGAATTTTAGCCCATTTAATGGAAGAATCAAATGCATCGGGGATTAAAGCTTGTAACGATAACGGATAACCCCTCTGGATGTATGAAAGCAATAGAGACGCGCACTAGAACGTAATGCTATGAAACGAGTTGAAGTGAACGATTGCAGACAATACTACACAGCGCAGCATTTGAAAATTCGAACGAAACTCTCCCGTACACATATGGCATGCAGCAGTGTGCATGACCTTCACTCATTGCGGGGTTACCATGGTTCCCAATCTGGCAATGATGAATGCACACGTCAATGTAGTACTCGGTTGAATTTCGCCCCGTGTGACCAGGGCTTGTATGGGATTGTTGCGCTACCATTGTCATATGGTCACATCCTCACCTCGTCGCCGCTGCCTCGGCGAGCATCATCTCCGTCGCGGCGGTCGTCGTCCGATCGTCCACCGCTGCGGCTCCGTGACCTCGACCTCGACCTTGACCTTGACCGCGACCTTGACCGCCCCGACCGCTTATCGCCTTCGTCCTCAGTGCTGATGTCGGATGCGTCGCCGAATAAGGCGTCCGCGGTCACTAAAAGAACGAGATGAGTTATAAATAGCAAATTTTCTTAGAGTATAAAAGAAAGAGGAGCAGGCAAGTTATTATAAAATGTATGTCTTTATACACAATCATCACCGTCATTCACAGATTAGTGTTCGAACTCCAACGAATCCTAGAAATTCTATCAACACCCACGATTTTGCATCGGGTGCAGCCGTGAGGTTCTTTTATTCCACCGACTAACTATTAGCAGAATTTAAAAAATTCGCCGACATTCAAAACCATTACTTTTCTATATGTCCTAAAATATTTACGGTTTACGAGGAAATTGCATTCTGCGAAACGAAAATACAACGACTGTGCCCTCCCCCATTTACACAATTGTTATTTTCACTGTGTCGCGAACATGAAAATATCTACAGAGATAACGTCGGAAAGAACGACTTCAGCACGCACTTTTACGTGTAGGTAGGTGTAGGTCAAAGAGGTTGATTTCCTTTCATTCCACAGTGTCCTCACCAGTATCAGCCTTCTCCTTGTCATTGCCATCGTTGTCATCATCGGAGTCGACCAATTTCTTGGTCTTCCGCTTCGGTTTCCCACTGGTGTCGGATCCGCTGTCGGAACCCTTACGCTTCGGTGCATCCTTGCCCGCGTCGCTGTCAGAGTCTGATATAACTGCCTGTTTCTTCTTTTCCGCCGCTTTAAGTAACAGGAAAAAAAACTATCAGCTATCCTATAATGTTAACGTACTATTATATTTCTTTGTAATCGCATTACCGAAAACGGCTTCAATGATTTTGATGAAATACACAATACAGAGGTTTGCAGGGGCCAAAAATTGGTCTAGGGAGGTCTCATGTTATAAATTGGATATTAGACATATAATTAGCTCTGATGTTCAGAAATAATACAATGGAACATACCAACATTGCCTTCAGAAGCGTTTGAGCTTTTTGAGCGAGATCGAGACCGACTTTTCGACTTTGATTTACTTCTAGACTTGGACCTCGATTGCCTTGAGCCCGATCTGCAAAAAAAGACAGTAATTTATCAGCAGACAGTGAAAGCACACCATTTTTTTAAGACAAAGGAAATAGTAAATTACCTGGATCTACTTTTAGCTTTAGTCTGCTCGTCATCGATCATGAGATTCGGGGAATTGGACCTGCTATCCTGTACGTCTGGTCTCGGTTGTGGGCTCTTCGATCTGGAAGTAGCACTTCCCGACCTGGATCTCGACTTCCTGCTCTTAGGACTGGCACTTGCCGACTTTGACCTAGACCGGCTTTTGGCATGAGACTTCGGACTTTGAGATCTCGACTTGGACGAGTGCGATCGCGTTTTCGGACTCTGCGATCTGGATTTCGGACTTTGGGACCTAGATTTTGGACTGGCAGATCGCGATTTGTCACTGCCTGAGCGAGACCTAGCGCTGGCGGATCCAGATCTAGACCTACGGGATCCACTACGAGACCTGGATTTAGAAGCTCTGTCTTTTGGGCTCCCAGATACATGTGACTTGCTTGATGAAGACTTGTTGCTTTGAGCAGAGCCTGATCGTGACCTGTTTGAGGCAGCAGGGGAGTTTGATTTGCTTCGAGATACATTTGAAGCATTGGAAGATTTCCTGGAGGCTGCAGAGCGATGGGATTGTGGAGAGCCACTTGCTGATTTGGCTGGACTGCGGGAACCAGATCTGAAATTATATTTAAAAGGGATAAAATTAAAATAAATTGAAATGAAAATAAAATGTTTATTGCAAATTGTAAAAAGAATTGGACATTGTTAATAAAGGTACTTAAAGTTACCTTTTTCAATCGTTCATCACTCTTCTTAATTTAACTTTCAAATAAGTTTAATTTAGTGGTAATGTGGCGAAACTGGCAAACGCAAGGTATTACCCTAATTGTTTTGTGTTGTCATTATCAAATCAAATCAAATCAAAATCTTTTTATTTGGATCAACTTGGATCACAGGCTTATTATATAGCATTTATATATATTTGGATGTTTAAAAAAAAAAATCGAAAGTAAATTTCGCTTACAAAAATTTTACTTTCGTCCAAAACAGCCACGTCTGTGCGAAATAACCATTATCATTTACGGCAAAAATCTAATATTTCATAAAAATTTGTCTGTAATTAATGATTTGCATCTAACAAACCAACGCTTGAAACTATAATCGAGTAAAAGAGAACAAGCCATTAAAACTTTGTCAAGCAGCGAAAAGTATAAATCAAAAGACCAAAGAAATCAGCTTTCATTTTGTATTATAGACCTATTCTGTTGTAATTATTTATAACTTCAAAATAATTAAGGCAGTGACTGTAACAAAACGGATGATACAAAATAAATGCTGTCTTTATTGCCTAAATGGCAATTTCTACTGACTTATACTTTAAGCCTGTCAGTAAACTGTTCAAGCAGCACTCACAAAGCTATAGTATGATTATCTAAACATGTTACCTGGAGCGACTGCCCTCTTTGCCAGACGGAGCGGGGCTGGCACTCTTCTTGCTGCTGGCACTCGACCCACTGTCGGAGTCTGATCCAGAGTCAGTGTCTGAAATAGTGACAATACTTTTACATTTTAAATCTTTTAAAAACATAGTTAAACTACTTGGACATGGTAGGACTTGGATTAGTTGAAGATTGTTTGCTCTTTGTACTTGTTACGGGTTAAGTACACCAGGGGGTCTAGCACTCTAGCTTTTATCGATGACATAAAACACTAACATATACACATAGTTCTAACTAATATGGGTGTGCGAGAGGGACCAAAAACTTTATGTGTGTGATAAACGCTAGCGTGCTTCTATAGCTAAACACTAATCTGATTGTCGATGGTTGATCTTGATGGAAACACTTGATACACAGTACTGATGTACAGTAAGTACTATATGTATTTGTTGTATGTACCATCACTTTATTACACTGTAAATGTGCCACAATGGGTTTTAGCAAAGTAATAAAACAAATGCAGTCAAACATTAGTAAAACTTTAATAAATTTTAGCAAAGTGAGTGGGAGCATAATATGATTTACCCTGTTTGTTTAAAGTGTTTAGCTGTGGATCTTTGGAGGTAAAGCGATTGTTTTTGTTTTATCCAATGTTTATTACTCTGTCAAAAATATTAATTTGAATCTGTATTGCTTATACGGACGAAATAATGTTATAATTAATCATTGCCTTTTTTTGTTTCTCGCCAAGTGTTTCATGTAATCTTTTGAGAAATAAATGATTTAAACCTTAAACCTTAATAAATTTCTTTAATTGGAATTTGACTTGATTTTGTTTTTTTTTTAAATATAGTACAGGGGGAAAACGAGCAGACGGATGGTAAGCGATCACCACCTCCCATAAACACCTGCAATATCAAGAGAATTGCAAGCGCGTTGCCTTCTTTTAAGAACTGGTACGGTAACTGTAACTTTCAAGACAAAAAGCCTTTACTGTTTACAGGATATTTTCTGTAATAAGTTTTCAAATCAAATTTTCAGAGAATATTGGTGTAAAGTGGTTTAAATTGCTGGCTTTTGTACAGTGAGTGACAGAACTAGGTCAGTAACCCTCCAAGGGTTCCTGGATCTCATAGCAGCTGCAAGTAATTTCACCAGGTGTCCCCCAATTTCCTTATTTTTAGTTTTATTAAAGGTTTGTTGGGCACATATCGTGGGCAATTTGGTAAATTCTCTAAGCCTACTTATGTTATTGTATTTAGTAAGCAAATAGTATTCCATTAGTACGCGCAGTACTTGAAAAATTGCGATAAACGAGGCAGAAAACTCAATTTTATTTGTAAACAAAATTTACAGCAATGTAGTGTCGAAAACAAGAAAAACTTACCATCCAAAATGTTTTGCGCTACCGGCGCCATTATCACGTTATTAGAAATATACTATTTATATTCTACTGTATTTATTGAAATAAAATGACCATTGAAGAAATAGTTACCACGGTACCACAATAAATCGTTTACTATTTTTGAGGTTATGATGAAATGTCAACGTCAAACTTACGAGTCTGACCACTTATGACGCGTACCTGTAACGTAACGCAAAAAGTCAATTTCAAACTTTATTTTACTTTAAACTCTATTTTAATCGACTTAGAACATATTTTATACTGAAGCGAACAAAAATCATACAGGATCGTTACAAGAGTGTTACAGATAATTTGTAAAATTATTTATTTAAAAAATAAATTCATGGAAGTGTCCTCGCCAAGTTTATTTTGTTATTAAACTCAGGAATATCATTGCGCTGCGGTCTCACTAGCGACATCTAGCAGTTTATGACACATTGTGTATAATATAAATAAGTATGCCTGACAGAGTTAGACCACTAAGTAATTTCTCAGATCTGCACTTAGTGTCTGCTTTACATAAGCATGCGTACTTATACACAAAAAAAAAAAGTTATATACTATGCAGAGCAAATAAATGAAGAAAATTTCCAAAATGAACGAATAAGTTGACAAAACCAATCAATACAAAAACAACATAAGTGTCAGTAAAAAATGCGAGTATTTTTAATTATTTTTAGGTGTCCTTATATGGGCCTTACGATACTACCTATAATGTCTTTGTAGTTTAGCTAACTTCAGAATAAAACTGGCTCAGCCGCCGGTATCATTATAGCCCCGGAGCACATTGTGTCGAAACAAGGGTCGTGCTTGATAGTTGATCGCTACGTGACCCGTCTATAGTGAACATAGCCGCGTACGCTTGCATCTGTTCCCACTTTGAATGGACCGACTCAATGGCAACCTTTTTTTCTACCGTCGTCTGTTCTGTTCGGTTCTTTGGTTTGTTAGTTGAACGATGGCGGCGGCGGGCGATGTGTGTGCCGGTCTTATACGGCACAAAGTTACTCTACTCCGAGAGTTGTGCGATACGCATATCTTGGACGTGCTTGTGAAAAAAGGATTATTCAGTTTAAGTGACCATGAGTTAATAACCAGTGCCTCGGACACTGATAAGTGTAATTATTTCGTTGAAGTTGTTAGTAAACAAAGTGGTGTTAAGTTAAATGAGTTATGTTCGGTGCTTGAGCGGGAATGCCCTAAGTTGTCCAAGGAACTTATGAATGACAGGCACAGGTTCATAGTTAACGGTGAGTTAAATCCTTAATTACACGTTTGTGAGTCTAGGTGAAAAATACTGAGTGCTTACTACATTTTATTTTATTAAATGTATTACTTTCATCAAAAAAATATACAACACACAAATTGAGTAGAATCTCGACTGTGCATTTTTATTTAAAACTATTTAGGTAAATCCGATTGATTGATTGTTGTGTCTTACATTTCCTTAAGTAGGTACCTAGAATTATTGTTTTATTATGCCGCTTGAATCTAATAGTTTTATAATACTTCAAACTAAAAAGTTTATATTTCAATTGCGGGAAATGGACTATTATTTCATTGCAATCACTTTTGGTCTTACTAATTGCTGCAAATCACGAAGTATAAATTTGATTGAAAAATTGCATGACCACACGATCCTAAAGAAGGGGAGCTTTAGTGCTCCTAAATTGCTTTTATCCTATCACACTTCATATACAACTATTTCAATGTGCAATTTAACAAGGTCATATTGAGGTAACTAAACAGTGAGTACTTTAGTGCCAAATGAGTGCTTTAGTGTACATGTCTACTCACATCTGTGTATTTGTGTATACCTACTTGGTCGTGTATTTAATCCATGTTGTATTATTTTTATACTTATTTTACCTTCATTTTCATTACACAATATAATACATAAATGTGTCACAATGTACACGTAATAAAAAGTTGATAATAATCCATAATGTTACTTAATAATGAACAGAGGAAAAGTAAAAAAACCTGGCAAGTCCAATACCATTCCATTGTAAAAAGTCCAGCTTCATCTAAACAAAAATGAACTAAAGGTTCGTGGAACCATTATGCGGGTACGTTAGGGAATTGACCCCGCTGTCATCGTGGGAATCAATCGTTTGCCTATTTATTCAGTTGTCATTGTTTAGGCCTGCCTGGCAAATGTTAAAAATTACTGACTAGAAAAAATAGTGCAGCATCTTATTCAATAGCTTCGTTTTAAAAGCTAGTAACCAGCTCCCTGTACCACAAAAATTACAAGTGCTACAATTTGACATAACTGTAAACTTTTCTATACAAAAATGTGATAAATATGTTAAATCGTAGGACTTGTAATTTTTGTGGTTCAGGTCCCAGCTGTCTAAACCAAAGGCCGTAAAGTTAATCGCACAAAAAAATGCTTTTGCTGTTGGTAAAATAAGTCAAAGCAGCTCATACATAACGTTGTATGATAACTTTTGTTGATGATTGTTATGTTACCGGATACAAATACGTGTAAGTGCCTATGGATATCCTCATGACAATACTTTTGCTCACTGTTAAAACGTACTTAATTTTGGGAAGTTTTGTGTAACACCACTGTTCTCTTGTTTCTACGAATAGGTGACTGAAGCAAATCGGTTGGTTTGATAAGTCTTAGCTCAAACTCCTAACAACGTGAAAATTAACACAAGATTCTGACTTAGTAGTTATTCAGAAACTTATTAAGGAAAAAAGTTATGGGTATCTACATCTACCTACTTATTGAGTATAGTCCTTTGGATTAGTTTTTTATGAACAAACTAATCAGTAGATTGTAAAAAAGTGTGTGATTGTATTCTTCTAGAATACACAGTCATTATAATTATAATACCTAAAGCTGCCTGTGTATATCGCAATTTAAAGAGTGACAAATTCATACAGTCGTTTATTTGATTTGATCTCTTATCAATTAATTATTTATAAAATGTTTTTGCAAAAAATAATTTAAAAATTATTGCGATGACAGGTATATAGGTACTAATCTTCGCAGATGCTTGCAAAATACTGGCCATTTGCAAAATTGTTTTCTCAGCGCACGTGTCGCGCAGGTGCATTTCAGCACATGTTATCGTTTAACATTTTTTCCTCGCTAGAATACACTCGCATGTTTTATCCCGAAAGAGAAAGATAAACGGTAATACCCAGTTTTGAAAGGTCACAATAATTAAAAACAAGCTTTTACATTAGTTTAGCATCTGCCTGATGATTACTGATGAACTATACATTACAAACATTAATATGGAATACCTGCTAGCTAACTCTTTTACGCCAATTTTTCATTACGCTACAACTAAATTAATATCTGCTTCTTATAATTTATTTAATTTAAGTTAGTAAAGATGCAAGTTTCTTGATAAAAATCGTGGACACTTCATAAAGTCACAATTTAAATATTATACTTCAATTTCCGCACTAGCACTTCATTTTTTAAGTGGATCGTTTTTTTAAATTTAGGAACAGACGAAGTCATTGTTGCCCAATTAACGTGCTTTTAAATTTTGTATGCAACTATTATGTATCATTAATTCAGTACATTTAAGTATCACTTTTCTTAAGCCATAACCTTAGCATTTCATACTCCACTGACTTTAAGACGGGTCAAAGGCCGCCCAACCCTGTCTAGGGCCATTTAAAAGCCTCCTACACCGCCAATGCTCACAAGGTGTGACGACTCGTGTGAATCTACCATGGGAACATCTTTGATAATGAGCCAGGGCTTTATCAAGTTTCTTTGTTCCTTGTTTATGATATAAAGTTGAACTTGGAATTTCTTATCATTTAGATAGCTTCGAGCACTACGCCGTAACGTTATGAAACTTTTGTTTTGGTACTTCAGACATTAAGATTTTGAACTAGTCTGGGATAAAAAGCAAAGAAAAAATTTCTATCAAAATGAACAACGCCAATAGCTGCGGCGGCAAATTGCAGGTGAAAACAGTAACTTAGTGAAACCACAGAAATCTGAAAAGAGTTAATTTAACTGGGGAATAATGAGAAAGTTTATGTTTATGGCTGACCATAAAATAATAAACTATGTGATTATTTTCTATGAAACAGTCCAAGAGATGATAATAGACATGTGGTATCAGTAATTTTACATGCCTAGGGTAGGCATATAAAATCAGGTTATTAGGACTAGACTACTAGGACTTATAAATAAAAATAAACGCGCAATTGACTTAATGGCCAATTCTTTTTAGGAACTTGGACTTAACACTTCAAGTCACGTTCAAATTACCTATCCTTAGAAACCACTATTAAAAGATCCACGCTAAAGTTAAACAGTTACTTGTTTTCAAAACAGTCAATTTAAATTACTTAACCTGACAAGAAACTCAACAAAATCTGTAAGACGTCTAGCACCGTTCACCATTTTTTATTGACTTTTTTGTCGTTTCCGGAATAAGATCTCACAATGTCACAATGCCAATACGTGCTCAAATGCCCGGCCAATACGCCATTAAGCTTATCCCGTCACAACAACGATTGCATTAAACCATAAAATACTATTTGACAAGGTGTTGATGGCATTACGTGCGCAAAGTTCAATACCCTAGTCTCGCTCGGAGAAAATTAAAAATAATGTCCAATTACTTACCGATATTGGCTGGGCTCGAAATGGTCGCGGTGCATTTAGTTTTATAACAAGCTTGACTTTGGTGCCTTGTGGTAAACTGTTATATTGATTTAGTTTTGCAGCGAAAAACCTTCGTTTCAAAACTGTTTACAATTTGTATTTAATGGAAAAGTTGACGGTTTATTTACCTGGTCGGAAACGATAACAATGGTCACCTTTTGTGTAGGTACATTAAAATTCAGTTTATGCCTACTTATGTAAATAAATGCTGGGGTCAAAAATGCCAGGAAAAACTCGTTTTTTATGATACATTTATGTCTTTGGTCATTCTTTCCAATTTCAAATTTCAGAACTGTAGAAAGTTTCTGGGTCTTGGCTGTGTTTAACAAATGATGGGTATTTCTATCTTACGTCTCTAATTCCGATACCGTAACAAAAGTTAATTGATTTAGTTGTAACCACGTCATAACGCAAAACTATTTTTACCCGACTACCCCCAAAGATAGCGGTTATAGTTGATTAATATTGTAAGATCAAATAAAATAAAGTTGACTTTAAGTACCTGTGGGTGGATGCTACCAGAAGAAATTAATCACAAGCTAACTTAATATTAGAGCAATTTTGCCGGGATACTTTGAAAATGAGATCATGGTCCAGCGTGTTAATTAAAGATCACAAATTGTAAATGAGTACAATGAGACGAGTGATTAGGTCACGCTTGTGATTAAATTAGCGTATAGTTCGTACCTTGTTAGTTGTGTAAGGGGAATCCTAATTTTTGTGGCCTCTAGTTTCCCAGTTCACCAACACGATCGACTTTGCATGGATGCTGTTGATTAACGAATATTGGACGGTTAATGGACGCTTGTTTGACAATTGTTGGCGATCGATTGACCGACGTTGATCGAGCAACAGTGCAGGTATAACAAAATGACGAACATCTCTTTTTGTTGCGTTGCTCCACTTCATCAATTTTCTGGTAGAGTAACAGGTTGGGTTTTAAAATCATGCTCTTTCCATTTTGTTCCTAAATGCTATCGTATATTTCTTTGTTGGCTTATCACACGTGCCTATTTTACGTTGGCTAACCAGAGTCGGATGTGGCTGTATTTATTGAAGGAAAAATAGGTAACTGTATCTTGATTTCTTGAGAGAGTCAATATCAGAGCTTAGTAAATGCGGTGCAGATAAAAAGATACAACTAAAACATTATCATCACTCTCAGCCACTCCCCAGCTATGTGCATCCTACTGCTAGACACAGATCATTATGAACCATTATGAACTAAGCCATTATTGTTAACGCTGGTTTGGTTAATTTAAGTCAAATAACAAGAAATGGTACCTACAGGTACATAATTTATTATAATTGTAAAAAACAACAATATGATACATTTAATTACAACCTTGTGGGTTAATTTACTTTTAATGACTGCAGAACGACACAGTGCTGTTAATTTCAAGGAATCATCAGACGAACTATCATTGTTGTCTATGGGTGTAAAACTTTCTCATGGCTTTGATCCCACGAACGTGCTATAGGAATATAGCTATAGGAAAAATATTGTACTTACCTACTGCCTGGTAATTACTTTTTGTTACACTATGCGTTCTGATAGGGAATGGATTAAATGGAATTTCGAGATGGATGTAGGCAAAGATCTTTACCATTTGCCGTAACGATCGGATGGTCTATTTTTTTTTATTAAAACCACTATTATAAAATAATAGTCGTGGCCTTTAGTTATTATTTTTAAATTGTTATTCTCTACTCTACTAATATAGCACGTAAGATCTTTGTTACTAACACATATGGAGAATATCCGAATTAAATGAACTATTTTTATTATTATGTATATTTATTAGAAATCTTAGGGCTGGCGGGTGGTAGAACCTTGTCCAAGGTCCGTCCGGATCGCTACCACCACCTTGCTTGCTAATCCTGCCGCTAAGCAGCAGTGCTTGCACTGTTGTGTTCCGGCGTGGAGAGCAAGACAGCCGGTGTAATTACTGGCACAAGAGGTATTCCATCTTAGCCCTCTGGGTTGGCAACGCATCTGCACTCTCTTTGTTGTTGCAGGTGTCTATAGGCGGTGGTGATCGCTTCCCATCAGGTGACCCACCTGCTTGTTTGCCTTCCTATGCTGTATAAGAAAAAAGGTTAAGTTTATAAAAGATTTCTATAAAAAGTAATAATAAAATATCAATACAAAATATAAAAACATTATAAAAACCTAACCTAGGGTGCCGCCGGCAGCGGAGCAGGGCTCAAGCTACCAGTGTTTAGGGCTACAGAGTGAGGAATCTCCTTACTTAGTATTTAGTATTAATTATCAATCAATGCGATAGTTTCTAAATCATTGGACTCCAATCTTTTCTCTAATCTTAATAACACTGATATTGCATCATATTGTTTTATTGAAGAACATAAACTTGGTAATTTTATTACACACATCACAGCTACGGACCCATATTTGGCATTTACTGTTATTTTGATTCCCTCTTTGATAGTGTTATCACATTTCAGACGGGCATAGTTAGAGCTTTCTTGCGTATCTCTATTTGATGTTTCAAGCTATAAATCTTGCCGACGTTAAATTATAGTGAATGTCAACTTCGTGATATATTTTTTGTTTGATCCGGATTTTGTTAGGAGAGAATGTTTGTTGATATAAAAAACTTTATTTATTTTACTTCTTTAATGCATATTAATAAACAAACATTTGCACTTGGTAAAATAAATATGCATGCATTTTAAAATAATACCTACCTACACACAATTAGTACATTAAATTATTCAAAACTTGTTGGTCCACTCTTCCGTGCATCGTGCTAGCCACGTGGTCCAGGTGCCAATATGTAAAATCAAGAATAACGTTTGAAATGATTGAAATTTGGGTAAATTAAATTTCAGGCTAGACTAGATTGAATTTAATTTTATGAATGTTTTAGTATTCAATTTTGATTTTATTAACTTGTTATATATTTCGTAATTTCTTGTTGATTAGTTTTAATTTTTGTTTAAGAAAAAGGTGCTGCCTTATTGCTGAATATGCGCATTCCCATCAGCAAATGCCATTTTCTGACGCACTGATAGAGTTGGTAAGGATGTCTCCGAATGAGCCGAAGGCGAGGGCGATGAACAATAATGAACATGCGAACAGTTAAACACTGTCTGATGTGTGTAGGAACCTAAGTACACAGTTTTACTTCTTCGTCTGGCTACAAATTTGGATGTTCGCGGTAAATTCAGTCAGTCTCATCTTTCTCGGTGTACTCTGCCAGGTTGTGAAATCGGTTACCAACTTTCCTCAGACAGTCGCCATTCGTGGTTTCTCTTAAAGAGAACTTGAAGAAGATGTGGCTCACACCGTATCCTTAAATTCATTTCCTTCTACTCCTTTGACTTTTCAGTATTTATTTATAACTGGTATATAGTATTAGGTATATGTATTATATTTATTAGTTTATTATATGTTAATTTACCTTTTTTTTAGCTCTTGCTCTTTGTCTGTCCCTACTATGATACTCCTTTAGCACACTCAAAGGTTAACTGGAAGAGATCCCTTAAAGGGATAAGTTCGCCTTTGTACATCACTGTATCTCTTTTTGTAATTTATGTTTTTTGTACAATAAAGAATTTACATACATACATACATTAATTCTACTTACGGCCAGGGGTGACGTAATAGTATTTTATGCAACTGTTGCATAATGAGGGGTCTTAAAACACGAGTGTGGTTTTATGAAACGAGCGTTAGCGAGTTTCATAATAGGAACACACGAGTGTTTTAAGACCTAATTATGTACAGTTGCATACATTACTTTATCTACACACATATCATAAGTACTCTGTGATGGGTTCGGAAGCCATAGGGCCATGACCTGCATTGTTACTAGCTACTAGTGCTAGGTACTTATTAAATATCTATGGACAGTACACATTAAAACAATATAATAAAAAATGCATTTGAACAAATATAGAACCAAATTAGAAAAAAATTCATAATCATATTGGTTGTTATAATGCTGGTCATTGCCTACGGTTTCTGAACGCATTATAGAGCATTTATGATATATGTGTAGATAAAATATCTGAATACACTCCAATTGGTTCCAACCTAGTACCCTAACTCGTTGGTTATGTTGATGTATGCAGGAATTGCAGGATGACATAAGTGATTGCATATTGTGTGTAACTTGCACATAACTTAGTGCTTGGCTATGTCAAGCGCAGCGGTTGGTCTCGCTTCGCTTGGCACGGAGGATGCTTTAGGGCCTCTGTCCATTAAAGTCCTTACAATAACCAACGACTTCAGACATAATTAACATGCTGCACATTACTCCCATACGGGCTTGCTCAAACGAGAGAGTCTTTGTAGAGATTTTTAAGGTTTTTTTTGAGATTTTTTGTTCACTGCCCTCACCCTCACATGCAAGGTTTACTTAAAGAAAGCTATTTCATCTTTAACTAGCAACTCAACCCGGCTTTGCACAGGTATAACCCGGATGAAATACACATAAAAACCTTCCCTATAAAAAATTCTAAATGTCAGTGAAAACCGCATTAAAATCCGTTGAGTAGTTTAAAAGGAGAAGGCGGCCCAAGATACACTATAAGAATTTCGGACAGACAGGAAAGAATTGCGGCTTTACATGACATATATATAGGTGTGATATAGATGACACCGAGGGTAGTTGTACCCTTAAAATCAATAATGTAATGACCGAAAGACGAAGCACATTGAAAAATTCGCAGGGTATGGCAGCGGCAGTGTGGCGAAATTGGCAAACGCAAGGCACGGAATGCTGATGTTGCAGGTTCAAGTCCTGCCATTGCCCTAATTTTTCTTTGTGTTGTCATTACAATTTTAATTTAATAATTTGAATGTTAAAAACATTTAAAATAAAAATCGAAAGAAATTTCGGTTACAAAATGTATGTAAAGATATGTAAAGATATAGATGCTTGCTATGTATGGGTGCCCAAGCATCAGCTGAATGATTTGTATGATGGCACATTACTTATGTAAACGAATGCTTAACTAGTTGACTTAGACAGGCATGGGTAAGTGGGCAGATATGACACGATTCACAGGTCGAATAACCATTAATTTATTTTATCTACACACATATCATAATTGTTAAATAACGCGTTCAAAAACCGTAGAAAATGACCTGCATTATTACAACCAATGTTATTATAAGAATTTTCGTGTCTGTGGTAGTAGGTAAATCTGTTCTTTATTGGGTAGTATCTCTTAGTAGTCTGTGTTTATTGGTGATCACATTACCGATATCTCGTGACGTTATGAATTTAAATTTGGAACAGCTGTCAAAATTCAAGTTGGTTTCTATTCTAGTATCCACAGATATTAAAACAGTTATCGATACGAAACGTCAACTCAGTATGATTTTTTTATTTAAACGCACGACATTTGATCTCGAGTGACATGAGAATAAGGACTTCAATCTTTTGTCTATGATTTAAAAAAACGTTCGTCTTGACAGATAGATCGAATTGCCGCCATACTTGTTTGTTGGTTTTTTGCTGTTACGGTTTTTTGCAGTTATGATTGTGTGTAGATAAAGTAATGTATGCAACTGTATATAATTAGGCCTTAAAACACTCGTGTGATCCTATTATGAAACTCGCTGTCGCTCGTTTCATAAAATCACACTCGTGTTTTAAGGCCTCTCATTATATAGCAGTTGCATAAAATACTATAAATAGACGCAGCAAACGTTTACTATGAGTGTAAGTGTAAGTCTACACGTAGGTAAATAGGAAAAAACATTGTTATTACCTCAGAGATCGATTCTTTAAACAATCTTTTGGGCTTGGGTGTTCAGTAAAATATGCATACGCAATAAAGAAAAAATACCTACTGTTGTTTTCTACTAACGAAATTTTCGATGTCCTTCATGTACATTGTGCCTAACTTATTCCCTATCGCAAATTCTATTATCTGGATTCCCACACGTTCACATTTCATCCTATTCAAATTTCTTCAAGTACACATCCTCAATTCTGTTTGCCATTTTTGTTGCTACGGTCCACGCCTTCCACGAGTTTAACTTTTAGTCCATTCGTATAAAAACTGATGATTTATGATCATGACTTCTATTCAGTCTAGTGGTAACCACCCCCTGTCCTTGGTTATTGCGTCCTAATGGCCTCGGATGTCATCATACCATAGCCATTTTTTCCACCCACAAGCTGGGACGCAGGACACGCATTCCTGGACTATTTATAGCTTTTGTTGTGGTTTTTAAAACAATACGCTAGTGACTGTAAGTTAGGTGCGGCAATGGGGTGGGTTGGAAATATTTTACGGCTTTAACTAGGATAGTAGGATAGGCATTGTTTTCACAAATTAAATAGGTACCTAGCTAGAAATAGTTGTAC
The DNA here is from genome assembly GCA_963691745.1 of Ditula angustiorana. NCBI lineage: Eukaryota > Metazoa > Arthropoda > Insecta > Lepidoptera > Tortricidae > Ditula > Ditula angustiorana. The sequence goes on along the minus strand of OY829490.1, from coordinate 4,429,987 downwards.
GTCAGGATCGTAGCAAATGGAAATCCGTTGTCTCTACCAACCCTTTCGGAACACAGGCTTGACTTTATGTATGTATGATTGTAAATACTTATACGAATATGTAGTTGTTGACAGGAAGACTGTTTTTTGTAGTGGTAGAGCCGATTTACTCATGTTTCACAGCAAATAACTTGGAAAAAATGTCGGGCGATAACTCTACTTTCGATATGTGAAAGATCAATTTATGAGTCTCAATTGAGTCTCACGCATTTTTTTTAAGCGGTAGTTGTTGTCTCATTGGGTATCAAGTTTAAAATACTCCATGTTTTTGATCTAACTAACTGAAAAAGTTTAATTACAAATACTGTAAAATGATTATTTTGCGAAACGTAGAGTTGGTTAAATGGCAGCTATACGGGTAAAGCCAAGCTGGGCCTGTTCGCTAGTAGGAGTACGGATGGACCGACTAGACCGGGGCAGCACCATCCTCTCGCACAACATCGTCGCAAACTTCCCCTGTTGCGTTCACCTTCCCTTTCATTTCCCTTTTCTTTTTCTGAAGCGGGCAACACGCCTGCAATTCCTTAGATATTGCGGGGGTGATTACTTAGCATCAAATGATCTACTATCCACTCTAGAATCCTGCAGTTACCCAGCAGTGGGAAACCGAGCTGACCAAGCTGATTTAAGCGATTTACAGCTGAACTAAGTAAAAGGATTAGAATGTAATTTTATTAGTGTCACGACTGGCCGAGGTCGGGGAGATAAAAACTTCAGTTAAACGTTGCACCCACATTCTCTTTAGATTTTTGTGTACCTATACTTAACGTGGCCATACGTCCCGGTTTGGACGGGACAGTTCCGGTTTCAGGCAGTCTGTCTCGGTGTCCCCAGCGAAGCCAACATAGTCCCGGTTTTGCAAGCAGACCCAATGGATAGTTTAAAAAAATATTTTTTCCGCTCGAAATGCGTGGTCCGAGTCCGACACGCCACTGCTGGGGGCTTAGTAAGTCATGCTAATTTAACTATTTTGTGTTCAGAACATTGATTATTTGGTGTTATTCCATCTTTTATAATAAAATATTTGTAAAACATTAAAAACTTTTTTTTATTATATATTTCCGCAGATGTGTCCCGGTCTGACAAAATAAATAAATGGTCACGTTATGCACACTTCGCAAGAACTACACACATTGAAGAGTGCCTTGAAACAAGCGATTTAATAAAATTGCTCGTAGAGGCTACGGGAGTACCCGAGTGCCAAGTGGAGCAAAATATTTTATAAATAAAATATTCCCATTCCTATCCTAAACATTAAGCGATTGACTGAACAGACACTAGGGTACATTTGAAGTTACAAAAAGAAAAAAAAACACATAGGTACCAAACTTAGTGATTCTTATTTCCTGGATAATAAAATAAAAATATTACTTTGCGTGAACTGGTAAGTAGGATTCACCGTACTTTATACACTAAGCATTAGTAACCAAAGGTTAATTTAACTGGAAAATTAAGGAATTATGGGATGGTTTTTAAAACTGATAGTGTAGCGTAATTGGAAAAAAAGATCTTAAGCGAACGAGTTAAAATGTAATATTGTAGTCATTTGTTTTACGTTATGACTTGCCACCTACATAAGTACGTGTATAAGTATCAGAGTTCGTTTCTGTCTGTTTACCCTTGCCTCGTTAACTCGGAAAGTAAAGTTCGACGAACTTTCAGGTGTTACGTTCACACAACACAGATCGTTTTGTACGTTTTTCCGATTTAATAATGTGATTAGTTCTGTTGACGAAACGCAATGTATTTGTATCATTCGGTGACTAATATGGCGGTTCTTTCATTTTTATGCAAATTCAACCCATTCATGCAATATGGTAATTGTTGTTCGGTTTATTTTCTAACCGACAAAGCGACAATAATTTTTTTGTCCTTAGTTTAAAGTTGTCCACAAGCATTTCATATTGACACAGGCAAAAACTATGCCGGACGTTATTCATATTGATATGAAGTTCAAATGTAAATTTAGTTTTCTGTAAACAAAATACAAGGATTTTACCTGACTGCCGCCAGAAAAGAGGGTTATGTTTTTTGTTGACGGTACTTTTTTATCGCACTGTCAATGTACTGTCATCGGATTTACATACGAAAAGACCATTGCGAGTCAAAATGGACTTGTAAGATTTCACCGTAGGATTTCACTCGAAAAGTCTCGCTTTCCCGTACAAATGGCGAGTATGTATAGTCGACCAAGAAATTGCTTGACCACTTTTCGACCGTATTACAAAGGGATAAGGTTCAAAAGTAATTACTTTGTCCACTATACCTACATATATTACGAGTAGACATATTATTTAAAGAAGTTGAACCATAAAAACTTTTAAACTTCCTTATACAACCTGCCTAGTTTTGGAATTGCAAAGCTTCCGCTGTGCCGATACATGCAGCTAATGCGATGGGCGGACGTTGCGGTAAGAACATGAAGAAAATCAAAGGATCTCCGATTACTGCAGCAACACTAGAGCAATAGGCATTGAGACATGCTAAAGATTCCTTTACGATTAATGCAGTCTTCAAAATATATCCACTAAGGCTTAAAAAAAGAACTCTACAAATTAGGATGGTTTGGGAAATTTTTGCGAGTGACCATAGCATTGACTCCTTAGCAAATTATTATCAATTTTAAGTATTTTTCTTTTCTTAAAGCTAACGAAGGAAGATATTCCTTACAACCGTAAACAAGAAGGGAACATACCATATCCCAAAAAAAATGTAGATACAACACGACCGATCGAGTTTAGTTTATCTGAGTTTATCTTTACGTGCAACCCTTTCTTATGTCACTGGGTTGACAGAGACACATGGAGGGATAAATCAAACCAGAGCTGGTCATGTTAGGGCCAAAGCGTATCTGTTGAACATTTCTATTCCAATATATGTTTCTAACGCAACCAAGAACCATCCATCATCACTATACAAAACGTCGGACAGGTTGTCGGTCCGTCCGCGGAGAAGGTTGGAGACAGGCTTAGTGTAAAACAATGCAACTGGACTACATATGTCGCCCATTAGCATATTTCTCACACTATTAGTGTCTGCCCCCCTTTATTTATAAACGCTCACTAAACCTACTTTAGTTAACATTTGTTCCGTCTTTATCTGTCACTGCGACGTCTGCCTTCCAAAGAAAGGAACAAAACATGTTTTAGTTAAATAATGTTTGTACAATTTTATGACTAGGTTTGTAAGTTATCTTTTACAGATAAAAGTTTGTCCGTTAGGTCTTTGAGAAGTATAAAAAGTAAATGGAGACTTTGTATTGGGTTGATATACTATATGATGAATCAGGTTTAACTGTTAGCAAGTCGGTCGAATAAAATTACAAACAAGAATGATTTATAAAATTTATGATTAAGAGTTTGTAATTTGATCCGATAGTCTTACATTAGATCTGAAAAAGCCTAGCAATAGTTATTTCACACAGTAATTATGCAGTAGCTATAGAATTAATTACATAGCAAAGTACCTTGGGTAACACTAGAAGTAATTTAATTTATAATAGTTAACATTTTACTTCAAGAATAATATTGTCATCCTTGACAAGTGCAGGTTAGGGACTAATTTTAGATTGAGTGTTTCCTATTGAAATCTCAGATCAATAATCATTATTAATAATAATGCTTTAGAAATTCGACTCTACCATATCCCACAAATAGAAACAAAAACATAAATCTTGTGTTCTGTAGCGTGAATGATTAAGAAATCTATATACTTGTTCACAAATAAAATTGTAAGCATAATAACAAGTAAACAATGTTGCGGTTTGTGTAACGTCACGTCAAGTTAATATACCGAAATCAATACGATCTTTCTCATCTGTCTCATTTTTATTAAGCAAATAAAGAACAGTAGAGACTGGCACTCTGGTGGCAGTGTTAAATTTGTAGGGATTTAAGACAAATTTCAATAATCAGTCGGACGAATCTATGGTCGGTTATAGTATTTATGTGTTCTCAAAACGATACGACACTTTCCCAAAGCAAATTCTTTAGAAAAGTTACTTATTTTAAAGTTACCGACCGGTTTATATTCATTCTGTGAACAGAGCTCAGGCTCAAATTACGTGCACAAACCAAGATTCACCGTAAACAAAAGACAGAATCTAACAGGTAGCTAATGTATAACCATAGCTAATGTAATGTAATGTGACTCACGACGCATCGATCCAACATCTACATTACGTTTTTTATACGACGTATCGCATGCTGATGTTAAACCCGATAGCAGAACTGATGGGAGTCAATCTGCGCCGAATACCGATCATTATAATACGACGATGACAGTTTTTGTAAGACCATTATACTGGCATGGCATTAGCAATGGAATTTAACAGGAGGACTTGGAACTTGCAGCAAGTTTCAATGTGAACTGCTTTACGTACGCTACACGGCGCGGGGTTGGCGTTGGCATTGCGGCTAGTAACCGTGATTAGAATAGAATTGGAAGGTATGGTCAGCACACTGTCATGTCATAGACAACAACAACAACAAATATTCTTTATTGTACACCACATAAAAATACAAAGCAAACAAATAAACGATTAGAAAGGTAGACAATAGGCGGTCTTATCGCTTAAGAGCGATCTTTTCCAGACAACCGGTTGAACAATAAACAATAACAGATTAAACAAACGACCGAAGATTTTCAGACTTGCGTCAAGCTCCATTCCTATATATATGAAATGACAGTGTGCTGACGTTACCCTCTAATTGTATTCTAATCATGGTTTGGCCTGAAAGTCATTGACAGTGACTTTGTAATTAATGAGAAGATAGAATAGAAATTATTTATTTATCAGAATATGGTTTCCAATAGGGTGTTACATTTATATTAATTCAGCATATTCTGCTCTATTTAGCGTAGAAATATTTGTACAACATTTTAGTTTTAATAAGTCAATGTTTTACAAAATAATTTAAATCTGTTAATGTTACAATTTAATAGTTATTGAATAATCGATACTGAAACATGCGAGTAAAACGAGAGAGAATGATGTCAACTACTGGTAAGAATAACCCACGCCTACGCATGTCAAGCACTGGTACAATGACTTAATTTGTGTTTTAACTTTCCGTCTACGTAATGACATTTATTATGACAAGGTTCTACAATGGGTCCTGAACATGATACTCGTGTCTGAGAAGCTTAGCCTGTGTGTACTGTACCTACCACAATGGGTGGCAAATGTTCTGATTTAATTACACCCATTCCTCGTGTAACCTGACACTTGTGTAACGAGCTAAATGAATAACAAACACTGCGCACGCGCTCCTAGCTCCTCCTTTAATTATCGATCGTCTGCTCGGATTTTTTGTCGTCTTCTGTTTTAATTTAGATCAATCTAATTGTGTTTATGGGCCGCCGTCGATAAAATGGACGTTCATGTTGTATAAAAAGTCTAATGATCCAAAATATATAATAATGTTATCAATGTCAGTATGTCAATACTTCAATTCCAGTTGGCCAGCAGTTCAATTTGTTTGACAAATAAATTATATCGGAGCGATCAAATTGGCAGTGATTGAAATCGTGTTTTCCCGTCTCAATGCCTTTTTAATCTATGTGTTCATTTCGATATCTATCTACTATATTTTATAAGGATTGTTTTTTTAAATTGTTTTCTCTAAGGTCCATTGTTCAAGTTTTACATGCTGGCCAAGCGTTGAAATAATTGGTAGTATTATAGTCTTCCTTTAGTGCAACTCTATCAAACTAAAGTCATAAGAAAGAGGTGCACTGATTGATTACTTAAGATTATATTAGCTATGTATGGTCGCAAAGTGATAGCTTTTTATTATTCCCATAGATTCTTTGTTGATTCTTTGCTGTTTTTGAAAAAAATTAATGAAATATTTTGTTTCAGGATACAGTGCAGCGGACAGTGCCAAAGAAAACATGGTTATGAGCCATAACCTCAACAGGTTGGTATGCTTTTGTTTATCTTACAAATTTCAAGACACTTTACCACAAATATTACTTACATGTGCTATTATTTCACATACTTAAGTGTAAAGTTTTTAATCCAATAATGTGACAAAGTGGCACTTGTAATTTTTGTTGTATAGGCCCCAAGTATAAACAAAGCGATTATAATTTACATAATAAAACAGATAACAAAGTAACCTAATTAAAAGTGACTAACAAATAACATAGTGACCATGGTTGGTGGTGAATAGGCATTGTTTATGTTACAATGGTCCGGTTTGATAGCGAGTGGCAGCTTTATGGTCACTAGTTATATAGGCGGTGTGAATCTGCAAATCTGTGAATCCTGTTATGGCTTTTACTTTTCGCCATATGAAGGCAGAGGATAAAAGCATACTTAACTACGGATTAAGGTTCGTTACAAACCTCTTTGCCAAGTTTCCGAAACTTGAGCAATGACACCTTTAGTATAGATAACGAAACAAGAGTTGAACACACACACATTCTATACAAAACAAAACAATAACTTGAAAATTGGAACGAAAATCTCCTGTAGACACGTGACATACTGCAGTGTCCGTGTGGCCTCAACTCTGATGCCCCTAAGTAGTTTTAAGCATCACCTGGCACTTTTTACGGCTGGTCAGTTTTTTTATTGCCTAGAAACGAAGTTATTCTTTCAAGGGAACTCTTCCAGATAACCGTTGAATGTAACAAAAGAGTGTCAAATTAGTGATAGACAGAGAGTAAAAGCTCAAGAAGAGTAAGATAGTCAGGGCTTGTTTTTGGCAAGGGCTAGGCGTTGCCTCGTCCTTGAGCAACCAGTGCACCTAGCACGAATCTTCTCGATAGGCGTTAACTCGCAACGTAACTCAACGCGTCTCTCTCCTACCGGGCTAGTTAGAAATAGACGCACTGAGTTACGTAGCGAGTAAACCCGTATCGAGAAGATTCGTGCTAAGTGCACTGTATTATTTCACACCATAATAGAACATTATTTATCTGTGACGAACTCTCATAGACCACCGTATAAGTAACGATAGATAACTCTCGCTGGAATTCACGCTTTGTAATTAAGAGGTCATAAAATTCAAGCGGCAAATTAATGGATCAATCAAAACACTTCTACGGTACAGACTATCTGATACAATTTAATGTGTTTACTGACGGTATCAGTCGGGTTCAGACTAACCGTACAGTCGCGCGTTTTAGATAATGGAAAAATCTGTATGTAGGTACACTTTTGTTCATTGTACGCGTAAACGCGGTAGAAATCGTAAAGGCGATGACCGTTGACCATATAGGTCCAAGTAACCGTACGACCAAGCTTTCTTTATATGTTATGGTCGCCGTACCGTGTCCGAATCCATGCTAAATGCTTGGCCTATTGTATTGGTATTGTGCCGTAACTGTCTCCAAAAGAAGTAACAAACCTTACGTAATAAGCGCTAATTCATAATCGACAAATAAGAAAGTAGTCCCAGTCCATGACAGTTACAAAGTACTTGACGGGAAGATATTGAAACATATGGAAGACTGTTCTTTATTATTTTGTTTTACTTAAATATTGATAGTCATTAATCAAGTTATTTAGGTAAAATTTTACACTCATAGCAAAGTTCAAAGTAACCAATACGGAAAATTCTTCAAAAGCCAGATTGACTCAAATATATTATGTGTTTGATTTAACAAATAATGCTAAATCTTAGAGTCAATCAACGAGTTTCGCGGAGTAGCAGGTTAATTTGTTCCAATTTGTTAAACATTACTGAAACCGCGACACCGTGTCTTAAAAAACAAGCTGAAGAAAGAAGCATTGCAAACAATCCGTGTAAAATTGTCGCGACAGCTGCAATGTACCTATACAGTCAACCAATGTGATTCATAGGCCACTGTAGAACGTAGTCGCAATGTGTTATCGCTGAAATATGATGGCATTTATTCAGAAGTCACTATGACGTTTATTGTGAAAAGGTTCCTAGGCCTATGAATTAAATTGGTTGACTGTACGTATAGTTGACGTGGACCCGGCTCTTGACGGAGAGTAGCTAGTAGCCCTTTGAAGTGCATTCAGGAAATTAAATGTAATGCAACCGCGGCGTAAACTTCCTGTGGCGGCGGATGGACTTATTGACAGGGCGTTTGGGATTTGACCTGGGGTCACACATCGATGGCACACAGTCATACACTTCGCCTGATGGTAAGCGATTAGTACGTTCACATATGAAAATTTGCGATAGAAGTAGCACCCACGTGTTGCCAACACTGCAACACCTAGCAATCGGTGGCAAACGAGGTCACCCCAATTTTTTTTGATAGGTTTTATCGAGATCTGGTGATGGAATCCACGAGAAAACACTTAAGTTTCATAACGCATGAAGTAAGTAATTAAAGTTTTAAAAAGCTTATGGATGATACCGAGTTTGATACCTAGCAGTCGCCATGCAATGAGTTTTCTGACTTTATTTCATACAACATAGGAAGGAAAACCAACAAGCATAACTTGACCTGTCAAATTTTAGACCAAGATCAAGAGCGTACCTCAAATGAGAGATTGGAAAAAGTTTTAGGAGAATGCCATCATTGCCATCACCTTGCTTTTGTCATTTAGGAAATGTGTACGTATTTTGCACATAAACTTCTTGATGTGTCAACACGAGCTTTTTTATACTTTTACGTATTAGGAATGCAGTATACTACTTCGACGACAGAGATGCAGTGACTGCTTAGGAGAAATATTTATAAAATAGTAAGTACAAAATAACACTGTAATTTTGATTTATTTAAAAAACTACACCTCGTTGAGTTTTTTGCCGATATTGTCTCATCAGAGGTTTTTCCGAACCGGTGGTAAATTTTATGACATTCGTGCTACCTGTAAGTCTAATCTGAATAAAAATATTTTAACTTTGACTTTGAAAACGAATTGCCTTCTTAGTAGTCAAGTAATTAATAAGAAGCACTTCTAACTTCTAAAAACTATGCTAATGCAATAACTTCATAGCCAGTATCTCTGTTGGCTTGGCAGCGATTTTTGGCTCGTGGATTTTTGCAGCAGTGCACCGCCATATTGAGATAAACTGCACCGCAGCTCTTGATATTTAGGTCAGCCTAGTTTTAGAGAGTAGCCGATATCCATCTTAATGAGGTCATTGAGATCTGACCCCTATTTAACCAAGTTGACAGGTCACATGTGACAATGACAATTGGCACACATGGCTAACTAGAAGAGTTTATCATGGATGAAGAACTGAAGCATGGATAATACTCTCTGTATAGTCAACCAAGTAATTGCTTGACCACTTTTCAACCCTATTCCTTTGTAATACAGTCGAAAAGTGGTCAAGCAATTTCTTGGTCGACTATACATGTCAAGCGTATGCACCCAACACTGTCAAAATGGTTACCTTTGGTGTACGCCAAGGTAGTAATACCTGTAAATGAATAAGAAAAACGTATATTGTACTAACTTACCGTACTCCAAAGGTAACTACGTTATCTATTCATGTGTGTACAGGGTGTTAATTGAAGGGGAGGTTTGGAGTATACAGTCATCTCTTTGGCAATATTGTATTGTCATTATAAGTAAAGACATCTGCTAATAAAATATCGCTTTCAAATTTATTATTCTTTCTATCCTATACTATTTCTATGGCTTGTATTGCTGGGTTAAGATAAAGGATACTTACGGTACTCTGAATTGTCATTGTCACCTGACATATGTTAGGTTGGTGAAATAGGGGCCTGGAGATTTTGATGAGTATGTTTTTAAAGACAATTTTGTTTTATTCATTTACGGTCTTAAGCAAACGTGAAACAAAAGGGATTTATTAGTTTAAAAAAAAATTACTATAATACAAATAATCTACTTATAAATATAATAATAGGTACACACATAATAAAATTTTAACTACCTATCCAATATCTGTTAATAAGAGATATCTAAGAAAAAACCCTGAGGGCTCTTTATAAGAGCACAAGAAGCCAAAACAATCATTTTTAGATTTTTTGTGTGTCTGTCTGTTTGTCAAATTTGTAGGCGCATCACGCCAAAACTCTGAAACGAGATTGGATGCGGTTATCACAGTCATACTCGTATTGTTTGGGGATTAACTTAAAATTTGGTGTACTTGTATGTTTTATTATTATTACGACGCCTAGAAACCGAGTTAGATACCTACTAATATTTCCAAATTTCACGGATGAAGTCGCGGGCAAAAGCTTGTTTCCAATAAACCTAGATTAAGTTTAGGTCGATTATTTCTTATTCCCCATCTGCCTCCCACCCACGATGCTCTAATTCCAAAATGATTTGTTTCAACTTTGAACTGTATTACCAAAGCTTATGGATGGGTATAGCCTGAGAGAGTAAATTAAAGTGCATCAAGCGTACCTGCGTATAGTGGATATAGTTGCGGTAGGTTGGGTTGTGTTTTATATATTTGGGGGAAAATAAGCAAGCGGGTTATATGATGGTAAGTAAACATCGCAGCTTTTACGCTCGCAATATCAAGAAAGGAAATGGCATTTGTGCCTCCGCCAATGGCGCTGACCGAATGAAACGCCACAGCGGTACTGCTTCTTTACGTCCATGTTCTGTGAGAAGGAGTCAATACGAGTATTCCGGCTAAGCCAATAAGTCTAATTAATAGAATAGAATAAAATAATTTACTCATCGGTTTTATTAAGAAAAAGAAACAAAGTGATCATAGTAAAGAAAATAGAAAAGTTAAAAATCTAATTAAAATTAAAATGGAAAATGTCACCCAAGCCGCCGTTTCTGGGCAGAGTGCCCAAAAGGCTGGCGGCGTTACCTCTCTGAATGGCAATGCCGCAGTTCAATTCTGCCGTTAATTATTGGTGACTAAGAATTTAGAGGCGACCTCCGATGCCTAATATGTATATATTTAATAGACTCACAGTTTCGACGTGTAGGCTATGCGGCAGGCTCGGGGCGCCCCTTAAAGAGCTGCAGACGACTTCTTTTCCTTAATTATTATTTTTATAGCAGCAATATGTATTATATTTTTACTTAATAGTTTTACGACAGATGTCAAAGTAAAAAAAAAAATATTCATCATTTAATATAACAAATGTACAACATATTTATTACGGCCGGCAACACAAACATGTTCAATTTTATTCATCTGTCAAAACATCACGACGCTATTTGATGTATTTTTATAGTTAAACCACATAAAAGTCAAATTTGTTTTTTTTTAAATCAATTGGGTACAAATACGTAAAATACAACCGCGACTAACTACAGTACAGCTCTACTTTAGAGCATCGCTCTGCTTACAGTTCGCAGCAAGAGGTGTTGTTTTATTAATTAAAGCATTTTAAAAATAATTTAATTTATTTAGCTCGATATCGTAAAATGCCCAGGATTTTTAAATGAATACTCAATTTGGGAAATCTGAGTAGGTAGTTCCTAAAAATAACGCACATTAACATACTCGTATTTGTCAGATGTTGTATGAGATTTTTTACAAATAGGGGTTGATTTAAGCGGCTACTGTCAAACATCCATTATACGTTTGCTTTTTAATTTTGCGTATTTTAATAAATACCGATGCACTCATACTGTGTATGGAGTGTGAAACTCTTTTTTTTGCCTGAGTGATACACCATTAGGACAAGTCTTTTGACCGTGGCTCGAGCGCGATAAACGGCTAGATTTACGGCCATTGTCCTACTGAAATTTTCTCAACTGTGGCCGAATGCAGTATGCGCCTGAACTTTTATTGCTGTTCTGTATAAATAACCCGCAATCTGCCCGTTACGATTTGATTCGCTTCCCTGCCGAGAACATCGTCAGTTCAGGAAGATACACATATTATAAACAAATATGCGATAATAGTATTAAGCATAGGAATTTGTTTTTGATTCTGCTGTTAGAGAAGGCCTCATTACTTTTTACGTATTTTTTGAACAGTTTGTCAGACTCTTCTGTAACATAATTAGGGATCAATTGAAATTAGCTTAGGTTTCGATAACCTAGATCCTGGAACTAATTCCGTTATATATTCAGCTTTTATAAAAAAAAACAGTCTAGCCGTAACATATTTGGCCATAAAATCTACCTAATTACTAATTAGGTAATATGAAAGAGAAGTCGCGATCGATAAAAAATAGTTCCCTTTAAAGTTCATGATAGAAACAAAATTAAATCAATCAAATTTATGAAACTTAAAATATAGACAATTACTAATAAATAATCTTAATTAGCTACAAAGATATCGATGTAAGGTAGAGCTGAAATTATTCTAATAGCTTAATATGCAATTTAGGCTCATCGTAACCATATTTCTTACCTCAGATACTTTCTTAAGTCCTAAGTAGCTTGCTTAAAGATCCTACTTAAGTGAAGCAAAGTAGGACCTTGGAGGTTCCAAGCTTAAAACAACAGAGCTGTGTTAAAAAGACATGCCTAAAAACAATTGACGATCGGACTTCAAGACAATATTATCATGATCATTTCAATTGATTTGCTTTCGCAGCTCTGCTCTACCAAACATCAAAGTCAAATATTTTTATTATTCATCGTCTGTTATTGTTGATTTTATTCAAAAATACACAATCAATTAGTAGACCGTTAACCCAGTTGCGTCTGCCTAAAGTAGTGCAATAAACAGTACAATTTATGAATAGAAAACATTACAGGCCTAACGTCAAACTGAAATTATCTTAAGCTAAAATAAATAGTCTCATATCTATATAAATAAATCTTTTCTCTAAGCGTGGTTGGCAGACGGCCGAACGACTCCCAGTCGACGCGGGCGTCCCGACGCGTCAGTCCATGGACACTGGCGCGAAACAAATTCAAAAAACGGTCAAATATTAAAAACATTCGGTCTAAATTTAAATAATATAAAACTCTAGAGATGCGACACGATAATACCGATAAATGTAGTTGCGAAAACGAGAGTGCAGTGCGTGTGGATGTGCTGTGTTAACGAAGTGTGGTTTTTAAGGATTGTTGGCAGGATAAAGTATAAATAAATTATCCATTACTGTTTGATTCTCAGATCTGCGTAATGCTAAACTTTTTACTTATTTTGAAATTAAGTTCATCATCGTATTAAAATACATTCGCTCGCTTTCACATTTCAAAGTGTGCTAATTGATGCAGTTTATTTTATGAGCCCCTGGGTTAACAAAAAAAAAGTACTGTTACAATGCATACAATGCAGTCATCGCGCGGTGTAACTCGACAATAACGACTCATGGTCTAAAATAAATTTAAAGTCAACAATACAAGTCATCATCACCTAATTCTCTCACGACGCGAACGTGATGCGAATTTTTAGAATAGGTACCAACACAACGTTATTTTCGATTAGTTTCGGAAGTTTCTTGATAATTAGAAATAGCAGAAATTGCAGCAACACTCAGAACAGAAAATACTACGATTACTAGGTAGTGAAGGCGCACCATTTTAATCATCGAATTCCAAGCTTTTCTTAATAATTGCCATACTAATTTCCTGAGCAGGCGTTACCAGCTAGGGTAGGGATATTAAACAGTTTTTTTTATGGTATTAACTCGAAATCTACATTTTGGAATGGTTTAAAACACAGCGAACATCAAATGATAATTCATCTTTTGTTGACTTAGCGTCACCCACTTCTTAATCTCAAGTAAAACCATGAAATTGGCACAAGCAATAAAAAAGAGCTAATGTATAAATAAACCGAATACATTGACCCGTGTATTCACACCGGAATTCGCCAATAACACAACGAGGGTAATGTTTTGAGCTAATTGTCTCGTAACTTTGAAAAAGTAGTTTATGTCAGAATAGATACGTTATATTCCAAATTAAGTTGAAAGTAAAGCCAGGTACCTACACCGCTATTTGCGCCTAATGCAATAAATTGTTTTATTACATGTACTTAACAATTTTTGTCCCGGCACTAAGGCTATTCGGCTGCATTGTAGTGCTTGAATTGAAGCTGCAAGAAAGCGGGAATTGTCCCGGTGAATACCTACCAGGCCTATGAATTTTAAAACATTAACTGATTCGAAGCTTGTAAGGTTACAAGCTCCGAACATATGTAGTTTTTAGGGTTCCGTACCTCAAAAGCGAAAAACGGAACCCTTGTAGGAAGGATCACTTCGTTGATAGTCTGTTTATAAGTAATACCATTTTTAAGGGAAGCAAAGTGTTCTTAAATATGGAAGTAGTCGAGTTAGGTACAATTTTGTCTTAAGTCCAGATATTTACGAGTACAATGTAAAACTGGGTTCGTTTTGCGAAACAAATATTTCATTTACCTAGTATTTTTGGTTGGTTTGCATTGACTTATGATTTGGTAATCGGTAGGTAGAGTCCGTGGGGTTAATTATACCATAATTAATTAATTTAGTTATATGCATGTCTAAGTGAAGCTTTAATTTGATAGTATTGGTTTGCAAAGGTTCGTTGTTATGTCTGCAGACATTTTAAATTGTCTGGTTGTTATGTAGGTAGCTAGGTAGTTGCACAAATAGTATCACAATTATACATTGTATATAATCCACTGTGACATGGCTGCTCAAAATCGAATTGAATATCGGATATTGGATAGCAAACAACCGCAAAACACCTGGAACAATAAGCTGTAAATATTTCATAACTTTATTCTTACTTATTTCAATAACTTGCCGCATCTAAAGTTCGAGCTTGCTCTAAGCTTTTAACGCGGCAGCAAATTACAAAAGTTCCGAAACAGGCGTCGCTCGCCTATGTCAATTTTCAAATAAGTTTTGCTGTGTTAGGACATTTTCGGTAAAGGAAAAACAAATATTGTGGGGGTGGATGACGTAAAAGAAGTTCTGCAACTTTAACGTGATGTGATAATGCTATAGGTACATGTTTTTTTGGTAGCGAATCATAAGGGACTTCAACAGTTTTATTTAAGACTTCACGATTAATTACAGAAACGATCTAAATTTAGTACTACTAACTAACCCCCTTATTCATAAAAATCTTAACAAAAATTTTAAGCTAACAAATGTTTTGTCCCTTTCATTTGAGGACAAACGTCACAATGACAGATAAAGACATAATAAATGTTAACTAACAAACGTTTACGAAGCGTTTATGAATAAGGGGGTAAGAGTTTGAAGAAAACTTAATAACGGTTGAGGCGCCATAAAAAAGCTAAATAATGAATATTAGCTTTCTAATACTTAATGATCAATGATGCTTTAAGTCGTGCATCTTCCACGAGTATTCAGGCGTAGCTCGGACTATTTAACGTACTTACTATTGTAACACATTAGTAGCACACTAGTTCCTTTAAGGCGGTATAATAGCTGTATAGGGGTGATCAGATTACCTATGTACCGACCTACTTACATCACCTTACTGTACTAACTACTTAGGAATGGTCGAGTTGAATCAGAGTTGTTACATTAGAATGCTCGCGTCGAATACCCGGTTAAAGTTTATGATATTACACTGTTCTGTTCTGTTTGCCGCACAATTGTATCAATCTTACAGCAGACTTTTATAAGCTGTAACAGAATCCAATCTGATCCAGTTTACAAGACATTGCGTGTTGAAGTAAACCAGCGGAGGTGGTTGTTTACGACGCGCGCCAATTGAATGAATGAACGGAACGGGACTGAACGAATGATCGCGGCGACACGAAAAACCGCAATCGGGTCAGCTGAAACCGTTTTGCTAAGGACTTAGCACTTCACTATTGTGCCAGTAGTAACAAAGACAATACGGTCAGCGACGAAAGTTCATGAACGCCTTTGTCTATATTTTGTTTGAAATAATAGAAAATATTGTTCATGGACTTTCGTTGCTCACGGTACCTATTAGGTTGACTTGCTACCCTGGCGACCCTGGGGAATCTTGGTGGGTACATAAATTACATCACACGATTTTTTTTGAGACCGCGTCACGCTTTTTCCATCTTTTTAACACGAAGTGTCAACCCCAACCCGTAATGTACCTACGGATGACTCTTATTAAGGAAAGCTCATACTATCCAGAAGTGGGTGTCTTCAGCTGACTGATGCTGATTATGATTGACAAGTTTAAAATTCACAACTCCGTGTGCGTAGCTGCATACTAGCTTTAATCCCCCTTTTAACCATTTTAATGGTGGAATTCCCAAGAATCCTTTCTCAGTGACCCGCTGAGGAACACAAGTTTTAAATCTCAAGCCTTTAGGTGTAGGGGTTAGCTGTGCATTGTCGGTCCGTCTATCGCGGGAGCTTTTTATAAATATGGTTTGTATGTTCCCCTCAGCTTTAAATGTATCAAACAAATTGGAACAAATTACCTTGCTATTGATTCCGCGAAATCAGCGTCGGAGTAGCAATATATTTTGTTGTTTTTTTTCCAACCTGCACAAAGTAGTAACTCCTGAATCTATTAATTATTTAAACGGATCTTCAACGCCTTTCGCAATTACACCACAGCTCATTAAATTTAACAAACTGTCAACTAACTTTCTAAACTCTTGAACATTTCAAAGTGCTGTGAAGCTGAAAGTTAAGCTATAAGATCTGACAATGCTTAATTACAATAGGTTAGACCCGTTGCAACTGTAGTTATTAATTTGTTAAGCAACAGTTGGTCGGCGACAGAACAGGGCAATAACAATAAATCTGCCAATGAAGCTAACTGCCGGCTCTTTGGCCCTCTTATTCGACACCGTCTTAAGTGATAAAGAAGCTGAGTGAAAACCAGATACTGTACCTATTTAACTCTTATGCATCACGCGTTTTTAGCAAAAGTGAGGTTTTCACTCCGCTTCTATAATACAGAATAAAATGGTCATCAATCAAGTTTTATTCAAAACATGACTCGGTTCACTCGGTTATATCAAGAGCTGCATGACCTAATAACCCTCCCTTCTGGCGGTAGTCGTATAATAACCCAAAATTAAGTAAAACCCTCTCTTCTTAGTTATAATGAGTAAAGGACGCTCAAAGCTCGAAAAATACCATTATCATCAATCAAACACAAAAATAGTCACCAAATTTTCTAAAAGCAACATGTAAAACTACGAATTCAGCGTCTTCCAAACGAAATAAAAATTTGTCCGACCCTTTTTTTCTACGAGACGCGAGTCGTGTTTTCGGCCAGCCGTACGCCAGTTGTCACCGGCAGCCGGATATAGATAGCTGCGCGCACGCTGTCTGCCCTACTAATTGACGGATTCAAGTGCAAATTAGTATCTTTATGATATTCTTCGTCGCTGAAAAGCCGATGACCTGGAATGTGGAGATTTACTGAGAATTATCGACTTCGGGGAAATCAATATTGCTTATAGTCTAAATATAGGAATCTTTAAAAATATAGCCGGTGTAATGTGATATTAATTTATTCGTTCGAAAACCCTATACAAATCGTAACTGCTGCAACCGGCTCTTATAAAATTTTACGTTACACTACACAAGCAATCTGATTTGAACCATTTCCTAAAGAATCAAGATACTTACGACAGCCGAGGCGTAACATATTTGTTTAACAACATTATTGACTTAACAATGTACCGAATGGTCAACACACTATAACAACTACCTCTCCCCTTCGGACTAGTAACATTAGAAAGGAACAAGAATAGCTATGTTGGGTTTAGTCGAAGCTTGCTCGGAAATACTGATGCACCGTATTATGAGCCATTAGCAAGATTACTGTTTGTTATCTAAATGATACTGTAGTGTTAGATGTTCCCACGATGTTCGTTTGATTTGGTTTAGGATTTCGTATTTTAGAAAGGGTTGTTTAGTTGGGCTGATTTTTGGATAAACTTTTTATTGGAATGGGTTTGATCGTATTGTATCGACCATCTAAAGCCATTATCTTCTGAAAGATAATAACTAGCTGAGACGGGCGGTAATTTAGTCAATATAAATTGTTTGAATCCATCTTTCCGCGTAAAGCCCGTATCCTAAAAAACCAGGTTCCCTTTATATCGCATAACATTGAACTCCCTATACATGACATGTATCGCAGAAACATTTTTAGCTGAATGATCCGTTTCCATAATCTTTATTTTGGCATAATTTTATGTACTGTAACAATCATATTTAAATATAGCATAATTAACTATAAGCATATTACAAATAATACAGCAACAAGGGCAGGAACAACTCGGACAGGTTGGATTTAGAAGGCTAAGGCGGAAGCGAACGAATGCGATACGAATTTCTATAATTTTATACCAGAAAATTAAACAAAACCAACTTTCAATGTTCCTACTTTAGATAATGCGTCTACTTGAGAGCGGTTCGCTATTGCTACTGCCATAACACAAACCACAACTCGAGACCCGAGTGTTGATACGTACTATTGCCAACGGTTGTGAGTTGTGACTGTTCCTAGTACCTAATCTTCTGTCAACAGAACCGCAACAAAGTTAGAATCATTAAATGTCGAAGTCAAACGAAGCGATGACAATGCCCGATGCCCAACCACCGATAAACGTTGATAGTTCTAAAACTATCCAACGACACAGAGAGATTGTTTGAAGAAGATAACAGGACAATAAAACTTTATTACCATCAAGATTTCAATGAACGAGCTATGCCGCCAGAATGCCAAATTGAGTTGGAATCAATTGTGGAGATTTATAACCATAGTACATGCGGGTAACGTGTCAATGAAAATAAATGGATATAGGAAATTATGAAATGTTATGGTTATGGTGATGGTTAGGAAGAAGTAATGAAGATCTTTTGTATTGATAAAGCTTAAAGAGGCTTGTTGAGTGGAATATTGTACCGCATTCTAGCGTCAGTCAACAATGTAGGCACACTGGAATAATTTCAAAGGTGAGCTACTGTGAAACATTATAAAGAAAATTAACAATGGGCTAACAGTCTACAGTGGGATACACGATTCAAATTAATTGCAATTGCATGTGAGTAAATGATGAGCAATTATTTGGCATACGTCAGTTAACCAGCGTTTCTTCTCAGCAGAATCTTCCATTCTCCAAAGCACAGGTAGACTCAGACATGTAAAAGAACCTATATTGCATACTTGCAAAATAAACTTATCATTTTCATTTTTCGCTTTCAACGCTTTTGCCGACGGTAAACGGGTAAACGCCTGTAGCCGTTGTAACAATATAACAACACATTGTGTCTAGGTCACCAGCGGTGAAAGCTTTAATGAAAATACTTTGCAATTATAGTAGCTTCGAAACTGTAATACGCAGTTTTAGTTTTTATTCAGCGGAATGAAAAGTTTGCATTTCATCGCCTATGAATCAAGTGTTTCGCAATAAGCAAAAAAAGTGACGTGATATTAATTTAGTAGAATTCCTTGAATTGACTATTGATTGACAATGAGAGCCAAGCTAAATGGAAATGATAGGAAGGTGTACTAAACACATGACAAAAAAGATAAAAATTCACCTGACGATGGAAGTATCAATATTAAATGTTTGTTTGAAAACATTCAGCATTCTTTGAGCATCAAGTAAATTGTAAACTTAAAAGGAGTGCTCAGAATATTTTAAAATGTATTTACGAGAGAACCAGAAAATAAATGAAATGAATCACGTTTAAAATTACAACACGAGACGTTTTTGGGGAAGTCAGCTCACGGAATGTACTAAAAATACTGACATAACGACTGGATGTTGATGTCATTTGAAAAGAACATTTCTGGTGACAGAGAGTTATGAACCCGGGTAAGGAATAGTTCTAAGAATTTATTGCAGCTATTAGATCCTTCAGGTTCACAAAGTTTTGGAATTGAGTTCTCACCGCTGCTGTTAATGTGTGTTAGGTGTTAGCTGTTACTTCTTATATTATTAGGACGGGAGAGTATACGTTTTACTTTCATCATGGATGTATCAAGTATCCGTTCAACAGCGTATAACAGAGTACGCAACAAGTCGTGAAAAGTCGAGGAAAGTGACGGATGCTGCACGGCGACGGCGAAAAATTTGAATAACAAAACTTTTTTGCTTTAAAATACCTACGTTATGGAAATTAATTGATTTTAGTTATTATCTAGGATTCACGAAAACACGTTCGAGTTATGTGCAGTAGGTAATATAATTATGATTGTTGACATAATTTTAAAATAAATAATTGGTGTAAATAGGGTCCCTTGGTTTCCTACAGAACTCTAAGAACTATTCGTCGTCTGCCTTTCGTAAAGTTATTAAAGGGTTAAATTTTTTCTACAAAGGTAATTCTTTGATAAACATTACTTACTACCTGACAAGTACTACAGACGAACGTGTTGTTAGAATAGAAATATTGAATCCCACGTTCGGCATCGTACAAATGATATGACAAAATAAAAACACTGATTTATTGTACCGTCAGAAATTAAGACGCAATACCATCTTGACGCCTACGCATGACCAGCTATCAAAGACCTCTAGAGTAACACTTACTGTCTTACCTGTGGCATTTTAATTTGGTTCAGAGGGAGGTGAGGAAGGTCTTTGTCATCTGGTTGTGTAGCTAATACCCGGAGTCAGAGGCTGAGAGCAAAAAAACTGTAATGAACCGTAGGTTGGATGCCACGCGTCGCTTGCCTTTTGGAGGCTTGGAAATAGAAGGGTCAGTACTTGACGTAAAAATATCACGTGCAAATTTAAACTTGCTGAAGGTTACTCGCATGCTTAGATCAACTAGAATACTAGTTATAGAAAGGTTTTTAGAATGAAAACCGTAAACTAGAATAATAATTGAAATAAAACAATTAAAATGGTTTGTATGGTGTGTATTGTAACGAATCTAATTTCCGTCATTTCGAGCCTATGTTAGACTCGCTTCGCCTCAGTAATCTTTTTACACGACTACGGCAAAGCCAAAAGTAAGGGTTATGTTTTTAGGTTATCTGCCCGTGAACATGAGACCTGAAAAGGGCTCGAAACTTCGGGAACTAGATTCGTAACTGTACACGCGAAATTAATCGTTTGAATTGTTTTTTTTTCCAATAAATTATTCTTTTCTTCCCGCACCAATCGTCACGATCACACTACGTGAGATCGAGGCCTGCAAAATCGGCCGGACGAACTCGGACCTCGCGAGGGGGCATCCGAGAACTGTGACTAACGCGGTAATCATGGTGTAGCTAATGATGCACAGTTTACACGGCTTAGAAACAATCCACTGTGACTGTGATTGACCGTAATAATATCAAATCTGCTTGTTGCTGTTGCTAACAGAGAGGTAGAAGCCCTTTTCATATCGTTTGCGTACGCAAGGGCTAATGCAGAGAGGGGGAGTCATGAAGGTCATAACCCCCCTTGGGTTGGGTCCAAGTCAAGTTCTGGTAATTGTGCTAATTTCAATAATGAGCTTGTCCTGACTGAACTTCGACAACGGGAGCTCCTGACTAGAAGGCTGGATGCGTCTTTGTTCTTATAACTATATGAGCCAGGGCAATCGCGATCGTTGGATTTTAATGACTTTTAATAAAAGCAGTTTCAGGTTCAAGATCGGCTTCAAGTCTTGACACTTTTCACATATGACATTTTTGGTCAATATTACTTTTGGTAATGACGACGGATGAAGCATTTTTGGAAATATCGTTTACAATCAGCCCACTTCCGTGGCAATTACTAGGAAAGTAGACACAAAAATGTGCAGCTTAAATAATGTAACTTACTACTATAGGTGCTAACTTAGAGAACTAACTTAGGTAAGTTAGAATTTAGATTTTTGACACATCACTTGCTGCCCACTGTTCATGGTGGCAGTATTTGTGCGGAAGTCCGAGAACCGGCAGTGCGAGTGTTTACATTCAGCCGTCTCTAGAAGGAAATTTTCGAGTATGTAAGTAAAGAACTATGGTGTGGCAATGTTAAACACTCACTGCCTTTCGATGCTGACATAGAAGTATTCCGGGAATCAGAGTAGGCAGCACGAACTAGCAGAAGTGGCTGAATGTACGAGTATGTACAAGGCTAGAGAGAGTGGCTTATTTATTCACCATACATTGTGCTGTAATATGTTCACGTCGTGATACCTTAATTTTGCTACAATCATATTTGACAAAGTGGCTATAAATTAAAGTAATTAAAAAAACTTGGCAGCGACCTCAAGGCATCCTCAGCCAGTTAGTCACTAATCACGCCTTGTCCTTGACTGTGCCATTGTCACTAGTCATTAGTCATTGCAGAAAAAACTCAGACAAAATATCACGTGTGTTTCGATTTTAACGATCGTTAGTGAAGAGTTTCCTTTACTAGTGGTATATGAAACTAGGTGTACAAGATGTTCAACAAATATGTATTGTTCGACTAAACATATTATAACGAAACTGTACCTGGTCATTCTTCTTTGGACATATTAAATGTCAATTGCCTATATCAATTTTAAGGGTTCTTATTCTTATTTTATCAATTGTAACACTATAATTATTATACACACTATTTAAGTTAGTACTGACACTAATGGTTGCATTCATTTCGTAACTTTGATGCTGGGTCCTAGTAAATTGTTGACTTAATTAAAGGGGGCTACCCTCTAAAAATTAAGATTAACAGATCAATGTGTAAACTTTCTGTGTTTAGAGTTATATCCAGCTTTATATTTTGCTATCAAAATATTATGCTATGTAATTGGCTGTAACTGGTTTCGTGAACCTAAATAAATAACATAAAAAAATAAGCAAATCGGAGCTATATGTATTATTATAAAGAGTGGAACAACATCTAACTGTTTAAACAAAGTTGAATCTTAAATTAATATTTAAACTGTTTCAAATTCAAATTCAAATTCAAAATTATTTATTCGCTGATTTTAGGTACAATAAGAATAAGATTAGTAAAAGCACATATAACGTTTCACTAAAACCTACCTTACTAGGCATGCGAAATTAAAACTAGGACAAACTTAAATCTATTTATAATCCAAAAATTCTTGAATGCTGTAAATTAAACATTTATCAGCAAGCCATTTTTTTAAGGTACTTTTAAATTTATAAAATGTTAGATCTTTTATTGTATCTGGTAGTTGATTGAAGATCCTAATACACATTACGTAACTATTTTTGACAGCAAGAGATAACTTACATAAAGGAACGTATAATTTATTTCTGTATTGCGGCCGAACCGGGTTTTTATATAAATCCTTGGCTTGCCTAAACAGATCTCCATATTTGTAAACAAATAAACATGCATCTAAAATATAGATGCAGGGCAATGAAAGTATGTTGTTCTTTTTAAACAAAGGCCTACATGACACGGTCTGTTTGAGTCCAAATATGGCTCTAATACATTTTTTTTGCATTATGAACACATTATCAAACTCCGATGCTCTGCCCCACAATGTAATGCCATATCTTAAAATCGAGTGTATGTATCCAAAATAAGCAGTAATGGCTGCTTCTTTTGTCACCACTTGGCTTACTTTCCTTAACGCAAAAATAAAACGGTTCATTCTAAAACAAAGATTTTTTACATGCTCATTCCAACGACAAAAACTATCCAAAGTAACACCTAAAAATTGTATGGTATTCATTACTAAAAAATTAAGTACATTTTAACTCATTTTATTTTATTGAATTGTAAGTCTAATAGTTATTACAGGTTCATTTTACAAATATGAGCTTTTAATTTATAAAAAAGCTGATGTGAAAACGCACTTAAAGTAACTAGCTGACTGCATTGAGTATCCGAAACTAGAACGTTTCTTAAACGAAACAATTAGCGAAAACTACATTTCGTCACATGAATGGTCAGAACTAGACCAACTGTTTCTACTCGCCAAGGTTCGGGGGCTTCTAAACTGGACTTTAGCGCACAGGTTATAAGAACTTATAAGCTCTCCATTCGCAAGATGCAAGAACAAACAATCGTGAACCGAGTCAACGTTCGGTGAATCATCGGCGCCTAGAGTACAAGAAACGACTAAATTTAACTCACGCGCATTACTACAAGAGCTAAGTAGTAGCAAAGGTAAATTGGTCGAATTTACCACCATTTGTGAACAAAAGGAAAAGGTTATGGCCTAACTGTGCTCCTTGGGGTATGTTAAGTCAACCAAACCACATTATGGGCCACTTTAATAATCTTTTTACAATAAACGTCGTCATTACTTTTCACTGTATTAATATTACAGCTATTACTGCAAGGACTGCTTTAAGGTTCCACAGTAGCCCGAAAATTAGGTTGACCGTAACGATGGCATCACTTCTCTGCTTGCATCAGTTGCAACGCGTTAAGGTTAAATATAAAGGATGTTGAACGTGAAATTATAAGTAACATTCCCTTGGCAACCCTGTGAGCGATACAGGGACTGCGGAGAGAAATCCTCACCCGCGTCAGCCCTGATTGATTAACCCACTTCATTGATCCTGGCAGAGGTAACGTGTTGCAATGGACGGTAGTGATCACTTCACTTTAGGGGAACCACATACTAGTTGCCTCAATTTTTGCATAAAAAATATGCTATTCAAAGCAGTCTGATAATTTGGAACTTAGCTCAGCTGTGTTTTAAAATGTACCAATGTATATAACCCTAATAACCTTTATTCGTTTTTGCGCTCATCCAGTATTACGATTGTACGTCTATTCAATGCGGTCTTATAGTTATACTCCGTTTTATATAAAATTAGAGACGTTGGACAAGAGAATGCTAGTATTATTGTGGTATGAAATCAGAGATTCACTAGATTTAGCTCGGCTTGAATACCACTCGCACCAACGTCAAATACACTAAGATGGGGTTGCTTGTTAAAAGTCCATTAAATGTTTTGCTTTCCTCCTTTCCGTCTATTGTATCCTTTACAGAGATCTCCATAAAGGTCTTCCTGAACATGTGAACATCCTATTTCTAATCCTTAGCTATGTGTCTAGCCTCTATTTGTATGCACCTCGCCTCTCCACGGCGTCTATTTTGAATAGTTGACACATTGCACGCATTTAAAGTAGTGTGATCGTCTGTAACTTCCTTTTGTAGAACTGTTGAAAGCGTTGAATGGCTATTTTTAAACCAGTCTAGTCTGCCGCATTAGCCATATCAGGCTAAGGGAACGACACGTCTTCTTACTTATTTGGAAAATTTACGACGATACGCAGCATTCCATTGAGAGCACGCAGAAACTTAAGTGTAAGTTTTTGTCACTACGAGTACAAACGTCTCGAAACCGTTAGCGTTAACTTCTCCATTATTATTTGGAAACAGTTCGTAGTGGATGTGCGCCGCTATGCGCTGTCTATAGTTTCTCAGTATTGAGAAGAGTGCGCTGATGCTTTGAAGACGTTTATTACGACATAAAGTTGCATTAAAGCTGCGCCGAAGGCACATATATAAATTGAATAAACCAGCTTATATCGTGTTTATTAAAACTATTTGAGACTTATCTAAATCCTGAAAGTTCGAAACCTTAGCAGGTCGCATGTAATAATAACGTCTCTTTTTAATAGGTAGTTTAAAAGTTGCATCCACACCGAATTTACTTTTTGTAGATCTACATTTGCAAATGTTAGTCGGTCACAACAGATAGCAAAAAGTTTTTTAATGTTGCCGTGTTAAGTAAACGTATAGCGACTCCTAGCGCCATCTAGTTCTGAACGGAGGAATTCAACTGATATGCGCTAAATCACGCTTGCGAAGTGTGGTAATTACTTAATATTACATCCCCAAAAAGCAAATTCGGGATGGATGCACTTTAACAATATAATTACGTATAGAGCCAAGTGTTTTCTTTAAGACAGTTTAGCTTTGACCAGGCCTAACCAAACTAGAGCAGTTTCCTTTATTTCTCAGAACATAACCCCAGGGACAGAAATCCAAACACAATGGTGCATTGTGTGGGGTCCAAAAAAAGGTCCTTGGAACCACGTAGGCGGTGCCAAGTAGTCTATAATGCTGGCTATACACGATGAGACTCTCGGACGGATTTAGCCTGTCCAGTTTAATCCGACGGACCAAATCTCATCGTATGTAATACAGATGCCTAACAATTTTGACCTGTTTCATAATGTTATAACTTTTATCAAAATGGCGCTTTTTA
This sequence comes from Ditula angustiorana, assembly GCA_963691745.1. Classification (NCBI taxonomy): domain Eukaryota; kingdom Metazoa; phylum Arthropoda; class Insecta; order Lepidoptera; family Tortricidae; genus Ditula; species Ditula angustiorana. The sequence continues at coordinate 4,404,078 of OY829490.1, read as the reverse complement.
GAGTTCCGTATCTTAAAGCCAAAAAACGATCCCTTTATGGTGTCTATCAGTACGTCTGTTTATCGGTCTCTCAGTGTGAGTCAAAATCAGAATTTGGTTCGCAAATGTATTTCTTGTGGCCAACAGTTATGGGCCAATACTTACTTAGTCCATAATTTTTTGTTCATGTCTACATCCACATTATATTTATGGTTCCTGGTCTAGTTACGGCCGATTCAAAGAAAATAAAAATTATACTCAAGTCGTTAACGTTTGACCACAGGAGTTACAACTTTTGCTTTAAATAGGAAAGTGTTTTTTTTTATAATTACAATAAAGGAATATGTAAATATTACAAGAAAAATAGAACAATCAGTCTGATCAGCACAAATATCTATAGTAATCGAAAATATTTTAAAAACAAATGTTGCGTTTCTGTTTATTGGGTACGGAGCCCTCTATGTTCCTAAGTACTCGCACTTGGCGGGTTTTTTAAGAAGACTATTCTCACAGACTATCTGATTTCGTCCGGTCGCCTTGTCGTGTGTAACCGCCCTTACGCTTTGGATAAAGGTTATGATATGGGGGGCTGCTTTTATTTCATGCTGCCAAGTACTAAGTAAATAGTTTACCAGAGTTTGTGAAATATTGTACAGAAAATATCTAACCCGGATAAAGCGAGAGAATTGAATGTGACTTCACTGTATGTAATAAAATGTAGAGTAGGTACTCTATATTTTATCCTATTGTATCCAAGCTTGTAAGTGCCCCGATATTTTTTTTTATCTGAGTTTATCTCTATGTGCGTTCCTTACTTAAGACAGTAGTTTGACTGTCACGTAGAGAGGGACAAATTAAACCTGAGGCGGTCATGTTAGAGCCACTCAGCTAAGGAGCAGGGAGGAAATAAGAATGACCAAATTACGTTGATAATGGTAATTTTAATGTCTTCAAAATACAGTTAAGCAATAAGGTAACTGCTCATCATCGTGGGATGATAATCGACGTGAGCTTGTTACCAAAAGCTTGATTGATATAATAACTTAATCCAGTTTGAGGTGGTTTGAACCAGTTGTACCGTGACCGTCGTTATGGGTTCTCACGGTGAACTCCAACTCTATAGAACTTTTGTTATCCTTGTAACATAACGTCTTGTACCATAATTTAAGAATTTTGCCAAATAAATACATTCTGTTCTGTTTTCTTATACCACGTCGTTGGAAAACAAGCATGGGGCTCGCCTCATGGCAAGCAATTAGGTGCTGTCTGGAGCTTGGTTGGAGAAGACTGGAGAAAAGTATAACGGAGAGAATGACGAGGTATTAATGAGAGTGAAAGAGCAGCAAACAATATTGTACACGATAAAAACAAGAAGAGAAAAAGTAATCGTGCTCTTTTTACGGTACAATGACTACTTTTCGAACACTATAAAAGGAAGTATAGAAGGAAAGAGAGAAAAGGGCTGATCTAGAAGAAGTTATGTGGATCTGTTGAATTGAATGGTTCGTGTTGTGTCTACAAGAAAATTAAAGAGCTGGAATTCAATAGGGAACCTTGGAGAGCACTACACCGAGGAGACGTCTTAAATCTATCGATAGTGTCGTTAGCATTAATTACACTATCGATATATAAAATATAGACCAACATTTTTAAAAATTATCGATACTATTGCATAATATAATATTATCTGTGGCATCTTGTTTGTATTCGTCCATTGATCATTTTATAAATAGGTGTATTATGCGTAAAACTTTTATATATAGAGTGGAAATGAGTATTTTCAGTACCTACTGATAATTTGCCAACCTGCGTCCTTTTGCGTAATTTGTATATAGGTCCATTGTTCATATTTACTAGTATTTGTGAATGTGATACACACACTCCAACTTAATAAATATTTGCTTGTCTTTGCGACAAAACATCACGTTCTGTAATTTGACTGTAAAACGCTAACTTGTACCATGCTTGAGCAAATAAATAGCTGACTACCTACTGATTAAATGACAACTTATCAATTGATTTGAAGCGTAACAAAAATTCAATATCACATATATACATACATTTCATCAAGTGTCGATAATATCACCGTAGAACTTCTAAAGGGTAAACAAAAAACTTCATTCATAATTACGTTAGTGTCGGTCCCTTTGTGCGTCACGGGGCCAAAAAACACGAGCCCCGACGGAATGCGCATTCCTTCACGATTGTGAGCCTCCGTTTTTTTAAAGAAATGTGAACCCTTTTAAACTTTCATTGAGTGTAGGTAGCATATGGAAGGCTTTCTTTTAAAGTTATTTTTCATTTTTTTTCTACAATTAGGAAGGAAAACGAGCAGAGTTACTAGACGGCAAGTGATTACTACCACCTTTAGACAACTAGGACACGAAGGAGACTGCAGATGCGTTTGTGAACCCAGAGGGCTGAGATGGAATACCTCTTGTGCTAATTTGCTCTCCACGCCAGAACATATCAGTGCAAGCACTATTTATGCGAAACTGTACTCGATATTGTGCAAAATTGTATTGTAATATTATTGTATGTATGATAATGGATGAAAACAAAAGGATCAATTGTCAGACTTCATGCAACGAAGCGAAAAGCTACGCGTAAGATAGCGCAATGCTATCTATTACCATTTTGTCAACTTTCTTATATTACGGTTACAATTTGTTCAAACACTTGACCAAAATATTTAATTGCCTGATTAGGCCAAGCCAAATGTTCATAATATACAGGCTTCCTTTTGTTGATACAAATGTTATTAAAATAGTACCTTAAATGGTACCTTAGCCAATCGGATCAAACAGCCTGGCGTGATAATGCTCCCTATTTATTACAATTTTAACGACTCCCATTTAAACTTTTAGTTGAAATGCGGTGTTAGATTTTACCAAGTAATGCCGATGTTTACTTTTCGGTAACACTGCATTATCGCGGAGACTGAAGCCTTCATCCCTTTTGCACATGCATATTGGTTAGAAAAAGACATACATATTTTACTTATGTCGCGAATAACGTCAGCGTGCTAGGGCCTCAGGTCATGGTGCGGCTTAATTCCTTCATGTGAACGATAAAAAATCTAAAAAGGATTTAGTAAGTGATTAAATAATAGTGTCGAGAATATGTCGTTGGTTTCGCTATAACGATATCGATGGTTTTCGTCATAGTACAATGATGATTAATGGTGGTATTGGTGGTGTATGTAACTAGGTATCATATATCGTACAGTCAACCAATTTGATTAATAGGCCATTGTAGAACCTTCTCACAATAAATGTCATAATGATTTCTTATTGAATGTCAAAACATCTCAGCGTTAACACATTACGACAACGTTCTACAGTGGCCTATGAATCAAATTGATTGACTGTACGTACTGGACAAAACTTTGTCGTAACCTATAAGAGTAGTTCGTTGAAATGAGTGAAAGAGAAAGCTAAAGAAACTTCATAAATTCAGTTGGAAACTGAGTCCAGAAAGCATTTTTTGGTCAAGTGCCAGATTAATTCAGATTTCATGCAGTTACAACTTCACGCAATATTTATAATGTGTACAAACAGTCTGAACACGTACGAAGTGTCAACAGGGAATGTTTATGTTTTTGATTGCCATTCGGATTCGTTGACCAACTGTAAAAAAAGCGATAAAATGTTACTTGAGCTGAATAACACATAACATTAATGGACGATGCAATAGAGTTTTACTTGGTGATGAACCTACCTGTGGAAACTATTATAAAGCTGTTTGGTGGAGCGCTCGCCTTGTTTCGCTTTCTTTGCCTCCCAGAGGTCCAAATGAAGGCAAAGGATTGAGAAAAGTCGACCAAAGGTGTTGCTAATTTCTGCTACTGCTTCGTTTTAAGCAAGTGTACTTTTACTGTTTTACTAGGTACATACCTAAGTATACCTATTTTTTCAAGCCCTCCTGAATTCATAACTCTATGTTATCTGGCATTGAGAGACTGGCTGTCTGTATCTTTGAAATATAGTAAAATTGAAAAGTTTATACAAAATGAATTCATACTACATTATATTGACATCGGACTATTAAATAGTTAGGTAACCCATTAAACGTACATTTCTACGTCTGATAGTGATAACCAACCTAAGTACCTGCCTACTTAATTTCTATAATATCTTATCTTATCTTCCTTAGATCTAATTGCCGGTAGACGCACCCGAAATTCTTACTCATATCTTTAGTTTTGTTTACAACTCAAACAAAATTGAGGTTAATACGTTTGCAGAACCGCTAATGGTCAGACGTGTCTTTAAAATAAGTAAGTAAACAGTTAAGTGTTTTAAAGTTTCAAACTGCAAAAGACTTCATCATGAGTGAAAGCGTCCGATTAGGTACTTGCCTAAGAACTTACAATTAGAATTAATGAATAAAACCAATTTCTCAACGTCCACATTGGATTTTAAACAAGAATAAATTAGTGACCAGTGTTTCCTGCCAAAAAAGACAATATTGTTACTTTTTAATAATGCCGTCGGCCATGGAAATTCAGCCATTCAGCCAGCCGGAGTGGAGTGACTCTACCGATTCTGAACCGGGGCCGCTGCCTCAGTTGGGATATTTTGTGCCAGTACGATGCAGATGTGATCGAGCGACGAGCCACGTGTGTAGGAGAAGAAGAAGGTAGGTAACTTTAAAAAAAGGAGCGAATTTCGTAAGAAGCCCTCAGCCCTCGGGATACTCGACTAGAATGGAGAGTGATACAGAATAGAGAAGCCTGTCTCTCTTGTATCACAGGCAGAGGCCTTCTCAGTTTTTGGTCATTGAACCATTATATGGGGTCTGTGCGGAAAGAAAACCAAATCCTGGGAACCTCGGATGGGTCTCTTTCAGTACAGACTATAAGTAAGTTCTATAAAGATAGTAATAAATATTAATAAACGTGTCTTTATTAGTCATTCTTTTACAATACTACAAAACTGAATCGAGCTTCGAAAAACGCAGGATTGGTACATTTTATCCCACAGAAAATCTTTTTCTTGTATACAATGAATTTACTGCATGTGACTACCTACTTTTTGTATACAACATCGTACGATACCAGTGTCGAAATTATTCCTCTAGTACGTTTAAACCTTACTTTGTTCAGACATGATTATTAATCGGTCTATAAATTGGTCTACAAATTTAATTTAATTGGTTCAGTCATTTTGTCTTAGATGATGTATAAATATAAAAATATTGATCTAACCGTTTCCTAGAGTTGTTGAGGTTTACTTATACACTTCCCCTTATACTGTACTTATATTATGCTTACACTTAGGCTTTTAATGACGTCTTCATATTGCTAATACTCGTGTAGTGTAGTAAACTTAAGCACAAAGAAGTGGCTGTCTTGACTTAGCCTGCCTTGTTTCTAAAATAACCATAATATTCATCAACATAAGGAACAGAAAGTTGCATGTGTGGTCTAGATAAGATGAAGGATAGTTGCTAAAACCTATCTAGTTAAGTATTCTCTGATAGTTTAGTTTTCTTTTTTAGCTTAGGTCGGTTGAGCTGAATCCAACGTGCCTTAGTTTTCCTGGTGGATTCGCAACTGTGCCAACGAACTCAACAAAGGCTTCGTTTTGACCCCCACCCAAAAATATGTGTGTATCTGTAAGTCTGTGCGTGCCTGACTATGGGTAACGCAACGAACGGTGAGGTCACGCACAGTGCTGCATGTCACGTGTACCGGAGAGTTTCGTTCGCATTTTCAATTTTTTTTTTAGTATGACGCTGTGTAGTCGTGAGTGTAATCAATCGGTCACCTAAACTATCGTTGCGTTGCCTATGGTATCGTAGCCCTAAACGGATGGACGGACTTAACGGATTTTTCTTCATTTGAAAGCAGATTCCATTGGCGAGGTTCATAACCATGCTTGGTGGAAAAACTAGCAAACTAAAATAGGTTAGCAGTTGTCGAGATATTTTGCTTTAAAATTCAAGGGTAAATGTTAACTCCTTTTAACAGCTAACTCGCTCTTTGTCCACAGAGAATCTCCCCGATCCCGTCGCTCGGTGTCGCAATGCTCGTGCAACAGCGTGTCGCGGCGGTCGTCGATGGCGGCGTCGCCGGCGCCGGCGCAGCTGCCGCCGCTCAACAACACCATGGAGATGTACGTCGAGCCGGTGGTCGAGGATGTAAGTAGTGTCTTAATACTTCTTAACATCAAAGAAAATGAAACAACAGAGCGACTAGTATACACGCCGTTTATGCTTGTCGGTTTATTTCTATACTTCGGCGTTATTTAGAAACGGAGGTGCATAGCGGCTTAGTTAGTCAAAGCCTCTGATGCTAGCCGTTTATAAGGAACCAGAGGAAAAAATTGATAATGACTTATTTTTCACTATTTAGCTAGAGTTACACTATCTTAGTATGTAACTATATATGATTAAGGTCTCTATTATACATATGCCTATTTTGTTTTAACAATTCAAAACCATATTATGCGAAAGCAATCCAAGCATGTTATGTTATGTATGAGTTAAATGAATGTTCAAAGAATCTAAATCGCTGCGTTTCTTAGAAGCAGAGCTATGTACTTAGGAGCCACGATTAAACCTGGTTTAGCGAGAATGTGCTTAGCACATTTTACTAATTTCATTAAGATATTAAGGACAATAATATCCGAGAATCAAATAAAGACAGCGAAATAACGACGGTTTTCAAAGGCATTACCTGAGGGCAAATAGTATACTCCATCCGGCCGCTGGATCCTTGAGGAGTTAAATCCAAAAAGACCATGATTCTTCTTTTCAACTAGGGAATGGAAACTGCTGAATAAAGACTTCCACTTTAAAGACCGTCGGTCATCTAGTAGGTCAGGTTAGGTTAGGTTGAGAACCTTCATCCGAATAGCAATTATCCATTAGGTTTGGCCTTTTTAAGGTAAGAGTTAATAGGCATCTTCTGGGTGAGCGTGCTACGTCTCCGGCCTCGTCTTCGTTTACTATCAGGCGAGGTTGAGGTCCAACACAAATCCATTTCTAATATAAAGAAATAGGTTAGAGTTGCCGCTAATAATTCTACAGTTGGGGAATGTTTAACCATTATCGTACTATCCCAAAGCTTTAATAGCATGATGTAAGAGAAAAGTTAGCAATCGGTTTGCAAGTGCAACTACACGAATCAGCCTTTATTTTATGTTAAACCGAGTTAAAAGCTTGTATAAAAGCGGCCATAAAACAAAGATTGGCATTAAGTACACACAGTATTGCAACAGCTAACACAATAAAATACCAGTAGTCCAGTTCCACTTATTTATTGAGTAAGTTGAATGTTCTCGTTAAAACCGATTAAATTACATCGTTAAGCAAACTTCGCGAAGATATTAGGATTTCTGTGAACATTCTGCTTCTAGTTTCATATCATCACTGAAAAGTTTTAAAATGAAATCTGTATTCTAAGCTGGACATTTTAATAATAGTATATCATGTCTCATATTCATCATACATCGAATTGCTCGTGTTTATACTTGTGTAAGACTTTCCGCATAGACTTAGCGATTTGCTCTGGTCGGCTGTAGAAGAATTTGTGCTGATTGCTGCCATCTTCGTTGTAGATTTCATGATCTACCATTCCTGTCGGTGACAAGAACATAATCCTAGGGAATGAAAATGAAAATTGTGTTAATTTATTTGCAGATTTTTTGCATTGGACTAAGAGATGAGCAAGGATCGCAAAGTTTTTATCTGAACTCTACTTGAAATACTCCGAAGCATAGGCAAGCTAGGTAATAAAGCCATATTTACACAAATAGGTAGGTACCTACTAAATTTAACGCCTCACCTAGGTATGTAAGTACCATCAGGAGCAAATAGAGCACTCTCCGGCTCCTCTTCATCCACCAAATTGACCATTATAAAGTTTTTGCTCAGCGTCTGAATTTCACTGGAGGTTGCGAACTTTGGTTTCAAGTTTTTGCACGCCGTACACCAGGACTTGTGAATTATAACCATCACCGGTTTCTTGTGGTGCTGTGCCATCTGCTTGCCGGCTTCCAGCGAATTGGCCCATATGTAGCCGTTCCCAAACCCGTTGTCTCTGCCTCTGCCCATTCCATTGCAATACACAGTGTCAAAAACTAGCCCGAAGAACGCTCTAGCTAAAGCACCGGTCGGCATTTTATTCTATTGAGAGGCTTGTCTAATTGGATGAGGTGGACCGACCGGGTGTTGGGATTATTTACATTTTAAACGATTTGTTGTTATTTTCCGTTGGACGGCCATTTTTGACGATTACTTAAAATTTTGACGTTTGAGGCTAGACCATAGAGATTTGTTATTTATTTGATATTTTGAAGTCTGTTTTGGAGCAGTCTGGGCCGCTCTGGGTAAAAATAGCGCCATCTGTATTAGTTAAGTCAAAGCTCGAAGGAAAGTCGCTTACTAGAACGTTAAGCTTGTGTAGATGTTGTTTTATTGCGTGATATGTCCGGTAGGTGGCATTACTGGTTCGAAATCTATCTGCTGTTTACTAAAGTTTTGGATTTGGATATTAACTAACTGCCTAGGCTAGGATGATACGATAATTAAATTAATATGTATAATGTAAAACATTATATTATTGTTCAATTAATATGCGATGGATTAGCGTGGTACACTGGCATAGCCTCAGAACATAAAATTCTAAGATTTTACCGAGTACCTATTGCAGATAATTCGGTAAAGTATGGGTTAGTGAAAATTCCTAGGTAGCAATTAAACAACAACAGACTTGGCATCTATAAGGACTTTATTCAGGCCGGCATTCCACTGTCAATCCACTGACAACAATGATGGCTGCATCCTCCGGTGCAAGCGACGAATGCAATGACAAACTTTTTAAAATCACCCGTGTGTATCGGCGCGTGGTGGTGCGTGTGCACGTTTTTCACCCATTTTCAAACACAGCAATGTCGATACGTCTCGCTCCACGTAGCCTATTGGAAAAAGTAGATAAACTATGTTAATTAAACGAACAGCGCGTGATTGTATCTCACTATTGAGAGGATACGCATTTCGCATTTCAGTGCAGCTCCTAACCAGAACGCCCGCTCGCATACAGATTAAAAACAATCAAGGTCCTAATTAAAATATTCGTCAAATATTTATCAATTAGAAACCTTGTTGCAAACAATATAAAACTCAATAGCTTATTTTTGTTAAAAAAATAAGTTGTACATTTGAGTTTTTTTGCGAAATGAGGGCCTACTTTGGAGATTCGCGCGCGCTTTTTTACTTTTTTAAACGTGGACGTGTTTAGATGCATGGTTTATCAGCCAGTGTTAGTGCCATGAACATGTATAGTCAGGGGCGAAATCGGAGTATGTACGGTACCGTGAGGTCGCTAGCGGCATCGCGGACGACGCCCATCGCTGGTCTTGAGGATGTCTTGTACACGCCACCCTACTTCTACCATATACCACCGCCCCCTCTAATGAACACTTACCCTGGAAGGAAGAGACGGAAACGAGATAAGGTATGTTTTTATTTAAAAATAAAACACTACTACACATTTTTTGAGCGAATTAGTTTTCTGCACGAGAAGAACAAATCTATTTAATTTGAGTATCAATTCGATGCACCAATTGAAATGAACTGGTATTTTATTTACTTATTTATTTTAACTTAATTTCACAAAATTTAAAATTTATGTGTATAAAGCAACATACTTAACTGACAGTTATAGAGGAAACAGAGAAATTGACAATAATCGAAACTGTATGTATCAACTTCATAGAGCATAATAGGTACCCGTAGTATTATATGCCTCCCTTTCGAAAAATTACGCCTTCTCTCGGTTCCGACTTTAATGGTGTACAATAGACGTATCTATTGCCTAGTAGTTAAGATGTTTCCTAAAATTTTTAACATAAAACTACCGTGAGACTCAGACATATTAATAAAACGGATCACTCACGTATTTTTGCGTCGGGAAATGCCCGACATGTTTCGGACCAGTCCGTGGTCCTTAACCACGACCACGACCAGGACCACGGACTGGTCCGAAACATGTCGGGCATTTCCAGACGCAAAAATACGTGAGTGATCCGTTTTATTAATATGTTTCTTACGAGTCAACTTTCCGGTATTATTGGAGTATTCTAAATGATAGGTGTCCAAGGAACTTACCTAAAAATTGTGCTAAGTTTTCACCTCCTTCTCGAGGTCTTCCAATATTAAACTTTTGCTCCGAAACCTGTTTATCGAATAAGACATTAAGGTGTAAGAAACATAGAATGACCCGGAGAACACCATCACATCAAACAGCAGCTTTCTTCCTTTACCCATTGTGAATGTATTAGTTCAAATTGGGTATTAAATAACCCACATTATATTGAATCTTATTTTTGCCTACATTTTTTAAGTTTTTATGCTTTTGAAGTTTATTTTTATTTTTTCTATTTATCTATGGTTGGAATCAGGCGGATAATTCCTCTGGAAAAAAGGATAAACGTTTTTTTTCTATGCAACCATACATTCCAAAACAGTATTTCTGATTTCTGATACCAGCACTTATGGTAAATCTTAAGTACATTATTTCACAGAAATCACTAAATAATATTAGGTATTTGATACTGGGGGAAAGAACCTTTTTAGTAAGAAACTAGGTAGTTATTCGATATCGGTAGTCGTCAATAAATATTTAAGGATTGTAAATAAATAGAAAAAAGTTAAGGCAAGTAACATGTGTAGATTGTCGGTGCAATTGGCATATCGCCTGGACGGGAAGAGGTGAGCGGGGGTGGGGGACTCTGCCATATCACAAAGTATATAATATTATACTAATACTAATACGCCATATACACCAGCTATGAAGCACGCTAGTGTTTAACGTGGACATTAAGCATCTGTCCTACGCTAAAAAACGCTAGGTAGCTCGTAAGAAAGAGATATATGTGTGCTTTATGTCAGCGATAAAAGCCAGCGTGCTAGGGCTTCAGGGGTGATTCCAAAAGGGACGAGCTCGCCGTCCAGGCGGTACAATCTCGGTCGCTCTTACTGGCGCCTTCAAACGCGCGAAGGTAACAGTGCGCCGTCTCGACTATAGTTGCAGGCCTATCTTGAGCATAAATCGAGTGGAGGGGGTATGTTTGCGCATACACGTTTGTACTAGAAACGGCTACTGCGCAGTCAAGGTCATTGCTCAAGAAGTTTGCCGGGAACTGTACGAGCTCGTCTCTGTTGCGCATGACAGCTGGATAACGTCACGTGGTTCTGTACAGACCCAGTGATAGTCTTATCGCCATATGTTTGAGCTACGAGCGTCAACGCACAATCGCAAATCCCGATAACAATTGGAAAAAATACAGGCGTTGGGTTGTAATTTGTAAATCATCGGTGTGAAATCCTATACTTATATGAGCAATATTTGTATTTAGGTACAGTCAAGGAATTTAATTTCCAACCCGCTTAAGGTTCAATATCGTATAGCAAACTGTCACCAAAAAAACTAACTAGAGAAAGACGTTAGTTTGACATATCGACCTTAATGCATTGCGAATGTCTGACGACATTTCAATGAAATGGCTAGGGAATTAAATTCTTTGACTGTACCTTATATTAAATGCATTTTCGAAAATAGCTCTAACGATTTGTCCTGAGCAGAAATGATGTTAGGGACTCATTAATTATAAAATAATATAACCAATTTATTTAATTCTACGTTCTAGCACAAGAAGATTTCACGTGTTAAAAGTTAAATATAAGATCGTATTCTGTAAGTATGAAACCTGATGCAATTTATTAGTCCCTAAGTGTATCTTGTGATTCTTATGTTAGTACTGTACGGGCAGCCTCAGAAGTACAGTCAAGGAATTAAATTTCCAACCCACTTAAGGTCCAATAACATATAGCAAACTGTCACCATAAGAGCTATAGAGCAAGACGTTAGTTTGACATATCGACCTTAATGCATTGCGAATGTCAGACGACATTTCAACGAAATGGGTAGGGAATTAAATTCCTTGACTGTAGCTGAACATATTTGTACCTTGTCGCTGTCAGTAATGCGACAAATTCAAGCAACACTAATTTCTTACGTTATACGACAAGGTTCTTAAGTGTTTAGCTACTTCTGACTGACTGTAGTTACTTCAGGCCGGTTTTGTATATTCAAAAACAACGGATCGTTATCGGACTAGATCTTTAACTGTCATTCAGGAGAGACATTTGTGAACCTAATTCCGACTTTGACCCATAAACCTAGACAGATGTTAATATCTTAATAACACGTAAGAATTAAGGCCATAATTACCAACTATAACATTTAATAACAGTAAGGTGAGCTAATACAGACATATATAATTGAAATCAAAAATCTTCAATTACACTCGTTAAATATAGAAGATATTTTAAAGGAAAAGTGTCGTACAGCATTAAATCCGCAGACGTTAGCAGTTATTCTCGCTCTCGCTAGTTATCACTTCGTATTATTTCAACTGTATTTGAATAAGCAGTTCTTCGATTTCGGTAGACGTAAGCTTTGTTGTGAACATTCCAGAGTCTAAGGCTAATGCTGTCAACATTCCTTTATACTAACTTCCATTAGCCCCACTTAATAAAGCACAATTTGGCTTAAAATCACTAATAATATATGTGTAAAAAATTTAAAATTAAACTTCTGCGTGTTTGTGATTTTATTCTAGAAAACGGAACAGACACTGAAACTAGCTTCTCAACAACGAGTCAGTCCTTAGAACTTAGCTGATGTTTAGTTGTGTGCCAGCTGTTGAGTCAAGCGTTCCTCCGTCGTTGCGATTGTCTTTAGACTGTGTCCGAAGGGGTGATTCCTCTGGTCTCCGATGTGACGGGACGGTGGGTCTGAGTGGTGGTGAAGGTTTTGTGAACATCCCAAAGGACCATGCCATACCAGTTGCCATTGACATAACCACACATATAAGTTTTAACTGTTCCTTTTTATCCATTTCTGTTGTCCCGTCTACTTATTAAGTATTCCATTTGCCTTATAACCACTTGAAATTATTGGTGAAATAAAAATGTGTTTTCCAATGTCTTTTGATGTCATCCAAAAATCCGTCAAAAAGTTGATGCCTGTCTGGCTGTTCAAAGACAATGCTTCGGTTTTTATGAGCGTTGTCATTTTTGTTTTGTTTACTACCTTTTTCCTGAAATTAAAATTTCAAGCCGACTATGTTGAGTCGACAAAGCACACGTGAAATCAAATTCACTAGCCGGGTGTGAGGGACTATTATTAAACTGAAAATTTATAAGAGCTCGAGTTCTATATTTATGCTTGAAACAGACTAAGCCATTTTTTATTTATAAATAAATGCATGCTACCCCGTAGAAGCGCCACTGTGGAATTTATTTTTGAGTATAAGCTTGATTTTGATATCGTGTATTGTAATACATTTCATTTTTTAACTCGAATACCGCCAGAAACACAACAGAATTAAATGTTACAAATAAAGAAAAGTTAATCGTTTCTAAATTTTTATTATAGTTTCATGAAGCTATGTTTGATAATGGGGTTGGTGATTTATTTTTTGGGTTCAGGATTGTGAATGGGACAACGTGGAAACGCTTGGGGGGCTTCAGGTGGACATGGCTCCTTCTTAGGGACACATTTCTTCTTCGCTGGCGGCTTACATGACTTGGGGGGTTCAGGTAATTTCGGACTGAACATACCAACTGAATACGCAATAACAGCCGCGCAGCTAAACGTTGTTCCTATCAGTGTCCACATGTCCTTTCTGTTCTTAGCCTCATGGGAGTGGGTTACAGCAGCGTAGCGATCTTTGATCATATTCATGAAGTGTTTCTTCCCTGTCAAGTGCCAGAGGCGGGTCGGTTTGATTCCGTTGTTCATCTTGTTTCGGCTTCGGTTGGTCTATTGTGAATTTCTGAGTTGTTTCGATTCATCGACGCATCCGTTTGAGGATATGCATGAGGTTCTTGGATATCTTTAATACTGTTGCGTGAGTGGCGCGGTGGAGGAAAGCGCCTATTACTGCGGTGGACGCCATTGGGACGGTTGTGTTGGATGTAAATGAAGAGTTATGTAGCCTGGGGGATATAACAATAGATTAGGTTAATTGCCATGCATGTACAAGCCGTGCCCAAGCTTTAAGGCCCAAATAGAAAAGGGCCAAGTGTTTTCGATGGCTTCGAAGGAGCTGTCGTTCGTCTGTGGGATGCCTTAAGGATTAAGGATTGATAATATGACACAGAAGGCCGGCCTTCTGTGTCATATTATCAATCGTATCTTATTTTATTAACTAGTATCAGTTTGACATAAATATTTAAGGCTAAGCCTTCTCATGACCCTAAAACAGTGGCCCTTACATGAACCCCCAAATAATGTATAGCTTAGGGTTTCCCTTTCTTATGATGACACTAGTTTGAGGCCCAGGGAAAGTAGGAATATATTTGTGCGGACATGTTAGGGCCTAAAAAATCGTCAGTAAACCGCATACCTTTACGGCCATCGGGGTTTGCCTCCGTGATCCCATATGGTGCCAATACAGGAGGCTACAGCGGATACTGTAACGATGAAAATTATTTGCTGCCGGTTCATGACATTTTTAATTAAAATGATTGACAGTTGTCATTCTTTAAACGGTTACGGCCAATATTACGGCCATTAACTTTCGTTAAAATGTTGATTGGCAAAAAGTTTACATGGAATTAATAACATCTATGGGTAGCTTAGAGCTTTTGGTATGGAAGCTCTTAGATGGGTAGCGAATTAATGTCTCCTATATTCCTATAAGTTAAATTCCACACAGACTTTTAAAAGCCCTCTGTACAACCATATCATAGTAATCATCATAATGGCATGCCACGTAATTTATGATGATGTTTATTATGAAAAGGTTCTGTAGAGGGTTTTTAAACGTCTGGTCAGGGTATAATAAATAGTCCAGTTGAAGTAGTTATGAACTGATTAATGCAGCATAACTATTTAATTATGTACCTAATCTATGATATTTAAATAAACTGATTAAACTGTTGTTTAATTTATTCGCATACCTAATCCGTTTCGTGTGAAATTTTGGAAAGTTGTATGTCTTTTAGCTAATCAACGACAGAATTACTTAACATTTCCTCAATATTAGGAAATTTGTAATCCCATTCCTGAATTGTAATGAAAATTTTATTTATATTAGAACATTAGAATTTAATGGAAAGATAAAAGTAAAATGTATAATTTATTTGACGTATAGGACAACACATCATATATGAAATAGAAAATACTGTTTTGTATGTGTTAGAATTTAGGTAGGTACGATATGAAACAACGCAATCAACAGTGAATAAATGAATTATGAATGTTGTTCTAGTTTTGACTAATTTGGTTCCATATTGAATCAGGAGAGGTTGTTCACAATTTGATTGAGTATAAACAAAACAACACGATCTTAAGGGTCATTGACTTAAGGCAACACTACATAACATAAATTATAAAAATGATCTTTATCAAAACTAAACCTGAATTGACCTCTACCGCTTGACACAATTAATAACGTCCTTTACGTCAAAAATAACATGTCCACACCTGTCGAGTTCCCAAACTCGTTAATGCACACTGTATATTTATGAAGCAATGGTATCTTTACAAAAAAAATGCCAATTATACGGAGCCATTTCTTAGCCATTTGGACCTGTCCAGGTAAAAATAATCCTTGGTTCAACAATGTGTGCGTTTAGCTGACAGTTCCCAGCAACTGTGTGCGACGTGTCTACGCATGTGACTGCGCTAGTGTGCGTGGATCCCTGTGCGCAGGAGTGTCCCATGTAGAGGTTAAAATTCTCGCGGCCTTCACCAGAGATGCACTGGGACCGGTTTGATTTATCGATCGGTTCGATCGTTTCTATGATTGTCTGACTAGTTACAGGACTATTGAGTATTTAACTTCCTTTTACAATAGTCACTAAATCTCAATTTAAAGATGCTTTGTTTCTTTTAACAACCTTCAAAATTTTAATTACGGTCTGTTAAAGTCAAATTTAATCGTTTGTGCAAAATATTCGCAAGAATGGCGGAAGTTGTAGGCGTACTTAATAGCCGATTTTGAATCATTAGAGACTCTGTCGATGGTTTTGATGGCTCGAAGATGATTCATTGAGATGGCCATCTAAACGCCTTATCGCGATGTACCTACCAACGGTCGCTGGGCCAAGTAAAAACCGCCGGTGTCTAGCGAGAAGCCGGCCAACGACTATGCAGCGCTTGTTATGTTTTTTTCAACAACAACTTTCAAGCTCCGAGGCTCTCCGAGTCCGCGCCATGCCTCCTTGTAGTGGGAGAGCAAAACCTGTAGATACTGTTCGTCCACTTCGGTACGGAGTACCTGCCTCTACCGCCGTCCCTTTCCCGCGTGCCGCGGAACATACCAAAACGAGAACGTCCGTTTCACCGCACCACACTGGTATGCAAAGATTGATAGCTTATATGACCATTTGGTTTTGAAAGCGCCCAGAAATCACGCACGGTTAAAAGTTTTCGCCGCCAGGCGTCCTTAGGACCGGCCAGACGTCTCCGGACGAAATCGTAGCTTTAGTTAAAGTTTTGTTAAAATTAGTGAGTCCATAATGTCATTACTTATGCGGTTTATCGATTCAGCGCGGTGGTGCAGCTAGTTTGTTTAAAGTAAGCCGGTGAAGCCTTACTGGAGAGGCAGTGTTGTCGGTAATTATTCACTGTTTTCTGTGTCTAGTCTAGACTCGTGCCGTTTGTGTTGCAACGCGGAAGAATGGATTGAAAGTTGACTCCGAAACGTGTGTTATTTCAAAGTTGGACAGATGTTGTGTATTGTTTTTGTAACTGTGAGCGGATAATGCTTTTACGATGGATCCGATGGCAGCAGACAACGGTTTAGTTGTGAATAATCTGAACCATGTCCGGACTGACTCCCAGGTAAGCCGGCTCGAGGTATCGATGAGGCAAAACACGTTTGCGATTGCATACCTACCTACCAACTCGTGATAAGTACAATGACTTCTCAATCATTTGATACATTTCACGGGCTAGTCGTAAAATTAGATGGCGTGACTGTGTTTGGGAGTGCTATCATATATTGTTAACGTTTTTTTATTGTTATCAAGTTCCATACGATGGAGGTTAAAAAACTTCAACAGACAAGTTACCTGCTTAACTTTGGTTAGCTAGTTATAACTTATACGCCTTATTATACTTCGTAGATGAGATATGCAGCTAAAAAGGCAGAGAGAATATCACAGCTAACAGTTTTTATAACAAGAGTTCTTTTAGTACCCAAATAATAACACCTAATAAATTTGGACAAAGGACCAGTTAAGACAACATCATTTGATTATTTCATGTAAACAATTTCCTGAGTCGCTTTGAGTGGGTAGAAGTTACACGTTTCGATTTCGATCGACTACCGTAATTAAATGTCACTGCATAATATCTTCTAAGGAAGGTATCGTATGTTAGGTACAGTTAGGGAACAAACGGAAGGCCCTTTGTCAAAGTCGCTATCTTATGCGCAATACGTTTGATTTTCTTTTAGCTCAGCGGCATTCTGCTTATTCCCCAGTCATAGGTAAAGTAAGTTAGTATAAAGTTAAGTTTCTGAGCGCGTTTATGTCTTTCTGGGCGGTTTAACTTAAATTCGAATGAAAATATAAATTAACATTGCTACTTTATTAATTTAAAACATGATAATTAGAAAAAGAAACAAAGTGATCACAGAAAAGAAAATAGAAAAGTTAAAATTTTATTTATTTGTTTTATTTATTTATGAAAAGAAAATTACTTAAGAAAATGAAATACATTGCGTGAATAAAAAAGATAAACATATAATAAGTCTTTGTTACTTACGGTGTTTGTTTGTGGAACTTTTTTATAGTAACACATTTTAGTTAAATTACAAAATAGATAATAATGTTACGTAAATAATGTCAAATTAAGACTAATAAACCGATATGTAATAAATCTCTTATTACGATAACGACGGTGTATTTCGTCAGGGAGTATCAATTTTCTTGAATAACCTCCCAGAGACATTGAAATTTAGATAGATATTTCACCAAGAGGGCAGGTGATATGTGACTACAACATTCAACATACCTACATGACTAACTCTAAGAGTGTTTGTATTGCTTAGCTTCAATAGTGGATACGTAAACGTAATTTACTTAGGAGCAACTTCTCTGTATATACCTGTGGACAGCTCTATACCTGTGATTGCTCTCTAAATTATTAAATTATTCTCTCTCATTGTTGATGCAATCGAAGTGCTCTATTCCTTGCCTTCCCTTTGACCAGTGGCCCGTTTTACGAAGCTACAAGTTACAATTTTACAAGTCTAAACCGGCAACATTGGTCTATCCCAGGCATGATTGACCAATGTTGCCGGTTTAGACTTGTAAAATTGTAACTTGTAGCTTCGTGAAACGGGCCACAGGAGGTAAGAGCACGAGGAGGGAAGACAGACAGACAATAAGAGCTATAGTTCGAGAGTATAGCTCTAGGATTTAGAGTGTCCACGGTTAAAGCTGCCCCCAGGTAAAGCAGTTGTCCCTACTAAATGGTCGTTGTCATCTGACATATCGACAGAGGAAATCTAAAATGTCGTAAGGGACATGTCTTTTAATGTGCCTTACGACATTTGAGATTTCCACTGTCGATATATTCGTTAGGGGAAATAGAGGCATGTTGGCTTTTATTTGTTTTTCGTATACCTCAGCTATTTCTACAGCAAGTTTAAACTTACCAACCTAGATTATGTTTGTCATAATACCACGAATTTATGTAATTCGGACCATGTGCTATAGAAATTAAGAGTTAATTATACGTAATTAGCTTTAACGGTACGTTGGCACTTGGCATCTTCAGTGATGAAACAACAATCACTTCTGGGGTAATGATGAACTGTGAAGTAATTAGAGTGCAGGTCAGAACAATGCATGTCAGTGCGTGATGCAACATCATTTTCGTATTCGGACTAGCACTCTAACTAAAATTAAATAGAACCTGTGCTAATGAGATACTGTCTCCCTGTGGTATAGTTTATTTCTTTAGGTACTTAAAACATGGTAAACAAAATAAGTCACGTGACTCTTCACACCAACCAATCAAATCAATCTCTTGGGTCTCCACAGATCCAAAAGCTTGACTTGATTGGTTGATTTGCCGAGTCACGTGACTATTTTGTTTACCTTATTTTAAGTACCTAAAGAAATAAACTATAGGTTTAATTTATCCTTTGCTACTCTGCTCTGCTTTGCTTTCTCTGCCTAACTATTGTCATAAGAAAGAGATGCACACAAAGATAAACTCAGATAAACTCGATACTAGAAATCTCAAATGTCGTAAGGGACATGTTCCTTAATGTCCCTTACGACATTTGATATTTCTAGTATTTTATTTTATTTATTTTCAATTTAATTTACAAAAACAGGCTTACAGTTTATAACCAACACACCTATTATGCTAACATACAAATAATCGAACTAGACTTGGTCGGTCATGTTAGACCCGCTGAATCAATTTTTTTTTATATTGCTTTGTTTATTTCCGTCAAAAAATTATAGAGTTCTTCTCGCAAGAAAGCTTTTAATTACGATAGTTAAATTGTAAATATAGGCATTTTATTTGCATGTGCTTAGACTCAACTTAGATCTATCATTAGGTAACTGTCTATAACTAAACCGTCACGAACAAGAAGTTGTCCGAGAACAACTGCCAAACAAAACTGAAGTGTATTTATTTTTGAGTACTACTTATGGTACTACTGACGAACCTTCTTATTCATAAAAATGTACAACCCTTACTTAACTATTTAAAATAGCTTTTGTTCCTTAACTTTTTCAAAGACAAATGCCATAATGACTAATAAAGACGACACATTATTGTGTTGATTAAGGTTTAGTGAGCCTTGTAGAGTAAAGGGGTTAGTTAGTATAACTGGGACTCGATTTGTATGAATATAGTCAATAGCAAGCCTAAACACGGGTTCTGAACATTAGTAACACATCCTAACTGCAGACTACAGTTACAGAAGCGTTATGGAGCCATGTATATTCGACCAAGAAATTCCTTGACCACTTTTCGGCCATATTTACAAATGGGTAACGTTCAAAAGTGGTCAATCAATTACTTGGTCGACTATACTTTATCAGTGTAGTGTTCAGAACAGTGGCTGTGATAGTTTTTTCCCTTGTTTCGCAAAATGCAACATGTTCGCAATGGCTTTAAAAAACTTTAAAAAAAGCATCCATATCATCCATCAAATATTCCACCTGTCAAACCAGCAACACATTTCCCGAACCCCAAACTAATCGTATGGAGCTGTAAAATCAAACCATACTCTAAACTGATTTTTTTGCTCGAACCGAAATCAGAGAAGTTGAGAGTCGTGGCCCATAATGTCATGATCATGACGTCATTGTTCCCGCCAAAAACCTGTTTCGCGCCAATTCGCAGCTGTCGGCCAGTTGCGAATAATGATTTTTTATTTTCGCTCGGGGCGTTCAGCGTTCAGCCTCCGTGATACACCGTTAATCTGACCATGCGCGTATTTATGCTAAGGTTAACCTCTGTCAGTGCGTTTTATGGCTGTCGATTGCCGAAAAATGTGCGCCAAGTTATTTGCATTTAGTTGGAGTGTTACTTACCCGTTTTAATTTTCACTCAGAACTTTCATTCTCATCTCTTGCATTGCTTGATGGCGATTTCTGGCTCAAAATAGTGTATAGTATGCGTAGGTATACACATATGTAGGTTTAAAAATAACATTGCTATAATAATTTATTAAAAAAATACTGCTTCTTTTTGGTATCATCTGATTTTTTTCCGAACCAGTGGTCAATTTTCTGATATTCATAAGTGCTCCCTGCCTGTAAGCCTATATATTTTGACTTGACCTAACTTGAAGTGAATAAGTGATGTTATATTAAGACTACGGCTGCACAGAAAAAAAATGTTTTGCTTTGCTTATGTTAGCAAAGGTTGTTTTTTTTATATAGGCACATATAAAACAGGAAAAAAAACGACCAATTGGGTCACCTGATGATAACTGATCACTGATCACCACCGTCCACTGACATCTATTGACAAATGTAATATTGTAGTACGAACATAATATTCATCATACAAATGTCTGCCCCTATCGGGAATTGAACTCGATATCGTGGCTTTTCGTAGACAGGGCCACTAAGCAACTAATTTATTGTTGGTGTAATCTTGCATTTGTTCATTAATTGATTATGATTATCATAGGAGCAGATTAAAAATTTTAAACCTTCGAGAAAAATGATTCAATCATTTTAAATCATGTACTTAACATATAAAACCTAAAGTAGGTAGGTAAAGACAGTTTGTCGTTACCTCACTCTAAGTTCAGGTCAAGATGAGCATGACTCACAAAAGGTATTTTAGATATTTTAGTTCTAACTCAAAATGCAAATGTTGCTGGCCATTTTAAAATTGCAAATTAGCATAAAGTAAAAACCTTGCTTTTTACATTGTTTTTTTTTTCTCTAATTTTATTCTTGGTTCTTGTGTACGTTTTAGTCGACGAGGTAGCGATATTTACATATGTATAAGGAATTTCAGCTTCGATAGTGTTATTTATAGGAAAGTAACTGTGACATATAGACAGAAGAGAGAGAGAACATAATTGCAATGCGAAACCATGAGGGTTCCTGGTTTCGAGTACGCATCCCTAAAAAGGTCTTTTAAATTGTTGCCAAGGATAACAATCTATTGTTAACCTTGTAAAGTGAGGTGTTTCAAGTATTTTCTTTGTATTTATGGCTAGTAAATACCGGGCTGTTTAAATGAGTCATCCGTCCTGCGTTCCCACGTTGCAGGCTCCTGGCAACGTATAGGTCCTATAGTTTCCGGTCTAACTCGTCGCTTTCGTATAAAAAATCTTATGCGTACATTGCCTTTTAATCGTTTTTTTTTCACAAAAGTTAGGTTTTTGTTAATATATAGGTATCAAATTGGATTGGTGGGTTTCTTAATTATTTGTCTAAAAATTAATTTACCTGTGGCCCTAATATGACCGGCCCGGGTATAGTTTATCCCTATCCACGTCTCTGTCACACTAGTACCATAAACTCAGATAAACTAAACTTGGCTAGTCATTTTAGGGCCACTGAAGGTTAAATTAATTAATTATCTTTATTTACTTAAATATCACCTGAAACAAATAGTGTTTTTACTTATTAAACTAACCCTGAACCCTAATTAGCAGGTATGTAATATACAGAATGGTCCAAAAGTGCCAGTTTTACAAAACCATGTGGTGTCTCAGATAGGCAAAATTTTAAATATCTGAATGTGCCTTTTTGTCAAGGGTAAGATTACTTAAAGCTACCCATGTTAGTAAGGCAGATGGCAGATACCTAGGTATATTATAATATCATTTTAGTTAAACTTGCCAAATACGAGAAAAACGAGATAAAACTGTACGCCATTATCCCCGTTATGCCACTGAATATGTATATAGATAATAGGTAATAGTTGAAGTGTTAAATATACGAAGTTGTATATGTCTTATTGTAAATCATCAAACTTCGCCTGAATTATTAAAACCGTTATCAAATTCTCAACCAGGAACTGTCAAACTCTACCCTTTCAATCATTGTTCCAAGAAATCGCTCAAAGGTGTTTGAACGTGATCAATTGAGCATTGCCACTTCATGACGTCACCAAGGAATTTATGGTCGGGCATTAGAAGTCCGATATTGTTCTTATACTTTGAGACTTGCTTTCGTACATTTAGCGCGATAAATAACAGCTTCTGTATCTTCTTTATTGTTATTACATAGTCTAACGAAGTCGCTATCGGTTCCTGTCTTAAGTATCCTAATTTTTTCGGCCTCTCATTCCTTCTAAACCACGATACGGATTTTGATAGGTACGATTTTCGATTTTTTACGGAAGGATTTATTGTTACAGGCATTCTAATTCTACTCATGCATTTGAAATAAAACGATATAATATCGTTTTCTCTTAAACAGCGCACATTTCTACACAGAAGAAGAGGTCAAAAAGATTAGACGCAAAAAAGAAGAAAAATCCAAGTTTTAATTAAGTCATGAAAATGAAAATGAAAATGAAAAATTTATTTTGCAAGTAGGCCATATAGGCTCTTTTACATGTCTGAATCTACTAGCGCTTCGGAAAATGGAAGAATCTGCTGAGAAGAAACGCCGCAAGAAACTCAGCAGTTTATCTTTTTTTTCTTCTCTTTTCAAAACAAGATTACAGATCTTATACAGTCACTTCTTATTATCGTAGCGTCATAATTAGTTTTGTATGCTCAGTTTATTAGCCTCAACCTCAAAGTATGCAAGTAAGTACCCAACTACTATTAGTTTCCATTAAGTAAATGTGGTTTATTATTGGAATAGTATAAGTGATATTAGTAACAAAGAAATGAAAAACTTAACCTAATAAGATACTATTAGTTAAATAGTTGGGTTTTTATACTTTTACTTCATTCAAAAGAGCAAGATATCTTCTACCGTTAAGCGGCGTCGAATTGTAATTGTTAAAGTGACCTTTCTCTTAAGGAAAGTATACTTAGTTACTTGTATTAGATAAGTGCAGGACTGGCATTGCTAAATATAGGCTAGCTTAGTAGGGCGTCTGCGGTACTTCCCGTCTTAGAATCTGAAAATAACCGAATGCGATTTTGCTCACTAACTTGACTTGAATGATAAAATTATTAAGAGACTGGCTGTAATGCCCGCCACTTCTTCCGCAATTAAACCATGAATTTTAGCGTATTAGATACATTTTAGAAAGACAGAACTCAAGTTAAAGTTTCATACTGGATCATTATCAAATCGGTACTTTAGTTCGGTCCATAAATATCACCCTAAGTGTTCGATTTTTGCAGTCTTTGAATGACATACCTATCATAAAAATTGTAACTGGTGTCCTAAATATTGTCTCATATAAGTATATGTTTTCAACTTCGGTTTGACCATTACATTATAATAACATAACATTCTTAATGGTTAAGTTTTAAAACACTTTAAATTTTGCAAATTTCGCCACCATAACTTAGATCTTTAGATCTATACTAATACTAAGAAGAAAAATAAAGAAGAAAATATTAAAAAAAGAAGTAAAAAATGGCATGTCAAACACAAACATTCAGCTTTATAATATAGTGCGATTTTACGTGTTGATTCCCCTCCATCGTCGACTCTGTACAGTATCAACTGTAGTTAATTATGTTATGCTACCTGCCTGCTCGGTAACTTTTTCGCGTGTTTTCACTGACCATAACTCACGCATTCAACTGGCTGAATGGACAACTCTCACCATGGTCATAAATGGATTTCATTGCCGATCTTAAACACGCAGTTGCATTAAAAAATAAAATAGAACTAATAATTGTGAACTTGCTGTGAATAAAAGCGGGCAAGTGTGACTCGATTCACACACTTAGTGAAAAAGTCAGCATGAATAATTTTGACTTATACCTACTGTTACATTATACATATAAAAATATATAAACATGAAGT
Organism: Ditula angustiorana; assembly: GCA_963691745.1. NCBI lineage: Eukaryota > Metazoa > Arthropoda > Insecta > Lepidoptera > Tortricidae > Ditula > Ditula angustiorana. Next base: position 4,379,634 of record OY829490.1, on the reverse strand, counting down.
GAATACTCACAATATTCACGGCACGTAATTACGAATAGAGAAATATATTAAGCAGTAAAATGCAGTCGGCCTTAGAAATCTAATCTCAGAAATTACCAAGCCAACTTGGAGCTGATATCTGGTTTTCACAAATAACTGTTATTTGTGTGTTATGTAATGAAATGCAGTAAAGTACCAACTTTACAACTCCAACCTCACCGTACTTGCTTCGTTGGTAATGTTGGCAAGCCGTATGCTTCTCGTTTGAAGCAAGTTAGGTAGCTTTCTTCCTTATGGCATCACATTAGTGTTTTCCATTTTCAAGTGTAAAAAGAGGTAGTGCGAGTTGATTTTTGGTGTTTAGTGTAAATAGCAAATGTACGAACTCGCACTTGCTCTAATCAAAGTTTTACTTAGCCTTTAGGGATAGGGTAAAGAGTGACAAACTCGTTTCGTCTATTACTTACCCCTTTTTACCCTTGAAAATCAATGATATTTATTACTTATAGGTCAGTGCTTGAAAATAGAAAACATGAGTGTGTAGAGCAAGTAGCAAATGTATGAACTCGCGATTGCACTAATCAAAAGTGTAAACTAGTCCTAACGCGAACGGTGTAAATAATTTTGGTCGATAAAAGCTGGTCCAACCATAAGTATGTGAACTTACTTATCTGTTGCTTCTTTTAGATAAAATACTTAAGTACTTAATGTATTGGTACTCAGCAGAAAGCAAGTTGAAAAGGAGTAACATAAAGATTAAATCAGGTACCTAACTAGTCTTCTAATCTTTTCAAGAGCTTCATTATTATCCTGAGTCTCAATTAAGTACCTAAGTAGTACATTTTCTATTCATACAGAGGTAACTTACCCTAGGTTAAACATTACAACCTAGTACTTCTACCTAAAGAATTGTTATAGCACTCTCCAGTTAAAATAAATAAAGTCACGTCGCGCTATCGTAAAACTGTAGTAATAAAGAAAATAACCTAAAACATTCCATGTTAACATTTCATAATTTGACATAATAGGTAGGGTTCCTTCGAAAAGCCCAACTTTTACTTTTCCTCGAACCGGTCTACCGCACCTGGCCGGAGACCCGGCATCGTTGCTCACTGAATATTTATAAGATTTCCATCTTAATTGCATATACACGGGTCAAAAACAAGACTTCATCAGCAGTTTCATTGAAACAACGATTAACCATTACCTATTTCATAACCTAAATAAATTTATTGAACCCCCAAGATCTAAAAGTCGTAATGTAGATTGTGTAGATACAGACGTGTACCCTCTTGGCCCCCCTCACATTTTAGTACCTGCCTATGCAAAAAAAATAAAGTTAAAGCGAATAGCTATATACTTCGATAGTTTTTGGTTTTAAGCGCAGATCTTTCATACCGAAATAGCTACCTAGGTAGATACTATTCAGAACTATTCCACATAATTACAATAATAAATTTCAAGTCAAATCTAACCCGTCCCCGAGTAGGTGTATATGGTATAGTAGGGCGCAAAGGTAACCTTTCCCATCGCACAAGCTATTATTGAAAATTTCTCAGACCATCTTTATTATAATTATCCCACATACGCTACCCCGTATAAGTATCAATATCGTTATTATTTTGGATCATTCCTGGGCTTAATTTAATGCTTTGCATCACATAAATATCCCATCATTATAATAGCTTGTTGCCAGGATCTCGTTCGGTTATTAACTAATCCGCCACTCCCTAGATTCCCATCACGCTTTTGGCCCGTGACGAAAAAAGACAATCGTCTCGTTCATCACGAATGATCGGAATCGTGCTATAACAGGCGCGGTGTAACTTATTGAGACACCAAACCTTTTAAACAAAGGCGCGTAATTTGAGGCCGATTCCTAAAAACTATTTGTTCCCAATTAAACTGTACATAGATTTTTTACCACAATCGGAGACAGTATTTTGTTGAAGTCTGAGATATTTCAGTACCTGTGATGTATTTTAGCAATACTAAAGTAATGATTTTTGGTATAATAATCTTTTTTAATTGTTAAAATCAAACAGTAATCTGCGTAAAACGAAACTAAACGGGACTAGCCTATTCCTACGTTTTCAAAGCGTTCCGCACTACGCTTCTTATTGCATTTATTCGTACGTTAAAAACTTGTTAATTTATTAATAATCTGTGTTTTTATTTGTAACTTATTTACAATACCAAATTTCAATTAAAATTTTACATTTTATTAAATATTTCTATCCTTACACTTACAAATCTCGAATCAAAAGAGTAAAATTTTGTTTTTTAATTTTTAAGCTCAAGAGTACAGAGTGAAAAGGAACGCAATGCTACGTCCGAATAGCCTTTGACGGGATTGGCTCCGCGCCGCCCACGGATACGACGGCGACAATCGTCACGCAATTGTCGATCGTCCATTTTGACATTTATCACGTTGTGAGAGATGTAAAGTATAATTTTAAAAGAATAACCATGGCTATGCTGGCGGAGCCTCGTCGTAAACAAAAAGTAATTAATTTGCGTGCCAAAAACAACGCCTGGAGCAATGATTCGAGTAAATTCGGGCAGCGTATGTTGGAGAAAATGGGTTGGAGTTCCGGCAAGGGGTTAGGAGCGAACGAAAACGGAATTGTTGAGCATGTCATAGCGCGATACAAGAACGATGAAAGAGGCTTGGGCTTTGAGGACCGCAACGATCAGTGGACCAAACATGAAGACGATTTTAACGCTTTACTTACGAATTTGTCGAATGGTAAGTTTCCTTTTAAAACATTTAGTTTTTTGTCACTTCCTTTCACAAGGATTTTGATATATAAAGTGAAACTAGAATAAATTGGTACTAATACCACCAATTTTCTTGCTACACTGTAACGCTAGTCCAACAATTCAAACAATGATTACTATGGTATAGGTTGTTTATAAAGCTGCGAGATACATAACACAAAATATTTTCAGGTGATGACAAGGAACTGCAATTGCACAGTGGTGTTTCATTAGAAGTTAAATCGAAGAAAAGTAAAGCGAGGGTTCACTTTCACAAGTTTACGAGGGCTAAGGACCTGTCCCGCTACAGCGAAAAAGATCTAGCTAATATTATTGGTAAAAAGTCCTTAAAAACTAAGGAAACAAAAGAAGAAATTCTTAAGGACGATATCAAAACTACGGAGCAGGTTTTTACTGAGAAAGGCAGCATGGCAGATTATTTTAAAAGTAAAATGCAAGCTTTAGGGTCTAAAAATAAAGTGCCTCTAAAAGACGATAACAGTTATGATAATGATGCAGATTGTGGATTCAAAGGATTTTCCGGAACCACAAATGACAATGCCAAACCTGAAATTGCCTGTGTTGGATTTGGGTTTTCATTCTACAATTCAAATACACAAAAGGATGATGAAAGTGATAATCCCATAGTACAAAACACTGACGAAATTACTCAAGTTACTGAGGAAAGTTCAGAATGCATAAAGAAGAGCAAGAAAAAAAAGAAATCTAAAAATCATTCTACTACAATAATGGAAACAAATGACCATGTTGATTTGAATGTGGAAAGAAAAATATCGAACAGTAATAACTGTAGCCCTAATGAAATCATTGATGAGACTACCAAGAAAATTAAGAAATCCAAACGGAAAAAGTTACTGGAAAATGAGCCTATTTCCATACATGATGAAGAAGTTGAACCCAAAAAAAAGAAATCTAAAAGTAAGAAAACAATAAAACAAGAAAAGGAAGTTATGAATGAGGACGAAAATCAAGATTATGTGCCTAAGAAGAAGAAAAAGAAAAATAAATAATTTGAAAATTTTATTTAAATTTATTTTTGTTTTCATGATAAAGAGTGTGTTCAGGATTTCGTTAATTTTAATATTTTTGTATGGCATTCTATGTATTTTAATCTTTCTGCCATCACATTAAATTACTTAGTCACAGGATGGGATAGTACTTAGATAAAAAGAAATTGAAATGTTTAGTCTATACAAATGAAACTTTCTAAATCTGTAGTAATTGGTATTACAATTTAAACTTTATTTTTGTTGTGGAGAACACATTATGATACTAATATATATAGAAATATTCGACACGAATAATATTCCAGCGAAAAAATATCGCGTTCACAATCGCATCAAAAGCTGTAAAACGGAACGTGACTTCATATGACGGACCGCCATCTTGAATCGTATAGTGGCGAGCGGCCTCGCAGGCAGTGGCCATGTGCAATGCGCAGTTAGTGTTGTCTATGTCGATAGCCGATTTAGATAGTGAAAACTTTTTCCATAGTTATAATTACTACGTATTAAATTATTGTTAGTGGCGTATCATATTGATTGAATAATGAAAGATTCACGACGTACGTCGCCTCAATAAGCTACAAAATATAACACCGATTGCACGACATTTTGAAATGATTGTTAATCGAATCGTATCAATTACTCAACTGAGTGAATATAAATCGTTTTAATACTCATCACTAGTACTGTCAAGTGTCACAAGTGTCAAAATTAAGGTAAACTGTTGGCTGTGCACGTGTTGTTAATTTTACAAATTATCGTGGATTCTTTGTACAAAACATAGCTTAAATTGTGCTACATTTCTTAAGGATAGTCTTGCATATATGTTGTAATGGTAATTCACGAGGAAAGCGAGTCTCCCGTGGAAATATCGGTCATCAGAAAACCCGCAATCCTGGAGCCAAAAAAGTATGTTATGGTCAGTAATCATGTGCGGGAGCTTCCTAATAACGACGATCAAACAAAAGGTAATTTTACTAATGACAAGCTAGTTGAAACTTCTGAAAATGACTCCAGAAAACAAACCAAGAAAAAATCTAAGAAAAGAAAAATTGTGTCTTCAGAAGAAGACAGTGATGCGAATCAAATCAGCGAAAGTGACCTGTCAGAGCTTAGAACAATTTACCAGAATTGCCTTGCTGTTATAAATAAAATAGAAACTAAGTATGGCCATTTGCTAAATATTGAAAAGCCTAGCAGTAGCGGAACACAACATCAACATCAGCAACTTGAAAATAAAGAAACTTGTAATTGTGCGAGAAATACGAAAATAGTTTTTGACGATGATGGAACGCAACATACCAGAGACGTAACAGGTGAAGGTCATATTTGCCCTATGATGCCTAAGAGACCACTTGAATTGTTGACTCAAAAGTGTGATATTGAAACTGACTCCGGAGACTACAGTTTGACAATACCTGATGACCTGCCTTCCCTATCTAAGATGCTCCATGACCCGGAGTTAAGTTTACATCAACGGAACAAAATTGTACAAAAGATGAATAGTATAAAATTTGAAAATAACCATGAAATAAGGTTTAACCGGCCAGCATTAATACAAAGTGTCAAACAAGACCCTGATCAGGTATTAGGGTTCAAAGGTGTCAACTTTGCGTCATTACCTGGATATCTATAGTTTTGTAACTTTTAAAAAGTAGTGTAGTATGATATCATCAATTTGTGACGTAGTTGAGTTCATCAAAGCAAATGTTTACACCAAATACTTCATATGTGCATGTAGAGTGTTGTTTTGTCTGTGACAAAATTCCTTTTTATCAGGGAACAATAACAGTCATCTAAAGTTTATGATTTAGGTACTGGTGGCAAATCAACCAATGAAGTTATTTGGAGCATTAGGCTGATTTGCAGAGTCACATGTCCTTTAACTTTTAATTGCCTACCTTGTTTGCAGTACCTAAAGAAATGAACATAAGTTATGTTATGATGTTGCGAAACTATGACAGTCAGTCTGACAAAGTTGTCCAACATCATTAACATTACAGGACGTTTATCCCTGAATGAATACCAATATGTGACTGTAGAGGTGATAGTTATCACAAGCATATCTGTTCTGTAATTTGATCACATTACAAATGTATTGTTGTATTACATTGTTAGACAAACATTTCATTTGTCCCAAAGTGATTTTTTGCTGAAACCATGAACTTTCAGGATTTTGTCAGATCATTGTAAAAAAAACCATTGGGTTAAGTATCAGTATTGTAACATTCATAAAAAAAATCTTTGCTGTCATGAAGTGTTTGCCAAATACTATATTTCTAATGTGTGCTGTTTATCTAACATTGGTTGACTGTTGCATGCATACATATATATGTACATATAGATTTATTCATAAGCGCTGCCACTGAAAAAGCAGCTTTCATGTAACAACCTATACCTGCATAATTATGACTGTATTAACACACCAAGGTATGGAACTTCAGACTTAATGCTTTTTAGCTAGTCCTTAAATTTGTTATAACAATACATTATTGTATTACATTGGGTTTAATTTACTTTGAAATTAAAGTAATAATTTAAGTAACTTGCATTTTTATTATAGCCCCTACTTATACATAATTATTATTAATTATTATGCACAACCATGGCCATCATAATAGAATAGAACAAAATAGTTACGTAACTATTCATTATTTGCTAGTTAGTATGCTTGCTGTATAGACTGAAGTATTTCTGATTTTATTCTAAAAGAAAAGGAAGGCCCAGTACTAAGAAAGGGCAACGGAAAAACGATTCTCTTGGGGTCACTGGTTCCCATGGGCGGCGGTGATCACTTACCATCGGGTAACCCGCATGCTTGTTAACCTCCCCAGTTAAAAATAAGACCATTTTGTAAAAATATAACTACTTCAGTATCTACCTATTAAATCACGATTCTAAGAAACAAAGTCCAAATACAACCTTTTAAATGTAACAGGCAGAGAGATTGCATCAAGTCTTGTGGTTAAATAGGGTCCCTTTCATATCATTTGGGCAGATTGTATACGGAACCCAAAAAAGGAAACCAGTTAAAAGTTCCATACAATCACCAATTGCGAAATAGAACAGAAGCTTTTTCCACGGCCTTTAAAAGTTCAAAAATTGCAAATACTCAATTTACTTGTCAAAGACATGTGTAGCATCATAATGAGATAATCTGAATACCATTCTAATATATAGACCCACCGACCGACGCCTAGAGATTTAAGATTGAACCTTAATTCAAACTCTTAAAAGCGACAAACCAATAAATAGAATATCTGGCACCACAAAGTATAGAATGACCATTGTCTGGTGTAATGGTAACAAAATTAGATTTGCGTATGACGAAATAACTGAACAATCGAATGGGTACCTTAGGCCTTTGCATTAAGTGGGCAACGTTTTAAAAATATTGTCTCTGGATGGATTGTGTATTGTTGCATGTGGTCATATTGCAGTCTGAATAATGATGTGGCCGCATACCGTTTGCTAGAAACCTGACGGCTTTATGAAGTTACTGGAATTTTGATTCGGGGACGCACGGCACGGGTTTACTCAGTTTTTATGCGTCTACTAGCTGTGTTGCCCGCGACTTCGTTCGCATAGATTTCTTTTGTTAGAATAAAAATAGTGGTAATCCAGAGTACTTACAAGCTAATTCCGTTCCACATTTCATACAAATCCGTCCAGCGGTAGCGTGAAGAAATACCGAACAAATTCAGCCCATGGTCTAAATTATAGGCTATTCAAGTATTATAGACTGGATTCATTTGAATGCGTGCAAACCCCTAATCAGGTCAAACGCACCGCCATATTGTTTTCAGTTGCTTTCAAACGCAAGTTACCGTACCATATCCATTAATCTTTGGAAACCTTACGCATAAGTAAAGTAGATAACAAAGACTGGGTCACAAGGGCTTATCGAATCAATACTCTTAAGAATGTTTCCCTGGCTTTCTACAGATGTTTAGTCAATACGGTCTACTTGAAACCGAAGGCCCGCTAACTTCTGAATAAACAAAACAGTAGTCGATTTGCATAGCAGTACGTTGTGCCGGCGAATGCTTGTGTTTAATAATGTTAACCCGACCAATTTCAAATAACGTAAAGCCACACATACGTTTACGCGCGGTGAGCACTTCTAACTTCGGCAATATAAGCAGTTTAGTGTCTTCTGATTTCAAATAAGGCGATTCTGTAATCTCATATGGCGGTGGGCTGCGTCACCATTGGACGCCTACGACACCTTCGGCATAAATGAAAAAAACAAAATTAAAAAAAAAACGGCTTACGTGTTAGAAAAAATATCGCAGCAACATAAAATACTGGCAGCTAATAATCGAACGTCGCGTGTTTTTGTGAAAAAAAAGGATTCAAAAGTTTTGCAGTTTGGAACAGCTAGTTAAATAATTAATTTATACAAATCTGTTATTTATTTGATACTCAAATGTGTAACACCAAACGCGTCGCAAGTGAGTTGACACCGCGATAGCACAATGAAATTGGATAACTTTGGATTTGAAAAAATACAGGTTCGTTTTTCCAACTATATCTTGGTAGCAGGCAATGTCTCTAATCCAACGATAAATAACTCTACCTAATTTTCTATCATTTTGTAATATTAATTAAGTTCACAAAAAAATGTAATATGGATGATTTTCATTAATTTGTCATCGTATAAGTACTTATTGATTTAGGTATTTACTTGTTTGCTTCAAATCTTGCTAGGTAATTATGACTGACTTTCAGTTATACGGATAGACTTTCGTAAACGTGCATTGGTTCGACAGCAATGTAATATTAAATTACAGTCAACAAAAGCCTGTCCTATTTTTAATAAGTACAACAATCAATGAAAACTCACGAAAGTATTTTGTACTCATAAAATTTACTTTCTTGAGCTTATTAGGAGTACCTCCGACCGAAGTCATTAGACTTATCGTATTGATCATTTTACTTTTTGGGTCATCAGATAAAAGGTTTCGCCTTCGATTCAAAAGTTCCCCGTTCTCTCGAGTTTTTTTAACATTATAATTTTTATTTAAGCATTCAATGAATTCCTTAATAAGTATCAACTTATTTGTAAATCAAATTAACTGAACCGCTTAGAATTGCTAACGGGACTGAAGTTTCTTAGAAAACTCTAACAAGCGGATCTAATATAACTAACACAATGATAACTTATCCCTCAGTGTAACTCTATCTAATTAGTGTCAAAAGAACGGGTTGCACTAACGGAGACTTTAAAATTTGTCAGTCATGTTAGGGCTTTTGGGTGTAAAAGTAGTGCATTGCACTCGGGCGCCGCGCCTACTTAAGGTCGCCATCGACATCCATTTGGACTGCTTCCTTTAGTCATGTCCTCGCCGTCCGCGGTTCAACTTGATGTCAGGATATCGTAAGGACTATCGATAGTGCTACCGATACCTTAACTGATTTTCAAGTTCAAGTATTCATAGCGGGATTATCGACTCGACAGTTTTTGTCAAATTGTGAAGCACTAAAATCTACCTTAAGGGATCCTTAAGGAAAGATCTGGGCATAGCCGTCTGCAGGCAGTTGCCCCCACTTGGAGGTTCAAATATGTGTATAGTCTATCAGTCCGTTTTCATTAGTTGTCCTTGTCCTAAAATGTATGAACTTGCCGGCGATAAAATGATCTACAGAAAATAATAAAGTTATGCGCTTAAAGTCTTTTATTAAGTTACCTAATAATGATATCGTTAAAATGATTAAAATTAATTATATTGTTAAACCATCAGGCCAGATATTACGTAGATACCAACATAATTAGGACCCCCCCCTACTTTCGTGATTATATCTTATTGCAAGTTAAACATAAAAAATGCAACGACATAAAAATATTGCTTACATGTCAAATGAAATCACAATCAGAATAGAAAAATATGCGATATAAGTATCACTTTTAAACCTAATAATATTGTTTTAATTAACCACGTTTAGTCTCTAATTTTAAATAGCTATACATATTAACAAAATCCTTTTAAATAAGTCTTTTACTGTTTTTGTGAAATTTTAATATCAACGTAACGTTTTATTCCACTGTTTTCGTCCCTCACTTGTTTCCAAGCTCAGCTATTGTATAATAATGTTCCACAATAATGTAGAATTAATTCATAATTCGTAACACATCTGAATTATTTAATAACCGTTAGAAACCGCAGATTATGAGGGAAAGTGGTCATTATAGTCATTAGCCGTTGCAGTGGCTATCGTGATGCCGCAGTTAGTTATAATACATAATACTGCCCACGTCTCGATAGGATCTCGTGTTATGATTATGACAACAGTGTGGCCTCACCATTACCGCCCAACTTTAGCTCAACATGTGCGTCTCTTTCTTATGACACAAGTTAGATAGAGGCACAGGGAGGGATACACTTGGGCGGTCATGTGAGGTCCGCTGATGAATCTTCGTCAACGATTGTCTGGTTAACGAACTAACTGCATTTGCGTAAGTTAATAACTATTATTGTGTACTCGGTAGCTGGGTGGTCGCATGTAGTTTATAGTAGAATAGAGCATGTAGAGCCGGATACAATCGATTCATACTTAGTGGTTTTTAACCTGAATACGATTTATATCGATCTTATTTGGTCCAGTTTATTACCCAGACTATAACTGCCTTAATTCCTTTTACGTATATCCAATGGACCTAACTTTGGTTCTGTTTGAAGTGTTTTGGTAGAGTCTGCAAACAAGTAGCTACGCAGAAGAACTCGTCTATTTGAACCCGTTTAAAAAAATGCTTGTACAATTTAATTTAAAACGTTTTTAAGGATGTAATTCTTTAACTTAACTTAACATTCATGTTGCGGTTCAGAACCTCCGATGTGAAGATACCGGCAATACACTCGACAAGGTGGTGGTCTGCGGACAAATTCAGTCCTCATAGCTGGCATTCCGTTAAACACAACGATGTTATATGAAAGAATCAGAATTTAAATTATCAAAATTAGAAATAAAATATAAACTAAACCGTTAAACAATATACAAATGTCACTCAAATAAAAATACATTTAAAACCTAATTGTACGGAGAAAAGTGTTTTTAGAAGGAGGAAGTGAAGGTTGTATGAACTTCACTTTGCTGGGCCTAACATGACCAATTTTAATTTATATCTATGTGCATCTCTTTCTTGCGATTTATGACACTAGCTAGCTATACAGAGCAGATAGGGATACATTAAACTTGGGCAATCATGTAAAGGCCACAGGTATGCCCGTTTAATGTTCTCCCAAAAGGTTTTTGCACCTGCTAATCAAGGTCGATTATAAAAACAGGTTTTTTAAAATGCAATCCAATACGACAAAAGGAAATAAAGTGCGAGGTCCGGGGTGAGTCACAGAGCGTTGGAAGAAATATAATATACCTACTTATAAATATACATTAATAGGTTATTGTATACGAAATTATTTATTTTTAAATTTTTTTCGATTTTTCTTTTTGCATTTTTTTCACACTCAAATTAAATTTAAAATGCTATATATAATGAATGACAACACAAAGAAAAATTAGGGTAATGGCAGGATTCGAACCTGCAACATCAGCATTCCGTGCCTTCATACATACATTAATAGGTACTGTGTATCACATCGCGCAATTATCAAGTGGGCGTATGGAACATCTGAGTACTTATCAGATTTTAAATTACGGTTAGAAAGGATGTTCAAGTAGGAGTAAGATAGGGTTTTTCATTTAATTTGTTAATCATAAATCAAGCAATTCTTAAAGGAATATCGTAATGTGCTATTAATTTCTGATGTTTTCCCGACTTGTATACATGGAATTAAAACAGGCTCGAAATGTCGGGAATTAGATTCTTTACAACACGTGATGTAAACCGTTTAAACTGATTTACTTCCAAGTAAAGCGTTCTTAGTCTACTGAATCCAAAGTAATTTTATGAGAATGGTTCTCAATTTCCTCTTTAAAGTAAACATCTGGTCACAACCAATTTGCTAGTTTTGATCTGAAGTTCAGCAGAATTTTCAGTCTAGAGACAACTAATTTACAGTTTGTTATTGACATCGCTTCAGTAAAATAAATCAAGTCACTAATTGGGTAGAGCAGACAAGTTCAGACAAGTTTATTATGCCAGACAAGTCAGACGAGGAATTTTTACAAACGGGACCCATCACACGATGCGTCACTTTGTTGGCATTTCATTCAGACTTTACACAACATTTCATATTAATTAAATCTTGGCAAGTAAACCTTTTCAAAGATGGATATTATATCCGCCACTATCGGTTTAACGCCAATGACGAATATATCCGTCAACGTGTACAGTACAAAAGTGACCTAAGTGCATTCGCGTAAGGTTAAACTTCGTTACAAAAGAGTGAATGACGACTTTTGTATTTTACAAGTTATTGAAAAGAAACAAAATTGCAATGAACTTTAAGAAGAAACACTGTTTTTAAAGTATAGGCAACCCATGTTAGGTGAAGGAGTCAAGGTTCCTACGTGGGTGTTCAACCCACATTGTAACCGGTTGGAGTTTACCTACAATATCTCATGCTAGGCCAAATAAGGTATAAATTATTACCAACGTCATTGTATATTAATTACATCAGTATATGCTATTGTGTAACTGCTACTTATGCAATAAAATTCGGTAGCGTTTAGTTTACTTTAAAATATCTTTGATTGTTTATTGAATACGATAACTTTTGCATAAATAAGTTCCTTAGGTTATTTCTAGAACCATTACTTGTACTCTCTTCGAAACATCACGGAAATAGGTACTTTGCAGGATTGACGCATACACGCTCTTTCTATTTCTTGAATCACAGCGTAATTCTTAGGTCTGTTTGGTGACGATGGTATTTACAATTACGTACTTCTTACAGAACTAACCGACAATAGAGCCTTTTGCCCACACTAATCTATACCTAACAAGTTCTCAGTACCCATAGTGAATGTTTCGCGTACACTGACAGTCTTCTCGCATAACACAGGTTCCGGTCAACTCATTAGTCCCGCATACACTCTATATTATACTACCATACTATTGCTGTAGTATACATAAAGGAAATGACATTTCGAAAGCAGTCGTGTTGTATATTAGACCAAGAAATTGCTTGACCACTTTTCGACCGTATTACAAACGGATAAGGTTCAAAAGTGGTCAAGCAATTACTTGGTCGACTATACATATGCACGAATATAGCAAAGGACTCACAAGGATCATTCAGCGTGGTAGTTGCAACATGTACCACTGGACTTAGAGACATGGTAAATAACCACATAATTTCAGCTCAGGATAATGGTCTGAAACCAGGGTTTCAGCTTTCGGTCCTTACGCTGTTCCTTACACACAGTATTTGAGTACTATTTAGTTTAAATGTAATATTTGCAGTTGGTACGAGTACACTTGCAAAGCCCGGTGTAGCTTATCTAACTGCACGTTAAAGCGAACTTTATTCGATACTTAATCTTGTTGTTTCGACATTATTGCACTGGCCATTAAATTGCGTGTTAAAATACTAATAAATTTAATGCAGGTAGCACGTAAACCAAACTGAACTTTTAGCGTGTAGGAGTGTCGCACCACTCCCGAATCCGCGTGAGAACGCACCTTTACTTAAGTTCCATTTGTTTATTGACTCATTAATATACAATCATGGCTCGTTTTACAGTCTAACCGTTTAAAATGAGCCCATGGGTTCTAAGACTTTTAAGGTACCATCTTGTCGATTTAATTTATTCGTCCCGCGGCCGCTGCTGTAGTCCGTCGCGTCTGCAGCCTTCTGGCCGAAGGATGTCGTGTTTCGACGGTTTCGGGGCACCTTACCGGTGGTGAACGCGACATCGGAAGTGACGACGCTACGGGGCCACGCCGTTTTGTCGCCAACATGATTGTATTTTAGTCTATTTTTATGTATGTTAGTTTGTATCTATGGGCCTTTGTTGCCTGAAAATAAATGATTTTATTATTTATTATTAAGGAAAACTGTATTCTTTGCACTCTCTTTAAATAGGAATAAAAACAAAAACAAAACACCATTAAAAAAATAAAGAAACAAAATCATCATTCGCTAGGATTTCAGCTTGTGTTCGTCGTGTCTGTCGGTGCCAGCTCTAACTAATCTGCTTCTAATTAAATGGTTTTTTTTCACAGTCTCTACACTCTTCTACTCGATTAATAAAATATTTGATTTTTTATGTAAAGTAATTTCGGCTACATCAATAATCCCTAATTTTTTAATCTAATTCAAACCGTAACACAATCCGATGCTGAAGCAAGTCGTCTCAGGTTTCAACATTAGCATATTGTACGCGAATGGTATGTGGATAATCAGTGTTCAATGTTTTGCATTGTCCATCAAAACAAAGCTATTGTGTACTGTGGTCGTCAATATTATCACGGTTCGTATCGACTTTGCGAGGCCATTTTTGGTTTAGTACGCAATATGTTGCTTCGTACTTAATTTACCTAACTTCATGGGTTAAGATATATGTATGACAGTTATACTATTTACAGGTTGTTCGTAACCACAATTTCTTCCATTCTTTTCAGCGTGTTTTAGACCTTGATTTTTTCTTTAAACTGACTTCGCTTGTAAGGCGGCACTAGTGGCTCTAATATGACCGCTTTAATTTCATTTATATCTCTGTGCATCCGTTATAACACTAGTGGAATAGAGCCGCAGGGTGGGAGATAATTAACTATTTAAGTAGGCGGGCACGTGTAGGCTACAAGAATAAGTAAATAGTGTAAGAAATATATAAATCGACTACAACCGTAACAAGCAAAGGAAATGTAGCACATAACTAGTGAACTATACATACATACATTAAGTAAATGTTACACCCTAGGTTATTTCAATTCCGAGTTACGGATAGGAAAATAACTATTTTCCGTCTGGTTTTCAATAAAGAGTATTTGTCTTGTCTTGTGTAACCACACATCTCTTATCCATACAAAAAATAAGTATTCTTTCTACTCTACTTTTTTGAACTCGTGCTAGCAGTTTTGGCCGCCGAAGGCATACTATTAGCACCATATGCAGCAGCCCTTTTCACGGCGTATGTAAAAAAACCGCCGCCTCGATGTTCGGGATTGACTATTCTAAAAATCTGGCCGCCCTTAGCCCTGGCCTATTAGTTGGCCTTTAGAGAAGTCTCGCACTGTAAATAATACAGTTGACAAACTGTATGCAATGACATTATAAGATCGTGTGTTTTCAACTCCAGTCTCCATCTTTCCAGACGGCAGAACGCAACAGCGGTTGGGAGACGCACCGGGTCAGGCTCAACCGGGTGCCGGGATACGGTTTCGGCATCGCCGTGTCCGGGGGGAGGGATAACCCGCATTTCGCGAGCGGGGATCCTTCAATAGCTGTGTCAGATGTGCTGCGAGGAGGTCCCGCCGAAGAGAAATTGCAGTAAGTCACTTTAGAATAAGACACTTTTTACCTGAAGGCGCGCGTCTTCACACGTGCGTAACTAGCTATACTGATGTACCTTACGCATGACCGCGATGCATGTATGTTTTATGCAAGAGCAAAGTAGGAATATCTCGGCCTGCTTTGCTTTAGTGTTTGTGACATACTGTCAAGGAAATGCATTCACGTGCTTTTCACCGTGCGGCCACGGCGTGAATCTCTAAACACCCCGTCCTAGCAGGTGACGTATTGAATGGCACATCATGAGCACATCATCTTTCTATCGAGGTATGTGGATGTTTTTCCTCGGCAAACCCGCAAAATATTAACAAAAACATTTTATCACTGTATTGTATTGCAGAGTGTTCGTTTCGCACAATGCAATTTTCCGGTAAACATAAAAGAGAGTGGGGCAATAAAACTTCCCAGCCATTTTACGGTAGACATCCTGTCCTTTAAGGCTTTCAAGGTATCGTCTCAAATATATGAGGTCCCGTTGAATTGATACACCCTTATAAAATTCAATACCTGCTTAGATCCCACAGCGATCAAGACAAACATTTAAAGACTGACCCAATAGATCTTCTATGTATTTTACGTCCTGGGGTAAAAATGATAGGATTTCAGTTACATCAGCTAGGGAAGAGATGCTTGAACTGTCGTTTCAATAGCGTCCTTGTCCCCAATGCTTGTAGTTCACAATCTAATCCGGATTATCCACAGTCGGGCAGGTAGGGAGTTACGCGCCGTGGTTACATAATCAGGTCGACATTCCTCGATGTAATGTCACTGCACTGTGTATTTGCCTAGCGCTAAACAGTGCGTGTGCACACTAAATGAAACGGAATCTTTAGGCACACATTTCTCCAACAGATTTTTCTATTTTCAATGAGGTCCAATAAAAATTGCGCTGGAAAAATAACGATAGGGTCCTTGAAAATGCGAGCAAACAAAGTGTCGATCGTGCTACTTTTGACGCCATTGAATACCTTATAAGGTGTGATACGCGTGTTGGTATGTTCTAGCCGTAGAAAATGTGAGACCCAGATACTCGTATTTAGCGTGTTGAGAAGGTTAATGACCTTTGGATCTACTCTAACTTAAATCATGATAATTTTATGCTAAGTATGTGTTAGCTAACAATCTTTATCCTGCTTATTTTTATGAGCCATGCTTAGTCAGATGAAGTTCATGGAACACTCTGTCTGTCAATCTGTAACTTTGTATTATTGATCAGATAGGCTTTATAAAAAGCTTTTGTTCAGCTTCCTGTCCAGTTGTCTGTCATGTGTCTGTAATCAAACCTTACCAGATAATGTTGACCAACTCCCTGGAGTTTTGCGGTCGTATGTTCGTAGTTGGATGACATTGCAATAGATAACTCGTATTATAGTGTTATAGACCTAGTCTGATGATAGGAATTAGTAATAAAACAATGCAACCCTATGCGTTTGGACTCATTTGAATTATCTTGACAAGTATGCAATAATAAAGTATGACATCGTAGAAGCTTGTATAAACTCTTGTTTGTTAATTACTATCTAGTGAAAAATTTCTAAGCGGTGCTGGATACGCCGGTAGAAGTTAAATAAGTTGTTTTATAAATTGTTGCTATACACTCTACCATTAACATGAGAGACAGCGTCTCTACCAAACACCACCTTCATTACTGTATGCATGAACAGATCTGTCGCTTCGACTACCATTAACTGCTTGTTATGTTCGTGTGCATCTCCGCATGGATGGATACCGTCAAGACTTTCCAAGGCAATTGGGATTAAGCGTTTTGACTTGATAATTCGGCATTATTTCATCTCATAGAGTTGTTACAGTTAAAAATTCAAGGAATGCGCATGTTTTGCTTGCGTTTAAATTAATGATTAATTGAATCGTTTGAAATCATTATGCAGTCATTGCCTTGAAAACATGCGGAAAAATAACAGAACTTTGTAGCAGATTAGCAGATGCGTTATAGATGAAATAAATCAAAAATATCATGTTTATTCCCAGAAGATTGCAAAAAGACGTCCGTCTGTGTGTTTGTGTTTTAACTCGTAGCTCTAGATTTTTTTTGGCACCTACATTAAGCCAAATTGTTCTTAGCCATTTTTAGTGTATAACGGGTCAGGGGTTTTTAGGGTGTTTAACGTTTGAAATATGTCAGGGTAAATTCAAAAGATTTAACTTTGTGTACATTTAGTTATTGTATTGATAGCGGATCGAAATATTTGTAGAATGTTTAAATCGCACCTAGATTTCAAAACCATCGTTTTCGGATTCGGATCCGAAAAATATTTTTGCTTGAGATGCTTTACTTGAGTACGTTCACTTAGATCTTATGCTCCTATGCAAGTGTTATTAAGATTTCACAGACAAATCGGTCCAAGCAATTTTAGTCCACTTTTGCTGGGCCTGGGATTTCTGAAATGTTTTTCAAATGTAAAACATCCTACGTCCTATAACTAGCAACTTCAGCGCCTCTAACACAACCTCCTAAAAGTTTGTTTTACTCTCAGTGCGGCTATATTTAACTATTGCCCTAACATGACCGGCCAACTTTAGTTTACCTGATTTAATCTCTATGTGCATCACATTCTTATGACACTAATTTGATAGAGACAGAGAGGGATAAGCTAAACTTGGGCCGGTCATGTTAGGACCACTAGTAACATAAGAAAGGGACGCGCTTGAACTTAAACTGGGGTGGTCATATGTCGACGATTCTCAAGCTGGCTCTTCATCTGTTTGCAGAGTCAACGACCGCATTGTGTCCGTGAACGGGGTGCCCCTGGAAAACGTGGAGTACGGGCGCGCGGTCCAGGTGTTGCGGGACTCCGGCGCCACCGTCTCACTGGTAGTGCGGAGACGGGCGCCCGCGCCGCCGCCCACTGCTCCCACCGCGATTAAGCTTGCGCTCACTAGGAACGGGAAGAAAGAAGGTAGGTGTGCTGAGAATACGTTGTTGTTACAATACGAAGCAAACAAAAATACATGCTTTTTTTGCGTGCGGTACTTTATTGTTACTTTGTTATTGGAGTTTACAAACACAGGTACCGAATTCCAAGTCAATCGGACTTCTAGAAGAGGATGTAACATACAAGATAACATACGACAGTATAAGTTAAATAAAAGGTTACAAAGTTAATGTTAAACTTAAAACTTCTATGTACACTAGACACGGTAAACGGAACGGAAAAATTTACACACTGAGTTATGGCTCCGGGACCACAACTCATTTAGCCGCTTGTGCGCAAGCGTAAAAGCAGACGCAGAAGCAGATATAGGCAATTGTCTCTTTCGATAATCCGACACTAATGACACTGTCATTTTATCCTAACAATGTCTTCCAGATTTCGGCATTGTCCTCGGATGCAAGCTCTACGTCAAGGAACTGACCTTACGGGCTAGGGAACAGCTGAACCCATCGGGTCAAGGTCTGTGCGAGGGAGATGTCGTCACCAGGATAAACAACACCGCAATTACTGACGCCATTACTCTGAAAGAAGCGAGGAAGCTGATAGAGTCTTGCAAAGACCGCCTGAATTTAGTGGTCACGCGGGAACTGATCAGGGAAGAGACCGTCACTAACGGGAATTATCAGAACAACTACAATAGTTTAGGTAAGTTTGTGGTCGAAAAATAAACTAACAATGTTATGTATAGTCGACCAAGTAATTGCTTGACCACTTTTGAACCTTATCCCTTTGTAATACGGTCGAAAAGTGGTCAAGGAATTTCTTGGTCGACTATACATACGTCAATCTTATTATTAGGTACGTATTTTACAAAATTAACATAAGTCAGTGGAATTAACTAGCCTATATCCTCAAAATGCCAGTTGAATAAATAGTAAATATGTTGGTTTTAACAACATTTTTTCAATACGTTATTGCGTTGCGTTGATTCATAGTTTTAAAAAGGTACTCTTGAAACATGGTTTCGTTGGAAACTGAACTCAAAGCCCCGGATGAAGGCAAAAACGTAGTAGGTAAATAGCAAGTTTGATAGGGCCTTTTACTCGTGCCCCAACTTTACTTTTGCTAGGTACTTTTTTTAATAGGAAGGCAAACAAGCAAGTGGGTCACCTGATGGTATGTGAACACCACCGCCTATAGACACCCGCAACACCAAGGAGATATTTATACTAAGTCCCATTTCTCTTTACTTTTTCCTTGACGAGACTGTTAGTGAAATACGACCTTTATGTTATTAGACCAAGATTTAATTTTCCTTCATATAACAGCCGCTTTGCATATTTCAGCTTTACGTCTAAATGCTACGATAATCGCGCAAAACTTCTGATCAACTTATACTCAGCGTAGCCTCGTAAATCTTTTTTAGAAATCTACGAATATGGTAACAGCTTTCCGCCGAAGCAATAACAATTTGCAACTGATCTTTTCATCTGAGACAAAAGACATACAAATAAATCTACCCTTAATACTAAAAAGCGACGAGTCATTCCATTTTCACATGTATACGTTTCCCTTTTCCAGATGGATCTCACAACGTGTATGCAGGCGCGGAGCCGCTGTCCTCAGCTTACTCCAGCAGCGGGCAGAACCTGTACGTGGCGGCGCCCGTGCGCGGCGGGCCCGGCGGAGACACCCGACGGGGACCGATGTCGCACGAAGTCGACCAGCCGCCGAGACCGCCTCCCCCTAGGAACGATGGTATTACTTCTTGTCTACACTACGTGACAACTCGGATTGGGCATCTGCGATTTCTAGGGTTCCGTACCTACGATAATCTTTAACCTACTGCAGACCCTGGGAACTTGAGGGTAATGGAGCCCTTATGGCTAATGTGACAGAGGAGTTTTGTTAGCAACAGGCAAAAGGAATAGAACTAGGAGATCCCATGGATCGCGGAGCCTCGGGCACTTGCCCAAGGCAGGGGGGTTCCACTCCGCACTGTAGGTGCGCTCGCCGCATTACCTATGACATAGGTTAATCCCAGTAGGTTGCCGGCTTACCGCGCGCGCGCCCGCTCACTCTGTGTCGCGCGTTGTGATAGTATTACAGTAAGCAGCCCAACCCTAGCGGTGCGCCAGGGCATTGCGGATGGAAGGCGGGCGCGAGCGCCGCCTTCCTTTTGACGTATGCCGTCTGGCGAATGTTTATGAAGTTATACGGTGAACTATTTGTGCATGATCATAAAGTTGGAATTCGTTTAATGGTGGTCGAAAAAGAGAAGTTTCTGTACGTTAGTACTATTGTTTATTCTGTGCCCAAAGTACCCAATGGAAAAGAGAGCCCTGTCCGCTACCCAACGGGACTGTACATATTATTAAGCTTGAAATCCTCCGTCTATTCTACCCATATGGATCCTAAGTCTGATTTAAATAAATATCTTGGGACAATACACCAGATGGCCTTGGTCCCAATCTAAGTAAAACTTGTTACTGCGGGTACTAGACATGGATATACATACTTATGTAGATGTTTATAATTTTCAGACTACTATAGCAGCAGGAGACAGTTGTATGAAGAAGATGGGATGACAAATCAACGTAACAAACCACCGTAAGTAAAAGTACTATCAGCTGTTTGGTGGTCTGTCAGTAGTCAACTGAGAGGCTTTTTAAGAAATACTTCATCCCAATATATTACGAGAGATTGAAATTAATACTCCATAGCCTCCAAAATACTATTAATTGCCTCTTCGAAAACCTGCTTTGTTACGTAACCTGATGTTGTGTGCCTTCCTTTCAGGAGCGAGCCTCGCTTGATCAGCTTCCAGAAGGAAGGGTCAGTGGGCCTCAGACTGTGCGGCGGCAACCGCTCCGGTGTGTTCGTGTCCGGCGTGCAGCCCACCAGCCCCGCGGCCCTGCAGGGGCTGCAGCCGGCTGACAAGATCCTGAAGGTAGGCTTTACGTTTTTAGGGTGCCAACGTGACCCATATCGTTGACGCAGATCCCATAGTAGGTCCCGTCGTAGCAGAGGCTCGGTGAGGCTCCGTCCGTTCCACTGTCACAGGCCTGTATCTTTTGAACGCTAATAGGTGGACGCTTGAAATTTATACAGAGTGTGTATTAGTATAGCCACAATTAATTTTAAAATTGAAGAGAGTCCCCCGTGCAAGAAACTTGTTTTTTTTTCGGCAGTTTTTACGGAACCGTTTGTATGCAAGTCCGAGTCGAGCTTGGCTGGTTTTTTATTTTATTTATTTGACGTCCGTTTGGGTCAAAATCACTGGAAAAAATAGAAATAAGTAGTTAAGCAGAGGAGGCCTGTGAAGTGGCCTAGGTTTAACTCCTCCCTCCCAATGTCAAACCAATGTAAGGATATGAGAAAGGGACGAACATAGAGATAGATTCAGACAAACTAAACTTGGCCAGTCATGTTAAGGCCACAGCAATGTATTTTATTATTATTATTAAAGTTTTACATAAAACTGTCGTATTGCAGGTGAACGATATGGAAATGAAAGGGGTGACGCGGGAAGAAGCGGTGCTGTTCCTGCTGAGCCTGCAGGAGCGGATCGACCTCATAGTGCAGCACTCGCCCGCCGAATACAGCGCAGTCGCCGGGGGACAGATGCGTAAGTGCTTACTGTTTATAGACACGAGGATAACGGGACACCACGGGAACCAACCGGGGCCATCTGATGGTTGGAACTTCTTCTTCTTCTCTATTATGGCGGTTGCAAGCCTTGTGCCACTGTCAGTTACGTGATGGGAGGTCATCACCGTAGGAACCAGCGACACCTTAAGAAACAAAATTGCTTCTGGTAAACTCTCCAGAGCTCATTGGGTGGTTGTGTACGTAGTAATGCCGCGTTCCTTATATTCTAGCATCGCATGCGGATCGTTTTACCTATTAGCCGTCAAATTTGACAAATTTCCCATAGAACTTGTGTCAAAATTTAACTGTTGTTAAAACGCGATCCGTTGTTATATACAGGAACGCGGCAGAACAGAACTGTCGCTCTTCATAGGATCGGAGATAAATCTGTGGCCCTAACATGACCGGCCAAGTTTAGTTTATCTCTATTTGTGTCACTTTCTTATGCTATTAGTTTGACAGAGACGCAGGGAGGGATAAGTTAAATTTGAGCTGGTCATTTTAGGGCCACTGGTGTTACCAGAATCTTTAGGCTTCGGTAATTGCGTACCATTAGGCGAGCCTTATGCTACTTTTACACCGACGTTGTATAGAAATATTTCTGTTCAACCTTACAGCTGGCGACTCCTTCCACATAAAGACGCATTTCCATTATACGGAGCCGACAGACGGTGAGATGTCGTTCCGCTGCGGTGACGTGTTCCATGTAGTGGACACGCTGCATAACGGCACGGTCGGTGCCTGGCAGGTCTACAGGATAGGTAACTACAACTACCACTACATTAACATGTCTACTGCTAATAATATTATGCAAAAGTTATAGCAAGTCCGGCAGGCTTACGGGAATGAAGGATGATGGATTCATAGAATGCTTTAGCGAAACATACTCATTTTACTAATTTCTCCCTTTTACTAGGCTTTCTTGCCTCTGCTTGGCTGCCTTATAAAGACACAATTGAACAGTCAACGTATATACCGGTGGAGCAGTGAAGATGGTCTGGATAGTTTTTGAGCATCACGTTGTTCCCTGATTCAATAGGCAAATTAGATGGCGACTATACATCTAAAGAAGATCCTATTAAATGTTCTAGTTCATATCGAAGATGTACTTTTAATCAACTATTTTTTTTATAGGTCGCAACAACCAAGAGGTCCAGAAAGGCACGATCCCGAACAAGGCACGAGCGGAAGAACTAGCCACGGCTCAGTTCAACGCAACCAAGAAGGAAATGTCAGGCAATGATGGGAAAACCAACTTCTTTAGGAGACGGCGGTCCACACATCGACGGAGCAAGAGTCTTGGCAAGGTTGGTTGCAAAGTAGTGGCGAAAATTATATACACAATAAACAGACTCTTGTAATATGAGTTGCATGCATTGACATGAATACATTTAACTTCAAATTATTTGCCGTTCTTTCATGTGTATGCCCAGAATTCTTCGACTTTGATTCAATGCTGACCCATGGTTTCCAGGAGCACTGGGACGAAGTAGTACTATCCGACAGTATAAGCAAGTTCCCTGCGTACGAGCGTGTGGCCCTCAAACAGCCTGGGTTCGTGAGGCCTGTCATTGTTCTTGGTGCTGTGGCGGACATAGCACGTGACAAGTTGCTCAACGAGTCGCCAGACAAGTTCGCTTCGCCTAGTAAGTGGTTTAAATATTCTTCTTGAAAATAGAGCCATGTTATCATTCAATCATTTTCATTTCATTTAAGACTCATAATGCCTTACATGGTAATTTAACCTCATAAATAGAGATACATAATAGGCGAATATGTTTTTGAATGTAGACTTTACATGAACCTTTTACTTTCGTTAATTTTTCAACCAATCATTGAATTGAACATTTAGTTTTTAATTAACGATCAGAGTACAATACACACATTGAACAACTCATCAGATTTAATTTATTGTTCCAGAAATGGACAGCACTCTAGAAGACAACAAAACCAAATCGGCCGGCATCATCCGCCTATCCAGTATTCGGTCGATCATGGAGCGTGGGAAACACGCCCTGCTGGACATCACACCTAACGCCGTGGATCGCTTGAACTACGCACAATTCTATCCCATAGTCATATTCCTAAAGGCTGATAATAAACATATTATTAAGCAGCTAAGGGCTGGGTTGCCAAAGTAAGACACCTATTGATTTTTTCCATTTATTTTTAAAGTTCACATTAGTCACGTGTTAGTGTTGATTATTCGAGCTTACTTATTATCCATTCCTGGATATTCTCTTTCTTGTGCCACGCAAGACGAAATTAAGTAAGCCTTTGGGTGTTATGTCGTCAACATACATGGCAAGTGCCAACAATGTTCATATCGAGTAACATGATAAGTAATGTGTAACATTATTCTGACAAATAAGTTACCTGTATCTGATGTTCCTACAATAAACATGCATATTTACGATATATTCAAATGGATTTAATAAAACCTCATACACAGTAGGCCCCCATTTTAATTTACCCAGCTAATTGTGTTGCATTAATAATGCGTCAATCAAGTATCCAATTCCTTACAGGTCAGCACACAAATCGTCAAAGAAACTTCTAGAACAGTGCCAACACATGGAGCGTGTTTGGGGACACGTATTTACGCACACAATCACACTCAGCGAGGCCAATCAGAACACGTGGTTCAGCAAACTGACTGATCTCATTCAGAGGACGCAGCAGCAACAACTATGGGTATCTGAGACCAAGGTGAGGATAACTAAGTTATTGATACTGGAGATGGCAATCAGTTAACAATAGTGTTTTAGGTTAATGTTCTGGATGTGGTATGCTAAAGTCTTTAAAACAGGATATAGTGTCCAATATCCTGACTGAAATGTTGATCAGCAAAATATGTATCTTTACTTCTTTTTGGCTTCCAATTTATCAAATCTTATTATGCTCTATCAAAGACTTTAGAATAGATCACTTTAATTGTTTCTGTATACATTTCTGTTTATGGGAAGGGTGTCTTATTCGTATGTCTGTCTATTTACAACAGTATGTCGCATCATGCTTCAGGATGGTCGCTTGGTAAAGGCAAATATTGGTGCATTTGGTAAATTGTACATGTGCTTTATACAGATTTATCTTATTAAAAAAGCGTGACCGAATAAATTTAGATGTTATCGTGAAGGAACTATCTTATTAAAAAGTATGAACTGCGAGTTCATTAAATTTCCTCGACTTTCGCCAAATCTCAAACACGATCTACATTTGCTGTTTCTTGGGTCACTTCTATAGTTAGCATAAATGTATTAACCTATTTCGTTTCTTCTGTCTTTGCGGCGGTGTAGCACGTTGAAATGGTGTCGGACATTTACTTCCCGATCCCACCGTCCCCTTACCCAGCCTTCTATCCTATATCCTACCCTATTAACAACTACCCAGCATCCCCTCAGAGGCCTATGCACTCACCACAGAACATGCCACTTAATTTTAACGCTAAACCAATCAAGCACCATAATCAGCTGTATGACGCTAACAGAAATCACGTAGTGCCTTATTACTACTCGGAAACTTTAACGCCTTGCACGCCTAACAATAACTACAGCGTACCTAACACGTACTTGACGAACAAAAACAGGCACACTGTAGCCAACTATCCGTTTGAAAGACAGTATTATCCCGGACGTAATTTAAGCCCTCGAACGACCACCAGTCCGGAAATTTCTCAGATCTTTGCTAAGACGAATATGCATCCACAGCAAGGTTTCAGACCGTATAGCGTTTTAGAAACTTCACCAAAATCTCCAATTCCTAATGTTCAAAGACCGTCCTCGGTTGTTCCGATGACGGAACAATTCCGTCCCGCTTCGGTTTTCTTCCAAAACAACAAACTAGAGTGCAAAAATGAGATTCCAGAATGGAAGGCTAGGTTGCAAAAAGAAATGCCAATGCCTCCGTTGAAAAGTTTAGATAAACCTTTGCGGCCGGTATGCCGTATTCCAAATTGTAAATGCAGTTCGAAACCCGCAGTAAATCCCGCAAGATTCAGTGAAGTGCGTACGCTTCCAACAGTCACAGAACGGTCACTTCATAAAATTAAGAATTTATCGTTGCCGACCTTAAAGTTAGATGAACATGATCTCGAAGAAAAACGTGACAAAACAGAAGCAGAGAGAGACATCAGTGTTCTAAGCAAACCTATTTCTGAACTGCATTTAGGGTACGTTTAGGTTTAAACTAACGTAGATACGAGAGTTACCAAATTTATAAGTAGGTTAAGCACAATGTCAGATTAGAGCTTATTTTATTTTGCTTTCATACTTATTGTGTGTATATTTTGCTGCATGTAAATAATTTGCAAATTGTTTGCTTTGTGTATTTATGTCTTTGTGCTTAATGTAGATAGTTTTGTTTAGTCTAAAATGTTGAATCTAAATCCACTCTCTTAAACCAAAGATTAAAAATATTCCTGTTACAAGTGTTTATTTTTGTATTTTTCACTTACCAGTGTTATATACCACGTTATCAAACAAATGAACATTCAAAGCAAGGGATATCATACCTTTTTTTTTAAATAAGTTGAATGTTTATTTGCCAGTGTGTACCCCATTAATCATTCGAACGCTAATCCAAATTAGTTACCTACTGTAACATTTTTTACTGCAATCATTCATTTGTCTTGTCTTGTCACCCCATTCCATAAACCCACCCTACCGGACGCTGCGACTCGAACATCGAACGACAAAATGGCCGGCGCACAAAATGGCGGATCGGAACAGAGGCCCGAGCCGTTGTCGGACGACTTTTTGTTCTCAATGTCGTCGAGTACCGAGAACAGGCTATCGTACGCATCGAGTCCTGAGAGTGATTTAGAAGTTAGCCCCCCGCCGGCGCCGAGACTCGTCAAATCATCTTCGGATCCGTCCATAGCGACGACTCAGGACAACATGGACCGAGATGACGATATGAACCATATGGCCGACGCTGTACCGCCGCCTTACACGGTTGGTATCTTTCATTGCTTACGCTGTTGTGACGTTATGTCCTTTGGAGTCTTAGCAGATTTTTTTACTCAGGCTTACAGATTCAGTGGCCCTAACATGACCGATCCAGGTTTAAGTTTTACCTCCCTGCGTCTCTGTCAAACTAGTGTTATTAGAAAGGGATGTCCGTAACTAAACTTGACCAGTCATTTAGGGCCATAAGTCTGACAAGGTATCGATGTCATGTATGGAACGGCTATCTACATTTTGCCTGTTTCTCATTTTTTATCGATTTTACTTATACACCCCTATAACCTTCCGCCTTCTATTAAGGTTTGTATTAATGTGGTATTTACTTATCGTTCTTGAAATGTTTACATTTCGATTATGTTTCGCAAAAGGAATTGGTTCGTAAAATCATAATAATTAAACATTTCACCTAAGTATTATTTATGTTAACAAATTCCACCTAATTGACAATTTCTCATGGTTTGGGTCCCAGAAAATCTCCTGCAACAAAAATTTTACCTAATAAGCTAACAATTATATTTTAAAATTTCCAACCGAGGCCGAACCTTGTATCACTTTAGGGTTAATTTTCGAACTATAGACCTTTGATGTAGTTTGTGGCACTCTTTTACGAAAAAAAGAAACAATTATAAATAATTTAAGAGTGCATTCACTGGTATAAGGATTAAAAAGGTAATTCGCAGATACACTTACCTTCTATCATCGCTACAATCATTTAGAGTTTAATTTAGGGTCTTAGTTATAAAATGATTATAAAAGCCCTACTAAAAAAGACACTGATCAACAATTCTTTTAACAATAATACGAATTCACATATACATTTTACTCTTCTATAAAAACGCATCACATAAACCCACCTTAAACCCAAGGAGTCTCTAAAATTTAGTTTAGTCACGAAAATTATCAAGTATTTTAGTATTATTTTATGAGATGTTGCGACTAACAAACTATAGGCCTTGGCGTCAGATAATAAAAGATTTTTATGTATTTATTTTAATGACGCCAAAGGTGACCAAAGGTCCAGGGCTTGACATTGAACCCCATAACTCCCGTATCCCTACAGCAAGGCGGCTACGACAGCAAGTACGGGTTCTCGTCGAGCGGCGCGGGCGCGCCCAACGGCGTGGCCCACAACGGGCCGCCCGCGGGGCACGACGCGCCGCCCTACAACTGCGGGCCCCTGGCGCACGAGGCGCCGCACTCGCCGCTCTACGGGACTGGTGAGAACCATTGTTTCTTACGGCATAATATGCTGATGTACAGTCGCCACCAACTATATTGTAGCAGGCGCAGCACCTTTGGCCATAGAGTCCCATTCAGATGTTAATGAGGATCTTGCCCGCTCCGGTATATTTTACGGCAACTGTACTGTCGCGAGCGGCAACGTTTTTAAATCATTTAACTTAAAAAAAAATCTTATAATATAAGGACAAAAATAGTAAAAGAAACATGTGTCCTAAAATGACCGGTTTTGGAGATAATTAATAAATAATGTATTTCTTTGTATAGTTTTATGTCCGTAATATTAGAGTACATTATTGTTTGGTCTACAGTTTGGTATTTTTGAAAGGTTAACACCGAAACTCAGTTGTACTGTCATAGATCAGAATAGAAGCATTTTGGCATCGATTAATTAGTTTAACAATGTAAAACCCCTTTTCACAACTTTATAAGTAGGTATTTATTTAGTGACACTTCACTAAAGTTTTTTTTTGAGAGACAAAATTTGAAATGTGATCCTATATTAGTTACCTGTCAATTTAGTCTCCGCATTAAACACAAACTACATAGAGAGTCAAATTTTTCAAATTCACAGTAGAAATATATGTCGCTCATGTGGTCAAAAATTAACAATTTATGTTCTCTTTAAATACCTAGGCCAAATCTAGGCCAGGCATTGTAAATGCGGAGGTAGAGTTGACCCACAAATAGCCCCATAGCCGGCGTCCACAGAAAGACAATAGGCAACGTAAATAGGCTATGAGATGATGTAGTGTGAGGGTACAGTTCCAGAGCTGCCGCCGCGCTCGGCGGGCCGGCCGGCGGGCGGCGTGCTGCTGCCCGCGCCGCCGCCCGGCCGCCCGCCCGTCACGCTGCGCCAC
Organism: Ditula angustiorana; assembly: GCA_963691745.1. Classification (NCBI taxonomy): domain Eukaryota; kingdom Metazoa; phylum Arthropoda; class Insecta; order Lepidoptera; family Tortricidae; genus Ditula; species Ditula angustiorana. The sequence goes on along the minus strand of OY829490.1, from coordinate 4,350,845 downwards.
AACCCGCAGGTACGTTACCTTGGATGAAGGACTAAAGCATGGATATAGCCTCAGTACTTGTCAAGTGTACATAGCCAAAACTGGCAAAATGGTTACCTTCGGGTGCGTCAAGGTAGTAAAACCTGTAAATTAATAAGAAAAACGTAGATTATACTACCTTAATGTAAACATTGCCATAACCAAAGGTGACCATTTTGTCTATTGATTGTGTGGGTGTCAATAGAAGAGGAGTTTAGAGAATGTAGTCATCTCTTTTTGTCACATTATATTGCCATTTCAAGTAAAGAGATGAGGTAAGAAGATATCGCTTTCAATTTTAATATAAAATTTTACCTTCCAATAAAATTATTATTATGTTTCCTTCACGTCCGAGGTCCGCTTTGGAGAGACATCGTTGCCAACGGCCGTAGGTCGTCAGATGTCGCTACATCCGTGATGCAGAATCCCGCGCCAACAAGCACTTCCTGTGGATTTGACTTCCGCCTACCTGTCAACCTCAACTTACGACTAACTAGCCGCCATGTTTTTTCAATCATTATAGGCGAGTGATGCGGTTTGGTGGGCCCACCAGGTAGCCATTACTCGGACCTCGGACGTGAAGGAAACATAATAATAATTTTATTGGAAGGTAAAATTTTATATTATGTGTTCCGTATCACGTCCGAGGTCCGCTTTAGAGACCTGTTTGTTATCTCCTGGTGGCGAGTTAGGAGTCAACGTGGTGACTAATGGCAATAATGTGACAATGTGAAGAAATAGGTACCTGTTGAGTAATACCAAAAGCAAATAAAATATCGCACATTTGCAATAAAAGTATAAACAAATTCAGCAAACTCAATAAAGGACTTACGACAGGCTATTCAGTACTATAAATAACAGTCTGTATTCAGAAACAGATTTAACACCGCGTTAATAGTACACTTCTGAAGATAATCAGACAGTAAAAACAATTTAGTACCCAGCTGCCCGTTAAGCTAGATGGGACGTTATTAACAGAGTATTTAAGTACTTTAAATGGCAAAAAAAAACCCTTTCGAGTATGGGTACCAGACGTAGCAGGCATGCCGGTGGTAGCAGGAGCTTCAGTCTCACGGAGATAACGGAGTATTGTTCGCTCCCACGTCTGCCAATCAAATCGGTTTTGCAACCTAATTAATGGTACAAATGGTGAGGTCGAACTATCAAGCTAATAGTTCTTTTAATATTTGTAATATGTTAGTATGTCAAGTATTTATCTATGGCCTATGCAGCCTGACAATAAAGGTCTTTAATAATATACCAAGTTGTAACAATGTTGAACGTAGATACTAACACCCTGCGCCGGTATATAAAGTACGCGAGCGGGTTATCCTCTGGTAAAGTCAAGACGATCATAGGTCAGGGTAGTTATCCTTAAATAATCTTGCAGATTACTCTCTGAAGGAAACGGGTCTTAACAGTAAACGCTGGAATCGTTACATTTTGCGTAGGGTCAACTCAAGCTCTTACAGTATGCATATACGATGCGAAAACATGACAGAACTCGTTGCCCTGCTAGCAGGATACGGCGAATAATTCTTTACGGATCGTGGTGTACCGTGTCTTACCGTAGAAGTGACTCTCTTATGACAGTCAATCGCAATCGCCAAACCACGTGACGGCCCGTTAACCTCTGCGCTGTAGTGTGGCCTGACCAGAAGCAGCAGTCGCAAAGGAATCCGCAACACAGCCAACGGATAGCGCGGCGTACAGTCGGCCTCACTGTCGAAACGGGTCGGCAGAAGCAGCAGCGGCGAGGGGCGAACGCGAAATCAGCAGCTGGTACGACAACACGTCATCATCGTTGCGGTAACTGGCAGGCGAGAGCAGCGCGATAGGCGATAAAAACCGGCGAGTGCAGCGGTAGCGCTTTGTGGATGCGCCTGCCTGGTAATAGCAGCGGCCAAGAAGGATAGCGCAGCAAAGCCAAGCCAACAGCTAGCGCAGCACCAAGTCCATTTTGTCTCCGTACGACAGTAACAGCAGCAACAGCGTAGGAAGCAGCGGCTCCGACAGAGCGTTACTGCCAGGCACGCCCACATTTCTCAAAATGACGCGCGCGTTATCAATCACACCGTTTCGAAACTTATTAGCTAACACAGCTGGTGGTGCAAAAGCTGATCAAAAATCCATAACAACTACCCGTGAAACTATGTAGAAAAAATATTTGTTGTTAAAGGTACTGTCCAGTGCATGGATGTATGAACGTGAACGAACGATAGAACTGCAGTTTATTCAATGTTGTATACATTTACTTAACAGACTAGGTTACGCAAAGAGTACGAATCGGAATCAGTATATCAGTATCAGACCGCGACCATGTCACAACATGCTAGTGCCTATCTGTTTCGAAGCACTGCAAACAATATCTAATTTGTGACGGTGTGGCAGCCCGCCATGACGAGTACAGCATAGCCGGCAGTCAGGGCGACAGCTGTAACGGGCTTGCAGGCTACAGTCGTGATGAACGCGCAGTTAAGCCAGCGGCTAGCCCGCTAGCTCGCGCTATAGCGGCTTGACAGGGGCAGCGGATGAGAAAGAGGCGTGAAGCTTCGTGAAGGTTAGCGCGAACGCTCGTCCGCATCACGACTGCAGTTGCCCGACCGGGACCGAGGGTGGAAGGAACGCGCGGCACAGCCCGCTGCTAGTGTGGCAGCCCGCGCGCTTCTCGGGTGCAGCGGCCCGCAGGGCGGCACCCGCAAGAGGCGAGCAGTAAAGCCCGCGATTACGGTGACGACCTCGTAGCCGTAGCGGCCTGGCAGATGCAGCGGCCGCGAGACGCGCGCCACTAGTCTAGGCCGACAACCAATCGGGCCTCGCAGCGATAACGGCTCGGCAGAATCGGCGCGACTGTATGCAAACGTCTAGGCAGATAATCATTTGGCCACGCAGCTGTAGTGGCCCCGCGGGAGTAGCGGCAGTGAGCGGCGCGCAGTTAAGCCAGCGACTAGGCCGACAACCATTTGGCCTTGTAAATGTAGCGTCCGGCAGGAGCAGCGGCCGTGAGAGGCGCGCAATTAATCAGCGTCTAGGCTGACAATCATTCGGCCTCGCAGAAGTAGCAGCCTGGCAGGAGCAGCGGCCATAAGAGGCGCGCAGTAAACGGCGTCTAGGCCGACAACCATTCGGCCTCGCAGATGTAGCAGCCTGGCAGGAGCAGCGGCCATAAGAGGCGCGCAGTAAAGCCAGCGTCTAGGCCGACAACCATTCGGCCTCGCAGATGTAGCAGCCTGGCAGGAGCAGCGGCCATAAGAGGCGCGCAGTAAAGCCAGCGTCTAGGCCGACAACCATTCGGCCTCGCAGATGTAGCAGCCTGGCAGGAGCTGCGGCCATAAGAGGCGCGCAGTAAAGCCAGCGTCTAGGCCGACAACCATTCGGCCTCGCAGATGTAGCAGCCTGGCAGGAGCAGCGGCCATAAGAGGCGCGCAGTAAAGCCAGCGTCTAGGCCGACAACCATTCGGCCTCGCAGATGTAACAGCTTGGCAGAAGCAGCGGCCGTGAGAGGCGCGCAGTAAAGCCAGCGTCTAGGCCGACAACCCTTTGGCCTCGCAGATGTAGCAGCCCGGCAGGAGTAGCGGCCGTGAAGGGCGCGCAGTTAAGCCAGCTCTAAGGTAGTGTAGCGGTCCGGCAAAAGCAGCGGCCGTGAGAGGCGCGCCACAAGTCAACGTCTGTATCGGGTCGGCAGGACCAACGGGCACAAAAGGCGCGTAGCATAGTTGAAGGCTGCCGCGACAGTATTCAGACTCACATCTGTAATAGGTTAGCACCAGCGGCTAGCACAACAGCCATTCGCGACGGTATCGAAATCGCGCTGAGACAGCAGCAGAGTGGCGCGCAATATGGCCAGCAACTTGTGCAAAATACCTGTTGATTTAGCAGCCGCAGGACGGGTGCAATAAGTAGAGCCAGCAACCAATTACAAATTATCTTGGTCTCGCAGCTGTAGGTGCAGCAGCCGCAAGGGAAACGCAGCATAGCTGACGGCGTAACGAGATAGCCCATCGGCATCGCTGCTACTTAATCGGTCAAAAGGAAGTAATTTCGCGGAGTGGACCAGTGCAGGTGGTCCAAACGAGTGAAGGCGACAAAGGGGAAGTGCCTGTACGCAGCAAGCAGCATTGCAGCAGCAGCGGTATCGCCTCTCCCAGTGGGGGATAAAGGTTTAGAAGACTCAGCAAAGTTACAGCACTGGTACCGGCAGACAGACCGAATCTTTCGTTTAAGACGGACAGACTCGTCTGGGCGAACTATCGTGCGTTTATCTTGGTTTGACAGTCTCTTGTTAACATAGGTAGTATAGTATAATACTGCACAGTCATATTAAGGCAAGGCGGGAAAATAAAGCGAGGCGTTAGCGGTACTAGCTTTAGTAGGTAAACCATTTCAAAACAGACAGAGGTCTGAGGTTATTTACAGCATCATCTAACGTTTCAAACGGAACACTGACAGAACACTAAGAAGTGTCGATTCATAAAACAGTTTCGATAATCTAAGTTGCAACCTGAAAAGTAAGCTTAAAACTAAATAGAAAGTCGTTCCGAATATTGTAGGACGGGGCGACCCGACATCCTACTTATAAAAATACCATTGAGGAATATTAACGACTATAAAATTCTTTAATAATGAAAGTAAATGTGGGTAGTGATAACACTACCTACTTTCTGAAGTCGCCTCGGGCCGCGGTAGGCGCGTAGTTTCACCCGGCTGCCGTCAGAAGGGAGGGTTATGCTCGTATGATTTTCTTGTACCCCCCCCCCTTTTTTGAGAACTTTTGCGCGGCACCGAGGGATCGGAGTTTAATGTCAATGTACTCCTACATGTTGTCGTTAATTGGGAAAATCGCTAATCCACTAACGCTTCGCGAAGAAACAGACCGGACCCTCAATTTGAATCAATCTGGAGCTTCAAAGCATCTGGTATCGTGCGCCGGCAGTAGAGCCTTTAAAAGGCAGAAGCCATCGCCAGTTACGCACGATCGCAGCATCAGACTGGACCGCATGGCCGCTCACGTCTCGTAACCCGCCGTCGGGCCGCGGGGGCCCGCGCTCGGGGCGGGCGGGGCCCGCGGGGACTCGGGAACTCGAGGGAGCCCCGGCGCTTGTCACGGTTCCGGATCAGGCTCCGGCTCCGGCTCCGGCTCCGGCACGGGCGCGAGCAGAGGCTCGGGCGTCCTACTTTTACGCCAGCGGACGGGGTTGCGAGATTCACATAATAATATCGTTCAGCTGACTCACCGACTGGTTTAAGAGACATTGGAACCTCCATTCCGGTCCGGCGGGGGATGCGGGGCGGCGCGGGGTCTGCGGGGCCCGCGACGCCGCCGCGAGCTTCTCGACGCGACGCTCCGGATCTGACGCGGGACTCTCGTTGCGAGACTCGCGCAACACACACGGAAAATCGTTAGAAAGATAACACGAACTCTCTAACGCAAAAAATCGTTAAGCGGAGGAATTGTACTTTTATCTCGAAGACCTCGCTTAAAATAGTGTACGTGCGAAACCAGATTATCACGATCGATCGTGATAATGCACGTGATTACGCTCAAAATCTCCTGAAAGCGTGTCACTCCTCGCCGACTAGGGCGGTATGAATATTTACGGACTTACCCTCTTTTGTGACACGAAAATTTTAACAAAATATTTTAAGGTTTGATTTAAATTATTGTTAAAGAGGGAGAATTGAGCTGTGAATTCAAAATTCAACGTGATAAATGAAAATTGTAAAATAATTAAAGCGACAAATACGAACCATCTTCACCGAACGGCGAACGACGCAATAATGATTGAAAAAACATGGCGGCTAGTTAGTCGTAAGTTGAGGTTGACAGGTAGGCGGAAGTCAAATCCACAGGAAGTGCTTGTTGGCGCGGGATTCTGCATCACGGATGTAGCGACATCTGACGACCTACGGCCGTTGGCAACGATGTCTCTCCAAAGCGGACCTCGGACGTGATACGGAACACATAATACTCTTTCTATGCTATACTATTTCTATGTATGTTACCATATAACTACATTACAATACGGTATTCTAATGACTTTTTTATTGCCAAAATTAATAGAATTGGTTAATAGAAGAAAAATTGTGTTTTTAGTTTTCTTCTACGGTCATTATTTTTCGAAATATCACGAGTAATAAAATGATAACGGGCGTGCGTCGCGAAAACTCTCTATCGCACTGCGTACAATGCCGGTGAAGTCACAAGCGTGATTTGTATGGAGCCAACACTAAATCACGTTTATTGAAATACTGTAAGCTTAATTACTTACATACTAAACTTCACTTTCTTTCTACATTTTTTATCTGGATTTGAATGATCATATTTTGAAACAAAAAACAACTTTTTTCTTCGTCATCTTTGTAATTTTCTATCGCTATAACTTCTAAAATGTCAGGGTTTTTACTTACTTATTTGGACATAATAATAGATTGTTCAACAAGGGATAAAATATACTGATTCATTAATGTACTATTATGACAGCTGTAGTAATCGTTCCTGTCATTTAAAGCCTAGAGCGTATGCTCTAACAACATTATGCAATATTCGCAATAAAAAATTTCATTTTTTCTTAGAACATCCGGCCAAGCGCCCAGGAGCGTCTATTCGGCCCGCCCAAAGATGCGAACGGGGATGAATCCGCCACGTACACTGCGCGGCCGACTAGCATGATCATACAACCCACGCAGGGCCAGGGCTCGTTGGATCGCCACAGGCTGCAAGGGAACCCGGTAAGAACAAACTCAACCTAGACCTACAGGGTAGGGTAAAACCCCTTCATTTGTAGGTTTTACCCTACAGGGTAAAACCTACAAATGAAAAGGGAAGATAATTAAGCTTAACCAAATCAAGTTCCATCATACCATACCTGGCCTAATGCTATTACTGTGTACAAAAGTCAGGTGGTAATAAACATAGCCTCACCTCACCTTGCGTTAACGATATATTCTTTACTTTACCGCCCTAGGAGTGTAATGTACTATTACGATAAGCTTACTTGTCAACAGCAAAGTTCGTATGACGGCACGTCGTCGTATGACTACGGGGGATCCAACAACGGCTCTGCCGTCGGCTCCTGCCGGCTGCCGCCAAACGCTCCGGACGATCTCAAAGTTGCACCGCCTTCTAAGTGAGTACCTATCGCGCTCGTTGACTAAGGAATTGATTTACTATATTACTGGGGGATAAGATTCAAACGTAGTAAGGCATACGTAATGCATACGATATAAAGTCAATAGTGAGATTTTATCGCAAGTGTTTCCTGTGGAAAACAAAGTCTATAGTTCCAATATTTATTGGTCTAGTCTACATCCGTGTATACAGCGCCTGGCCTATTTAACATATTCAGTGCCACGGACTCGCTAGGTGAGTTCTCTGTTCGTACAGGTTTTTCACTACATACAGGGAAACCCTGGCAACGAGCTACGCGTGTAGCACGTAGCACTCCGTGGGAGTTAATCTGTCAAAGAAAAAAGAAATTTTATGTATGTATGTATATACCCAAGTAGTTAACTTTAGGTCACAGGAAAAACAAATTCTGTTATTATAACATTTTTGACCCACAGAATTATGTAGTACTGAATTGTAATTAAAAAATAATATGTATAAATAAACATTATAGCTACTGCGAATTTTATTTTCAATGTGACACTGAATAAGTTTTGAGATTCGATTAGCTATTTCACTAAAACGTAAGCAGCTTTTTAAGGGCCCATTTACATGGAGCTAGTTATCTCACTCAAGTTGCACCACAAAACGGGTCTTGATCACTCGAACGACAAAGTCACACCCCGGTAGCAGTAATGCAACTCGCATGCGATAACTTGCTGCGTGTAAATAGCCCTTAAGTTGGGATATTTGATAAAGAGGTTGTAAAAAATATATTATACATAACAAAAATATTATTCTGCAGTAAAATTGAACCGCCACCGCCTCCGAACCCGACCGCCATGTCATCGCAGAGTCCGCAGAGAAATTCAAACTCGCATGAACATAATTCGCTGGAATATAGAAATTCGGACAACAACTACAGGTAAATGCTTTTAACCAACTCAAATAATCAAGAGTCTAATCATAATAAAATGTTACAAATTCAAAAGAAATTTAACTGTAGATCACGTACGTCGTCACAATAAAGGCTGACGTCGGCAAGCTTGCCGAATCGAATTAAATAGCATAACTTTTTTCCATTCAAGTTCATTTAATATCACGCGTAACCAGATTAGGACACACTGCTGATTTCACACGACGACAAAACAACGAAGCAGTAGGGTACAGGGACAGTACAGTACCAATAGTATTTGAACACCCACGCCGAGACAGAGCGTTGAAATTAAATATAAATAAAAATATAAAATAAAAATCCTGGGACAGTTAACACCAATTGACTTAGTCCCAAACTAAGCAACTAAAGCTGCTTGTGTTATGGGTATTAGACAACGATATTGTATTAGTACTATGCTGTCTACTCTACTGCCTAGTTATAGTGTCTGCCTAGTTGTAGTGTATTATAGTGTCTGATAGACAGTTCAATACCCAGAGAGTTGTTTTACTCCTTTTTATCCATGATAAGAACCGGGGCGCGTCTTTAGACCCTAAAGAACTTGAACACGTCAGCAGAAACTTTTTTTATACAACATAAAAAGGCAAACGAGCAAGTGGGTCACCTGATAGTAAGTGATAACCACCGCCCATAGGCACCCGCAACACTAAGGATATTGCAGATAAGTTGCCAACCCACAGGGCTAAGATGGACTACCCTTTTGTGCCAGTAATTCCACTGGCTGTCTTACTCTCCACGCCGGAACACAATAGTGCAAGTACTGCTGCTTTGGGGCAGGATTGGCGAGCAAGGTGGTGGTAGTGATCCGGACGGACCTTGCACAAGGTCCATCCAACCGCAAAACTTACAGCAGCCAAACTTACAGCAGGTCAGCAGAGAATTTCCGCAGCCCGGCGCAGGGCCGGCCGCCGCCCATCAACGGCAGCAGCCCGCACGCGGCGCTGCACGCGCGCGGGCCCTCGCTGCCCAGCGCGCCCAGCAACGAGCTCGCCAAGTACAGGTACAGCCGGTCAACTGGCAACAAGCTGGCCCCTTTTGTTTATGTTTTTCAATCAAGGTAATATTTTGGGACGTGCATTGTTCGGAAATGGGTCGCTTTAATACGGCATTCTAATGACTTTTTTTTATTTCCAAAATTGATTGATTTAACCAACTCTTGGTTAAAGAAAAATTATGTTTTAAGTTCTCTTTTGCGATCATTACTTTTCGAAATATCACGAGTGATAAAATTACAACGGGCGTGCGTCGCGAAAACGCTCTATCGCGCTGCATACAGCACCACTGACGTCACTATAGTGATTTTGTATGGAGCCAACACTAAATCGTGTTTATTTTAATACTGCAAGCTTTTAACTAATTACTCACATACTTAAAATTTTCTACATGTTGTATTTGGATTCGACATATTTCGAAACAAAAAATACTTTTTTTCTTCATCTTTGTAACTTTGTATCGCTGTAACTTCTAAAATAGTAGGTATTTCTACCTATTTCTTTGGGCATAAATATGTTTTTGGTGGTCGTCTACAACAATTTTGCACTTTTATGCTATTAGATTTTTGAGTGGAAATGTAAAGGCGCAATGTGTTCCCCCAGCAGCCGCACGAGCTCCCTGTCGCAGGCGGACTACGGCGCGCGCGGCGCCGCGCCGCCCTACAAGCCCGTGCCGCCGCCCAAGCCCAAGCACTACCGCCCGCCCGACCACCCGCACCACCGCAACGGGGTGAGCCGCCACTCCCACTCGCGCGCCGACGGCTCCCTACTATACTGACCGTTATCAACACATATCATAAGTGCTCTATAATGCGTTCAAAAACCTTAAAAAATGACAAGCATTACACCAATTCCACTATGAGAACTTTCTTGTCTGTGGTAGAATAGTATTTTATGCAACTGTTGCATAATGAGGGGTCTTAAAGCACGAGTGTGGTTTTATGAAACGAACGTCAGCGAGTTTCATAATAGGATCACACGAGTGTTTTAAGACCTAATTATGTACAGTTGCATCCATTACTTTATCTACACACGTATCATAAGTACTCTATGATGGGTTCAGAAGCCATAGGGCAATGACCTGCATTGCTACTATCTACTAGTGCTAGGTACCTATTAAAGATCTATAGAATTTACACATTAAAGTAACGTAATAAAAAAGGAATTTGAAAAAATATAGCAACAAATTAGAAAAAATCTCATAATAATATTGGTTGTTATAATGCTGGTCATCGCCTACCTACAGTTTCTGAACGCATTATAGAGCATTTATGATATATGTGTAGATAAAGGTATATTCTGCACTATTAAGGTCATTACGTACCGATTTCTGTAACGTTATGAGTTTTAATTTGGAACAGCTGTCAAAATTCAAGTGGGTGTCTATTTTAGTATCCATAGATATTGAAACAGTTATCGATGCGAAACATCAATCCAGTATGTTTTTTCTAATATAAACGCACGATATTTGATCTTGACTGACATGAGAATAGGGACTTCATTCGTGTGTTTATAATTTAAAAAAAAACGTTCGGCTTGACGGATGGATAGAATTGCCGGCATTACTGTGGTCATTCGTTTGTTGATTTTTGTTGTTACGGTTTTTTGCAGTTATATGTGTGTAGATAAAGTAATCTATGCAACTGTATTAATTAGGTCTTAAAACACTTGTGTTATCCTGTTATGAAACTCGCTCACGCTCGTGTTTTAAAGCCTGTCATTATATAGCAGTTGCATAAACTACTCTCAATAATCACACGGCCACTAAAGCTCTGAGGTAGTTCTGGTTTAGTATTTGTGTAGGTAAGGGTTTATTTCACAATGTCTTGATAATAGTTATTCACTAGATAAATTTTATGCTAACCTCTCCTAGCACTTGTTATTAGGAGATAGCAGCGGATAAGTTTTATGTGAAACCAGCCCTAAGAGTCGCGCGGTGTTGAAAGTTTGTTGTGAACCCAGCCCTAAGTGCCGCGCGGTGTTGCAGAGCATGGAGCCGGCGCCGCCCGCGCCCGCCGTGTCCCCGCGCGCGCCGTTCCCCCACCCGCAGTACTCGCACCAGCACTCGCTGTCGCAGCCGCACCACCGCCCGCACCACAACAGCTACCCGCAGGTAACTTTAGGACCTATTTACATATAGCAGGTTCTCGTTTGCGAGGTGCATTACGTTGTGCGGTTTGTTCAATTGATCGATCTCATCATAGCTCGATAGTCCGCAATTTAACGTAACTCGCATGCGAGAACTCGTCCTGTATAAATGGCCCATAACATCCATGACTCGTACTACATTGTGACACAAGGGGCTAAAATTCAAACCCAAGATATTTTTTTTTGTACAACATAGGAAGGCAAACAAGCAACTGTGCTATCGCCTATAGATATTTGCAACATCAAAGAGATTGCAGATGCGTTACCTACCCAGAGACCCTAACAAAAATGAAAAATTCAAGTTTAACGTGGCCCGTGATGCACTTTATGTCAAAATGTCATTCGCCATCTTTTAAAAAAAATAATGTCAGATTTGGGCTTATCACAGAAAAAATTTGATTGCAAAAATTAATTTGTGTAGTCTTGCCAACTGGTTGGATAGGCACCAAAAGAAGAAGGTTAAGCATGATTTTTTGCCAAAATGTCATGTGCGCCATCCAAAAAAGTAAATTAGGTTTTTTCGCGGCTAAATTACGAAAACGTAACACCCATGTCAAATTTTTATTTTAAATTATGATTCGCCCTTAGATTAGATTCGATCTTAGATCAAAAAGCTGCCTAACTGAACAACCCACAATTTATAGACTAATAAAATGCACAAATACACATATTAGTTCTAAATTATTTTCCATCACACCTATTCGAAAACAACAATTGGCTGTAGAGGATAGCAAGGACAAAATTCTATTTTATCCCCTAGAGAGTTTTAGTTTGAGTCCTCTGATTGGTCCGCGTTCTGGCTTCTGATTGGTTAGCGTAGTTAGGTTAGTATTTTTGTAGACTTGCCCACTTAACGGCAGGCAAAGGTCCACACAGCCATACAGCCATGTCTAATGTCTGTAGTTAGGTTGAAGTCACTCGTGTGAAGGTTGAATGTAAAAAAATATAAATATTACTGACTGACTGTTCTCTGTGATGATGAACTCATTGTAATATGTTAGCAAGGAGTTTGTATTATAATAAGTACTAACTCTTTATTGATTAGTATAAGAAGTTAACCAAAGAGGTTGAACTTATGTACATAATTATGAAGAGCTGAATGGGCGGTTAGATTTTCGATTTTAATTTTTCATAATTAATTGTGTTTTATATACACTTTCAATCCAATGTTTATACATACGAGTTTCAAGGCGTAGTTCTTTGTTTTTCTCATAGGTAGCAATGAAAAATAGTGTGTGTTACTCGGGGACAAAATATTTTGTTCTTGGGCGGCGTATATTGAATTCCTCGCTACGCTCTGAATTCAAAATAGCGTCCTCGAGGAACAAAAATTTACTTTCTCCCCTTGTAACACAAATAACTTATCTTCTGTATGTTTTCTGCATGGTGTCTCACAAAGAGTGTTGTACTGTATGGTATGTAAAGTGTGAACGTTATCTGTGGAACAGCAGAACATGTCGTACAGCGGGCAGATGCCGCCGCAGTCGCCGCCGTACTCCGGCCCGCCGCCGCACCACCGCGCCATCAACCTGCCGCACAACCCCCATCTCATAGGTAACCTCACTCGCCATTTACACGGAGCTAGTTGTCGTATGCGAGTTGCATTGCATTGCGCGGGTCGATCAATCAATCATACCACGGTCACAGAATAAATAATAGTACTAACGTACAGAAACTTCTCTTTTTCGACCACCATTAAACGAATTCCAACTTTATGGTTAAGCACAAAAAGTTCGTATTACTTCATAACCATTAGCCAGGCGGCATGCGTCAAAAGGGAGGCGCCGCCCGCGCCCGCCTTTCACTCGCAATGCCCTGGCGCACCGCGAAGGTTGGGCTGCTTACTAATACTATCACAACGCGCGACACAGAGTGAGCGGGCGCGCGCGCGGCAAGACGGCAACCTACTTGCGATTAACCTATGCCATAGGTAATGCGGCGACCGCACCTACAGTGCAGAGTGGAACCCCCCTGCTACGGTAGCCCGCAATGTCATGCAACTCACATGCGAGAACTCGTAACATGTAAATGGCCCTTAATACGCATACCAGTCACCCCAACATCACAGGCCCTGGTTTAACTTGTCCCTTCCTGCGTCTATATGAAACTACTCAAAAGAAAGTGACGCATATACAGATAAACTAACATGGGCCGGTCATAGTGCGTCAATTTATGGTGAAACAATAGTAACAGTTCATATCAAAGACTGCTATGTATACACTTGATACACTGACGAAACAGAAAAATGATAACACTGACAATAGTCCTGTGACCGCAGCTCATTTAGCCATTTGTACGCAAGTAAGAAGCAGACACGATTATTCGAACCCGCGAAAGTTATTTTTTTACATATTTGGTTGAGTGTGATAGATAACACTAATTAATAGTTACGTGCGTGCGTACTGGACGAACCCCGTCCAATATTTGTTTCAAATCTTTTTTTGTAAATACCTCACATACTGATATTGCCATCTCGGTTATTCTTTACTACAATAGTATTAGACCGAGTAGGATAACCATTACACTATAGGATATATATGTCGTCTATTTCCCGCACCAGCTCTCCCCACCGCGGTACCCAGTACGCTTCCGAAGTGTGACACAGTTTTCAGTTTGAAGTCCTTGCTTAGTATACATAGAAGTCTTTGGTTCATAATTAGATATTTGTCAAGGACTTGTAAATGCAATGTAAACAATAAATGCGATACATACCTAAGATTAAAAATACTTGATCCCTAAACTTTTGACTTTAATGTTTTTTGTACAATAAAGAATGCACATCATCATCAATATCATCATTAATATATCATTAAATGGCATTTATTTCCTACAGATTTAGCAGGTAGTCGAGAGCAACGCGGATCCGCATTTGAACTATATAGGAAGCCTCAACACATGCACAATATAAGGTAAGAATCCTCATCACACGTTCTTTTCATTGCACTACAATAATCGATTCCCACTTTACAAATACTGTCAAAGTTATCAAAAGTAAACTTAATTTGTTAGCCTTTATTGTTGTCTGAAATTGCATGTTCCGAAAGTCATGTCTCTCAGGAGTCCCCAGCAGTTTCGGTCCCTTGTCGATCAGCCCTGTACAATTTGCTCTAACATGCAAACACCAATCGCTTCACAAACGACTAACAATGTCTTGTCGGGCCACAGTATTAGTTACGGTCTTGTATGTGGTTATAAATATACATAATACATATTTTGTAACATATACATATCTCTCTATCGGGGTAAGTCTGTAAATTGTAATAACATTGTATATTAGAGTATTTAGAGTTGTTCCTTATGACAACTTTATTGGCAGTGCGTGTCTGCATTTTAGTGCAACTTGTAAATTCTAGTCGAAAGCATATTGAATTAAGTTGTCTTATCTCTTTCATTTCCGTCGCTAAATTGTATCTTTGGCATTTGGCTCATTGTCCTCTTCTAAAGTTAACACTATCTTAGAATCGGTTATAAGCGATGCTCCTATAATTCCTTATTATTTCTTTCACTTAGCATTTATTTCAATATGCTTTTTAAAGAATCATAAAATTCACCTCTTGAAAATGCCATTCAATTTGGACATTTCAGATTGTTCAATTGTTTCTGTCCCTGTCGTTGAATTATCACAGTTTTTTAAAAATATTTTAGAACTCTTCTGAGGTGTCCAGATTATATACTCATAGCGTAACTAAGTGGGTGTTTGGTTGTGGGTTTCCGCAGTTCATCCGATGCCATGAACTCGAGTGTGGAGCGCGAAGAATCTTTCTCGCCTAAAACAAAAAAGAAATTGTCCAAAAAGCCATCGTTCATTAAAAACGCCGTGTTGGACTTGTTCCGTTCGAAAACGAAAAGCTCGCAAAAGGTGTCTCGCCAGAAGTCACTATGTGATGCTGATTTACAACAGAGACACCAGCAACAAATGCCAATGCTCAGACGAGAGAAATCTGACCTTTCCGATTTCAATACACACATGAGAAATACGCAAATCAGGAATCAAATGTTGCAACGTAGCAACTCATCCTCATGTGAAAAGCCAATCCTGAAACCTATACTAAAACGGCAGACCTCATTCTGCGATGACAGAAACGGCGTGGTTTGTACAGTCAGAGATTACGACGCCAAACCTGTCATGAAAAGTCTTAGACGACAGAATTCTATGTGTGAAATAGAAACTGAACCCAAAGTTACCCCGCTGTTACGTAGACAGAATTCCCTCATAGAGTATAATAGACGTGGCATATATGGCCAGTCACCCAGCTTTAATATGATTACCAAAATAGATCCCATTTACCAAAGACAACAGCAAATCAAACACGAACCATTCCACCCCACGCAGCCACTACCTCCAGAACCAGTATACCAAACCAAAGATCATCTCGTATACGATCCTATTCCTAAACCGAGAAGAACCTACGCTTCTCTATATGATACGTCAAGTGAAAACGCATTTTCCAGCAGGTCTGAAGTTACAAATCAAAGTTTTGAGAGCCCTTATGGAAACCGACAGACAGTCGGTATGCCCCTTATGGACCCGCCTTACGCAACTAGAGCAGAATGTTTTGGAGAAAGTCCTTATGCGACCAGATCCGAATGTCTCAGGGAAAGCCCTTACGGAACGAGAACAAATTCTGTGCAAGAAAGCCCTTATGCTACTAGATCTGAGTCCATTAGGGAAAGTATGTATGCCACTAGAAGCGAAATAATAAGTGAAAATCCGTATGCTTCTAAACAGGACATAGTTAAAGAGCCGGAATCTTTATACAGTGAATCACCTTACTCTAGCAAAGAGCACATGTTAAGACAGAGAATGACCTCTGAAAGTCCATATACCACTAAAGAAGATATGTTGCGATCAAGGTTTTCAGAGTCTCCTTACAATACGAAAGAAGAGATGCTAAAACAAAGATTGGATGGGTCATTTACTGTCAAAGAACCTTTGTATGGTAGACGGACATATGCTCCACCGCCTAGCACTTCATGGTCAGAAAATACGTATAGTGTGCGTCCTGACAGGAGGCTACAAACACCAGTAAATTATCCTGCTAGAGTTTCGCCCCTAAGTAAATGTATGAGTGAACCACCATATTCTTCTAGAACGGAAATGATGTCCCGGGTAGGACAGTTCGAATCGCCATACGCGACTAAATCGGAAATGAAATCTAGCTATTCTGACTCTAACTACTGCACTGGCAGTGAAATAAGTGACGCCAGGCAAGAAATTAGACCAGCGTCAGCAGAATGCACATATGTATCAAAGCAAGAGATATTATTTCAAAAAGCTGCTATGCTCGCTAGCAAAGAGTCGTCTTATGGCATTCGATTAGAAGAAAAGCTAGAAATGATAAAACAACGAAATCAAGCTAAAAAAGATATGATTTACCAAACTAGAAAAGAAGCAAACGAAAGCGATACTGCAAAAATGAGAGAACCTCTATATGTGTCTAAAAGAGAATTGAAAGAAAGTGTTATATACGAATCTCATCAAGAAGCAAAAGAAGTGACACAGGCACAGGAAGGTAGTGCTAGAAGTAGTCCATATGAGCTAAGTGACGCCAATCATTTATCCCGTCGTGAGCCAATATATCAGACCAAGACAGAGGCACAGGATGGTGCTGAAATGGAAACATTCCAAGAAATAGATTTCTCAAAATTGAGATTAACTGAATCAAAAACTGATGCGGAAAAAGAAAAGTCGATGAATATAGAAAGTAGCGTACTTAAAGGTGAACCCGTATTTGCACCTCGATTACATGGCAAGATCGAACATATCTCGAATGCTTTAAAAGCAACTACCTCTCCTACACCCTACGAATCAACTACATCCATGGAAACTCATTATGCTTCAGAATGTAGTATGAACTTTGAAAATAAACCCCAAAGCACTCCTTACACATCACAAGATTTGGAAAATGGAACTCCAAAAACAAACCGAACTGTAACGTTCTGCGAGAAAATATTAGAAAAAAGTCCTGAGAGTAGCCAAGATAATTCTGAAAATATGTCTGCAAGTCAGAATGAAACGACTGTGGTTAGCAATCAGAACACAGTGATACAGGCGACTTTGTCAGAGGAAAGTGCTTCAGAAAGTAAAGAAGAAGTACAGCCAGAAGGTCCACATACGACTTGGGGGATATTTGATAGCGAAGGAGGTATATTAGAAGATAGGCAATGGGGCGTTTCACTGATTATTCCGCCTAAAGCTATAGCCCCTGGTATCAAGCAAAAAATCTACTTTACGGTGTCTGACCCGAGACTGAGCCAACGCGTGGGGGGACCACCGATCGATATGGACAATGGTAAAGCTTTTTGTAATGAAGCACGCGCCTGTAGTGTAGACCGCACATACTAATTGGGCATTAATGATTGCGCTATGAACGAGCAAGAAATTGGATTTGTGATTGTCCCACTGTTTTAGCTACTTAGTTTGATTTGATACAAAATTATGATTACAGAGATGCATGAATTGTTCAAAGCATGTTGGTTGTAGATAGACATTCCATACATATTGATCACATAATCACACATTTGTATTTATAACACTATTTCATATTCATTTCATATATATGATCATTATGACCATGCACCTACATATTGTTGTGTAACTATGGTGTTACTTGGTATGTCGGTACATGACACCCTGCTATTGGCCCTAACATGATTGCTCAAGTTCCAGTTATCTTACAGTGTATGCCTTTCTTATGACCCTAGTTAAGATAGAGCAAGGGATAAATATATCCTCTGTGGTAGTCCCTTACTATACTATCTATAATTTGAGCAATCATGTTAGGCCGCATGGGACCATGTTTTAAAATACCATTACCGGTCACTTATTACGTCTTATGTTACTTAAGTAGGTATATTACTTATTTGCTATGACAATTAATGCACTTAATAAACCTCGTCATATCACAAGCTCACCACCTTAGAACATTAGCTACCCTAATATTATCAATTGTTTTAAATTTAATTTATCAAGGTGAATCATTAAATATTTATTTACGCAGCTTCTACCACACAATACACTCATACTTAGAGATTGAGGAGAGAAGACGTCGTCTGTGCTACGTACAACAGACCATGTGATTGTATGTTTGACAACAATTTCTTATAATACCACACACTGTATTATAAACAGCATTGTCACAGTCGTAGAATGTATCCTCCTCAATAATTCTACCTTAGTAGACTATTTATTATGTTCTTATTTATCTATATTGCCTTTATCTGTTTCATTATTATCTATCACACTTTGAGGTTCGGTTCATTTACAGTTCATTCTCCAAATACTTCAAGGCCCATTTGAAATTCTGCTCTTGGTTCGTGTTTATTGCTCTTAATCAGCTGCCTGGCTTGCTTAACATAATGCATTTTAATGTTGCGATTTGTGTTTGTGTGTTACATTGTACATTCTAATGTTGATCTAATTCTATAATACGATTGACGTTACTACCAACCTGTCCACAATATTGCACTCTGAAATTCTTAAAAAGTTTCCGCTCAAATTCAAGACACATTTTCCTTATTCACTTGTCCAATAGCCTATTTTAGAAAAGTCTGAAAATTACTACTCTATCATAATTTTTGCAAATCGCCTGCATAACTGTGTACCTGTTTAATAAGTAAATTGCTATAGTAGGATCTTCACTCCAAGCACCATCATGTAATAAAGGCTGGCAATCGAACTTGTCAACGTAGCTTTATGCCTGACATCAGGCCCTTATTTCACCAAACTGACAGTTGACAAGTGACATCGACAATTCGGCATAAATTGCTAACTTGAGGAGTTTTGCCTGGATTTGATTTGATTTGATTTGTTTTATTTCTCAATATAAATTACAATATAAGTTAATGTCATTGTCAAGATATATGTATTCACATTGAGATCGTCAGAAAGAGTATAATAATTTAAGCATAATTAATGTTTAAAACACAAAATGACACTAAAATTTATAGAAAAAATAAAAATCACAAAATAATAATTAACAATGAATAATCAAATACAAATTTAGCATGTCAAAAAAATTATTAATACAATCAATAAAAGAATTAATGAAAACAAAGTCAATATTTAAAATGATAATAATATGTCAATAATAGCGAAAATGTCAAAAAAATAAATATTAAAATTTAATTTCCATAAATTCTTTTAATGAATACAACGGATTTTTCAATAAAAGACTTTTAAGCTGGCGCGTGAATGACTCGTCAGACGTTTCGGATTTCAGTTCGGCGGGCAGGCGGTCGTAATAAGTGGGACCTATGATGCGCGGGTTGTTCCTTGCAAGCGCCATGCGACGAGGAAATGTTTTCAATCGCCTTGATTTAATACTCGACATGTACCTACTGTGCTCTGAATTGTCGTTATCATTTGACACATGTTAGTTTAGTGGTCGGGCCTGACAGGGGTCTACTCGTATGCCAAAAAAATTACAAATGCTACCTTTTGACATATTTGTCTCAATCTTTGTATGGACTTTTACAATTATGTCAAGTTGTAGCACTTGCAATATTTGCAGTATAAGGCCCTTATGCCCCATGGTGCAACATGATAACATTCACGTAAATGCTTGTAGTGGAGATCAGTACATAGAGCAACAAAAATTTTAAAGCTTTTAGAGTTTAAACTCAATCAGATTAATCTGCTATATGGCCCAAACATTTCAAATTTCGAAGTTGTCAGAGTTTAGATCTAACCGGAATAATTAACTACATTCCTTAAATAACCGGCTTGCAAAGTTTTTAACGGAAGCATAAACTACAAAGAACTTTATGTAACAGGTGAAGCGATGCTATCCCCACTAGTGATGTGCGGTCCTCAAGGCCTGGTGTTCCTCCGGCCTGTGACTCTTCGGCTGCCGCACTGCGCCAACGCAGTCCCCTCCCTGGGCCTTACGATCAAAGCCACTGATACTGAGGCGCATCTCAGCACCGATTGGGACCAAATACACCTCCCGGCCACCACCACATTGAATACAGTTGCTGTTAAAGTTGACCATTTTTAGATAATGAAATTGTGAAGAAAGATTATGTTTTGTTCAGTGAGTTTGAGGCCATTTCGGAATAAAGAGTAATTCGAGTAATTTTAAGTTATATTTTGAAAATGGTTAACAGTTATGGCAATTAATACATCTAATGTATTTAAATAGGAAAGAAAAGCATTTTTTTTAACAATAACTTCATTAGATATATTAAATTATAATATTCAGAATTGCTCCTGAGATAGGAGCAGTGGGTAGAAAAAAATAAACTTTTTTTTAATGTGTCGCGACAGCAAATGAACATGCTGGCAGTTTTACGAAATAATTTAGAATGCGTTCAATCTGAAATTTCCCCAACTCACCAAATTATAAAGTAGAAATATTGTGGTCATAATTAATCAGTAATCACATAATAAAGTGGGGAGAGTGCTGCAACTTATCGTTTTTGAACTCAGTCGTGATTATCCTAAAATAAATGGGGCTGCTTAGCGAATGGTGCTTCCAAATTTCAAAATTCCCACCTTTAGGCCTTATGTTCGCATTTTCTCATTTCATTAATGTAACGATATTCAAAGAACTATTTTTATGTGTAAAAATGGAGAGTATTATAAATATGTAGAGTTAGGCATTTAGAGCTTGGTTTCGACACGGTAATACATAGTGGTGCTCTAGCTTTGAAAAAAAAATGTGTAGACATTTTGTATACATTGCATAAAAATTAAATATTTCAGTAGTAATTTCTAATGTAGGCATAGTTTGGCAACTCTTGAGAGTTTTATTTCTTGAGAACGTTTGCACGTTTGATATCAGGTATGGTATTTGAGTTTAAAGTCCTGTTGATGATACTTAAACGAATGAATTGAATGATTGATTGGCATTGTAAAAAATTTAAAGGATATGAATTTATCATTGCGCAAGATGCCTTACCATAACTTAGAAATATCACTCTAGATTTAATAATGTTGATATTGATTTATAATGTTATTATTTAATGGAATGCATTGGTATTTAGAAGTCGAAGTGTTAGGATGATTAAATCGCAGTGAATTAATAAACATTTTAATTATTTGACATTTCGTTTATAAATAATAAAATCGTTGCTTATTGTAACAACCATGAAATAGAAAAAGGGCGGACGATGTACTGTCTAAAATTATTAATAAGTCGTGTCAAAAGTGCGGGGCAAATTACATTTTCTTCCAATTTTCTAGTTCGTGGTTTCTTTTTAAATACATTTTGCAATTTTTCAAGTTTTACTTTAGGTAGTCATAGATAAGAACTCCTCATATGATATTTTCTTACCATTTGTCGCCTTAATACCTGTACTGTATTGTATATTATTTCCTTGTTATTAACGATGAGTTTAATTTTGACTCTACAATAAAATTTTATATCTACCGAATGAAGGTTTTTTTTGTATTTCCTGTAAAGTACGAAAAGAAAACTGAGCTGCTACGTATTTAACCCTTTGAATGCGAAGAACCTATAAAGTGGTCGTGTGTCGTCGTACCCACCACGCCAAAAACCACTAAAAAGGTCGGAGTGAAGGTGTACTTTAATCGTGAATAAAATCTATTATGAATTGTTTTTTTTTTGGTTTTATAACGCAACAGTGCTTGGCGTGTGAGCGATCACTTCATTCAAATATGAAAGCGTTCAAAGGGTTAACTACGTACGTAAAACGAGCATGCGGGTCAGCTAATGGGACGTGATCACCACCATCCATGGAAACCAGCGACGCCCGGTGAGATTCTGTACGTATTGGGTTTGTTTAACTCGGGAGTTTTTTTTTGTATACGTAAATATTTTTCTCTTTAATAACTCCTTTCTACTTAAATTAGTCTTGAAGATTAAATGTGAGGCTTGAAAGTTACGTAATGGTCAGTGAAATTAAATAAAGTGAAATGTCTAGTGCCAAGTTTCCATCATCATTTATCACCTAAGAGAGTTAAGGTTAATAAATCACATTGAAGTCAAACAAGTACAGTGGCTTAAAAGAGTATTTTTTTATATCAATTCGTTCGTGTTTAGTCACTTCTGTGAAATAAGTTAAAAAGAGATTAAAACGTCAATTGACAGTATATAACAAATTTAAAGTCGTATCGTCTGAATAACGTATAGTAGGTAAATAATTATGGTATTGGAGATAGTACTTAGTAAAGTCTAATGGAGATCCGAGTCTAAGTCTAAATTATTAATAAGTCGTGTCAAAAGTGCGGGGCAAATTACATTTTCTTCCAATTTTCTAGTTCGTGGTTTCTTTTTAAATACATTTTGCAATTTTTCAAGTTTTACTTTAGGTAGTCATAGATAAGAACTCCTCATATGATATTTTCTTACCATTTGTCGCCTTAATACCTGTACTGTATTGTATATTATTTCCTTGTTATTAACGATGAGTTTAATTTTGACTCTACAATAAAATTTTATATCTACCGAATGAAGGTTTTTTTTGTATTTCCTGTAAAGTACGAAAAGAAAACTGAGCTGCTACGTATTTAACCCTTTGAATGCGAAGAACCTATAAAGTGGTCGTGTGTCGTCGTACCCACCACGCCAAAAACCACTAAAAAGGTCGGAGTGAAGGTGTACTTTAATCGTGAATAAAATCTATTATGAATTGTTTTTTTTTTGGTTTTATAACGCAACAGTGCTTGGCGTGTGAGCGATCACTTCATTCAAATATGAAAGCGTTCAAAGGGTTAACTACGTACGTAAAACGAGCATGCGGGTCAGCTAATGGGACGTGATCACCACCATCCATGGAAACCAGCGACGCCCGGTGAGATTCTGTACGTATTGGGTTTGTTTAACTCGGGAGTTTTTTTTTGTATACGTAAATATTTTTCTCTTTAATAACTCCTTTCTACTTAAATTAGTCTTGAAGATTAAATGTGAGGCTTGAAAGTTACGTAATGGTCAGTGAAATTAAATAAAGTGAAATGTCTAGTGCCAAGTTTCCATCATCATTTATCACCTAAGAGAGTTAAGGTTAATAAATCACATTGAAGTCAAACAAGTACAGTGGCTTAAAAGAGTATTTTTTTATATCAATTCGTTCGTGTTTAGTCACTTCTGTGAAATAAGTTAAAAAGAGATTAAAACGTCAATTGACAGTATATAACAAATTTAAAGTCGTATCGTCTGAATAACGTATAGTAGGTAAATAATTATGGTATTGGAGATAGTACTTAGTAAAGTCTAATGGAGATCCGAGTCTACCTGCATAAAAAGTTTATCAGTAGGTATGTAGAAAGGAATATGAACATGAAGGAATATGTTTTAAAGATGGCGATACCTTCCCACACGGTAATTGTATCTTATTTACACATGCAAGCTTAATGGTAATCTGGGATGAGCGTGTGCAAATTGCACGCGTTTATATGTACTTTATAGGGTTAATCTTTGGGACAATAAAATAGCGCCTTTAAACTTTATACACATAGGTACTTTTTTAATACGCCACGACGTCTGCTTAAGATGTTAAAAATAGTTCCCTGTTATTTACTATGCTGCTAAAATTTCATTATTACCTAACCTACATATCCACCTGCAAGGCGCCAGTAAGGCCCATCGTTCATTGGAGTGGCGCGATACATTAGAGAGCGCATCAGTATGACTGGCCGAGGCTTACAGTCCACAAATCAGACTGTCAACTATTAGTTGGAAACGGATCGTTACGCTAGCACTCTATTCCAATGAAAGGGCTAAGTATAATCTTTACCTTTACTGAAATTGTAAGTGTATATTGGTGTATATGCACAAACATGAATAAGTAACATCCACAGAGTTACGAATGTACGAGGGCATTAAAGAAAATTCTGATGCCACATAACCCTCCATTTTGCCACAGTTAGATAAACAGCGGCATCTTAGCGCCAGTGTCCTATGTCGCAAGTGTCAAGCGATGAGTGACGCGCGGTATCAATCGCAGTCCGTCGCAAATGGCGCAGCACTTTATGCGCTTGCGCATCTCAACACAGCCGCCGTGCCGGATACTCGCCGTCAACAGCGCTCAGGGCTACAGGTATATGAGATTTATGTTTGCTCTTGAAAGTTTTTTTTACAAAATAGTAAGGCAAACAAGCAAGTAAGTCACGTGATGATAAGTGATCACTACCGCCTATAGACACCCGTGACACCAAGGCGATTTCAGATGCATTATCAATTCAGAGGACTAAGATAGTAAACCTCTTGTTACCAGTAATTTCACCGGCTGTCTTGCTTCCCACGCCGGAACACGACAGTGCAAGCGCTGCTGCTAGATTAGTGAACGAGATGATAGTAGAGATCTGGACGGAGCTGGCGGTCCTTACCGTGGAATGTTAAGGATTTATCACACTGAATTAATTCTATGTCCTTTGACCCCTACAGACAAAGATCATTCCTATATCCTTTAGATACACAAGCGCTCCTGCGCGCCAAGCTTAGAATCAAAAAACCATAAGCATATTAAAACACATACACATACATAGTATTAAACGAATTCTATGCTGACGAAGGCGCGGGCAACAGCTAATAAAACTATAAATTTCTAAACAGAAGTCCTCTATCCTTGACTGTACCAAACCACGATATGGGCATTACCTCCGTTATTATTCGAGCTAAGTTTATAGGTTGCAACAGTGATGCAGCGACATCGATGTTACACTTGCATCGCCCTGTAGATCACTGGGAATTAGCAGTAATCGACGCGCCAAAATGCTATTTGTAACTTTTGTTTCCATTTAAAGGGAATACAATAGAACCAAATGGTGCAATTACCGATCGTAAAGTGAAACGGATTTATTTTGGTCATTTTAGATCATCCAATTTTTAAAATAAATTAATTCCTTCGAACTAAGACAGTTATGTTATTAATAAATGACAGGCAGTCTCAACAGTTATATTGAGGAGGTAGGTGACAATAGAGAGATCTCAGGCGGGTATTTTATGCGTTTACTACTACATCAGTAAGGCTACTTCACACATATAGGTGCAAACACACGCCATACATACTCAAAGGCGTCAGTTCT
This sequence comes from Ditula angustiorana, assembly GCA_963691745.1. Lineage (NCBI taxonomy): Eukaryota > Metazoa > Arthropoda > Insecta > Lepidoptera > Tortricidae > Ditula > Ditula angustiorana. Next base: position 4,325,637 of record OY829490.1, on the reverse strand, counting down.
CCGTCTAACTAGGTGGCAGGGGCTGCGGTATTGAATTCGACGCGACATGGTCCGTGGACTTAAATTTTGGTGTCAAAAATTGTAGTAAGTTACTGAAATGTCGTGAGGTCAGCTATAGTAACACGTCAGCGTTTATCGCGCACATAAAATTTAGGTACCTAATTGTAAAGTTTTTCATAAAAAATGTGAGAGCCTGCAAAGAGCTTCAAATTCCGGGATGTTAATATCTTATATCTTTAGATATTTAGTATGAAAGTAAAGTCGCTATCCGTCCCAGACTGTCCCAAATCCTCATAGTGTATGTTTGGGGATTGATGCATTTTGATGCGATTTTGACTGTCATTTAGAGATTTTTTACGGGAAGATTTTATATATATTACATTTTAATTATAGCCTTGTGTAGCCGGGGAGGATCGCCAGTTAGTTAATACATCGTTATCTTATATGCGAGTCACTTTAGTTTTATTATATTGTATAGCCAACCAAACTGATTCTTAGACCACTGTACTACTAGTAATCCCTATGACATTATAACATTTGTTCTACAGCCCAGACATCAGTCAGTAATGTCATTCCTATATCATGCGAAACAAAGAGCATTTCCAATCACCGCAGATGACTCTGCTATCTTCACTCACTGAATTTATAGTCATTCGACCGACTGTCTGCACGCTGTCTCCAAGGTGCGCCCGCGCAATCGTGTAATGCCCGCTCTTGACTTTATCACCGTATCACTTGCTATAAATTCAAAACTACGGCCTTGCCATGTCTCCATACGGTCCCTATAAAATGAAGAGCTGACTTTTAAAATACATTTGAAACCTTTTTATTCTGAAGTTAGCTTTTTATTAATTCCGGAGCACAAAAATGTCGTTTGTTGTTAATATTAAGTAAATTTAAAATCTAGTTTCAATTGACTTCAAATATTTGTAATGGGTTTAATGAGTTACGTCAAATGGACATGGAATGGACTACGGGTCATCAAAGTTAAAAACTTAATCATGTTTGTCATTTCAACTCCCTGAGCAATGTATAATATTGCATAACTCACCTATAGCGGCCCTATAACATAACTAAGTTTATGGAACATCCACAGATGTTACAAATTATGAAGAAATTACGTAATTCAGTAAATTGCTTTCTTACTTGACTAGTTAGACAGAGGTGTAAGTAATGAGACCCCCCGTAGATATTCTTTCCGTTAGACAGTCATGTTAGGGAGAGATAGATGTCAAGATAGTTTTGAGCTCCTTGATCTGAAACTCAGCCCAATATGACACAAATTAATCTTTTTTAAATTAGCAATTTGCTACTGTAAAGAAATAAGTGCTTCTCTAACACATCATCTATCTCATTTGCCACCAATAATAAAAGCTAGCATTACAATTTAAAAAGTTTTCATTAGTCATTCGCAATTCTTAACACAATTCTTCCATTATCCTAGTTTTTATCAAAGATAGCCAAAATTTTAACTTTGCTACTTAAAAATAGAAAGCTAAATGTTAAATAGCCGATAAGCAAGAGGCTAGCTAGCGGTAGGCCTATTAAAGCATGACAGCTTCTGATTACACGAGCTTTCAAATTAAGTTTAAAGTTTCAAATATCCTTGCGTACTTACGTAAGTAATGAAAAGTTGCAGTTAGCTACCTTAAGGTGAAATTATCACATATACAGGAACTAAACACATAAATTTTAAGTCGAAATGAGAGCCTCCTTTTTCACATAGTTGAAAAAAAACTGCAACAAAATCATCGAGTCATAGAAATATATTTGAAGAGCCTATTGTCATTGGTACGAATTAGAGTCAGCAAAAATAAAATAACAGACAGTCACTACAGATGTACGGTTGTTTATGTATGTATACGCATGTCAAACAACCTTTGCTTAATTGAACTGTTATCATAATTTTCTTTCTTATACGGAACGGCCCATTGTGACTGTACATTTACTGACAAAGCGATTTGGGCGTGAAATCGATTGTTCCGCTTTTTAAAAAAATCAACAATATCCGATAATAAGCACTAATGCGTTAATATACACTTTTACTTTAAAGGTCTTCTTAGGTCAAATGAGATGTTTATAAAATCAAGTTCGTTTCACACTACAATTTCTAACTTCGTAAGGTAAAGTAGGTGGGTGCGTTAAGCAGGTAAACTAAGTAAGTGCGTTGAATAAATAAATACACACAGTTAAATGAGCTTTTTCATAAGTTTTATCATTTGTTCCTGATACAGACGTGTGGGGCTTATACTCATGTTAAACTTCATTCATTTTTGTTACCGTGCATGCGAAATTGTGAGTGTACTTAGTTGGGACAAATCTTTAACTTTGAGCCAAAAAAAAACACAAGCTTTTGTTCTCCTGACAATTGGTATATTGACTGGTTTCGGTTATCAAAAAAAAACCTGTGTTCTTGGTATTTCTCTACAACCACAAAACGCCATTCGGTTTCAGATGTTAAGTACCCAATTGAGTGCAGGTTTTTAACCAACATTGACTGTATAGTCATATCTACTGCTCACTGTATTTAGTTATGTACTTTTTTCAAGATGCCTTTCTCTAATAAAGATCAGCACATAAATGCCAAGACATTTAGCACGTCTTTCAATAAATTAGTAAAACAACCGTCATACTAATTTCACACATCCATATACGTGTAATTTATTGTAATGACCCCACGATTATAACATTAAAGCCATTATCAAAAACTATAATATTGTAATACATCTTAATAGGGCAAAAGGAAAAAAACATTGAAACCGCTGGTACATACAAACATTATAGTCTTAACTCACATGCAACGGTGTGTGAAAATGAAACTAAAATGTTTCTCTGTGGCCCTAACATAACTGCTCTGGTTTACCTAATTTATCTCTCAGTATGTCCTTTTCTAATAATACTAGTTAAATAGAGCTGCAAGGAGGGATACATTAAGCTTAGCCGAGTATGTTATTGCCACTTGATTAGGTTTTATTCCACAGATGACACGAGAATTATTTGGCGATCGAAAAGTCATTGTAAGTCAAGAGTCTTGACGACGTACTTTATGATTCATGATATTAATATGAAGCCACAATAGTGCTTAATGTAATTTCCTTACTTTTAACACGGAGCATAGCTTGTTTAGTAAACTCTACCTAAGCCTGAGAACCATCTGATAAACCCATTACTCAGGTCTTCTGTTCAACACGATCTTGATATAGTGCAGTTGTCAAAGAAAGTGATCTACCACTGGAAAAAACTTTACTATTTTTGTATGAATTCGATTTTTATCTGCGAAACCTTTGTTTTTTTTTTTAACAATACGTCGTACAATAGAGTTTGTAGTTGTAAGCAACTAAAAAACAAAAACCAGCTCATAAGCTTAAATCTTTGTATGGCAGCCGGTATGAGATGGGGTCCTCTAAGTGGATCTCGGATGCGCACGCGACGATCTCGTGACCTCTCGTAAATCCCAATTTAATAAGGACATGGAATAAGGCCACATGTCGTGTTTTGTGTAAGCATTGTTTTATCCTTTGGTTTAGTTTAGTTAGATACCTACTCATTAAGATTGAAAAATAAGTGGAAATAAGATACTCGTATTTGATAAATTTACCAACGTTCTCAAATTACTAACTTCTTTAGGATCAAAACTACTTAAACACAATAAAAAGTTGCCAGTCATCAATAAAATTGTAAAGTAAAATTCGATGCTCAACAATTTGATCTTTAAGAGGCCATATTGATAAAAATATACGTGCAGACCAGTTAATAAAAACTTTCATACTCTTAGCAGCACCCCCCCCCCCCCATTTCCTGTCTGGGACTGATACATATAACTTACCACTCCAGTAGGACGTGTTAAGTGAACGTATGTCTAAACAATATTTTTTTAACTTGTTGTTGTTCTATTAAATTAGTGTCGGGACGCTTAGGCATAGAAAGATAAGTTAGACTTGAGGGGTCATTGAAGGGCCACAGTGACACTTCCTTACCCCTTCGTAGCGGTGTAGTCCCGAACCTGTTGCCCTATTCAGTGGATAGCCACTTAGCGTCTGCTACAAGTTCATCTTCGTTTGAGACAGAGGCGTCTTTGGGCCAAAATTCTTTTTAGTGCCTAAAATAAAGATGAAAATGTAAAAACACTTTTACAAAATTGTAGATGTCTCGAAATATTTTCCTAATAATATTACGTTAGTTCTCAACCGGGCCCCAATTTCTATTATGAATTTTCCCACCATCCTGGGGGATCCTTTTTATTACAGAAAAGTTTCATTTGGTACCCAAATTACCACTGCGTTACCAGTCCTCACGACCCCTCAAAAATAGTGTCCACTGCGTTACCAAATATTAGTTTTTTTCTTATTCTGAGCCCAAATATTTCTATAACAGTCATCATTCGGGTATGCGTATGTCATTCTGAATTTAAAGATAAAATGTTCTTTTAAGAATATCAGAATAAGTAAGAAATATGCGTTAAAATGTACAAGGGACGTTTTTATAGGCATCAAAAAGAATTTTGGCCCCTTTACCTATGGTGCAGGGCGTGCGTACACGTCGCAGCGGTCCTAGGGGGCGCTGTTACTTGTACCCATTGCATTTGCGCTTACTAGGGGGCGCTAGGCTAATGTTTGCACGCGGGCTCTACATAGGCTAGAGACCCCTCTGGTTTGAGACATCTTTACTCTGCCAGTTTAGCCATAATGTTTCCCTCACCGCACAGTACCAGCAATAATTAGGCTATGCACAAAAACTCATTGCATGACCACCGCTGGGGATTGAACTCGGCATCTTCGCGAGCGAGTCCACCCCTACCCACTATAGGCCATCAACGCTCTAATAAGTAACATATCTACATAAAAAAACATTTTTTTATACGAACGTATCATTTTTCGTCTAATTACACATTTGAGCAATATGGCTGCGAGCGATTACGAGCGGGTCACAGGTCGGCTGTTATTCACAAGCGTTTTTTAATACGGTTTGGCAAAGTGCCTGTCACGATACACCTGTCTTGATGAGATGATTGCATTACATTATGGGTTTCATATGGATATACTTAAGTCGAAAACAATATTATAAGTTCTATCACGCGATCGCCATTTGCGGTTTAATCGCTCTTTGAATTGAAATTACGATGAAATTTGAATTGAACCTAACCCATTCACAGCCCTGCCCTAGTGAGACTTGCTGACCAGATTATTTTTATAGAGACTGAAATCGTGTAAAATAGGTATCAAAGTTTCTCTATCCTTTTATTAATACTTAGTTAAAGCAGATCAATGTTGGAACAATTAAAAACAATCTAAAACATGTATAAGTATTCCAAAGCGGTAAAATAAGTAGTTGTCACCTGACGGAAAGTGATTAACGCCACCCATAGGAACCAACAACCGACACAGAGTCACTTGTCCGTCGCCGGTCTTTAGGTTTCCTCACCACTGAGCCTCCAGAGTTTGTCACGAAGCAAACGAATGCAAGCAAGCTGCAACTTCTTGTCAGTATTCTTTGAGAGTGGCACTGCCCCGGTCATGGTGCAATCAACTAGATACAGTATGGCTCTACCAATGTAACTCTAATAAATAGCAGCATTATGTGGCTGTATACCTAACTATGGCTTTAGAGTGCTTCAACGGAGCTGACGCGAATGAAATCAATGTATGAGCGAAAGTTGTTGCTATTATTATAATTACGGATCTATACAAGATGTGATCGTTAAGTGGAGCCAGGCGATTATTCTTTAAATATACCACATATCAGAAAACTTTAAACTGATATCGAAAGTACGATACCCAATGAGTAACATCACATGAATAACTTTTTTTAAATTAAAGTAGTAATATTAAAAATACTAAGATTAAACACTTCCATACATTTAGTACGTCGTTCTTTCAGGCTGTAAGTAGGGGCTTACAACCTCAAAGAACGTCGTAAGTAACGTAAATTATTTACGCGATAAAACTGTAATAAAACAATTTATGAATCATTTGATAATGTTGAAATTACTAGGCCTAATAAACCAGTCTTCCAACGAATGGTGTACTAAATGTATGGGAGGGTTTGAAGTGAATATTTGGGATATTTCTGGTTTGTTTTATTTTTAAAAAGTTATTTATGTAACTTTACTCATTGGGTAATGTATTTTCGATATAAGTTTGTACTTTTCTGATATCTGTCATATTTATTCATTTTATAATGGTTTGGCTACACTTAACGATTACACCCTGTATGTACGTAGAAGGAGAAAAGCTAATGTCAGGTATGTAATCTAGCTTTTATCCCGCTTAGTGCCACAAAGACTTTCATCTCAATGGAGACTTGTTAAAATAGTTTTGTCACTTGAACGGTTCCTGATAGTTGTTAAGGAATATTGATAGCAACGTTGCCGGATTTTTTTAGGATTTTTAAAACTTTGGAGTAAAAAGCGGGATGTATAAAAAACCTAAATAATCCTTAGTTTTTAAGCGGCCTGCCAGTTAACAGACTTCCCGGCGTCCACTCTTCTGCCGCGCCGCAACATCCCGAAAAGCGGGACTGAATCTATCCCGCGCGGGACATTTAATCTTGAGCTCAAAATGGCAACGTCTGGCAACGCTGATTTGATAAAGAGCTGTGCTGATTTAAGTGTTATCATTATTACTTTATTACACATACTTTTGAACTTTGCGTGCGAATTCAGAAGCACATGTAATAACATATAGTTTCAAAATGAAATGGATAATTGAAAGACAAACACGCTCTCACGGCTACATTATTTATTAACTAGGTTTATTACTAGTAGTCAAAAAGAGCTTATTTTACGGACATAACTGACCTATAGGCGAATCAACTAGAAGCTGTATAAGACTCAAGATCAAAAGAAAAAGACTCTTAAATTCAGCAAACTGCAGCTCAATGTCGATCGTACTTGTTCTAAGATGATTGATTTCGGCGAGTTTTTAGGGTTTCATTAGAACATTTTGAAAACCAATTCAACATAAATTAAAATTAATATTTTTCTTCTCCTTTATAGCTATAATGTTGAATAAAACTAAGTTAAGTAAGAATTGATCTTTAGGTACCTACTAATGTATGTATGTAAACTCAAAAGGAAAGTCCTTATGTATGTTAAATCCCTGCATTTTCCACGAGCAGTGGCCTTAACATGTCAGCCCAAATTTAATTTATCCCTCCTTGTGACTCTGTCTAATGAGTGTCATAAAAAAGGGATACACATAGAGATAAGTTGAATATTAGGTCCATTGCTTGCACTAATTGCTGGAACCCTTCACGCCGTCTCTCGAACGACGCACGATTTGTCCGCAGCCGTTACCGTTCCATTGGCAACGTATAATTGTACGATGCGCACACGCAAATGATACTTTAATGTGAGATTTCCTACGACTGTCCGTCCATGTGTCATAGGTGAACACAAATTTGTACCGCGTGATGTAATTCGGGCATGACACACTTCGAAATCTGTTCTGTAACTTGACTAATTAGCGATTTATGTAAGTTTTCTTTTAAACTTGGCGAATAAAACGACGAGTGAAGACATACGCATTTATATTGGACAGATATTTACATGGTCACCTTTTGAGCAAAGTACAAGTATTATCTTGCGAGATTTGATATTATTAAATGGTGTACAATATAATGTAACTCGCGCTCGTTCGCTTCGGCCGAGCCAAGCCGAGCGAAACGACGTCTTTTTCGCTTTTTTTTATGAAATAGAAAGGAAAACAAATAAGTGGCTCACCTGATGGTAAGTGATCACCACCGCCTATAGACACCCGCAACACCACGGAGATTGCAGATGCGTTGCCAACCCAGAAGGCTAAGATGGAATACCTCTTATGCCAGTAATCGCACCGGCTGTCTTGCTCTCCACGCCGGAACACAACAGTGCAAGCACTGCTGCTTAGCGGCAGGATTAGCGAGCAAGATGGTGATAGCAATCCGGACGGACCTTGCACAAGGTCCAACCACCCGCAAAATGTAAAAATTGCATGGACATAGCTTCATTGAACGGGTATAAGCTGAGGGTCTAGTGCAGTGATTCCCAAAGTGGTCCAGGTGGACCCCTAGGGGTCTACGGGAGACTTGCTGGGGGTAGAAATGTAGCAGCAGGGGGTCCACCGAAACCAGTAAAATTTTGAAAGTGGTCCACGAGAAAAATAAGTTTGGGAACTACTGGTCTAGTGTAAGTTTTTGTTACAATAAACGCAACGAACGCGTTAGAGTTAACTTCTCAATTACTATGGAAGCAAAGACAGCGCCTCTTGCGGCGCGTATTTGCAACAAAATGTTTCCATACAATTTGGAAGTTAACGCTAACATGTTCGAAACGTTTTTCAACAGAAAACTTACACTAAGGGCTCTGATTCCGAATCGATAGATATAACAACAACAACAACAACAACAAATACTCTTTATTGATTCACACAAGTAAACAAAATAAAAGAACACAAACAGGGAAATTAGATATACTTGGACCCTTCATATTTAACTGCGATCCACAAAAAAAATATGCAAATCTACTTCTGATTTTGTCAGATATCACACTAATACAGCTGAAAGTTCGTGTGTGACCAGCGTTGCCAGATTTATTTTCAGGCAAAGCGGGATTTCGAAGCCTTTTGTATAAAAAAGCGGGACTAGTTCGTCGAAAGCGGGACATAACATAAATAGCTTAAATAATCAGCAGATTTTTATTACGTATCGTCTAATTTAAGTTTCAAATTAAATTTATAGTGATGATAGACAGCTAAAGAATATGTTTTTTAATGAAAATACGATGCTTGGCCAAAAAACGACTACCATCTAGGTCGAGTATCTCCGTAAAACGGGACTGAGCCTGTCCCGCGCGAGACATTTAATTTTAGGCTAAAAAACGGGACGTACCGCCAAAATCAGGACGTCTGGCAACGCTGTGTGTGACTTAGTACAAGATTTGTAACATCTTCACGCTAAAACGACTGGACGGATTCGGATGAAATTTGGAACGAAGGTAGCTGGATTAACACATAGGCTAACTTGAACCTCAAATAAAATCCACACAGGTGAAGCTGCGGGTAAAGGCTAGTTATAATATACGTGGAAATCTAATTGTAGGTAAGTTCTTAAAAAAGGGACATGTAACAGGACATTGTAACAAGGCAAATGAAGTTGCGTTATGTATAATCGACCAAGTAATTACTTATCCACTTTTGAACCTTATCCCTTTTGTAATGCGATCGAAAGTGGTCAAGCAATTTCTTGGTCGATTATACATAAATAGATGTACGTGTCATTTTATGGGCCACTTTTCACGACGAATATGAAACTTTTGAAAAAAAAGAACAAACTAATAATCCAACATAGTTTGACCTTTCTGTTTCATAAAGATTATTTCTAAATAACAAATGGAAACTGAATTAAATTACTTGCTTGTTTACAGCCATCACTTACCATCTTAATTATTTACGGTATGAATGGCGTCGCTGAGAAACAGACGAACAAACTTTCATACTTACACCGATTATCATCAATTATTATCTTCACAAGTATTTGCCAAATGGTTAATCATTAACGTGAACCCTGCATTTATCCCACATTACTTAATTTCATTGCCCATTATGCAAGCATTGACTATTCAGTCGATTGTACGCAGTCGGAATCGAATAAAAAATCGATACTACACTCGATATTAATCTATTGTTCAATTATAAGTGGATTTAATGACTTAATCTCTCATTTGCTATTTCTTAGTCAGTTTATGTGACTGAATGAATGACTACCAAAGCAAAGCAAAGTTTTTTTTTTCATTTTAAGCTTGCACTGAAGATATTATTTTTATCAAAAACTAATGCACATTAGGTAGGTACTATTCATATGGAACTTGTCAAATATCATAAAAATTACAGGAAAACATTCACATTCTTGTTTTCTTTTACTTGAGCAGTGTCTTTTCATGAGGGCTTATTTCTTCCTTAAATGTACTTCTAAATGTAACCTAGAGGAATAGGGTTTAAGGTCATATTTAAAAGTACTTTTATGGAGGAAATAAGCTCTTTGAAAATACACTCCTCTTTTCGCTTAGAACAAGATTTAGGAATCACATTATCGCAATATTTATAGTGCCTGCGCAAGCACTGCTGCTTAGCGGCTGGATTAGCGAGCAAAATAGTGGTAGCGATTCGGGTGGACCTTAGAAAAGGTTCTAGCTCTCACAAAGTTATTGAAGTAGTAATTATTAAATAGTTTTAATTAATATCTGTCGTGGAACAATGAGTCATAGTCAGTTCACAGGTGGCCTCATAGGTCAGCCTAAATTAATTCTAGGCGTAAACTAAGCCTAGGTGACGTGTTTAGCGCTTTAGTTACTCATGTTGAAATAGCCTTTATTAGAGTACACGTCATTTTGCCACATAGTAGGGTAAATTTAGTATGATTATTAAAATAAAAAGGTGTCCATCCGCTTAGATTATACTGTCTCATATGCATGTATGTATAAACGGAGAAAGACAGAGACAGACGAAGAAGCTTTTGAAAATTATACGTAATTATTCGATGCTGATAACGTATCATTGCTGCTGTTGGACCGTATCAGGGACGCAAAGCTCGCAGTATGGGTTAAGGATTGCCATGCCTTGCGGTCTGAAGCTGTGGCTTCACGGTATATATAGCCAGTTGCGATTAATTGGGAAGATAAAAGAACGTTTATTTAGCATAAAAAGTAACAGTTTTACAAGAGGAATTTTCTTTTACATACATAATTGGGACGTCTAAGTTGTAGAAAGTTTTTAATAACCATCCTTTCTGATGGCAGCCGGGTAAAAAGAAGGGAATGGTCTCTAAAATTTGAGGAAGCTTTCTGATCGCAATTTAGTTTTAAAGTTAGTTTAGTTTTAGAATTGTTATTTGTAAAATTAATTTAATTAAAACAAATAAAAGTAAAATAAAAGTCAAAATAGTAATTTGAATATAAACTAAATTAGATATATGTATGGTCTTATTTAGTAAAAAAACTAAATAATCGCGGACTAGCTTCTTAAAATTACAATGATCAATAGATTTTATTTTAGAGGGCTCAAACAATTAGTGGATAAGTATATCTGATTAATTACAAGCTACTATGCCTACCAATAGGCTTATGAATACCCAATTAGTTAAAACCACATTACTCACACGACGATAAAAAAGTGTGATATACCCCGACACAGGCATACAAACAAAGTACCACCAAAACAAATGGAGTGTTCTGGGTGCAAAAACGTGAGCATTCGGAACTCTTGGGATTGTTGAGTTGTCAAGACGCTAGATGGTAGATATGACCAAAGACAATGTCTTCGATATAACCCAGCCACGTGCGAGGTGTCTTTGTCAATAAACTCATACGAGGAATAAAATAAAAAATATTTTACTCTGCCGTAATTCTTCGGTATTTTCATCGTTGCTCATTTATCTTTCGTTCATTAATTGTTGAAATATAGGTCTACAAACATGAACTTCAGACAAGATAATGGAATGGAAATGGAAATTGGAAATGATCGCGATCTGTATTGGCGATCCCTGGCTCCAAAGATTGTACACCTGCTGTGTTAAATTGTTACATTGTAAAAATTTTAAGTATTTGAGATGTAAAATAACATTGTAATTTTGATTTATTTAAAAAATTACACCTCGTTGAGTGTCTTGCCGGTATCTTCTCATCAGAGGTTTTTCCGAACCGGTGGTAAATTTTTTGACATTCATAAGTGCTACCTGTAAGCCTAATCTGAATAAAATATTTTGACTTTGACTTTGAGAACAGAAGCTGTATGTACAGCAGAGGAAATATATTCACGTACCACCTTAGAACCCTATCACAATGACGCGACGCGTTAAACGCCAAGCTTTGTCATACAAATGTCATGCGTATGTCTCTTCGACTAGGTTCTACGGTCTACGGTGGTACAGTCAAGGAATTAAATTTCCACCCCACCTAAGGTTCAATAGCATATAGCAAACTGTCACCATAAGAGCTATAGAGCAAGACGTTAGTTTGACATATCGACCTTAATGCATTGCGAATGTCATACGACATTTCAACGAAATGGGTAGGGAATTAACTTCCTTGACTGTACGTGTAAGATCTGTTTTCGCGTCAATAACACCAACGATGGTGCGAAATGCCACACAAGCCATATCCCGACGAGCGAGGTTGTGCATTGAGCAATGTAGAACACACTTTGAGCCGTTCCTGTGAATTTGATGTTCATTAGGAAAAAGTAAATTATAGTTTTTAGGCTGTTTCGTTAGGTTAGGTCTTTTAAAATCTTCTAAAACTCTCTTGTAACATCTAGTACATTTTATTATTATGTCTCTTTATTGTTTCGCAAATTAGGTGAAAATGTACATTCCGTGTAGTTTACTCTTTAATTTTACTGAAATAGGGTTGGCACATCAATGAAAAAACTAATGGATTTTTTTTTGGCGGTACGTCATACAGCGATACTACGGTTCTTAAATATTGTAAATGGACTCGTCATAAGACACCATTTGACCCCCTTTTGGCTTTACGGGTATTTTTGTAACACCCTGTATTTCCCTTCCTGTACCTATCCTATTGGGAAGAACAAAGGCTTCACAATAACCTGCTGTTACCCGGTCAGGTACAGAAGTTCGCCCTAGGGGATTTTCGAGTGAAACAAGAATAAAATTTTAACAATAGGTTTTTATTTAAATAAAAGCTCCCTAGGACGACTAGAGACTCTAGGTCGTAAGTTCGTAATTCTTGTGCCTAATTCCTAACTTGAGTCAATTAACGTGATCGCTCGCACTCCCCTGGCCGTGACCCGACGTGTAGTAGCGTAGGCTTGAGGTTCGGCAGGTCTTCGTAGGCTGCAGGGCGTAGAAGGCTCGGCAAGGGTACGGTTGTCCAAGTAACCGGCTGGTAGCAGCTCGGCCAGGGTACAGTGTCCAAGTAACCGGCAAGAGGTGCCCTGCAGGTGGCTCGAGGATATGCGAAGCTTGGGGAACGTGAGCCCGTAGGTAGATGGGTAGCACGTAGGTAGTTATTAACCCGTAGGAAGTTTGGTAGCCCGTAGGAAGTTTGGTAGCCCGTAGGAAGTTTGGTAGCCCGTAGGAAGTTTGGTAACCCGTAGGAAGTTTGGTAGCCCGTAGGAAGTTTGGTAACCCGTAGGTAGTTGCCCTGTAAAGATTTAGTGCTTTACAGGCTGGCCACTAGCGGGAACTGATGCCATACTGAAGCTCGAGGAGACGAGAGTCCAACCAGGGAGCTAGAGCTCGCCAAGTTGTGGTGTGGCATCAGTTCGAAAGGTTTACAGGTGGCAAGGTAAGGAAGAAAAGCTAAGTTACATTGAGAAGGAAAGAAATAGTGAAGTTAAAACTCAGTGACGGTTACGGTTTGAAATTACAAGGTGCGACCGTTGAGCAAGTAGATTTAAATTAATAATTATAACAAAGACTTAGAAATTTACAGAAAGAAGTTAAAGAAACGGTCGCAGGATTTAAGTTAGAACAAATTAAGATAGAAATAAATTAAATACAATCTGAAAGAAACACATACACGAAAAATACAATTTTATAAGAACAATTTAGACAGTTATTAGCAGAGAGAGAGCTTACCAGTTGGGCAGAGGTTTCACCGTTTAGAGGTGGTTGTAGTGATGTAGAAAATATGAGCTCTCTGAGAGCTGCAGGGGCTTTTAAAGCCCAAAACCTAGGCAGCCCTTCCAAAGGAAAGGGGTTGTAACTAATTCAAACAAACCCCGCCCCTAACGATTCTAAATGTTGCCAGCGCTTATTTATACCGATTGGTAAAATAAACGCTGGCTTTAGCAGCGCCCTCTAGTGTGGCTCGAAGTGATATAGCACAGCGTAACACTGCATGACATGATAAACGCACTGGGACCCATTTTTTTCTGTTTTTTTGTGGATTTGGGATCAGCTATGGACGACAACGGATTGAAATCATATCTAATTATGATGAAGGTTGGTTACTAGTGATTTTCCTACACTGCTGGTTTATGTGTAAACGACCATCAGGAAAGGTCCGCAACGTTGCGTGCCTCAAATGTTATTAAACCTTAATAACACCTTTGATTACAACCAGAAATTGGGCATTTCGTATCAGCCGTAGAGGTCAAATATCTACCTATGTGTAATTTGATGTAACATGTCGTGCGATGCGTCTGAACCTGACCTTCTACACCGCGGAACCTCTTCAAATCACCTGTTATTACCACATTTTCATAGTAGTAGAGTCCCACTACTCTCACTGTAGCCATTTGCTGGTTGCTGTCTGGAATAGGCTGGCTCGGCCGGGGCACTACCACACAAAACACGGGGCACTACTGCGTAGCGTGGATTTAAATATTTTCTTCTTTCCAAAGAAATATTGAAATGTTAATCTGTCACAATTTTAGATTTTGTGTCATTTTTGTAAATTAATGCAGTATTAGCCTACAGCATTACAACTAGGATGCGAAGAACTCAGTAAGGACGAAGGTAATTTTTCAAAGAAGTCGCTAAGTTAGATTAAATTGAACATAATTGCATATATTTTCTCATAAACGTTCCTATAAGTAATGAGATGACTGCACAGGACCTTAGGCCATAGGTACGTACCTTCGACAGCTCTTACAATGCCAACTCATATATTGGTTCATTGTTTTCCTTATTGCTGTGATTTTATGAATCCGTGACTACCTTAAATTAAGTTTGAAACATTTAAATTCGTCTAAACACACTAACAATAAAACGACTGCTGCGTTAATTTGCTTTGATGACGTTCAATATGGGTAACATTTGATATTTACCATGTTTTTCTTGGCTTGTAAGATTTATTTTAGGCATTATATCCTAGTTATTGTCATAATCTCATCAAAATAATGCCTAATCGAAAGCAATGATAGAAGCAATTTGAAACATTTCAGCATCAAATTTCATATATGGCCCAGTTATTTTAGATAATTTTAAATGAATACACAACCTGAGCTAAAAATTGAACAGGCAGTTTAGAAAAATATACGTTACTTTTTTCTTTCTAACTTGTGCAACGACTATAATGCCTGCAGTATTTTTTTCTAGTACAGTCAGCGTCAAATATACCAGAGCGGGCAAGGTGGTCAAAAATATCTGAACATGCCCGAGCGTATTTGACAATAGAGTCGAGTCGCTCTGGTATATTTGACGCTGACTGTACATATATATTATAAGTTTATGGTACAAAAGACCTTAAATTAAGAATTTTAGTCGTCGATTAAAACCTGATTTGAACCTATTTATGCCCTTTATTAAATCGTGCGTGGATATCATATTTGTCTGTTAACAAATTCCATGATTGACGCGTTTTAAAACCATTTGTCTAATATTACGAGCAATAATGCGTGTATACGTCAGCGTTGAATGCATGTCTCTCATTGTGTCGGTGTATTAATACCTTGATTAAGGTTATACCATTAACGTTAATGAAAAGATAATTTAATTAAGGGGGTTTTACTAATATAAGTTAACTATTTTTTCTTTCAGGTAAGTACCTATTAAGACAGCTATCTTAAAATCAAGTGACTCTATTTTAGACGTCTGAGCGCGCGAAACTATACATATCTTATGCGCACCAACGTGCTCAATAAATATAAGCAGAAATACGACAGTCAACCAATTTCATTCATAGGCCGCTGAAAAAAAGCGGCTCGTGACCTTTCTTGTTCACCATTTAGATCGGAATTTAACAAAACGATCACAATTAATTTTGATATCTTAAAACTTATTGACCGCCTCGACATATTCGAATGTGTAAAAACTATTTAGGCAAAAGAGAAGGTCAAATGAATGAAATTCATATCTTTATGGAGAAGCGAGCTTTAGATACGCGTTACTTTTTATCATTCCCCATTACAATATATTAAATTATACCCATTTTAATGGGAAATTTGTAGGTATAAAATGTTTATAGCGCAACGAACACAAATGTCAATTTATGAAATAAAAGAAATAATCAATCAGACAAAAGGCTTATTAAATGGGATGTAAAATTTTAAAATAACCAACAGAACCTATTCAATATATTTTACTAATTTAAATTACCAGTAGATTTTTGAAATGTACTATGATCTACATCGTGTTTTTACACTCAGGTTATATTAATCGATTAACTGGTGAATATAGATAAAAAATATATGCGAACCAAAAAAATCTTCTGCAAGTTTTTAAAGTTTATTTAGGTACTTAATTACAATTAATTTCGATTTGTAATTTGAATTTTTATAATCTACTAGCGATTTGCTACGGCTTCGCTTAGGTACAACAAGAATACATAAAAAGCTTCTGTAAAAAAATCTCTAAATCACAATGAAACCCGTATAAAATTCGCTGGGTGGTTTAGAAGGAGTAAGTTGCCGAAGATACAGAGACAACCGAACGTATAGCGACTTTGTTTTATACTATTCAACCATAAAGATGTCCTGTGTAGTACCTTCCAATAAAGGGTAATAGTACCTATTGTTTGCCAGGATAAACCAAACAATCATAGAAACTAAAACTTCAAAGTCATCAACTAACTTTCCATGATCATCAATTTCTGTCAGTTCACGACAACTCGAACGTCAAGATGTCATCGTTTGATTACAGAATCGATTCAGTTCGATAATTGTACGGCGATCGAATTAAAGATGGCTCGGTATGCAGCCGATGCAGGCTTCGATTGTGGGTGAAATGGTAGATTACAACGCGGAAAAGAACAACGTATTAGTGTAGACGCAAAATCATACATTCTAAATGAATGACGTGAATGAGGTACGGTTTGCATCAGAATTAAATAAATGTTTGTAAGTTAGCAGCAAAAGTAGCGGAAATATCAAAAAGGTTAAAAAGATATTATCTTATTCTTTTGATTCTTTAAGTCGTGTAGATATCTGCTGCTGACTGTACTCTCATATTTCAAAAGCTAGCCCTTGACAAATAAATATTATTATGACTATGGGATTTCAGAGGCTCGAGCATTTAAAAATGTTTCTTGACTAGTTCAGATCAATAGAGCCACAAAAATGAGCATCAAGTAAAAGAATTAATCATAATTATCAACTTTTATTTGGCTTGGTATTGCCACGACCAGTCAAAATGGTTTGATCACTTGGGTAAAGTACTACAGTTTTTTAAAAAGGATAGCTGCACCAAACAAAACGTAGCCGTTGTTATTTGTTAATATTATTAATAAAAAATTACACAACACGATTTAAAAAAAACCTAAATTGCCTTCGGAATTCCTTCGAAAAGCAAAAACTTTATTATTATAACATAATATTTCACACATACATACGTGAATAAAATAATTACAAATATTCTTTAATTTAGCGTCAAATTATTCGGCAAAGTACTTAGTAGAACTCTTCACACCTACCGATGAACCCGACTCTAATCTAGCCAAAGCTAGCTCTCCCATCGGCGATAGAGTCGTGAGCATATATCACAATTTAATTCCGCAAGGAAAGTCATTCTAGGATAGCACGTGAACTCGATCATGGCGCGGGCGCATCACGTCGCCTCGTTAGGTAACGCATATCTTTCAAATTACATTTCTAAAGCTGAAATCGGGACCGCATTGTGCAACGGTTCAACTCGCTAAGAAATGCTGGAACATGATACAGAAATCTTATGTACATACAGCGCACGCTTAGTATTAAAGTGACCCATTTCTGAATAATACACGTCCCAAAATATCACCTTAATTAAAAGACATAGGGTTTAATTTTGGGAAATATCAAATTCAGAATTGAGTCGCTTTAATTCTAAGGGTGCGACATAAAGTAACCAAAGATAATACAGAATAGAAGCAGGGTAAGAGAAACCTGAGGCATATACTGGAACACTCAATTATTATATTCTGCGAGGGAAGAGATTTTAGAGTGAGGATGGGACGACGACTTGGTTAACGTGTTTGAGACATGTATTATTCATCTTCTCTCCGGTATTCTATACCTCAGTCAAGCGGATCCATTGATACTGCAACCAGTAGGAAACTAGATATACACATTTCGCTGGTGGTAGGACCTTGTGCAAGGTCCGTCCGGATCGCTACCACCATCTTGCTCGCTAATCCTGCCGCTAAGCAGCAGTGCTTGCACTGTTGTGTTCCGGCGTGGAGAGGAAGACAGCCGGTGCAATTACTGGCACAAGAGGTATTCCATCTTAGCCCTCTGGGTTGGCAACGCATCTGCAATCTTCTTGGTGTTGCGGGTGTCTATAGGTGGTGGTGATCACTTACCATCAGGTGAAACATTGCTTGTTTGCCTTCCTATTTCATAAAAAAAAAGTATAGTGTGGCTCTTCCACTACATTATTATGATTAATTATCACAGGGTTCTAATTCTTAAGCTGCTTGGTACTGTACTATTAACAAATGAATACATGCAGTAACTGTTCTCGTCCTAAAAAAATGTGTCACTATTGTCCTCTAGTGCTCCACAAATGAATAAAAATAACAAGTCCGGTCCACAAGTAATGCCCCGAGTTAGAGCTTATTGCAGGTAAACGCAATCTGTGCATTAAATCCAACTGTCTGAAAATTCATTTCAGTACCAAAGTGTCAACGCATTTGAAGTCGTGCCGCACGCAACGACCACTGCTCTTCCGTCTTTCTACATTGCTTATTAAACCTATCCATTTAAACTAAACCAAGCTTTTATTTTTCATCTTCAAGAAATCTGCCCTTCCCTATGCCTATCCTCCTTTACTGCGTAGACGCACTAAGTTAATGCCATTGCATTGTTGGGAACTTCTTTTTTGCGAATGCCCGAAAACAAATAGCGAATTGTAGTGTTACCGTAAAGATTTTTTTGCTGAAATATGTTTTTACCAACAGACTTAAGCTGTTAGCGTCAGTTGGTTTTTTCGGCTTACCCTAGCAGTCGGCCTGAGGAGCGCTCATAGCTGGAAGTGTAAAGCTTTCAGGGAGGGACAGAACTGAAAACAAACTTAATTTAACATAATTGGTTCTAAAAATATAATTTGGTTAAGGTAAACATCCATTAAGTCAAAAGAATATTTTACCAAACGATAACATTTGACATTTGTGATTGGATACCCTGAAGGTTACAAATGTTAAAATTTTGTGATTGGTGATTTTGTAATAATTTTAATAGGTTAGGACATTGGCATCGATTCACTATATTTCAGACGCAAATAATGCATAGGCCCGCGTACATTTTTGTCTCAATGGCATCTTAAGAATCAATTGAATTCAATGCTTTAACTGACAGACAGATTGATAGTACAGAAGGGGAAATATATTCACGTACCACCTTAGAACCCTATCGCAATAACGCGACGCGTTAAACGCCAGGCTATGTCATACAAATGTCATGCGTATGTCTCTTCGACTAGGTTCTACGGTGGTACGTGTTTCAATTTTCTTGACTGTACATGTTAGATTTTATACAAAAGGTACACCTAATATCATTCAGAGTCTTTGTGAACCAATAAAAAAATGCTTCATTATAACGATTAATATGAATGCTCAATTTTGTCTTCAGACTATTTATGTCCGATTAGTGGGCACGGGTCACCTCTCAGAATAAGGTTTAGGGCTAGTCTTAAGTTCTAAGGAGGGCCAAGTGCGGATGCACTATTAAATTCCTTCCAATGTATTCGCAAGTTTCCTCAAAAAGTTTTACTTCGCCAAAGCTCATTGTAAATTTCGATACCGTACGTAAGTTCTAAAATACTTAGAAGAGTCAGAGGTGCAAGCCTGGGGTCTTGACCCTCAGCTAAGATCAGTTTAAAGCTTATTTTGACCGCAGCTATCAGTGATTTCATCGTACTTTCTAGTAACAAGATCTCGTATTTATTAACTTAAAAATCCGCACGTATTGCGCTTCTTTAGAGCATCTTGGGCATGGGAGGACATGCCCTATATTTAAGTCTTGAAACAGGGAATTAATAAACCAAATCGCAATCTTTACTTTGCGAATTTCTTAAAACACCTTATAGTTATAAAAAAATAATAGTTATAAACAATTAACTATAGCATCTGAACCTTCATGCAATGACCTAGTTGGATCGGAGCTGCCCGCGCGCATCCCTTCGCGTCGCCATGATAACGCGCATAAAAGCCTGCGCCCGCGCCGATCCGTGCAGTGCGCACCCGCTAGCGCTCCGTACGCACACGGTGAGTTTCAGATATGTCCATTTTAGTGACTTTTTTATAAAGTGCTTTCTGAGGTTACAGAGTGGATTTGTATGTGTGGATCGTAGTGATGTTTTATGAGCAAACTAAAATATTTTTAAAATTGAAATCCAATATTAACAATGGAACCGCATTAAAATTTACTTAGTAACACGCCAAAATTAAGGACTTATATTACTCTTACTTTAGACATAGTTAAGACCAACATTGAATCCGCCTAATGGACCGCCCGCCCTAAGTTCTGACTTATCTGCCTACTTACATAACTTACATATATCACTTAATTAATACAGCAATATCGTATTCATTTGTCATTAAATACATTTTAACAATAATAATATTATCTCAAACCAGACATCAACACCCAACCCCCTATGCAAACTAAAAATACTAGGTATTAATTATAAATTAAAGGCTATTAAAAATTTTTAGAACCAACCAGCTGTTAAACCCAGTGATGGTTGACTGGTAGAGAATGAGATGAGTGTTATGATGCACTAAGTCTACTTAACTCTTTCTTCTACCGAGCATAATGAATAAGCAAAACTAGCCATAAATTGTCACAATAAATCATTACACTTTTTCAAACATGGAGAGCCTACAATTTATCTTGAGAAAAAGGCATTTATAAATTAGATATCTTTACCTCAAGAATGTTCTTCAAAAAAATATACAAACCCATAAACAAAAACTAAACCATAATTATCCAAACGAGGTAATCGAGTCGGTCCAATTTTAAGTTGTGTCGTGGAGGCATTTCGACAAATTAATAGCCTCTCAACACACTTAACAATGGCCTGTCTATTTTATCTTTCTTCGCATTCATCAAACAGTTGCACAGATAAGTAACATTAGCAGTGGATCCATCAAAGCAATACTTAATTAAACCTTGGTTAGGACTTGTCTACACAGTAGTCCGCATCTACGTCCTCGTAAGTGTAACAAATAAATGTTTTAACGACCATAACTAGCTTAATTGAACCAAAGTAGATCAAAAGGTTAGTTTAGGTACTTAAAGTTTATCCAATTGGGCCAACTTCGAACTAGATAGGATACTAGGGGAATGGAAATAGAAGTTCAATTAAGTCAAATAACGGCGCAGACGGCAAAAAAAGCAAAACAGTTGTTATATGGCAGTGGATAAATAATTTCCGATCCCATAAAAATACAACAGTAATTTTAAATGTGAAAAAAAAACAAATAAATACATTCAAATCTGTAAAATACTGATGAGTTACCAAAAATCCTTAAATTACATTCTCTTATTAAACATTTAGTATTTTTTATGTTCGATTTGGTATTTTTTTGCGATGGATTACACCGCATTGCCTATAAATCCTATAATCCAATTCGGACACGGGGGCGATGTTTTGTTGTATAAAATTACAAACTTTGACTGCTAAAGTTTTACATCGTACTATTTTAGTATAGCATAGGCTTAACCATCACTCTTTTGATTACTAATATCTTATTAAATATTTTTCGGTTAATCGAATCTATCTGAGCACAATTGTTAAGGATTGCTAAATATAGCATAAATCATAGTAATACCGAAAAGTTTTCGTATTTTGATGGATTGTTGTCATTATCTCTGTCAATGCAGTGAACAATCCATTAGTATCTGCGCGTTGCAGTACATCTCCCAGATATCATCTGAACGTCTAATTAAAGCCGTTACATTTGCTCTGAACAACATAATGTTATTCAGTTTCATTATGTCACTGGTTCTTCCGTGGGATAACACAGTTTAGTACCGATGGTAACATATTTCGTCAAGTTACCACAAAATTTTAAAGCCTATTGTTACAATTTGTTTGCAAAGACATTAAGAGAGTCATTCTCGTCGTAAAATTTGACCCATAGTTCATTAGGCCAGCAATACAACATAATCAACCTCAATAACTATCGCATTGAAGGAAGAACATTAAAGACAACGTCTTTACCTCTTTATGGGAGGTATCCTGTAGAAATAAAGCAGAAAGAGAAGGTTTTTATTTACTCATAAGTATTTGACACGTAAAAAACTTTCACACAAAAGTAGTATGAAAACCAATAACAATAGTGAATTTACCCTGCTTATATACTTTGGAAATAAATAAATATGTCCAAAAGCGCTCGTCGCTTGCCAACAAACATGGCACAAACCACCTCGCTTAGTTGACCTACCAAACAAAAAACCGCATGTAATCAGTTCTTCAGATAGCTCACAGAAAATCAAAGAATAGACAATACGGTTTGACGTTTTACGGCTAAACACCCCACTTTGCGTTGCCTTATGGTTTAAAAATAGAGAATAGGACATTCCTAAGTAGGATTCGATAGGTCCATCAGCCCTAATGGCCGAGGCGATCCTCAAGTCACGCATACCATTCACCGCGACAGTTTCAGGCCGCGGTGATATGGAAATGCTGGCCTCAGGCTCTGTTTCGGCTTTAGAACCAACCTCTTTGGTACATGAATGTTTAGCCCAGATTCAAGTATTGGAAATAATTAGTGTGTCTTGTTTGTTTCAATTGAATGTTAGAACAATTTACATATTCTAGATTACACGTGTGTTTGCATTGCTTAGGAATTTATTATTATTTTCGGCATACATCCCACGGCTGGGCAGTAACTTCTAACGTAACGAAAGGAATTTGGCTAGTTTCTACGTGAGATGTGTCCAAATGGGGTTGAATAAAGTTGCTTTGCAGATTGTGTGCAGCCTTCCATTTTAATAAAATTTTATATGTACCCAAGAGCTTTTTAGTGGAAGAAAAACGTCATTAGGACAACCCAATAGTTCTTATTATGAAAGATTTTTGCCTAATAGTAAAACGTATTATTCTAAATTTTTGGTATTGGTTTGGTTTGGATAGCATATATAGATACCATAATAGCTATGGGTGGATTCCTAATCCGCACCGTACCTTTTAAGCTGACGATCTTATTGTGAATTCCCTACGTATTAACATTTTCAATTTATCCAGCTATTGGAACATGAAGCCTTTGCCCATAGATAAACGTAAGCTTGAGATCATGTTATACCACATTTATAAAACCAGATGTAGTCTTTGTGAGTCTTGCAAGTTGCACCTTAAAATTCGCATTAATTTTCGTGCACAGCCTGCCAGGCGCACAGACCCCCGTCGCCAATTAGATGCGCATGCTCACCCGAGTCAGAGATCAGCTACTATCGTCAATTTAATATTAGAAAGGCCCTATCCTGGTATACTTAAAAGCTCGCCGTTCATTAGCAAACCAATAAGATCGATGGAATTTTGACAAGTTATCTCTCTGATTGCCGGATTTTTACTACATCTAATGAACGATAGTCGATATGCAACGGGTATGCCGTTGGTTAAATATTTTATTTCTTTTTTCTACGAGAATAGTTTCAACTATATTAAATTTAAAAAAAACGTGCGTTTGACAGTAGCTGATTGTTATCCGTATTTTATATCTGCTTGAATTAAACCTCTAATTATAACTGAACTCAGATTAAGAGTGCGATCCACCCGAAACCGAACAATTTTAGATTAAAAATTATAAACTACATGTATTGCAATTACTGCACAATCAGAAGTTTTATTTTCCTGTAAACAATGAAACTGGGTCATTGGAAAAAGTACACAAACACAACTCATACGAAATACGTCACGAGTTAATTGATACATAAGTAACTTATAATTATATAAGAATCTTCTTTTTTTGCTCACGCGGTTTACGTATTGCCACAAGAAACATAATTGGTAGCTTATAACCTTAGAACATACACATAAATATTTTATAAAAATCTAGCTGTGCGTTGTTATGTTTTTTGTTGAAAAATACTGCACTACATTGACTGCACGTAGAGCAGTCTTCCATGATTCGCGTAACCGTTCCTTATGAGCAAAATGTTCATATGTTTGTAAATATTGTTCGGCTGTCACTGTCAGCGGCGATTAGTCGCGTGCGAATGATATGCATCAGCAACAGCGGTTTCGCTACAAATCTCGAAGCTGTGTGCCGCTTGTCAGAATCAGAAACCTTTGCGGGTGCGAGCTCGACAATGCGGTCTTGTTGCAATCGACTGGTAGAAATCCAACTATCCCACTTTGCCGTTTGCTCCATCACAAACCACCACTGCGACCCTAACATGACTGGTGCAGGTTTAGCTTTTCCCTCGCTAAGTCCAGCGCCTGATTTATAAATCTGACAGCCCTAGCCTAGGGCCCCTAGGCTAACTATGAACATAAGGACCTATCCTCCCTGTGCCCGCTCAGCCCTGCGTGATGCTTGCAAATTCCTAGTGCCCCTTCGGCCGTTGCGCCCTAGAATCCAGCATAATTAGCCTGTTCCTAAATCGGGCCCTGCCTGGGTCTCTGTCAAACTATTGTCATAAGAAAAGAACGCACATAGAAATACACTCAGATAAACTAAACTTGGCCGGTCATGTTAGAGCTAACAAACGCACAAAAGACGAAAAATAATAATTACTTTTTACAAAATAAATGTATGATAATCCTGACGATTGTCAAAGTAAAGCTAGCGTATTGTCAACGTGTGATTGAAGAAAAATCTCTGAGGTCTACACCATAAAACTTACAAGCGCAACTGTGGAACATATTTGTCAGATTTTTGTATGAAATATTTTACAATTAATGTCAAGTTGTAGCTTTTGTAATGTCTGTGGCATGGCCTTGTGGTTAGGGGCCTGGATTTAGAGCTTGCGTTGCTTTTAATACATGTCTCAATCACAGAGTATAATCAAGGCACCCCAAAGGCGATAACCAAAGCGTGACTTCACCGTGTCGTAACTTAAGTATTAACATAGGTATTAATATAATACGCTAATTGTAGACCAGGACGCATGGCCGCCCGGGGCGACCGTCCGTCCAGCCATCGGTGGGACCATCTTAGGACTTTCTCTAATCTAGTTCACAACGTTACATAAAACTATGAGAGGATTCACCTTCTCACATTCCCAGGGCAATGTATGCAATTAAAAGCAGACAAGATTATAAAACGGTAGAGTCCAAAGTACGCGTCGAGTCCAACTGGCAAAGTTATTAAACCTCTGAATGTCAAATAAAATAAAATACGAAGAGTAAATTGCAGCCTATAAACGTCTATAAGGATAATGAAATTCTGATGACCCTGACTTAATTAGAGACTTCTTGAAGAGTAAATAAGAGCGAAATTAAGTTATGGTGTCACAGAAAAAGAGGTAACTTGTCTAATATGTGAATGTTTTGTGTTGGTTTCAGATATAGCTTAAGTTCTTCAAAGCGGCACCAGCACGATGCTACGTTTGTCAACTTTTTTTGGTAAGTTATGCTACCCACTAATGAAGTAATGACGCATACGAACATAAATTTAATATGATTGATACAAGTACTAATTATCTCTCAGCCTTTCTTTACATTAGTACGATAGAGCCAAAATGGGGGATTACGTAGTTGGGCTGGCATCATTTAAGTTAAGGCTACTATCATTTTTGTAATTAACGTTTTCAGGCTATAAAAAATACCTAAACAAAAATCTGTCATCCAAGTGCAGTCACGGTATGCATACTAAAACAAACCTATTTAGTTGTCAATTCTAATTTTCAACTAATGAAATGAATAAACTGTTGCATATTTTTATCGCCGCCATTTTAAAGGACCATACGCCTTATGCAAATTATAATTACAGTTTCCAAATGCAAGATAAAAAACGTGATGAACAGAAGATTTATGATATCAGCGGTTAGGCATAGAAATCTGAGACGCGATAACTTTTGACAACTCGAAAGCCTTAAATTATAGGTTCTCATTGATAATATTTCGGGTCACTTAAATCGAAAGTGCTCCATGAACGACATTTCATTGTTTGTAGACGCGTATCATTAGGTATTATATTGGTATTAATTACTTAGCGTGCTTTAATCGTGTCAGTCAAGTTTCACTAACCGTAGGTAAAGAACTGAGGTGGTATAAAAGAAAGTACCTTTTTTATACAAGCTGTATCAGATATGACCTGTGCCATTATAAAAATTGTCACACTTAAGGGGCCTTATGCGGAAATACTTTTCTAAGAACAATGCTTTAAACGTATTCGCATTGCAATTCAAAAAGGTCACGCCGCCAGCCTTTTGGGGACCCTGCCCAGAAATATTTTTCACTATAATTTTAACACATTTACACGCACACACACACACACCTAAATTAAGTAGTAGTACTTAATACCTCTTGTGTTATGTCCATACGCAGTTTTTTTTTATGAAAAGTCAAACAAGCAAGTGGGTCACCTGATGGTAAGTGATCACCACCGGCTATAGACACCCGCAACACCAAGAAGATTGCAGATGCGTTGCCAATCTAGAGGGCTAAGATGGAATACCTCTTGTGCCAGTAATTACACCGGCTGTCTTGCTCTCCACGCCGGAACACAACAGTGCAAGCACTGCTGCTTAGCGGCGGGATTAGCGAGCAAGATGGTGGTAGCGATCCGGACGGACCTTGCACAAGAAAAGGCAAGAAAGGTTGCACAGAAGTCTAGTGGAATTAAAGTTCTAATGGAGATAATTTTTATCGCTAACTTAGTATTAAAATTGAAGCGTTTTTAATTTTAGCGTGTAATTGTAATTGCATAATATCATGCTTTTATGCCTAGATTGTTAGTGTATATATGCTTTCACCGCCACCGTGTGTTTAAACACCTAGCCACCTAACCGCAAGCGTAATGGTTTCACGCTTTGTAATTTCATTTTGCAAACATAGATGTATTAATTTAGCTAAGTGAAAAATACTTTTTCTACTGGTCTACAGTAGCTACTGCATTAATTCTTAAGTGCAATACTGGTCAGATGAATTATATGTCAAAAGCACAGAGTTCCAGATCATACAATTCTGTTTTTAATTATTTCAACAATTAGTTCAATCAAGTATTTTCCGAAAAGTAGGTTAGTAGTTTTAAAAATAACGTTCTGTCACACGCCAATTTGTTTTTCCTAATTTAAAATATTTTTTTATATCGAATACTCCACACTACCTAAATGGCGCTATCTAGCTTAACTGTACTAAAATGTACACCAAAAATCAGAAATATGATTTCCCTGTCACCTCAGGTGAATGTCAGTTGTTTTGTTTTATTCGCTATGCTAATAATTATTGCGATCAAATAATCTACGTTACGAACGGAGGTAATAAACGGATTGAATGAAAGATTCTTCATCACGTTCTGAATTATGGTTACTAATTTCTACGTTCCGTGCTTTTAAGTTTAATTGTATTAAAAATTTGCACATTAATTAAAACACTTTTTTATTTTACAAAATGATTAGTTTTATCTCCATTATCTGCATAGCTAATGTCTATAATTACTCAGACGAGATATGTTAAAGAATTACACTGTTAACGAATTAACCTGGTTAATTTGTTTCTTAAATATTGAAAAAAAATATTTTTACATACTTTTTATTTAATAGGATTACTTTGTAAATGTATATTATTTCAAACTTTGGTATTCAAACCTGAAAGCCAACATTACTAGTTGTAACACTTGCATCACCAAAATATCAATCATTTCTTATATTATTACGAGCAGTAATTATTATACATGTCTGATCGTTTATTTGCATGGAATCTCATTTCCGAAAATGTCTCTTTATCATTACAATGAAATTTAATAGGACTTTACAGGGGGGAAAATGGATCTAGCTAGACTTCTTTTTTGAGAATAGGTATTCGTTTTCTTCGCGTTTTATAACAGTCTTGAACAGAGCTGGAGTCTCCAGTGGCCGTAACAGGACTCGAGAAGTTTATTTTATCTGAGTTTATCTCTATTTGCGTCCCTTTCTTATCACCCTAGTTTGACAAAGACGCAGGAGGGATAAAATAAACCCAGGCCGGTCATGTTTTGGCCACAGTATTATAACTAATTTCACAAACAAAAGTAAACAATCAAGCCATCAACGATCGTCTCAGACTTGTAGTAGTAAAGCAATAACAATTACTAGACCACGTATGTAAATAATTCCATCTCTCGATGATCCATAATGACGGGGAGGTCAAAGTTGCAATTCTACCGCAATTCTGTCCCCATCGACGCAGGCAGACGAATGGCTGTTGCAAGTTTTTCTCAGTAGCTATTGATACGCTGTATAGTCGACCAAGTAATTTTTTGACCACTTTTGAACTTTATCCCTTTGTAATACGGTCGAAAAGTGGTCAAGCAATTTCTTGGTCGACTATACTTACTTGACATGTGTTAAATAATATTTCATTAATACGCTGGTCCCCAAGGGCGACGGTGATTACTCCCCATCAGGTGGCCTGCGTGTTCGTTTGTCTCTTTGCTCCATAAAAAAAACACACAATATTTTATATTTTAAAATTGTAATGACAACTCATAGAAAAATTAGGGCAATGGCAGGATTTGAACCTGCAACATCAGCATTCCGTGCCTTGCGTTTGCCAGTTTCGCCACACTGCCTCTACAGTGCATGCTGATGTTGCAGGTTCAAGTCCTGCCATTGCCTTAATTTTTCTATGTGTTGTCATTACAATTTTAATTTAATAATTTGAATGTTAAAACATTTAAAAATAAAATCGAAAGAAATTTCGGTTACAAAATTTTTATATTTTATTTTAAAAACATTTACAAACAAAACTGAAGACAACTTCAAATCGAAATAAAGCTAAAATAAAAACTAAATTAAACAACAACAAAAAAAACTTGCCATTAGAAACTTAAATATATTTGCATTTGGTAATCTGCCTGCGACCTATGTCGATGTATAAGGACAAAAGTTCCAAGGGCAAGGTTAAGTTTATTCCTCATTTCAGTTTACATTTTTGTAAGAAGAATGTTCGGTGCTTATTAAGTTTATACGGAACACTCGGTGCGCGACTCTGACCCGCACTTGGCCAGGTTCTGTGCAAAGCAGAGCTACCAAGGGCCTGTTCCACAAAACTTAAAAATGCTACAATTTAACAACATATTTATCACATTTTCTTATGTTTTTTTTTAGAATTGTGTAAATTGTAGGACTTGTAAATTTTTTGGGAAAGGCGCCAATACTAAGATCTGAAACTAGCTAACAGTGGGTAGTCAGCAGTCAGAAAACCCATTACCTTGCAGCTCTACGCTTACTGTGCACATCTTGCAATGCGCAAAGCCACGCCTAATTCTGAAACAAGCTTACCCACGTCCATAAACTCGGCTCTGGGAACGTCGTATATGGTAAAATATAAGTATGAGAAACCAATTTTCTTAGATACTTATTTATGAGTCTGTGTTGCGAAATATAATCGACCTGTTTCGATGCTCCTTTGTTTCTAATTAAACGAGATCCTCGCTCTGGCAAACGCACCGGCGTTTATGGATAGGTATTACCGGTTGGTTAACAACATAATTTTGTTGACCTAAACTGAATTAGGAGACACGTTTGATTTGTAGGTAATTGCGATTTCGTATTGAACGTAATAAATAAAAATAATCGCCTTAATGTTCTGTTGTCAAACTGAATTCGTTTTCGGACAAAATATTTCGTTCTTTGCCATTTTGTTCCAAGCATTTCAGATGAAATACGTGACATGAAGCATCAGTCTCCCTCGCACACGCCTACTAGTTAGAAAGAGATACATGCTTTAAACCCGTGACAAAAGCTAGCGTGATAGGGCCTCTATGGTGTGATGGATACGGGAAACGCTAAATAAGCAGATGCATTGAAAACAAATCGCGGTCGAGGTAGGTAGTAGAAGCCGCATGCACTATTTGCTAAACCCAGTCATAAAAAAGTTATTTAATTTTGTTCCTCGAGGGCGCTATTATTCAGAGCGTAGCGAAGAATTCAATATACGCCGCCCGAGGACAAAATATTCTGTCACACATACTAAAATGCTCTTCGACGAGTGCTCGTGGCAAGAGAGTGATCGCAGTAGGGTCTGTGGTTGTCGAAACCAAAACCTATCACATGGCATTATTGATATGTCTGACTGACGTGCGTCTCCATTAACCCGAAGTGCATCAGTTGCCGAGGTTATGTGACCGTCGTGCGGCGCGTAATCGAAACCTGATTAATGGTGGTAAGGTTCACTGCGCATAGGGCTGCCAACTATAACTGTTCAACAAACTGAAACAAAGATCAGATGGAGTATGAAATTACTTTGATACTCCAATTTATTAATATGGACCTCCGCAATGTAACGCCTGTGGCCCTAACATGACCAAGTTTAGTTCATCTCTATATGCGTCGCTTTCTTATAATATCCTTACACAAGCTTGGTAGAAACGCAGGGAGCGATAAAATAAACATCAGCCGGTCATTTTAATTGTCAGGGCTAGTGAATCTATCATTTATAATGTTACAAGTTGAGTTTCTTGTCGGCATCTTTTCACTAGAGGCAAACTATTTGAGCCTAATCTGAATAAATTATTTTGATTTTAAGTTTATTACAGCCTACCGTTTTATGAACTCTCTTCTCGTTAGCTCTAACGTTAGCTGGTTTTTGTACACATATACGTATGTTTTTACTGGTGTTATCTGGTATATGGAATAAAAAATCGGGAACATGGTCGGTCAAAAGTCTTCGAATCAATAAAGGGAAGGGTGGCCTATGTGTAAATATTCAATTATTATTAAAGTAACTTTGCTTAAAAATACTGGTTATTACTTAATGCAGAGAAAATAGGCCAAATACTATTCCTTAAAATATTCCAAAAGTAATCCTTCTATTGACCTATTTTAATACCTTATCGAAATGTCGCAGATAACCCGGCTTATACTTAAAGCAGTATTTTTTATAGTACAATATTCCACGGATAGTCTGAGTTGATAAATATCGGAAACACTACTAATTAATGTTTTATTGTTAATTTTGCTCTCATCAATGCTGTGATATTTTCCTACTCCAATCTATTCGACTTCTTTTTTTTTTGACAAACAACTTGGCAACCCTAACTTTGCGCTTGCGGACTTGGCGCTTTGTTTAAACTGCGTGTGCGCATGGTTTCTGGCCACATTGAAAGAATTCCTTATAATGATAGAATGGGAACTTTTCAGATAGTAACCACTATAAAAATACAACCTTAAATATTACTAGCTTTAGAAAGACCTTTCTCAAAATTATTCCATTGAAGGGTCGATTTTTCATCCCTTGTGACCCAAGGTAAGCTATAATTTATTCAACAACTAACAGTGAAATTTGTAAGTTATTCCACAGATAAATCTTATCCAATGATTGAAAAATCGGCCCCAAGAATTTAACCCACATGACTATCTGATATCTTATGTCACATGGTTTCTAAACAAATCCCAAAGTCTGAAAGTTTTTCTTTTATCTGTTGAAGATTAATCGAATGCTTTTAAAATTACGGAAGTATCCACTTTAACTCCAATATCTCTAGTTTATTGATTTACGTTTAAAAACCGACAAGTAACGTTTGTGACGTTTTCCGAAGTTGGAAAACTAATCGTGTACAAATCAAAAATTTGCCGTAATATGTTTTAAAATCTTGCACAAATACAACTTTTTACATAGCATAAAACAAAAGTCGCTATCCGTTTCTGTCTGTCCTAATCGTATCTTCGGCTGCTTATTCCTTTTAAACCACACAACGAACTTTGATACGGTTTTCGCTATATTATTGAGAATCTATTGCAGAAGGTATTTATGTAAAATAAATTCTAATTAATTTTTCGTTAGTTAATTATACCCATGTGTAGCCGGAGCTGGTCGCTAGTCTATCAACACACAACAGTATCATCGTAATCCGTAATCACCGTCACGATTATTAAAATAGAGCTGAAAAAAAAGGCAAAAGAACAGCATTTGCAATTTTTGAACTTATTTAATTCTTATTGCACGACAGTACGTAAGTATAATTTAAATGTAAACTTTTCTCCATTGTTAAAACTATTACTACCTATTATTATTATTAAGTACTAGATGTAATAATCTTTGAAATGTCAGTACAATCTCAAATAGTTTTTCGGTTGATTGAACTCAAAGGTCAGGCAATGTCCAGTTAATTTGGGGTCATTTTGATATTAAGGAGTATTGTTTGTATAAAGATGTTACTATAATGATGATAGTATCATTACCTTTTGACACAAAAACCATTATAAAACGACATTTGAAAGGATGTATTGTTTGCATGTACTTAGATATAGTACATATATAAATTGCTAATGATGAGAATGGAACTCAAATTATGATTACCTATGTTAGAATTGCTTTATTTGTTTGACTTCGATTTTTAATGTATTTTTACGATCAATTACTATTTTGTTTAGTCTTCAATAAAAACAGGTTTTATATACCTCTACCCGCTCCCTTCGAGATTGGTTTTATTGAGTCTTATTAGAACTAAATTTAAATTCCCTCACTGATCACTTTATGGGATAAGTTCACCTTAATACAAATTATTATCACCGGACTATAGTTTTCTGTCTACACGTATTTGTAATTAATCATATACGAACAGTTTACGTTTACATACTATCGATATTCAAATAAATTTCCCAAATAATAGAGAGTACCTACCGAAACATGTTGTAGGTAGTTCTTAGTGCATTTATAACTAGGTTTTAGGTCAATTATTATTATAGTATATCATTGCTGTTCTAATTCTTGTCTTTTATTCGTAAATATAATGAGCTAAACTTGAAAAAAATATATTCAAACAAAATTTGTCTCTCCTGGTCAAAAATTAACGACTTTACGAATATAACATTAATTGTGAAAAGGTTCTATAGTGGCCTATGAATTAAATTGGTTGAACATGCGGATGTAGACTTGATTAATAAATATTGAACCAGAGAATTAAGTTAAAATTAAGTTAGAATTAAGTCTGGCTACATATATATTTAAATTAATCAGGGGTAAAATATACAACAGCCTGGTATTGAGTTATGTGAATATGTGTGTCCCGGACAAATATGTGTGGCGCCGCCGCCGGCCGCGGCTGCTGGCCGAGCCGCGCGGGCGCACCAACCTGCTCGGCAGGGCGCCGCTGACGCGCGCATTGCGAACCCTCAACCTAGTGGCGGAAAATGTTGATCTGTTTTCGTGCTCTATGAATGAATTCACAGAATCAGCGCTATTCATATTATGCTATAGAAATTAGTAGATAATATAACTGCTCATACAAATAGTTACACTATTGTCTTAGGCTTTGTTCCTGTAAAAATAGTTGTAAGTGTGGAAATAAAATAAAAAAACATTCACAGGAGAGACATTTGCGAATTCGATTTTGACCCAAAAAAAAACAGCAATTAATAAACAATAGATGTTTTACAATTTATAGGACGATAGCCATTAGGAACGGATGTAGCCCTTAAGTTTGGATTGGTCATGCATATTAAAGAATATTCAATCATAATAGCAAGGTCTTCTAATGAATAGGTCGCGTGAAAAACGTAAGTAATCGATCAAAATAATTAACTGTCATTTCCGTTGTTTGTTGCCTCGGACAAATTTGTGAGAATTAATTCTTAATTAATTCAATGAAATTAGGTATCCTACATACAAATCAGACATCACGCCATTTATATATATATTAGTTAATAGGCGCTTATCATTGAATCACACTTTTGGATTTGTTCCCAATCTGCACTAAGACCACCTGAGGACCTGTATTCTGACTAGATTTAGTCCTTTTCCGCCCGATTCTAGATGACTTGACCGGTCGTGATCACGTTTTGGTATCCCTCATTTCATCCCTTTCTTTTGATACTAGACAGATAGAGCTGCACTGAACGATTTATATCCTAGCTGTCAATTTTTTTTACACAACATAGGAAGGCAAACGTGCAAGTGGGTCACCTGATGGTATGTGATCACTACCGCCCATAGATACCGAGACAGATGTGTTGCCAACCCAGAGGGCTTAAATGGAATATCTCTTGTGTCAGTAATTGCACCGGCTGTCTTGCTCTCCACGCCGGTACACAACAGTGCAAGCGCTGCTGCTTAGCAGCAGGATTAGCAAGCAAGATGGTGGTAGCGATACGGACGGAACTTACACAAGGTTCTACCACCCGCAACAACTTGTTCATTTGCTTAAATTGACTCTCCAAAGCCGTAGGTAGGAATAAATTAAACTTGGGCAGTCATGTCAGGACCGCCGTAAAAGCAACTTTGAAATAGAGTGCAAGATAAGTCAGGGCCTATACATGTCATGATCTGGTGAATGTTATGATCAGATCAGTAACAATATCTTGAGATGTGAAGGCTTGTCATCTGGTGAAACTTTCGGACAAGACAGATTAAGGCCCGACATCAGATAATATCATCTGTAAATCCCTATCTGATCTCGGATTTCATTTCAGAGTGTAGCCTAACCCTGCATCTCAAACTTAATCATTTAATCACCCAATTATACTCAATTCCACACAATTTACAAGAACCTAGCATCATCCTCGTGACCAATTTGTGTTAACGGATAACATGACGTTTTGCACTTCTGCTTTACTGCGTTTCCCAATAACATGAGACTGTAACTACGGCTGAACCTAAGTATTGTAATCGAGCCTCAATTATTAATGGGTTTATTTTAGAATATATAGTATTTCGTTGCTCAACAAACAATTAACTCTTCTAATATTACTATTACAAGTATCATGGTGGCACCACACTTTACTGTTCGTATTCATGTTTCGGTGGCCGCTGTATTCTGGTGTATTCAATCTGTTTGCATCGTATAAGAATAAAATCATAAATACCATCGACACATCGAAAATTCGTCAGTTTAATTTATCAATCTGGCTATTGTGTTCGGATTGTCATCAAGCCACTTGAATATATTTGATGCAAAGACGAAGAAATAACACAAGGAAGTAACATTCATTATATTTATCCTATTCGGCACATAAACAAAAAAATACAAGGAAAATCTTTTTGAAACTAGTAGAGAACGAAACGGATTAAGAATTTTGGACAACTTTTAGAGAGCTTTTCCATAAAATTGTACATTTATTGAATGAAATGAAAAAAATATTGCTAAGTTCTTATTGTGTATATCTGCTCTACCCTAAGTTTTTTATAGATTATTTCCTTTACGCTTCTCTATCAATCGTCATAAATTGTAACTTCATCAATACTTCAACATGTAACTTTTCAAAGGTTGCGTACATTCCTCGTGACGTAAACCATTCCCACCCTATCACACTTCATTGCATTCACAAAATCTCAATTACACAACATGACAAACTGTAGCAAATGAACATCTTCGCACGTTATCGTGGACTGCTAACGAAACTACGTTCACACCTACTATCTGCAGCTGCCAGTCGAAAGTACACCTTGAATGGTCAGGTATAAAGACGAGGGAAATCAAGGTTGGTGGTTCACCAAGTGTAAGATAACGGTAGTCGGGTGCAGATGGTACTTCCTAGTTTTAATGTTCCATTTCGTGACGGCTCAGCACGAGTGGCGCCCTCGCGTGGCTTCTATTTCTAATATGGAACACTTCCCGATTTCTGTTTGGAAATTTTGGTTCACCTACTTGGGTTACCGCTAAACAAAATGGTGTAAATCATGACCGTACAGTGATGTTCATTTAATTTTGTCTCTTATTTTACAGTATGTTATAGTTAAATCACTAAACATTCGTCAAAGGCCATAGAGACAAAGGACGAAGAGAAGAACGCAGCGTAACCCTTATATAGAGATTATTTATTAGAATTACGAATGCATTACGATTACAATTATTTAGTAAAATTAAGTTGTTTTTTTTTAAAGTAAAATTACACACAATAAATTGTTAAATACCTATAGCGCGATTTATTACAAAGTTAATAAATTCCCCGCATACTTTCAAATGTGTGAATCCATAATCCTCTGTTGAAGAGGCACTAGATCAAACCTCGGAGACTTCAAAACTTCATTTCTAGACGCCTAAGGTGCCACTAGATCTTCTTGGTGTAACGTACTTAAGTATACATCATATTGTTGATTTCACTATTCTACAATGACAACAATGGCGCCTTTATTCTATTCATGGCAACTAAGTATTCAAGTCAATATCTTATTAGTTTTAATGATTTTCTAAGTCTCGATAGCTCTGCCACTAACCAGCATTACTAAGGCGTTAAGAAACTAAATTACAGATCTTCTGTGCCCTAAGCTAGACTCATTACAATTTGCTACAAGAAAACCAGCTTTACTCCGATGCGATAAGAACTACGAAAACTTAAAGATTCACACTTAAGTTGACGTTAATTTCGTCATAAACTAATATGCGATTGTAAGAAATCGGTTAAAATCACTACCTTCGCTTCGCAGGAATTACATTATTGCAAAAGTAATACCTTCAAATAACTGTCCATAGGTTACTCAACTAAATAAGTTAGCTATCCGATAAATATTTGGCTTTAGTTATCAAAAGCTATACCGCAATTAACGCTGACCTTAGCGTGATATGGGAATACACGAAATGTGGACCATAATAGTTAAGATGGTGGCAAAATGGCCATTGCTGGGAGATCCTTTCGCAATCGCACTATAAAAATACAATTAATATGCCTAGCCATGGTACAATTCTATAATTCATCATCATTCAAATTAAATTTAAAATGCTATATAATGCATGACAACACAAAGAAAAATTAGGGTAATGGCAGGATACGAATCAAAATCATTGATTTTTGCGACTTTGTCAATTGTTGCTTGAAGTATTTCTCAAACCTGGCATATAGTATACTTGTAGAGATATAAGAGTAATTGTCTCGTTTTTCTTGCCGGTATCGTCTCACAGAGGCTTTTCCAAAACAGTTATAAATTTTTGGCATTCATAAGTAAGTACCTACTGTCTGTAAGCCTAATCAGAATAGTATTTTTTTTGGCTTGAAGTTAAAGTCTAAAGTCACATTACAATGTTTAGTTTATCGCTATACTGTGCATCCCTTTCTTACGACACTAGTTAAACTGAGCCGCACGGAGGGATAAATTAAAACTAGGCCTTCATGTGAGGGCCACAGAAGTACACGTAGAATTGCGAAACTTTTGGATGCCAAAATTTACCGACAACATCCTTTTTAGAACTTTTGCAACTTGTCCATCATCAGTCCATACCCATGATGTAGTGCCGGAAACTATGAGAACGTCCTCACCTTTTTGAGAAGTTTCTTCAACTTGGCCATCCCTATTCTGAATGAATATTGTACAAGAATTAGCCAAGTTATCATTCTAGACATGACATGAAATTAATTATTTTAGATCGGTTACTTTAAAATTTTACCCAAAATTTGCACATTAGCACGTGCGTTAGCTTGCTCGGCTACGGAAAACAGCTGTTTTCCGTGTGTTCGGCGATTACAATGTACTATTTTTTTATAATAAGGACTTATGACTATTGTATGCTGGCAAATATATATATTTGATTCATTGAATGGTTGGCCGATCACCTTCAAAGCCAAATTATAGCTCATGTAAATTTACCAGGTCTGATCCTTACCGCAGGGATCAGACCTGGGGGACCTCATTAGTTTTAGTTTTAGTTTTATACGTCTATGTCTAGTTTAGAATCTTTAAGTGTATTATTGATTAGTTATTGTTTCGCTCTGATTAAATTGCATGCACTTTGAGAAACAAAAACAACCATCATCTGTGGAGTAATATGTTTTTTTATTTGCATACAAAAGTTTAAAAAAAGTTAAAAGTTAGCGACATCAAAATTAAAATTGTTTCGACCATACTTGCAAGCATGACAATTACAGGGCTGTAACCTGGAATTAAGCGTGCTCTGGGTAAATGCATGACAACGAAACTAGGGGTTTAATCGAGTTCGGGGCTGTAATTATGAAGAGAACATTTCCTAATAACTTGGTCAAGTGGTCGAACATAGGGCCTGTTCACTGAAAGCAAAATCATCAACCACTATGAACTATAATTTAAGCTAACAATTGGTTAATAGGTCTTTAATTTAAAAATAACTTGGTTATGATTTATGATGATTAGGTAGATAAAATATCAAAATATTTATTATGCGCCGGAGACTACAAATAAGAATCAAATGTTTATTATTTACATATGAACAAAATATTTACAGTTAAAATTAACATTAATATAGAAAGATTTAAAAAAAACAAACCTAAACAAAAACACAGTTTATACACAAAACATTAAAAATATCTAAAAAGGAAGCACGCCGTCTGCGTTTTCGCTTGCGCCATGCGGAAAAGAACCTAGAACGATGGCTGCATTGCCCCGCTGGATAGCAAGGTTTAGCCGCAGCCAGCCCTGAGATCCCCGGAGGCGAGGACCAGTTACATAAATATTTCAAAATGTAAAATTTATACAAAATTGTGACCTAGTTTACCGATAGTTATTAAACTTGGTAAAAAAATAGTTCTGCACAAAATGTTGAATAAGTTTGTTAATAGGCTGAATCAGATAAGGCGCTCTTGTGCATCACGACGAAATCTTTAAAAAAATGTCAGTAAAAACTAGATTAAAAAATTAGATATTAGAATTAAGCCAAGACTTGATTGCAAACCCTATATTTCTTCTATAATATTTAGGATACAGTCCTATAGTCATTTACAAAGATTTAATACCCCTCATAAAATGTAAAGTTATTGTAACTTATAAAATTTCCCCGCATACGAAAACTGCGTCATCATCATCATAATTTCAGCCGAAAGACGTCCACTGCTGGACATAGGCCTCTCCCAAGAATCGCCACGACGACCGGTCTTGTGTGAAAACTGCGTGTTCGAGGGATTTTAATACCTTACTATCTCAGCTACAAGTATTCTACAGCAACTTTAAACTAAACGAAGTTATAAAATACTGTATTAAATAATAGAGATTAGTAAGGAAGTAAAACTTTAAGAAAATTATCATAATTATGCTTTTTGCGGTCTGCGGTAATGAAGAACTGTGGAGGTACCCGTCACGCGAGGACAGATGGATTGTCGAATTGCCCTGAGTCAAGGCCATGTCATAGTCCCAAAGTTTTAGAGACTCACTAGCTTCCCTCTGCTACTTGGCTTGCTTTTACTTTTCGGGATAGTCATTTTAAAACAGCGCAACTTCGGTAAAGCAAGTCGGGTACTAGCAAAACCGTAATGAATCAAAGATGGCGCTCAGTGGTGCCTCGAGGGAGGGCTATCTTCGACAGTAAACTGAGGATGGGAAGTTGTAGCGATATTATTGGTCAATTTCTGTATTCTGTGCGTTAAGTATGCTGTGAGAAAGAGGTAGGTGCTACCCCAGTACGTTGATTACGTTTCTCCGATGGGAAGCTATGAAGGGAAACCCGAACACAAATATGCCTTAGAATTTAGAACTCATTATCGCGACATTGCACAATCGCCAATGTCAAGTTGCAGCACCTGGGAACGCCACAATCAGCTGATCGCTCTCAGGTAGTCCGCAAATCGCCGTCACGTGAGCCGGAGGCCGCAACGATGCTTTAATAAGTCAGCGCCTGCGCAGATATCACGGATGGGCCAAAATCAAAGTAAAAATAAACATTATCTCTCCTGTGGTCGTAACATGACTGGCCCCGGTTTAATTTATCCCTCCCTGCGTCTCTGTCAAACTAGTATCATAAGAAAGTGACGCATATAGAGATAAACTATACATGATCGATCATGAGGCTGCTTTTTCACCAGAGATGTGCGAAGATGCGTAGCGAGGGATGTGTTTGTAAGAACCAATAGAATCACTTCATTTACCTCGCCTCGGTCAGCACAGCTCTGGTGGAAACGGCTCATTGGTTCTTTACAAACATATCCCTCGCTACGCATCCTCGCACATCTCTGGTGGAAACGCAGGCTGATAGGGCCATTGGCACCGTATGCAGACTCGGCCAAAAAATATTCGACTATTGACCCTTAACTGTACTGTCGTCTACTGGAAAGATGTTTGCAAAAATTGAGAATTTGACCCGGATACTGGATAAAAATTGGTCTTACAATTTACATTTTGTTACCATTCAAAAACTACTCATTGAGACTGACAGAACTTTTTACTGTGTAACATATTTTACAGTCACACTGTACACGACTCTATTGAAAAGGTGTGAAAGCTCGTATACATTTTAATAGACCTCTTCAAGTGCTCAACTACTTTTTCTGCTGACTGTACCCATGTTCCCTTTACATCAAACGATTAACGCTTACCGGACGCGTTGCTTCACTGAAAATCGTTTGCGTTAACTCGAAACAGTAAGATCGTATCTGATAAAACAAATTGTTCCCAACACAAAGCTTAATTTTTGATGACCTGAATAAATTAAGTGAGATGCAAGATAAGTCCAAAACGGGCAGGGTTTCTGAATGATTACGATAGTAACTCCATTAACCTATTAGGATACTAGACTAAGTGAAAAGTAGAGCAATATAATTGAATTAAAATAGTATTTATTTTGTTATTTTATTATCCGTCCTTTATTACGGGTACGTATTAAAATAACGAAACTTAAATATTCAAAATCATATTAAATGTCGAATGTTCATTTGATCGAAAGGTTTTTCTTTAAAAAATTAAACTTTTCAGGATAAAAATCCCTTAAGTTAGGTTAGGTTGTTTTATAACCATTTTAAAGAGTTTATTGTTACAGAAAAAAACTTTCGGTCAAGTGAACATTCTACATTTAATACATTTGATATTTTAAGTTAAGATATTCTTATGCTAACAGCTAAAATTATTTAGGAATAACATATTAGTACCAATAATAATTAAGGCATGTGTTTCAATTAGTCAATTATAACCAACCAACCTATCTTATCTTGTTTATACTATTATGTTCAGTAAATAAACAACGCATTCATTCAATCATGAAAATCAATTATTTTTCTTTAATTAACGGTCGCGGGTCGTCACTAAAGTCTTGAAAA
The DNA here is from genome assembly GCA_963691745.1 of Ditula angustiorana. Lineage (NCBI taxonomy): Eukaryota > Metazoa > Arthropoda > Insecta > Lepidoptera > Tortricidae > Ditula > Ditula angustiorana. The sequence goes on along the minus strand of OY829490.1, from coordinate 4,284,709 downwards.
CCTTTAGGTTTCATTCATTAAATTGTAATTGTAGATAATATCCGAACAAAAATCTAAAAGCACTTAATTTGCGAAATCTAGGTCAAAAGATGACATGGGAATTCAAAGTAATGACAGCCAATAAAATGATTACACAATTGTTACAAGGTCAGCACTCATTTCAAGGGATGGATAAAACGTCTAACCACAACACGCCAAAATCTAGCAAAACAACCCCATTCCAAATATCACAAGACCGGTACCGTTTTACTTGACAATAAACTCTATTCCAAATTGAAGTGTGTCGGAAATTTAATGCTGCAAATTGGAGCTTAGCGGGTACTGGAACTGTATAGTTCATACATTCATTGTCCAATTAATGATGAGTCCAGTTCTTCGGCAATTTTCTTCACTTTGCGAAATGTCGTCTCACGCGATTCCATCTCTGCGGTTAGCCTATTGTCCAAAGAGCATGCTGTTGTTACATAACTTACAACTTTATTTCACTCCAACTATGGTTGGAATCCTGCTGCTAATATCTATGCGGTTCCCTTGGCCATTGTTCGGAAACTAAGATGGTAAACAGTTTTAAACGTTTTCTTCATAGTTTTAGGGCGCAAATTGTGTAATAGCGTAAGTACACGTGCGAATTGAGGTTGATAGGGTAAAATCATCTGTTTGGGAAACGATCTCGTTTACTGATAATTCCTTTTGCCAAGAACACTGAAAAAAGATAATACTTACTAACTCCACTGTCCAGGAATATAAACAGATAATATATATTACCCTCCTCGAATATAAACACTTGGGTACACATATGAAACTCGAGAAAAAGTAAAGTTCAAAAATATTAAACTTGCTCGACCTTCATTTGACTTTGCTTGATTTAATACAATAGACATCAACGTGTTTGTATTTGTTTAATGACATATTCAGTTTTGAGAGGTATTAAGTTTTATATCCATTTAAACTCAACGGCATAATTGTGAAATATACAATTAGTTTCCTAAAAAGTTATAATTAATCTTCAAATATTTTGTCAAAAACCATTAAAACCAGGAGTTTTTTTTTAAATTCACCCAAGGCTGAACTTCAATGAGCCTAAATCACTGGTATTATACAATTGAAGAGGAGAACAATATTCAGTTGGAACCAAAACAATTGTCTTAATGCTCCATCGTTAACATTTTTGGCAGACACAGCAACAATGGCAATCATCTTTTTATCAACTCATAACATTTCATTAATGGGGGAAAGCATTCATTTTAGTTTAGTAAAAACTACTATCTTAAATGATTGATAGGCAACTTGCCTGTAACTAATTTATGTCTCAAATACACTGAGCGGGCTTTCTCATGCGATTCAATAGACGTGCGTTCATACATAGTGTAAATGAGAGGTTAGTTGATTTGACTGGAGTCATTTGAATCAGGTAATTATCTGAGTTTATGCGCCTCTTTCTTATGACACAAGTTTGAAAGAGACGCAAGAAGGGATAAGTTAAACCTGGGCAGGGCCCAATTTCATAAACGCGACAGGCGACAGTGCGATTCGCTATACATTGCTTGCCCACTATGATGTTAAGTCTGTAAGTCTGTAGCGTTACTTGTCGACACAGTAATGTATGGCGAATTGTCACTGTCACCTGTCGCCTGTCGCGTTTACGAAATTGGTCCCTGGTCATGTTAGGGTCACTGACTAGTAATTTGAATTAATTAAGTAATTACACGTAATGCTTTCGACGCGTATTCTGCATTTTAATATTGAAAATTATCAAATTTCACAAGTACAATAATAAATAATGCAAACGCAGACTTATATAACCGAAAAATAACGGAGGAGGGTCTTAAGTCGACCCGTATATTTGTTTTATTTAGAGTGTAAGTACATTGTACTTACAGAAAAATAAAGACTATAATTTATTTTACAATTCTGCTTGACTTTACTACAGTTTAGCCCAGCAAAGACAAAGTATTGTCAATTTGTCTATAAAGCAAGTCAGTCGTTACCTTTAAAAAACAATACGCGAGCGGAAATAATTAAGCAGCCATATTAGAACACATTAGTATAATTCAAGAAAAATCTTCTTATTGTTACAATTAAGTACAATGGCCACATAAAGGCTAAATATCGACAAAAACGTGCGATTCCAATGTGCATTGTAATCTAGAAGCGACTAATTCGTGGGAGATTTTGACAATACAGTTTAGTTTTAATTGTTTCGGGTTGGGTACCAAACCGTTTAACTTTGATATTTTTAGATCAAGGTCTCGTTCAAAAATGTTAATGAGTTGTTGCAAACTACGCCTAAAATTGTCTGCATCTCGTTAATCTTGTTTGTTTATTTGTATGTAGTATTACTACGTTCTAATTAGCGTCTGTGCGGTCTTCCACAATGTGAACGTGATGACAATGTTGACATAGTCTGTAGAAATACCGAATCTAGTCTTTTCTTGAATGACATCTTAGAACATATAATTTTCCATGATGTCTATCATGTTGCGACTTTACACATGACCCATAGATAATAAAATAACATTATGTTTTACATTGTTTCCAACAGATGAAAGATTACCTTTAACTGTCGGTGTCTTTTTACCTGCCCATTGAACCAAGAATGCCAATTGAATGAACCTATTGTGCTCAAATATGTTTTTTCTTGTTGCAGCTTTATTGGCACTAACATTGGCCCAGAATGGCTACGAGTACAACAAGCCGGGTAAACCATTCGGCCAGGGCACCACGCCTAACCGGCCTGGCTTGCCTGGAACATCCAGTGGCTACCCCAGCTCCCCCACTTCACCAACTTTCCCAAACGGACCGCAAAGTGATGAGTACCCCAGCACCGGCGCTGGTTCCACACCAGGAGCCACAGGATACCCTACTGGCCCTAACCAAGGTTACCCGCCCTCTAACAACCAAAGACCTGGACAACAAGGTGGTTCCGGATATCCCGGGCAAGGATCTTTTCCCAGTCAAGGAACTACAAGTGGTAGCTTCCCTGGACAGGGTTCCACTGGTGGCTACCCCGGACAACAACAACCTTCGACAGGAGGATTCCCCGGGCAGGGACAAACCACTGGCGGATTTCCCGGCCAGGGACCGACGACTAGTGGATTCCCTGGACAAGGACCAACTACTGGCGGATTCCCCAGCCAAAGCGGTTCAAACTACCCTGGACAAGGGCAAAACTATCCTGGGCAACAAGGTACTTCGCCTTCTAGACCCGGTTCACAAGGTTTCGGATCTAACGACGACTCCGGTGCTTACGAAGGAGGAGACTACTCGGCGATTCCCGGCGAACCTGACAAGGACTACCCCATCCTTACCGAAGTCCCTCAGACGTCCTTCAGATGCGATGCTCAAGCTTATCCGGGGTACTACGCCGATGTTGAGACCCGCTGCCAAGTCTTTCACATCTGCTCCAACAACAGAACTTATGATTTCCTTTGCCCCAATGGCACAATTTTCTCCCAGCAAGTCTTTGTATGTGTTTGGTGGAATCAATTCGATTGTAACTCCGCTCCCAGCCTTTACGGCCTAAATGCTAACCTCTATGACTACTCAGTGACTGGCTCAAGGCCTCAAGGCGGGTTTCCTGGTTCTGGACAAAATGACTACTCTCAAGGACCCCAAGGACCCTCAGCTTCGTACCCTGGCAGCACAGGGCCTTCTGCTAACTACCCGGGAAGCACCGGTCCTCAAGGTCCTACATCAAACTACCCTGGTAGCACAGGACCTCAAGGCCCCACTGCGAATTACCCAGGCAGCACAGGCCCCCAAGGCCCATCAGGTTCTTATCCAGGTAGCACCGGTCCTCAAGGTCCTTCCGCTTCATACCCCGGTAGCAATGGTCCGCAAGGGCCCTCGGCGTCATACCCTGGCAGTTCTGGACCACAAGGCCCTTCAGCCTCTTATCCCGGAAGCACGGGCCCATCTGCTGATTACCCAGGTTCTAGTGGCCCGCAAGGACCCACGGCATCCTACCCAGGGTCACAGGCTCCGTCGAGTTACCCTGGCTCTCGTCCTGGAAGTTCCATCCATCCATCAGGAAAACCCACCGGTCCAAGCTTCCCTACGGGAGGCAGCACAGGCGCTCCACAACGGCCTTCCAACGACAACTACCCTTCGCAGCAACCTAACAGAGAATACTTGCCTCCCAGAAATTGAGCCATCCTAATCTACTGATAAATTCAAGCATAACCGAATAAAAAGACTTAGATTTGTTAATTAACGTTAGGTCGTAGTCGCGTGGTGAGAGTACTAGTTGCCAAAATGTTGTATTAGAAGCCAGTAAGAGCGTTAACGCCCTTTGAAATGTGCACGAATGTAACATAGCAAAGAATGGTTGCCGGTTGTTAACATCAGGCACAAAGGTCTTTGCTTTGTATCTTCGTGTATGCACAAAGAGCACTAAAGTAGACAAACGAAAGTTGGTGCTGCCTAATTTCTAGTATAAGTTATTTTTTTAAGAACAATCTATACTGTTTAGTCTTTTAATCTTTATTTTAAGATTTCTTACTCTAGCTATTTCCCTTGTGTGATTTAACCAATTAGGATGCGTAGGGTAGGAGTAACTTTTACGCGTTCAATGTTTTATATTAAAAGTAAAATCATTTTTCAATAAATGTGATCTTTGTGAACGAAAGTTACCAAATCTAGTGTTCGTAATCTAAAATATTTTTTACTAAATCACATCACTGCCTAGTATAAAAGTCCTAAAAAGTATTACCATATACTAATACTATAAGTATTTGTAAATACACTTTTAAGAGACAATAAAATATAATGAGAGCAATTTGTGTTATTTTTTCATAGGTTTCGCCACTGAACTCGCCTTCCGCTTGCCATCAGGGGCAGCGCGAAAAACACTGTTCACCAACAGTTGACTAATAAAGTCAAATTCGTTACAGTTTACAGGAAAGGGGTTACCGTCCAGTACAACCTTCATTAAACCACAGTTAGAAGATTTCTTTAGACTAGATTGATATAGCAGCACAGCTTTCAGCCTCTTCATGCTCAGATATGATAAACCATTGTAAGCTAAGTTCAAATAGGTGAGCACCATATTTCCCAGACAATAAGACGAGCCGTCCTTTAGTTTTGTGCATACAGGGCTAAATGGATCATCATACACCCCCAATAATTCAAGCGACATCAGTTCAGCTTTAGTAGCGGAGTCCAGGTCACCAATGCTTTTCTTACTTTTCTTTGATACGTTTGAACCAATACTGGCTCTACTTTTCTTGGGCGTCGCAGATTTCCGGTTATATTCGTCGAGGGATCTCGTATCGGCGTCGTCAAAATAATCCATGTAAATAGCTCTTTTCTGTCTCAAGTAGTCCATGTACCTCACACGTTTCTGTATGATTTCGTCATACGTCAAAGGGAATTCTATTAGCGTGTCGAACAACAAAAATGCGCCTTCATCAGTGATGCGGTTGTCGGCTAGATTTAAATACCGCAAACACCTATTTGTTCTAAGCGCCACCGCTAGGGATTTCGCTCCTTCATCCGTTATGTGGTTACAAGATAGATTTAAAAGCATTAGGTTCTTCGCAGCGGGCGCTGTGAAATGTAATTTCGAAGCTATGAGTTCGCACACCTCATCATTAATACGACATCTCGATAGTGACAAATTTCGTAGTTTAGTTCTCTCGTTTAAAAGCATGGCATAATTAGCTTCAGGTAGGAATGAGTCATCGAGGCAAACGTCTGTTAATGACGACATTGATAGCATGTTGCATAACTCGTGAAGAGTGTAGATGTTAAGGCGCGATTTAACAATGGATATTTTTGTGAGGTATTTAAAGTAGGGGCACAGGATGCCTATGCATTGCATGAGTACTCTTGGAATGTCTTTGAGTTTGGAAAGTATTATCTCAGCTAGTTCGTTTTGGTTGTCGTATAAGGCATCGACGACGAGCAGAGCGGGGTCGGCCGTGTAGAGTGTGGTCGTTGTAGAACCTGTAACGTCATCAGTGGCTTTCTTTAATTCATCAGGCAAGATTGTAGCGGAAACTGTTGTCGTACTCATCATTCTAGGCACCACGACTTTCTTGCGAGGATCTTGAGACTTGAGATTTTTGTAAAACTCGTCTAAAAAATAAAAAAAAACGTTGCTTAAAAAATTATAATAATTAAAAAACAACTAAGTATGATATCTTCTACAAAAAAATCTTATGAAAAAATAACAAAAGTCATATTTACGCTGCTAAATCAGTAAAATCTCAGTCTATACATTGGCCCTAACATGACCCAGTATAATTTATGTCTTAGTCTATTCCCTTCTAATCACACTATTTAGACAAAGCCACGAAGAGGTATAAATTATACTTGAACAGTTATGTTAAAGTCCTGGTCATTATCGGATGAAATAGATTGTCATTTTGATGAGTTTAGCCTACACTTTGAACCTTATTTAGTACTATAACACTACACTACACTATAGTTGTTACTTAGTGACTATACTATAACTCCTGTAAGATTTAAGCCGGCTTTAATTTGTTTTGCACTCGTCCCAAAATCCAATTTATAATTATAATCTTTGCCATTCTTACAATGAGAGGCACTTCTGCGCGAACCACATTAGCATATCAAAGATGTGAATACATTACAATATCTTAATACATATACAATATAGCCCCAGTAGACAGCGTTCAGATCGTTCTTTGTTTCTAAAAATATATTTTACTTGCAATTCTAGCATTCGCCATTTTGACAACAACGGTTTTTAAATAAACGGCTAGCACGACATACTGCGATTCGCTTTGTCTTTTTCCATCTAGCCCAGAAACTTTAAACACACCGAAGGACAAGCGAGAGAAGCACACGTGCTAGCATTTACCGGTTACAACACATTTCGATTGTCTACTCTCTCAACCTCTCTATCCTAACGAATTATGTAGGCACGTAATTCCAAGAAGAAATTGACGTAAAACTATATATTAGCTCTTGCTGTCAAACCAAGATCTTAGATAGCGATGGCGCTTTATTCGAATTGAGCCGATAACATTTAAATCACCAATCACCATACATAAACTCATCTATAATTCTATTTACAACTGTTGTATAGTGCAAACAGCAATAAACTAGGTGAGAATTGAGATACATGGTTCATAAAGTCTGTTAAAGACGTATAAAGAGTCAAACCAACCGTTCTGAATTCCTCTATTCACCACTACCCCGCTGCATTCGTACTTCGTGCAGGCATCCTGTAGCTCCTTCTCAAAGTCCAGATCAGGTTCACAGAACAAAGCCCTGCTCGCACCATCCTTGGTCTTCAGCGACTTGTTGGAAAACGTCCTCACTGACTCCGATTTCAATGATCTGCCAGACTTCATTGAAGTAAAAAGAATTAAAACAATATCAAAAGCTAAATACGTTACGTAAGTAAAAAATACAAAAATAAATCGAAAATCTACTGTAGGAAGGCTTCTAAAGTCATTATGAAGTGTGTCACTAGTTTTTTTTTCGACTTCAAAATTATTAGGCCACCCTCTTTGTTAAGTATACTCATTGCTAATTCATTTGATATGTATTTTACGTATTTACCCCTGTGATTTACCCACTATTTATCACAGTATTTACCATAGACATAAGAGAGAGGTATTTACTTTGGGTATTAGGACAAAGTCTCAAAAATAACTCTCCAAATAAACGGCAAAAACGTTTTCCACTCACTAAACCATAATATTTATCCATGACTTTTATTAGTATGTTGTTGTTAAGCCTTTCAACTAGATTTGTATGTTTTGATAATTTTAATATTTGTCGTGCCAGTTAGTACTAATACATTATAAAGAAATAGTTTAAAAAAGCAGCATGCATTTTGGCATCTAAGAAGCAGACAGACCGCGGCCTAAGATGATGCAGGTGGTGTCTTTGACCCATCATCAAATCACCGCTAGGACCTGTCGATATCTGTAGAACTGTATATTTTATGTAAATATAAACATTCTGATTAGATATACATAAATAAACATCATTTATACAATTGATAAATATGCTTGAATCATACATTCAATGTATGTAGGCACTCTCCGATTCAGTCTATTCCGAGATGTTGTTTCAAGCCGTCGTGTTAATTTTGTACTCGGCCAGCGCTCTCGCCGACGATTGTAAACTAAATAACGTCCTTTTTAACGGCCATTATGATTTCTTCGACATGTCTCACAAGTTCGACCAACACACCGTCTATTGGCCTAATATGAAAAGCTTTGATTTCACTAAGAAAATTGGGATTACTGGAGAGAACAATACATGGTATGTTGTCGTATAGTATTTTAACAGCAGAAATAAATTGTCAGTATATTTTAGCATCAACCAACCGTACCTAGTCTTTCTTGGAAACCTGGATGAGACTATACATATAATACACTCTTATTGGGTGTGACTACGTATTTCCCTTGTCAGTCTGTCTGTCTATCTGTCACAGCTTTTATTTCATAAACTACTAATGCTATCGATTTGAAATAAATTTAAACATTGTTTACTATGGTTTACTTATTCATCCAACGTCATTGCAAATAAAATTAAAAACTTTTTTAAGATAGATAAGGGACCTCAAAGTTTTAAACTGAGGCTACTAATATAAGTGAGATATCGATATTATATTCGTAATATACCTATGCAAGGGCTTCCTTTATCCAATCCAAAACACTTTTTTTATTTTCACGTGGTGATGATGACCCATCAGCGGCCCTAACATGACAGCCCAGGGTTAGTTTAACCCCTCCCTGTGTCTCTGTCTAACTAGTGACATAAGAAAGGGACGCAGATAGAGATAAACTAAACTTGGCCATCTGCTCCGATCTTGCACGGCTCTTATCACGTAGTTTTCGAATACTTAATTCGAAGAAAATAACATCTGCCACCCCTTATCTCCCAAGTCAATAAGGCAAAAAAATTAAATAATTACAGTTAATACAAATTTAGTTAAGCCACTAGAGCCTTGTGCCAATGGCAGTAGTATAGGTAGTAGGCAGTAGTAGAGCACTGAGAGCTGGGGTGAATGGTATTTAACGCACACAACTATACAGTGCCATACAAAACCAAACAACAACTTTGAAATTGCAACGAAACTCTCCTATACACACGTGACATGCTGCAGTGTGCGTGACCTTAACTCTGACGCCCATACATATACAATATTGTACGGTTTAGACCGAATTAGAAAGATGAACATAATCGGACCAATATACTCTACAATTCAGTCGACACCACGATGTTGTTAGAAGCCGTCGTTCTAATCCTGTCTTTGGCTAGCGCTCGCGGCGACGATTGTAAATTAAATAACGTCCTTTTTAACGGCCATTATGATTTCTTCGACCTGTCTCACAAGTTTGACCAACACACCGTCTATTGGCCTGATATGAAAAACTTTGATTTCACTAAGAAAATTGGGATTGCTGGAGAAAATGATACATGGTACGTTGGCATTCGCCATTTTACTATCTATGTATACTATATGTACAGACTCTATTCTGTGCTGTTTAATATTGTTTTATCGGTTGCAAATCGTAAACATTTTAAGTATTGTTTTGTTAATGACTGTTTTTACTAACCTTCTTCGTGGCAGTCATTGCAGTCTGCTAAAGTTTAACTAAAGAGAGTTTAACTTTTGAATGCTGATTCTGACGTGGTATCTAACGCTGTAAGCGGATTGTGATCACAAAGATTAACGTAGGACAGGACTTTTCATCATCGTGAAACAGTTTTATGAATTCCTGACTGGGAATGTGTGTTCAATCCTAGTGTGTTATTTAATGTTCAAGTATTAGTTTCATTTTGTTTTCATTGAGTAGGTACGTAAAGTAAGAGGCCAAGGGCATTTCTTGTAAAAATAAAAGATAAATTTATCATTATGATGTCATTTGATGTCATACTTAATTCTGTGTCAGCCAACCACCAACCAACCAGTACATTAACCTTATGATATGTTATGATCTGTAAACTTGGCACTGCGTCGGCGCTTATCAAATTAAACGAGTTACCGAGTTACCTAGTATTGAACCTTGTCATCTCTAAAAATAAACTGTAAACTATGTCTTAGTTCTGATGTAAATCCTGTGTGCTTTGCGCTAGTCCATCGACTAAAGCATGTCTGACACTCGACTTCGAAAATACGTACCAACTGTCTAGTACTCTTAACCCTTAGAGAGGAACAAGTTAGAAAACTTCCTCGAAAGAATTTTTGTATGGAAAAGGAAGGCAAATGACCTTTCGGGTCACTTGATGGTATATCACCACCACGAATGGAGTCCAGCAATCATAAGCGAGAGGCTGACCTTCAGGCCCCCACTGAGCTTCTCATCACTCGCCGCATGAAGCAAACTAGCAAACTAATACTTCACGCATGGTATTCTGTGAGAGTGTTGTACTACCCCAGTCATGCTGGCCCATTCGAACTGCAACAGCCACTGGTTATAGAGTAGTTCTATCACTATAACAGGAATGAGCAAGTGGTGAACTAACTTTGCCTGTTAGGAAAACTTTTAATCATGCTGTTTGGGTTACCCAAGATCGTCTTCTATGGGAAATATATCACATGATCAAAGGATACCATTTTGGACCAGCAGTATCGTAATTAGCCTTTAATGCTCCCGGTGCAATCTTCTATAACTACGCTCTTGAAATTGTTGGTCCCAAACTTAGTCCTAGTCATTCCTGCGCCCTATGCTCGGGCACCGCTGACACTGCTCCAGTCACGGCACTGCAAACCAGTGCTAGACTAACCTTTAGTAAAATAGGAGCAACTGTTTTATCTGTAGGCAGCTGTACAGGTGGACACTTCCTAAATCTTAGAGCTATACTCTCTTATCGTCTGAGCAATCCCCATGTTTCTCTATTTCCGGCCTTCAAGAAGTCAAAGATAAAGCATAGAGAAGCAAAGTGATTGCTCCATTACTTACTCAGCATTACTTGGAGCTTGATACTTCTGTTCATTATCCAGACACGATACGAGCCTTGCTTTGTGTTGACGTCTGTAGATGACAATGACGATAGAATCGCTGGGGATTCATCCATTTAGATTATTACTTATTTCTTATTGAAGCCAAATGGATAATGTTTCAGGTACGCAGCTAACGATTTTGAGGCCGGAGAGCATGGTGGGACCCACATGGATGCTCCTTACCACTTTAACAAGCAAGGGAAGTTTGTAGGAGAATTACCACTGGAAACCCTTATTGTTCCACGTATGTATAGGGGCTATGGGACCTAAAGAAGATCAAACATGATTATTTGGGGCACTATGTTTTATGTTCAATAAGAATAATTGATAATTTTTGTCGTTGTCACTAATTATGTCTCCATGACTCATGAAGCGTTGCTGTGGGACTATGGGCGAGAGTAAACGGACAATAGCTTGTTCTAGAATATTGTACAAGATGAGATTGTTGTATTTTTGCTTACTACTGCGTTGCATATCAGACTACCATAACCACAGACTTGGTACAAACAAAATAACTTACCTACTCTATTTCTAAGGATTAGTAGGAATAATTTGACATAACAATAACCCTTTACATTCAATGCCGATATTTAATTTGTTTTTTTCAGTAATCATAGTCGACATCAGCTCTCTCGTTAACGGGGACCCCAATTTCATTCTCTACAAGCAACATTTGGACCATATGCTGAATAACAACGATGGCAAACCTTGCATGATCATATTCAAGTTTGGATGGAGCAGGTTCTACAGTGATAGGAAAAAATACTTGGGTATCAATGAGAGAGATAGCACCTTGAACTTCCCTGGTAAGATTCGCAGTAGCGGTATGGTATGCCATTCTTGTTGGACCAAGACGCCATTTTTAGAGTCAATATCCTAGACGATACAATAAAGTGCCAGTACATGACTTGGGGGCTACCTACCAAAGAAATATTGCGTCATAGACCTCAATTAGTAAAATCTTTATTGGTGTAGGTCTATGACTCCTGGCGTTATCTGGTTTTAGATGGAATAACAAATATTATGTTATATTCTGCATTCCACTTGCGAGGTTTCGTAACACTGGCACACAAATACAAATTTCAACTTCCATCCTCGGTACCCTAGCCGCCCTTTTCTTGGCTGTATTTTTTCTTTCACCGCCTCCACTGTACACACGTCTTTATTGGCTGTCCATACAGGCCTAGTTGACCTTAAAGGGAAATCCGCCACAGCTGGCAAGTGATACCTCTACTGTGACTTGCTTCCACAGGTCTAAGCCAAGAGATAGCACAGTGGATAACGACGGCGTACAAGAACGTGGTCGGTGTTGGCATCGACGGACCGTCACTCGACCCTGGCAGCAGCACAACCTTTCCTGTTCACCAGACGCTGCTAGGCGCTGGCTTATATGGCATGGAGAATGTCAAATTTGACACGCATGTGCCAGGTTAGACGAGTAAAACTCTTTAGCTCGGTATATTGAAACATTTCCGGAGTCTATGACCACACACACTTACACTTGTTAACACTTGTTATCGTTAAGCGGACTTTAATTGATGGATTAAGTAGACATAGGCCTCTGTTAGGTATCTGAGGCCTGTCTTTAGCAGTGGGCGTCTTTTGGCTGATATGATGATGATTAATTCGGAAACCGAAGATTGCCGCAACGCATAACGTTCATCTTACTAAACTGAATTTAGCCAATGAATTAACTTGTTTCAGAATATGGCTGCACAGGAATAGCGCTTCCGATGAAGATCGCGAAAGGAACCGGAGGTCCTTTGCGGTTAGTGGCCGTCTGTCCGAAGCAGACGCCGACGCAATTCTGATGATTTTGTGATGATACCGAGCATTTGTTGGACAGGTCCTCCTAGCTTAGAACATTTAGGCAGATAGCAGACCACATCGAAGCGACCAAAGAGGGAGAGAGAATTAGTAGTTATCACTTTTCAAAAGGAACGAATGTTATAAATACTCGTACTATGATGTTAGTGTACTTGTTAAAAAGTATAAAATTATGCATTCTATGGCATCTTTAGGCATTCTATAAGATACCTCAATCGTCCAGCAGTTAAGTACAGTCGCTATCAAATATTCCCGAACGTGCAAGGTGTTTAAAAATAACTGAACACGATGTATCAATGCATATAGAAATAGAATCGTGTTTACACATGTTTGATTTTGTCAGCTTCGATATATTTGATTGGGACTGTATAATCAGCAGTCGACATACTCGTATGTACCTACTGATAAACATGAAGGATACGAAATGTCTCACTCGCTTAAAAAAAGGGATGTTTCCCTCAAATGCTTTTTTGATAATGGTTTTTTTATATCAAGTGTGGTCTGAATCAATATTATAATTTTAGAAAAAATAAATATTTAAAATAATTAAGTAAAATTATTTATTTGTGTTCTAACATCGTGCATGCTGGCGGAATGTTTTTGTTTCAAAGGAAATGCAAAATTTTGGGTTCGTCGCTAAAAAATGAAACTTACCAATAGGTACGGTCGCCAACTAAAGTGCATTAAATTTTAAAATTTATGAAATCCGCTCTAGTCTCAACGGCGCTATTACCTTAGTACCGACATGTTCAGATATATATATACATATAAAGCCAAAGTACAGTCAGCTTCAAATTAGACTTGAAGTTTTTACGGGAACATCAAAATAGACTTAAATAATTACAACTTTATTACGGTCTCTAATTTCATGACATTGCAAACTGTATCACCATACAAACGTACGCAACGCACCGCACGCAAATAACTTTTGCGAGACAATATAAGTATCCCTGTACGAGACAATATAAGTAACTTAAAACATTATTTCACCTATTATTACAACCAAAAGATCGGTCCTTCTGTCTGGGTCCTTAACAACATTAACTCATTTTCTCCGTCTAAACCTAAATGTAATCATTATCATTATGGCAACTTACTAATAAAACCTTAAAACAAATTCCATCTACGTAAAACATAATAGGCTATTCCTTACAAACTAATAAGGTAATCATTTCTTACTCAACAATTCAAACATACTCGTCGGTTCCGAGTTCATCGGCTTCTATTGGATTCCGCCGATTTCTGGACATCACGATTGCAGCTCCAACACAAAAGCAACATTATTTCTGTCGGGAAGTTGCCCCAAGCAAGGAGCAGCGGATCTTAGGAGGAAGTCGAGTTTTTGTCAACTCCTACGTCGTCAATGCATTTGTAAAGGAATAAAGAGAAATATAAAACAGGTCGACTAAATAAAATTAATCACTTTTGTCATAACTTTTAAAACGACAGTGGCTTCTTTCTGCCTTTTACTTGTCTTCTCGTAATAAATCTGTATCTCTAGCTTTCAAGTCTTTCGCAGCTAGCTCAAATAAGTGAAACTAGCTCAGTCGATGTTAATAATTAAAATATGCGTTCTTTGCGAACTAAACCAGTATGAACCAGAACTGCACATTTAGCAACAAGCGGGAAAAAGCAAGTCGCGCTTGCCACCTTGGGAACTCGCAGACCTACTCTTTAATGACAACGTTGACTCCTTACGCTTCTTTGCGGATGGGGCCGGGGGAGGCATGAAGTCATTAGTAACTTTGCTCAAATACATGGTAATTAAGTCGTACTCGACGCACCACTCAGGTAAATTGTTCCCCTCAATAACGACCCTCATCAACCCAGTGCGTCCGCCCTTTTCAAGGAGATATTGGTAAGAGAGCACATCAACTATTTTAGTAATAGTTGTGAAATCTAAACTGTTGTAGGCAAGATTCAAAGAGCATAGAGTTAAGTTGCCAGTACAAAACCAATGACCGTCCTTTAGGTTTGTGTTCAAAGGGGAGAAGATATCCTCATACGGGCTTATTGTATCCAACGCCATTTTGTCAGCTACAGCATACTCAGGAGGTTCTTTAATTTCAGCGGTGGACTTCTTCTGTTTTTGACGTTTGCTAGACTCTCGGCTGATACTAGGTTCATCCTTACATGCTATGCTCATTTCTTTCACTTCACGGTTAAGAAGTACCTCTTTCAGACACTTATCAGCAGCCGCAATTTTCTTTGCGAAATATTCTCTCCTGCGTTGCTTCATTTCTATTATTTCATCTGAGGTAAGCGGAAATTCTGACAAATGTACCAATATATGAGAAGCTCCGACAGCGGATAGTTTGTTATTACATAAGTTCAAGTGCAGAAGATAACGGTTGGTTCTCAGTGATTGACCTAAGGCCTTAGCACCCACATCAGTGATCATGTTATAGGACAGATTGAGCACGCGAAGATTCTTGGCAGATGGCCGTTGAAACTCAATCCTCTCCGCAATCTCCTTGCAAACTACATCGCTTATATTGCAATTACTTAACGACAAGCACTTTAATGTTGTAGCCTGATCTAGTAAAATATAGTAATTCCCTTGACGCACAAAAGAGCTGTCGAGGCAGATGTCAGTCAAATTAGAAAATGGTAGCAACTTCGCGATCTCATACAAAATGCCACAGTTCAGGTTCCTTTCTTTGATAGTCAATTTCGTAAGCAGTGCGTGGAATGGGAGACAGAGTGAGATAACTTTAATTACTTGTCGGTTTATTGGAACAGGACAGTCGATAAACGAAATTTCAACCAAATGTCCACTGCTGTCATAAGATGCAGTTATTTGTATAGCATCAAGGTCAAATTCTGAAGGCAGAGGTATCGGCTTAACAGCAGGAGTATGAAGTGAAATATTGTCTTTGCTTGATGCTTTGTCGCTTTGTAAGAACCTAACAGATTTATACGTAGTCTGCGATGAAGCGCGTCTGCCAAGGCTCCTTCGTCCAAACTCCGCTGCAAAAATAGACTATTATTAGGTGTGTTTATTTCCACGGCCCTGATTTTTTTTAATTTATCCTTTTCTGCGGCTCTACCTAACTAGAGTCACACGAAAGGGGAGAATTGAGTTGCTTGTTTAAGTTAAAGTTGGACGATTTTTCCCTAAAAATGTGGCCCTAAGGCCACTGGGAAGATTGATTGTACCTACTAGTCCATAATAATTGATTGTCAACATATCATGGCCATCAACGTTAACCAATGAACTGGATGAATTTGTGTCAGGAACAATACCTAGGTACTATAAATAAAACCCCTAACGAAATCATCACACAAAAAGCAAGAGCGTAATAAGGATTAAAACACATGACCATTATATCTTCATCTATGAATGCCTAACGATATTCGCATTTCTAGCTTGAGCACATAGGCTGCGTAATGAACGAATGCAGTCAGCGGAGCGAACGCAGCCGCGTGTTGGAAATACCTACCCCGTTCCGTATTGGCGCCCGCACCCACTGCTGCCGTCCAGAACAGGTTCAGAATAGCTACGAGCAAATCTTAACAAATATCCAGCTGCCAATAACGTGTATGCAGGATCCCAATTCTCGGGTCATGCGAGACGCTATCTCGCATGCCACATACGTCAAAAATGACAGATTTCCTTGGGATTTGACAGTTATTCTCGTGCGAGATGAATCTCGCATGAACCCAGAATAGGGGCCCAGGGGCCAAGCTACCGCCGAATCAATGATGTATCATTGATTCGTATACGGGCCCCCGAGCAACTGGGGTCCTGCCTCGTAAGACCATAAAATCATTACCGCCATTAGGGATTTGCCGCAATCGCAACTTAATGCTAATAATTTTGCGGGTAGTAGGACCTTGTGCAAGGTCCGTCCGGATAGCTACCACCATCTTGCTCGCTAATCCTGCCGCTAAGCAGCAGTGTTTGCAATGTTGTATTCCGGCGTGGAGAGCAAGACAGCCGGTGTAATTACTGGCACAAGAGATATTCCATCTTAGCCCTCTGTGTTGGCAACGCATCTGCACTCTCTTTGTTGTTGCGGGTGTCTATAGGCGGTAGTGATTACTTACCATCAGGTGACTCACTTGCTTGTTTGCCTTCCTATTTCATAAAAAAAAGGGCAGAAGGGTCCCCGACCAATTTTGATACAGGGCCTTTCCGGGGCATGCAATGCCACTGCGTGTATGGTCTAGTAAATCGCTTGATCTATGCATATGCCAAATATGCTCTGTCTATAGTCTACTTTACTACGTAATTTAGCTGGATAATTTAGCCACCTTGTTTTTTTTCTGATATAGGAAGGCAAACAAGCTAGTGGGTCACCTGATGGTAAGTGTACACCACTTCCTATAGGCACCCGCAACACCACGAAGATTGCAGATGCGTTGCCAACCCAAAGGGCTAAGATGGAATACCTCTTGTGCCAGTAATAACACCGGCTGTCTTGCTCTTCACGCCAGAACACAACAGTGCAAGCACTGCTGTTTAGCCGCAGGATTAGCGAGCAAGATGGTGGTAGCGATCCGGACGGACCTTGCACAAGGTCCTACCACACGCAAAGATAGGATATTTCTAGGATAGGTACCAACAGCCTAACTCAGAATAGAACCTACCCTAGGTTCTCAAGTTTTTATAGTTTCTACTAGGGTAGACCTGCTGACTCTAACGTTCTTTTTTTGTATATGTTTGATGCGATCTAAACATACTTAGTGTTCAAAAAGTCACCTTGCTTTACTCTCTTGACGACCACTAACTTAGAGCCGTGCATTTCCCTTACAATCCAAGGAATAAAATTGTCGAAATCCAGCGGAGTGGGGGTGTTGGTAGCCAGGGAACTTGGCATTCTAACAGAGGAAACGGATGTATTCTTAGTAGTCGATTTCGGAGAAATAATCTTCTTCGAATCACCGATTGGCCGACTGGCCGAAACTCGAGACGCTGTTTTCATTATTTAAGTACTAAGCATAAGTTTGGTATTAAATTCAAATTTAACGACGTACCTATCTTAAAAAATAATTGATAAAGACAATACTTGACAGCGTTCGGCTTCTTTCTCTGTGGTTTGGCTATTTGACATAAAAAAAAGTCGTGAGAATAAAGACTCTTTTCTTTAAATTGTACGTTTTTGCCTATACAACCTAATTCCAGTCGGGAGACGGGGCATGGTCGGGACATTATTTAAACTTCTTGGTCGCGACCCTAGTAGTTACTTCAGCAACGACATTCCAAACGCAGATTCTGAATATAATATGAAACACAAGCATGTGCCAGACTGGCCTCCATTATAAAGTCATATAGGTTGTTGGTATCCGTTTCCGGTTTCAGTTGTATGGTTTTATTTCCTGATTTCGAAATTATGAGGTAGACTCTGCCATCTAGCGGACGGCTCGGATAGCAGTTGTAGCTGTCAGTGTACCGAGACGAAAAATATACCTTTTAAGAATTATACGTTAAAATCAATCAATCTAAAACTTTTACAAACATACAAACCAAACATTTTTTTTTGTAAAACAATAATAAACTTTATTATTTGTTTGGCATGGCAACACGTGTGCGAACGTACTACGGACGGACAGAATCCGTCGTTCCGTACGTATCGTATCTTATCTGTGACTCAAGTGCTGTCATGGGCTGATGTGTATTTTGTTGCATTCCTTTTTCTACGAATCGCAGATTAACTAATCGCTTCGCACAATTTTTAAATGAAACTTTACATTAAACAATTCGGGAGGCAACTGGCGTAACTTCTGTGTTGTTAAAAAGTGCTAAGGACTAACTACCTTGTTGTGGCTAGTGACATAATTTTCATATTGCGTATCATGTAGTCATTGTGGTTTATTTTGTGGCCTGCTGCATCTATTTTTGACTCGAGCATCTTCCTTGAGGTTTGTATAGTTATGTTATTGAAGCCCTGGTTACTGAATACGCTTCCTTTCGGAGCGTATCGCAAATAAATCGCAGTCTCGTAAAACTTCTGCCAGACTAGTTTTATTCGTAATGTCAAGGTTCACTAGTAGTCATACCCTTGGACCATAACACATGAAGTCATAAATACTGCCATCCTAAATAGAACATAAATAACAAATAAACAATTCCACGAAATGTGGAAAGAAAAAACCAGTGCTAACTATTCCTTTGATTATTTCAAATAGTCGAACTCTTTAGTCTATTTATTAATATTTGCATTACAAAACGCTTGTGCTGTGGAATTTTTATGCAATGGAACAGAAACAGTATTTCCATGACGGTGCCAGTGCATTGTTAGTAAGTTCACACAGTTAATCAGATCTCCCTTCATTGTGGCTAGTGAAAGTATTGCACGATTTCATTATAATTGTATTTTGCAATTCATTAGGTTGGTATCATTAACCGATTTATGTGTTTCCTATTTGGTTTTTATTTTACACAGCATGTTTAGTTACATTATAATATTGATTCTAAAGTTGTAAAATAAGTCTTACAGGTTTCTTTTATTGACCAACTCCGTTAAGATTTGGATGTCGTGAGTTTTGATATGATTATTATTAAATTTGTAACTATGTGATTACCTATAAATTATAGACTGAACCAATGGTTCTTGAGACAGTAAATGACAAGCGATAATAAAATACTTTCAACAAAAACCTGTATTAAAATATTAATATTTTTTTTTAATTTAAAAGATTGTCATGTATTGTAACAATCAAATTACACATTGTAAAATTCTAGCAAAGATCAGTCATGAGATCATTCAAAGCAGGAAAACATTAAAGGTAACATGTAAACATGCTTACATGTTACCTTTAATGTACTTAAGTAGTAAAACAAAAATCAAATTACAACATATCATAAATAAGCCATTAAAAACCAGTACACAATGCATCTCTAACCAATATGGAGTTTCCTAAAACTACTGTGACATTCAAACATATTGACATAATCATGCCACCCTGAGCCATGGGTACAGGGGCTCATGAGCAAGGACCACAGACTACTCCAAAACATGTCAAGCAATAAGTCAGCCTTAAATTCATGAGTGGTCCGTTGAGTTAAAAATATCAAGTTTCCTGACTTAAGTCCGTTTTCAGAATACCAAATGACGTAAAAAAGAGACCATGAGCTGGCTGAAGACGACGTCTATGTCGTTCGCGCGGCAGCTGTCTCGGAGCCTGGACCCGCGGCACGACTACGAGCCCCAGGCCTGCTACAGTTCCTTCTGCAAGCACTGGCAGCAGGCTCACGAAATTATACTGAAATCACAGGTGAATAGTCTTAGTTTCTCAACAAACTAGAAAAAATGAACTTGCTACTCAGCAAACCAAATAGCAAGGTAATTTGTTCCAGTTTGCTGATGTAGACCTGTGCAAAGTAATGCCTGAATCTATTATTTAGTCTTAGTTTATGTTCGATCGAACTTCATCACACTTCACACTAATATTTTAAAACTGAGAAGAGTGTGACTAAAATTTTTGTACTAAAACGGTTGGACAGATTTAAATGAAATTTGGAATGTAGATAGCTTATACTCTGGCTTAACGTATAAGAGACTTGTCATTCCATAGAAATGCAAAGTTCCTGCAGGATAGCAATTAACAAATTCTAAGCAGACAATGTCTTGGGCAACAGATAGTTTTTAAAAAATGCTAGGAGAATGAAGATACATCTAAAAGTAGTTCATTGTTTTTATTTAAATGCTATGTTTTCAGCTCTATTTATTTATTATTCTAGCCCCAGCACCTCCATGATGATGTACTGGGAGTGGTGAACCACCTAGAGCAGCTGGCCACGTTGCTTGTGCTGGAGGCTCGAGCAAGGGAGATCAGCACCGTGCCCAGCTCCGGGGCCTGCCTTGAGCACCTTCTGTCGGAGAATCTGCTAGACAAGCTCTATGAGTGGGGCAATTGCACTGGCAAGTAAGTATTCTAGCTTTAACCCATTCATTGCAACTTTTTCATGTGCGTGAACGCACATCTGCGCATATACATACATATACGTATGTATGTATATGCGCTACTCTATATTATTATGATTTGTTCTGTTTCTTTTGTTTTTCAATAATGGTGTTTATTATAATTTGATTGGTATTAGCATACTAACACCGCATTCCTATGTTTAAACAATTGATCATTTTACTTACCAGCGGTTAAATTTTGACACATTATATACAAGACATCTGTCATTATTTTATGGTTTGTAGGTTTAAAAATAACGTCAGTGTTATTCGACTAAATATAAATAAAATAAGTGAAAAAAAAATCTTTGGTTAATTTACACCAATAGGGATGTCTCCTGGGTTAAAACAACAAGATTCTAATTAGTCCGTCAGTTAGATTATAGAAAAATACTCGATACGTATTTTTTTATTTGTCCATACGAATAATATTGACAAAGATACAGCACATTCAAATTCAGGAGTAGGGGTTCGTGACGTCACTCGTCCGTAAAAATTTTACGAAATAATGACGTAGCGCGAACTTTCGCCGCTCTGTAACTTTGTTGTTTTAGAAGCAAAAGAAAAAATACGTATCTACTATTTTCTGGCGTTCTAAAAGATGGACTAATTATTATTTTTTAGTCAACATCCCAATTGATGTCATCCTAAACTAAGCAATGCTTGTATTCTGGCCTGTGGGTACTGGACAACAGATATACATACTTATATACATAGATATAATATCCATGACTCAGATACAAACAATTATATTCGTCATACAAACATTTGCCATTCACAGGAATCAAACCTGTGGAACCTCTAGCTTCGTAGTTAAGGTTACTAACCACTAGGGTATCCGATAGTCAATTATGGATTTAAAATGAATAAAATGTTGTCAAGCAGAAAGAAATCCCTGATAAAGTAGGAATGCGAGGATTTCAAAAAAATATTTACATTGAACTATGCAATGCCATTTTCATTTGAACTTACCAGGCATATTCATATTATAATATGCTTTCATTGTTCAAAAGATAACGCATTGCGTTCGCTTTGTCGTGCAATGACTCAGAGGACACAGAGAATGGTTTGTACTGTATAGTCTGAATTATCCTGCTATGTTACTGTAAACACCACTTCGACTGGTATACATTTTCTAATTATTTATAATTGATTCATTATTAAAAGAAACAGTAGGTATGTGTTACCTTTTTACTTCCGTATTTTTACATTAAAACTAGGAACTTGAATACTCTATTCTCTCGAGTACCTTGTTATCTTTTGCTCTTAGAAAGTTAGAAACTATAAGCAACAGTAATTCCAATTTTCGTGAAAAGTAGATTTTTCAGTATAAATTTATGCAACGTTTTGCTTAAAAATTATTCGACGATGCCTACAGAATATATTATTTATACTACGGCACATAATATTGCATACAGGATGTTCACTCACAGCCCTGCACCCAATTCCGATACTTCTTGTGGTGGCTTTTCGTTTGAGGTCTGGCCACATTCCACTAAATAAGTTTTTGAATATGATGAGAGTCCTTCAATCACCTTTATGTGTCAGCTGCAACAAAACGGAGGACCTCATACATTTTTTACTGCAAATAAAAGATATTCGTTGAGAGTATCTCGATCACCTGAGTCTTGGTCACGGGGTTGAATACGATCCTGAGTAGCCCATTATCTGAAGACGCGGTGCAGCTGTAAAAATTCCTCAGACACGCTCTTGCGGCCCGGAGTTCTGCCTCGGGGCGGGAATTAGTGTGAAGTTTTTTTTCTGAGTTTCCTCACGAGGCTGCCATTGTCACACTAGTGCACTAAAGCCTCAATAAAATTATAGGAAAAAAAAATTCGATACTGCAGCTTACGTTTGACAGAAGTTGGACGAGTTTTAGTATGGCGTGCACACTTAGGCGCGTATACAAACGTAGAGTTGCCCATGTAGTAGCAACTATGCGCACATTTTATAGCGTGGCTGACTGCTATCTATTCCGTACTACAGTGTTTTTGATTTTTTACGCATTTGATTATTCCTCCGAACATTGAATGTACGCCTTAATCCAATAATTAACATTGAATGTGTTAGAATTTTAAATGTTTTCACGGTCATAGATGGGTTTTTGTTTTAAACTCTAGACCTCAAGTAAACTTTGGTATAATTTGTATGGCACGATTTTACATCATTTGTTTGTTTACTGAATGTTTAGGTGATAGACGATAAGCGATTAAATAATTTTTAAAGGTGGTACTGTAGACTAAAAAAACATGTATTAATTTCGTGCCTCATTTCAATGTAATAAGGTGCAAAAGCGGGTGCACCTTTGTATCGTATAGTCGACCAAGTAATTGCTTGATCACTTTTGAACCTTATCCCTTTGTAATACAGTCGAAAAGTGGTCAAGCAATTTCTTGGTCGACTATACCAGTAGTTAAGTTACACACATACATAAACAGTTACCATATTTTTTAAACGAAAAAAGTCCCATTCAAATTACTGTTAGTTAAGTCTAGAGTTCGAAAATTGACCCAGATATATTTGAATTTTAATTAGGTTATCGAGTTTGATTTGACATTTGACTCGCATGAGGAAAACATCGTTTTAATTATTTTGTATAGCGTAAATGTTAATTAAGTTAATTGACTCGTAAATAAGGCGCGTGCGCCAGACTGATGTACGTTTTACGAAGGTTTTCCCACTTGATTGTTGATATGGTCACCCATTGAAATAAAGTATACATATATATAATGGATTTTTCACGTATATTGTAACGAATCTAATTCCCGACGCGACGTTTCGAACCTTTTCAGGTCTTAAGTTTATGTTGGTCTCATTTTTGTTGGTTCAATATCTACAAGTCGCGATAACATATCATTACGGTCACCGAATTTGAATTCTAGGTACAACGGTACAACCCTGTTGCAATGAGTCATCGCTGTGATATTATAGCATTTGTTGTAAATAATCATACTGACATTTACTTTGTAAAAGTGCTACAGTGGTCCAGAAATCAATTTGCTTGACTGTATGCATTTTAAAATGAGATTTCTCTAATTTATCATCTATTCACCGGATAACAAGCGACGTCTTATAGGTTTCGTTTTTACAAGGATTTATTTAATTTGCCACGTTCGTTTGTTTGTCGCTTTGTACATTTAGTTAGAATCTGGCCAGGAATGCGATTTTTGAATCTTACCGGGTGACTAAAGCTCGCCAAAATGGCCGGTTCTCATAGAAATGCGGCCGTTTTGGTGAGCTTAAGTCACCTGGTGAGATTCAAATATTGCATTTGAATCTCACCGGGTAACTAAACCTCACCATAGCCTTTCTTCATAGAGATTCGGCCATTTTGGTGTGCTCTAGTCACCTGGTGAGATTCAAAAATTGCACCCCTGTTCTTTTGTTGCAAGTGAATGTTGCAGCGCAGTCATGAGTAAATTTTTAATTTTGTATTCATCATCATCATCATCATCTCAGCCACAAGAAGTCCACTGTTGAACATAGGCCATTTCTGTTTATTTTTTGTCTTTCTATATTGCGTGTGCGTGTTAAACGAATAGTTTTTATCTATCTATCAGTTAACCAACGTCAGTGCGTTTAGCATGTGATCTCTATAATGTTTGCAAACAAATCGTAGTAGTTTCATGCGGAGTAATTGATATTCAACATGCGATCAATAATTATGCGCTACCATAGCCTCTGCTAATCGCACGAACCAATTAAGTACTAAGTCTCAATGGGCTGTATTCAATAATAACTCTAAGCTGTAGTAAATAAGATTCATTTTCCATTATTAATTGGTTGTTTTGAAGTAGATGTTTGCAATATATGATGAGAATCACGTATTGGCAATCAGGCGTTGATTCATTATCGATTAAGCCAAGTCCTTATCAATTAGGTTTTATTAGATTCACTTGTTGAAAGATCGAGAACTATTTTATTTGTTTATGCTTTCGTCTGTGGATTTGAGGAAAACGCCTTTGTAATGAAACGAAATAAACACCCGCTTTCAAGGCATACGTATGGGCTAGCAATATTAATAATTCAGAGGCCTATCGCAATCGGCATATGAACGCACTATATGTCATTTCACTTTTATTTGCCATGGACCTTTATTTTCTAAGACTCCGATCATAAATATCCTTTGTTGATGATAGGTATCACAAAACATGAAGAGGCATGGGTTATTCAATTTAATAATTAACCAGATTTAATAATATCGCCAGAAGTACTCTCGTTCTGGAAACTTTATCAGCTATAATTAAAACGATATCTCGCTTATTGGTACAATTGTAACAAATATCTTATCACATCTACCTATTTGGGCCTAATAATATCTGCGGTTATGTTTATATTAATTAAATCTTTGTTCTGCAGAAAGAGAGAGACTTAAAAGTCAGTTTAATCTTCAAAATAATTTATATTTAAACATGTAAAACTCCTTTTTGCACATACAATTTATAACCCTCTATATTTATTATTTCAGATACGAGAATGCTGTCCGGTTGGAACAACTCAAATTGTTTGGCATTCTTGTCAGCCATTACAGTACCCAGGTAAAATATGCAAAATTTTGATATTCCGGATACAGCATCAGCAGCAGCTCTTGTTAAAGTCGAATCCATAAATCTGTTTCCTGAGTCTCAATTTAAAAATGTTTAATGTTTCCGCGACTTGTCAACATTGAAATAAAACGATCTAAACGTTAAGAATTGAATTAGTTGCAATATACGCGATTTAAACTTTCCAATTGTTTTATTTCAATGATTATGTAAGATTTTTACATTCGCAGGTGATAGCAGCGGAGCCATTTCTCAGGCCACTACTGAAACTCCTGAGTGGATTCAGAAACGAATTGACACCTCTAAATATAGAAAGTAAGTTTAACATTACATTAACATATAATTTAAGAGCTTAGCTCTTGTCGATGGACTAATTACATGTTACTTAAATTGTAACAGGCAGTTAAAATGTCGGCACTAAAAATTCACCTTTCTAACCTTTGACAAGGCGTCTTTTGTTTCATTTTAACTTAACTTATAAAAAATACAAAAATCGACATTTACACGCCAAACAAAAAGTATCTGTCCGTCTGTCTGACTATCCGTTTTAAACCTCATAAAAAAATATTTGCGGTATTACTACAAACTTACATTTTGCTACTGTAGAATTGACCGTGACTTATATCTATTTATGGGCGAACTTTCTTTCAACTACAAAATTAAGTTTGTCTTTCATTCCGACGAACTAAAGTATACATACAAATTTCGGAACCGTCAATGCGCGAGTTAGACTCGCACTTGCCCTATTTTTATAATAATTTAAAAGTACAACTTTAATATGCGATTGCACGCGTGGGTCACTTAGAGCGTTCGCTATGTCGCGCGGATGCACGTCTATCGAACAAATAGTATGAGTCCGCACCCGCACCCGCGCGAGTTAGCGGACGCTCTTATACTATATTTTTATAGGCGTGCACCCGCTCCGTGCGTCCGCGCGACTTAGCGGAGGCCCTTATATTGTACGCGTTGTCGGTTAAATCCGTCCTTAGCGTTGAACCTATAGTGACGAATATATCCGTCTTTGGCGTCATTTAAAAATAATTAATTCATGTGTCGTTTCTTGCAGGTCAATTGGTGACATTGTTGAATCAGTTGTGCGTGGTGTTGATGCAGAATATTAAGTTTGTCGACCTATTTTTCTTGACAAACCACTCGAACGAAACCGAACCTAAGGCTGAGTAAGTATTATTATTTACATCTCAAAACCAAGCTTTTCAATCTATTGTATAGCAAATTTTCGCATTTTAACACCTTAAGATAGTTTTTTTTTACTTAACCCAGTAATCACGATTATAATACGTATACACATGAAAATGCGCTACAAAATAATATTTTTTGATTAAATCAAGTTCATTGTAATTTGTTTTTTCTTCTCTCGAAACACTATGAAACTATGACCATTAACTAAGCAATTTTTTTTTGAATTATCTCTTTTTTGCTTTATGACCTATTTTCGGTGTATTCATTCATTTATTTATCTCACAATTTTGATTATATTTTCTGCCATATTGATATGACAGCAAGAATGTTTATCAATTCCCATTAGATAGATTCCCTAATAATTAGAGATGCGCCGAGTAACGAGTACCGAGTTTTACTCGGTTAAACTTTTTACAACTTAAAAAAAAAATTACTTACGCGTAAACAAGTACAAACAGGTTCGCGCCGCGTTGATACACCCCTCACCCCGCCCGCGCCTTTCAACTACCAGTCACTTGATAG
The DNA here is from genome assembly GCA_963691745.1 of Ditula angustiorana. Lineage (NCBI taxonomy): Eukaryota > Metazoa > Arthropoda > Insecta > Lepidoptera > Tortricidae > Ditula > Ditula angustiorana. The sequence continues at coordinate 4,257,773 of OY829490.1, read as the reverse complement.
TTTGCAAACAAATATGTACTTCACGTTGCGCGTCATAGTAGATAAATAATTGTAAAAGTTTGATAATTAACGATTGACTGTGTGTAGTACCTGATCAGTGATGACTTGATTTTGATTAACACTGTTATTTTAATTATACCTACCTAAATATATTGCTTTTCTTAAACCGAGTATACTCGGCATTCAAACCGAGTCATTCGGCCGAGTACGAGTATCAAAAAACCCGCCGAGTACGCCGAGTACCGAGTATCAACCGAGTATCGGCCCATCTCTACTTATAATGAAAATGTCCCAGCTTCATCATATCCCGGCTCCTGCTGACGTTTGTGCACCGCGAGGGCGGCGCGGGCGCGGCGGCGCGCGACGCGCTGCTGCTGTGCGCCAACATGTCCGCGCGCTGCCCGCAGCTGGCGCGCTGCATGCTGGAGGGGCTCACGTGTCCGGTGCTGGCTACAGGTGACTCTTCTTTCAGCTGCATCATTGCTCGTTTCCTGACGTTCATGCTCATGCTTTAGGACCTCGGCTAAATCGCGCGGTTGCACGCCTATCAAACAATAGTATGAGCACCCGCACGACTTAGCGGAGGCCTTTATAAACGATGTAACCGCCATGGGGGATGTTGACTCGACAATCACTGTCCCGATAGTTGTCCCAGCGAACGGTCTTTTAGCGAAAAGTTTCGACCAACACCTTAAGAGACTCGCTAGACAGTTGGATCAAGGGTCAGATTCAGAAGGCAGTACTCCTGGAAACGACACGAATAGTCAGAAGATTCCTCACTGCGGCCCTAACCACCGGTAGCTTGATTAATAATTTTATTAGTATTCAGTGCGTTTCCGCTCCCCAATTGCAGTTCCAATAAAGATTAAACGCATTTACCATTTTCGTGATGTATTATTTAGACTTGGAATTGTTTTTGACAGGACTTAGCGGGCTATATTCCTTGCTCCCTCGCACGCTCGGCGACAACATATACCGTCTCACTCCCGACGACGTCAACAAAGTGCACAAACTGACACTCTTCATTGACTCCTTGGAATTCTGTAACGCCGTCGCACAGGTGAGTATATCAATTAAAAATTTGTATTTATTTTATTTATTTTAATTTGAAATTCCTTTGAAAACAAAAAATATTTATTACCATTCTATCCTATAGATAAGTGGATAAGAAATAAAAAATATCTAGTTGACTTAGTTAAGAACTAAACATATCGGTTTTGATGGCCAGTCAATGACTGACAGTCAAACGGCTACCACACCATTGTTTTTGTTACAAAATCTACTTATGCACTACCTGAGTACTGTCCAAGGTATAACTCTAGACATAAATACTGTCAAGTAATAACAAAGAGAAATCAAAGGGTACACTCCCAGTTTATGAGATCAGCACAAATACCAAAGTAGCCCTAAAAACTGTTAGACCTTTTTAAAATCTTTATTCATTTAGGGACTTTGATCAAAACTGTTAAAATAGCCGGGGAATAATGCCCGCGGAACGGATGGTCGATGAGGTCCAAGATTTGTCGAGTGGCGACCGCGTACCGATAGACCCAGCCCCGCCACAAGGTAGGCTGACTATCTGGCCCCTGCTGCATAATAACTTGTAACTTGCAATAACTCTTTCTATTAAAATGAGTTGGAAAGATACTTTCGCTTGTATTACAAGTTATTAAGAAACAGTGACAATGGTTGTGGGAACCCGCTGAATGCGAGCAGCGCAGAACCGGTCGTAATGGCGACCGTTGGGGGAGGCCTATCACTAGGTAAAGTATTAATAAAGTATGTTTATCCCAAGGTCGCGCATTGGTCCATCAAGAAACATCTGCTGGACCTCCTGTATCAAGGGTTCCTCGTGCCAGTGATGGGGCCGGCGCTCCTGCAGGTAAGGCACCGAGTGTCGCGTGCGCTTTGGGACGAGTGATTTGGTTTCATCGCTTTGTGGGGTTTTTTTAATGGGAAAAGCAAAGTGGGATTAAAGAGGTTCTTGACGTATCTAGATAGATTGTTAAAGTTTTATTCAAACAGCCAGCCGTGACAAATGAAAGAACAAACAGTATTATATAGGAACAAAACATTGAAAACAAAATTAAATTAACAATAGCTAGCTAATGATTATTAATAAGATTTAATGTCACGGCACGGCCGTGAAAAGTTGCCGACTCAGAATGAGCTACAGGCATCGCTGCCACAGCGCTGATATTCTGCCGAAACCTGTCATCTGTAGAACTCAAGACTGGAATGTCAATCGGTCATTTCAGTACCTACACTTGGCAATAGCGATTATAAGTTACGGAGTTATATTCGAACAACATTTTCTGTAATATGGATTTGAAAAATAATTATTTTTCTCATCAATTTTTTTTTGCTTAGTAAGGCATGATTAAACGCACAAAGACAGAGATAAAAGATATTTTAACTACAATTGGTTTTGTAAGAATTTCTGAAAACGATTTTATGTTTTAAGAAACTCTTTAATTCTATTTTTGCCTCTCTATCATTGTTTTTTTAAAGTTTTTTATTTCAACGTTAACGGGGTGTTTTATCTATTTTCATGTATTTGTTGTATTCATTGATTTTTTTGGATTTAAATGTTTTTATAGTTATTTTTATGTATGTATGAAATTAAATAAATTAGGTAACATATTAAAAACTAGCACTCGGCGATTTTGCACAACTTTTGATAACAAATAAACTATTGAAGTTGTACTAACGATGAATCTTTCTTTCAGTGGTACCCGTTGAAGTTTTCTATGGATATTATATAATTTTAAAATGTATCGTCTCTGGTTTGACAAAATGCGTTTTGTGGTTTTGCTATTATTGTTCTCAACTAATCACTATACAGTCAAAGAGAAAGTTTTAAACGTTTTGTCGTGCACTGTACATTCAACCAATCCTAAATCTGGGCGACTGTAGAATCAATCTTTACGTAGTATGTAATAAAGCCGTTATTCGTTCCGTTTCACTGTTATTTAGAGATTGTTTTACAGAAGGATTTTACATACATTAGGTCCTTGTACACGTCCGAAGCCGGGTTGGATCGCTATGAAATGAAATGAAATTAATAGTAAAAAGGTTCTATAATGGCCCAGAATTCATATTGGTTGACTACTTTGTGGGATTTTATTATTATTCATCCTTCATCGTTTACTAGTCATTTTCATTTTTCTTTTTTTTACTCTATTGTCAAATACGTTTGGACGTGTTCAGATAATTTCGACCATCTTGCCCGCTTCGATTTACAAATTTGAAGCTGACTAAACCACCGTAGAACTCTGTCGCGTATTGAATACCACATTACTCTTATTTGAGTGAAGTCATCTGTCAATGAGACACGGTTCTACGGAGGTACGTGGATTCATTTCCTCGGCTGTCTCGACAAACAGCAACAAACAGTCCATTAAAGAGGGAAGTGAGAGAAATTGTCTATACTCGAAAGGGATAGATAGACCAACTTCATAGTGCATATTATATGCCTCCCTTTCGAACAATAACACCTTATTTCCGATTTTAATGGTCACTTATTTGTGTGTTTGACTGTACGGGGTGGTAGCATCACGAGTGGGCTTTCATTACTCGCACGGGATTGGATCAGCACACGGTGTGGCCGACATTCCTAGCGGTTGAGTGACGGTACGCCAAATCATACTTTACGCTTTGAGTGAAGTCGCTTTTACTTTGAGCTTTGTTGTGACAGATGTCAGAGTTTGATCGCTTTAAGATAGCGGTTTATTAAAAAATATAAAGAGGCTTTTTTGTCGCCTACTGTGCATTGTCATCGGGATACGCATGCTTACCAAATTTTAAAACGATCCGACCAGTGGAATGGTGATATAATTACAATAGACTTGTAATGTTTGAAACTAGCAAAGAGTTACAAAAACATACTAAATAAATTAATACTATTTTCGTTGTTGGGGGCGTAAAATATATAGTAATAAAGACCTGCTACTTCATGGATAGTTTGTTAGTTGAGTAATGATTAAACCAGCAGTTAGCAGTTGCCTTCTGCAAAAACATACAACTCCAAATTCGCACATTAACTTGTAAAGTAACAATTAATTGCATTTGAGTTTGTCTAATAAAATGTGCACTCCACAAAACAGACTTTAAAAAACACGTTTCCTGTTAATACATTTGGAATCATACCTAACCTGAAAATAATTTTGCAATTTGATTTTTTTTTAAACTTAAACCATCACTCAACCGCATTCTCGAGTACCGAAGCCCTACTAACTCGCGCCACGATCGTAGACGAAACCCGGGCCGTTGCAGAGTGGCGCTCCCGAGCAATCCGCGGCCATGGCGTACCTCGAGCTGGTGCTCCGATGCTCAACTCAGCGGGGACTGCTCAGGGCAGTGCTGCATTTCCTCTTCACTTACGAGTACGACGGCGTGAAGCTTATAGACGTCATGCTCAGACGATTGGACGGGAATACACAGGTTAGTGTAGTATAAGTTGAGTAAGTGTTCCGATGCTCAACTCAGCAGGGATTGCTCAGAAGACTAAACGGGAATACCCAGGCTAGTGTAGTGTGTAGTGTAGTGTGAATTGAGTAAGTGTTCCGATGCTCAACTCGGCGGGGACTTCTCAGGGCAGTGCTGCACTTCCTTTTCACTTACGAGTACGACGTCGTGAAGATTATAGACGTCATGCTCAGACTATTGGACAGGAATACCCAGGTTAGTGTAGTGTGACTTGAGTAAGTGTTCCTATGCTCAACTTAGGGGGATTGCTCAGGCCAGTGCTACGTCTTCTTTTTACTCAAATGAGTAATATATCGCTGATAGATATTTCAAATATTTTTATTTATGCTGTAATGTTATATCATAATCAATAAAACGAGTTCTCAAGCACCTAACATAACCCACACTACAGTATAAACTCTAGTATCTTTACTACCAAAGCAAACTTTTACATTTGGCTAAAAATTTATTTTTACATTCTTTCAGCTCTCCCTAGTGTCCCTATCACTAATGGAGACACTGATCGACCTGAACTGCGAGGACGTGATGATAGAGCTGGTCTACAAACACTTGCTCAACGGGAACTACCTAATGACTGCGCATCGCCACAGGATATCAGACCCGGAGTGCTACAGGGAAGCCGCCATGTCCTTTCTAAGTTTAAGCCCAGAATGCTGCTTCAGGCCGCTAAGTAAAACAAGAGAATGGACCGAAGAATTGGCGCTCAGTGGGAGGAGGGTGTTGGAGTTTAAAAGGGAAGAGGAGAGAGTCAACGGTGTTCAGGAAGGGATAGCGATGAACAGCTTGGTGCAGGAGGTCAAGTTTAATTACGGGGTGAGTTAATTAAATAGTAATAATATAAAACTGTATGAAAAGTGTTTTTAGTTGATACACAGTGACGAATTGATCTGATTAATAAGGTGACAAGATTGCTTAAGAATTTAGCATTGGTTATTGCTTTATTTACATACTTGTAATTCGGTGATAAGACAATTTACACGAAATCATTTAGTCTCAGACTAGATAAATTATTGTACGTACTGTGGGTACTAGACAACAGATATATTTGTTACATAGGTAGTTTGATATTCGAAATTCGACTGTTGATAGGTTATTCTATCCATGGATAATATTGAAAACGACTATTAATGACGCCACTCACCAAAAGTATATCTTTCCAGAACCCAAACGAAACCTTATTCGGCAACTATCACGCGTATCTATGCGACGCGCGGTTCGAGATCGTTTCACGCTCGCTCGCCTGTTCCCGCTGGAGCTCAAAATATGACGCCGTCGTCACACCCAAACGGGAAACCAACAACAACACGAAAGAGACGAGAGACGAGCCAGCGCCCGCGAAAGAGCAGGACAGCCTCATCTCTATCTGCACCAGCGGCTACGATACGTTGAAAACTAGCGACACATCCGAAAAAGAACCGCACAGCCTCACGTCACTAAACGAGGCCGATGTTAACGGGAACAACGAGAATAGTGATGCGAAAGACCGCGACAGTTTGATATCGATGGGCAGCGACAGTGATAAGAACGACGAGTTCGTGGAGGATGTGTTTAGGATGTGCTTTCTGAAGGTGGAGGAGAGGGAGTATGATGGCGAAGTGAATTTGATCAGGAGCTGGCGGGCCAGCGCCGAATCCCTAGTCGGTGAGTCGTAAGATCTCTTTTAACATGTGATCATTCACCGGGGAACAAAATCTCAGTGCGTGTTCCGTTATTATTTTACTCTCTTTATATGGCCAGCTGTGTGACGAACATTCATTAGCTTACATACATCCGAATAAAAGTTCTTAGTAAAACCATAGTGCGTCACAAACGGTATATATTTCGAAAAACCTGACTACATTTTGAGTCTACGATCCTATCCTTGAGAAGCGATAGGAAAAAGCGTTGGGCTACCACTTCATCTTTTACAGAGTATAAAACAAAGCCGCTATCCGTTCCTGTCTGTCCTCATCGTCTGTTGATCGCTGTCACTTAGAAAAACTTATGAAAGGTTAAATAGCATAGCAAAGGCCAAAAAACAACCTTTTTCCAGGCCCTCTGCTCAGCAGCCTGCTCAAGAAAGCCGCCGCCCTCTTGGAGTCGGACGTGCTCACGAACTGCCTCGTGACGTGCGTGCTGTCCAAGATGGCCGCCGCGCCGTCCGCGCTGCTGCCCGCGCTGCTGCTGCCCGCGTCCCGCGCGCTCCAGCCCAGCGTGCCTTCGCTGTACCAGGTACTACCCAGATGGGTCCCACCGCACTACAAAACACTACTGCTAGGGGGGGTTCCACGCCGCACTGTAGGTACGCTCGACCGCCTTGCCTATGGCATAGGCAAATCGCAGTAGGCTCTCGGCTTGCCGCGCGCTCGCTCGCTGGCCCCCGCCGTGTCAGTGTAATTGAAAACGAATGCCGCGCAACCCTAGCGTGTCGTCGGGAGTAGCGAGGGGAAGGCGGGCGCGGGCGGCGCGTTCCTTTTGACTCGCTCCGCCTAGCGCATGGTGTAAGAAGTAATACGAACTTTTTAAGCATGTTAATAAAGTTGTAATTCATTTAATCGCTGTCGTAAAAAAGAAGTTTCTGTACGTTAGTACTATTATTTATTCTGTGCTACTGCCTTCTACTACAATACTATACGAAACTGAATACCACAAACCAAATGGCGTAAGCGTAATGGACATTAGTAAATAATGTGGCGAGATCTAGATGTGTACAAGACGGGCGGGCTAAAGGCCCTTAGCTAAGGCTAAAGTTAACGGACAAGCTACGATCCGTCGAAAGTTTGCGTTGAAAGAAAGAGACACTACATTCAGCAATCGAACCATCGCCGGTGACGATTGTAAGTTCCGAATTTCAATTTTATTTACAGATATTAAGCAAGCTAAAAGACGAGCTGGACGAGTTGACTAGCGGGCTGGAGAACACGCCGGAGCTGGTGGACAAGGCGCGAGTGTTCCTCATCCAGCGCGAGATGCTGCTTGTCAAGTCGCGCGCGCCTGGTGACGGTTAGTACTGTACATCTGTGCTGGATTCGCTGGCCCGCGAGCTGGATAACACGTCGGAGCTGATGGACCTACTGATCTGGCATACCTTTTAAATATAATGTTGTAACTAAAACCCTTTATTTGTTTTAGTTACTAAGCTTTTGCCCGCGACTGGATCCGAGTTCATTTTGGATTATGTATACTAACTTCCACACATTTTAACCACCTTAAGGATGGAATTAAAAAAAAATATTTCTTGGGTTAATCAGTAATGGTACTATTTGTATGTATAGATACTATAATAGCCAAGCTAAGTTAACTTCAGCCGCAGGACGCCCACTATTTGCCATAGGCCTTCCCCAAAGATCCCCGACGGTCGGTCTTGTAGTTGGCCTACCTACACTTCGTCTTCCGGTACGCGGTCTCTGAGAACCTTTCCGCCCCAAACGGCCATCGGTACTTACCAACTGAACCTAGCTTTACCGTAATGTTCGTTCCATCCAGGCCACACACCAAACAACACCAGCAGTGCTACCAGCAACAGTCCGCGGGCGGACGAGTCGCCGCTGCGGCGCGGGGAGGCCAAGCGCCGCAGCCTGTCGACCAGCTTCTCCAATATGTTCGGCCGACGGCTCTCCGGTGAGTGAGCTGGACATTATTTAAGTCTATAGTAGCGAAACCTCACTGCAGGTGCATACGAACTGACCCACTCTAGGGTATGTTTTTGTATGAAGCGTGCGTATCGTGCACCACAATGGGGTTGTGGTTTAACTATACATTTGAGTACAAAGGTATAGTGTACTAAGACTGGGTTTTATAAAGATCTGTGACAGCTAACTTTGATTAATAAAGTCAGAAGTTGTCAGTACAAAATGTTACTGAAATTTAGTTTTGACATTTGATCTTATGGACTTTTATGAGCCAGGTCTACATATGACTTCAAGTGTTCCTTTTGTCTTTTAATTCTGACCTCTCCGATGGGCTATAAATCTTAACTTTAATGAAACATACTTTAGGAAGACTAACAAACCCAATGTTGTACTCCAGCATCCTCATCACAACCTCACAGCATCCAACACACACCTTCGCCTCAAAAACGCCCCGTCTTCACCCAAGAAGCCTACTGGAACCAATCCATTGCGCTGCGGTCCATACTGAACGCCGTCATACTCGACGAGTGGCTCAAAGAACTAGCAGCATTGTGTGAGGAGCACGCCCTCAGGCTAGCCGCCAACTACGAAGATGACACGTTCCTCAGAACCGTGGCCTTATGACTACTGGCGAACGCGCGGAGCTGTGCGAAAGGCTACGGAGTTAATGATACCTCTGTGTGATTGTAACAGGCTAGTCTGTTGATGCCTTGACATTGGTTTCCAAGGTCCGTGACCACGAATGCAACTAACCAGCCCAAGGCCCACTAGTGCAGGAGATATCTGGTGCGTAGGTTTAAGTAGTCAGCATAAACTAGCTGCTATTTACGCACTCGTCGGAGGATTAGACAGGTATGTTTGCGTAAGTTACAGATCACCGCGTTTCAAGATCAAAACTCGGGTTTAGCTCAACTTCCGTCGCCATTAAAGTTTAAAACCGTTTAATAACGATTTTGTAGGTGCATTGTGAAATCGAAAACGATGCTAAGTTGACGTGCCTTCATTGAATGCTGTAAATCGCCCTTTATTATTTCGCGGACGGAGATTTTAATGGAAAATATGTTGTAGCAAAGCTTGGTGCTTATAAACCATTATCAAGTGTCTGCTAACGAAATAATGGGTGTTGTTAGTACTTAGCCGCAGTTGTCACCGTTCGTTATTTTGACGTTATCGAGGTTACAATTTAATACTTGAGCTGTAGATATTTTTGTATTACATAAGGGTGAATTAAACTAAGTTCATGCTCAAATTGTGAATTTATTGGCTAATAAAAAAATATTATAGTTCATTGGTAATTGGCGAAATTTCCGAGAATTTAAAGTCTAACATTAGACTGCTATTGTTTTTGACAATAGACACAAAAAACCTTTTATTTTTGGAAAATATTTGGGAATGTCAAAACGGCAAGATGCCAGTTGATAATAAAGTCTGCGTGTATATATTATTTTGAGCGATGACTTGCCGGGCCACACCGGTTGCGTACATGTCGCGTATGCAACGCGGCTCCTGCAAGCCACATAGAGCTGCGGTACGCACACGTTACGGATGCGTAACACAGCTCTACGTAACGAGCTGCATACGCATCTGGTGTGGCCTGGCTCTTATTGGTGAACTCAACTGTACAGTCAAGGGCATAAAATTTATACAGTTTTTCACGTGTCTGCGTTGTACATGTTACATAATGAAATAACATTTTTTTTGACAGTATACTAGCATTTTTTCGTTTTCGCTTGCAATTTAACCATTTTTTTATGCATGAACTATTAAAGTGTTATAGTTATAAGATTAAATGTATATTATTAGATTTAGCTCGCCCATCGTAATACAAAACATACCTATAGTTTTTGCCTTTTCCTGCACGGAATAATAACGTGTTTTTTATAGTTAGTAGTGTAAATAAATTTGGAACGAAATCGCTTTAAATTTTTAACAAGGTAACGATCAAACGTTTTACTTTTTAACATTTAGTGATACATTAAAACTGTGTTTTTAATTAATTAATTATCGTATTGTCAGTAAGCATCACACTTAGTTATAAGTATCTACATTATAGAGTAGTAAATGCCATGAAAGTAATTTTGAACTGTGATTCTGTGATGTTCAAAGCTGGATTATTTATTGTACATATTTTTAAACAATATCATTCATAAATAGTGACTTTAGTTCAGTAGTCGCGTGTGTTTTAACACTTAACAATTATTAATTATAAGAGTATAAAAATATTTGATGATACCAATTTATACGTAGACATGTTATCTAAAGACATGTCTGTGCTAGATTAATATTATTTTAATTCGAGTGTTTTGAACCTTGTTTGAATTTTTGACATCTTTAAGTATAATTATTTTATTATATTTCTTAATATTATTGGGTTATTTTCGTGAAACGAACATTTATTATTGTGTTTTATTTTATTTCTTATAATTTTATGGATTAACAGTATTTGTTGCGCAAAAACTAATAAAAAAACATAGGGCTTTTTAGGACTTTAGTCCAGTTACGTAACGTCCTTTTCCGTCCAACGGATGCAAAGTTTTTATACAAGAAAATAAGAGAGATTATAAGCGCAAATCTATTATAATTAAGTATACATACTTGCATGTTAGGTCAGTCATCCATTTTTAATATAGCGACGCGGCAGCTATGGAGCGTGTTTGCAACACGAATACTTCATTCTGATTGGTCGCCGTCAAGGTAGACCAGGGATGGCAAACCTATAAAATGCATGACACCGATGACAATCTACAGAAAGCCATGCGTTTGCAATTGACGGTGGTTTACTTTCAATGTTTTAGATTGTTGGCTCATTTTTTAATGAACTTTTCAACGCCATGTCACATACTGCAGTCGTTATTCACATGCCAAGGCTTTTTGTAAGTAACAAAGTTAAACCTGCCTACCTACCTACCTACCTACCTACCTAAAAATGCGTTTAGCGGATATATCCGTCATTGGCGTTGAACCTCTGTGATAATATACCCGTATTTTAAAAAGGTAAAATTGTAACATTGGCGATATAACGTTTTCTATAGCTAATCCAAACTTACATAGCTGTTGCGTCGCTCTTATGGCTGGCCTTAATTTCACAGCACAACTGTAAAGGTGGATTAACAATCAGAAGTTACGCGCGATAAAAATGCAAAAACCCGATTGTTCGATTGCTGTTTTTACCGCTCACGTCTTGTGATTGTGAATCCGGTCTAATGCTGTTACGTCTTGAGTGAGTACCTTTCGTAAGTAGCAATTTGAAATGTGTAAAGGTGTGCAGGGTACACCATCGCTTGTGCCAGGGGTCAGCAACCTTCAGCAGGTATGGCCCACTGTGGCGAAGCGAAATAAAGACCGCACCTGTTTATAGTATTCACAGATGTCAGTTTGGCGTAAAGTTGAACTATTTCGAATGATATGACCTCTATTTACAAAACGGTCGTAGGCATAGGTTGCTGACCGCTGGCCTGCGTATCTGTGGTTTTAGTTTCGTAAGTTTTATTATTTTCAAAGTCAATTACGGAAATTAGGCTGCCAATACAAGAAGTTGCGAATTTGTATCAAATCAACCTTGCACGTTAAATAAATATGTAAGGGGTCATTCAAAATACTGCTACTTTAAACCGGTATGTACCGGTTGACGCACTATGTCGGTGTGTGATCCGACGTAAAATCAATCAATGTAAGATCGTTATCCGTGAACCCGTTTTGATGGGTTGATTCCAGTAATACGATTGACAGGCACCAAACGCCCCTAATTAAAAAAAACAAAGCTGTAAAAGTGTCACGTAAATGGTTTTAGTCAGCACCGGTATTATCAATAGTTAGTTACCTACTTGTAGTATTAAATTTACGGATAGCATCACAAACATGAAAGTCTGATAAATTTTTATCCATTTATGTATACTTAAGGCATTTTTAAAAATTGCCACTTAAATAGTTTCAGAGAAGTCACATGTTCATTACACAGTTTTTTAAAGTAGTTATGATCTTTAATGTTTACATGTATTGGATGCTGACTGTACTTATGAAGGACCCTTGCCACCCCACAATCTGTATCATTTGAACGCCTATTTTGTATTATATTCAACGTCACGTTGACAGATGCATTTTATAGTCGGAGAAAAAACTGATGTCAATAAAAGAAATCAAAAACTAAGAGTCTTCGTTTTCATGAAAAAGAACACAAGCAGCCGCGACTCTACATATACCTAGGTAGCTAATGATATAGAAGCTATTATGACCAAGCCACACTGGATGCCTATGCTAGCTAGTTTCCAGATCGAGATTTCCAGGGAGGGGCAGCTGCCCCCCCTGGAAATCTCGCAGAACATGTATGAACTCGCCTAATTACTAATCAAAGTGTAAACGGAGCCTTATGCTCTACCTTTTAAATACACCGCGCAGTAGACACTGGCAAAATGCACGGTGCAATTCCATTCCAAAAAACCGTGCGCGACGATGGCGGACGAAGATTACCGAATCTAGCATCTGACTTGCCCCCCCCCCCCCCCTTCGGCCAGAAGCTGGGTACGCCCATGAGGGTGGGGGTGGCGAAACTGTTCTGTATTTTACAGGTCGTCCCGTCTTTCAGCTATCATTTTGACAGTGCTATAAATACGTTGTCCCGTATTGGTCCCGTATTTTTTCAATGAATCCTGTAATTTTAGATCACATGTCCTGTAAAATGAGCACCAACCAGTCACCGTAACGCTTCCGAAACGCAGCTCTATGAAGCTAGTTGTAGCTACGTCCAAGAAACGTTTGTAAAATAATTTGAACAACCGGGTAAGTAAGAGCATGTTGGACCATGCTCAGTGTAGATTTCCGTAGTCACGCGTAGTCCTTATTAATCGGGGGTCAATAAACCTTTTTTGATAAGAGTAATAGGGAATGCCTGCGATTTCATTCTCGTGGAATTAATAATGTATATTTTGCAGTGCCCTTACCGGGTTTTGTAATGTTCCTTTATGAAAGCAAATAAATAAATAAATAGTTTGAGTTTGTAGCCTATGTCAGACTATGTCCGTCAGACACTTTCAATTAGTAAAATTTTTTTTGGAATTGGTTCAGCAGTTGCAGAGATTTTAAGTATACATATTACAACGGTACCTAGATTGGTGGTGTTAGCACAATACGGACTTATCGCTTCAGCTGTCAACTGTGTCACTGACTGTCAGTGTCATACAAGTGTCAGTTTAAGGGTTACCAGACATATAAGAATTCCAGAAAAAATGGATTTTCATACACAAATGACCAAAATCTTGAATGTTCAATGTTTATTATTAAAAATTTCATTTTGTATTATTTTCAGTCCCAGAAATTGCCTCAGTGATGCAAATCATTAGTACGTAACGTTTTGAAGTTTCATTGGTGATTAGTATTTGTTAATATTTTTAAGATTCCGTGCCTAAAAATGAAAAAAGGAACCCTTGTTAGATCACTTTGTTGTCCGTCTATGAGCCTATCTGTCTATTGAGAGGCTTTAACTCAGTAACGCGTAGAGATATCAAGTTGAAATTAATGTCAAATACTCAGATCAGCAGTCCCTCGAAGCTGTAAAAAAATCAAAATTCTAAGTCAATGCAATCAAAAAATACGGCCGTTTATACCGCATATGTCATACGTTCACAAGGGAATGAAAAACCTCTAGGGTACTCATTGTAGTCCTCATCATCATCATCAGCCTATATTCGTCCACTGTTGGACATAGGCCTCTCCCATGGCATGCCACTGAGCACGATCCTCGGTCGATCTCATTGTAGTCCTAGAACCATGAAATTTTGCAAGCAAGGCCTCACAAGGCCTTTAGGTTAATTCCCTTGTACGCCACGACACGGCGTTTATCTCTCCGTTCAGAGTGTACTGATTAAAATTGTTTTTCTAATATTTGCTTGCTCGCTTTGCTCCCTCAATATAAAAAACACTGTTTTTGGTTTTTTTTCGAGAATTTCATAAATTTACCATAGAATTAACTAGAAGGCGCGTTCAACTAAAACGTCATACCCGGCGCTGTGTCCAAAAGCAAAGCGCACGTCCCGCGCAAGCCCCGCCCCCCGCCCGCGTAATGTTGCCAGCTCGTGAGCAGTTCCACACTTTTTGTGGAAACATTGCACCCACCCAGGACACTTGTTAAAAATATTTAACAAATATAATTATTAAGGCATAGGGTACTAACTAACGTTGTATACAACCAGTATTCAATCATTTTACCCAGTTGCTTTAAAATCGTTTAGTTAAGTTTAGTTAGTCATACAAATAATAAAACATCATTCAAAGTCTAAGCCTTAATCTTTTTAATTATACTTTCCAAAAATACAAATATTTTATTTTTTATCTGCTACTTTAAAAGCTCCGTGAGAAGAAGTGGCAAGAACTCTACGGCATTTTTAAAGAAAAATCGGTATTATTAATAACAAAATAAACAAACTGGAACAAATTACCTTGTGTTGCGGGTGAAAACAACTATTTTAGGTTTTTTAATGTTTTATTGACTTTAGAATTGAATTAACAAAATAAATGGCCGCATTAATTTTCGGCGTAGTATGAGTGAGTATAATAGAGAGAGTAAGAGGCGGCGACGCTCATCTTCCTCGCAGTTGGTAGTAGTTGCCGGTGTTGCCAGGATCGCCACTAGTGATGTGGTGAATCGTTAACATCCTCCCCCCCCTTGAAAGAGTGGCTTTCAAGAGGCTCATGGGAATCTAGTCCTTCTAAGGCTGACAGCCTAGAGACGGATCTTTTGATGATGCCGCCTCGCGTTTTAATGTCGACGACCCTGCAGATTCCATCATTGCCAGGATACAGGTGTACTACTCGACCCAGGAGCCATTTTAACGGAGGTAGATGGTCATCCATAACCAGGACAAGATCACCAATCTTCAATTTTCCTTTGTTTGCCTTCCATTTGACGCGCTGCTGGAGTGACGCCAGGTAATCTTTCGTCCAGCGAGTCCAAAAGTGCTGTTGCAGCCGTTGTACAAGTTGAAAGCGGTTGACTGTTATTTTTTCCACAACAGGTGATGGTAGGGACGTCAATGGACGCCCGATAAGGAAGTGGCCAGGAGTAAGCGGTGCTAGATCAGAGGGATCAGCTGAGAGAGGTGTCAAAGGACGCGAATTCATGACTGCCTCAATCTGTGCGAAGAGTGTTGCCAATTCCTCAAACGTTAAACTAGTGTTTCCCGCGATTCTTTTTAAATGGTTCTTTGCAGTTTTAACGCACGCTTCCCAGACCCCACCAAAGTTTGGTGCATACGCTGGTGAAAAGTGAAAGACAATGCCCTCACTGGATGCAAACTGGCTAATCTGCCGCTTACATGTTTGAAGTAATCTGTTCAATTCATTGTTAGCGCCTACGTAATTTTTACCATTATCACAATAAACGCTATTTGGTTTGCCACGTCTTGCAATGAATCTCCGCAAACACATAATAAAGCCATTTGTTGTTAGGTCACTAACGACCTCTAAGTGGACAGCCTTTGTCGAGAAACAAATGAATACACATAGATAGCATTTAGATGTCCTAGCTCCACGACCCTTTTTATTAGAAATAAGGAATGGACCTGCGAAATCGGTCCCACACGTTTCGAAAGGTGGAGAAGGAGTTACGCGGGGAGCTGGTAAGTTTCCCATTACAGGTTGAATTGAGTTTACCTTAAATCTTTGACATTTAATACATTTATTGACGGTGGATGTAGCTAAAGTCCTACCGCCTATTGGCCAAAAACGTTCTCGCACCGAGCTCAAAAGTAACTGACCACCACAGTGTAAGAGACGGAGGTGTTCACTTTCAAATAATAATCTACTAAATATATGTTTACCATCAATCAAAATTGGGTGTCGTTTTTCATATGGACAGTGCGACGCGTTTACAATGCGACCACCAACACGTAAAATGCCTTTACCATCAAGGAATGGATTTAAATTTACTAACTTTGACTTGCGGTTTAAAACCTGATAATTTTTAAGCGAGTGGATGTCTTTATCAAAAGACTCCCTTTGTGACACAGTTGCCAACGTAGTTAAGCTTTCTTGTAGTTCTAAAACACTTAAATCACCAGTTAATTTTTTACTATTTTTCTTGCAATTGTTTATGAAACGAAGTACAAACGCAAATACCTTTTTTAACGTGTGTAATCTAGAATATTTATTAAATGGTATTAAGTTTTCATCGCATTGTAAATTTAAGCAAACTTTAGTTTCGGGTAATGAGGCCTCAACCCGTTTGGTTGAAGGCCATTCAGTCTCTGGTTTCGTTAAGAAGCAGGGTCCCTCCCACCATATTTTGCTGGTGAGTAATTGACGAGGTTTAACCCCCCTTGAAGCCAGATCAGCTGGGTTTAAGTCCGTCGGGACATGACGCCACGCACTTTGATCCGTCAATTCGCGGATTTGATTAATTCGATTACATACAAAAGTTTTTAACGTTTTCGGTTCGGTCCGAAGCCAACCTAACACAATCATTGAATCTGTCCAAAATATGGAATTAGTAATATTTACTTTTAAAGCCTGTTTTATCTTTGCATGTAACCGAGCACCTAACAACGCTCCCATTAATTCTAGACGGGGAATTGTCATCTCCGGTTTTAATGGAGCTACCTTTGCTTTGGCACATAAAAGATTAACCGAAATGTCACCGTTATTGTTAACAGATTTCAAATATAAACAAGCCGAATACGCATTTTGAGAGGCGTCAGTATATGTATGTATTTCAATCGAGTCAGGTGTTTGACAAAGTGCGTGACGTGGTATCCTTAAGTCAGCAAAATGTTGTGATTCATTTATAAACTCACGCCATACATTTTCAATATCATGGGGAACAGGATCATCCCACTCTAATTTAGTTAACCATAACTTTTGTAAAACGATTTTATGAAATATTGTGCAAGCAGACAAAAGACCCAGCGGATCAAAGATTTTGCATGAGCTAGATAAAATGTTTCGCTTTGTAACCGTTTCAACCTGCTCAAATTCAGATGAAAATTGTAGTGCATCATCTGAAGGCGACCATTTTAAACCTAGCACTGTTGATTGCTTGCAGAAATCTTGTGTCTTGTCAGTAATATTTATATCATCAAAAATCTCAGTAGCGTTTGTACGAAACTTTCTCAACGAAAAACACGCTTCAGACAATTTATTTATAACACCTTTGATTGTTGACGTTAAAGCAGTTTTCGAATCAGATCCAGTATTGAGATCATCTACATAAAAGTCATGTTTTATTGTATTTGCTACAGCTTCATCGGTGCACTCATCGGCGAGTTGCACTAGACATTTTGTACTAAGGTATGGAGCGGACGCTGTTCCATATGTCACAGTATTTAATTGCAATGTTTTAAGTGGTTGTGTTTCTTCGTCCCTCCAAAGTATAAGTTGCAGATGACGCTGAGAAGAGTCCACCATAATTTGGCGGTACATCTTCTCAACGTCCCCTGTGACAACATACGTATTTTGCCTGAACCTTAACAATATAGAAAATAAGTCGTCTTGGACAACAGGGCCCACCATCTGTATATCATTAAATGAAACTTTGGATGTAGTTTTGCACGACGCGTCAAACACGACTCGCAGCCGCGTCGTCTCGCTGTTTTCACGGTATACAGCATGGTGAGGAATGTAATTAGCAAATTGAGGCCGTTGAATTTCCGTCAGATGACCAAGGCGTTCATATTCGTGAATAAATTCCGAATATTCATTTTTCATGTTTGTTTTTTGTAATCTTTTTTCTAAACTATAAAACCGCCTTTCAGCTATTTTGTATGAATCACCGAGGACATCCTCCGGAGACTCACGGAGCGGCAGTATAACAGAGTACCTACCATCAGGTAAACGTTTAGTTGTTTTAGCAAAATGATTTTCACACATTTCTTCTTCTTTTGTTAATATTTTTTGTGACGATGGGATATCTTCAATTTCCCAGAATTTATTTAAGGTTTCACGAATTTCCTGTGAAAAATGACAGTGTACAGTGGAACCAGGGTTACCGCCAGTTGGGCCTGCGACAAGCCAGCCCAGTCTTGACTCTTGTAAGGTAGGTTTGTTTCGCCCTAATTTTATTTGTTTTGTAGTGACAATGTCCCAGAATATGTCTGCCCCCAATAATATTTGCACTTCGGAGGGACGGAAGAAGCTGGGATCTGCTAGTTGTATGTTATCAGGTATGTTAAATTGTGACGTGTCAACCTCTACACTAGGCAGTAATGACGTAATTTTTGGTATAATAAGGCATGACACATTTGCTGTGTAAGAGTTGACACGTGACCTTATTTGAACATTGCACATTTCCGTAGTACTAGATTTAGATTCATTGATACCCGATATTGAGACGGGTTTCCTTTGGTAAGTTTTTATATTCATTTCCTTTTTTAGCCCTTCAGTTAAGAATGAAGACTGACTGCCACTGTCCAATAAAGCCTTTGCACGGTAAGTCTTATTATTTACAGTATCTACTAGCTCCACCTCGGCGGTACAGAGCAGCACTTGACGTGGCATAACAGCGGACAATGACACGGTAGGTGTAGCAGTGACATGACTACTAACCTTGTTATCAGACGTATGTGTTTGTGTAGTATCACTTGTTGTTTGTACATGTGTATCAATGTGTAGTAATGAATTATGTTTTTTGTTACAGATCTTGCATGGGCCTAAACGGCAACGAGAATGGTGATGACCAGGGCGCAGGCAATTTTTACACAGATTAAATTTGGATACTTCACTTTGCCTGCTATCAATTGACAACTCCTTAAACTTTGCACACTCATGATTCAAATGGTTTTGTTTACAAAAAACACAAGTAAAACTTTTGTATGGTTTGTCACTGGTTGAACTCAATAATGTCTTAACATGTTTATTTTCTTTGGCATAAATATGCCTTTCACCTTTTTGTACATTTGTACTGTATTGTAAAGTTTCCAAAACATCAGCACGATCACGTAAGTATTTTAAGAAATCATCAAGACTCGGTGAAATTTGCAACGAGTTTTTATGTTCTTCCCACTTCCTACTAGTGGCGCCATCTAGTTTTGATACCATCATATATATGACTAAAGTGTCCCAATGCTGTGTGGGTTCTTTGAGACTGTTTAATGCACGCAAATTTTTTGAAAAATAATCAATCATATACCTTATTGATTTATAAGATTCTCGTGTGATCGGTTCAAAGTTGAACATTGACTTTACATGGTTATTAATTAATATTCTTTCATTATTGAAACGTTCACACAGGAGATCCCATGCCGTTTGATAATTACTGGATGTAAACTCTATTGACTTAATGACAACTGCTGCTCCACCCTCTAAAGATGAGCGCAAGTAATGAAATTTACTTATAGTGGGGATGGAGTCATTGTTGTTTATTAATGAGTCGAATGTGTCACGATACTCCATCCACTTTAAGTAATTACCGTCAAAACTAGGTAGTTGTATGGTTGGTAACCTTATATTACAGTTCGCATGCTGTGAGGATGCATGTGATGCAACTGAACCTTCATTGTTTGTACCTATAGACGTCTGGTTGGTCTCAGCTGGTTGGTTAGTTTCAATAATTAACTGAGACACTGAAACCAGTTTAAAGAAAGAATCCTCGAAATTCTCTCGTTCTAGAAGCTGATCTTCTATTTGATCACCACATTTAGTTTCTATTTGGCTTTGAATTTCATCAAACTGTGGCAACAATTCTTCAAATCTACCTAGCTTCAATTGAAGTTCCCCGAGTAAAACTTTTTCAAAATCTTTCGGTGAAATCAACTTTATTGGGTCAATGAACTTTTTGTAATTTGTTAACCTAGCCTTAATAGTGCCTCGTTTTTGTATTAACGCTTTTAACTCTTCATCCATTTTGTTTGATCAGTAACACAAATGTTTATAATATACACTCAATACAATGAATTGAACAGACCACAGATAAATTATTAATATGAAGTATCAAACCATGTAAGCCACTATGTAACAAATAATGGCAAATAGATCAGCTGTCCGCATGCAGCGACGACCCTGTCCTCGCGATGGAGCGGCGTCAGGTAGCACGTAGAAAGCCAGCTGGCACCAGACGTTCTCGGTGGGATCCGGCACACACGCAGTTTTCCCAACAGTTCTGGAATGTTATGTAAGCTAGTAAGTATTTATATTTGCTATATTTCTATATTTTTTCTTCTAGACTGACCATATGTAAGGTAAGTTCAAATTAATTATTAATTGTTGAAAGATAAATTAATATTTGTTAGGTAATTAGTAATAGTAAGTATTTAGTTAGTTAGTATTGTTGTTTATATTATGTTGTAATTATAGTATTAGTTCTTTATAGCTTTAGTTTAGTTTAGTTAATAGTTGTACATATCTTGAAGTAGCGCATTAATATATTGTATTACTTACCAAGTATTTATTTGTCTTGTAGTGTAGAATGAAGATGAGTAAACTTAGCTTGCTTGGTTGCTTTTAGTTTATAATTAATGACAAAGTTTATGTAGGTTGCTCGCTTTGAAATGCAGCAGAAAGACAACCTAGGGTTCTTTGACCTTAGAACTTTGTATTTACATGCAATTTTTTAGTATTGAAGTGTTATTAAGCGCGATATTGCCTGGCGTTAATAATTAGTCATAGTAAATTGTAATTTTGTATAATGTGCGCAATTGTAGGGCACATAGAAAAACAAAGATTGTAGCTATCTGACTCCAAATTTTAAGCTTGAAGAATAACTTGCACTGTCACCTTAACACAAGGAGGAAATTAAACAAACAAAGCACACACAGTTGGCCCAAATTGAAGCAATCATGAAAATGCGCTAGAACACCAAAGTATAAGTAAGTACCAAATTACTTCCCTTACGAGCGACCAAAATGACGACTTTCCAATGACTTCCTTGTTTTTCCTGTGTGTTTTCTTTCGCTGTTTCTTCCCTTTGTCATAAGTTGGCGTCCTTTATGAAGATTTTTGAGGATGCGCAGGCGATGACACGTGCTCGAAATTGATGCTTATTCTTGTGTGAAGATTTTTCAAGTTTTCGAAGATCACGTCGTGTTTCACCAAATGTTGCGGGTGAAAACAACTATTTTAGGTTTTTTAATGTTTTATTGACTTTAGAATTGAATTAACAAAATAAATGGCCGCATTAATTTTCGGCGTAGTATGAGTGAGTATAATAGAGAGAGTAAGAGGCGGCGACGCTCATCTTCCTCGCAGTTGGTAGTAGTTGCCGGTGTTGCCAGGATCGCCACTAGTGATGTGGTGAATCGTTAACACCTTGCTACTCAAGACTTTGAAATAACTTGTGGAACTTTGAGATAGGCATATCAGCAATGATGCTGCTCGCCTATAATATAATAATAATAATACTCCGCGAAACCAGTGCCGGACTCGTGCAAAATAGCAGCGTCTGTGCGACATATATATATATGTTCATGCGAAAACCCACCCTCCTCCGCTTCCACACGAAACAACATATATCACACAGACTCAACTACACACCACCACCACTAAACACTAAAACTACACGATCGACGCGCGTTTCGCCTCTATACGAGGCATCATCAAGATCGAACAGTACGACCGTTCGGTACTTGAACGAATGGCGTACTGACAAACTAAAACATTTTTCTTTAATCCCGCCTACCGCCAACATTTTTGCAAAAAAACAAAAGCACCCAAGCAAAATTTTTTTTTGGTCTTGATGATGCCTCGTATAGAGGCGAAACGCGCGTCGATCGTGTAGTTTTAGTGTTTAGTGGTGGTGGTGTGTAGATGAGTCTGTGTGATATATGTTGTTTCTCGTGGAAGCGGAGGAGGGTGGGTTTTTGCATGAACATATATGTGTCGCACAGACGCAGCTATTTTGCACGAGCCCGGCACTGGTTTCGCGGAGTAGCAAGGTAATTTGTTCCAGTTTGTTAAACCTAAGTTACTTACATATTCTATCCAAGTTTCATAAAAATCGGTTCTGTAGTTTAGATAAAAAAAAAAAATTTTTTTTCTCGTATACCTGTGGCATTTTAGGGTTAATATTTGGTGAATCAGCATCTTATATCTGGGCCAATAAATCTGGGCAATCAATTGACGTCTGGCCCCGATTCCCCATACTTACACGGTTGATCCCATTTTTGACTACACTGGCAACACTTACAAAATGGACGCCCTCTTTTCCAAGTCAATCACAATAAGTAAAATAAATTAAATAATTAAATAAATTCACTTTTAAAAGAGCTACTAGCAGATGAAATGTGGTCCTATCCTGTTTTTTTGTATGTCCAGCAGCATTTTTGCTTGAAGGAACGACACAAGACGGCATTTTACAATTAAAATTGGCATTAGTACAATACGTCATGACGCGCTACTTGCAAAGGAGCGACTAAGCGCAATAAAGCGCAACCACTCCATTTAAGAGTGGTTTTAGTTGCCTCAGTTTTAGGCGCGCTGGCGGTTTCTGGTTAATTCTATGAAATTTACACGAGAATTCGTTTTGGATAATCTGGCAACTCTGCCCAGTCCTGTCAAACGCCTCATTTTCCGTGAATATCCGCCCGCGCCGCGGAAGTCTCTCATTCATTGCGTCACGCGAAATGTGAAACGAAATAATTATTTAAATTTTTTAAGTGTGTGAAATTCAGCGACGCGACGCAATAGTGCACGAAACATGTCGTCGTTTATAAATTACAGAAACGAAGCGAGTGTGAGCGTCGACGAGACGAGTTCTAAAGACACCGTGACGTACTACAAAATAACTGTTAGAGTTGGCCCTGTGCATTGGAACGTGTTGCATCGCTACAATGACTTTGTGGAGCTCCACGAGAAGCTCGTATCGAACCACGGAGTGGCTAAGGAGTTGTTGCCACCAAAAAAAGTTATACGAAACAAGACACCGAAGTTTGTCGAACAACGAAAGGAGGCGTTGGATGTCTATTTAAAAAATGTTTTCAACTATTTGAAATTGACAATGCCGTCCGAATTCGCTCACTTCCTCGACATGCATCTGTACGATATATTTTTCCTGTTACAAGATTTGGCTAAGACTCTGTTTTTGGAAGGTGATAAGCTACTGCAGAACGGGAAGACTCACAAGTTCAGTCCAATGGAGGTTTGTATTGTTACAATGGTAATGTTTATATAGTCGCTATGACACATCTCATACTTCTAAACATTAATCATCTCTTGTGCACCAACCAAGTCTGCCAACATTCAACCAATTTCCATACTCAATGTCTCACTAAAACACAATGGTTGATAAGGTTTCATGTTAATATTACAAAAATCCTTCACATACAAACAAATATATTATGCCTTGATATGGAACACTGCGTGAATTTTATTCAGAGGTGATAAATGTCAAGTAAAACACAAGAAAGTGGCTTATTGCACAGCTTCATAGATTCCAATGTTTCAGAATTAGGAAAAAAAAGTTTTGTTTACACTGGGTCAGTTTATAGAGTCCCTCGACGAAAAAAATATGAATTTTGGAAGGTGGTCTGCTGTTCATTGTACAAAATTAAGTAGTGAAACCATTGTGTTTCTATCAAGGCTGGTTTCCTATTTTCTACATGTTTTGTTCCAGTTACATGCAATAAGCGAGCGTCTAAAAATGGCGTGTCCACCGACAGAAAAGCAAGATCAGATGTATGACTTCAGCCACATCCTGGACTACTGCTCCCAGCTCCGAGCGCTGAACATTGAGGGGAGCTACGAGGCACTGGGGACGAGCAATATTGTACCCAATAATCTCCACTTTGACCTGATACCGTTCAAGACGTTGCAGGAACTGACCATTCTTGGTGTTCCTATGGGCTGTATACAAAGTGTTGGTAAGTACAAGTTAAAACAGTTTTAAGCCATAAATGGTCCATCCCTGCTTCATAAAGAAGACATATGGACATAAAACTACTGTGAGACTCGGACATATTAATAAAACGGATCACTTTCCTTTCCTTCCTTTCCTTTCCTTCCTTTCCTTTCCTCGTTATCCCTGCTGCTCATGATTAAGGACCACAGATTGGTCCAAAACATGTCGGGCATTTCTCGACGTAGAAATATGTGAGTGATCCGTTTTATTAATAAGACATATGGACATTTTTGATTTTGTTAAACAAACCTTTCACAAACTTGCATTATAAAATTAGTTTGTAATCACCTTTCCAAGTGGAGTTCTTCATAGTTACACCAAAGGCGGATTAAATGCCGAAAGCGCCCTTACAGGCGTCCCTCTGGCGCTACATTCCTATAAAAAGTATGATTTCATGTACTTAATTTTTATTGTTTAAAAACTTCCGCGCACGCCCTATTGTAACCTTGCGCCCCTAAACACAAGGATAATCCACCACTGACAGACTCAGCTGTTTTGCACATGCGCAGCACTGGTTTCGCAGAGTAGCAAGGTTTTGTTCCAGGTTGATGACACTTACTTTTCCCTGTTTCCAGGGAGCCTCCGGGACACTTTAGTGACTCTGTCCGTATTGGTGGCGAGTGTGGTTTCCATGAACGAGTTCCTGCTTGTTGACATCCTCCACAAGGACCCATCCAGTATTGCAGACACTGTTGTGAGTATAAAAATTTTGATTGCTAGAGGACGGGCCACAACCGCCGGTTGCGTGTGCAGCATGGCTCCAGCTTCGTGGTAATTGCGACCTCTTAAGAGGAGTGTGAACCCAGCGCTCTCCATACAAACGGCGATAACGTTTTCCACCCTCTAAACCCTTAGCCATGATTTTTTTGCATGTTGTCATTATGCCCTAGAACTACGTTTGTATGTTTTGATTTTTTAAATATTCTTGAATAGTTCTAAAAATATTGACGCTTTTTTGTTTTGTATGAAACTCCAAAAATGCAAATATTGTCAAATCTATGAAGTGTATTTAAAAAATCTGTTGACGGTCGGGCTCGGAAATAAGGCAAAACAAATTCCTAGAAGCTGTGACAATTTAAGGTATTCCAAGTAAGTCGCATGAGCCTGTTGTTAACAAACTCAAAACATACAAACCTAGTTCCAAGGCATAATGACAACGTTATCGCCGTTTGTATGGGGAGCGCTTTTTCGGGCTGGGTTCACACCCCTCTTAAGTCAACAAACAGGTCTTTAGGACATGAAAAATTAAATACTATTTATATATAAGTACCTAATAGATTCAGGTGTTACTTTGCAGAAGTCCATATCAACAAATTGGAACAAATTACGTAGCTACACCGCGAAACCAATTATTTATTCAGAATGTTGGTTATGGACGTTGTCTGTTGATATGGACCACCGCAATAATTGTTCCAATACTAGCTGTTGCCCGCGACTTCTTCCGCGGAGAATTTGTTTGTCGCCATCCCGCTGGAACATTGCATTTATGCGGAATAAAATGTATCCTAAACTAATACTATAAACATACATAGGCTGCTAAAACATAACCCTTTCTTTTCGCTTTGCCGTAGTCGGGTAAAAAACCGACCAAGTGCGAGTCGTACATACACTGGAAAAACATAACCCTCCCTCTGGCGGCAGTCAGGAAACATGTGGTTAATTATCCGTTAATAACGTAAAATGCATTTTTAACCGCTCGGTTAAAATCCTCAATTACCGACTTCGCATCTATACTTTAAATCTCTTCATGCACCGATTAATGTCGTCGTTTCGTCGTTTGCAGAAATGGAAGAAGTTATCCGTCGTCAATTTCGCTAGCAACAACATAAAAGACATGGACTGGGCGATCAAGCTGGTGCCGAAGCTGCAGCACCTCAGTCTCTCGTCGAACAAACTCTCCGAGCTCTGCGACGTTTCGTGCCTTCACGAGCTTAGAATACTCAACCTGTCAATGAACAACTTCGAACTATGCCAGAGTTGGCACTCCAAAATAGGTAACATAGTAAAAATAGACTTATCACAAAACAAAGTAGCCTCCCTCCAAGGGTTCTCTAGGCTGTACTCCTTGGAAAGCCTAGATTTGAGCTGTAATAGCGTCACAGACGTTGAGGAGGTGCAGCATATAAGTAAGCTGCCGTGTTTAGAGTATTTATGGCTCACTGCCAACCCTGTCGCCTCGACCATAGATTATAGAGTCAAGGTTTTGGAGCAGTTTAATGCGAGGATGGAGGAGATCTGCTTAGATAATGAGAAGGCATCGACCAAGGAGTTGGATACTGCCAGGGTGTTGCAAGCTTTAAGGGTAGTCAAGGAGGGTAAGACACCTAGTTTTTTACAGAATAATAACACGACGCATTGTTTTAATAGGAGTTGACAGTGATATTTAAGCATGTTGCTTGGCCTTGGAAAAGTGTTTTCGTTAACCATCTGGAATCATATAATATTAGTATACCACGAAAAGACAGGCCTTTATTTGCGGAGATCTGTATTAGATAATCAAAACAAATTACCCTGCTACTTCGTGCGTTTTGTTTTAGCGGAGTAGCAAAGTAATTTGTTCTAATTTGCTATCTGCTACTTTGACCAAGAAATAGCAGTGTTTTATAGCAACTTCATATTCCTTCTCTCTCTTAACTTAATGTATTTCCAAGGCCAATTTTGACGAATGCTTTTTTAAAAACTTGACGTTATTTTTAAGTCCAGTAGACGATGGTGAAGGTTACTTTTTGGTTTAAGATCTTTGCGTGGCACAATTACATTCACCAAAATGTTGATGATACTATTTAGCAAGGTCTATTATTGTTTAGCAAATATAAGGAAATAAATTATTTTAGATATTTCGTCTTAGTTATGACATGTTATTTGGTCTTAGTTAAAAAATGGTATTTCGAAACTTTTTTCCTATTATGTTGCTTGTTTAAATCTTATAAAAAGAGAATTCAAAATTAAATTCCCATATTTTAAACTGATGACAAGTTATGCAATATAATAATTTAAATAAGTGAATTTAAACTGTTCTTCTGGACTAGTTTGTATGTAAGTTTGTACGTCACTTTTGCCCTGACGCTAAATTGGTGTGAATATAGCAATCTCTGTAGTGTGTGATAGTAAAATATATACAATCTTGAAATATAGTGCGCTTTTGTGATAAGTTATTTAGGCTCTACTTTGTGTTTTAAACTTGAACGTTGTCTTTAAGTATGCAATTGAATTGTTAAGTCTTACCAGATTATTTTATCCTTTTTATATGCCTACTACACATTTTATTTTTCAGAAATTGTATATATTTAAATATTATTTGAATGACAATTTAAAGAGCAAAATTTGGTACAGTTGCTATGGAATATATCAGAGGGACAAGAAGTCAAAAGTGATTGATTAAAACAAGATTACGATGTTTTCGACCACTTGTCTGCTTTGATATAGCTAGAAGCGACTGTTGAGCGTTTATTTTCTAAGTTGTACCGCTAACCAAAACTTAAATTATAATTAAATAATTTCTAACCATTCAGTTTTGTTACAAATGTAACTTGGCATTTATCGTCCGTTTGGTGAAGCTCACTAACTCGTTAACGGTACAGCTTTGAAAGAAAACGCTCTGTTATTGTTACTTAGGTATGGTAAGGTCACAAGCTGCCTTAGACTGATCGTAAAGTGGGCCTTTCATAAGTGGTCCATCATCCATGAACAAATTGTCACTGGTTGGTTAGGGTTGTTGGTGTATTCGAAAACTTTTTATTAAAAAGGCTAGGGTTGACCGTTGACAGTGTTGCCAACGTAGTAGTAGAAGTCGCTAGAAATGTTGAAAAAAGTCATAAATTAAAGTAAAATTTCGCTCAAATGTAGCTAAATTTAAGGAGCGCTGGCTATTTAGAAGTTTCTAAAACGTATTAAACGCTTACTAAAAATAGTCGCTAATGTAGTCCCAAAAGCCGTCAGATCTAGCGACAACGTCGCTAAATTGGCAACACTGACCGTCAACTTTGTGAAAATGAAACTCAAGAGATAGCGGAGTGGCCAGCGTTCAAAATGATCTTTGTCTTCATAAGAAGACGAGCGTTACTGTGTGCGCACGCGATATGGACATATTGTATTACAAAGAACGCGAGCAAGAAAACTGAACGCTCCGCTTTCTGTGTGGGTGCTAATCCCCTTATTCATGGTAAAGTTTAAGCCTCTTTATACCGAAATAAGTTTTGATCCTTCAAACGTCACAATGACAGTTGAATACTAAACATATTTTAACTAAATAAAGTTTACTGAGCGTTTGTGAATAGAGTGCTAAAAACCTAAAATTGCTGTTAAGGTGGAACGCTGCGTATGAGGCGGGAATTTCGAAATTTTCACAGTTTTTAATTTATTGTGGCTAAATGGTGTGATTTTATATCAATCCAAATAGTTTTCCGGTAGTAAAACACTATTTCTTAAGGCACTGTGTTTTGTTTTTGGAAGTTCAAGCTGTTGATTTTAAATAATTGTGAATTAAGCTCGTAAAAGTCGGTTGAAACATAAAGTGCACCATTATTTAAAACTAGTAACTAGATTTTCCAAAATCATAACACAATCGCTTAAAAAATGTTTTATTACCGGTAATCTACTTAAATTGATAAAAATTCACACTATTCAGCCACAATAAATTAAAAACTACAACATTTTCAAAACTCCCGCCTAATGCGAAGCGATCCACCTTAATGTTCTGATGTGTTTGCCCTACTTTCCTATAAATAGGTTTAAAACCTCCTTCGTGACAGTGTAAATTGTATATTTGTATTGTAAGAACTCAATAATTTAGCGATAAAATATGACCAATAAATGAAAGTAAAAACAATGTAACTGACACTAATTTTAAATGTAAGTACGTGAGATTTGACAAAGTATGTAATAAAACCAATAATGATAAATACGTTTAATTCAGATAAACAGGTTTTCCATAGTTTTTTAGTCACATTCTTATAAACCAGTGTTAATTTAATACTTACATGAACTATTCAGGATTTTTTTAACTTGTCTGTGTAGCTTCCCTAAAACTACCATATAACCTCAAATCTTGGCGTAGGATTTTAAGCCTTATTGATTCATTTATATGGTCACAATTAGACATCAATTTTCATTTAAGCGTAACATCGTTTAGCTTTTAATTAATTATATGACTTGATACTTTCATGAGCTCGTATTTTACTGCCTGCGTTATAGTAAAAAGAACCTTGTTCCATTGAAATAAAGCTTAAACTGCTAGCGAATCTGAAAGTAATTTAGGAGCTGACGATAGTTATCAGTCGAAATGTAATAAGTATTAATTTATAAGTATTATATTTGTGATTTTGAATATGTACTATATATTAGATGGATCCGAATGATATATTTTGTGAAGGGCTAATTTATTGATTATTAAAGTTATTTTAATGTTGATGAAACTTTTATTTTTTGTACATTACATCCTAAGGGGTCATCCCAGTCAGATCATCAAGAAATAGTTAAAAGCACGACAAAGGGGGGGGGGGGGGTTGAAATTATACCTGTGCGAAACCAAAGCGGCTCACTAGTAGGGTATATACTTAAATCTTATTTACAAAACAGTCTCGAATCGCAAGGAGGAAGTTGCCTACCTCTGCCATAGATTGTGCTGGCTCTTTTTTTATTTAACGTGCGGATCTTCGAGCCTTTTGTTTTCTAGTGACCTAATTTATTTTATCCTACAAACATAAAGTATCAACACTTGTTGTTTGCACTGTACATGCACGTGTGTTAACGAGACACCTTTTGTCCTATTTTACTCTAGATAAAACGGAAAGCTAAATCGGCTCAAATAATATTTCGTAAACTATATAGGTACATACCACACACAGCATACTAGCGTCACAGAACAAATAATAGTACTACCCTCTTTCTAATGTCCATGGTACTAACGTACAGAAAATTATCTTTTACGACCGCGATTAAACGAATTCCACGTTTATTACACGCACAAAAAGTTCGTATTACTTCATAAACATTCGCCAGGCCGGGTCGAGCCAAAAGAAACGCGCCGCGCGCGTTCGCCTTCCCCTCACAACTCCCGGCGACACGTTAGGGTTGGGCGGCATTCGTTTTCAATTACACTGACACCTACTGCGATTTGCCTACGCCGTAGGCAAGGCGGCCGAGCGTACCTGCAGTGCGGAGTGGAAACCCACTGTGAGCGTAGTCTTGCTACTGCGTTTCGTACAGTGAGTGACAAGATCCGAGGTCCTGAGAGGATCTTAATAACCGGCAAAAGATCAGCGACTAGTTTGGAGCTGCTGGCTTCCAGGTGGTACGGCGGTGGTCTCGTCAAATCCGGTGACCCGCTTGCTCTTTTGCCTCTCTATTTTCCACAAAAAAACAGTGGCAGTTTTATGGTAATACGTACTTTTAAACTTTTTGTAAACTTTGGTGGCAACACCATATATGATAATGATTAACTGGTGTTGCAATGAACAGAATCCCAATTCTCGGTTCATGCGAAATTCATCTCACAATCGAGATACCGACAAAAAGTGACAAATTTCAAGGGATTTGACAGTTGTTTCCGTGCGAAATGATTCGAATCTCGCATAAACTGAGAATCGCCCCCAGAGTGACGTGGACTTGTGTTGTGCCTTTTTGTGTTTAACGGCCCTGGATTATTGTCCTTTTCAGTCAATCTAAAAGGTAATTATTTATGTTGCGCCTTTAGAATTTAAATGTGACCAGCTAGAAGAAATCGATCGCAAGCCGTAGACAATAAAAAAAACGCTTCAGTCCGTAAACTTAGTGTCAGTCAGTGTGAAGTACTTTTACACATGCATAAAGAAGAAACACATGCATTCGTTCACGCTTCACTCGATTAGTTACTAGGGATACAGCGTACGCCAATGACGGAAACATTCGATTTCCTCTTTAGTCACCCACATAAAATACCTACCCAATACTTCAGTGCCGGTCAGTTAAGTTCATTAAACGGTCATGGTTCGTCGTGTTTGTGCCCTCGCCCTGTTTATTGTGGTGTGCCAAGCCGGGCAGTTTGTGGTAGATCCGGGACCCAAATATGTTCCCACTAAAGGGGAAGTATGGCCCAAGCCGCAATATGAGGAAAAGGGAACCAGTTTGTTTAAATTTGACAAAGCCCAGTTCAATTTTAAGGTCAGTTTGGTGTTGTTATTGACTTTATGTAGAGTTTAATTTCTAATCGACTTCCTGTTTGTTCAAAAACTAGGTAAGTAATAAAGTTTACCCAAATTAGTGATGTTTATTTATGCTTTATTTGTTACTGTGGTAGATAAATTGTTTTGTTCTATTTATGGTCCTTTAATAGAGTGCCGAGCTTGTGTGTTTTTTATGTATAACGATTAGTTTTTAAATGGTTCAAAGGTTAGGCTATGGTTTGTTAAGTACTTGACTTTACTTACTCGATGTTAAATAAATAAAAGAGCCAATCAAAACTGTATTCAAAAATTAATGAAAAAGAATCTTATAGGTACGCCCACCGGGAGTCGAACCCGGCGATTAGCCTTTGAACAATCTGAAGTTGTTTTATTGCGGTAAATAAAATATTGCGATAATGTAAGCTACTCAAAACTAAATAGGGTTTTTTTCTGTAAAACTAAGATATAAAAATAAGTATGTATGTTTATGAATTAGTTATATTTCGAAAGTAGCGCTTTATTTTACTAAATTGAGGTGCAGACATTTAATAAAACCTTAGGTTACTTTCTAAATATGCTTCGTCACTTATATTTATGTTTTTGTTTTACTGAGAAAAGGTCAGTGGGTCCTATTTTATTTTGAGCAGTAGGTATTGAATGTTAGGAATAAATCTTGCTAAGGAACATTATACGTGTAAAATAAAAAAGAAAAATTGTAGATTTCACATTAGCAATAGCCGCGAGATCGCCTTCCTCTATTTTCGACTTTCTTTTTTATGTTTTTGGGAATCTTTGAGCGTTGATGCGCATATATTATGTGCGCATCAACGCTCGTACTATACCTATAGTTGCGCGCGTGACAGAAGGCGCTCTTTTCTACGCGAGCGAAAACTCGATTCAGAAAGTGCTCGTATTTACCTACACGTGGTGTACGTACCTACCCGCATTCATGCTGTACGAGCTGTGTCGTTAATAATATTATATACTTTGTGGCTATTTACATAGCATTTATTCGTGATTAATTGAAGATGAAAAAAATATTTGACAGTGCATGCTTTTCTTTTAAAACTAAGTAAACAGCCAAACATACAACCGCAAGGAAGCATAAATAAAACTGATGCGGTCGTGTTAGAGCCGCTGAATTCATACTAAACATTTGATGTATGTAGGTGTTAGATGAAACGTGCACGATCCTTACGGCCGCTGTAGCCCGATACGAGAGACAGTTGCATCAGCAACAGGATTCCATGCGAATAATACGAAGAAAACTTCTCAGAAGAAGCCAGAAGCGTCTAACCCGAAGCTTCGTGGCGGGACTCATACACGACATTCAGATTGAGTTGACTAAACCTTGCGACACTTACCCGCACTTCAGGATGGACGAAAGTTGTAAGTTGTAACTAATTGAGGTGCTGACTTTTCGGATACGTATAGAAACAGATTACTTTGCTACCCCGCGATTTTTCATTCAGTTATACCAGTATACCTATTAATTAACACGTTTCCAGTGGGCCCAAAGTACAATTCCCTAAACTGAATTTGCACTTACTAATGTACACTAAGCAGAGCAGCATAGGTCGTGAACACGCAAAGAGGTCAAGAAAAGAAGGACCATTATCTATATCTCTTGACCAGAGTGCAAAGGCGTCTTTACCTATGGTGCAGGGTGTGCGTTGCACACGGGCACAGCAGTCCTAGGGGGCGCCAAACGCCCGCTCGGCATTGCCCTAGTGCCCCCTAGACCAGAGGGCGCTAGGGTAATCTTTGCATACGGGCGCTACATGGGCTAGAGACGCCTCTGGTCTTAACATTATGTAGAGTCGTGGGTAGATTATTTTTACATCTTCGACTGTGTAGATATATTTACTGTTTACTATACCTACCACGTGTCAGCTTTCGAAATGACATAATCTCTATAACAATAGAGTTGTATGCGAGACTCAGAAGTCTTATGAAAATATGCGTGTCCTCGAAACATTTTCTATGGGGACTGCGAACGTGTCAAGTTTTCAAGGTAACTTGTACCTACCATAGTACGGAGGTTCACAAATTAATACAGCTAAATAACGTCCTCGTTATGTTTTTTGTAATATTAGACATTGCTTACCTTTTGAAAAAAATGATACAGACAGCATACGCGGCGTCGACGTAGGTAGCGCGAAGCCATTGTCTCTTTGGCGTTCGAAATAATTCTCATGGATGTAGAAGGGTTGATGGAAAGTATTCAAAATTACAGATGACTTAGTGCAAGTAAACCTCAAAAATTCCTCCCTCCTTAAAAAAAATAGCCTGATCGCGACGTTTTATGCTGCGCCAACTT
The DNA here is from genome assembly GCA_963691745.1 of Ditula angustiorana. Lineage (NCBI taxonomy): Eukaryota > Metazoa > Arthropoda > Insecta > Lepidoptera > Tortricidae > Ditula > Ditula angustiorana. The sequence continues at coordinate 4,224,398 of OY829490.1, read as the reverse complement.
TAAATGCACTTGTCGTCGATACAAGTTTTTCTTTTGGAGTTGCTTGGGTCCCACGGGCGGTGGTGATCATTTCTCATCAGGTGACCCTCGAGCTCGTTTGCCCGTTTCCATAAAAAAGAAAAATATTTAATTTACTACTAAAGTCTCGTCATCTACATGACTTTATTATATCATACTAGCGAACGCTCGTTTTTCGTTCGCGTAAAATTAGTATCATTGTCCGTCAGAGATAGTGTAGCTTTCTAGTAAAAGTTTTTTTGGAATCGGTTCTGTAGTTCCAGAGAAAACCCCCTACATACAAACAAACAAAAAAAAACGAAGTTTACCTCTTTATTTTATTAGCGTAGAAGTGTAGACTAGCGTAGATAGGGCTCTACATTCATATACGATAAAGGCAAGATGTATGATGATGATTTGATGACAGATGCAATATTTATGTTTAAGATAACCTCACGGTCGATGCGGTTTCGCGTCTGAAAAGCGCTTCTATTTGGGGAATCTTACGCGGATTGGAAACCTTCGCCCAGCTGTTCTACCCCTCCGAGAACTACAACGTAAGGACAACGCAAGGACAAGAATTTTATAGAATTTCTGGGTCAAAAATCAAATTTTAATTAATTAAATATGTCCGTTTTGACTCCACTTGGATTGATCTTGTACGGCAGATTGCAGATCGCTCCTGCAAATAGTCTTTTGGATCATCATAATTTATCATCAGATAATAAAAAAATTACTTTTCTATTTAAGAATTTCTAGAACTATTTTTTTTTGCTTCAATCCACCACCAACCAACCTATGCATAAACCATCCAAGATTAATTTATCCCTCTTTTCGGCTCTATCTTATTCGTGTCACAAGAAAGGGACGCACCAACGCAAAGTTGGTCATCAACTAATCATAAGGGAAGTCACTGCGAAGTCGATATAGAGGCGTCACGGCGTCGCGGTCGTGACGTCTATGTATATAGGTATCTAGAGTACCTACACTCTAGGTAACTCCACTCTAGGTAAGCCGTACCGAAGCTTAGCCGCTCGCGCCTCCGCGCTTGCGGCTATGCTTCGTTCAAAGTGAAGGTTAGGTGTGGCGCGAACGCATGACGTCCCCTCGCCGCAACGCCGTTGGTTTTGTCATTTGGTTCAGGTATAGGTACTTCAACTTTTAAACGTGAAACAAAACAGGCTACCTGCACTTCGACTACGCCTTGACTGTGCCGTGACGCCACTTCCTCGACTTCGCAGTGAGCGGCTCCCCTTAGGGCCTAAAGGAGCGATAAATTTAACTTAGTGGTCAAATTAGAGTCGCAGGTAAGGTACGCTCTTTCATGGATACCGCAGTGGAATTTTGCACTCTACCACTTCAAAAAAACTTTATTATTAACGTTCCTCATATTTCCAGGGACTTTTAATAAACGGTACGAAAATATACGATTACCCCCGCTACCCGCACCGAGGGCTGATGCTGGATACCTCGCGTCATTACATCTCCGTGAGCAACATCAAAGCCAACCTCGACGCTATGGCGATGAACAAGCTGAACGTTTTCCACTGGCACATTGTCGATGACCAAAGTTTTCCGTATCAAAGCGAAAAATTCCCCGAGTTGAGGTAAAAAAACACATTCTTATGGTTCCGTCTTCAAAAGGGACCCAACAGGACTCTATACGAAGCCGCCGCTATCCGTCCATCCGTCTGTCTGTTCATCCGTCATCACAGAGCTGTTTACATTTTGAATTTGGACGGTAACAGGTAAACATAGTATTTTCTTATGTTTTCGCGACTTTTAGACATTGAAATAAAACAATGGTTTATATCGCGTGAATTGTAAGGAATCTAATTCCCTCCCGACGTTTCGAGCCCTTTACAGGTCTCAATGTTCACGGGCAGACTGACAAAAAACCTAGAATACAAAATACCCAATTTTGAAAAATAATTGAAAAAATTTAAAAACTAAATATGAAATCGTTCCAATTAACGCAATAAGACTACAAACTCTACCAGCGCTTATAACAGCGCAGCGATATAAACCGTTTGAATTGTTTTATTTCAACAGGTAGACACTTGAAATTTTCACAGTGTGTATTACTAAGTCGCTATAGCTTAAAAAAATTAAAGGTGGTCCCCATACAAGAAACATTATAACGCCATCTGTTGAAGAGCAATAGCTGTATTAATTTCGGCGTAATTAATAGTGGAACCTGGCTGCATATGGCCATATTTTTTTATTTCTTTTGTCCAGCGAAAGAGGAGCGTACTACCCGACGATGGTGTATACCAAATCTGATATCAAGGATATTGTGGATTATGCCCGGGATCGCGGTATTCGAGTGATCCCCGAAATCGATGTCCCCGGTAAATATTTAACTATAGTTATATCGTCTACTTACTTTTTATATTATATCTATAGAAGTCGATGTTACCTACTTGTACTGTGATTGGTAAGTCAGCCCGTATGGATCATAGATTCCACTGTTTTCCTTGATCATCATCTAGAGCGTTGGTTACAATACTGTACTAAATTTATTAGATATTGTAAATTTCAATGTTCAATAATATTCACAGGGCATACCCGGTCATGGGGCATAGCGTACCCCCAGCTTCTGACCGAGTGCTATTCGGACGACAAAGTGGTCGGCTTGGGACCCATGAACCCCATCAGCAACTTTACATACAAAATGCTCGGGGACTTCATACATGAGGTCCAAGAGTGGTTCCCGGATGAATACTATCATATGGGGGGTGATGAAGTTGACTTGGATTGTTGGTAAGGATGGAAAACTGCTATCTAGACATTTAAATATATCCGCTTCGCGCGATCCTGAGGACTCTAACCAGAGTAATCTAGAGTTTTTGCGAAAATGCAAAATGAATCTCGCGTTTCCATGAAATAACTAAGGGTCTCCGCTAAGTTGCGCGGGCGCACGGAACGGGTGCACGGAGCGGGTGCACGCCTTTAAAAAAATAGTATGAGAGCGTCCACTAATTCGCGCGGGTGCGGTTGCGGGCTCATACTATTTGTTCGATAGGCGTGCACCCGCGCGACGTAGCGGACGCTCTAAGACTGGTTTAGTAGAAGCTAAAATGGCGGGAAAGGGGTGAGGGTGATTCTGGTGAAAGTTCGAAAACTAATGCCAGCTATGAAAGTGTTAATAGCTTATCAATGTCGTAAATTCGCCAGCTCCGTTTTTTTATGCCAGGTCTAAAAATCCCACTCTTCTGGAGTACATGCTACATAACAACATGTCATCTGTCAAAGAATTTCATGCGCTTTTCATGGAGAAAGTGATCCCGCTTGTTGGAAGCAGATCCTCGATTATTGTTTGGCAAGTAAGTATAATTACGGACAAGTAAAACTGTCAGACTCCTTACCTATACAAAGAAGCGTAACTTAGATAGCGCAACGGCATTT